>OX453018.1:1808105-3138536 GCA_949699075.1 Asteroscopus sphinx | reverse complement strand
CGCACCCGACACACGGGTGGAATTTGTTTGTTTACAAATCGGTATTTAACAAAAAAAAAAAAATTTGGTATTGATTTTTGTATTGATTCGTGTTCAGTATCAGTGGTATATTCATATATAGATATACGAATACAGATCAACATATTGTAGAATATATTTTTCAATTTTGCCTAAAATCTCTTGAAATTTTAAAAAAAGCGCTGAATTAAAGCAAGACAGCTGTGAAACTTTTTTTTTATAGTATAGGATGTCGAAACGAGCTATGCCCACCAGATGTTAAGCGGTTACCTTTGCCCGTAACAACTGCAATACAACCTAGGCTGTTGCCGAAATGGTACCACAAGTCGCTTCGCCAAACTGAGACATGAAGATGGATAGTCTCATGTGATTGTAATAATAATTGTTGTAATTTCACCGACACTCGTACCCTTCAGACCGAAACACAGCAATGCAAGCATCACTGTTTGGCGGCAGAATTGGTATGGTGGTAGTACTTTCCCGGACGAGCTCCCTCACAAGGAGCTCTACTACTACTGAAACGTACTACTACGTAAAAGGCCTCTTACGAGAGACATGATGTACCTGCCAAAAACCACTAACATCTTTGTAAAAACCATGATTCTTGCAAATAAAAATCTTTCTTAAGGGGTACCACAAGGTTCTATATTAGGCCTTCTTTTGGCACCGCTTCTACATACAACTTAGACCATACTCTAGACCTGACAGCCATTCGTCATTGTGACACAGTCTTAAATAAATGAGAATTGCTATCAGGACTTTAGTTGTGGTTACCGATAATGGTTTTTGGCAAACGGACGAACGTTTTGTTAAACTGACAAGTTTGGACTCGAGTAGAATTTGTTACGGTGTTAGATGTTATCGAGTTAACTTTGGGGCGAAGTTTAAAAGGGTTACTTATGTACTCTGTTTGTGTGTTTAATATTTATGTGTCGTTTAGGCTTTACGGTTGTCACAATTCAGTGTAACTAAGATATAGAGTGATAGTTTCATTCAAAGTTCCGTTCAAAGTTAAAGCATAATAAAACTTTTTAACAAAAAATTGAACCGACGAAAACAGAAACTGAAAAGCGAAAAATAACTAATTATGAGTTGGCGCCAAACAAACTTTTAACAAGCAACGTGCATGCAAGTTGCAAGTGGCCGAGCGGAGAACGAATTTTTGGAAAGTTATTGTTTATCGTTGAAAATTTCACGTTGTATTTGATGTTACGTTATTTTTATTATTTATTTAAAGTAATTTAATGATCTTCGTTGATTGTTTGTTTGGCGCCGACTCATAATTAGTTATTTTTCGCTTTTCAGTTTCTGTTTTCGTCGGTTCAATTTTTTGTTAAAAAGTTTTATTTTTCATTTTTTTGTGGTTAATATCTAACTACGGTCTCCATTATGTCGTAGTGTCTAGAACTATATTTATGTGTGTCTAGTTTCAACAGAATCGGTTAACAGGTAAGAATTCAGTGGGTGAACAAACACTCATCCCCTATTTTACTACCCTTAGGGGTGGATTTTGATTTTGAAATTTAAATGGGACCAACTTCGAGATAAAACCTATCCATTAAAAAAATCCATTAAAAAAATCATCAAAATCGGACCACTCTGTAAAAAGTTATGCGTGGTCATAAATAAAAATAAAAAATAAAAAAAATATATACGCGTCGAATTGAGAACCTCCTCCTTTTTTTCGTCGGTTAAAAATATATAAAAAACCCGCTGAATACATAACCTCCTCCTTTTTTTGAAGTCGGTTAAAAACAATCGATGTGTTCCCGCAAGCGGCACCTAAAATGAATGTACTTATGAATGTTCTTTACTCTTTCACGCAAAAACTACTGTAACAATTTCAATGAAATATGGCATACAGATAGAACATAACCAGGATTAACATATAGGCAACTTTTTATGCAAGGAAGATGAACAGTTCCCGAGGGATGCGCGAGAAACGACATCCACGGGGGTGAAGCCGCGGGCACAGGCTAGGAGGATATATTTTATTTCAGTACGCGGGCAAAGCTGCGAGCACAGCTAGTTTTAAATTAAAGGAGCTTGTGTTGCTCTTGAAAATCACATTAAGAAGAGCCAATCAGTATGGTTGAAAAGAACCGGTGGAATTATAGTCTGTCCTCTGTTTTCCCGGGGCCGGAGCGCATCCGTTACGCAGGAATTTTATTTACGAGAAAAAACTAATGGCATTGTAGTTCCCGCGACAAATCGTATGGCACACTCTCTGAGGTGTAGTCACAGGCTATGAACAGTGATTAAAGTAATACTCTTTTAAGGCTGTTAAAGCATCTTACTGGAACAGATGAAGTACAATAATTCTTATTACATCGAATGACTAAAGAATGACCCGACCAGTACCCGGCCTTTTAGTAGTAATATATCCAATAATGTGATATTGTAATAATATACAACAACATAATCAGCTCATTACCGTCCCACGCTGGCCTAAGCTGTCGTACTGGAGCAGTGGAGGGAGAGGCTGGAGACGCCTAGTGCCGGACACTGGGCCGTGGGGGCTATCCAGCCGATTCTCGAGGAGTGGGTGCGGAGGCGACACGGGACGTTGTCCTTCCGTCTGGTGTAGGTTTTATCGGGGCATGGATGCTTCGGCAGATACCTGCACAAAGTGGCGAGATGGGAGGCTACCACCGTGTGCCACCAGTGTGGCTGTATTGAGGACACAGCCCTTCATACCCTGGCGCACTGTCCTGCTTGGTCGGTGCAGCGCCTTGTTCTCACTGCAGCAATTGGGGGAGACCTCTCACTGCCCGCCGTGGTCAGGGCCATGGCTGACAGTGGGGGGCCTGGGATGCTGTCGCGTCCATCTGCGAGGATGTCATCTCGCAGAAGGAAGTGGTGGAGCGGGTCAGGGAGGAAGACTCTCTCGCTGATCCGATCCACCGCAGGAGAACGGGACGGCGCAGGTGGCTTTACGCTTTACGGCAACCTGATATTGCCCTAAGAAATGCCAGCGGGCGATAGATTGGGGAGTCTATCATCCGCATTGCACGGCCCTTGAGCTGCTGTGTTGTCCCAAGTGTGCCCGGACATCGCCGAAATGTCACACAGCCGTCAACTGCCAAACTTGACCTTGGGCGTGGCCACTCGCCCCTTTCTATTTACTTAAGCGACACGGTGAGCAACAAGCCTCCCCACCAAGGTAACCTTGGTTGGTCGCTGACAGCCGTCGTCAAACAAAATTTGGTGACAAACCACTGTCTACATGGTTGGAAACCAACAAGGTCACCTTGGTGGGGAGGCTGGTTTGTCACCGTGTAGCAGACGCTGTTTAAAAACTACATTTCTCGCTATTTTACTATGAAACCAATATAAAACGTATTCGACATAATCTCTATAATATTTTCAATCTATTTTTATAAATTTCATCTAATTTGGCAAACAAAATAAAGGAAATGCTAAAAGAAAACTCAACAAAGAAAAAGCAAGCGGCACTCAACCGCGGTCGGAGTTGTGCCGCCAGGCAGCATACAGCCTAACCCAGCGCAGGGCACGCCGCAATAGCGGCGGTAAGGCCCGTCATGGAGGAGTGGCTGGAGAGGGGCCATGGTGCCCACACCTACCGGCTGACGCAGATACTCTCGGGGCACGGTTGCTTCGGGAAGTATCTGTGTCGCATAGGCCGGGAGCCGACGCCCGAGTGTCATCACTACGGGAGCTACCCAGAGGACACGGCGCAGCACACACTGGCGGAGTGCTCAGCTTGGGCCCTGCAGCGCCGTGACCTCATCACTGCAGTAGGCGGCAGCGATCTCTCACTTCCGACCGTAGTTCTGTCTATGGTCGGGAGTGAGAGCGCTTGGGAAGGCCTCGTCTCCTTCTGCGAGGATGTAATGCTCGCTAAGGATGCAGCGGAGAGGGTTCGAGAGGCGATGACCTCTCTTCCCATCCGCAGGAGACGACCTGGGCGTCGTAGGAGGGCCGGCCTCCAGTCACCCTAGGTGTAGGCCTGCGGGCGGAGGACTCGGGGTGGCCCGCCGCCCGACCAGTCAAGGCCCGTGACGGTGGCGCGTCGTGTTCCGCGCGCGCCAGTCAAGAGGAGGGTGCGGCCGTTGTCGTTGCCGCACGGGTTGAAGGGGCTCGCCAGCCAGTGGCGAGCTGGGACCTGCCGGGAATGGTTGGGCGAATACAGGAGTATTTCTCACGCCCCCGGCCAAGGGTCAGTAGAGGAACACCGTGGTGGTTCTTAGTCAGTAAGAGTCCGACACTGGCTCCGCCTTCCCCGGGCGGAGTGCGTCCGTTAGGATTTTACCCACGAAAAAAAAGGCAGCATACAGCCTCCGAGGGGAAGTAATCGTAATACTCCTTCCCCTTGTTTTTTATTCCGTGGTTCAACCACAAATCACTGCTTGATACTACTAGGTACTAACTGCTATTGTAGTAATATGCTTATGTGATAAAAAATTATATACTAGAATATGTAAACTGTGTCTAGGTCTTGGTCTAATCGTTAATGTACTGAGACCGTGCCCTGAAGCAATATTGTTAGCGGCGTGTCGGGTCAGCCAGGAAATTTAATATACCACACGACAGGGGTTAGCTTTGTACTTACACTTTATTGCAGCACTGTAGGGTTTGAGTTCCGAGATCTTGGACGATGTAAAACGTATTTGTATTTTATTTTTAATCTGAGGTAATCTAACGCCTGCGGGAAAAAAATAGTAACGTGTTGTGGTAAAAATATGAGGATTAAAATATTTCGAAGGCGCATTAATTTCAGAATATTGTTAATTGCGGTATGGATACAGATATCATGAAATTTAATAAGTAGTACTTAGGTACCTATTTTTAAAATATGAATGAAAAATATAAATCAGCAATATGTTCTATAACAACAAGCATTTTCTTAACCATTTCGGTTAAAAACCACTTGATAATCTAAAATATTTCATTGCAAACAAAGTACAAAATTAAAATTAGGTCCCCTACAATGTGAAAGCTGAATACTTGTAGCAACTATTCACAAACGAAGTAATCCTGCAGAAAAGCTCTTTCCGCTACTAAAATACACGCTACTTTCGGAGCAATAAATTGCCTATTGTCCCCCAATATGAGATCACGGCGACGTTATGTAGTGCTGCCAACATTCTCGAGGAAATCGAGATTTTTACAGAAATACACTAAGGTGGAATTACAGGAAATTAACGAAGCATGAACATGAATGGTTTGTTACTGTTTTCAGAAATAACTTGAAGCTTAGAACAAAAAACACTAAATAGTGAAAATGTAATTAAGATTTTAAGATTTAGGTATTATATTTAAGAAAAAAAAAAGAAAAAAAGTCCTTGCAGTTTTGTATCATCATTACAGCCGAAAGACGTCCACTACTGGACATAGGCCTCCCCCAATTAAGGGGGGGGATTATTATTCGGGTTTTTATTCGGGATTTATTTTGGTATTATTTCGGTATGTCAATTTTGGAATATAATGCGGTTCTCTCAATTACATGAAGTAACGTAATCATAAATAAATTTAAATTAACTATAAGGATGCAATAATAATGATAATGATAGTAAATTTTTAATACAATTCCATGATGGGATTAATTTGCACATTTTAAAAGCCTACAGAAAATAAAAGTTTCAACTCTACTCGTTCAGCCAATCCAGGTATTTATTTTTTTAAGTGTGGCTCCTGGCGCCCGAAGTCGCATTTTTTTATTTTTTTATTTTGGAGTTCACACACCTTTTATGTATGCTATTAAGCAACAGTATAAATAAATTATTATAATTTTTTTTTATTATTACATTTGGGATTATTTTTTTTGCAGTTTTGAATACGGTATTTAAAACATAAACAATAGCTTTCTTTAGTTTAAACGCAACAAACTTTCCTTCTTTCGCAGAAATCGACCGATTATGACCTAACACAACAAAAATTCAGCAAACATGAAATAAAAAATGAGGAAATTCCTACATCAATCACCAATCAAGGTGTTACTACAGTCGATCGCTCACATCGTTGGCAAGGCTCGGAAATGAGCTATTCGGTGGCGGAGCCCTGCAGGAAATTGTAGGCTTACAGCCCCGGCGCCCGGCGCCCGGCGCGGCGCCCCCAACAATCGCTCGACCGGCACCCGATTACAGTGAAGTCGATTTTAGATCAGCGCACGGAATTTATTGGAAATCTCTGACCACAGAAGTAGACAGATAGAATGGTTGTAATCACAATTTTACTTGCGATTCATGCGTGGCAACTTTAGAACAAACTACGCCGCCCATATTGACGTCATTAATTAAAAAAAAATAACTTTAGTCATATGTACTTCACAGCTTCTGTTTCTGCGGTTACAAACAACACAATAAGGAATTTTTGCGGGTTTTTGTTACAGTTTTTACAGGCGTAGCGTGGGTAGGCCCCCCACAAGGTGGACCGACGACCTGGTGAAGGTCGCGGGAATCCGCTGGATGTGGAAGGCGCAGGACCGGTCGTTGTGGCGATACTTGGGGGAGGCCTATGTCCAGCAGTGGACGTCTTTCGGCTGAAATGATGATTTACAGAAACAAGTCATAAGGCGTACTGAAATAGGCTTTGAAATGCCCTGCACTATGGTGCAGAATGTTGGCACGCGCGCCCTGCTCACTTTTCCATTCTATCTATCTAGTTCTGTGTCTCTGACATTCGAAAGAAACATTAAGTTATTATACATATTGGCAACATACACACAGATAAACGGCGATCTATCACCATAAATCAACCATAGATCCCACAGTAAACAGCCACTCCCTATCAAACACTATCAAAAGATAACCACAAATATCCCCACATCTTTACGTAAAAGATTAGGAACAAAGGAGGCTGATTGATCGTACCTTTTATTTCGCCAATCATAAATTCATATCCGTAATAAAAGATAAAACGAAACCTCTAATTTCCCCAAAGGTTTAAAAGCATTTCATCTCCCTATTTGATTTACGGCCAAAATTAATATCCAATCTATCTACGATTTACCCTACTAGAGATAGAAATTTGACATATTTTGTATGGAGCTTATGTCAAATTCCTATCTCTAGTAGGGCAAATCATGGATAGATTGGATATTAATTTTGGCCGTTAATAAAGAGAATAAATATTTGCAATACCTAATGATAGATATAAGTTGATATATTTGTATTGTATACAGTCTGACTGTATGAATGAGGGACATATTCAAGAACATGGCAGAATGTGCGTTTTGGTTGTCCGTGTGCACCAGCGCTGTGGCTCTGCTCTATGCATGAGGCACAGCAATATGCTGAGCGATGGCCGTTTTGCGCGAATGTGACGCATATCTTACCACACTCCTTGATTCTTTTAATATCTATTCTATTCTTTGTACAGTCGACTGCATGAGAGCGGTAACATTTGTATTAGAAAGTAGCCCTTACCACATACGAAATAAAGGCGCTTTCAATGACAAACTGTTTCCACTAACGTGTGGTCAACCATACCTATACAATAAATATACCTATATAATGTAAATTATTCTATTATAATAACTTCTTAGGTTTTCGCGATCACTACACATTTTACGGATTAAATCGCGTATATTATTTAAATTGAAATGCTGCAAAGCTTTCGAAACGTCAGGGAAACCAATTTAAATAATATACGCGATTTAATCCGGTTAAACTCTGTTTTATTATTCTATTATACCTGTATTGTTTACGTTTTTTTTTTCTACCTTATTGGCGATTTTGTGCGAAACTCTAAAAGCAAATAAATTGTTTTTATTTCTTTCTTCCAGGTAAAGAAATAAAATACCACGCGTACGTTAGTAAAATTGCTCGACCACGCTCTGACTGACTAGGGGTCTGCTATCAGGCGCGGACCCAGGGGGGGCAGTGGGATCAATTGCCCCCCCTGAGTCTCGACTTAAGTACTTCCGAACTCGTCATTATCTCATCACTACCAGTATTAGTAATGGATTAAGTGGCAAGGACGGGCAATGGACAGCAAACCTATCATTTTATTTTTTATTTTGAAGAAGATTAGATCTACTTTATTAATAACTTCTTAGGTTTTCGCGATCACTACATATATTATAATAAAACAAAGTTTAACCGGATAAACGCGATTATTATTTGATTGATTTTGATTCGTTTACGCGATTTAATCCGGTTAAACTTTGTTTTATTATAATATCTACTTTTTTATTTTCGAAAAGCAACTGAATTAACCCGGCATCCATGTAATTTGTAAAATGGTATCAAAAACTAGTCTAGTTTGCTATGCTCGGTTTTTCTTTACAACGTTTATTTGAAAAAGAAGTTTCCCCGAGGTAGGGGGTCTACTCCCGTTTGACGATATTAGATAAATCGTACGATTCATCGCACTATTTGCTACTCCGATCAACCATCGTTCCCTTATCGCATGCGATGATCGTGTGTTGATGTTTTTTTTTGAGTACTATGAACCGTAGTCTATCTTAATTTTGCCTTTTTTATGTGCCTCTCTTTATTATGTAAGTATCAGTCGGAACGAAAGTTCGTACTTCGTTTGTCATTCGTAAAACGCGAGTAGAGCCCCTGATTCGTTTATAGAAATTATCATGAAAATTGGCTAACACAATAGGTGGAGAGACTGGAAATAGCGACCGATAAACACTGCCGTACTAGGTGCATTATCTTACCATATATAAGCACAGACTATCTAATAGTACTAACGTAATATAAGTTCGATTTGAAGCGCGGAACAGTCTTCGCAGTAATAATTCACTATCGCATACTATACATAATCGGTAACCGAAAACTTACTCGTTAGGTGATTACCTACTTCTTTTTTCGTGTCGGCAGCAAGCCAATAGCTAACCAACGTCGGACTTAGGCCGGTATTCATCAACGTTAATTCTATGATTATACGACCGATTACTCAAAAAAATTATTGAAATTGTGAGTAAACGGTCGCTTAACCAGATAATTATCGTTTGTTGGTTGGTTGAAGCCTTAGAGGCTCTTTTAATAATTAAAAAAGAATATAAATAATATCGGCTCATGAAATCCTATTTAGAGTATTTAGTATCCTATTACAAATACGAAAGTATGGATGTTTGTTTGTTTATTACAACAACAACTTATACTTAAGGACCAACCCTCATATCGCGAAAAAAATATTAGCTGATCCCTACATTTGTGTTCACATAAATCGACAAAATGTAGGGAACAGCTGTTTTTTTTTTCGCGATTTCAGGGTTGGTCCTTAAGTAAAAGTTGTTTATCTATTTATTTATTATATTCTTTATTGTACATACACCAAACGAATACAAAGACAGTAGTTTACAGATAGATTATATAAGTATATAAGTACAATGGGCGGTCTTATCGCACAAGGTAATCTCTTCCAGACAACCTTTGGATGGACTAAAAGAATGGGAACCGATCGTGGGTAGTTACGGTGTAAAAGTAAGTACGTTGTTCGTTCATACTGATGAGTACAATGACCCCTTAAGAGGTTTTCAGATATTTCAATAACATGTTGTATAAATAATAATAGGCTTATAAAATTAGTCTTACGCAAACACAAGACGTACGTCATTAAAAATATAACACAAACGTGCAAAGAAAACATTACATTAATCATAAAGAAAAACCCGTCTGACCTGGAATAGACTCGTTCCAAAGACGTAGAGCCCTCAAATTTTAACGAAATGTAACAATAAACTCCAGCCCTTATACTTTTCCACTCGGCGAAACTTTTCTTTTGTGTGTTGAACACATTTGGAGGAATTCAAAAGATATTTACGTATAAAAACTCATATTAAAGTACGTAACGGCATGCTTAGGTCACATAACTGTAAGGGTGGTTACAGATTGGCGATTTGTCTCAGGCTTTGTTCCATAGTGTAATAAATACTAATAGTGAGTCAATTCCTTTGTGGTGGTGCAAAATGCCGACAGGCGACTACCTACTACCTAGTAGCTATAAATATGCAAGGATTGTTACAAAAGAAAATATCTTTTGCATAATAATATTAGGTATATTACCTGTATCAGAATTTGTATTCCTCTTAACTTACAAACTGTGCCCTGTGGCTTCGCCCAATTCACCGTCATCATCCTCCTGCCCTTATCCCAATTTATTTGGGGTCGGCGCAGCATGTTTTTTTCGTCCATACATCTCTATCAGCCGTCATCTCCGTGTTTACTTTCTTTCTATTCATATCATCTTTCACACAATCCATCCATATTTTCTTCGGTCTTCCTCTTTTCTTATAGCCATCAACATTCATACTTAAAACTTTCCTCGTAACATGCTCCCCATTCCTCCTCATCACATGTCCATACCATGATAGTCTGTTGCTACTTAACTTCTCTGTCACTGGCGCTACTTTCAGACTCCCTCTTACATATTCATTCCTTATCCTATCCATTCTCGTTACACCACACATTCCTCTTAACATTCTCATCTTAGCTGCATGCACTTGCTTTCGTAGCCCAACATTCCGATCCATACAGGACAGCAGGTCTTATCATGGTCTTATAGATTTTCCCCTTCAGTTTAACAGCCCAATTCACCGTGATGTAACAAAAAAACATCCAAAGTTTTTCATCAATGATTTTGCATTTAAATGATTTGGTAGTAGGAAAGAATAAAATAAAATAAGCTAAAATATACATAATAACTTCTTAGGTTTTCGCGATCACTACACATTATAATAAAACAAAGTTTAACCGGATTAAATCGCGTATATTATTTAAATTGGTTTCCCAGACGTTTCGAAAGCTTTGCAGCATTTCGCGGTCGCAGGTAGACTAAGACTAATGTAATATACATTCTGTATAGTAATTAATCCGCCTCGATACTGATGTGCAACCGGTAAATACTTGGGATATTTATTGTTAGATGTTTTTAATTGTCTTTTATTGAACCTAACGATAAAATAAATTATCATCCTTAGATTTATATTAATTCACTTAAAAATCAAACACGTCGTAGTGATTTCGTGTACCTGACACACCTGAACGGTAGTACCGGCGCGCAAGCGATGTTGAGCCGGACTACCACAGGCGTCACGGGCAGGGGGGGGGTCTCCGCTCTCCTTAATACCGCAACCCATCGTTGCTCTGTCTGGCGGCCGAGTTGACTCACTATTAGAATTTATTACATTATGGTTGTTCTAACACAACGAGACTACGCGACTACCGCAAGTTGGCGCAAATTTTGTTCGTGCCAGCCTGCGATAAAACGCAGGGGTGTCAAATAGGTGTTCTAATTCAATCGTGCGATAATCACCCGATAATGTCATGTCACGAACAAAACCCAAGTTCAAAATTCAAAATTGCGTTTCAAAATTGTTAACTACATACTTATACAGATATAGCACTACTGGCCACTGACATCATAACACATTAACGCCATTGTAACTACACACAATTACAGAATTAGTATTACATATTTGTCCGTTTCGCACGACATAAAAACTTAAATCAAATCTCCAAAAACTTAAAAAAGCGTGCGTGTGTCTCATCCATTTTGCGATCGATTTAAGCAAATCGTGATATGATCGTGATACTTCTATTCTTTTTTCAAAATAATATTTATATACCTAATTAATTTGTTGTGTACTTAATAGTCAAATAACCTAGTAAAAAACTGAAAACAAAAATACGATAAATTTGGTGCACAGGGGGTCTACTCCCGTTCGACGATATTCGATAAATCGTACGATTCATCGCACAATTTGCTACTCCGGTCAACCATCTTTCCCTTATCGCCACAGACAGAGTAAAAAATATAGACTAAGTGCTGCGAACAACCATAGTGAAGCCAACAAAAACCGTTCTCCTTCATGTACAACCAGTGCTCACGCACACACATGCACCTTAAACCGTGCTCACCCCTCTCAGTTCACATGTCGCGGCATCTTCTCGTAAGCATCGCGAAAACAAATATCCTTCAGGTGCATGGTGTGTACGTGAGCACTGGTTGTACATGAAGGAGCACGGTTTTTGTTGGCTTCACTATGGTTGTTCGCAGCACTTAGTCTATATTTTTTACTATGTCTGTGCTTATCGCATGCGATGATCGTGTTTTGACGTTTGTTTTTCTCATCTCCGTAAAATTGTATACGACTATGAACCGTAGTCTATCTTAATTGTGCCTTTTTTATGTGCCTATCTTTATTATGTACGTGGGACACTCAGAAAGTTTTGCGAAACTAAAAAAAATTGTTCTATACGTACATATATTTTTATCAAATCTTTTCAAAGTACTTTCCACCAGCCTCTATACAAAGATTCATGCGCCTAAACCAGTTTTCAAAACACTTTTTCCAGTCCGCCGCAGACACCTCGTTTACAGCCTGCTCGAACGCAGCCAGCGCATCTTCCGGCGACGAAAATTGTATCCCTTTGAGCTGATTTTTTATTTTTGGGAATAAAAAGAAGTCACACGGTGCTAGATCAGGGCTGTAAGGAGGGTGACCCAGGAGTTTGACTGGCGTGCTGTCCAGGAAGTCCCTCGTTTTGAGTGCGGTGTGCGCAGGTGCATTGTCGTGGTGGAGCAGTAGCCCGCGGAGCCCTGTGTTTGGTCGCTTGTTGCTTATAACAGAGAAAACTTCTGGCAAACATTTGGTAGTATACCATTCGGCATTAATGCTTCTTTGATCCCGTAAGGGAATTGATACCAAGTGGCCAGTCAAATTAAAAAAGCTAGCGATCAAAATCTTACCCCCGCTTCTAGATCGCTTCACTTTGGTAGGCGTTGGCTCATTTTGAAACACCCAAACAGTCGACTGGCGCTTGGTTTCTGGGTCGTATTGATAAATCCAGGAATCATCACCTGTAACGATGTCGTAAACACGCCGAGACGAGCCTGCTTCAAATTTGTTAAGCATATCACGGCACCATTCCACCCGGGCCTGCTTCTGAGCATCGGTGAGGTTGTGCGGCACCCAGCGTGATACTATCCTCCTCACGCGAAGATGGCTGTGTAGAATCTCGTGAACGCTTCCCGATCCAATCTTCAATATGTGTTGAATCTCCTGATATGTAATTCGCCTATTGTCTTGGATTAAATTTTTCACTGCTAGCACGTTTTCTTCGGTAACAGCCGTCAAAGGGCGACCGCTTCTTTCGTCATCCCCCAAAGTTGGTCGACCGCGCTTGAATTCGTTATACCAACGATACACGGTTGCCTTGGAAGGGCCTTCATCCATGAATGCCATTTGAAGTCTATCGTACGATTCATCCGGTTTCAGGCGACACTTGAAATCGTATAAAATCATAGCTCTAAAATGTTCCCGGCGCAGATCCATATTTCAGTGAGACACAATACTTTGAATTAACTCGCAAAAAATGTGGAGGGAAATTTTGAAATTGGAACTTACTTATTTTTACTTATAAATAATCATATTTTCGAAAAACATTATAACTGGCCAGTCTCCCATATATAAAAACTTTTTTTCGCAATACTTTCTGAGGGGCCTGGTAAGTATCAGTCGGAACGAAAGTTCGTACTTCGTTTGTCGTTCGTAAAACGCGAGTAGACCTACAGTTGCGACAAAATAATCGCAAAGCACTCCAATTCAAATCATGCATATGCCTTCACCCTTCTACCATCTGTCGTAGCAACCTTTTTGCATGAGTTATGAAAGGTACAAACACTGTGCGTAAGAGATCACCCTTTATTGTGTATTACACGGCCCAAATGATGTCCACAATAGGCGGTGGAGTAATCTTCGGACAAATAGTCCTCCCAGAAAGACCGGGTATATTATCTACATGTGGTTTATTATGTAGCATATTTGTAAAGGACAAGTGCTCTTGCCTGTATTTTTCGATGGCTAAGGTGCCCGGTTTATCACTTACATTTTTTTTTTCAAATACGAGTTAGCCATTACACCATTACAATTGTTGTTTCTCGTCTGGTTGTTTGCGCAAGTGAGATTATTGACTGAAAACGCACCCACGATACCGAAATTATCTTAAAGTAACGACGACGTCTGTGGTCTAGTGGTTCGAGTGTTGGACTGCTGATCAAGAGGTCGTGAGTTCGATTCCCACAGGACACAAATATTGGTGTGATGAAAATAAGTGTCTGTGTTAGTCTGGGAGTTTCTTTGTGTATTTTAAGTACGTATTTACAAAGGTGGACCGACGACCTGGTGAAGGTCGCGGGAATCCGCTGGATGCGGAAGGCACAGGACCGGTCGTTGTGGCGATGTTTGGGGGAGGCCTATGTCCAGCAGTGGACGTCTTTCGGCTGAAATGATGATGATTTACAAAAAACAGTACATAAGTATTATATCCATTGTCTTGTACCCATAGTACAAGCTCTGCTTAGTTTGGGACTAGATGATGCTGTGTAAAAAATGTCCCAAGTATTTATTTATTTTTTATTATTATTTATTATAAGAAAGCACAATATAAAAAATTCGACCTATTCCATGAAATAGATTATACCTACTAGAGCTCATTTGCAACAAAAATGATCCCGTGAACCAGGGGGCGCCAGTCATTTGTTTTCAAGTTATAGCAGTTTTAATAGAATTTTGTCGTTTTCCGTCTTTGGATGGAAAAATGCTAATTGTGAAAGATCTATCCAATTCTGGGCACTCGTTTGACACCTTCCTAAAAGCTGATGAATGAATAATTACTATCATACAAAATTCATGGCCAAAATTTTCATAACCTCGGAAATAAATGGTCATAAATTTATAGAACAAAATCATCTAAGTAACCTTTTCATTGCAGAGAATTACTCAATAAAAAAGTATGAAATTTTGCATAAAAATTACAGAACTAACATTCTCATTTAATAAGCTATCCAAAATGGTACAGATGTGGTCAAGTTTCCAAAGGCTTGGAAAAAAAATCAAACAAAATCATCTAAGTACGTACTTAGATGATTTTGTTTTAAAACTTGTGATTTATTACCATTTATTTCCGAGGTTATGAAAATGTTGGCCATGAATTTTATATGATAGTAATTGCTCATTCATCAGCTTACAGGAAAGTGTCAATTGAGTGCCCAGAGTAGGATAGCTTTTGCACAATTAGCAGTTTTCCATCTAAAGACGGAAAATATCAAAAAATCTTAAAACTATTTTAACTCGAAATAAAATGACTGGCGCCTCCTGGTTCATCGGGTACATTTTTGTTGCAAATGAGCTCTAGTATAACCTCTTTCATGGAATAGGTCGAATTACAAAAAAAATATGGTATATACAGACTTTTACAACTATATATACCCCCCCACAAGGTGGACCGACGACCTGGTGAAGGTCGCGGGAATCCGCTGGATGCGGAAGGCACAGGACCGGTCGTTGTGGCGATGCTTGGGGGAGGCCTATGTCCAGCAGTGGACGTCTTTCGGCTGAAATGATGATGATGATGAAATAAACAAAACAAAACTAATAGCTACAAAAAATCAATAAAATCCTCCGCATCGCTTTCTACTGGAAGCGTGCCCAGAATACTGGCAGCATTGCCACGTTTTATGGCAATGTTTATTCTTTGACCAAAGTAAAGGCCAGCATTCTGGTCACGTGAAGTGTCGACAAACCGCCTGGAGATGGCTTTGAACAAGAGACGAGCATTCGGACCCCACAACCCGAGTGTTTCAACTCCAGACGGCTCGTAAATATAATTACTGATTCTCAATCGTGTGTGCAGTCCGCCAACCCGCACTAGGCCAGTGTGGTGGACTAAGGCCTTAGCCTTCTCATATTGAGAAGAGGCCCATGCCCAGCAGTGGGACAGTAATGGGCTGGTTATGTATGTTCTTATATTTTCACCGCTTGAGGGCCTCAGCAGCTGGGAAGATGGGAGGGCGCAAGAGTATCGACGCACGTTGCGTCCCACACCAGAGACCTACCCACTTTCCAGGGCAATAGAGTCATACCATCTGGTCTCTTGATATCGTCACACACCAAGCCATTTGGTTCTAAAATAGCAAATTACAATAGCAATATTACCTGGCATTTCACCCATTCCTCTAGGAACTGTAATATAAATTAAACTTCACAGACGTTATAGAATCACGTAGGAAGCGGCGGCACACGTCAACAGACGTCAGACTCGTGACAAAGGTTTAAACTAGGCTAGTTTTCAAGTATGACGTGATTTATGGACGTCTGGTTCATTTTTGGGCACAAGTCAACAATTCGCGATACTATTTCATCGTGTTTATTACTAAAGTGTCATTAAGATAAGATAAGATAAGATAATTATTTATTTTCCAAAAATAACTGTAGTTTTAGATTATGAGTCAAGGTATCAGTTTATTTGACATAATCCCTTTATTAAAAGAGCAGGTTTAGACCATAGAAATAGTCCCCCACTCTTAGCACCCACGATCCCCAAGTGACCCTTGCCAGTAAATGGTGACAGTATGCAGCGTGTAGCTCTATCTGGGCTGTGCGTTGAGGCGGTCGCTTCCCCAGCGCTTTCGTCTCCGAACGGGATTGGCTCTCTCCCGATCCCACTCTGCGGCCTTATTTTGGAGCATGACAGTCTTACAGAGGGAAGCCACGGCCATCCAGGCCATCGAAACTGCCAGCATAGCCGAGAAAGTTATTGCCCGATCTGCTTAACCAGGTCCCACCGCTCTAAGTTCCACGCAGGGCACTCCTCGAGCGTGTGCTGTGCCAAACAGCGCTTCATGATTTGAGGAAATGTTAAGTGGTTTTCATGCTAATGTCTTAATAATTATTTAACCTACCTATTTACCTATAATTGCTCAGTAAACTCAATTTCCGTTCCAAGAAAACACGTCATATACATAAAACGACTCTTCTAATTCTACGTAAGCTTTACGTAACATAAGCACCTCAAAAATACTAATCCAAGTCTCAAGTTTACAGCCATACAAAAAGCGAAGCCGACGTCGACGTCGACGGCAAGCATAATATTCAAAGGAAAGCTCTAAATTCACATTAGATGTTCCACAATCGTTCGCCGGGTACAAACTGAATGCGACCGAGGCCCGGACGTCCGTCGCGTTTAACAATAAAGATTTGGATACAATGCATATACGTGAAAGAAGTTCAAAAGTAATTAAACTTTTTAACAAAAAAAATAACCGACGAAAACAGAAACTGAAAAGCGAAAAATTAAATGAAGCTTTCTAGTCTTAATAACTATTTCCTAACTAAACTAATGTAAATAACTAATTATGAGTCGGCGCCAAACAAACAAACATGCCTTTTTTATTCGTCCGAGGCGCCTGCCATGTGTGTCGAAGGATGTATACCGAACTAAACTTATATTACAAGACAATTGGATCCTTGCTAAATCAACTAGTAGTAGTGGAGCTCCTCTGTGAAAGAGCTCGTCTGGGGAAGTACTACCACCGTACCTACTTCTCCGCCAAATAGTGATGCTTGCATTGCTGTGTTTTGGTTCAAAATTACAATCACATGAGACTTTCCATCTTCATGTCTCAGTTTGGCCAACCGACTTACGGTACCATTTAGGCAACAGCCTAGGTGGTATTGCAGTTGTTATGGGCAAAGGTAACCGCTTAACATCAAGTGGGCCTTTAACTCGTTTCGCCTACCTATATTATAAAAAATAAAATCATTTTTCTAATAGTTATTAGTAAGGTTTCCCCTTTGTATTAATTGCCGCCAAACCAATGCTGTAAATCATCCTCCTCGCCTTTTCCCAATTATATTGGGGTTGACTTCCAGTCAAACCAGATGCAGATGAACATCAGTATTTCAAACGGAGCGACTGCCATCGGACCCCCGCAACCCATTTACTGGGTAATACTGACTGGAAGTTAGACCAGTTGTTAGACTTTCAGGCTTCTGACTACCCGTAACGACCACCACAGATATTCGTATGACTACCGGGACCGACAGCTTAACGTGCTCTCCGAGGCACGGAGAGGTCTCGATGTGTGACGAAACGGTCACCCATCCACTGACTGACCGCGGCAAGCGACCAAACCAATGCTGTTTATGCTACGTGTAAAGTTAAACTTCTACACATTTTCTTATACAATGGCATCTCTTCTTTTCAGCCTCAGGGTGAAATTCGGGATCAAACGCACTCGTCCTCGTCCCTGTTACCGCGTGTTGTAAAAAATGACAAATAAATTGTTCCCGCCATCACACGTGGAGAGGGAGGGGGTGGCGGCACAGGGGAGAGTGTTTTGTATGTCCTGATCACGCTAAGGGTGTTGTGATTGGATGGAGAGGTTTCTATTTGGGGGGTTTTAAGGGGATTTAATTGATTCATTTAAGCTTTGTGAAAAATGTTTTAACGCTTTTATTAAATCTGTAAAACAATCTTTTGAGGAAACTTACAAGCCATGGTTTTTTAGGTCTAGATGGTCTATGTTTATGTTATTGTGTTATATGAAAAAATAAAATAAAAATAATGCGATTACATCGAAAAAACTATGTATGACGTCTGGAATGGCTTTTTGAGGAAATATGACCTGTCCTAACTGATTGAGTGCATGCGCCAGCCATCATGTAGCACGACCATATTTTAGGGAGCTCAACTACCTCACTAATCTGCAAGACATTTGCGTAGGCCATGATGATTTTTAAATCAAGGTTTCATACAAACAATTCATGTTGTACGACGAATATTACTGCGGGCTGAGCGGGCGGGGCGGATCGCGAGCGGGACTGAAAGGCGGCGGAATGACAGCGACAGAAGAAAACTTTCCGCTGTCTGTGACTATTACTATGCATTCCCATATAATACAACGTCAGCACAGCGGTGACACTCTCCTGTACGTGTGAGCTCGGTGGAGCCACCGGCTCCTTGAGGGAGCGCTTTTACATGCAATATATTGGCTGGGGCAGCCGAGATACTGCTCGTTCCACACGCCGCGCACCGCGCACGGTCCCCGCGCTCGCCCCGACCCGCACACATAGCCGCGAGCAATTTTACGAGCAACATGCCTAAGTGTCGCTTCTTGTCGTAAGTATATTATTCTATGCCAGCGTTGTGTTTACGCCAGGCGCGGCGGCGGATCGGTCACGCAGTTAAAACGCCCGGCAGGACGGCGCTGTGCACTGTCTAATACAGTTCAGTACATTACAACACGACGAGACCCGCCGACGATACGCTTCAGTTCCGTCCCGCTTCAGTACTGCTCGACGTGGGTTTGAAGCTTTTTACTGCACAATATTTATTAATTCAATTATTAGTAGAAAATCTTGACAACACTTGGCCCCTTTTGAAAATCGAACCAGGAATTTGCCACCCCGAACTTTCGACCAATAGCTTGTGTCACAATTATCTTCAATTAATATTTGCAGCTTGTATAACATTCCAATGCACGACAAATCTCTCCCGAACAATCTTGCATTAGCTAAACTACATCCATAGTTATATGCCATTCGGAGAAATGGTCGCGACGAGCAGATTACGCGACAATCCCATCAATAACCCATGAAACACGTCCGGACCGTGCGACCGACGGCCCCAAAATAAACATTTAATTCAATTTCAACTCTTTGCAGGGAGGATTATTCGACTACCCGCTTTTGTTATTATTTTTTGTTTGTTTTTGTCATTATTGATTCGTTAGTTGAATGTTTAGATTTGTGTTAAGTTGGATTTGAACCGAATTTGTTTATTGGATAAAAAAATATAAAAAAATATGCATAAAAATCTACTGACTCGTTGGTCTAGTGGTTGCAAGCGTGGTAAAGACGCAAGACTGCTAAGCGTGGGGTCTTGGGTTCGATTCCCGGGTCGGGCAAAGTGTTATTGGGTTTTTTCATTATGAAATTCTCAGTTGCAGCCCGGAGTCTGGATTTGTGTCCGGTTATTAGCAAAAACATACATACATACATAATCAGCCCATTACTGTCCCACTGCTGGGCACGGGCCTCTTCTCAGTATGAGAAGGTTATTGGCAATAAGCTCTCCCCTTATTACCTGTGACTTATATAATATAGCTGGTGAAATATGAGTGTACTATACACCTCTGCCTACCCCTTCGGGGAATAAAGGAGTGGTGATATGTTATGTATGTGTATGTACTACGAAACCACTAGAAAATAATTTGGATTTTGGTTGGCAGGTTAAAGTAAAATTTAAATATTGACGACCCCAAAAGCGTGAATGAAGGTACTTTCAACTGAGAGAAAAATAATGTTTACTATCATGTTTGTTAATTATTGCAAAGTAAAATATTTTTCTTCCTACTGTGCATATTGATTCAAAAAGAAAAATACATTTTAGGATTATTGGCATAATATGCTGAACACCCAACTATGAAAATAAAAGTTTTAATAAAATTTTTTCGTTACGTGTTTTACAAAAACTATAAAAATATGTTATTATTAAAATAATTTTTATTATAAAAACTTTAAAGTTTGATAAAAAAACCTAGCTCATTTAATGTTCAATAAACCAAGTCCAACCCACCTAATCCAAGCTTTAGCATTATGCAATTACATTTTTTACCAGCACGAATAGCCAAGGAATTGTTTGCAGCCTCGTTGCCATGGTTACCGGTTAATTAAGTTCCCTGGGGCATCGATTTTTGTTGGTCACTGACCGAGTGAAGTACTTTCTTTGCCCTTATTTTTTTTTTTTGCGCGAAAGGGGTGAACGATTTACGTTTTTTTGTTTCTAGCCTTTTAGAGATTTTAAAATCTGTATTATACATGCTGAAATTTTAATCGCTTCTTTCCCGAAAAAGGGTCATTGTGCTCATCATTATGACCAACTTTTACTATGGGACCAACTCTGAAATCGCAAAAAAAAAGTTGGTCCCAACATTTCTATTCACTTAAATCGATAAAATGTAGGGGACCACATAATAATTTCTTAGGTTTTCGCGATCACTACACATTATAATAAAACAAAGTTTAACCGGATTAAATCGCGTATATTATTTAAATTGGTATTCCTGACGTTTCGAAAGCTTTGCAGCATTTCGTGGTCGCAAGTAGATTAAGATGACAAGTGTCTTAACAGATATTTCTAAAAAATATTTTTAATCTACCGTACAATATTTATAATTAAAATCGTTTCGATGCACGCAGTAATCACTCACAATATCATTATCTTTTACAGTGTTGCATGCTGTTTGGGACATGATTATTTTTAGAACTGGGTTTCAAACAGGTGGTAGCTGCCAACCATCTTCTCTATTAAAATTAGGATGTTTTGTGAGGCTATTGAAATTAAAAAACCAGACCGGATTTAATCCGGTTAAACTTTGTTTTATTATAATAATCAAGTCCCAAACAGCATGCAACACTGTAAAAGATAATGATATTGTGAGTGATTACTGCGTGCATCGAAACGATTTTAATTAATAATATTGTACGGTAGATTAAAATATTTTTTAGAAATATCTGTTAAGACACTTGTCATCTTAGTCTACCTGCGACCACGAAATGCTGCAAAGCTTTCGAAACGTCATGAATACCAATTTAAATAATATACGCGATTTAATCCTGTTAAACTTTGTTTTATTATAATATGTAGGGACCACCTGTTTTGCGATTTCAGGGTTCGTCCCATAGTAAAAGTTGTTCATAATGATGAGTTCAATGACCCCTTTTCGGGAAAGAAGCCATTGAAATTTCAGCATGTAGAATAATGTTTAATCGTCTGGTGCAGGTTTGAGCTGGCTCTCTGGGCTACCAATCGGTGATTTAATTCTCGCAAGGAACAAATAAATATTTGTATTTTAATCGAATCAGAAATGAGAATATTCGCAGAAGAACTAAGGTAACCGACATAGCCCGAAGAATTGCCAAACTTAAGTGGCAGTGGGCGGGGCACATTGCTCGCAGAATGGTTGGCCGATGGGGCAGTAAAGTTCTGGAGTGGCGACCGCGTACTGGAAAGCGCACCGTGGGTAGGCTGAAATGATGATGATGATTATTATTTTAATCGTAATGTATATTGTATGGCTTATAGAATATAGTTCTGGGTCAGTGTATTTTGTAATTTGCTCTCTATATAGGAAAAATCTCTGTATAAGAATTTCACAAATGCATTTAATAAATCATCATCATCCTCCTGCAAGCTATGCTTGGAGTTTCTTTGAAGGATAAAATCCGTAACGAGATTATCCGGAGAAGAACCGGAGTGGCCGACATAGCTTATAGGATCAGTAAGCTGAAGTGGCAGTGGGCTGGCCATGTCTGTCGAAGGACCGATGGCCGTTGGAGCAGACGAGTCCTTGAGTGGAGACCGCGAATCGGCAAACGTAGGGCGCCCCCCTGCCAGGTGGACCGACGACCTAAAGAACGTGGCTGGGGGGGACTGGATGCGGAAGGCAGAGGACCGAGCGTTGTGGCGCAACTTGGGAGAGGCCTATGTCCAGCAGTGGACTGCGATAGGCTGAGTTGATTGATCCTCCTGCCCTTATCCCAATTTATTTGGGGTCAGCGCAGCATGTTTTTTTTTTCAAATGCATTTAATAAATAATAATAAAATCGCTATTCCAGGTACAGATAAACAAAGCAACCCTTAAGAGGAAATGCGGGTGGTCTTTTCTCCATTCAAACGCTCTCGACTGTTTTCTTTTTGGTTTATAACCCTATAGAGCAATGACTTTTTACAGTAAAATAATTATCAACTTTTTTATGCCCCTATGTTTTCCTTTTTTAACCTTTTTTTTATGTATGACCACGCATAACTTTTTACACAGTGGTCCGATTTTAATGATTCTTTTTTTAATGGATAGGGTATATCTCGAAGTTGGTCCCATTTAAATTTCAAAATCAAAATCCACCCCTAAGGGTAGTAAAACACATGAGTGTTTGTTCACCCATGAATTCTTACCTGTTAACCGATTCTGTTGATACTTGACACACATAAATATAGTTCTAGACACTACGACATAATGGAGACCTGGAGTTAGATTGTTGGTAGATTTTAACCACAAAAAAATGAAAAATAAAACTTTTTAACAAAAAATTGAACCGACGAAAACAGAAACTGAAAAGCGAAAAATAACTAATTATGAGTCAGCGCCAAACAACCAATCAACGAAGATCATTCAATTTCTTTAAATAAATAATAAAAACAACGTCACATCAAATACAACGTGAAATTTTCAACGATAAACAATAACCTTCCAAAAATGCGTTCTCCGCTCGGCCACTTGCAACTTACACGCACTTTGCTTGTTAAAAGTTCGTTTGGCGCCGACTCATAATTAGTTATTTTTCGCTTTTCAGTTTCTGTTTTTGTCGGTTCAATTTTTTGTTAAAAAGTTTTATGTTATAAATTATTTCTAGAAGCCCAAAAAAACTCATAATTGCCTATTTAGACCACTGTCTACAGAGGCCTACTGTATGAATTTGACAACTATTAATGAAAAAGGAAAAACAGAGCGGCAAAATACATATCCTTCTTATCCAGTTAATTAAATATCTTTTAAATTGGTCCAGTTTCGGAGGAGAAAATTGTCGAGAGCCAAACCTTGAATTACGAATTTTTTACTAAGGCTATTCAGTCGGAGCTGCAGTTACTGTTGTCCTTATCACACTTATTTGAGGCCGAGCGCTCGTAAAGCGACAACAATAGTTTATCAAATACCTAATTTTCAAAAGTCTCTCTGTCCGCATTTCCTCCACTTACTGCCTACCAGTGGCGAAGGGTCCATATAACACGATTCCTACCGGGTTCCCTTTAGGAATTGCTTGAATACAGATCAACGACATTTCTATGCTAATTTATTTTTCTAAAGTACAAAAAAATAATGTAAAATTAAATTAAAAGTTGTTATAGTAAAAGTCCCAGTTACCGACAGTGCCCCATTGTTCGACAAAAAAACAACCAATTTTAGAAAATAAGATCAAAATTATAATTTGGCATACGGTTAAATATTTTCTAATAAACATTGTATTTATCGATAATTGGGGATGTTACGTTAAATTGTTTTATTGTATTTTATTGAAGTGCGATCTTCTCTACGAAGGCTTCCCTTCTGAAAATATTCACCCTTCACCACTGCTGCCTACCTGTTTAACCACTACAAGCGTGATAGCTACCTACTTTATTCTTGAGTACTGATATTCAGAAGAGGTCAGACGGTTACCGCGGTCAAGGACAATCATTATGATACATTATGAAACGTTAGATGAGATCACGTGATCGCGTGCATCAATTTTAGAGCAACCGTCGGCAAAACAGGTTTTGATTGTTGTGATAATAGGTATATCAAATTCGTAAGAAGAAGATATAATAAGGTAATTCAAGAAATAACAGCGAGATTAGTACCTCCAAAAAAAGAGAAGCAGCAAGAACAGGAAGTAGTAGTAGTAGTAGAGCTCCTTTGTGAAAGAGCTCGTCCGGGGAAGTACTACCACCATACCAATTCTGCCGCCAAACAGTGATGCTTGCATTGCTGTGTTTCGGTGTGAAGGGTACGAGTGCCGGTGAAATTACAATCACATGAGACTTTCCATCTTCATATCTCAGTTTGGCCAACCGACTTGCGGTACCATTTAGGTAACAGCCTAGGTGGTATTGAAGTTGTTATGGGCAAAGGTAATAGCTTAACATTAGGCGGGCCTTTGGCTCGTTTCGCCATCCTATACAATAAAAAATTAAAAAATGCCAGTAGCAGCGCGGGGCATGAGCAGCGCGGCACATTTCACAATAAAGACCCGTACAGACCAAAAGCAGGTCAGTAGTAGCACAGGTTGAAGTCGGGCCCCGCAAGTTGTAATACAAGGAACGATATGGAAAACGACACACCAAATATTAGCGTGGGCCTGCTGACGAACTGCGCTGCTCCTGTCCTGCTCTGGACCTAGCGGCGACAAACCCAGGCAGCACGGCGCATGAGATGCGCTGGGCAGTAGCGGCGCGGTTGCGTTGTATCACTACGGCCGCCATACTAAGTGACCGGAGCAGGACTGCGCGGCACATCAGTGTGACGTCAAAGCGGTTACGAGAATAAGAATAAGAATAAGAATTATTTATTTGCTAGAATATGAGTAAAAATAAGTTGACATTGGTAACATAAATAAAGTCCTGTCATACTCTACCAGAAGTTGGTATGCAAATATTATTTATAAATGTAAACAAGTGCTAATATTAATTGACAAAACGAAATGTCATATAAAATTATTTACATTAGAAAAATTAAAAGTATCAAAATTGACATACATTATGTGAAAAATCAATTTACTTAAGGTAAAAAAAACAAATAACTTATAATAATTGTAAATCATTAAAACATCATTAAATCAGCACTTTATCTTTTATAAACTCCGAAATATTATAATAATTTTTTTCTATTGATATGGTATTTTTTCCGGTATGTGATTATATAAGATTGGCGCCATGCAGAACACACTTTTATGCATCAGTGTTGTATTGTGCTGTCTTACACATAATCTATTATTATCACGCCGACTACGGGTATTGAAGTCTGACAATTTCTTAAATAATTTTGGATTCGTTTTGACGAAAATCGCAACTTCAAATATATATAAGGAGGGGAGTGTCAATATCTTGTATTTCTTAAGGCAGTTGTATTGTTTGGCAACCGACACAACATTCTATGGCGTGCCCGCCATTAAAACGCTTTATTACTGTCTGTGTTTTAGTGTGACACGAGCAGCGTGGCACACTCGGAGATTCGTGGACCACGCGTTGTCCACTTGTTAACCACGCGACGTTCACTCATTGACCACGCGAGATTCACTGGTTGACCATCGAGGTTCACTGGTGACAATACGGAGTCCACCCGTGGACCAGCTGTCGACAACGAGTAGACGTCGAACGATGAGGCGGTGCTGGTGGTGGCTCTAATGACCTGTAATTTTACCGGCACCCGTACCCTTCAGACCGAAACACAGCAATGCATGCGCGTGATGCTATTTGACGGAGAAGTAGGTACGGTGTTAGTACTTTCCTGGACGAGCTCTTTCACAAAGGAGCTCTACTACTACTGGTTTAGATTATTTAATTTTTGTTTAAAACATGCTTTTGGTTAGTACGGGCCTTAATTGTTTTGGCTTAAAAACCAAAATGTAGGTGGATGGAGTCGTGTAGCAAACATGTTTATATTTTGAGTCGAACAATATTTTGTTGACCGTAACAATTTCTGAGTTAAGGGCAATTGCTGAAGATTTCACCGACCTTGACAAGTATTCCACTGAAATTTGAGATCTTTGGGGTAATTTTAATTATTTATATACTAATGTTCCCACAGTATAATTATGTCTAACTCATTATCATGGTAAAATAACCTTACCTTGCCTTTAAGGGCGCCCTCTGAAAGTTGAATGAGTTTCGTTGCTCTTTGCTTAAGTGTGTGGAAAACCAGGCTAGGTCTTTTTGCCTGGCGGGTCGTGGCCTGACGGTTGGCGTCGGGCATTCGTATGTATGTTAGCTGCGCGACAAACCTTGCTAGCGCGACGTCGGCAGGATTTGTGACATCATCCAGTCATCATCATCATCATAATTTCAGCTGAAAGACGTCCACTGCTGGACAAAGACCATCCCCAAAGGGGGGGGGGGGGCATAATCGCCATGCTTGGCAGGCCGGTTGGCGATCCCAGTTGGTTGTTAAAATACTCAGAGAATGTTATTTATTTATTTTAGTTTAATAGTAAGCCACGGACTGCCCCCATTATCTAGATCTTACGTATTCTTTGTCCATACAAAGGTTGTCTGGAAAATATCGCTTTTAGCGATAAGACCGCCCATGTACCCATAATTTATACGTTGTTCCTGTTTACTACTATTTTCATGGTGTACAATAAAGTATATTCTATCTATCTATCTATCTATTATGTATTAGAGCATGCATGACGAGGTTAAGGAACGTAGATGAGAGATGTGTCAGGATCGTAGCAAGTGGAAATCCATAGTCTTTGCCTATCCCAATGGGAAACAGGCGTGATAAGACATCTATGGTCTAGTGATTCGAGTGTCGGACTGCTGATCACGAGGTCGTGTGTTCGATTCCCACAGGACACAAATATTTGTGTGATGAACATAAGTGTTTGTATTTGTTTGGGTGTTTCTTATTTATTATGAATATGTATTTACAACAAAAAAAAGTATATAAGTATTATATCCATTGTCTAGTACCCATATTACAAGCTCAGCTTAGTTTGGGACTAGATGGTGCTGTGTAAAATATCCCAAAAATATTTATTTGTTTATTTATTTATGTATGTATTAGACTACGTCGTTGGTCTAGTAGTCGCAAGCGCGATTGCTGAGCGAGGGGTCCTGAGTTCGACTCCTGGGTCGGGCAAAGTGTTATTGGGGTTTTTCATTAGGAAATTCTCAGTAGCAGCCCGGAGTCTGAATTTGTGCCCGGTTGATGGCAATAGGCTCGCCCCCTATTACATAGGACTTATAACATAACTGGCGAAATGTATGTATAGTATGCACTTCTGCCTACCCCTTCGGGGAAATACAGGCGTGATGCTATGTTGTGTTATGTTATTATGTATGTCTTGTAGGTACCTAAGCATGTGTAACAATATAATAATGTAGTTGGCATTGAAAAATGGTGATGACGGTAATTATGAACTAATTATCTGCACCAATGGCTCAGATGTGTGGAAACAACGATGGAGGAAGCTGTGACGAAAACAATATTACTAGTTTAGCTACTAAACTAACTACAAAACTAACTAATTACTAAACTGACTTAGCTAGCTTAGCTTAGCTTATCTACTAAGGGCCAAAATTAATATCCAATCTATCCACGATTTGGCCTACTAGTGATAGAAATTTGACATATTTTGTATGGAGCTTATGTCAAATTCCTATCTCTAGTAGGGCAAATCGTAGATAGATTGGATATTAATTTTGGCCGTATATGGACTTCGCTCGCGTGTATTTCGGTCTGTGATTTGGTTCACCACAGCGAGATGTTATCACGCATCCCTAATGAACAGTTTATTTTTCCGGGATAAAAAGTTACTTAAATGTTAATGGGGGTTGTGGTCTACCTGTGTGCCAAATTTTATTCAATTCTGTTCAGCCGTTTTGGCGTGATTGCAGGACAAATAAAAAGACAAAAACAAATGTCCATAATAATTTCTTAAGTTTTCGCGATCACTAAACATTATAATAAAACAAGTTTAATCGGATTATATCGCGTATATTATTTAGATTGGTTACCCGACGTTTAAAATTGTACGGTAGATTAAAATGATTTTTTAGAAATATTTGTAAAGACGCTTGTCATCTTAGTCTTCTTCAGGAAACCAATCTAAATAATATACGCGATATAATCCGGTTAAACTTGTTTCAAATGTCCATATTTCACATTTATAATATCTTTATTAGTAGGAACTAGGATTGGTAGGATTAGTGAGTGGAGGACACGCCGCAATAGCGGCGGTAAGGCACGTCATGGAGGAGTGGCTGGAGAGGAGCCATGGTGCCCACACCTACTGGCTGACGCAGATACTCTCGGGGCACGGTTGCTTCGGGAAGTATCTGTGTCGCATAGGCTGCGAGCCGACGCCCGAGTGTCATCACTGCGGGAGCTGCCCAGAGGACACGGCGCAGCATACACTGGCGGAGTGCCCAGCTTGGGCCGCGCAGCGCCGTGACCTCATTACTGCAGTAGGCGGCAGCGATCTCTCGCTTCCGGCCGTGGTTCTGTCTATGGTCGGGAGCGAGAGCGCTTGGGAAGGCGTCGTCTCCTTCTGCGAGGATGTAATGCCCGCCGCCCGACCAGTCAAGGCCCGTGACGGTGGCGCGTCGTGTTCCACGCGCACCAGTCTAGAGGAGGGTGCGGCCGTTGTGGTTGCCGCACGGGGAGAAGGGGCTCGCCTGCCAATGGCGAGCCGGGACCTGCCGGGGATGGTTGGGCGAATACGGAAGTATTTCTCACGCCCCCGGCCAAGGTCGGTAGAGGAACACCGTGGTGGTTTTTAGTCGGTAAGAGTCCGACACTGGCTCCGCCTTCCCCGGGCGGAGTGCGTCCATGAGGATTTTCCCCACGAAAAAAAAAAAAAAAGAAAAAGGTTTAGTGAGTGGACCAAGAAGTAGTGTTGGGTTGAGGAAATTATGCAACTATACGTGGGACACTCAGAAAGTTTTGCGAAACTAAAAAAAATTGTTCTATACGTACATATATTTTTATCAAATCTTTTCAAAGTACTTTCCACCAGCCTCTATACAAAGATTCATGCGCCTAAACCAGTTTTCAAAACACTTTTTCCAGTCCGCCGCAGACACCTCGTTTACAGCCTGCTCGAACGCAGCCAGCGCATCTTCCGGCGACGAAAATTGTATCCCTTTGAGCTGATTTTTTATTTTTGGGAATAAAAAGAAGTCACACGGTGCTAGATCAGGGCTGTAAGGAGGGTGACCCAGGAGTTTGACTGGCGTGCTGTCCAGGAAGTCCCTCGTTTTGAGTGCGGTGTGCGCAGGTGCATTGTCGTGGTGGAGCAGTAGCCCGCGGAGCCCTGTGTTTGGTCGCTTGTTGCTTATAACAGAGAAAACTTCTGGCAAACATTTGGTAGTATACCATTCGGCATTAATGCTTCTTTGATCCCGTAAGGGAATTGATACCAAGTGGCCAGTCAAATTAAAAAAGCTAGCGATCAAAATCTTACCCCCGCTTCTAGATCGCTTCACTTTGGTAGGCGTTGGCTCATTTTGAAACACCCAAACAGTCGACTGGCGCTTGGTTTCTGGGTCGTATTGATAAATCCAGGACTCATCACCTGTAACGATGTCGTAAACACGCCGAGACGAGCCTGCTTCAAATTTGTTAAGCATATCACGGCACCATTCCACCCGGGCCTGCTTCTGAGCATCGGTGAGGTTGTGCGGCACCCAGCGTGATACTATCCTCCTCACGCGAAGATGGCTGTGTAGAATCTCGTGAACGCTTCCCGATCCAATCTTCAATATGTGTTGAATCTCCTTATATGTAATTCGCCTATTGTCTTGGATTAAATTTTTCACTGCTAGCACGTTTTCTTCGGTAACAGCCGTCAAAGGGCGACCGCTTCTTTCGTCATCCCCCAAAGTTGGTCGACCGCGCTTGAATTCGTTATACCAACGATACACGGTTGCCTTGGAAGGGCCTTCATCCATGAATGCCATTTGAAGTCTATCGTACGATTCATCCGGTTTCAGGCGACACTTGAAATCGTATAAAATCATAGCTCTAAAATGTTCCCGGCGCAGATCCATATTTCAGTGAGACACAATACTTTGAATTAACTCGCAAAAAATGTGGAGGGAAATTTTGAAATTGGAACTTACTTATTTTTACTTATAAATAATCATATTTTCGAAAAACATTATAACTGGCCAGTCTCCCATATATAAAAACTTTTTTTCGCAATACTTTCTGAGGGGCCTGGTACAAGGTGTAACGATTGTTGGTGATATGCAAGAGCAAAACCAAATATCTTACAGGTGTATGTGTGTGCGTGCGCTGGTTGGTACAAGGAGGAGCACGGTTTTGTTGGCTTCACTAAGATTGTTCCCAGCACTCCGTCTATATTTTTTACCGAGTCTGTGCCTAGGGCTAAGATATCCATTTAATTTTTACTAAATCATGAAATAATAATAATAATCATCATGTTGTGTCATGTACCGTAAAAAAACAAAACCTCTACGTCAACTTTTACGTTCATGACACAATGCTGGACGATTCTGTTTTTGTCTGTAAGTTGTTTTAAATTAATTACTATTCCTACCTTTGTAGCACCAACAAACATGTAATAAAAAATAATAATTAAAAAGTCCGATGTTACGCTCTCCCAGACTCCAAATTGATTTTATGAATATTTCGTCGTAAACATTGGAACATAATTAAAATATCATCAAAATTGTTGTTACTTTGAACTTCGACCACAAATGTATTAGTAGGTATTTCGCTCGATTGAAATGTGATTCATGTGTTGATAAAATGGCGAAAAACCACCCATTGGTACCATAGACTTATATATTACTATTGGTTCCCATTGATTAAATAATGATTAATAGTTCTTTTTTTTTTATTGATTAATAGAAAAACGTCTTAATTAGAACGTTTTCGAGTCTTCAGATTGCGAGCGCTAGTAACATATCTGTACATTTAAATATCATTGGGCAAAGGTAACGGCTTAACATCAGGTGGCATTCTATACTATAAAATACTAATAGCTTTACATCAATTTTCTCAGCGTCACATGCCAATGCAAATCAAATTGCGGCAACACCCGCAAAGGACAATAAGTGCATCATAAACTTTAAATCTAAGTGTATGTATTTTCACACTGATCATCAAAGAAGTTTACCATCATTTGTTTAGAATCCTTTAGATAATCCTTCCGTTGAAAAACAGATGAGCACTTCCCCATAAATATATGCTATAAAACCACCATTAAACTTCAAAACATGAAACAGTTAGATACTTGCATAATTACTACCTTAATAACGTATCATTTAAACTTATCTCGGTGTATATCAAAAGCTACCCCACATTTTGAACCTTGTTACTTTAAACTGAAGTTCAAGGTACCGTGTGATTTTTTGTGTTGTAGTTAAGACGTTTTTTTCTTGAGTCGTGATTGGTTCGTGATCGTGCTGCATTGCACAGTTTGAGATGACCTTCAAACACTCACGCGCAGTTTGTACAGTCGCGGCAAAAAGTGTAAAGTTATTATTTTATAAGGTTCCAACTCTAATTTGCTTAGATATTTTTTAATAACTGGCTGATTTGGTGATCGCGTAAAATTGGTTTCCAATTCTTTAGGTTTTGTAAAAGTAGAGCATATATTTGTGTTTAAAAATATCATTAATTCTTCTAGAAAAGCCTAAAAATCTCAATTCATACAGCATGAATTTTCAATCACCATCCAAATTTTCAAGATCCTTGCTGAATATAATAAAATACGTGGGACACTCAGAAAGTTTTGCGAAACTAAAAAAAATTGTTCTATACGTACATATATTTTTATCAAATCTTTTCAAAGTACTTTCCACCAGCCTCTATACAAAGATTCATGCGCCTAAACCAGTTTTCAAAACACTTTTTCCAGTCCGCCGCAGACACCTCGTTTACAGCCTGCTCGAACGCAGCCAGCGCATCTTCCGGCGACGAAAATTGTATCCCTTTGAGCTGATTTTTTATTTTTGGGAATAAAAAGAAGTCACACGGTGCTAGATCAGGGCTGTAAGGAGGGTGACCCAGGAGTTTGACTGGCGTGCTGTCCAGGAAGTCCCTCGTTTTGAGTGCGGTGTGCGCAGGTGCATTGTCGTGGTGGAGCAGTAGCCCGCGGAGCCCTGTGTTTTATCGCTTGTTGCTTATAACAGAGAAAACTTCTGGCAAACATTTCGTAGTATACCATTCGGCATTAATGCTTCTTTGATCCCGTAAGGGAATTGATACCAAGTGGCCAGTCAAATTAAAAAAGCTAGCGATCAAAATCTTACCCCCGCTTCTAGATCGCTTCACTTTGGTAGGCGTTGGCTCATTTTGAAACACCCAAACAGTCGACTGGCGCTTGGTTTCTGGGTCGTATTGATAAATCCAGGACTCATCACCTGTAACGATGTCGTAAACACGCCGAGACGAGCCTGCTTCAAATTTGTTAAGCATATCACGGCACCATTCCACCCGGGCCTGCTTCTGAGCATCGGTGAGGTTGTGCGGCACCCAGCGTGATACTATCCTCCTCACGCGAAGATGGCTGTGTAGAATCTCGTGAACGCTTCCCGATCCAATCTTCAATATGTGTTGAATCTCCTGATATGTAATTCGCCTATTGTCTTGGATTAAATTTTTCACTGCTAGCACGTTTTCTTCGGTAACAGCCGTCAAAGGGCGACCGCTTCTTTCGTCATCCCCCAAAGTTGGTCGACCGCGCTTGAATTCGTTATACCAACGATACACGGTTGCCTTGGAAGGGCTTTCATCCATGAATGCCATTTGAAGTCTATCGTACGATTCATCCGGTTTCAGGCGACACTTGAAATCGTATAAAATCATAGCTCTAAAATGTTCCCGGCGCAGATCCATATTTCAGTGAGACACAATACTTTGAATTAACTCGCAAAAAATGTGGAGGGAAATTTTGAAATTGGAACTTACTTATTTTTACTTATAAATAATCATATTTTCTAAAAACATTATAACTGGCCAGTCTCCCATATATAAAAACTTTTTTTCGCAATACTTTCTGAGGGGCCTGGTACTTACATGTTTTTTTTTCCTTTTAGTATCTCACTCAGTAGGTATTAAAATATTGAGATATTGCATGTCATAAATGACATTTGACTTGGCAACCACACAGAAATTTATATTTTATCCGTGAAAATTATTTTATCGTGAAAATTTCACCTATTTTTTTTTTAATGGATTGTGAATGATGATACCTTATGCCTATTAAAAATTTTAATGGTGATTAAAAAGCAATATTTTTATTTATAAAGGGGACCTCTAACAAAAGATGTACACAAATAATCACAGATAACAACTCGGACGAATGGCGGACGGAATTTCGCTAAGAAAAAATTGAAGCACTTAAGGCTTTTTTCTTACTATGGGTGTGAATGTGTGCTTGTCAGCCCGTACTTTTAAGCGAGTCATCTTACTATGGGTGCTTCACTTATTGTTTAGCGAGATTACGATCGCCTTTTTAGGGTTCCGTACCCGAAGGGTGCCAAACGGGACCCTATTACTCTCGCTACGCTGTCCGTCCGTCCGTCCGTCCGTCCGTCTGTCTGTCACAGGGCTGTATCTTTTGAACGGTAATAGGTAACCGGTTGAAATTTTCTCAGAAATTGTGTTGCTATGAGGTATATCACGACAAATACTAAAATAAAAATAAAAAGTCTAAAACCAAAGGGGGACCCCATACAAGAAACCTCAAAAAACATGCATTTTTTTCAAGTTTTTGTTCCTGCTCTATCTTCAAAACGGTAATATATACCAGCGTCAAACTTGGTCATATTATAGTGCATATTATGTAGTTTAGCAACAAATACTAAAAATTAGGCAAACATAGACATATGTGGTGATACCTGCGTAAGAAAGACATGCAAAAATTCATATTTCACGCACTGTGCGTTGGTGTCTTTTGATAAACTCTCGTAAATTAAATCAGTTTTTATGGGGTATCAGGTCGTTGAGAGGTACGGAACCCTTGCGCGAGTCCGACTCGCACTTGGCCGGTTTTTTTATTCGTCCAAGGGTGACAAACAGATCTATGTTTTAGATTATCTAGTGTAGGTATTTCTTAAACTACAGGAAAAGCTTCGTGGTATTTTGGCTTCATGAAATTTTCAGTTATACATTAGGTAATACTAAAAATAACGCTATGTTTTAATTTAAGAAAGAAAGAAAAATAGTTAATTGTCACAGTTAACGACGCGCAACATTTAAACAACAGTGATAAACACAAGTCAGGTAAGTTATAGGTGGGGTTACATAGAAAGTAAAACAAAAAACCGGCCACGAGCATGTCGGGCCATGCTCAGTATTATAGGGTTCCTAATTACAAACGAATCAATTCGAATATTGTTATTTTAGTTTTTGCAAATAGCGCCACCTAGCGCTGAATTTAAGAAGCTAAATTTAAGAAGTATGTCAAATCAATATAACAAAAAGTTACTTTTTGTGATTTTTTTAAATAGGTAGTAACTAAAGGAGCATTATTTACTATGATAATTTTTCTCTAAGGTCAATGACCTATGAACTAGGACGTCTTAAGTATTTTGCAGTTTTCTCACTATAACTCAAAAATTTATAATCACATTATACTCGAAATAATTTTAAAAGAGATTTTTTATAAAGGTCTATCAGTGTGGAAGATTATTAGTTTCTACGTTGCATAGCTTAGAAATGGCACATGGGGGGGACACATTGCAAGCCACTTTGGCGGGCTGTATTTAGCAGATGGTATACCTGATAAAAAAGTTGTTTATGAAACATTACCTTCATTTTAGTAGACCTATTCAATGATACCCCACAAGAGGGGGTTCAGCGAAAATAATAATTTCATCCCCTTTTCACATGTATGGGCGCCACCCCTAAAATACGTAATTAAGATTTTTTTATTCTTTTAAAATTGAGATCTATATCTAGACCATTTTTTAACAAAATTTCATTTACTTATGTTAATAACTGTAGAAGTTATTAAGCTGTAAAGGATTAGGACAGACGGACAGACTGACAGATGGACAGACGGACAGACGGACGGACATGACAAAACTATAAGGGTTCCTTGTAGGACTACGGAACCCTAAAAACACATAGGTAAAAAATTAAGTAAGGACAGTCGATACAAAATATATGAAATGTGTAGTTAACCGCATGATAGTGGCAACACCCGAGTCTGAAAACCGCCCTTACTGCTTACGAAATAAAGGCGCCGCCAGAGCCAAACTGTTGCCACTGAACTTCGGTCGACCGCACCTAAAATTACATAATAAAAATGAAATATCTTTGTTAGTTCTCAAGACATCTGGTCAATTGCACGCCGTAGCCGCGACAATTTACTTAAATCCATAACTTAACTTACCAAAATGACTTCTCAAATATTATTACCTTGTATGCCTTGGCATTAGAATATTCCATCAAAGTTGAAGCTTTGATTCGGCTTAATAGTGAGTGTAACTTAACTAGCGCGAGTTTCGAGAGCTCTATCATAGCCTAGAAGTTTCAAAGTTAATACGTACGAAGATGGGTGTGTTGTCCCACCTGGCGTTAGTGATACGATACTATAAAACACGATAAATAAGATACCCTATAAACCACTTCGTTGCCTCAATGCTTAAATGTCCAACCGACCATTGACCAAATTTTACCGGAGACGTTTTTTTTAGTTTATTATAGATTTAAGAGAAATGTTTTTTAAACTTTGAAGATTTAAGAATAATGCTACTATACTATACATTATTCTTAAATCATCAAAGTTTTAAAAATATCTCTCTTAAATCAATAATAAACTAAAAAAACGTCTCCGGTAAAATTTGGTCAACGGTCGGTTGGACATTCAAGCACTGAGGCGACGACTTGATATAGACTACGAATGAATAAAAAAGGTGGACAGAATTTCGCTAAACTATAAGTGAAGCACCCATAGTAAGCCGGCTCGCTTAAAAGTACGGGCTGGCACGCACATGTTCACATCCATAGCACAGTCTAAGGAACTCTAGCTCTGCTCTTTCCTACCAACATACGCTGTGCCCATAGTAAGTAAAAAAACCGCGACTACGCAACAAATGTCGTGTGACGGTAGTCATTCTCGTATTGTCACAGATAAAATAGTGTGTTAAAATGCTGTCGAAATTATAGTGGGTGTAGGAAAAAATTAAGTGCTTCAATATTTTCTTAGCGATATTCCGTCCGCCTTTTTTTTCGTCCGAGATATAGACTATATTTTTCTATCATACTCTAGCCCAGCGGTTAAATGCTTGCCTTCAACTTTTGCTGAACTCTCTTTTTAAGGTGATTTCCAACGAAAGAGACGTTAAATTTTAGGCTAATATTCCACAAAAATTTGAACACTAATGTGATAATATGCCAGTCCTAATAACTAACCGCTAACGGCCAAAATTAATATCCAATCTATCTACGATTTGCCCTACTAGAGATAGAAATTTGACATATTTTTTTATGGAGCTTATGGTCACAGTCACTAGAAATTAAAAGTTTTATAGTTTTTAATATTATGTTTATTAAAAAGCCTTACCACCGCCGCCGCTGCCGCGAAGGGCGAGGGGGACGCTGGCATTTATTTTTACTAAAATATTGAAAAACACTGGCCTACAGGATCAGCAAACTGAAGTTGAAGGCCGGCCATGTTAGCCAAAGTACAGATAACGGGGAGGGGGACGCCCTTAGACTAGGTTGAGTAATGATATTGGCAAGATGGCTGGCAGCAGTTGGATGTGAGTGGCCGATGATCGGTGTCAATGGCTTACTATTGGAGACACCTATGTCAAGCAGTGGACTAACATAGGCTGATGATGATAATAATGATTAACATTGTACGTTTTTCTCGTACCCTTGATGGAAAAGGATAATCTGCTGTCTCTGTACACAATTGTACGTAAATGGCACGCGGCTAATCTTTGCGAGATTGAAACCAATTGGCGGAATTAAATAATTGTTGCCATAACATTAAACAATTCTGTGTTACGTATCGCTTTGAGTCATACAGTTACCGCTTCTATTTGCGTGGTTCTTCTTTATTCCAGAGTATTCTTGGCTATGACTAGGGTTGCCATACGTCCCGTATTTATGGGACTGTTACCGTATCTCACTATCGAGTCCCACATTGCAATTTGTCCAGTTTTTGACCCGTTTTCTTCATAATACGGGAAAAGGTAAACTAAGGTAAGGTACGGGTAAGGTAAGGTAACTTGGTGAGGAAACGCACCAAGGACAAACACTACAAACTATGGAAAGACCATGGTGAGTGCAGACAGGCCAAAGAGGCACTTCCCACAATCGACGGCCGGTTCACGAAACAGGCCCTCCGATTGTCAAAACAACAGCTGCGTACAGTCACAGCTGCTATAACTGGCCACGGGTCCTTTAACAAACATCTTTTTGTCATAGGTGTTACGGACAGCCCACTGTGCAGAGCCTGCATGGTGGAGGACGAGACAGCAGCCCATGTGCTTCTAGACTGCCCTGAGGTCGCCACATACAGGGCCAAGTACTTCGGTAACCCAGGTACCCTCAGAGAGATCACCAGCAACACCAAGGCGTTGCTGGCCTTTTTCGAGGAGTTAGGGTGGATCGAGTAAGTTCCCACCCGTACGCAAAATACACGCTTGGACGTGGAGTTGCGGAAACCAGCCCGTTATACTATACTATACTATACTATAAGGTAAGGTGCCGGGCGGCAAAATCACCCTAGTATTTACCACATTTTAACAAAATAAATAATTTAATTTGATTTGATTTGAAAAGTAAAATCGACTTCAAAATATGACTCAACGAAAAAATATAAGTTATTTTCTGGATCTTCCTCTTGCGTATCGTTGTTCACTTAATTTGATTTGAGTATAATTTATTGATTATTTTATGAGGATAAACCATTGCCCTCCCACTTTTCATGTTTTTATTTATTTAGCACATAAAAGACCCGTATCAGTTCCTGCGATCATGGCAACCCTACCTATGGCTGAGGCACAGACCAGTAAGCTACAAGACTCCGCATAAACAAAGTTTTGTATTCGAACGCAGTCGTAAAACGTTGGTGGGGTCAGGGGGGCGGACGGCGCGTTATGATTGGCCGGCTCAAAAGTTCGGTGGTATGATTCCATATGATTGGTGCCGCTCGCTGACTGAGTGACGTTCCGATTGGCGGAGGGACGTATAATATGCAGTGGTAGAGCATATGCGTTGTGACCGGGGGTGTCCAGCTAACCGGCGTCTAGATGCTTACTGGTCTATGGGCTGAGGTAAATTCAGTTCAAAAGAACTTTGATAAAGGTTGTAAACTTGAGAGCAGTCTGAGAATGATCTGACTATTCATGAAAAATCGTCTGACTCAGCTCAGTGGTAACCACGTGTAATGGTATTGTCATGTCAGCAGGTATTGAAGACGTTGATGCCCTATTTGTGAAATCGATCTTCAATTCTTCTTCTCTCGGATGTAGTTATTCGTAACCGAATAAAGATAAAGATGGACTGTGCGTTGTTCGATCAGACACAGCATTCAAGCACCTAAGTAATGTGTGTTTGGCATCAATAAAATACAACAAAATACCAAAATAAATCAAACAATTTAAAGAACACCTAAAAACTTATTTATCAAATAAATGTTATTATAAATTAATCGATTTTTTAAATGAATCCTAATATTACGACATTTCTGCTTCTGTTCCTTAGGGATTGTTTGCTTTTATTATATAACAATGGTAATATTGTATTATAATATGATGATTATTATGACTATTATTAATACTATAATGTTTTTGTTATGTTCAATTTTATTCAATTATTTATGCTATAATTTTAATATTCATTACTTAAATATTCAATAAAAATGTTCCATATTCTGACATGTAATTAAATTTAAGAGGTAATTTCTAAAAAAAAACAATTGTACGCCATAACTTACAGCAGGTCATATTTTTTTTTTGTTAGTAACACCGTACATTACGATATATATTTTGTTCTGTATACTCATGTTTTACAAATAAATTATCTTTATCTTTATCAGTTCATAGCTGAACATTGGCCACCATAGTTGTTTTGCCACTAATTGTTCATTATACAACGTGTTATTGGAATAACTAAAAACCTCTTAAGGGGTCATTGAACTTATCAGTATGAACAACTTTTACTATTGGACCAACCCTGAAATTCGTGTAAAAAATATCCGCTGATCCCTAATTATTTCGATTTATGTGAACACAAATATAAGGATCAGCTGATATTATTTTTAGCTCGGTTTTTATACTCACACTCGTGTTTTAATAACTGTTATGCAACAGTTTCATAAACTACTATTATATTCTCAGATAGTTTTGATGGTAATCTTTTTGGGGTGTTTGAGGTTTTCACTATACAACGTGTATCACAAATGCGTGGTCATATTTTAAGAGCTCATTAATGGCATAGCATAGAACAACTTTTACTATGGGACCAACACCGAAATCGCAAAAAAAAAATCAGCTGTTCCCTACTAAATCATCGATGTCGCTCGACAAAATGTAAGGATCAGCAGATTTTTTTTCTGCGATTTCTGGGTTGGTCCCATAGTAAAAGTTGTTCGATAGCATCCCGTGAATAAGCTCTTCAAATATGATTACGCACTTCTGATACACGTTGTATAAAACATAAACATGTATAGCAACTTATACAAGGTTGAAGTCAAGGTGAAGGTCAGGGTTGCTTCAGAGTACCAGCGGTGGCCATTTTAATAGATGATATTTTTTTTCAAAGATATTAGTACAGTCAAAAGTTGATGCAAAACATCGCTTAATCAATTTCAATATTTTTTATTTCAAATAAACCTAATTACAGGAACTTTTGAAAGGTCAGGCTCTAGTTGCACGGTTCCAAATTGTGGGTCCTATGGAGAAGAACCGGCAAGAAACTCCATGGATAAACTCTTTTTAAAATTGGTTATTGTTTATTACATCAAATTTATTCAAATAATGTGAGTATAATGTAGGTTAATGTCAGAAATAAACAAGAGTTTAAAAGTGAGTATATTGCCTTTAGAAATAAACGTAAAAAGAGTTGCCATAGTATGTAGAGGCTGACCAGCTGTCCCGACAGACGACACCCGTTCACGCATGACGCGAGCATCAGCCATCGCTTAACTAAATCCTTCTTAGCATCGCTTCATCCACGCAAGACAGCGGTCTAAAGGGGAGGGGTTGGGGGGGTTGTATGTTAAATTTACAAGAACTTCTCATCAAGTTGAACGTGGCGTGTGAACCGATCTGCGACACATAGTCAACACATTTATTCGATTACGTGTTGCTGAATCAATTTAATATACGACATTATTAAATAAAACCACGTAAGTAGGTATTTATCATTCGTGTTTTATTTTTACATCCAATCAATGGGCCACACTTACAACACAATGGGTCCCTAAAAATGGCAAATGCCAACGCGGTAGGCCCAGACGAAGATGGTGGGATGAACTGGACTCCTTCCAAAAAGACTGGTCCATAACAGCCACCGATAGAGAGAAGTGGAAAAAAAGTAGGGAGATCTTTGCCCTGCAGTGGGTGAGTATCATCATCATCATCATTTAACCGAAATATGTCCACTGCTGGACATAGGCCTCCCCGAAGCATCGCCACAACGACCGGTCCGGCGCATGTCGCATGCTAAAAATAGGTGCTCAAATGGGAATACTTCATCATAAGCACTTAAATTTCCTAAAGCAATTCATTTCCCAATTGAGCTAACCATGTAATACTTTCCCATGCCGCCATGTCGCGAAGATGCAGTGTACGCTTTCTTCAACCGGACAAATATTTGTGTGGCTGTTGAGTTTGTTTTGTGCCGTATTTGTGCATGCGTTCTGTGTGTATTACCCACAATAGCCATAGGACACCCTGGTGTAATACACTCGGGAGCAATGAATCCGGGTCATCAACATAAACCTTAATATCTCGGAAACTAAGAATGAGAACTTATTCTAATAAAAAGTATCTTATAGACTATTTATCAACAACAATAGAATATTTATTATTTATTTACCTATTTATAATCAATTTTTTATTTCTAAGCTGTCATCCTTAGTTTCAGAGATATTAAGTTTTATGTTAGTGACCCGGATTGGTTGCTCCCGAGTGTATTATGAATTGAATTAAATGAAGTAGGTACCTATACTAAAAGATAATTATAAGAACTAACTGATGCCCGCGGATTCGCTCGCGTGGCGTTTCTGTAAAAAAGTATCCTATGTAATTTTAGGATTTATATCACTGTAGAAGAAAGTATAAGGAGTTATACTAAGACAGTTAGCACTTTTTCTTAGTAGTTATTTCTTCCTTCTGGGCACTATCCATCAGCAAAATATGCATTCCTAATGTGGAAGGCTGCATCTCCCAATTGTGACGTATGTAATAAAATAGATGACGTGCAGCATTTGCTGCTAGATTCTGTGACTAAAAGAAGAGAAAGAAAATCTCTTATGAAAGAACTTATGTTGAATTCACTAGGTGTTATTTTTGTTGACTTGTATTGATAACTTTTCATATATTAAATATATATTATAGTTCAACTGGCGAAACCGCTGGCTAGTTGTAACTGGCGAAATGTGGGTGTACTATAAACCTCGGCCTACCCCTTCGGGGAAATAGAGGCGTGAATTTATGTTATGTTATTATATTATAGTTCCGTGTAGTGCCGGACGTAAAGTTGCGTGTGGTGCCGGACGTAAAGAATTGCACCACACTATATCTTCTCATGGGTGTCGAAAAAGGCGACTAAGGGATTAACCAGAGGATGGGCAGCAGCGTTCTCTGAGTATTTAACCAACCAACTGCGATTGCCAACTCGCCTGCCAAGCGTGGCGATTATGGCATATCCCCTAAACTGCTTGGGGGAGGCGTTTGTCCAACAGTGGACGTCTTTCGGCTGAAATGATGACGATGATTGATTATTTTAGGATAGGTATCCTAAGTCAGTTGCTGCAATAAAAATTGTAATTGTTGTTGTTGGGGGCCTTTTTTAGTCTCATACAGGCATATAAATTTTAAGTTTATTGTTAATACACTATTTTTAGATTTTTTTTCTCTCGCCTGTACCGAGACTGAAATAAATATTTTCTTTCTTTCTTTCTTTCAATACAATTGAATGGTTTATTGAATTGATTCATCAGTGATTTTTTTCCCTTTTACTGTAACTATGTGTAGATGTTAGGCCTACTCGATAAAGAACCCCCTAATAAAACATATAGGTAGAAAAAAACATTTTATTAAGTTTAATCAAAATTGGTTCAGAGATTGTCTGAAGTAACAAGCGGACAGACAAACAAACGTTTGCAATAATATTTCTGCTGTCTATTTATTAATTTATTTTTTAAATTTCTAGGTTATGTTTCTATTCATTTATTAATTTGACTTCAGGCACACACAAATCAATTTTAATAAAAAAATACATAGGGATGTAAAGTTATACAAAGGCACTGCTTATTTTTTTATGGTTCTAAGGTAGATAAGTTTTATTTTATAGAGTTTTATATTTACCTACAGTTAGACATAAACCTCTCCTATGTAATGCTACTACACCAAGTGTTCCTTTCAACTACATCTTCGTAATCACTTCTTCTTGGTACTTTTTTCTTGCTGGGACGTGTCTTACAGACGTAGCACAGGTGATGGGGCACCAGTAGCATAACCCATTCCCGGAGTCCCCCCTCTATTGTGTTGAAGATGGCCACCGGGAAGGTTTTAGTGTGGTAAAAATCCCACACACCCCAGCCCCATGAAGCTGGTAGCCGTTTGTAGGTTACCTCCTCGAAAAAAAAAAAAAAGTACCTTTTGAAGTAAAACTTCTTTACGCATGCTTGACTTGGGGAGTAAGCTGGTGAATGCGTTACGAAAAGTGTGATTGCGTTACGAAAAGTGTGATCGGGCGAGGCGAACCGAGCGGGAAGTGCGGGACGCGGGGAACGAGGCGCGCGCAACGGCCGGCCACGACACAGCGTCGGCAGATGTACGCGCGCCGCGCCGCCATTCATTTGTTCTCATTGAAATAGTATTGAGCGAGATATAAGTTGGTGAAGTTTTAATTCAGTCGTGTGGTCTAAAGCACACTCGTTTTTAGGGTTCCGTACCCAAAGGGTGCCAAACGGGACCCTATTACTCTCGCTATGCTGTCCGTCCGTCCGTCCGTCCGTCCGTCTGTCTGTCACAGGGCTGTATCTTTTGAACGGTAATAGGTAACCGGTTGAAATTTTCTCGGAAATTGTGTTGCTATGAGGTGTATCACGACAAATACTGAAAACAAAAAAAAGTCTAAAAAAAAAGGGGGTCCCCATACAAGAAACTCAAAAAACATGCATTTTTTTCTACATTTTTGTTCCTGCTCTATCTTCAAAACGGTAATATATACCAGCGTCAAACTTGGTCAGATTATATTGCATATTATGTAGTTTAGCAACAAATACTAAAAATAAGACAAACATAGACATATGGGGTGGTACACACGGCTACACATCAAAAACTATACAAAACCAATAAAGGCTGACCTAGCGTTTGAAGGAAAACCTATACAATGCGAGGTCAGCTTATACTGGAAATGTACAGCTTGATGTGTAGCCGTGTGTACCTGCGTAAGAAAGACATGCAAAAATTCATATTTCGCGCACTGTGTGTTGATATCTTTTGATAAACTCTCGTAAATTAAATCAGTTTTTATGGGGTATCAGGTCGTTGAGAGGTACGGAACCCTTAATGCGTGAGTCCGACTCGCACTTGGCCAGTTTTTTTTTTCATAACATCATTCTAACATGACATACTATTTCATCTCACTTCACGGATTTCCATTCAACCGCTCCATTTTTCTAAAAATCAAAATTCATTAAAACTTGTGCGCTCGACTATACCTGTTGGTCGGCTATGTAAGTTAGATGTCAAGTACAGTCACCCGCTTATGTAAGGGCAAAGTATTCTTTGTTTACGTTTCAACTGCGTTGGGTGCTATAACTTTAACGTCATTTTTTAAGGAAGAATAGGACGAAAGAATTTGATTATCACTTGCTATAACGGTGACGGAAAAGATCGTGAGGAAACCTGCACACTGGCTCCAAAACTTGTTGAGAGTCAGCGTAGTGGTCTACTGCATTAGGTACTGTCCCTCTGGGGTGCTGGCCAGCAAACCTCCACGTGTGCCTGACGGCTGCTAGTCCTTCTGGACAAGTCTGGAGGGAACGATTTTTTAATTTTTTAGGTGCCAATCATAGAGTAATAAAACATGGAAAGAAGAATATTTATTTGACACAACTGAGACACATACAAAAGAAAGGATACATGAACAAGAAATAGATATAGTGAAGAAGTAACAAAGCGAGGAAAAAGTCATTGACAGTCATGCGCCATGTGTGTCTCAGAATTGTGACAAATGGGTGTCCAGCTCAGCATATTGCCAGGTGGAGTGATATTTTCATTCCAAGTTCCGCTCAAAGTTGAAGCACAAAAACAATAGATTTTTTTTAGGGTGCATTTGAAGAGCCTCCACGAGTGACGATATTGATCATCCGGCGCACCCTGGGCAGTCAGCCCCGCTACCAACCTGCTGACTGGCTTATCTTTACACCACGACATGAGCTATTATCATTATGTAGCTCATGTCGACACGACAGAAGAAGAATCGATTTGTGCGCGCAAACGGCATGTAAAATGTTCACCGACGCACATAGGCGCGCGTAATGGCGCTCCTTGTGGTGCCGGACGTAAAGAATAGCACCACCCTCTCTCTTCTCATGGGTGTCGTAAAAGGCGACTAAGGGATTCACCAGATGATAGGCAGCAGCGTTCTATGAGTATTTAAACAACCAACTGCGATCGCCAACCCGCCTGCCAAGCGTGGCGATTATGGTATATGACCTCTGTGGTCTAGTGGTTCGAGTGTCGGACTGCTGATAACGAGGTCGTGGGTTCGATTCCCACAGGACACAAATATTTGTGTGATGAACATAAGTGTTTGTGTTGGTCTGGGTGTGTTGCTTATGTATTATAAGTATGTATTTACAAAAAAAAAGTATATACGTATTATATCCATTGTCTAGTACCCATACCACAAGCTCTGCTTAGTTTGGGACTGGATGGTGCTGTGTAAAAATGTCTCAAAGATATTTATTTATTTATTTTATATTCCTCACCCCCTTTGGGGGGGCCTTTGTCCAGCAGTGGACATCTTTCGACTGAAATAATGATGATGATGATGATGATGTATGATGGCGCCCCAACAAATTCTCCGGAACAAATGAATAAAATTGGTACCGGTCATGGATTCTTCGTGGTACCGGTGAATTTGTTACATTACACGTAAATGCTTGAGGTGAGGGAGCTCTATTGAACGTAGCCGTTTAAGGCCAACTTGAATTTGCTTCACTCCGCGTGCGACGACTGTGGTTATAAGCCTAATTATTCTAAGGTGCCAATGTAAAGCTTATAAAAATTAAACCTGATTGTACGAAGATAATTATAATTCCATTTATTCATTATTTACACTTATCAATTACATTTTTAAATATTTTTTAAACATATAAAAAACAAAAAAAACATTTAAAAATAAAAAAAATTGTAGCCCACCGGCATCGGGAACAGGGTCCAAGCTACCGGCGGTCAGGGCCTCAGAGAGAGGAACCTCCTCACGATACGCGCCGTGTCAAGAAGTACCGCTTTCTGCATCAAGCCCTTGACCCAACCGCCCAACTTATTGTTTTTTTTTTAAATACATTATTGTTATGTGGTGAATTGCCATTCTTTTCGTATTTTAACATGACGTGTAAAAGTGCCTATCAGGATATTTTTTAAGATGCTATATGGAGCGAGCTATGCTTGGAATTTATTAGAAAGATATCCGTAATAAGATTATCCGAAGAAGTATCAGAGTGACCGACATAGCTTGTAGGATCAGTAACTAAGTGACAGTGGGCTGGCCATGTCTATCGAAAGACCAACGGCCGCTGGAGCAGACAAGTCCTTGAGTGGAGACCGCGAATCGACAAACGCAGCGTAGGGCGCCCCCCCGCCTGATGGATCGACTACCTGAATAAGCTAGCTAGGGTAGACTGGATAGTGGAGTGTGGTGCAGCTAAGGAGAGGCCTATGTCCAGCAGTGGACTGCGATAGGCTAAGTTGATTTCATATTTAAAAAGTAATTTAGCCACCTGAACTTCTGGCTGCCTAGACTCAAACTCAAGTCTAATGGGGACAAGGCCTACAATAGTGCAATAAAAAGTGACAGGGTGCAAGTTCATGCCTACCTTTACTTGCCTTTCTAAAGTTTCTAACTTAAGATCTAGCTACACAATTTACTAATCTGTTTTATATCTTATTATTTTAATAGAAAAAGCTAAAACACTACATCATTTTTGAGATAGATCGCAAATGTAGATAATTTACCATTATCTTTAAAACATCAAAAACATTGCAAAATTTGTATCGAAACTAGTTCAATGTTTTAGTGTAATATAACACAATAAATACGTAAACAATTGCACAGTTGATGCAAAGAGGGCTACCTATAAGTATTTTGTTAGTGTAAATCTATTAGAGTGGGAACAGACTTAGGTTTAAACACGCCATGCCACGCAACGTAAATGTAGCGTGCTCATTGGCCTCATATTCATCTCATGAAACTACATTTTGTCATTTTATCAATGAACAAGTGAGGGGTGGCATCGGGTGTTGTGTGTGTACCTTTATAATTTAAGCTGAACCAGAATCTAGTAGGTACGAAACTGTTTCCTTTTGCGAGACTGTCATGCTCCAGAAGAAGGCCGCAGAGCGAGATCAGGAGAGGGCCGATCCCAATCGGAGACGAAGGCGCCGGGGAGGTAACCACACTGGCGCAAGGCCCAGATAAGGCGAAACGCCGCATTCCCTCCTCTGGGACTGTGAACTGGGACGATCCTCTGGGCCACCTGTTTTGCAAAGTTCTTCAGCATGCGATGGATGTGACTACGGGATGTGACCAACTACCGGAAGCAACAGCATAATTTAACATCTCTCATTGTCTTCACAGGGTGCAGTGTGAGAAAATTGTATTCTAAATGTTTGATAACATTAGATTCAAATGTTGGTCTGTATACTTCCATAATAATAGTACTGCTAATTTATATTGACCATGAGTTGTTATTATGTATGATTTATTATACAACAATGTGTTTAGACATAATAAGTGTCCATTTATCTGTGAATTGTAATGATCGACCGACGACCTGGTGAAGGTCATGGGAATCCGCTGGACGCGGAAAGGCAGGACACTGGTCCTGAAACGACTACATTTTGGCGATGGTTGGGGAGGCCTATGTCCAGCAGTGGACGTCTTTCGGCTACCTGAAGAAATTGTATAAATTACAAAAGGCCGGATTTGCCCATTCTCTTTCTTTATATACCCCTTGTTTATTTTTTCTGGCACTCATGGAAGATTAAGAAAATGTACTATTATTTACCAGAAAATACACAACAGAACATGAACCAGTATCTCAGCGAAATCGTTTTGAGAACGTATCAATGTTATAATGTTAGGTGACACCTGTGTATATCTTGAAATTGTTCTTGTTATGTTACACAAAAAGAGTGAGAAAACTGTCATCATTACTCATCAGAACAGTCCAAAAACTTCCACTATTGAGTGCTGTTGGAGTTCCCTTAGAGTGGCAAAAACAGGTTGCGGGTATAGTTACCGACGACGGGAATTTTCCTGACATGTCCGGTGTTTTGGCCCCTTGTCAGGAAAATTCAAAGTCGCTCAGCGAGGTATGGAGCGAGCTATGCTTCGAGATTCTTTGAAGAATAATATCCATAGTGAGATTATCCCGAGAAGAACCGGAGTGACCGATATAGCTTGTGAGATCAGTAAACTCAAGTGGCAGTGGGCTGGCTATGTCTGTCGAAGGACCGATGGCCGTCGGAGCAAACAAAGCCTTGAGTGGAGATCACAAATCTACAAAAGCAGCGTAAGGCCCAGCTAGGTGGATCAAAGACCTGGAGAAGGTAGCTGGGGGGGACTCGATGCGGAAAGCGGAGGACCGGGTGTTTTGGCGCAACTTAGGAGAAGCCTATGTCCAGCAGTGGAGTAGTTGAGAAACGTCGAAATGGAAGACGATCGATGTCGGCATTAAAAAAAAAAAAAACCTGAATGGTGTACAAATAGCTCTATAAGTAGTTATACAATTATTTATCTTGTGGGTATGAAGTGTTTGTTTGAACTCTGAAAACCAATGTAAGATTTAACTTGACTGTGTTATGGGTACCAGCGCTCTCATTAGTTGAATCCAAAGTATGGACCCGTCATTGTACTCATCAGTATGAATAACTTGTGCTATAGGACTAACCACAGAAATAGATAGAATGGTTGTAATCACAATTTTACTTGCGATTCATGCGTGGCACAGACCTACTAGACTTGCAATACGCATGGCCACTATACGCCCTCTCGCTCGGAGAAAAGGTGTTGCCGGAAAATCACTTGTCTCTTAACTTTTAGGGTAATAAAATCGACTCTGAGTATAAATATTTTAACGACTAAAAATTAAATAATCAGCCCATTGCTGTTATAATCTAAGAATTCAACAGTATCTAATTGCCATTCCGGCCAATTCGTCGACACGCGGTTCTTATTCTATTTTCAAAGTATTGAAAAAAAAAATGCTCTTTCACCCTTTATAATGATAAATATTTTGTACATAAAAAAAACTAATTTATGTGTGTAGGTACTTAAAAACTTCGCTAGCATAATTTAAACAATAAAAACTGTCCAACAATTTATATAATTATAATGTCGTGTATTGCTGGCGTGTTATTTCATTGCGTACGGAAAAGAGCTGATTGGTGTATTCTTTTTTTAAAATAATGAACAAATTTCCGAGCAAGTGGGAGAAAAAAAACATGTTTAAATTGACAATGACATTTTTCTCCTGTAATAGTAACTCGCTGCTGTCATTGTAAAGTAGAATCATCTAAACGCACAGTGTCACCAGCCCAGGGGGTCTACTCCCGTTCGACGATATTCGATAAATCGTACGATTCATCGCACAATTTGCTACTCCGGTCAACCATCGTTCCATTATCGCATGCGATGATCGTGTTTTGACGTTTGTTTTTATCATCTCCGGTAAATTGTATACGACTATGAACCGTAGTCTATCTTAATTGTGCCTTTTTTATGTGCCTTTCTTTATTATGGAAGTATCAGTCGGAACGAAAGTTCGTACTTCGTTTGTCGTTTGTAAAACGCGAGTAGGCCTACAGGCGCATGCGCGTGACTGCTAAAATAGGCGTCATGTCGCAATACTTAAATCTAAATTGTTGAAGATTATCTACTGTTTAGATCATGAATATTCCAAAGGTTATTGTGGAAATACGACTTATGTTTAAGGCGCATGTAGCAGCCAAGTGGCACCCACATCAGTAACAATATTATTACTCGCTGAATACACAATTTATTGAAAATTCGTTTTTAATGATTGAAGTACTGTAGGTCTACTCGCGTTTTACGAACGACAAACGAAGTACGATCTTTCGTTCCGACTGATACTTACATAATAATGATAGGCACATAAAAAAGGCACAATTAAGATACGAGTAGTAGACTACGGTTCATAGTCGTATACAATTTACCGGAGATGAGAAAAACAAACGTCAAAACACGATCATCGCATGCGATAAGGGAACGATGGCTGACCGGAGTAGCAAATTCTGCGATGAATCGTACGATTTATCGAATATCGTCGAACGAGAGTAGACCCCCAGGTACTGTAGTTTATAATAAAACAAAGTTTAACCGGATTAAATCGCGTATATTATTTAAATTGGTTTCCCTGACGTTTCGAAAGCTTTGCAGCATTTCGTGGTCGCAGGTAGACTAAGATGACAAGCGTCTTTACAAATATATCTAAAAAAAATATTTTAATCTACCGTACAATATTATTAATTAAAATCGTTTCGATGCACACAGTAATCACTCACAATATCATTCTCTTTTACAGTGTTGCGTGTTGTTAAACCAACCAATTTAAATAATATACGCGATTTAATCCGGTTAAACTTTGTTTTATTATAATGTGTAGTGATCGCGAAAACCTAAGAAGTTATTACTGTAGTTTAATCAGAAACAATTAATTTTGTTTTTTCTAATAAAAAAAAAAGGTTTTATTTCGAATAAGCATTTACATGCACTTTCAAAACGTTAATTATTAATCTAGTTGCACGGTTCCAAAAAGTTGGTCCTATGGAGAAGAGCCGGCAAGAAACTCCATGGAAATACTCTTTTCATGTTAAATAGTACAAAATTAAATGAATGTTACATGATTTGCTAAGAATTGTGTGAGAACAATGTAGGATAATGAGTGACACAAATTCAAATGTAAATTATACTTCGCTGTAGTTGTAGATAGAAAAAAAACCGGCCAAGAGCATGTCGGGCCATGCTCAGTATTATAGGGTTCCTTAAGTAGGTCTAATTACAAACGAATCAAGTCGAATATTAATCATTGCTATTTTAGTTTTTGCAAACAGCGCCACCTAGCGCTAAATTTATGAAGCTAAATTTAAGAAGTGTGTTTCTTTTTGTGATTTTTTTAAATAGAAAGTAACTAAAGGAGCATTATTTGCTACAATCATTTTTCTCTAAAGTCAATGACCTATGAACTAGGACGTCTTAAGTATTTTTCAGTTTTCTCACTATAACTCAAAAATTTATAATCACATTATACTCGAAATAATTTTAAAAGAGAGTTTTTATAAAGGTCTATCAATGTTGAATACTATAAGTTTCTACGTTGCATAATTTAGAAATGGCAGGGGGGGGGACACATTGCATGCCACTTTGGCGAACTGTATTTCGCAGATGGTATACCTGATAAAAAAGTTGTGTATCAAACATTACCTTCATTTTAGTAGACCTATTCAACGATACCCCACACGAGGGGGTGCAGCGAAAAAAATATTTTCATCCCCATTTCACATGTATGGGCGCCACCCCTAAAATACGTAATCAAGATTTTTTTATTCTTCTAAAATTGAGATCTATATCTATTCCATTTTTTGTCAAAATTTCATTTACTTATGTTTGTAACTGTAGAAGTTATTAAGCGGTAAAGGATTAGGACAGACGGACAGACGGACAGACGGACGGACATGACGAAACTATAAGGGTTCCTTGTAGGACTACGGAACCCTAAAAAGTGCTTAAAACGGCCACTTTTGGCATTTTTCTATCTACAGCGAACTATATTTTACAGAGTTCATTGTTTCTGATTAAACTACAGTACCTGTACTTCGATTGTAAAAAACGAATTTTCGATAAATGATGTATTGCGAGTAATACTTTTTTTACTGATGGCTGCTACATTCCCCTTAAGGTTTAATAAGGATTTGCCATGTTCTTTGATCATAGAATCGGAAAATTCTCAAATGTGACTGATGAAAGAAGAACTAGTTTTAATTATGATATTAGGTAACGAGAATATTCTAGGATCGCAATGCTGGCGGGGGATCTTTGGGATCGTGGGCGCTAAGAGTGGGGGACTCGAGGCGTCCATTATGGGATCGATAGATAACGATAGCAGCATGTGGTGGTCACGTGCTCCTATTTTCCCTGAGAAGTGGCAAAGGGGAAAGCACTGAAGGGGACCGGCGCCACAGAATATCTAATAGTACTAAAGTTCAGAACGGCCACTAACCGCCCCCCGCCAATTCAAAATTCCTCGCCTGGACCCCGCACCCGCCCACAGTTGGCCGGCAATTGGACTGCAAGATTGCTATGGATGTCAATCGCCAGTCGCTATACAAGCACGCCATCTCTGAAAAGCGCTAGGAACCCAGTCGGTATTACGAGCGGCGAGCATCCCTAACTTACACGTGTGTGTGCGTTCGTATAAGACGTAATCTTGTGTATGTAGGTGGTGCTAGCGTTTATATTGTATTGAGTGTCCGAGGTTTGCCGGCGCGGTCCACTGGAGTTACCGGGGCTCCTCTATTTTTTACTGAGGATTAGTGTGGATGGCCACCGTGAGGTTTCAATCGGTAGGAGTCCGACATATCCCGCCTTCCCCAGACGAAGGATATCAATGAGAGGATTTCTACCCGAAAACAAAAAAAAGGGACGTCGTGCTGTGAATAGCTTACAGTGTGGGAAATTAATTATTATGTTTGTAGGGTATTGTAGGTACCGAACAAGTTTACTGATATGCTGATATGATCATTATAAATGATACGAGTCCTTTGAAGACCAATAGTTTATTGGACTAAAATTAACACCAAAGTTCAGACAGAAATACTAAAGAATAAATGATATTGATATGATATTGATAGGTATATGAGAACACACGGCGCGTTCGATGATCGGTAGTGAACTAACTTAAAAGTAAATGAAAATGAATTATGAATGTTGGCGGATAATGCTGACGCGGGTTGTACATTAATTTCGCAATGTTCAGTAGCACCGTACAATGTTGTTGTTAAAATGATCTAGTTTAGTTACCTAGGTTAAAAAGTATCGGTATAGAATAATCGGGATGAGAAAGTAATAAAACTGTGTAAAATTTGGCATAAAATGGTATACAAAATGGGAATTCCATTAGTCATACATCGCTAAACTTCAATAATCACTTTTCTGGCTTTTGGATAGTGTAATATTAATTCAATTTAAGTGTTAACATGACATGTTAACACTGTACTTATGTTTAAAAAAAACATGATAAAACACATACTGATACAATTCTGGCAAAGACAAAAAATTATCCGTTTATAGATGTTGTTTGTCAGACTGTACTGTACTCTTCCTTCCTGTGTCCTCGAAAATAAATAAAACACTTTTTTTTTGCTGCGAGTAGGAAACCTTCAAAAGGCTGCTGGCCTTATGGTGGACGGAGGCCAGGGTGTGTGGGACTATTTAAAAAAAAAAATGTTTTTATTATATTTGTGTTCAAACATAAATTGAGGCAGTTCCAGTAAGTTACAAAAGTATTTGTATTGGAGCTGTCTCGCTTCTTCCCATTAATCATCATAAGACACAATGATAAGACTATTTTGAACAAATTTTTATATAAACAAAAGGAGAAAAAAAATTATAAATGAGAAAAAATATTTTTTTAATAAAATTGGTTTTAGCAGCTCTGTGCGATCAGTGTGTATTTGAGGGGGTGTGTGGGGGATGTGAGGGGTGCGTGTATGTGTGTGTGTACATGTGCATGTAGAATTGGCCTAGTAGTTTAGCTAATCCTGACCAAAATGTTTTTAGTTTCTTCATATGTTTTGGTTTTTAGCCATTCTGTTATTATTTTATTACATTTGTACAACAGAAGAGGATATATATTTAATTTTAGGTTTAGTTTATTATAAATGTAGGCTGATTGTGTCACATATTGCCGTCTTGCAAAGACTGTTCGAATTCACGGGGAGTGAGTGACCCACTATATCTCTGCGCCTACTGTTTTGAGTATCTGGGTTAAAAGAAAATTATAACCCACTAGAACCCCCTCAGTGGCTGTCTACAGCATAATACGGGGGAGACTCCAGGACTGTAAAAACCAAGTTAACCTACTGCAATATCCTTTACATAACACCAGACGTACATTGGATAAAAAACAAAAGGTGTGACGTCATCAGTTTTTGCCGGCCTGTGCCTGGCGGTGCCACGGGCGGCATACATCCTCATTGTACCATTACAGTTGATGCTAATTATAATACATAATATGAGATTCAAGATGGAAGATGCCGATAGGATTGATAATTACAGGTAAAGGTTTATGTGTATTTTCCAGGTGTTTTGGGTTAAGGAACTAAGGCTTATATTTACACCCATATTCTTAATTGTTTCCTCAAATCTTTTTAGACTGAAACTCAGTCAAGGATGCCTTCTAGGGTTTCTTAAATAATATCAAAATTAGTATTCTTAGACATTTCCTCAATGTATCGTAAGGAAATAAATAATTTTAGTAGTAGTAGAGAGTAAATTAGTTAAAGCATAAGCAATGTATCACTTGCTGAGTGCGGACCTCATTGCCGTAGCTTTTTTTACCCGACTGCGCCAGAAGGAGGGTTATGTTTTTCGAGTGTATGTATGTATGTATGTATGTATGTATGTATATTTCTTTGGCACGCTCTGTGGCCTAAACGGCTTGATGGATTTGAGATTGAGAGGTGTCGTTAGATTCGTCTTAATTCTGAGATTGACACTGGGTATATTAAAATTTAAAAAATTTAAATGGCCGCTTTTTGGCGCCATATTACCTCTTCAAAAAATTTTTTTTTCCGTCAAAAACTATCGAGTGGGATATCAAAATAAAGGGTTTTATAAATGCTTTACAAAAATATATACAACTTATATGTTTAAATGTAATTTGGAATGAAAAATGCTAAAAAACAACAAAATATTCAACGTTAAAAATAAATTTGACTTTTCAAAAAAAACATTAATAGTATGATAAATAAAACATGACAAACTAAAAAAATAAAAATAAAAAAATTAATTAACAAAAACAAAAAACCCGACTGCGTGTAACAATAACAGAAAAGATATAAACAAGACTTATCAACACGCAGGCGGAGGCTACCTATGAACTATTATGTAATTCATGACCAAAAACATACATAGCCTCCGACTGCGTGTTGATAAGTCTTGTTTATATCTTTTCTGTTATTTTTACACGCAGTCGGGTTTTTGTTTTTGTTAATTTTATAGTATAGGATGGCGAAACATGCTAAAGTCCACCTGATGTTAAGCGGTTACCTTTACCCACAGCAACTTCAATACCACCTAGGCTTTTACCTAAATGGTAGCGCAAGTCGGTTCCCCAAACTGAGACATGAAGATGGAAAGTCTCATGTGATTGTAATTACACCGGCACCCGTACCCTTCAGACCAAAACACAGCAATGTAAGCATCACTATTTGGCGGAGAAGTAGGTACGGTGGTAGTACTTCCCCGGACGAGCTCTTTCACAAAGGAGCTCTACTACTATTAGAGCTGCGGCGTGCAATTACCATATTTGTTACATTATTGTTTCTTTTGAAGTCATTTATAAATTTGTTTGTGTCTTTTATTTTTTCCTTTAAGATATTATGTTGTGTTAATTCTATGTTTAATTTCTTATTTTTATGTAAAAGTATTGTTACACGCTGGTTTCTTGTGGAAATAAATAAATTTCATTCTTTCGATGTGTTCTTTTTTTAAACGATTAAAAAAAAAGTGAAGATTCTCAATTTGACTGTACTTTTTAACCGACGAAAAAAAAGGAGGAGGTTCTCAATTCGACGCGGATCTTTTTTTTTTTTTTTTTTTTTTTTTTTTTTTTTTGTATGACCACGCATTCCTTTTTACAGAGTGGTCCGATTTTGATGATTCTTTTTTTAATAGATAGGGTATATCTCGAGGTTGGTCCCATTTAAATTTCAAAATCAAAATCCACCCCTAAGGGTAGGAAAACAGGGGATGAGTGTGTTCACCCACTGAATTCTTACCTGTTAACCGATTCTGTTGAAACTTGGCACACATAAATATAGTTCTAGACACTACGACATAATGGAGAACTGGAGTTAGATTTTAACCACAAAAAAAAAATTAAAATAAAACTTTTTAACAAAAAATTGAACCGACGAAAACAGAAACTGAAAAGCGAAAAATAACTAATTATGAGTCGGCGCCAAACAAACAATCAACGAAGATCATTAAATTAGTTTAAATAAATAATAATAAAAACGTAACATCAAATACAACGTGAAAGGACAATGCCCACGGATGGGCCCATTTTTGGCGCCATGTCAAAACTGTATGTTATTCAAAAATTATGTCTTATTTTTTCATGTTTATTTGTTCTTTATCAACATTTCTTTCACCCTAGCATTAAAAAACATAATAAATATGTATTAAACTGAATCGTAAGTAGGTATATCCTCCTGTCCTCCATTCAAACCGAACGAAAATGTTGCCAGATATCAGACTATTTCAACAAATAATAGGAATCGATTCTAAATAGCGATACTTCTATGAATTCACTTTTACTGTGTTTCAGATGCTATTATACTGGACTTATCTTAATTGATTAATTTCTTATTTTTCCTTTCCACAATTTATAACTTTAGATTTCGGTTCGCATGCGTAAATCTGTCAAAAATTATAAAACTTCACTCATATGACGTCAAATCAAAGAAATGATTCAAAAATTCTGTCACTCGTCCCGAGCGAACGTGTCGCTTGCGATTGTCCGCTCGTGTCGTATACAGTTCGCGATTTCTAGCCACGGTTCGCCGTAGTGCTCCCCGCAGGCGCCCCGCCGTCTGCAAACAGATAAGCACATTTGTTGTCTTTTTAAAGACAACGAACGCGCTTTTATCTCTGCTTCGGATTTCCGTCTAAAACGTAGTGGCCCTTCAGGTGAAATCCACAGTTTCGTGGTCCTCGGCAGATACCTAACGGTGACAACAAGTCGAGTGGGCGTTGACCCGATACGCCAGCTGCGCTCCTTCTGAGCAAGGCAAAAATTGGAAGGGGCTAGGACCAGACGGCCTTGGGGGACCTCCTAGTCGTCCCTAGCCTTAACCCCGTTTCGTCCCATCTAGCACTCGCTAAGGGTTTTACCCATTGCACTAGCGACTTAGGGCCCTGTTCGCACATTGAGATTGGCAACAGGAATCAAGCTTAGGGCTCGCCAGTAGGCACACAACCTCCCCGTCTATACCCGACGGGGAGGGTTTACACACTCCCGGGAACACCCACCCGGGATTACGTTTTAGTTTACGTTAGTTTACGATTTAGTTACGCTCGTCGTCGTGTGCGTATTTTTAACTTTTAATATTAGCTTTATGTAGGTCGCGCTTATCGCTTTCCTTTATCCCTCTGTGGGTTCTCGGCTTTAGTCATTGAGGATGACTGACGCCGAGTTCCTTCAAATGCTGAAGACCGTCCTCTTCAAGGACCCGTACATTATCGAAAAGTACGGCCAACTATTCCCTGAGGCGTTACTGCCCGACTCGCCCGAATCGCCCCCTGCAATCCCGCAGCTAAGGCGCAGACGCCCCCGCTCCGCCAGTGACAATGATGAGTTGCATTCGGCGCGCAGCCGCTCGGCTTCATCGTCACGATCCCGTGAACCATTGGGGTCCCCCAGTAGTCCGCATAGGCGCTATGCCGGTCCGGACTACAAGGACCAAACCCCCTCACCCCTCCCCACTCCAGCCCCCTCCTTCAACCGGGCAATCTCTTCGGACACATTAGACCGGGAGATGTCCACCGATAGCGAGGCACCCCCTAATCAGCCCGATTCCTTTACACTAGTTGTAAACAAAGGAAAAAAGCGAGCGCGAAAGGCCAAGGCCGATGCGCACGCCCCCAACAAGGCCCCAAAAACTTCGGAGGACAACTCCGCCCCGGCCCCCCCCCATCACGCCTCAGACTCCTCCCCTCAGGGCAGCAGGCCCGCTTCCCCCCGCGGCACGCCCCCCTCCGCTTCTCAGAGGAAAACGCCCACCCCGCCTCCCTTATTCATTCAGGATAAGGCGAAATGGACCGAAGTGTCCAAATGGTGTACTGATCGTCAAATCATGTACACCAGTGCCCGCACTACCCAACAGGGTATTAAGGTTCAAGTGCCTACCCCCAACGACTTCCGCAGCTTCACCAAGTTGCTGCGTGACCGTGGCGTATCGTTCCACACATACGCTCTCCCGGAGGACCGCCTACTTAGAGTGGTGGTCAGAGGAATTCCTACGGAAATTCCCACCTCCGATGTGTTGAGTGACCTTAAGTCACAAAACATCCCTGCCGCTGAAGTCCACCGCATGTTCCGTGGCAGACACGGGGACCCATATGAGATGGTCCTGGTTATTTGTGAGCCCGGTGAGGACGCAAAGGCCATTTTTAATATAAAATCGCTATGCAACCTAACAGGCATAAAGTTAGAGCGCCCACACAAGTCCAGCCAGCCTGGGCAGTGCCACCGTTGCCAACTATATGGCCATTCTCAGCGTAATTGCTACGCTAAGCCTAGGTGCGTCAAGTGCCTGGGTGATCACGGCACAAGGGAGTGCGAGCGTCCCAAAGAGAGGGACCAGTGCACAGAGCCCCCGAGCTGTGTCCTCTGCGGTCAATCGGGACATCCGGCGAGCTATCGCGGATGCCCGAAAGCACCCAAAACGAAAAACGCCAGATTGGCGAAACGTGCCTCCGGACGCATGGGTAGGGAAGCCCCCTCCTTCGGAGCCCCTAACCCCTACATCCCCTATCAGCCCCCCTTCCGAAGAAGAGGTCCCCCCGGGCAATCCCCCAACCAACCCGGCCTTCATGGGCCCTCCCCCAATCACCTTGGCCCACATGGGCAAAATTTGGGCCCGATGATAAATAATCACGGGCCACTAGGACCCAACGCCAAACACGTGGGCCCAACAGGGCCCAACCCCTGGTTTAACAGGGGAGGCCAACAGAGCCAATTCCCGCCCCTCCCACCCTCCCGTTCAGCCCCCGCGGCCCCTGCCCCCCCAGCGCTAATGGACATTACAGTCCCCGCACCCACTCCCAACGCAACTACACCTGCTAAGGTGCCCGCGTTCAAGGCCCCGTGGAAAGCCCCCCACCAAGGAAGGCCCCAATCTCAGAATTTACCCCGACTGGTACCTCCGCAGTACCCCCTCCCCTCTCCAGGTGAGACAAGAGTCGACGCGTTCCTTCGCTTATGGAAGGAATCAGAAGGAAACCCCTTCCTGCGCCTCCAGGCAATCTCAAGATATCAGGATATCTACGCCCACATTTCTGCTGACTAATTATTATTAATAATGGATAATTTAAAAGTAAAATGTAGAATCAAACCCCGTTCCCTTAATATAGGATTCTTTAATGCCCGTGGCATTAGCGGTCAACGCGAAGAGGTAGCGATCTTTTTGCGTGACCACCAATTAGATATTTTACTCATTCAAGAGTCTCTCCTTAAACCGCACTGCCGTAACCCAAACATAGCCAACTATAGACTGATCAGAAATGATAGGTCGTACGCCGCCATGGGAGGGACGGCTATTTATTACCGTAACTCGCTTTACTGTATTCCCATTGACCCCCCCGAGCTACACTGCTTGGAGACTTCAATCTGTCGTATAGGTATGACGGGTCATCAACCCATAACCATAGCCTCGGCCTACAGATCAAGTAATAGACCCATTGGGCCACTCGAGGATGACCTCAAAGCCCTTTTCGATCTCAGTAATTCTGTCATAATAGCAGGCGATTTAAACGCCAAACATCGTTCATGGTGCTGTGTCGCCAATAACCCAGCTGGAGTTCGCTTAGAAACGCTCAGTAACAAATTGTTCTTTGACGTTATCGCACCGATGCGTCCCACTCACTATCCCGACAATGTTAACGACCGTCCCGACATTCTAGACATAGCCCTCCTCAAAAATGTTAACTTGGCAATACGCTCGATTGAGGTATACCAAGAACTAGATTCAGACCACCGTCCTGTCATTTTACAACTGGGTCCCCGGGGCGGCCCCCCGGATCCCAGCATGCCCCCCCCGACTAAAACAATAACTGACTGGAGGAGACTCGAGGACCGCCTCAAATCTACCTCATCTGTTCACCTTGACTCTATACCCGACGACATCGTTTCGGTCGCGGACACGATGAACGCGATCGACTCGCTCACCAATCATGTGCAGTCCGTAGTGAGTGAATGCTCACGGCAGGTTCCAATACCGGATGACCGGCGTTGGAGGTTGCCGGACGATGTAAATGAATTGAGGTGCGAGAAGAACGCGGCCATCCGTGCCTATGACACTTTTCCCAACGATGCCAATCGTGCCTACATGCGCTCCTTACAGCGTGCTGTAAAGAGACGTGTTAAAGAGGTCCGAGATGATCGTTGGGACAAGGAGCTCAGCGAAATCCGTCCGAGTCACACTGCTTTTTGGGTCCTTCAGCGTAAACTTAAAAGCGAAACCATTGCTACCATGCCCCCCCTTAATCGACCCAACCAAAGGCCGGCCTTTGAGGACAGCGACAAAGCCGAGTGCCTGGCCGACAGTTTGGAGTCCCAGTGCACCCCTAGCACACTCCCAGTAGACAAATTTCACCTGGAAATGGTAAACTCTGAGGTGGAGCGTAGGTCCACCCTCCCCCCAGTAGAAGACCCCGACGACCCGATCCCACCGATCACCCCCGATGAAGTCCTCTCTATAGTCAAGGAACTTAAACCGAAAAAAGCCCCAGGTTCAGACGGCATCACCAATAAGGTAATCAAACGTTTCCCTGCAGCCCTCATCGTCCTAATGACCGCCATCTTTAACGCGGCATTAAGTAACAACATCTTTCCCCAGGCCTGGAAACAAGCCACGGTAATTGGAATTCCCAAACCGGGCAAGCCAAAAACAGAGCCGAATAGTTATCGGCCAATTAGCCTACTAAATGTCTTCGGCAAAATCTATGAAAAGCTTATTTATAAGCGACTAAAAGATTTTGTCGACTCTAATAATCTTCTACCTGACGAGCAGTTTGGCTTTCGCACGAAACACTGCTGTGTCAACCAACTGCACCGACTTGTAGAACATATCAGTGCAGGCTTCGTGCGTGGTCTTATGACCGGAACGCTATTCTTCGACGTGGCAAAGGCCTTTGACAAAGTGTGGCACAACGGCTTATTATATAAGCTGTACTCCAAAAAAGTGCCAGACCGTCTCGTGCTCATCATACGAGACTTCTTGTCAAACCGATCCTTTCGCTATCGTATTGAGGGAGCTCTCTCCTCCCCTCACCCCATTCTTGCCGGCGTGCCGCAAGGCTCCGTGCTCTCCCCCCTCCTGTTCTCACTGTACACCAGCGACATCCCCAAGTGCGGCAAGGCTCGTCTAGCCCTCTTCGCCGACGACACGGCAATCTACTACACCGGATCCTCTCATAGCATCATTTCTCGTACTCTCCAGACCGCGGCCAACACCCTCGGTGAATGGTTTCGGAGGTGGAGAATCGAAGTTAATCCAGAAAAAAGTACAGCAGTTCTCTTTGACAAGAGACGCCTGACCCAATACCGTTCGCAAAATCATATACCTGTCGCTATGTTTGACAAAAAGATCCCCTGGCAACCGGAAGCCAAGTACCTGGGAGTAATCCTTGACCGTAGACTGACCTTCAGATCTCACATTCGCAGGGTACGAAATCGTGCCAAATTTGTCCTCGGACGTTTGCATCCCATGTTAAATGCGCGCAGTAAGCTAGCTACTAACCTCAAAATACGAATTTACACTTCTTGTGTCCGACCCATTTTCTCCTATGCTAGCGTCGTGTTCGCACACGTCAAGCCAGGAAGAATACATCCCCTTCAAGCCATCCAAAATCGATTTATGCGGAAGGCCGTGGGCGCCCCCTGGTATCTCCGTAACGCCCAACTCCATGTTGACCTAAAACTGCCGACCGTCAGGCAGTACTTCAAGCGTGCTTCCAAACGCTATTTCGACACCGCCCCTAATCATCCTAACCCCTTGGTTGCGGCGGCCACCGATTATAAACCACTCTCCATCAGTAAAACTCGCAGACCTAGACACGTGCTCATCGAACCCGATGACGACATCACCCTCCTTCAGGAGTCAAACAAAAATACTAGCACCATCAGACGCCGTCGTCCTAAATTTCGTCCCCACCGGAGGGGACCGACGCGACACCCACACAGATGCCGAGAGTCCGACTCTCGAGAAACCCAACACGATGCAGCAACGGCTGCTGGGGGGACCAGTGGCGGGGAATCCCCAGCTGCACCGTGAGCCGAGGTCGAGCTCCCCACCTGGGGACGCCCTCACGGTGTCGCAACCGGAGATAATCTCGCTACGCGAGACCGGTTATGCTCTCGCTCGCCCATATTTCTACTCTATTCCGCGTCATGAGCAGTTTTGATCGCCGACCGGTTAGGATTAGGTAGGTCCCAGCCCTCGCCGGCGAGGCTTGCCGCTTAACGGTGATTCGCGAAACGCGTCTCCCCCCCGTTATACCGAAAGTCCGTCGCTTTCGAGAAAACTTTTTCCGATGCAGCACCGGCTGCCGGGGGACGTAGCGGCGGTGTCCCCCAGCAATGCCCTAAGCCGAGGTCCGAGCCCTTCCCTGGGGGACGCCCTTATGCGGCATTGCAACCGCGAAATTAGTATGTAAGCTAGTAGTTAGTAAAATATTTCGGCGGATGGAGTCCCTAACGGGACTCTCCGCCCCCAAAGCCCGGTTAAGCAGAAAGAGCACTATAGTGCTTCCTGTGAGTAATCAATTCGAAAAAAAAAAAAAAAAAAAAACGTCAAATCAAAAGAAAATCTTTTTGTACAGAAAAATAAGATGATTATTTGCTTTAAAATACCTATGCATTTATTGTAAATATTGTTATAATCATTTTAAATTAACTGAAATATTACTTATAAAATCGATAGTAATTAATACACCCAAAAACATAAAAGCTTGCAATGTTATTATTTAAAAAATACTACAAAATCGATTTCAAAAATTGATTAACAAAATAATTATATCTTGCTACACCATACATGGTGTCTCTGGATGTCCTTATGGGTGCTTTCAGTTATATCGCCCAACGATGCACGGAGCGTACTTATCAATCAGTTAAGGAGTTGGAAAAAAATAGATTTCTCTTAAACCAGGGTAAAAAAATTAAAATCGTTTGCAGAATAATAAAAGATAATTCTTGGTCTACAAAATAAAACTAAAACCGCCGTGACATAGCAATTTTTTTTGAGGGGCCTAAAGCTCCTAAGAGAATGGGCAATGTCCTTTTCAACGATAAACAATAACTTTCCAAAAATTCGTTCTCCGCTCGGCCACTTGCAACTTTTCGCTTTTCAGTTTCTGTTTTCGTCGGTTCAATTTTTGTTAAAAAGTTTTATTGTTTATATAGCGATATCTTCGCCGAATGAGAACCAATTTGAATGATTATTTTTAATTGGTGTGGAATACTCTCCTATTGGTTCCATATTTTCAATAAGTATGGTTAAGTACAAAGACATTATACACCGCACTGTGGTTTCCAGCCGCGCGGTTTGTTGTCGCGATGATTTAAAACCGCGTATTATAAAGTCGACCGCACATTTGTAGTAACACTTGAATTACGGAAACTCCTTTTACTGCTTACAAAATAAAAACGCTGTCAAGGCATAAAATACACTTAAGCATGTGTGCTCGTAAAATTGCACGCGGCTAGGTGAGCGCGTCGGGGCGGGCGCGGGGGCCGTGCGCGGTGCGCGGCGTGTGGAACGGGCAGTCTCTCGGCTGCCCCAGCAAGGCCTATTGCATTCACGCGCTCGCTCAAGGTCACCGGCGAGCGAGCTCACACGTATTCGGAGTGTCACCGCTGTGGTCAAGGTCAAACTGTTAGCGGCTGACTGAACTGAATGTGATGGATGAGGCAGGTGGATGCTAATGGATACCCGTGGAAAAATATGTAAAAAGTTGTTAAAGTATACACAATTATTGTGATAAGATCTCTACAATATTATCACGGCATCACCACGTGGTAATTGCGAGTTCACGTGACTTATACAAGCATGCAGGTAGCATTATGTATGAGTAGCTTTTACCCGTGGCTTCGCTCCTATGATTTTTCATCCCGCAGGAAACATGCATTTTCCGGTATAAAAAGTATAATGTCGATCTGTTGCTCAGTTACTGGGTGAAAGAGGAACAAACCACCAAACACACTTTCGCAGTGGGACAACCTGTATTATAAGTAGCCTTTTTTACTTTTTCAGTGGGACAACCTGTATATAAGTAGCCTATGTTACTTTCGCAGTAGGACAACCTGTATATAAGTAACCTGTGTTATTTTCGCAGTGAGACAACCAGTATATACTGCTGTTTTTTGTTACGAATTCAGAGTTGCTGCCGTACTAAAAGTTGTTCGTATTGATAAGTGCTTCAATCCCCTAAAGCAAGTGTAGACAACCTTTGGAAACTCGCGGGCCAAACTGTTGAACATTCATGAAGTCGCGAGCCCTAGGAGATGTGTATAGGACAAAAAACGCACTTAAAACACTTTATTTTCCTAAAGTTTTATTTCGGACTTCTGTTGGCGTTGCATACTAACAGCGTTTTAAAATAAACACAAAGACATAATATCTTCGTTCTGTAGCAGCACCTACTAAAAACATTCGGTGGCTCAATCATCATAAAAACGTTTGAAGACATACAAAACTACTAACCCATACCACACCCTGGCCACTCAATACATTAAGAATGCTAGCACCGCCTACATACGCAAGCTTACGTCTTATACAAACACGCACACACGTGAATGAATAGGGTTGCTTGCCGCTCGAAATGCCGACTGCGTGCCAAACGCTTCTCAGTAGTTCTCAGAGATGGCGTTGACATTTGGGCCCTACGTCCCGGACCCGAGCCGAGGCACTTGATAGCACGAGCGGTTGGTAATGATACCTATCGAATTATCGATGTATTGTATGATGAATATGATATATTAACGAAGCTTGGTAATAAAATTAAATCTGCAAGCATTACAATTTATAATAATTTATATTTCTCTTATCATAAGTACGTAATTTTACAGTAAACAATCTCTCACTATAGTTGTAAAATTAAACTTTCGCGGTAAGTAGATACCTACCTTTAATAAAATACAATAAATAGGTACCCAAAGGAATCTGCTTTCAAGCAGCTTTTATGTTACTAACAAAATATAAATACCTAATTTGATCCAAAATAAAGATTATATTATTATTATTACAAGCAAATTATTTTTTCCTTTTTTTCATAACTGGCAAAGTACAAAAAAATCGTTTAATTGTAAAATTAAATGCTCGCTGTTCTGTAGTTCTACCTATAAAGGTTTTATTGTGGCTTACCTTATTTCATCCTTCGGAAATCGATAAAATCTTCTGTTTCCTTGTCTAGATGTAGACACACATCCGTATAAAGCACAATACACTACCATTTTCAATTAAAATATAACTACAAACACCAAAAAATATATTGCGTAACGCACTCGACTGGCGATTGATATCCATTGAATATTGCAGCCCAACTTGCCGCTAAACTGAGGGCACGTGCAGGGCGCGGGTGAGGAACTTAAATTGGCGGGGGGCGGTGAGTGGCCGTTCTGTACGTAGTACTATTAGATATTCTGTGCCCATACTATGTACACCAAAAAAACGAATTATAGCATCTTTCCTATGGCATAACAGCTAGTATTTATGAATAAAATAATAAGGTTCATTTTCGCGTGGAAAACATCTATACATAGATTGGAAGTCAGCGACCTACCTTCAGTAAAAAAGACTTCATCAATATATAGCAGACGTCTTATCGTCTGTCTCACGAATTAGTTACGGATAATGTGTGAATTTTGTCATTTTACATAAACTGGGTTTTTTCATTAGGAAATTCTCAGTAGCAGCCTGGAGTCTGGATTTGTGCCCGGTTGATGGCAATAGGCTCGCCCCCTATTACATGGGTCTATAACATAACTGGCAAAATGTGGGTGTACTATTACACCTCTGCCTACCCCTTCGGAGAAATACAGGCGTGATGTTATGTTATGTGTTACAAATGTACAACTTTATCTATGGGACCAACCCTGAAATCGCGAAAAATAAATCAGATGGTCCCTACATTTGTGTTCTCTTAAATCAATAAAATGTAGGGACCACCTGATTTATTTTTCGCGAATTCAGGGTTGGTCCCATAGAGTCATAAGTCATAAGTCATTTATTCATTTGTGTAACATAGGTACAAAAAATAATATAAAGTTCTTAAATACAATAAAGAGTCCGCTATGTTAAGCCAACAGGCGTACAAATGTGTATTTAAAATCTAAATGAGAAAGAAAAAAAAGTTAAAAAAAGTTAGAAAAAGTTGTTCATAATGATGAGTACAATGACCAAAATTTTCGGGAATTAAGCGACTCAAATTTCAGCGTGTATATCTACGTTAAACGTTATGTTGTTTATTGAGAATATGAGAAAAACAACTGTTAATAATAACTTAGGGATTTATAATAACCAAATTATGCAAATACTTTTGAACGATACCGAATTACAATATTCTCTTCAAGATCAAAGTGAGTTCTCTCCGTTGTTTTGCCACCCAGCCGAACGTTAGTAATTTTTTTTTAATGGCGTGGCATGTGACTTCCAACTTCATTCTGCCAAGACCACACTCAAGTGCGACTACAACAACACCATCAATTGATTGAGAATCTATTAATAACACACACAAACACAATTTTTACTATCGGAGAGCATAGACATTAAATATTTATAATCAGAAGGCACAGATAATTACCAAATATTTTATTTAATCTCAGAATAAGTCTCTACGTAGTTATGAAAATTCCTAGATAGTACAAATAAAAATAAAAAAATAAAAAATTGTAAATAGATACTGAAGGGCTCATTTATTAAAAAATGTAGTACCTTCGGGAGATCCCTTAGGTTTAACAATATTAGCAATGAAGACCCTAGCTTCATTTTTGTGCTAAAAAAAGTAAATTGTTTGGCTTCTGCTCATATTAATATTTCAAAATTACCTGGCTATAGCAGTCTTGAACATAGTTTCACTTTAAAAGCACCTAATATAATGTTCAAAGTAACTTTTGATTGAAGTAACCGTACACGTAACCATACTTTTTTTTTTTTTGTTGGAGCTAGAACATGAATCGCCATTATCATTTCATATTGAACTATGAAACTTCTATTATAATTTCGGCCAAAAGACGTCCACTGCTGGACATAGGCTTCCTTCAAGCATCGCCACAACGACTGGTCCTGCGCTTTCCGCATCCAGCGGATTCCCGCGACCTTCACCAGGTCGTCGGTCCACCTTGTGGGGGGCCAACCCACGCTGCGCCTTCTAGTACGCGGTCGCTACTCCAGAACTTTACTGCCCCATCGGCCATCCGTTCTGCGAGCAATATGCCCCGCCCACTGCCACTTAAGTTTGGCAATTCTTCGGGCTATGTCGGTTTCTTTCGATAATAAGGAGATTTTTTTATTTATAACACAAAAATAATTAATTTGATGAAATGAAATGTTTATTTATCATATTTATTCACAAAAATGTATAATTTTGTTTAGACATAAAAACTCTTTGCTGCGATTCAAAAATAAACTGTAAAGTATAAAGCACTATTGCGATAATATAAAGTAAAACCAGCCAAATGCGAGTAGGACTCGCGCAGTAAGGGTTCCGTACCACCCATCGACCTGATACCCTATAGAAACTGATTTAATTTACGAGAGTTTATCAAAAGACATCAACACACAGTGCGCGTAATATGAATTTTTGCATCTCTTTCTTACGCAGGTACCACCACATATGTCTATGTTTGTCTTATTTTTAGTATTTTTTGCTAAACTACATAATGCACTATATTATCTGTCTAGTAGTTTGACACTGGTATGTACCTATTACCGTTTTGAAGATAGAGCAGGGACAAAAACGTTGAATAAAATGCATGTTTTTTGAGGTTTCTTGTATGGGGGCCCCCTTTGGTTTAAGACTTTTTTTCGTTTTTAGTAATTGTCGTGATACCCCTCATAGCAACACATATTCTGAGAAATTTCAACCGGTTACCTATTACCGTTCAAAAGATACAGCCCGGTGACAGACAGACGGACGGACGGACAGCGTAGCGAGAGTAATAGGGTGCCGTTTGGCACCCTTTGGGTACGGAACCCTAAAAAGCACGCGTGCGTTATAAGCCACATTATGAACCTAAAAGCGATGCAATAAGAGCCACTTTACGAGCAAGTGTGTTGAAAAAAATTTAATTTATAGTTTTTAAATTTAATTCATGATAATTTCGAAACTAGTACGAACGCAGAGTGCCCTAAATCTCAACTTGACCGTGGCCATAACGAGTGATTTGACGAAAAAACTAGGCGTCCTCGGTTTAATAACTAGCATTGATTTTTTTACCCTAAGTTATTACTCGAGTTATTCGTATACTTATATTTAGAGGTTTTACATTATATTACGAGTATATACCTACTGGCCTATAAATATTCATTTGTTTGTTGATAGGGCTATTAAAATACATGAAGTACGTGTTTTTTTTTTTTTTATAGTTTAGGATGGCGAAACTAGCTAAAGGCCCACCTGATGTTAAGCGGTTACCTTTGCCCATGACAACTTCAATACCACCTAGGCTGTTGCCTAAATGGTACAGCAAGTTGGTTCGCCAAACTGAGACATGAAGATGGAAAGTCTCATGTGATTGTAATTTCACCGGCACCCGTACCCTTCAGACCGAAACACAGCAATGCAAGCACTATTTGGCGGAGAAGTAGGCACGGTGGTAGTACTTCCCCGGACGAGCTCTTTCACAAAGGAGCTCTACTACTACTAAACTGTTCTAAGCTTGTCCTCCCACGCACATTGTAAGTTAATAAAAAAATCATATATTGTTCTGGGGCCGTATTATCAAGTGTTAGAAACATCATTGTTCCGTTGCTAGAGAGAGACAGAGCTATACAGGATGTATAGCGCCATCCTTCTTTGCACCAGAACAATGATGGTTGTAACAGTTGTTATGAGTTCATAATACGGCTCCAGTAGGTCTACTCGCGTTTTACGAACGACAAACGAAGTACGAACTTTCGTTCCGACTGATACTTACATAATAAAGATAGGCACATAAAAAAGGCACAATTAAGATAGACTACGGTTCATAGTCGTATACAATTTACCGGAGATGAGAAAAACAAACGTCAAAACACGATCATCGCATGCGATAAGGGAACGATGGTTGACCGGAGTAGCAAATTGTGCGATGAATCGTACGATTTATCTAATATCGTCTAATGGGAGTAGACCCCCTGGAGTGGCAACCGCGTAATGGAAGACGCAGCGTCGGTAGGCCTATCCACGCTGCGCCTTCCACTCCACTCCACCACCACTCCACCACTAGCGTTCTGGTTGCCACTCCAGAACTATTCGATCCCATCCCCTTACGCCCGTCTACGGCGTCCCATACTAATTGCGCTTTTTGTGTGGATCAACCGTCTAACCGCGTCGATCAATGTGTCGTGACCCTCAAGTTAATTAAATACCATATTATACACACCACGGAATAAAAAATTAAGGGAAGTGGCATACGGCTACCGCACCCGAGGCACAGTAAAGCGCAGATGCGCAACTTTAACTTTATCGCGCTTAGTTTCCCGCTGCGAAACTATGACATCTCGAATGCTTACGTGGAATACTAGATTATACCATATTGTGATATCAAAAAGTGTAAAAATGGTAGTAGAACGAAAAATTATTACAACGCCACTATATTATGTACAATTTTGATAAATTTCAATTACACAATTTTAATTTTAACAACTTTTATTAAAACAAGTTTAACCGGATTACATCGCGTATATTATTTAAATTGGTTTTCCTGACGTTTCGAACTTTGCAACATTCGTGGTCGCAGGAAGAATAAGATGACAAGCGTCTTTGTTTCACTTGTCTCCCGTAACGAACCTAACATATTTCAACTATTTCAGTTGTCAATGTGTGATTGTGGCGACACCTTTTCCCGTACTAAGTAATCTAAAGGCACTTCCACTCGTTTTCTTTATTTCGTGGTACACACACACAGAGAACACAATATTGTACACTTAGTGACAACGCCCATCATTGCGTGTGCTCACAACTATCAGTGTCAGTAGGTATAGGTTGAGGTTGCAGACAGTCTTACTTAACGCGGTAGGTAGGAAGTTAAAATGTTAAGCAACTTACTTCATGTACTGTCAAGGCCCGTGATGGTGGCGTGTTGTTCCGCGCACGCCAGTCAAGATATTAATATTATAATTTAAAAAAAAAGTAAAAAAAAGTTAATAGTTACCTAAAACCAACAAATTAATTATATACTGGGAAACGCTCCCGAAACTGAAAGGCTATTATTATGCTACCTAAACACAATCGAATACCAATAACCATTAGCCATATACTAATTGTTTTAGTGATTTGGTATTTTGCAAACCCGCAATGTAGAGCGTACACAACTCGGTATCAATGCCGCGCGTAACTAACCTACCAACGCTCGCTACGACACGGACTGCGTATGCGAGTGGATGTCGTTCACCCCTAGCGCCAGCTGATATTTTATTTGAATTACATTGCGAACTTTAAAAAATTTAATAAATAAACAGGGTTTTTATGCAAATCAGTTTTATTTAACTGCCCAAAGAAAAAGCAAAAAAGAAAAATGAAAAAATCTAAAAAAAAAACCTTTTTTTGTGGTTTCGTATCAGTTAACACCAGCACTATCACCTATCTCCGTTTTCGGAAGCGTTTCCCTGACACCCGGTATTTAATGCAATAATTTAACAATAAATGAAAACAAAATATTTAATAAAAACACAAATTTCCTAAAATATCCTAAATAAAAATCTCCTAATAACAATTTAAATAATTCATTCATCATTTAAATAAAATTACAATTAAATGATGAATGAAGTACCTACCTATTTAAATGCAATCAAACACGCTCAATCAATGCAATGAAGTACCTACCTATTTAAATGCAATCAATCACGCTCTTCCTCCTCTCACCTACCAAACTGTGTTGTGCCCGACAGGGTCCATATTTGATTCTTAATCTTAAACCTACCACCTGTTTATATTACCAATATGCGGAATGCAATAAAGAATTGAGTGTTGAGTATTGATAAGGGTGCGGCCGACGTTAGGCCGCATGGGTAGAAGGGGTTCACATCGCCAGCCGGGACCTGTTGGGGATGGATGGAGACTGCAAAGCGTATCCCACGGCCCTGGCCAGGGTAAATTGGAACACCTTGGTGGTTTTAGTCGGTAAGAGTCCAACACTGGCTCCGTCACTTCGGCGGAATGCGTCCACTTAGGATATAATTGAAAAAATGAGTGGGGTCACCCCCGTCAGGACCGACGTTATCCTTAAAATTCATATTTTTTGACCGGTTCATTATAATGCCCATTCTCTTAGGAGCTTTAGGCCGCTCAAAAAAAAATGCTATGTCACAGTGGTTTTAGTCTTATTTTGTAGACCAAGAATTATCTTTTATTATTCTGCAAACGATTTAAATTTTGTCACCCTGGTTTAAGAGAAATCTATTTTTTTCCAACTCCTTAACTGATTGATAAGTACGCTCCGTGCATCGTTGGGCGATATAACTGAACGCACCCATAAGAACATCCATGGACACCATGTATGGTGTTGCAAGATATAATTATTTTGTTAATCGATTTTTGAAATCGAGTTTGGCAAGCTTTTAAGTTTTTGGATGTAATAATTAATATCGATTTTATAAGTAATATTTCAGTTTAATTAAAATGATTCTAACAATATTTACAATAAATGCATAGGTATTTTAAAGCAAAGAATCATCTTATTTTTCTGTACAAAAATATTTCAAACATATGTTTTGCAATTTCTTTTGATTTGACGTCATATGAGTGATTTTTTATAATTTTTAACGGATTTACGCATGCGAACCGAAATCTAAAGATATAAATTGTGGAAAGAAAAAATAAGAAATCAATCAATCAAGATAAGTCTAGTATAATAGCATCTGAAACACAGTAAAAGTGAATTCATGGAAGTATCGCTATTTAGAATCGATCCCAATTATTTGTTGAAATAGTCTGATATCTGGCAACATTTTCGTTCGGTTTGAATGGAGGATATACTTACGTTTCAGTTTATTACATATTTATTATGTTTTTTAATGCTAGGGTGAAAGAAATTTTGTTAAAGAACAAATAAACATGAAAAAATAAGACATAATTTTTGAATAACATACAGTTTTGACATGGCGCCAAAAATGGGCCCATCCGTGGGCATTGTCCTTTTGCAATTATAATACTAGCATAGATGACAGGAAACATCATGCGTCGGACTGAGATTCCATAGGGCCCAGATTCGATCCTCAGTAAAACATGTCTTTTTGTATGTTTTATTTAATCATCATTTCAGCCGAAAGACGTCCACTGCTGGACATAGACCTCCCCTAATGGGGGGATTTCCAGCTAGGGAAACTTAATTACAGTCCACTCCTCAGCAAAGGTCCACGAGCTACATTTCTTGGTGTCCCGTGCCTAGAGCACGTAAAGCCGACGGGTCACGCCAAGCCCGGACCGACGGGTCCTGCACATGATCTCTCTCCGGTCGTGTCGGATTACCGTCCCATCGGATTATGAGAGTGAGGGAATAGAGCTGTGGAATAGAGAGTGCATCTGTGTTTGCGCACACACTTGTGCACTATCACATGTCCGAGCAGAAGGCTAGTCCCGTTGAGATTGGCCGCCTTGACCGAAATTCGCCCGGAGGGCATTATTAAAGCAAATGACAATCAAATTCCGATCCGTACATGAATTCGAAAAGCCAGAGGTGCGGGCCGGGTTCAAACTCAAACCCTCCAGCGTGGAAGGCAAGCATTCAACTGCTGGGCTATTACTGCTTATGAGTTTTGAAGTAAAACTTATTTATGCATCCTTGACTTGGGGAGTAAGCTGGTGAATGCGTTACGAAAAGTGTGATCGCGTTACGAAAAGTGTGATCGGGTGAGGCGAACGGAAGGGGTAGTGCGGGACGCGGGGAACGAGGCGCGGTACGGCCGGCCACGACACAGCGCCGGCAGATGTACGCGCGCCGCGCCGCCATTCCCTTGTTTTCATGGAAATAGTATTGAGGGAGATATAAGTTAGTGAAGTTTTACTTCAGTCGTGTGCTTCTAAAGCACACTCGTTTTTTTACTGTTTCCCATAACCTAGGTGTAAAATATATCTTCTTTAATATATGTAATTCTTCTGTACGTGTGTTTGTTACCTCCTAAACGGCTGAACCGATTTGGATGAAATTGTGTGTGTATATTTCAATGGGTTCCTGGATGGTTTGAAAATATAATTGGACTCGGTAGGTGGCGCTGCTGTCGGTATGTCACTGATCTTCTCCTAAACGGCAGGGACGATTTTAATGATATTTTTGTGTATGTTCGAGTGAATCCCTGCAAGGTTTGAATTAACAAATGGACTCGGTAGGTGGCGCTGTAGTCAGTGTGTCACCGATCTTCTCCTGAACGTCAATTTAATGTGGCACTGCTTTTCCGAGCAGGACGACGTCTGCCGAGTTCGCTAGTCCCTGATATAATTATGTTGGAAAATTATATTTCTCGGTGGTGGAGCAATTTCCATCATACGATTTTTTCCCCAATGCTTACACCACCATCGAACAACTTTTGGTAGTCCAAAATATTTCTGCCTAAAGGGTGCCTTTGACGGTGCTTCCATCAGTCCGAATGGCGTGGCCGCATTCCAAAATCTGTCCGTGAATGTTGAAAACGTATGTTATTTTTAGAACAAGTCAAGCTTTTTTGGATGTAGTCATTAAAACGAAGTCCGAATGGATGCATCGTCAAAGCCTGCCTTAACCCTTCCGTGATCACAGGCGTGAACTTTATATTGTTCTGTCTCGGAAATGCGTCTCCTGGAATCTTAGCGATTTGACGAAGAACATTTTCGCTGGCGTTAATTAAAAAGTTTCAAGGAGGTACGTAGTGCAGTTCAGATTTTAATTTATTTTTATTTTCAACGATTAATGGTTTTAGTTTTTAGTTTTGTTTCTGCAGTTGGAATATAGGATGTTATTAGAAATTGTCTTTCACTTAGAACTAAGATATAATTAAATTATAAAATGGTTTAGCTATCATCATGGAAGACAATGGAAGTACTATTTATTATCAACAGCGAAAGGCGAAAGTATAGACTTTCGCCTTTCGCTGTTGATAATAAATAGTAATAGTAATATTTAGTATTATTAATATTTAGTATTTTTTTTTTTTTTTTAGTAGTAGTAATATTTTCATATTGGTAATTCAGCTTGGTAGACACAACTTCGAGAAAGAAGCCAACAGAAGGATCCGTCTGGGCTGGGCAGCATTTGGCAAACTTCGCCGAGTCTTCTCGTCGCCTATACCGCAAAGTTTGAAGACAAAGGTCTTCAACCAGTGCGTCCTGCCAGTCATGACTTACGGTGCCGAGACGTGGACACTGACAGTTGGGCTAGTCCACAAATTTAAAGTCGCTCAGCGAGCTATGGAGCGAGCTATGCTTGGAGTTTCTTTGAAGGATAAAATCCGTAACGAGATTATCCGGAGAAGAACCGGAGTGACCGACATAGCTTGTAGGATCAGTAAGCTGAAGTGGCAGTGGGCTGGCCATGTCTGTCGAAGGACCGATGGCCGTTGGAGCAGACGAGTCCTTGAGTGGAGACCGCGTATCGGCAAACGCAGCGTAGGGCGCCCCCCTGCCAGGTGGACCGACGACCTAAAGAACGTGGCTGGGGGGGACTGGATGCGGAAGGCAGAGGACCGAGCGTTGTGGCGCAATTTGGGAGAGGCCTATGTCCAGCAGTGGACTGCGATAGGCTGAGTTGAGAATATTTTCATAGGAAAATTTAAAAAATTTCAAAGTTATTATCTCAGGAGGGAATTGTGCAAAGAGTGTATATAATGTAACATAACATCACGCCTTTGTTTCCCCGAAGGGGTAGGCAGAGGTTTAATAGTACACCAAAATTGAAATTTGACAAAGTAGTTGCCTTGCCTGGGTCCCGGAAAAGGACTTACGCTACTTTTAATCCGGGGTAAATAAACAGTTTCCGAGGAATGCGCGATAACATCTGTCTGTTATGTTGTTTTCTCTTTTTCTGTTTCTGTTAACTGTGACAATAAACTATTTTTATTTCTTTCTTTCTTTCTTATATGCCGAATAACACGCGTGCGAAGCAGCAGAAGCTAATAGTACTTTATAAGAGTACACACGGCTACACATCAAGCTGTAAAAAACCAGTAAAGGCTGACCTCGCGTTGTAAGGAAAACCTATACAATGCGAGGTCAGCTTATACTGGAAATGTACAGCTAGATGTGTAGCCGTGTGTACCATTATTTAATATTAACTCAACAAATAACTTTTCGCGCTGGTGCCTGGGATGCAATGTTTTTTCACTAATACAGGTATGAACGTTGCCTCTTTTTCTGTAAAGTAATTGTAAAAAAAATTGTGAACAGTGTAACAGTTATAGTTGATGTAACAGCTTCAATTTCATTTCAATTTAAAGATAATTTTTAACATAATTATACACGTAACAAAAAAAAACCCTAAAATAGTTTTATTTGAGTTGATGTAACAGTTTTATGGAAATAAACATTTTATTATTATTTCCTTCATTTAACTAAATTACAAGGTGAAGGAAGGAAGGAAGGAAGGTGAAGGTGGTGAAGGTCGCGGGAATCCGCTGGATGCGGAAGGCACAGGACCGGTCGTTGTGGCGATGCTTGGGGGAGGCCTATGTCCAGCAGTGGACGTCTTTCGACTGAAATGATGATGATGATGATGAACTAAATTACATATAAATTATGTAATACAAAGTTTAACCGGATTAAATCGCGTATATTATTTAAATTGGTTTCCCTGACGTTTCGAAAGCTTTGCAGCATTTTTTATTTGTATAATGTGTAGTGATTGCGAAAACCTAAGAAGTTATTACATAAATTATATTATTAAATATTTCTACAATAAATATTTATTGATATTATTATTAAAAACTCATCCACTATTTTATTTCAGTATACAAAATTAATGCGAGCGTGGCCGGGGGGGACTGGATGCGGAAGGCAGAGGATCGAGCGTTGTGGCGCAACTTGGGAGAGGCCTATGTCCAGCAGTGGACTGCGATAGGCTGAGTTGATTGATACAAAATTAATAGTCAACGCGGAAAGCTCGCTTCAACTTCAAAATAAATCATCCACTAGTGCTTTTCATATTTTCAATGAAGCAAATATACAAGTTTATTCGATTATTCGCCTACGTTCGCTTCGACTTCCGAATACCAATGCGTTCGATAAGGCACTCGGTTCCGAACCATCAGACGAACGCGCGGTGAATACCGTTGGCGTTGAATAAGGCGTTAACTCGGTATATGTGGAACGAATGAAAGTAAAAACAATGGCTTAATAAGTTTTTAGTTGACTATGGTAATGTTGGAAGTAAAAGTTATTGTTCTAGCTGCTGTCATGTATTTAAATTGGTTGGTGTAGAAAGGATTTCGTTTTTTTAGTTCGAGTGCAGTATTGAATTGAATTTATTTATTACTAGCTGTGCCCGCGACTCCGTCCGCGTGGATGTCGGAAAATAAAATCGTGTCATATTTATGAACACTAAGTCTTATAATTAATATACCTACATGAGCGCCTACACAGACGATTACACTATTTACTTACCATACTATATTTTGTTTTTACAACCAACCGGCTAAGGTGATGGAATTTCATGGAATTAGCCCTAAACTCTTCTCATTCTGAGAAGACTCTCGTGCCCAGCAGTGGGAAGTAATCGGGCTGATTATGTTAAGTTATTCTATAACACTAACCACATCTCTTCTTATTCTGAGAAGAGGTCCGTGCCCAGCAGTGGGACTGTAATGAGCTGATAATGTTATATTATTCTATAATACCAACAATATCCAGTTATAAACTCTTCTCATTTTGAGAAGAGATGGCCCTCCCAGCAGTGGGACAGTAATGGGTTGACTACGTTATGTTATTCTATATTTTCTAGTTTCTTCACTCTTCTCGTTCCGAGAACCACTAACCACATCTCTTCTTATTCCGAGAAGAGGTCCGTGCCCAGCAGTGGGGCAGTAGGTAATTGGCTGATTATGTTATGATAATCCATTCATGAGAATCAATATTGTTAAATATCCAGTTCCTTAACTCTTCTCATTCCAAGAAGAGGCCCATGCCCAGCAGCGGGACAGTGATGGGCTACCTATGTTATGTTATTCTATATTTTCTATAATACTAACACTATCTAGTTGTATTTTTAGGAACCTGCAAACAACCAACAATCATGACCTCTACTTTGTATGCAACTTAATACAATAGAGGGGTCAAGCTGTATCAATGGATCTACTTAACCGATTCAGATAAAACATACCCTATATTTTAAGTTAGACTAATACCAATACAAATGCTAAGTTTCATTACGATCCGTTCAGCCGTTTTCACGTGATGAGGTAACAAACAGACAGACAGACAGACATAAATTTTTTAAACGATTGATTCGTGTTCTATTGCTTATTTCTAGCCCCCTAGCCGGTTTTCGCGAAAAAAAACTCAATGTACAGACTTTTCGACCTTTACAGTTTTATTATTAATTGCAAAAAAAAAAACAATCTGGAGACCTTGAGTACGTTTTTGCACATCAATATTTATACACAAACATTCAGGCAACGAACATCTATTAAAAATATTTCATGTGGGAATTGATCCGGCAACGCTTTTTTTTCATGGGGAAATCCTCATGGACGTACTCTGCCCGGGGCAGGGTAAGGCGGAGCCAGTGTTGGACTCTTACCAACTAAAACCATCACGATATTCCTCCAACTACCTTTGGCCGGTGGCGTGGGAACCCTCAGTATTCGCACAACCACCAACCACCCCCGACTGGTCCCGGCCGCCACAAGCAGGCGAGCCCCTTCTCCCCGTGCGGCGTAACGTCAGCCGGACCCACATGACTGGCGCGCGCGGAACACGAAGCGTCACGGGGAACCAGTATTCCTGTAGCGCAGAAGCCATCGCTCAGCTACTGCTATAAATGGGCAATCCACCGGGCTAAAACCCGGTGCTTGGGTTCAAACTCGATAAACACTCAGAAATAATCCAGTATATACCTACCTAGTTTTTTGGTTGTTTATTGGGTTTGAACCTTGGGTTCAACAACCAACTGGATTTAAAACGCCGGGTTTTAAATCCAACCACTGGATTTAAAACCCGGCGCATTGCTCATCTATAGCTACTACGTCAGTCGAGTAATCAATACTCAATTCATTGATTGCACTCCACAAGTATTTAAAGGTGTTACATTATAGTTTAAGTATCATATGTGGGCCCGGCCCTGTCGGGCACGGCAAAAAGTGAGAGAGAGGAGGAGTCACTTTTATATACATCAAAAATTTATTTGATCACAAATTGCAGAGACAATTAGTATTTGCAATTGTAAATATTATTTACGAGTTCTATTATTCATTTTTACAACGAAATACCTATTAAATTTGACATTCCCGTAATTTTAACGGCAGTAGGTGCTCGTAGTGACGTAACAATCGATTATATTCGATAACTAACAGCATAATCGATTAAGTTGCTAATTGTACTGAGATGTGTGGAGAATTAGTCAATGAGTGATTAAGAATTACAGTAGCCAAATAATTGCTGAATAAAAAAAAAATCTACGGCTAACAAACAAGCAATTTTATAGGTTTTTTGTGTAGGAATCGAGTAATTTAAATTTGAGTTGTTGTGATGAGTTTGAAAAATAGTAGGTTTAGCCCGTTTAACCATTTTTACTCTTACCCATCCCTAGACGCCAAATTCTACAATGCTTACAAACCAAGAAAAACTAAGAAACATTGAAAATAAAAAATGTCAAAATATAAAAGTTCCTAGTTATAAGTAAAATTTGCATGCTGTTAGTGATGGCTAAATGGGCTTGAACATATTTTTATCATGTAACAACATTCGATGTACCCTATTTATTGCAAATAAAGATATTGTATTGTATTGAAACTCAGCGTGTCCCGGAGAAATGGTTGAACAGTATTTGAACACGCGACGAAATTAATTTAAATCAATAAATTGAAAGCTAATCAGTTAATTGGAAGAATATGTTCAGCAGATAATAAGGGTGTTACCACACACTATCGATCGATCATCGATCTATCACATCGATGGTAGAATGAGGTCAGTCGACGTCGAACGACAGTTTTTATATAAATAGACTGTCGATCAATCATCATGGATTTAAAAAAAGCTTTTACAAGGCAGTCGTTTTAGAAGCTAGACAACTTCAGGATTTCCTATGGGACTACCTCTGAAAAGAAACGCCATAACAAACTCAGGGATAAGTCTCTTTTAAAGTGCAGACATTTATCTTGTGTTAAGAATGTGTGTGAGAAAAATGCAGGGCAACGTCTGAATTGGCTTTTTGAAGAAAATGTCAGGTCAATTTGAGTGGAGCTGTCCGAACTGATGGCACGCATGTATCAGCCATTGCGTAGCTCAATCATATTGTAGGAGCTCAGCGACCCAACGCACAACATTACTACCCACCAGGACTATTCAAGTAGGCCTTAAAAGCCCCAACTGCCAGACAGTTATACTACAAGACAAGAATGAAGGGACCGTTGATTAACCATCGATCAACCGTTGATGGACGATTGACCCATTAGTGTGGACGCGGACGGTGTGGTAACACCCTAATAATAATGCGTTAACTTGGTTATAGTCTCAGACATAGTACAAAATATAGACGAAGTTCTGCGAACAATCATAGTGACGCCAAGAAAACCGTGCTCCTTCGTGTACAAACCAGAGCTCACGTACCTACACACAAGCACATCAAACCGTGCTCACCGCTGTCAGTACACATGTCGCGGCATCGTCCAGTAAGTATCGCCAAAAACTAATATCTTTCAGGTGAATGGTGCGTGAGCGTTTGTACACGGAGGACCACGGTTTTGTTAGCTTCACTAGGATTGTTTGTATTACTTCATCTATATTTTTTAGTATGTTTGTGATTATAGTACACAAAAACACAACTATACAATGTGTAATTGAAATAACTGAAAACTTCTTAAACGGTCATTTAATTCATCATTTTTACTTCACCTAAACATTTCCACTATGTAGTAATCAAAAACCATAACCTAATAAATTACAAAAAAGTAATTTATAATCTCTCTCATGACAGCTGTGTAATTAATACAGTTTTAACACGCGTTTTAAACGAAACTATGTATAAAACAGTCATGTTATACAATTGATATTTGGTTCATATGTTTAGTGGAACGGAATGCCTTTTTGTAAATTAGTATTTATTTATTTATTTATTCGCAATTTTTATTTCGTAATGAGTTAGCATCGAGAATAGTTGAGTATAGTAACTTAACTTTGATAACTCTGCTCAGCTGTTGGAAAAATACCTCTTAAAAAGAGAAGCAATAGATCCAGACCTGTGTTATAGGCTTCAAGACCCTTGGGGTGACAGATTGGGGAGTTTATCATCCGCATTGCACGGCCCGCGAGCTGTGGTGATGTCCAAGTGTGCCCGGACACCGCCAAGGGAGTATTAAAATAAGGAAGTAGGTAGACCCTGAAGTGGGCTGCGTTGGATGGGTCGCAGTGCACAGTGCTCTCATATGTACATAACCACACCGCATCCCCGGGTGGTGTGACATCAATCAACTCAGCCTATTGCTGTCCACTGCTGGACATGGGCCTCTCCCAAGTTGCACAACAAATACAGTACGTTTCACACGCCGTTTTTTGCCTGGTACAGCAAAACTGTGGAACCAATTTCCGTCAGCGGTTTTCCCGAACAAATTCGACATGGAAGCCTTCAAGAAAGGAGCATACGTTTTTTTTAAAAGGTCGGCGACGCATCGGCGGCTCCCCTGGCGTTGCCATCAGGAGACCCGCATGCTCGTTTGCACTCCTATGTTATAAAAAAAAAACAAGACTAACCTCCTCTGTCTGTCCTATGTCTTCTGCATCCACTCCCCCCCATCCAGCTACTTTAATCAGGTCGTCGCAGCACTCCACGCTGTGTTTGCGTTTTGTTTGTTTGGGTGGTATGACATGCGATAGGCAATTTCTCCGTCTCGAAAATAAAAATGGATGTGTTGTAGTTCTCGCGGGCTATCAAATAGATAGGTTCTATATAGCCTGAAAACACGTGAAACTTCTTGTTGAATAACAGTCGTCCTTCACCACGGTCAGTTAGTCAGGATAGTCGTCCTACCATCCAATTACAAGAGATATTGTATGTCTTAGTTAATTCTTAATTATGACAAACGAAACTTGGTCCAATTAAAATTTCCGAGTTCTTATTCAGTAAACACTTACATACTCTTTCACACGTGTTTGTACAACCATATAATCATTTCACACATTAACATACTTATTACATAATTGCAAAGAAAACATCGAACTAGACTAGCATTGCTCAATGAATTTGCTTCCATGCATCAGTTGGCTACACCAAACATACTGCCCCGCCTTTTTCCTTTTGCCTGTATAATAATACTATTAAAAATATAGGTCAGAAGGCTCACTTTATGAACGGGTGAAAAGGAAATTTGGCGATATCAGTTGTGGAAATCTGTGATTTTCCAGAACTTATTAGGTAACAGTAAAATGGAACCTAGTTTTGCAATATACAAGTTTTTTTTTTTACATACATTAAATGTCAAAGAACATTACATTACAGATTTCTATAAATTAGCCATGTTAAGAAGAAACCACAACATTGAAAATTACTAAAGTTTTTTTATCGTTAAGATCTAAGTTAAAGTTAAGTTCCTGAGGATCCTGGAAGAAATCGCTGATCGCGATAAGGCCGTCATTTCTATAGTTTAAATGCATATTCAATGTAATGTATTTTATGGTGTACAATAAAGCATATGCATATAAAAAAATACCTCGTCCTACAGTGGTATAAGTGCTGGGAAAATAATTATAATAGGATTAAGTACGTATGAGTATTTTTGTCTGGAGTAAACTTTCTTTACCTTCCTATTTTGTGGCACAATATTGCCAAGGTGAGCGTAAGGATACTCGTAAAATTCGTAAAAGGATACCGTTTTCGTGGGTTACCTTTTTGATATTTATAGTAATGTTACAGCATTGCGTAAGGCAATTCATAGTTATGTAGGAATGTAAGCATTTATGTATGTAGGAACTTATGATTATTCGTACGTAAAGGTTTATATTATTTGAATTCAGATTGTGCTTGCTTTGGTAATGCGGCAGAAGGGAACAATTAAGTGTTTTTTTTCAAGTTTTTATTCAAGGACAATGCCCACGGATGGGCCCATTTTTGGCGCCATGACAAAACTGTATGTTATTCAAAAATTATGTCTTATTTTTTCATGTTTATTTGTTCTTTATCAATATTTCTTTCACCCTAGCATTAAAAAGCATTATAAATATGTAATAAACTGTATCGTAAGTATATCCTCCATTCAAACCGAACGAAAATGTTGCCAGATATCAGACTATTTAAAAAAATAATCGGAATCGATTCTAAATAGCGATACTTCTATGAATTCACTTTTACTGTGATTCAGATGCTATTATACTAGACTTATCTTGATTGATTGATTTCTTATTTTATCTTTCCACAATTTATATCTTTAGATTTCGGTTCGCATGCGTAAATCCATTAAAAATTATAAAAAATCACTTATATGACATCAAATCAAAAGAACTTGTAAAACATGTTTTTGAAATATTTTTGTACAGAAAAATATGTGATTGTTTGCTTTAAAATACCTATGCATTTATTGTAAATATTGTCATTTTAAATTAACTGAAATATTACTTATAAAATCGATATTAATTAAGACACCCAAAAACTTAAAAGCTTACAATGTTATTATTTAAAAATACTACAAAATCGATTTCAAAAATCGATTAACAAAATAATTATATCTTGCAACACCATACATGGTGTCTCTGGATGTCCTTATGGGTGCGTTCAGTTATATCGCCCAACGATGCATGGAGCGTACTATCAATCAGTTAAGGAGTTGGAAAAAAATAGATTTCTCTTAAACCAGGGTGAAAAAATTAAAATCGTTTGCAGAATAATAATTTTTAAATTTCATGGTCTACAAAATAAGAGTAAAACCGCCGTGACATAGCAATTTTTTTTGAGGGGCCTAAAGCTCCTAAGAGAATGGGCAATGTCCTTTCAGAAATAAGGAGATTCGCAGGAGAACGAAGGTAACCGACATAGCCCGAAGAATTACCAAACTTAAATGGCAGTGGGCGAGGCACATTGCTCGCAGAACGGATGGCCGATGTAGTAAAGTATGAATATGATGAAGGCCCCCACGAGGTGGACCGACGACCTGGTGAAGGTCACAGGAATCCGCTAAATGCGGAAAGCGCAGACCGGTCGTTGTGGCGATGCTTGGGGGAGGCCTTGGTCCAGCAGTGGACGTCTTTCGGCTGAAATGATGATGATGATTTAAATTCACTTGTTAGTGCGTTACGCACTGCGTTCGATCCGAATCCGAGAAAACACGGTCAGTAAAATTCGTAGGGAAATCTATGTAATTCGGATCCAATGCAGTGCACAACCATTCCTACAAAAAGAACTACGACTACTTCGGACCGTGTTTGCTCGGATTCGGATCGGACTTCGTGTGTAACCTAAGGGCGGTTAGTCTACATCTAACTACACTAATATTATAAAGAGGAAAGCTTTGTATTTTTGTGTGTATGTTTGTAATAAATAAACTCAAAAACGACTGTGCCGATTTAAAAAAAAAATTCACCATTAGAAAGCTACATTCACCCTGAGTAACATAGGCTATATTTTCATGTCCACCCGTGCGAAGCCGGGACGAGCTGCTAGTGGGTTAATATGTTTGGGACAAATTTTGCAAGTAACTTTTGAACATTCCCATCATCTTTTGAAAACTGGCAATAATAACACATAACACAACACATAAAATCACGCCTGTATTTCCCAAAAACCCGCCTGCCTGCTTGCCTGTATTTTTATTTTTGTGTTGTTTTTCGTTGTATTTTTTATTGTATTTTGGCAATAATAATAAGGAATATTTTGCCAAAATCAGTAAAATTCCACAATTCACCTATATATTTATCTAGTATAATTCCTTAACATTATCTATTTGCCTTATAAATTCAACAACAGTATAATTATTTATTACTAGCCTGTGCCCGTGGCTTCACCCGCGTGAATGTCGTTTATCGCGCATCCCTCGGGAACTGTTCATCTTCCCGGGATAAAAAGGAGCCTATATGATAATCCGGGTAATGTTCTATCTGTATGCCAAATTTCATTAAAATCCATACAGTAGTTTTTGCGTCAAAGAGTAACAAACATCCATACATCCATGTAACTATACACCCTCACAAACTTTCACGTTAATCTTTATATAAGATAAGATAAGATAAGATAAATATTTATTTTCTCGCCACAATATTACGTTTAAAATAACATTTCTTATATAAGTACATATTTAGGTATATATTGTGGGAGACTGGTGCCTAAACTAGGCTCGAGGCCTGTATTTCAGGACACCAGGTCTCCACCATTCCGAAATTTGGTGCATTTTATTTCTATATAGTGTTAGTAAGATTAGTATAATGGTGTGTAGGTGTGAGTGTGGTGGGGGTGTGTTAGTGTGTGTAATAAGTGAGGGTACTGTTAATTAGATTCCTGAGTGTGAGTTAATAATGTTGTAAGTAATCAGGTATTTTTTCCATATCAGTAGTATAACTATACATATAAATATATAATCTATACCGGGATGAAAAGTAGCTTTTCCGTATCAAGGTAGTTTAACTCTTGAAGCCAACTGTATAATTTCATTTTACACTTAATCTTGTTAAATTCAAAAATGTACAGGAACCTATTAACTTTATTATAAAGGTATCTACCGAGATGACAAAAGAACCGATGACAAAACGCTGTCGAAATCCGAGAGTGATAGATATCCACAGGGTAAAAACGCCTCTTACCACGAGATAAGGAGGGGTTGTATGTTAGAAGTAGAAGGATTAACCTATGTTTTACGAGAAAGCTCAGCGAGAAAGTAAAATACGAAAGGTGATACGGAACCCTTTGTGATCGAGTCCAACTCGCACTTAGCTAGTTTTTCTTTATATATTCATTACGTAGGTTTAGACTTGTGCAGGTTCAAATAGTAACAAAATTCACTTTTCAATCTACAATGAAAAGTAAACGCTACAAAATAAAAGCCTTCAATAAAAACAGGTGCCATGAACCGAATCACAGATGTATCGGCTCCGTTGTTCGCGAGCGTGACGATGATCGATTTCACTCGCCATTCATTGCCAGCTGCTAATTTTAGTGTAGTAAGTAGTATAGTTACATTACTTGCAAGAACTTGTGCAAGGGTTTTATGGACCACACCTATAAGGATTCGGCGAATGTTTGTGCTATGATACGTGAGGCTAACGTATTCGTCAAAATTTTGCTGCTGTTGTTATGGGCAATGGTAACCACTTAATATCAGGTGGGCCAAAATTGTATGAAAATGCGTTGTACCATTCGCCCTTACGAAGACAACAATATACGATGTTCCAAACTTAATAAAATTCTAAAGGTATCAATTATTACAAATACAAAAAGGCGTTATTTCGTTCAACCATATATTTTGGTTCAGTTGAACAGACCCCTAATGTTAATGAAAAATTAAAAAAGTGGCTTTTCACCCTTTCGGGAATGTTTTATTCGGGTCATTCGCCACCTAAGTCGTACGGTCAACCGCACGTCGGAGGTAACACTTTGACATTAGCAGCATCTTTATTTCGTAAGCAGTAAGGATGGTTTTAGAATTGAAGTGTTACCACTGACTGACATGCAGTCGACTGTACGTACCTACGTATTACAATCACAGTAATATTGTAGATTGGAGTCATTAACTCATCAACAGGTAGGTACTAAACACTGGTAGCAGCGAAAAAATTGATTATACCTGTTGTGGTCTTTCATCAGCGAACCTTTAATGAATTAATTGGTTGCAACACCATAATTTAACAAACCAGTCCGTGTGGTGCCGGACTTAAAGAATAGCACCACCCTTATCTCTTCTCATGGGTGTCGTAAAAGGCGACTAAGGGATTCACCAGAGGATGGGCAGCAGCGTTCTCTGAGTATTTAACCAACCAACTGTGATCGCCAACCCGCCTGCCAAGCGTGGCGATTATGGCATATCCCCCCCTTAATTGGGGGAGGCCTATGTCCAGTAGTGGACGTCTTTCGGCTGTAATGATGAAATGATGAACACCATAATAATGATCGTTAATGATTACAAACGTATTTTCCTCAATCGGTCCAACAATATAGCTAGGTATTATACTATAGGTACATATCATAAATCGTTCGCAAACAGTTCAGTGTGCAAACATTACAACTAGAGATGTGGCGGGATTTCGGAAAAACTGCTATTTGGAATTATTTTTAGTTGGCTAGTCGGCAAAAATCGCTGAATATTCGGCAGTTATTTTTAACTAGCGGCCCGTCCAGGCTTCGCACGGGTAGACATGAAAATATAGCCTATATTACTCAGGGTGAATGTAACTTTCTAATAGTGAAAAAAAAAATGAAATCGGCACAGTAGTTTTTGAGTTTATTCATTACAAACATACACACAAAAATACAAATCCTTCCTTTTTATAATATTAGTGTAGATATTAAAAATAAAGGCCATAAAGAAGACTAAAAAAATATTTTATTAGCATTAACAAGATTTATTGTTATTTTCATAGACATTCCCAGCCTGAGAAAATTGTCTTTCACTGTATTCAGTGCTAGCGGCACAACTCTGATATACTACTATGCTCATATTGCCAAACAATACGAGCCATTTCGGAGTACTTAACTGTCACCACTGTCATTATTCTGTCACCACCGCTCGAAAGGGTGTTCACTGAAGATTGCAATCGTCCCAGCGAGTCGGTGATTCTCAAATTTTACCAAAGTACGGATAATCGGCATTGCCGACTAGTCAGCAATTTTCAAACCGATTAGTCGGCTAGTCGGCTGATCGGCAAAACCCATAGCCGTAACCCATCGAGAGTCGGCTCATCACTAAAATCATAACTTATAGTGCACCTGAACTTGTGATATTTGCTTTATAAATCAATCGTGTCGGTGTGTGTTAACCCTGGTGGTATGTAGGTGGCGTAGTGTGTGTTAACTTAGAGAAAATAAAGAGAAATTTATTCAACACTAGACTATTTACCCGACTGCGCCAGAAGGAGGGTTATGTTTTTAGTTCTATACATAACTAACTGATGCCGACTATGACGACGACCTCTGTTGTTTAGTGGTTCGAGTGTCGGACTGCTGATAACGAGGTCGTGGGTTCGATTCCCACAGGACACAAATATTTGTGTGATGAACATAAGTTTTTGTGTTGGTCTGGGTGTTGATTATGTATTATAAGTATGTATTTACAAAAAAAAAAACAAGTTTTTTTTTTTCCAATTTTTTTTTGTACTAGACAATTCTAGTACCCATAGAACAAGCTCTGCTTAGTTTGGGACTAGATGGTGCTGTGTAAAAATGTCCCAATGATATTTATAATTTATTTATTTATTTATGCCCGCGGTTTCGCCCTTATGGTATGTCAACAAAAGTATCCTATGGACATGGTCTATCCGTGTGCCAAAATTTATCCAAATATGCTCAGCTGTTTGGCCGCTTGAGCACTACACTGAATTTTATGTTTCATAGGTCAGCCAGTAATTTACGTATGCTTTTGTGCACTATCCGTAATTTTACTGTCCGTAATTTTCAGTTTCGCCATATTGCAGCATCCGTAATATTACTGTCAAATCATCATCATCATCATCATCATTTTAGCCGAAAGACGTCCACTGCTGGACATAGGCCTCCTCAAGCATCGCCATAACGACCGGTCCTGCGCCTTCCGCATCCAGCGGATGAATGGAGTAAAATTACGGACCTACAGATCTTAAAATTCAGTGTAGTGCACAAGCGGCCTTTTAGCGTGATTGAAAGACAATCTAACATCTGTACTTTCGCATTGATAATATTAATAGGGTTTAAAAAGATTGTTTCTCTTTTTACCCGACTGCGCCAGAAGGAGGGTTATGTTTTTCGAGTGTATGTATGTATGTATATTTTTTTGGCACGCTTTTACAATCATTTCTAAAATTGATAGGCATTGTGTGTTAGTGTGAGTGTGGAGGTATGAGGGGGTGGGTCGTGTGTGTGTATGTGCGTTAAATGAGTAAGTGTGCAAATTTGTGTAGTGCGTTTGAGAATTTGGAATGAGAAATCCTTAAAAACAACAAAATATTCAACGTTAAAAAATGAATGATTTACAAAAAAATATATATAAATAGTGCGATAAAACATAACAAAACTAAAAAAAAACAAATAAAAAGTTAATTAACGAAACCAAAAAATCCGACTGCGTGTAAAAATAACTGAAAAGATGTAAACAAGACTTGTGTAGGTAAGTATATGTGGGGGTGCTGGCCAGAAAACCTCCACGTGTGCCTGACGGCTGCTTGTCTTTCTGGGCACGTCTGGAGGGAACGGCAGTTGTTTGGCCGGTGCATCCTGGGCACGGGCAATAAAATCCTTTCGAGGGATTAACCTTCGGGGGATTTTATTGCCTGTGGCGAATATTCTGGCGCGGGAGGGGCCCGTTCTGGGCCAGTGGGGAGTTGCTCCACGTGTCCCTCTGTTGCCAACAGAGGGCACAGTGGAGGAGCAGGGGCGGGCCCGGTGTGCACTCACCCTGCCACTGGGCAGGCAGCGGGGGGACTGTCTTTCCCTGCCCCCGTCGATCTCGTAACCTTAGGAGTGCCCGCTGAGTAGTGTTCTCGCACCTCTTGGGACCGAGGGTCTTGGCTTCACCGCCCAGACCACGAGGAAGAAACCTCTATAAAAATTACGGGAGGTAGGGCCTGCGAGCAGCATACTCGGGGTAGTCTGCTGCCCGACCAGCAGCTGGCGTAGTTGGCGCAGCTGGTAAAGGCCCATGAGGTGAGGTGGCGTGCAGTGTTCCATGTGCGCCGCCTGGGAGGGTGCGGCCAACGTTAGGACGCACGGGGAGAAGGGGCTCGCCTGCTTGTGGCGGCCCTGGACCTGTCGGGGGTGGTTGTGTGAATACTCACGGGTTCCCACGCCCCCGGCTAAGGTAGTTGAAGGAACACCATGGTGGTTTTAGTCGGTAAGAGTCCGACACTGGCTCAGACTACCCCGGGCGGAGTGCGAAAAAAGAAAAGGTATGTATATGTGAAAGTATCAAATCAACACGCAGACGCGGAGGCTACCTTTGGACTATTTATGTAATTCATGACCAAAAACATAAGACACTAGGGTGGTCTCACACATGGTATAATAAGATGTTTCACCAGGTATTCTCTTCCCGCAATGACAGCGCGATGCCTCCAAGCTACGTCACGATCAGTGCTGCCATTGATTGATATATTCAATATACTTAAGGAGATTTTTGTTCATAATGAATATAAAATAAATTCCTAACTAGCCTAACTATTTGTTATCTCGTGTTATTCATCTAATTAGTTAGTAAAGGAAACTATATTAAATTACTAGTTAAAAAGTGATTCTTTATAGAAGAAAGTAAATGAAAAAATGCATTTTGCTCGGGTAATTTATTTTCACAAAGTGGCAGCACATCAAACTGACAAGTGACACGCTAACAGCCCGCTATTGGCTCCACGGCCGATGACGTAGTACGGAGGCAATCACGTGACCTAGCTGTCACGGGAAGAGACTACCTGGTGTTATTATACCATGGTCTCACAGAACAACAGTTGGTCTGTGACTACTACGACAATTTTTTTTAACTGAGCTCAAGGTCAGACATTTAATAACTTTTTATTTATTTATTTATCTTTCATAAAACTTGTTTCATCACAACATTCGTCAGAATGCTATCAGGTTTCAAACTTTTGTAAAAAATAATAAAACAGTACAAAAATAATATTATTGTGATAAAACATGATAATGTCGAAACCTTGTAAAACCTTGTCTATTCATAAAAATGTGTCAAATAACTGACTTAACACCAAATAGCCTTTACTTAAGGTCATTATCAATAAGTCTTGTTGACACAAAAGTGTAAATTGCGACAATATTCACGCTGGTTACATTAACCAAGAATGGTCAGTAATTCCACTCCTCAGTGCATCGACAGAGATCCAATGAAAAATCCATTAAAATTACTTCTTTTGAAGTACTCGTGTATTACTTCTTCGTCTATAAATCTATCCTTTCTTTTGTGTGTGTCTCAGTTGCGTCAAACAAATGTTATTTCATTCTTTCTTTCTTTTGAAGCGAAGCTTCTATACCAATGTTGTTGTTGTTGTTGTTGATACTAAATGTAATTTTTATTTTTAACATCAAATGTAATTTTACCCATATTTCGCAAATAAATTGATTTGATTTGATTTGATTTGACAAAACCGAGAAAAAAACTTCACGGTTACTGTAAAAATTCCCATTTATTAACGCGCGGCTACACTACTGTCTCAAACACAAGCACAGTCGCACAGCTCTGCGTGCGCACGTCATTGTGAATGCGTTCAGAATCAGAATTTTATTTGTGATACATAGGTAAATGGTCGTTACACACATAATACACTTACCCCGCCGGTTGGAGTGGTAATTCTGCACTTTTATTTTTCGTGATAGGTATAAGGTTCGCAGTCTAAACGTGGATGTGTGATAATTATTACTGTAACGAATTCAGGGTTATGCGTTTAAATGTAAAATACTTTGGCATTCTAAACAGGAAAATTCTTTAAAAGCATTTGAAATAACGGTAATTTGCATTATTATTGTTTTATTTTTCCAATTTTAATCGCTTAGATCATGGAAAATACCTCACTTTTTAAGTAACCGACTTCAGGTTTTCAATTCGTCTGTTTATAATTTTTTGTTCGTATGTTTGTTTGTATGTTCAGGCATAACTACGACATTTACATTAATACTAGGTGTCAGGGAAATGCTTCCGAAAACGAAGATAGGTGATAGTGCTGGTGATTATTGATACGAAACCACAAAAAAAAATCGATTCTGTTTTTAGATTTTTTTCACATTTTTTTGCATTTTTCATATATAACCAGCTTTGGGCAGTTAAATAAAACTGATTTCCAAAAAACCACATTTATTTACTTAATTTTTTAAATTTCGCAATGTAATTCAAATAAAATATCAGCTGGCGCTTGGGGTGAACGACATCCACTCGCATCATACGCAGTCCGTGTTGTAGCGAGCGTAGGTAGGTTAGGTACGCGCGGCATTGATCTCGAGTTTTGTACGCTTGTTTACATTGCGGGTTTGCAAAATATCAAATCACTAAAACAATTAGTTAATTGGCTAATGGTTATTGGTATTCGAATGTGTTTAGGTAGTATAATAATAGCCTTTCTGTTTCGGGAGCGTTTCCCTGACACCCAGAATACATATTTTTATAACATAGGGGGGCAAATGAGCAAGCGGGTCACCTGATGGTAAGCAATCTCCTCCGCCCACGGACATCCGCAACACCAGGGGAGTCACCGATGCATTACGTATGCTCTTTTCTTGAAGGCTCCCATGTCTAATTTGTTCGGAGAAACCGCTGACGGGAGTTGGTTCCACAGTTTTGCCGACAAGGCCAAAAATGACATGTGAAACGTACAGTAGTTGACAGCCAACCATCAAGATGGTGAGGATCATCAACAGGGTGGAATTTAGATTTATGGTGGTTGGTACGATGGTGGAAGTCAGCGGCTGGTATATGGTCGTATATATATGCACCGATTTGGATGATTATTTTATGTTTGATAGATTTTTTTCTCGAGATGGTCCCATTTAGATTTGGTGAATATCTGATGAGGTCTTTGGAGATGAAGAAGGGAACTCTTGAATGGATGACAGTAAATCACTTGCGATTGCAGCAATTGTTCTCTCAAAATAGAAAAATAAAATGAACTTGAACTTGAAACTCTTATTAACTTTTCTGCTTCATCGTGTAGATATTCACGCGCTGTCCCCGTGTCAATTTCGCGGTTACTCGATATTATATATTTTCTTGATTTCTCGTTTAAACAATTACATAAAACTACTAGCAGTGCTTTTGCGGTTTTTCCCGCGTAAAAAGTTAACTTAACTTGCCCAGTGTTCTTGTTCCCCGTCGTAGTTTATAAATATTTAAATAATAAATAATTTACACATAATATTATAAAGAGGAAAGATTTGTATTTTTGTGTGTATGTTTGTAATGAATAAACTCAAAAACTACTGTGCCGATTTCAAAATTTTTTTCACCATTAGAAAGCTACATTCACCCTGAGTAACAGGCTATATTTTCATGTCCACACGTGCGAAGCCGGGACGCGCCGCTATAAATAAATATTTTGGGACATTTTTACGCACAGCACCATCTAGCCCCAAACTAAGCAGAGCATGTACTATGGGTATAGTTGCCGGCACGAGTCGTGAGCACAGATTCTACTGCGCAAGTGGTCGAATCTCTGTTCACAGTACAACAAACCAGATACGGGCACTTGCATTGGCTTAAATATATGATAAGTATAATTTAATATACATAGAAAACGGAATACTAGAACACGGTGACAACAGAGACTACATCGCTAGTACAATTTGTGCTCACGTCTCGTGCCGGGAACTATACTAGACAATGGATGCAATACTTTCATACTTATTTTTTTTTGTAAATACATACTTATAATACATAAGAAACAACCAGTCAAAAGTACAAACACTTATGTTCATCACACGAATATTTGTGTCCTGTGGGAATCGAACTGAAGATCTCGTGATCAGAAATCCGACTATCATCATCATCATTTCAGCCGAAAGACGTCCACTGCTGGACATAGGCCTCCCCCAAGTATCGCCACAACGACCGGTCCTGCGCCTTCCGCATCCAGCGGGTTCCCGCGACCTTCACCAGGTCGTCGGTCCACCTTGTGGGAGGCCTACCCACGCTGCGCCTTCCAGTACGCGGTCGCCACTCCTGAACTTTACTGCCCCATCGGCCATAATTTCTGCGAGCAATGTGCCCTGCCCACTGCCACTTAAGCTTGGCAATTCTTCGGGCTATGTCGGTCACTTTCGTTCTCCTGCGAACAGTCAGTCAGTCCGACTATATTAAAAAGTAATCTGTGAGTCCGACACTTGTACCACTAGACCACAGCTGACGTCGTCACAGATTTCTTTACTATTATTTAATTTAAAGAGTATTTGTGTCAAGCGTGACCCGAAGATTTCTAATAGAAACTTTGACACCTCCTTTTGCCCCCGTTGAGCAGAATTTTGGAAAAATTCAAAAACACCTAATTCATTAATTGCTTTAAAGATTATTTATACCGAGTTTCGACTCAATCCATCCACACAATAATATTCTCCCATACAAAATTTATAGGTGGTGGTACAGAGGTGTCTGTACACCCACATTTCACCAGTTATATTATAAGTCCCATGTAATAGGGGGCGAGCCTATTGCCATTACCCGGGCACAAATCTGGACTCCGGGCTGCTACTGAGAATTTCCTAATGATAAAACCCAATGGCACTTTTCCCGGCTCGGGCATCAAACCCAGGACCACGCTCTTTGCAGTCGCTTGTGATTTTAAAAACAAACACAACAAAAAAAAAATCAGATTCAATTCTGATTTTAAAATTCAGTTAAATCAATGGTTAAATAAAAACCAACTCAAGTTCAATAAATGTTAGCTCAAACAATTAGCGGTGAACAAGCACGTGTAATTGCAAAAGTTAAAAACAAAAACAACACTTTTAAACCTAGAGTAAAATTAAACCAACATTTAATCCGAAACCGTGGGTTGCGCTGCCCTTTCGATCTGACTTCTCAACTTTACCCTTTATGTCCAAATTACGTTTACTCAAACATGTTCAGTTATTATTATATTTATACATTAAACATGCTCGGATATCTTCAATATTGGCAAACGTAGCGTGGGAGGGAACGACGCCACTTTAGGACCGTTACGGATCCGATTCTTCCATGTTTTCGAGCTGTAATCATGATTCCTAGCGCCACCCAAACCCAAACCAAACCCAAACTGATTCCTTAAACTACCAGCTGTTGCCCTACAAAGTCAAGGGCGCTTGACAAAATATATGAAACAGTTGTATTCTTTTAAAATTTCAGGGTTGGTCCCTTAAATAACAATAAATAAAAGTAAATAGATTTAAAATAAATAAATATTTGGGAATTTTTCACACAGCACCATCTAGTCCCAAACTAAGCAGAGCTTGTACTATGGGTACTAGACAATCGATATAATACTTACATGTATAGTTTTTTTTTGTAAAAACTTACTTATAATACACAAGAAACACCCAGACCAACACAAACACTTATGTTCATCACACAAATATTTGTGTCCTGTGGGAATCGAACCTACGACCTCATGATCAGCAGTCCGACACTCGAACCACTAGACGACAGACGACGTCAAAAATAATAAACAATGATAATAAAAATAAAAACGAACTTTTTGGTACACCGATTGATTCGGTATCAATAAATAAAGCACTCGATATCATATTCTATATATCTTTTAGTGTATTAGTAGACGAAATTGCAATTTCCATCCCAATCTATTTTATCTACACATATATGGATTCAAGAGGCACCCCGCGAATGGAGTTAGGGGCTCAAATAACCCCTTAAGGAAAAAAAGGGAGGGGCGCATAAATCTGATATGTTTCCCCAAATATATTCGAAGATAAAGGCCATTTAGAAGGCTTTGGAGATTGCATTTTTATACGGCTTTATCTATACATAACTCAATAGGGGCTAATTGTGATGTGGAGGAGATAAGTAGCTATTAATTAGACTGGATTATGTACGGCAGTGCTTTTCAAACTGTGGGTCGCGACCCCCTGTGGGGTCGCTAACACTCTACACGGTCGGTCGCCGTCACTTAAAAATGAAAAGTTTTATAGTTAATATCGCCAAAATTTCAAAATTTTAATAAGTACTTACACAAAACGAATGATCACTTGATTCTGTTCATTATGTGTACTTATATAATACATACATACATACATATTATTACGCCTGTTTCCCATTGGGGTAGGCAGAGACTATGGATTTCCACCTGCTACGATCCTGTCACACCTCTTTCGCTTCATCTACGTCCATTAACCTCGTCATGCATGCTCGTCGGTTAAGAGAACTCTTACGGCCAAAATTAATATCCAATCGATCTACGATTTGCCCTACTAGAGATAGGAATTTGACATAAGCTCCATACAAAATCTGTCAAATTTCTATCTCCAGTAGGGTAAATCGTAGATAGATTGGATATTAATTTTGGCCGTTAACCTGGCATTTTTTGAGAACGTCCGCAATTTGACTTGACTAATATAATATTACCCTATATCTTCTCATGGGTTTCGTAACAAGTGAAAAAGGGATTCACCAGAGGATGGGCAGCAGCGTTCTCGTGAGTATTTAACCAACCAACTGCGATCGCCAACCCGCCTGCCAAGCGTGGTGATGATGGCATATCCCCCAACATATGCTTGGGGGAGGCCTATGTTCAGCAGTGGACGTCTTTTGGCTGAAATGATGATGATGATGATATAAATGTTGATATTTTTTTGAGTTGTGTCGTTATACATGCAAAGCAGCGATATTATGTTTATTAAAAAGCCTAACTGCCGCTACCGTCGCTGCTGCAAAGGGCAAGGGGGTCGCGGGCATTTGTTTTTAGTAAAGGGGGTCATGCTATAGAAGAGATTGAAAAACACTGATGTACGGCATTGTGGTGTTTCAGGGGAACTATGTAAACTCTATAAAATTTTCATTAGCGCGCAAAATCATAAAAAAACCTAAGAATATTCGAAAATCAATGACACATTACTTAGATTATAATTATATTTAATTTTGACAATGATAAAATAATAATTTCTTAGGTTTTCACTATCTGTACGGTGCTACCGAACATTGCGAAATTAATGTACAACCCGCGTCAGCATTATCCGCCAACATTCATAATTCATTTTCATTTACTTTTAAGTTAGTTCACTACCGATCATCGAACGCGCCGTGTGTTCTCATATACCTATCAATATCATATCAATATCATTTATTCTTTAGTATTTCTGTCTGAACTTTGGTGTTAATTTAGTGCATTAAACTATTGGTCATCAAAGGACTCGTATCATTTATAATTATCATATCAGCATATCAATAAAGTTGTTCGGTACCTACAATACCCTACACTATCACTACATGTTACAGTATAACAAGTTTAACCGGATTACATCGCGTATATTATTCCGGTTAAACTTGTTTTATTATAATAGTTAAATAAGGCTTAGCAATAGAGCATGGTTATCTCGATTATCGTCAAAAGGCAGTAAGTTAAAGCTCTATAATATAGTCTTCATTATATTGTTCATATTATTTATCTTCTCTGACTCTAACTCTCTCCAACATGTTCTAATAAGAGAAACGAGGAGAGTTTTCACCCTCTTTTACAGCATTGATATCGGTCCCAAGTCCCTTATGTACCAATACGATTGAATTTCCAAAACAAAATGCATCAAAGCGACCACGAATAGTTAGAAGGTAAAGCGACTCAGTTATTTTTCCTTGACTTTTTTCATTACCTATCATTTCATTTCAGCCGAAAGACGTCCACTGCTGGACATAGGCCTCACCCAAAAAGGGGGGGATAAGCCATAATCACCACGCTTGGCAGGCGGGTTGGCGATCGCAGTTGGTTGGTTAAATACTCAGAGAACGCTGCTACCCATACTCTGGTGAATCCCTTAGTCGCCTTTTACGACACCCATGAGAAGATATAGGGTGGTGCAATTCTTTACGTCCGGTACCACACGGAACATTACCTAACCAACTAAAAAAATAGCCCAAATAAGCAGAACAACTTATATTCTCAAATTGTGCTTACTGGCTGTTGTATCAAAAATAACCCTCTCGTACCGCGTGACATTGAAACTGCACAAACGATTCCAATTAGCGAATTGCAAAAAAGCGATTGAAGCGTTTGTTCAGTGACCTTGTGCTTGTAACATCTCTTAAACTGCTCAAATACTGTAAATAAAGTTACCTTTGTTAATGATGATATAAACAAATCATTGTTTTATGTGCGTAGGTGGCAGTCTAAGGTTGATATTGCCAGTCGTCGCGCGTCGGCCGTACGGCGCGGACCAATTTATTGTGAATACTGAATACCGGCTGTTTCAAATACGTCGCGAGTGATTTTACCTGTGTTTTTAAATTTTATTTTTGTCTGTGAACCGTGTGAGGATTTTTATTTACTATACAGGTTGGTGCTTTTTTCTATTTTATTTTTTTGTGTATTTAGATAATAATATAGTAAAAGGCAATTATGTGTGTTACTCGCTGTCAAACAAAAGGTTGTACCTATTATTGAATTAATTAGGTGTTACTGAACGGTTGAGTTGCTACAAAATTTTACAAAATTCTTTTTACATGAATTTAGGTGACATTGAAAATAGGGACAAGAACCAACCAAAATGTTGTAACATCACTACGTTAATTAATATGATAGTTATTAATAATAAAGATTAATTTTTGCGTTTTTTTTTTTTCAAATATTTTATTCAAAATGCACCTATACCTAATAATTTGCGACGAAAAATGTTTTCGATATTTGTATAGATGCCATAATAGGAAAAAATAGAGTAGCGTTTTAACATTTATGCAATAAATATTTTTTACTATTTTGTAATTTGACATTATAATTTTTATTTCTTCCTTTGGAAAAGACATTAAAACTACTGCTGGTTTTAAGTTTTTTTTCTTTAAAAGGTCAAGATGATGCGTTACAAGAACCAGTTTTCTGGACTATTATAACGTAGATGTAATTTTTTTGTTTTGTTTTTTATATATAAAACGACTAGGTATTCAAATTTGGATTTATTTTTATCATCACTGTTTTAGTTATTCATTTGCCTGTTTTTGTTAATTAAACTTGCCAGAAAAATAACAAAAAGATTTTGAATAAAATCATCATTAATAAATAGGACTTATTTTGATATATTTTTTGTTTTTCTTCTGTACACAAATGGCAGTTTATATTAAATTACGAGCTAGGAAGTAAACAGACAAAGTATTAGAAATAGAAAACAGACAAAGAAAAATATACCTGTTTTTATATAGATACGTGGGACACTCGGAAAGTTTTGCGAAACTAAAAAAAATTGTTCTATACGTACATATATTTTTATCAAATCTTTTCAAAGTACTTTCCACCAGCCTCTATACAAAGATTCATGCGCCTAAACCAGTTTTCAAAACACTTTTTCCAGTCCGCCGCAGACACCTCGTTTACAGCCTGCTCGAACGCAGCCAGCGCATCTTCCGGCGACGAAAATTGTATCCCTTTGAGCTGATTTTTTATTTTTGGGGATAAAAAGAAGTCACACGGTGCTAGATCAGGGCTGTAAGGAGGGTGACCCAGGAGTTTGACTGGCGTGCTGTCCAGGAAGTCCCTCGTTTTGAGTGCGGTGTGCGCAGGTGCATTGTCGTGGTGGAGCAGTAGCCCGCGGAGCCCTGTGTTTGGTCGCTTGTTGCTTATAACAGAGAAAACTTCTGGCAAACATTTGGTAGTATACCATTCGGCATTAATGCTTCTTTGATCCCGTAAGGGAATTGATACCAAGTGGCCAGTCAAATTAAAAAAGCTAGCGATCAAAATCTTACCCCCGCTTCTAGATCGCTTCACTTTGGTAGGCGTTGGCTCATTTTGAAACACCCAAACAGTCGACTGGAGCTTGGTTTCTGGGTCGTATTGATAAATCCAGGACTCATCACCTGTAACGATGTCGTAAACACGCCGAGACGAGCCTGCTTCAAATTTGTTAAGCATATCACGGCACCATTCCACCCGGGCCTGCTTCTGAGCATCGGTGAGGTTGTGCGGCACCCAGCGTGATACTATCCTCCTCACGCGAAGATGGCTGTGTAGAATCTCGTGAACGCTTCCCGATCCAATCTTCAATATGTGTTGAATCTCCTGATATGTAATTCGCCTATTGTCTTGGATTAAATTTTTCACTGCTAGCACGTTTTCTTCGGTAACAGCCGTCAAAGGGCGACCGCTTCTTTCGTCATCCCCCAAAGTTAGTCGACCGCGCTTGAATTCGTTATACCAACGATACACGGTTGCCTTGGAAGGGCCTTCATCCATGAATGCCATTTGAAGTCTATCGTACGATTCATCCGGTTTCAGGCGACACTTGAAATCGTATAAAATCATAGCTCTAAAATGTTCCCGGCGCAGATCCATATTTCAGTGAGACACAATACTTTGAATTAACTCGCAAAAAATGTGGAGGGAAATTTTGAAATTGGAACTTACTTATTTTTACTTATAAATAATCATATTTTCGAAAAACATTATAACTGGCCAGTCTCCCATATATAAAAACTTTTTTTCGCAGTACTTTCTGAGGGGCCTGGTAGGTACTTAAAAAACTTTTACTACTATTATTACTTTTATATGCTTATACAGACTTTATGGCTTAGACAGAGATAGAGCTAGAAGTCTGTGTTTTTAGATAAAGTAATGTTTTTACCCGTCTCCACGACAGCAAAGACAGGGTTATGTTTTTTCATAATTTTGTTTTCAAGCAGAATTTTTATGGAAATCTTTTTTTTTTACTGACATTTGCTACAAAGCGATGATTACTGTCACTGCAAGGTGCTATTGCCAGTCAGAGTGCCAAATGCCAAATGCTAGCAAGAGAGCACAACCAACGAGCCGGTTGACTCAACAGTAGTTGTAGTAGATATACTATAGTCACACCAGTTGTAGTATCACCAGTTGTAGTATCACTTACTACTTGCGGTACCATTTAGGCACAGCCTAGGTGGTATTGAGGTTGCTATGGGCAAAGGTAACCGCTTAGCATCAGGTGGGTGGGCCTTTAGCTCGTTTCGCCATCCTATACTATAAAAAAAAACCAGTTGTAGTATCACCAGTTGTAGTAGATATACTACTACAATACCTGAAGATGAATTTCGTATCGCTTCTTATGAATAGGGTCGGTAAAAAAATTCAACACTATTTTTATATTACACAAACAACTAAAAAACTATTTATTTATTTAACAGCTGCCTACTGTACACACGGCTACACATCACGCTGTACATTTCAAGTATAAGCTGACCTCGCATTGTATAGGTTTTCCTTCCAACGCGAGGTCAGCCTTTACTGGTTTTTTACAGCTTGATGTGTAGCCGTGTGTACATACAGTTGCCCAACACGTACAGTAAGCCAAGTTATTTAAGGGTGACCAACCTAAAAAAACAGGTCGAATAAGTATTAATTATAATTATGTTATTTTAACGCACGCGGAGTGTAATTTTCTTTCTACAATTTTTATCTTTAGGTCAATTAATTACGTACCATATGTATGTATGTTTAAATGTTACATATGTATGTTTAAATGTTTTATAAAGGTGTCTTAGCCTGTACAAAATATCGTTCTTCTTTGTATGATGCTTTTATAATAAGGTTTAACTGTCATTATTTTGTGTTTTTGTATGTCATAATAAAGAAATCTGAAAATCAAAATCAATTACGTACCATAGTGGAGGATAATTTCGATACCACGAGCAGTGTTCACGGTAGCTTAGTGGCTAAAGCACTGGCGTACTGAGCCGGGAGTCGCAGGTTCGAATCCTGCTCGTGAGCGATTTTTTCCTTCCACAATTTAAATCGTTAGATTTAGCTTCGCATGCTTAAATGCGTTAAAAATAATAAAATAATTATAATATAATTTATCATTCCATTGTTAATTTTGTTACAATAAACATTTATCTTATCTTATCTTATCTTACAATGGCTAACTTGATAGCTGGCTGTATGACGTGTTCAGAAATTAGCTCAATTTCAAAGGATTTACTTTGAAATATTATATTTTATTCAATTTTTGCTAAAATGCTTTAAATGCCGAAAGTTATTCTTTAAGGACCAAGGATCAACATTATGAAATTAAGTATAATGTGTATTGAACCAATTTAACATAACAATTTTATATTTACTTACATAACCAGCCCATTACCGTTCTACTGCTCGACCCTGGGGAGGACAGCAGTACGTGGTGGTCGCGTGCTACTGTGGGGGAAAAAAAAAAAAAAGTTTTTCCCGGGATGTGCCAAAGGCATAGCACTAGAGGGGCACCGGCGCGGTCCAACGGAGTTCCCGGAGCTCCTCTATTTTGTGCAGAGGATGGCCACCGTGTGGTTTTAGTCTGTAAGAGTCCGACATACCCCTCCGCCATCCCCAGACGGAGGGTATCCATGAGGATTTCCACCCGAAAAAAAAAAAAAAAAAAAAAAAGGGTACTGACCTCTTCTCGGTACGAGAAGGCTAAGGCCTTAGTCCGCCAAGCTGGCCTAGTGCGGGTTGGCGGACTACACACACCATTGAGAACTGTATGGAGCACTCCCAGGTGTGCAGGTTTCCTCACGATGTTTTCCTTCAACGTTTAAGCAAGTGATAATCCAATATAAATCCGCACATGAATTCGAAAAGTCAGAGGTGCGGGCCGGGATCGAACTCACACCCTCCTGCATGGAAGGCAAGCGCTCACCCACTAGGCTATTACTGCTTCTTACTTATATTTACTTGTTTTCATTAAATAATTTAATATAAACATTTAACAAACAATTTGACATGGTGTTTTAAATTATAATGTTTTTATAATTTTACAAATAGTTTGACATGTTATTTTCAATAAATAATAAATAAATATTTTGAGACATTTTTACACAGCACCATCTATCTAGTCCCAAACTAAGCAGAGCTTGTACTATGGGTACTGGACAATGGATATAATACATAAATAGTAATTTTTTTGTAAATACGTACTTATAATACATAAGAAACACCCAGACCAACACAAACACTAATTATGTTCATCACATAAATATTTGTGTCTGTGGGAATCGAACCCATGACCTCGTGATCAGCAGTCCGAAATTATTAACTTAAAACATTTGACAAAAAAAAAAAGACGTGTGGCACTCGGAGACTGCCGCGGTAAAGCTATTGCATAGCATTTTTTATGTAAATACAAAGAGGAGGTGCCCTAACGCCAAAACTCTAAGCAGGCATGAGTCACCAGATTGCGGGGCGAAGAGGGGGATTACGCATGCGCAGTAACGCCGATACAACCAATGCCACCTAGAGGCGATTTGCAGAACTAAAGAGACAAGCGTGATTTTTCAAAAAGTCATCTTCTGCTATTCATCGATAGATGGCAAAACTAAAAGTATCACTGCTGTGCCGGTCAGAATGGGGGGTGTTAGGTTATTTTCGTTACGGAATTTCTGGATTCGGTCTCCACGCTCAAGGCCCGCGATAGAAGCTATGCAATAGCTTAAGCGCAGTAATGCCGATACAACCAATGCCACCTAGAGGCGATTTGCAGAACTAAAGAGACAAGCGTGATATTTCAAAAAGTCATTAAAAGTTCTGCTATTCATCGATAGATGGCAAAACTAAAAAGTATCACCGCTGTGCCGGTTGGATTGGGGGTGTTAGGTTATTTTCGTTACGGAATTTCTGGATTCGGTCTCCACGCTCAAGGCCCGCGATGGATTCTATGCAATAGCTTAAAAATTACATTATTTTAAAAATATTTGTACAACCTATGGAATATTTTTTCTGAAATAAAATAATTTATTTATTATGATTATTCCAGCTTCTTTAAAAATATTTTTTGTACAAAATTCGCCATGATCCTTTTTTCGTTGATCAGTTTTTCAGAAACTTGTGGATAGTATCTGCCTACCCCAAGGGGAAACAGGCGTGATAATATTATTTATGTGTGTATATCGAAGTATCACTATTTACCCTAACACCAACAGAAGCCGTGAAGACAGAACTTGAACTTACCCCCGCTCTTAAAAGTTAATAATATGGAAAGCCGAGGACTCTTTATTTCGCTGGTGTTGGCTAAATTGGAAAAACGCGGCATTTATTACTGTAGCTGTCTGTCCCCACTAGTCCCTTTTCAAGACTTGTATAAAAAATAAACAGAACATTTTTGTACTACAAAAAATAGTTGTTTTAAGACTAAATGGTTTTTGGGTTTTTGTTGTAAGAGGCACATGTAGGTATGATAATTATTTATCTAGGTAAGATAACATAACATAACATCACGCCTGTATTTCCCCGAAGGGGTAGGCAGAGGTGTATAGTACACCCACATTTTGCCAGTTATGTTATAGTCCCATGTAACAGGGGGCGAGCCTATTGCCATTAACCGGGCACAAATCCAGACTACAGGCTGCTACTGAGAATTTCGTACTGAAAAAACCCAATAACACTTTGCCCGACCCGGGAATCGAACCTAGGACCCCACGGTCAGCAGTCGCGCTTGCGACCACTAGACCAACGAGGCAGTGATGTAGGTAAGATAGATTTATAAAAATAAATATACTTTTTGGACTATTACTATTTGCTAAATATTTTATTGAATTGTATTTGATTGAGAGTATTGTAGGGTTATTGGTAGATTTTATAAAAAAAAACAAACTTTTATCCGTGGCTTCGCTTCCGTAGTTCTTCCATAGGAATCGTGCTTTTAAAGGTTGAAAAGTAGCCTATGTTACTCTCCTGACCACAAACTATCTACACGGTGAATTTTCGTTAGTTTTGGAAACGAAATGGGGTCATTGTACTCATCATTATGAACAACTTTTATTATGGGACGAATCAGCTGTTCCTTATTTTGTCTATTTATGTGAACACAAATGAAGGGATCAGCTGATTTTTTTTCGCGTTTTTTGGTTTGGTCCTAGAGTAAAAGTTGTTTAAAATGATGAGTACAATGACCTCTTTTCGTTTCCAAAACAAACGAATATTCACCGTGTATATGCGAAAAATCACATCGATCCTTGCTCCGTCGCTCGCTGCGTGAAAAAAAAACCAACAAACACATTTATTTTATTTTTATTTATTTTTATAGTAGGTATAGGATGGCGAAACTAGCAAAAGGCCCACCTGATGTTAAGCGGTTACCTTTGCCCATAACAACTGCAATACCACCTAGGCTGTTGCCTAAATGGTACTGCAAGTCGGTTCGCTAAACTGAGACATTCATGTCTCAGTTTAGCGAACTTGAGAGATTAATGAGACTTTCTATCTTCAGATAGAAAGTCTCATGTGATTGTAATTTCACCGGCACCCGTACCCTTCAGACCGAAACACAGCAATGCAAGCCTCACTATTTGGCGGAGAAGTACAAAAAGGAAGAAGTCCCCGGACGAGCTCTTTCACAATGGAGCTCTACTACTACTAAATAATAATAATAGGAATTATAATTAGGCTTCCTTGTTTTGACACTCTACTCAAAAATGTTAGTGGATAGAAGAGTTGCCTTAATATTGATGGACTATGTAACATTAAAACTTAATTTAAAAAATCCAAACAGGAATGATATGAGTAGAGTTCTGTTAGGATCGTAGCACGTAGCGTAGCAATTATTTTTAAGCCCTTTGTAAAGTAGACTCGTAGAGCCTGTAACCACTTTCGTAAATTAACATTGCAAATTAACATTTTTTTTTTTTTTTTTTTTTTTTTTTTTTTGTTGCACTTTTCACTTCAATAAGTGCTTGAAAAATGGCTACGCAGCGCACTCCGCCCAATCTTAGCAATATCAGCTTGTCGCAATTTTTGATTGCACATCATAGCTCGGATTCAGCGCTTAATGAATCCGAAAATAAACAAGAATCTTTAAGTGTAACAAAAAGATTTAAACGCCGCTTTGATGACCACTCCGAGTGTTTGGATATATTTATGACTCAAATGAAGACTATGTTTGCTGATTTTCAGGAGAAACAAAACCAAAAGTTTGATATTCTCAACCAAGCTCTAAACTCCATTAAGGAACTACACTATGAGCTAAAAGAATCGGTTACATTTATATCTGCAAAATATGATGAATCATTAATCAAAATTGAGCAATTACAATTAGAAAAGAAAAATTCCAAAAAACAAGTTGAATCATTAGAACAGCAAATTGAGTTTCTGGAAAAATCTGCACGAGCATCAACCGTAGAAGTTCGTAATATTCCTAAAACCGAAAACGAAACTAAAGAACACCTAATAAGCTTAATAAAAGATTTAGGCTCGACCGTCAAACTGGAGCCAAGCATTGAACAAATGGAAATTCGCAATATATACAGGACCAGATCAAAAACCGAACCAATTGTGGTAGACTTCACGACAATTGCTAGAAAATCTGCATTTATAACATCCTTCATCAATTTTAATAAGTCACAAAAATTACAAAAACAACTACCAATGAACACTAGCCACATCAGGATCAGTGGACCTTCTCGCAACATCTTCGTATCTGATTACCTCACAGGGAAAGCACGACGCTTATTTTATTTAGCTAGACAAAGCGCTAAAACCCGTGCTTATCACGGTTGTTGGATCTCTTTCGGTAGAGTGTATATCAGAAAGAACGAAGGTGACAAACCAATCCTTATTAATAACGAAGAAGACCTAAATACAATGTGACCAGTCTTAGTTTTAGTTAAAATCATTTATTATCCTTCTATTGTAATTAACTTTAAGTTACATTTTGGAAGGAGATGCATTCCACACACAAATGATTTTGTAAACACATTCTACAGAATTAATATTTATCTACACACAACAGCACACACAACACTTTACTATATTTTGTTTATTATCAAAAGAGAAGTATATTTTTGTTACTTTCATTACATACATACTATATACAAAGGAGAACTTCAGCGAATAAGCCAACTTATCCCATTAACATTATCCTTGATATACAAACTTACTAAAATTCGATTCGATTGACGGCCTTCTAAATGATATTGAACACTTTCAAGTCTCTGTTCCTGTTAACTGCTATCCTGAGCAATGTATCCCATACATTCCAAAATTTGGCGCATATCTTAAGGTCATACATCAAAATATATGTAGCATAAATTGTAATTTTGATGAATTCCGTGTAACGTTAACTAGACTTAAGTTCGATTGTGATGTTGTCATACTTTCTGAATGCTGGCTATCCAAAGTTACTGAGCTTCCTACTTTGGAGGGATATAGTTCCTTTAGAACTACTGATAACTACAATCAAAATGATGGGATAGTAGTCATGATCAATAATGAACACAGTGACTTTTTGGTAGAGGAACCAACTTTCATGGAAGCAAACTGTCTGCTCGTAAAGTTTGGAATAACTACGGTGATCATTGCTATTTATAGACCTCCATGCTTTAAAAAACTGGATAATTTCCTGCAGTCACTAAATAATTTACTTGATAAACTATCGCAATTTAAAAATATAATTTTAACTGGTGATATCAACATAAATATATTAAAATCTGACGCAAATTCATCTCCATATCTAGATATTACCACATTTCATGGGTTACTACCGGCAATAAATACTCCGACTAGAGGTGATAGGTGTATTGACCATGTCATAGTTAAAACTAAATCACGTGCTTTTACATTTAACCTAGACACGACGGTTACCGATCATGCAGCTGTTCTCTTTTGTTTCGATTATCGCGGTGTTAAAAAAACAATGCATTACAAAATTATTAAAAAGATTAACTGGGAAGGGATTAAACAGGATTGTTCTGATACAGACTTTAGTTCAATATATCTAGAAAATAACTTAAACTTGGCAACCGAAACTTTTATAAAAATTCTGTCAAATCTTTTATTTAGAAATACGCTGAGTAAAAGGATCCCACGTAGTAAGACTATTTTAAAGCCATGGATTACAACTGGACTCTTACGGTGTATTAAAAATAGGGATACCATGCACACAAGAATTAAAAAAGAACCAAACAACGAAACGCTTCTTATAACTTACAAGCGCTACAGAAACTATTGTAATAATTTATTAAAAAAAATCAAACGTCAATATGAACGGGACCAACTTCAAAGGGCTAAAAAAAACACGAAAAGGTTATGGGATTCTATAAAGACTGTAACAAACTACATTAATAAGAAACACAGAACATCTAGAGAGCTTTTGTCTACGCATGATTCCCCACACTCTGCCATTAATGCTGTAAACGCGTTTTTTGCCAATGTAGGCAAGAGTTTGGCAGAACGTATACCCTCAGTCATCCCACCTCTCAATAGCACTTTTGATGTTAACGTAAATAGTCCCTGCAATTCATTCGTTCTTCTTGGGGTTGATTGCTTGGAAGTTAACAAGACTATTTTTAATCTAAAGAATGACTGTTCACCGGGTTGGGACGGCATTTCTTCAAAATTACTCAAAAATGTTGCAAATACAATCACGCCTGTGTTAACTGATTTGGTAAATCGCTGTATGGAGACAGGCGTGTTCCCCAATTCACTAAAAAAATCTATATTGCATCCTATACATAAGGCAGGGGATACAGACTGTGTCAATAATTACAGACCCATCTCAATTCTTAATTCAGTATCCAAGGTATTCGAGCGCATCATTAACTGTCGACTCACGAAGTATCTTGAATCTCATTCACTTCTAGCAGCGTCACAATATGGTTTTCGGGTTGGCAGATCTACTGATGATGCTGTTCATGACTTCACCGATCTCTTGGTCAGAAATGTGGACATGAAAAAGAAATGCCTTACAATATTCCTTGACTTAGCGAAGGCATTTGACACAGTCTCTATCCCCATCTTACTCAGTAAACTTAACAATATGGGGATTCGGGGGATACAACTCGATTTGTTGGCTAATTATCTCTCAGATCGAAAACAATACGTCAGGATTGATGAATATGACAGTGATGAACTTCCAATTACACATGGAGTTCCTCAAGGTAGCATTCTTGGCCCCACGTTATTCTTGTGCTACATTAATGAATTATGTCAAATTCAAATCCAAGGTTGCAAAATTAGCTCTTATGCGGATGACACAACTTTAACTTTTTCGGGTGACTCCTGGGAAGAAGTATTTTCCTTAGCCCAGGCAGGATTTAACACGGTCTGTCACTGGCTCGCCACCAATTCGCTTACACTAAACGCTGACAAGACCAAGTACATGCTGTTTTCGATTCGGGAATCTACTGCGGCCCTGAAAAACAAATTCAAAATCTGTGCTCACCAATGCTCATTCCCCCCAGTAGTACAATGCAATTGTCCACAAATTGAAATGACGCAGAGTATACGCTATTTAGGTGTAATCATCGACAACAAGCTTTCGTTTAAAGAACACATACATAATATATCACAAAAAGTTCGTAAACTTACCTACATTTTTAAACAACTTAGACATATAGCAGACAGAAATATAATAAAGATGGTGTACTATGCGCTAGTTCAATCTATTTTAACATACTGTACGACCACATGGGGAGGCACTGGCAAGACCAAATTAATTGAATTAGAAACAGCCCAAAGGCTAATTTTAAAAGTAGCCTTTTTCAAACCCCGGCTGTTTCCCACAGTAGAACTATATAGGGATACTGAGGTCTTGACTGTCAGACAGTTATATATTCTCTCAACCATACTGAGAAAACATTCAGATTGTGCATCCTTTAACCACGAAAAAATCACAACTAGGAGGCAGTACGCGATCTGTAGTGAATATAAAGCAAACACAAGTTTTGCACAAAAATTCCATATTTTTCGCGGACCATTTTTATATAATAAAATAAATAAAGATATAATTATGTTTAAAAATAATAAAATAGAATGTAAAAAAAAGGTAACTAGTTGGCTATTAAAATTAGATTATTGCAAGACTGAGGATCTCCTTTATATCATATCAAAAAAAAAAAAAAAAAAAAAAAAAAAAAAAAAAAAAAAAAAAAAAAAAAAAAAAAACATAACACGCCCACTCACATATGCATAGCTGCACCCACATCTTCACAAATACACACAAATAAAACACTCTCCAACACCCACACACACGCAGCTCTTATACCCACATCACCTTCTCTTACTATTTTTTATAAAAAGATTAAAATAAAAAAGCTGTAAAGTACTTATTAGATTAGATTAAAATAAGCTCTGTTAAATATCTACACAAATAGCATCAATGTAACCCACCCACGGCATATTGTTATCCTTTTCTTATGAGGGGGGAACTGGTGTCCTAAGATACAGGCTTCGGCTTAGTTTAGGCACCAGTCTCCCACAGATTATCTATCTTATTGTGATACTAATAATTGTTATCCCTACTGGTGTATGATTTGTGAGAGATAATAAATTTACTTAAAAAAAAAAAAAAAATTGCAAATCTGAACAAGTGAACATCGATTTCGAACCAAACATAAGGATGTTTGGTTGATATATTATATGATGCTTTTAAAAGTACAGTCGGCCACATGAATAAGTGACCATTGAACAAAAAAATATGAGTATATGCTTTATAATAATTCACATATTTGTAACCTGTGTAGGTATACTTATGAAATAATAATTTTAAATAATTTTAACAAACCAATGACAAAATTGACATTTAGAATTCCAAATTTATTTTTTTAAATTAATTTTAGAAATTATGTTGCGTAAAATATGTGCTTAACAAACCTTACAGATATTTTTTTTACAGCGCAAATAACATCTAAAACATTGAAATATAATTTAGTACTGGACTGTTTGCAAAAACATATTCAAAATAATTATGAAATTAATTATAATAGCATTCACGGTTGAACTCACATTTGGCCATTCTATTAATGCTTAAAATAATTATTCGTATGAATCATTGAGATTTCATCATAGGTATTTGTTATTTTTGCAACATTTTCTGGACAGAAAATATTTTATGGCAATAGGTCGCTCAGCGAGCTATGGAGCTTGGAGTTTTTTCGAAGGATAAAATCCGTAACAACATCACCTGAGAAGAACCGGAGTGACCGACACAGCTTGCAAAATCAGTATGCAACCAGTAACCACTTCAGTAGCGGTGGGCTGGCCATGTCCGTCTAAGGACCAATGACCTTTGGACCAAAAGAGTCTTTAACTGGAAACCACGAATTGGCAAACGCAGCGTACGCGACATAGGGCACCCCCCAGCCTGGTTGACCGAGGACCTGAAGAAGGTAGCTGGGGGCGACTGAATGCCGAAAGCAGAGGACCGAGTGTTGTGGTGCAACTTAGGACAGGCATATGTCCAGCAGTGGACCGCGGTAGGCTGAGTTGATGAGGTATTGAGGTATTTATTGAAGTTTTATTAATAAATGTTCAGGCAAAAAAAAAGAACCGACAAAAAGTCATCTACCTACTATAGGCAAATAAGTCATAGCAGTTTAGAAAAATATAACCGCTCTTTCTGAACTTGAAGCCAGTTTTTAACAGCGCACGCGCGTGCTTGTTTTTGAATGTGTGAGCTAGAGTATGTGTGTATTTGTTAGTTGTTAGTTGTGTATTAATCATGTTTGTTATTATATCATTTAACTCGACGTGTTCTGATCTCGTGACGTCACGCCCATTGTCTGTTTTTGTTGATGTAAAGTAGGTAGTACGAGTTTCAGTTGATGCAAAAAAAGAGGAAACTAATCTCAATTAATCAACATTATTTAACAATCTTATGCCGAACACAAGCCTTTTCAAAAAGGCTTTAGCTTAATTTATGAATCTTTAGTAATGATTCATTCAGGGCCATCTCTACCCGGGTATACAAGGTATTCGTCTCAAGCCAGGGGTTCAAGGGGTGTAGTGTGTATAACGCTAACGCTCGAAAGGACGCACACACAAAGACGCACGCGCGTCAAAAAGGCCCCTAAGCGGGTGTTTGCACTGAATACGGCTGTGTGAGCGATTCAATCCGGAGCGTTAGGACGTAGTTTCCGTACTGCATGATTACTGATTTACTGTGGCCAGTCGATGAGCCATCAGGGGTTCCGAGGCCCGGGAAATTATTTTATTCATCTCAAACTAACCTACACTCATTATTGTACCTACCTGTATAAAGTACCTATCCTACTACATATACAATATTATAAACGTGACAGAATACATAATATTATAATTGTGAAGATGTTTGGATATTTGTTACTTAATCACGCATTAACCGCTTAGATGAAATTTGGCACACAGAAAGATCATAACCGGGATTAATGTATAGGCTACTTTTTATCCCAGGAAAATAAGCAGTTTCCGAGGGAAGCACGATAACATCTTTCTGTGATAAGCCAAATTAAACGCAGATGAAGCCGCGGGCATAAGCTAGTAATAAATAATTGTTATTATTTTAAATTTAATGGACGATAATTTCCACCGGTGCTGTATGTAGCAGCCATTGCCAAACCTGAACCACTAAGGGTGAGAGGAGTGCTGAAATGACTAGGGGGCGCCTGAGCTGTGCGCGCACCCTCACTTGATCAGCAAGAGACGGCTCTGGATTCATTACTAGGTTTGGAAATGTACACTGAGGTTTACAAGTAATAGTATTTCAATAATTTTGACAGACACAATGATACTTAAAAGTATAGATATGTCATACCCTAACAAAACCAACAAAAAATATGTTCCGTATGCGCGGCAGCACATACACTATGAATTAACATAAACTAGTGCAAAGTAAGTTAGTTACTTTTAGTTTCGCGTCAAAATTAGTACACTTTCTGTACACACATGACGGCATTTTTGCTATTTTTTATGTCACACATCACGCTCGGCGCCGGCGCCTTGCTTTACGGAGACTAGTAGCAAAACGTCCCTATTAAGACGTTTTCGAGTCTTAATAGGGACGTTTATCAACAACGACAACATATCTGTACTTTTTAAAATATAATTTTGACAGATCTAGGTACCTAACATAATAAAAGGTACCATTATTTCCAAATTAAACAAACAATGATGATCAAGGTTTATTTTGATCGTAAACAGAGAATAAAGGTAGACATGCTCTTAATTACGAAAGTGAGATGACACATATGTCAAAATGTATGAGTGTGAGCAGGATATAGCATTTTTTTTCTGTTTCTATTTGCGTATCGGTTTTTGTTGTTTGCCATCACTAGTCATTGATGGCAAACAAGTTGTGGTGTCAAAAGATTTTCGTTGATAAAAACTGTAAAACGCCTATTTTGTGTGATTTGTGACTTTATTGATATTCCAAAAGGTAATATTTAGTGTGTAGTGATGGTGAATTGCTGTATATATGGCTGTAAAAGCCGTAGTGAACGAAATCTACCAAACATAACCTTTCATTGGTAAGTAAATTTTTTTATAATAGCTGTATCTGTAGCTGTAGCTGTAATAGCAAGTAAATCAAAGGATTAATAAGCAAAATTTATTCATAACTTCATCTAAAAAGACAATAAAATCATAACTTGTTGAAAATAAATCGAACTATCTCTACCTCATACGGCATACGCTGAGGACTTGTCTATTGTATTCTCTGTCTACGATTTTGATACATCTAGACCACAATGCACCGATTGTAGTCTGTAGTATTTACGACATCTACCCGTCACCAAACCATGCTTAAAAAACTAATGGTCTGGTAAACTTACATCCAAACACTCAAATAACACTTAACTTTAAAAGCAAAACATGTATGATCTCATATTGAAATATATAACACCTTTGTATACCATATTTTATGCAAATATATATTAGAATTTCTATTGTATTCAAAGTTATTTTCTTTTAATTTTAATATCAACAGCTATCCAGATGATTCCAAGAAATTCATCGTAGATATTAAATTTATTGGATAGATTTTATGATTACATAGTTATAGAAAAATAATTAATTATTCTCTTTCGAACTGCCTACGTAAAAACCATAGTTGTTTTTTTGTATGTTTACTTGATATTTATTGCTGTTTAATTAACATTTAATTCTCACGGAAGCTACTCATACGTCATCCTTGTAATTTATAAGATTTATAAATTCATAATTTTGTATGATAGAATGAGGATTGTATGTAACAAAGATATTCACGTTATTGTGTTTTGTAATTATTTATCATTTTTTGTCATGATTGTATCATCTTTTGCAATGCCAAGAATACTGAATAAGCTAATCGTTCATCTGAGATGCGTAAGGTTGAATAATAAACATCAGCTATTTTATAAGTCTAGAGCACATACATAGTAAAAAATATAGACGAAGTACTCCGAACAATCATAGTGAAGCCAACAAAAGCATGCTCTGCCGTGTACAAACCAGCGCTCACGCACACCATCCTCCACCGGTGTCATCAATCAGTTCACCACCCTCCGAGCCTTTTCCCAACTATGTCGAAGTCGGCTGCCAGTCTAGCCAGATGCGGTTGAACATCAGTATTTTTCTTGGAGCGACTGTCATCAGACCCCCGCAACCCAGTTACTGGGTAATACCGACATTAGAAGGTTAGACCAGTTGTCAGACTTTCGAGCTTCTGACTAACCTACGACTGTCATAGATATTCGTATGGTAACCGGGACCGACAGCTTAACGTGCTCTCCGAGACACGGAGGGGTCTCGATGTGCAACGAAATGGTCACCCATCCACGGACCGATCGCGGAAAGTGTAGCTTTACCTCGCAGATCACACAATCCGCGCTTTTACTACATAGCCACGATTCCCTCTATTTGCTTATGACTAAAAATGTTAACTAGGAGGCTCAAAGTGCTACGAAGAACGGTCGAGCGGCGACAAGCGCCCATAAGAGCCAGCCAATAAGAGTAACCAGCAAACTGCTCTTCGCCGCCACTCCATCGGTGTGTGCTAACCATAGAAATCTAAATAAAGGTAATAGAAGTGTCAAAGGCGTGTAAACTTGTCGCCGCGTACAGGTGTCTCGTAGGACACCAGTGCGCGAACCGTTTGCTTGATTATCAGTGCTGTTTTGGACGCAGAGTCACTAAAATTGTATTTTGCAGCATATCTAACAGCGGCATTTAATTAAGGCTTAATTTATTTTGCATTGAATGCTAGAAACATGGTGATTGCGTATTTATGTGTTGGTTGTGGCGAACCGGCGACATGCGTTCCCGTAGTAAAAGACAGTAGATAACATTTCTATTACCTTATTATTTAGATTTCTATGGTGCTAACCCATAATCATAGTCGTAGTTAATATACGATTCCATTACATCAATAATATTTGCCTGTTACTGACAACATTCAAATATGAAGTACTTCCCAAGGGTTTCCCCAAGGTAATCAGAGGTCAGACGATTAGATTCACACAAATAAAATATGACGCGAGTAGATAAATATACTTTTTGTCATGCGTTCCCAAATGACCAGTTTCTTTGAGCGCTATTGACTCTAGCTTTAGAGAGAAAGAAGATGAAATACAGTCAAGCTGCAAGCGCACATGGATGGTGAGCAAACCGGTGTAAGCAGACCTTGTCTTGTTTGAAACTTAAGTACTAAGCCAGTTCCGTTTAGAATGGATGTTTTGCCGTTGAAATGCGGTTGAGTGTACTATAGTACTATTGGTACTACTTGTGATATCGCAATGTATATTCATTAGTCAGGTTGAATACATGGCAGAAAACATAGTGAATTATCGGCTCTGTGATAGACATTCATCTTGCACTCTTGCCACGTTTCAAACCATTGATAATTTTTATGGTGAGAAAATTCTGTAAGAAACAAACGAAACGAGAAATCAGTGTGTTGTTTACAAACAGAAAAACGTTGGCACAAAAATTATCAGTGTTTACAAATGTTGGGCCAGCATCGATATATTGTTTGTACAGTCAGACGCATATATCAATACCTATTGTTCGGTATTGTTTTCTTTGATCGCGCGACGCGGTGAAATTTTGCGTGATGACGTTGTCACTTGAAGTTTTGACGTACGATGAGTCACTCGCTTTATTAAATGTGTAAAGCATTGTTTCGGTGGTGTATTGATGTAAATTTTCAATATTATATCCGGGTAATGCTTTTATTTATATGTTTTTTCACACGAACAAGGCATTGTTTTGGTTTGAATTGTGGTAGGTGAGCGAAAAATTGTTTGTGTAAAGTTTTGGTTTTTCATCAAAGCTTCATTTTCTATTGTTTTGTAAACGTACATTTTGCCGTTTTTTGCAGTTTTCAGTACAGACATACATTTTTACCTAAACTTATTTTAAAAACACATCTAGTGCAAAATGTACCTAAAAGTGCTAAAACTAAGAAAAAACGAGAACGTTCTTTCCGTTAACCGGCCTTTTTGCTTCGACTGACCTTACACAAAAAAAAAAACTAAAGGCAATAGGTTTTTTGTGCCGACTGTACTTTTTATTGTGTTTCTCATTAGCCTGGCATTGAAGTGTTGGCAATGGAATTTAAGTTAAACGATTTTTAAGTATTTACTGCATAACATACTGTTTGTATTAGTAATATGTTAAAACTTTTTATGGTGTTATGTTAATAGCTTCATATTTTGTTTGTTTGAATTTCATAGACGACGTTGTAATTAGTGTGTTTTATGTAATTTGAGAGTAAATTAATTATGTAAATGGGATTTTTAAACTTTATGTTATCGTAACTATTAATTGATTTGCAAATATGTATGGTAATTATTTTATTATTTTAACGCATTTTACGCATGCGAAGCGAATTCTAAAGATATAAATTGTGGAAAGAAAAAATCGCTCACGAGCAGGATTCGAACCTGCGACTCCTGGCTCAGTACGCCAGTGCTTTAGCCACTAAGCTACCGTGAACACTGCTCGTGGTATCGAAATTATCCTCCACTATACGTCTTTGGGTGACGTCAGCGATATCTTATTAAGAAACATTGTTCCTTAAACAAATAACAACAATAAGTAAGTAAGTATAATAACAATTATAAATCTGTCATTCGGTAAAATTAGAGAAATAAATAAAAACAACCACTACAACCATAAATAGACCGTTTTATTATTAGAATGATTTTAAATTATTCTAATTACAGAAATAAACGAGTAATCAGTTTGCTCAGAGCTCTTCTCGTTTTGACTGCCAGGACAAAAGTGAAATAATACTGAGCGAACAGTTGACAGCCCAACAGATAAATCATAACCATAGATAATAAAAATTTACTCGAATGATTAAATCCATTACTTTCAACTTTTTTTAAAACATTAACACTTTCTACCTAGGACTTCCTGAAAAATACACCACACCAGTGGCGGCCGTCATTCCGTCGGTGTATGCTGACTGATCTTGACCTGACCTTACAATGACTATAACTGAAAGATGGGGAGAACAATCATATAGACATTGATGCTATCATACTCTGAACACTCATTTACCTGATAATCGTGGTGATAAAGATATTAAACCTGTCAAGGCCAATTCTTGTCTTATGAGATTCATTCGGCCAAGGGCATCCGCAGGGTCTTGCAGCATTATAAATTCACTTTATACAATAAATATTCATAAAGTAACATAGCGCTACAAACAAAGCTCATTTCATTCAGGTATTCATATTTTATCGTAGGTAAGTACAGACAGAATAAAAAAATAGTAAAATCATAACAAATCATTTTATCTGTTCAGACCAAAAGAATAAGATAGACAGAGCGCGTAGAACTAGCGACTGTAGCCAGAAAATGGAATACAAAATGGCAAAGGAGTACATACAAAGACTTCTATATATTACTATTCGCTGAGTCTTCTCTTCGCCTATACCGCAAAGTTTGAAGACAAAGGTCTTCAACCAGTGCATCCTGCCTGTCATGACTTACGGTGCCGAGACGTGGACACTGACAGTTGGGCTAGTCCATAATTTCAAAGTCGCTCAGCGAGCTATGGAGCGAGCTATGCTTGGAGTTTCTTTAAAGGATAAAATCCGTAACCAGATTATCCGGAGAAAAACCGGAGTGACCGACATAGCTTGTAGGATCAGTAAGCTGAAGTGGCAGTGGGCTGGCCATGTCTGTCGAAGGACCGATGGCCGTTGGAGCAGACGAGTCCTTGAGTGGAGACCGCGAATCGGCAAACGCAGCGTAGGGGGGAGCGTCCCCTGCCAGGTGGACCGACGACCTAAAGAACGTGGCTGGGGGGGACTGGATGCGGAAGGCAGAGAACCGAGTGCTGTGGCAACTTGGGAGAGGCCCATGTTCAGCAGTGGACTGCGATAGGCTGAGTTGATGATGATATATAACCATTGAGTACATACTATTCCGCCCACAGTATTCGCGAGCCGCGGTCGTCGATTAGACGTACGCTCCGAATTGGTTAAGGATTGAGCTTTGTCGCAGCACTATGTCTATATTTTTTACTATGTCTGTGATATAACCTCAATCGGTCAAGTCTTTCAGAAGTTACACAATTACTAACAGACGCACCAACGATTATGTATGTACGATTATTAACAGCATAGTTTATATCAGTTCTTTTGTTTGAAAAAACGTCTTATACAAGACAAATCGATCAGAGAAAGACGAAATTCATTCAAATAATGTGAGTATAATGTGGGTTTTAATGTCAGAAATAAACAAGAGTTAAAAGTGAGAATATTGCCTTTAGAAATAAACGTAAAAAGAGTTGCCATAGTATATAGGAGCTGACCTGTCCCGACAGACGGCACCCGTTCACGGGCATGACGCGAGCATCAGCCATCGCTTAACTCAACCATATTGAAGGGAACTTAACGGACCCGACACTAACGCCACCATCAGCATGACATTTAAGTGAGCATGACAGACTCATACTGCTAGATAATAAATAGGCTTGAATATATAGAATTACTGTAAAAACATTAATGGCCACATGATACTTAATCATAATCATAATTAATTTATTGCAGAATTTTTTTGACAGTATATCTCCATAAATATGAGTCACAGATGAAGAAATATGAGTAAGTTCACTAATTTGTAAATCCACATTTAAATGTCAAAGGAGTGCTTTGGCGCTCGTACACACGGCTACACATCAAGCTGTAAAAAACCAGTAAAGGCTGACCTCGCGTTGTATATACAATGCGAGGTCAGCTTATACTGGAAATGTACAGCTTGATGTGTAGCCGTGTGTACTAGGAAAGACCTGTATCACGAGCGCCGTCACCTTCCTCCAGACCAGGCAAGTAAATACAGTTTGCTTTATTAAAAATTAACTTTTTGGGATATACCCTTTTACTTTATTACGAGTAAGGGTGTAGAAAAAGATAATAAAATATAACAGTTTTTTTTAAATTATTACTTAATTACATAAATAAAAGGAATGAATGTGTGTATATGTGTGTACTTACATTTTAATCACCTATTAAATATTTTAAGCAGTTCTGTGACACATGTTGCAGTTCTACGACAGAAAATAATGCAATATTAGAAAGTTAAAAAGTTAAAGAGTTATGCATTCAAATTCAAATACTCTCTCTTGTCACTAAAAACAAAGATGGAATCCCTATAACTAGCCTATAAAACGACATAGTCCTCTGTAACTACATATTTACGTAAACAAAGTAAGCTGAAAAGCCCACCCTAATAATTTAATACAAACACACACAAGGTTAGTGTCAGGATTATACAGCGCCCGCTTAAGAAACCCTTAAATATGCATGAAGCTAGTTATCCCAAATGTATTTCCGAGGTAACTTGTACAATGTCCGTCACCATCTAATTATTAACATGTTACGTAATCTTAACTAGACAACTAGATAAAACAAGCCTCCTAAAACTCTTTACTGAGATTTAAAAATAAACTGTAAAGTAAAAAGCATTAGTGCGATAGTGTAAATTAAAATGCACGCGTGCGTTATATACCTAAAAGCAATGCAATAAGAGCCACTTTACGAGCAAATGTGATGAAAAAACTGTTAATTAAATATGTAACATAAGTCTATGTAATTACACCTATGGACACAGAAATAGACTTATGGACCTTCCCCTCTAGCCAAGTTGACAATCTACAATCGTCAACGCTTAGAAAATCATCAAAATGTATGGGAATGAGATATCTCAACTCAACGAATGACTTTTTCGTTGAGATAATATGTCATTTCCATACATTTTGATTGTTTTCTATTAGCTTTGACGATTGTAGATTGTAACTTGGCTAGAGGGGAAGGTCCATAAGTCTATTTCTGTGTCCATAGGTGTAATTACATAGACTTATATATTTAATTAACAGTTTTTTCAACACATTTGCTCGTAAAGTGGCTCTTATTGCATTGCTTTTAGGTATATAACGCAGCTTATAACGCACGCGTGCATTTTACTTTACAATATCGCACCAGTGCTTTTTACTTTACAGTTTATTTTTAAATCTCAGTAAAGAGTTTTTATGTCTAAACAAAATTAAACATTTTTGTGAATAAATCAACTGTGCTAATTAAAATATAATAAATAAACATTTCATTTCATCAAATTATTTATTTTAGTCAACAAATTCACAATAATTTGTGTTATAAGTAAATAAAAACGTCTATTTATTATATTTTTAATAATAGGTTGTTTGGTGGTTTCCTTCGACCACCTGCGTGCGCATAGTTATACGTCTCTCAACTATAGGTGAGTGCGATTACGGAAATCCGCGAGCCATTTTTCACAAATTTAATATTAGTCTAAACTATGTTTATGATATTTTTCCTCGCAAGTGTGTTGAAAAACGTCATATGAAATGCGTGAGCAATGTTCATTATACTCTCGGCTTTATTACGCCCTCGCCTTGGCTTTATTATTGCAATCCAGCCTCGAGTGTAGTGAACATCTTAGCTCACTTGTATCATAATGTACTATTACGGTCTCCGTCAAGTAACAAAAATACCTATATAAGTCACAGTGTTATATGTTGGTACATATAGTGACGTCACAGGACGTTATTCCTAACAAGACTTCGCGCTTCCTTTCACGCCATTTCGTATTAAATATTAGAGAGGTACGAAATTTTTTATTTAATTACTAGCCGTACTCTTAAGGAAATAGAATTCTTGAATTTACCTATATTCATGTTCCTTCACGAACAAGAGGGGCTCGGGGCTAAGTAACAACCACGTGGATTGCAAGATCTGCCAGGTTAAGTTGCGCTAGCCACGGTCAGTCCTTGGATGGGTGACCGTTTCGTTACATATAGAGACCCTTGTACCTCGGACAGCACGTTAAGCTGTCGGTCCTGGGTGTCATAGGAATATCTGGGACAGTCGTTGTGTTATGAGTATTCAAAATCCCGATAGTCTAACAACTGGTCTAACTTTAATTGAGTTGATAGTAGTTCATCATCAACTCAGCAAATCGAAGTCCATTGCTGGACATAGCTAGGCCTCGCCCAAGTTGCACCACAGCACTTGGTTTCTGCCTTCCACATAGTCCCACCAGCTACTTTCATCAGGTCGTCGGTCCACACTGCGGGGGGGCGCCCTGCGCTGCGTTTGCCGATTCTCGGTCTTCATTCAAGGACTCGTCTGCTCCAGCGGCTATCGGCCCACTGCCACTTTAGCTTACTGATCCTACAAGCTATGTCGATAATTAATCTATCGTTACTAAGAAAGATGTTTCATGACTAACATGAACCATGGTTTATCATCGTCATCATCAGCCTAAAGCAGTCCATAGCTGGACACATACCTCTCCAACAGCTCGCCTCTCTCCTCGATTCTCGACCTCTGTTATCTAGCTGCTACCAGCCAGCTTACGATGATCGTCACTCTACCTTTTTTTTTCGTGGGGCAAATCCTCATGGACGCATTCCGCCCAGGGAAGGCGAAGCCAGTGTCGGACTATTACCGACTAAAAACCACCAAGGTGTTCCATTCTTCTAGCGACCTTTGGCCGGGGGCGTGGGAAACTCCTGTATTCACCCAACCATCCCCGGCAGGTCCCGCCTTGCCACTAGTAGGTGAGCCCTTCTCCCCGTGCGGCAACCACATCGGCTGCACCCTCTTCTTGACTGGCGCGCGCATGACTACCTAGCCTGACGCATATCTTACGCTTTGTGTGCCAATTCGCGGTTTCCACTCAAGAATAGGTCTACCCCGACCCGACGCTGAGATGGCTCAGGGGCTTAGTAGTTTTAGAGTTCCCAGATGTAATTTCCTAAATTAAAACATCCAAGGCTGACACATATTCCCATACTGTCCAAAGTACAAAGAATAGGCGCTGCCTAAAAGATGTGCATCTATCTCGTTAACCTAAATGCGTTGAGTTGCGGAGACTCCGTCATTGCAAAAAAGATGCAGAAGATCAACATGCACACAAAAAGATGCGCATATAAATAAAATCTGAGTATTGCAACTCACTGCTGCATAAAACAACACAACATAACATCACACCTGTATTTCCCCTAAGGGGTAGGCAGTGGTGTGTATCCATATTAGGCTAGTTATGTTATAAGTCCCATGTAATAAGGAGCGAGCCTATTGCTATTAACCGGGAACAAATCCAGACTCCGGGCTACTACTGAGAATTTCCTAATGAAAAAACCCAATAACACTTTGTCCGACCCGGTAATTGAACCTAGGACTGCTCGGTCAGCAGTCGCGCTTTAAAAAAAATAGGATGGCAACCACTAGAACATCGAGGCAACGAGGCTACATAGAAATTTTTCTTAAAGTGTGTTAAAATGTTGTAAACTGTATTTCTTAAAACAACAAAATAAATAAATAACATTCGGTCTTCTGGCTTCGGGCTCCATCCGAGCTGGCGCATGGCGTCCTTAGCTAAGTTGCAATCCTTTGTAGACCAATTTCTATTGATTCTTCGATAAACGTGGCTACTCCACTGCATTATGCATAGTCTTGCTGATTTTGCTAACAACGGTGGCTTTAGTTATTTCCTGAATAGCCTTATTACAAATCCTATATTACAAACATGCTTCGAAAACAACTACAACTACATGGCTCGCAGTGTAACTTTAAAGTTGACTAGCCTTACTGCTATTCCTCGCGTCACAGATTTCACACAAATTTCTAATCGCTTAAACCACAATTTTGTTTATTTATTCATGTGTTTTATTTGTTATATTGTACAATGCCACGAGTGATGTGTGGACTGAAACTTCTGTAAGCCTCTCTTACGTCATGTCCATCATTGACTAATTGCAACTCGTCACGAAATATTTTGGCCATTGGTGTTTCATGAACTGTGACGTCACAGGAAAAGCGAAAAGCCCTATTTACTTTGAGTGAAAACTCTTTTGAAGTTAAAGGAGGCGTAGATCGCGGAAAATGTATTGATTTATGGGCCATTAAAAGTTATTTAAATACCGTTGTACTTATAATTAGTTCGATCTGTTGTTTCGTGTTTGATTTTAAGACTTGTAATGATGAAGGAACTGGCATTGAAAATAGGTCCAAATATTTACTAAAATTATTGTTATAATTTTGCCCGTGAAAATATGAAATAAGTTTACTAAAAATGGGTTAAAAATGTTATTTGTAAGAAATCTTGAGTTGTTTGAGAAGGTGCGAGCAGCTCAATAGTTTGAAGTTTTAACTAAACCTGACCTGCTTGACCTGCTCACTGTGCAATTCCACCTGCACAATCAAAGACTTATGCGAGGCTACTGATAGTGCTGTTGTCGTGGCTACATTTTGGTCCACAATAATATAAATTAAACTCGAATCATCGACACGAAGAAGAAGACAAAACAGACAATTCAACAATGATGTGCGAGCGAGAAATAATACATTTAATATACGTACCAAGTCTGTGTTTCCCGATATTATGTATAATCTGATGGTCTACAAGGTACGAGTGAGTAGGTTTTTGCTGGGCAAGCGTGTACCATCGTCAAACGCACGATCGCCTAACATCAGGCACAGAATATCTAATAGTACTATCGTACAGAACGGCCACTCACCGCCCCCCGCCAATCTAAGATTCCTCGCCCGCGCCCCGCACCCGCCCGTGGTTTGCTGGCAATTGGACTGCAAGATTGCCATGGATGTCAATCCCCAGTCGCTATACAAGCACGCCATCTCTGAGAACTACTGAGAAGCGCTTGAAACACAGTCGGCATTACGAGCGGCGAGCATCCCTAACCTACTGTGTGCGCGTTCCTATCAGACGTTATCTTGTGTATGTAGGTAGTGCTAGCATTCATATTGTATTGAGTGTCTGAGGTGTGCATCAGGTGAGGTGGCGGTCAAACGCAAGCCCATTAAAGGTTTAAAAAACTACTAGCGATTTCGACGTTTCGTTTTTCCTTCCAAAAATGTTGATATTTTGACAACGGAACGTTATAGTAAACTTGACAAGACGTTTTGTTATTTGATGCTCCAATTTTATGCGTTTCAGAGGAAATCAGGCATAGTAAAATTATTTCGTGTTTTTTATGAGTCTATAAAAGTTATTTACTGTGTCCATTAAATACTATTTTCTAAATGGTGCGAATTAGGTATAATGTAAATAAACACATCGTACTACTATTTCTTATTTTTACATTAAGATTACGTACTTATAATGTCAAATAACATGTTTAGTATGGTCACAAGCACAATGATGTCATATTAGGGAAAAAATCTAGAGTTGGATTCAAAAAAGAAAAACTTATAGCTTCCCAAATCTTTAATTTTAAAGATGGCAAAATAATTGACAAAAATATTCAATAAGATTCCCTTTTCACACACTGTATCTAAGTTTATTTCTTACTCCACTGTTACAGATCTATTGTAAGATATATTTTAGAAAAAAAAAAAAAAACTGTTCTTACCTTTGCGCTCAAGTATCATTATCCTCCGAGCCTTTTCCCAATTATATTGGGGTCGGCTTCCAGTCTAGCCAGATGTGGCTGAACATCAGTATTTTACATGGAGCGACTGCCATCAGACCCCCACAACCCAGTTACTGGGTAATACTGACATTCGGAGGTTAGACCAGTTGTCAGACTTTCAGGCTTCTGACTACCACCCGTAACGACTGCCATAGATATTCGTATGACAACCGGAACCGACAGCTTAACGTGCTCTCCAAGGCATGGAGGGGTCTCGATGTGTAACGAAACGGTCACCCATCCACAGACTGACCGCGGCAAGTGCAGCCTAAACTTTGCAGATCGTACAATCCACGCAACCGTTTTTTTTTATTCTTTCCACTATTTATATCTTTATCTTGTTGATATCATTTAATACCATACCTACAGTTAAGGGTCCGTTTGCCGATGGTCCCTTCATTCCAGTGCTATTTTAGCGCGTTCAGTGTTAGATCTATTATATAGCGCAATTTTATGGTTATCAGCGCTCATCGTTCCAATCTTTTCTTTTTGATGCCTAGCGAGTAATCTAGCGCTTTATAGAAATAGACACAAATTGATAACTTACTTTTTCCATTTCTGAAACATTAGGAAGCGAAGCTAAAATAGGTCGTAAGTCGTAACTTAAAAATTGCTTGTAAAACTTAGGGAGCTCCTGAAATAATGTTCAGCAGTTGGTAAACGGAATCTAGCGCAACCTAGCGCTTTTTTCGGACAGATCTGGCACCCAACATTCAAATGGACCAGGTGCAGCTGTTGGTCGGAATCAAGCGTATTCTAGCGCTATTCCTGGACATATCTGGAGCCCAACACCCGAACTGGACTCTGGTGCAGCTACGGACAGAAATTCGAGTTAGTAAATATGCAATCTTGCTCCTCGGTGTGACTCATAAGGTCACGTCATTCCTTGCAATATAACAAGTTTTGTTAGAATTATAGAACAAAAAATCCGTCTGTTATTGCAATGGATTACATCATTAGGTTTGGGTTTGTGTCCACTGTCCATGGGTCAAACGTTTTAGGTTGAGATCTCATTAATAGAGGCTTTTAAATGTGCATAAATAATAATAAGATTGAAAATGGTGTGATAGATTTTGTAGCTAATATCAGTTTTTGAAGATCAAAACATAGTTATATTTCTCTATTATATCCATTTTTGGATGGAATAAAAAAAAACCTTTTCTTATGTATAGTCAAATGTGTAAAAAATGTTTTTCTTATTTTTAAATTTTTTTGCTTGTTGATTTGTGGCAAATGAGATTTTTCTTCCTTACTCTGTGTTCATCATTTGCAGTTGTAAGACCCAACAGTTTTGGGTATTCCTTGTCTGGGAGTCAGATGGTCAGTCATAGAATTGTTTAGTACGTAAAGATTTAAATTCACGACAACATAATTTCTATTTAGAGCTGTACATATCTTTCGAAGATTGTACTTTAGCTACTTTTACAAACAATGGCCATGCTTTTCCCGTATCTATGTTAATCGACCGTGAAACAAATCATTTAAGTACTATCTACGTCTAAACGAGGCACGTGCCATAGACAAACTTTCGCATGATTGTTCTTCTAAAATGAAGTTAAGGGCAAATACAATAGTCCAGGCATTTGCATAACTTTCGCGATTGTAATAGCTATAAATGTTGGATCGAAGAATTTTTCATGTATGATTAGTTGTATAAATAGGATTTATTAAAACATTTTGTTATATTTGCTTAAACTGGTCTGGTAGCAAATATTGTTGTATTGGAGACGGTCACATTTATTGAATTTAATTAGATAGAAGTGACCATAGGTTTACAGTTAGAACTAATGTCTGCTTATCAGGAGCCAAGTGGGTATGTTAAATAAATTAAATTCACATTAAGACTCTCAAAACCAACCGAGAGCACTATATTATTATGTAAGTGGTTAATAAGTACTTCAAATGTTATTCTTTTTTCTTTATATATGGCAAGCGATGCCGATGTCGACAATTCATGTTAACAATAAAGAGACAAGTCAAGTCAGGTTATAGGACGTCCAACCGCTGCGATGTCTGGCGGCTAGGGATGAAAAAAACATCGATGTTTCAAAACATCGATGTATCGTTCATAAACATCGATGTTTTAACATCGATGTTGAAATCCTTAACATCGGCGATACATCGTTCTTTATGAACGATGTTTTATCATAGCGCCATATGTGATTCTTTGATCTTCGCTTTACATGCAGAACAGCACGTACTATTATATTCGCTAAACAGATGTCAGGACATCATTCCCTCATATAAACAGTGATCTACCTCAGTAACACGCGTACATTCTATTAAGTACATGCTTTATGACAAAAAGCTGAGATAATAGTTAATAACATGGTAAACTATAAGCTCAAAATCTGTGTTTGTGTAGGTAAGTATTTATTCAACAATTTTATCCTACTATTTGTCAGAATAGAGAAAGTTAAGTTAGAAATGTTAACATTAAATTTTACATTTCTGTGTTAGTTGTTTTTGTATAAATTGGATTGGCTAATAATTTATTAGGTGTTTTATTATTTTCACGTAACCAAGTAGAAAAAATCATAGTTGATAATGTCGCTAAGTTGTGTTTGTACTTCAAAAACTTGTCAAAAACAGTCAAAAATTTAGAAAAATCAATTTCCGTGATGGACGAATCATACTTATTGTGTTTCATTTAGAACAGATTTTTTTTCCAAAACATCGAAAAAACATCGATGTATCGTTCATAAACATCGATGTTTTCGACATCGATGTGTTACGTTTGAAAACATCGATGTTTTTATGAACGATGTTGCATCCCTACTGGCGGCAAAGTGAGTGCGCGCCGAGCGCTGACGATAAAGTAAAGATGACTTCGGTGGGGAGAATGCAGTGTTGCCATTTTTCTCTGCTGACTCCCAACAGTTGGATAACATGCAAAAAATCAAAATGAACAGATTAATTAAGAGATTTATATTTTCCAAACTACGGCTTCGGGGCCAGACTATCTAGAAGCGATAGAAATCATTATAACATATTGCGCAGTATAATGGATTCGTCGGACCTAAAGTTTTCTATGTTAATTCGATTGAGAGGGTTAATTAATTCATGTAGACGTCTGGTAAATATTTGATCCCGTCTTCAAGGATACAATTATCGAGTTTTGGCCTCACAAAAGTTTGTACCTAAATAGTTTTTCAGAACCTTTTACATTTTCAGCAACTTTTCATCACCATCGCGTAGTTAGAAACTACAATGTAGGTATATTATTTAATTTAAATAATAATATGGTTTTATATATATAACACGTCTGTATTGTTTGGTAGGTACACTTAAGAATTTCATCATCATCATTTCAGACGAAAGACGTCCACTGCTGGGCGTAGGCCTCGACCAAGCATTGGTGGGGGGATATGCCATAATCGCCACGCTTGGCAGGCGGGTTGGTGATCGCAGTTGGTTGGTTAAATACTCAGAGAACGCTGCTGCCCATTATCTGGTAAATCCCTTAGTCGCCTTTTACGACACCCATGAGTAGATATAGGCTGGTGCAATTCTTTACGTTCCACACTAGATTGTTCACTGTACTTCGTTTTCTGACACCTATATTCTATGTTGTTTACTCAAGTAATATTTTGAAATTTTCTCAAAATATGTGTTGCTATGACCCCTATCACAACAAATACTAAACATGAAAAACAGTCCAAAACCAAAGGGGCTGTATACAAGAAACCTCTAAAAAAAACATTTTTTTCATCGTTTTGTTCCTGGTCTATCTTCAAAACGGTAAAACATACCAACGTCAAACTTGGTTAGATTATAGTGCATACTATGTAGTTCAGCAACAAATAATAAAAATAGAGTAAACATAGACATATGTGGTGGTAACTGCGTAAGAGATGCAAAAATTCTTATTTTTCTCACGGTGCGTTTATGTCTTTCGATGAACTCTCGTAAATTAAATCAGTTTCTATGGGGTATCAGGTCGATAGGTGGCACGGAACCCTTACTGCGTGACTTCGACTTGCACTTGGCCGGTTTTTTATTAATATTAACATCGCATATTTTTTGTTCAAACTACCAGATGAGCAAAGCCACGTTCAAAATTCATTATTTTAGTTCAAAATGAAGTGACATGCTTTTGAAACCCCTATAATCCCGCTGTCATCCTAGAGTGGATGCATTAAGGACCCTTGGACTCCTACACAAAAGGGATTTAAGAGACTAACATAAGTAATTGCACTGTTTTCGTTTTTTAAAGGACAATGGTGCTGCTAATTATTTTTTCTAACGGAGTGACCGTGCTAACCTAACCTAACTCTTAAGGTATGTGTTTTTATTTATTTATTTATTTACACACAATAACATATGAAAGATACAAAGAAATTTCTACCAGCAGACCTCAGACAGAAGAAATAAGTAAGAAATGTATTTTTTTATATATTTTTTTTATATTGATTCGTGTTCAGTACCAGTGGTGTAGTCACCTCCTTAAATCTGGCACGAATACAGATCAACATGTTGTATATCTGGTATGTTAAAATTCTGTCGAAATTATAGTGGGTTTAGGAAAAAACTAAGTGCTTCAATATTTTCTTAGTGAGATTCAGTCCGCAATTTAATATTCGTCCGAGTTTAAAAGTATAGATATGTCATATCCGTACAAAAAAAAAAAGAAAAAAATGTACAACACATAAATTAGTACAAACTAAGTAAGTTGGTTACTTCAAGATACTTTCGCGTAATATTTGGAACACTTTCTGTACATACACGACGGCATTTTAGCCTTTTTTGTCACCAGCCACGCTCGACGCCTTACTTGACGCGGATTAATAGAAAAATGTCCTAATTAGGACGTTTTCGAGTCTTCAAATTGCGTGCGCAAGTAACATATCTGTACTTTTATATATCATTGATTAACATGCAATTGTTTATAGCTCTTTAAACTGATACATATTTGCAGCTCATATTTTCTTACTTCAAGTCTGGTGCGCCAGCTGAAGATGTTGACTTAGCAGTCTGAAATTTTGCTCTAGTGCTTCTTAGGCTATGGATTAATAATTGATAATACAGGAAAAACAAAATTTGAATAAAAAAGAAGTTTTTTAGCTCCACCCTATTGTATAGTTATCATGCTACAGCAATCAGCAAAATTTTCATCCTATTACAACTAACCTTCAAAACCAGATTGATACGTTTATAAAACTACGTAAAATAAAAATAAAAATTGTGTTCCGTGTGGTGCCGGGCATAAATAATTGCACCACCCTATATCTTCTCATGGGTGTCGTAAAAGGCGACTAAGGAATTCACCAGAGGATGTGCAGCAGCGTTGTCTGAGTATTTAACTAACCAACTGCGATCGCCAACCCGCCTGCCAAGCGTGGCGATTACGGCATATCCCCCCATTTTTGGGGGAGGCCTATGTCCAGCAGTGGACGAAATGATTAAATATAAAACTGAACCATATGGATTAGTTAGCATATCTTGCAGTATACGTAGGCGCATAATTGCTAAACATAAGTAGAGCAGTTGCGAAAACACAGCCGTATGTTCATAGTAGCGGGTCACACGCGACTACTGTCCTGACATGTCGAAGAAATGTAATAATTGTATGTTAGAAAAAGAAAAGAAACACTGGAGAGTACTAAGCTAGTTTTTCCTGCCAAGGTGAACCCCACAAATATAGCGAAAAGCAGGAGTAAGAAAAGTATCTACACAGTTACAAATGTCTATCGCTAAGAATAAAGCAAGATAATTAATTACATCATCATCAATAAATATCAAAATACTTTATTTAATTTATATAAAAATTATGTATTTATTGCCTTATTGTCACTTCTTTACTTTTCTATGCCTGTAGGTACCTACTATAGACCTCAATGAAGAGCCATGTCACAATAAAATGTTTACTGTGGCCATATTCTGACCAACCAGAATAAAGATGTTATAAATCACAGATCTTATAAATCGACTCTTAGATTAGCCAATCAGCGTTCAAGTTTCCAATCGTCCTATACAAACTGGGATTTTTGCAATGATACTGATGATGGCTCGTATGGTAACGAAAATCTTAGATTTCAATTATCCGGACTTTTGCAATCATCCTAGGATTTTCGCAAAATATTCGATTTGTCTGATTATCCTACGACATAAACATAGATGATCTAGATTCACACAGAATGACAAGGACATAGTACCTTATATTTCTTTTCATACCTCACTATTAATACACTCAACATTTCTAAAAGAAGTACCTAGCTATTAAATGCAACGATATTATTTGTTGGAGCCGCGTGCAGTGCGGACGTTTTTCATTCCGTGTAGCATTGTCAACGCGGAGCGACTACGTACAGTAATACCGCCGAGTTTGGTGCAAGGTACGAGAGTTTTGATTGAAAATGTTTGGAACATTGATTGGCTTTTCATTGTAAGAATAGTAGGGTATTCAATTCCGTAGCTTACCATTTAAAAATGGCGAGATGCCTGTCTAATGTGAAATCTAGTAAAACGCAGATTATTGGAAAAACTTACACGCACACATCTAGGAACACGTGAGAAATTAAAAAATGCCCGTCTTAGATAAATGGCGGCCACACACCTTTCAAAAATGCCCATCAAATGTGGCAAATGCCTGTCATATGGTAACACTGGCTACACGTGCCCCCAAGTGGTGCTAAATTAATAACAACGGCGCGACAAATAATCTGATTAACTATCACTGTGACTGTGATCACAAATTCCATCACAACACCATAACTCTACCACCATATCAAAAAATTCACTTCAAAACAAAATGAAAATTTGCCATTGTACGGCGCGGCGTGCGCATACAATATCTCATAAAAAAGAAAATACTAGACCAGTATGCAAATTATCCACACTCTTTATAAATGTATCCCGTATTCAATAAAAAAACAATCTTTCTTTCTTTCTTTCTTTCTAGATCAATAATTATCCAGACTTGATTTTAATTATCCACACATGATTTTCATCATAATAAAATAAAAGTTTAACCGGATTAGATCGCGTATATTATTTAAATTGGTTTTCCTGAAGTTTCGAAAGGTTGTTTTGAATTGCATCTTCAGAAAACACAAATGTGTTACTCTTACAGAGACAAAACTTTATATTTATAATAATGTACGAGTATAGTGTATGTATTCCAGGCTAAAATTAGGAGGATTTTAATTAATAATATTGTACGGTAGATTAAAATATTTTTTTAGAAATATTTGTAAAGACGCTTGTCATCTTAGTCTACCTGCGACCACGAAATGCTGCAAAGCTTTCGAAACGTCAGGGAAACCAATTTAAATAATATACACGATTTAATCCGGTTAAACTTTGTTTTATTATAATGTGTAGTGATCGCGAAAACCTAAGAAGTTATTAAAATTAGGAGCTTATTTTTTTCGGCATATTTCTATATTTTGGAGACAGCAAAACAATTTATTATAATAAGTCAGTCTCAACGATATTACTTGGGCCATACGTCAAAAAGATGCAAAAAACAGTATTCATTTTAATTTGTCCTCAAGAGGATTTGTGTTTGTGCCTTTGGACTTGATTTATGACTGGTCCTAGTAGCCTAGGCCTTGCTTTATTTCGCGTGTGAGTTTATTCTATACTTTGTCCGCCATTTTAGAAAAGGCCTGGGTATTTAGGGTTGTTTTTGTATATTCTTCTCTAGCATAATGTAAGATTGGAGATAGGCGAATTGTAGCTTTGGTATTAAACTTCTTTTTGTTATTTTTTTGTTCTTTACCTACTTCAATATTTTTAAATTCAGCTCAGCTAGCTAGCTTCAGCTCTTAAATAGATATAGTCTAGTGGTTGAAGGCTTGCTTTCCTTGCAGGAGAGTCTGAATTCAGATCAGGCCTGCACCTGTTTTTTCGGAATCATGTGTGAATCAGAATTAGATTTTATCACTTGCTTTAACGGTAAAAGTAAACACCATAAGGAAACCTGCACACCTGAAAGTGCTCCATAATCTAGTCTAGCCGAAGTATCCTACTTCCGAATAATATGTATAAAAAATGCGAAATTAATATGGATGTTTGTTTGGACGTCTGTGGTGTAGTGGTTCGAGTGTCGGACTGCTTATCACGGGATTCGATCCCACAGGACACAAATAGTTGTGTGATGAACTTAAGTGTTTGTGTTGGTCTGGGTGTTTAGTATGCATTTACAAAAAAAGTACATAAGTATTATATCCATTGTCTGGTACCCATAGTTCAAGCTCTGCTTTGTTTGGGACTCGTCAGTATAGAAATGTCTTTGTTGGGACTAGATGGTGCTGTGTAAAAATGTCCCAAAAAATATTTATTTATCTATTATTTATTTGTCGTTCAATCACGCTCACACGGCTAAATGGATTTGGATGAAATTCATCACACCAATATCTCGGGAAGATAAACAGTTCCCGAAGGATGCGCGATAGCATCGTTCTGTGATAAACCAAATTATACGTGGGTATACAACGTATTATTGAAATAACTGAAAACCTCTTAAGGCGTCATTGTACTCATCATTATGGACAACTTTTACTTTAGGACCAACTCTGAAATCGCGAAAAAAATATCAGCTGATCCCTAAATTTGTGTTCACATCAATCGACAAAATGTAGGGATTAGCTGATGTTTTTTTTCGCGATTTCAGTGTTGGTCCCGTAGTAAAAGTTGTTCAAAATTATGAGTACAATTACCCCCTAAGAGGTTTTCAGTTATTTCAATAACACGTTGTATATACGCACATATTTTCAAGACGTAAAACCTCTAAAAACAGAAGATCAATCAAACATTTAATAAACCAACAGCTTAAGACATTAAAGACTATCTTCTAGAAACATAACAAAAACGGTCGACTACCTCCCAATCGATCATTTTGCAAATTTATGCGCGGGGCCGCACAAAGGCCTGGCCCACGAGATAAGGCCAAACGATGATCAGGCCATCACGGTAACGGTCTGCACAAATTGAGGCCTTTACATGACGATTTAGTGGCCTTAATGAAGTGTCAAGCCAAGTATAGTGATGTGGGAGAATGATATTGTAATGTCAGCAGTTTTGAGGGTGTTAGAGGGTAGTTTAAATTTTGCTGTATGGCTTTTCTTGATGGGGTTTGGTTGTAATGATTATGATGGTCTAGATGGTGTATTAAGTTAATATAATCGGTACACATTTTTAAGAGTGACCATGATGGTTTCAAAATGATTACCGATATAAAATTACCATCTTAATTTGGTACAAGCATTCAAAAATAAATTCCATACATGCTTTTTATGATTCTTCTTCTATCGTGTCGACATGAGCTTCATAATGATGCTCATGCCGTGGGGAAAAGACTAGCCAGTCAGCAGGTTGGTAGCGGGGCTGACTGCCCAGGGTGCGGGATGATCAATTAAATATCGTCACTCGTGAAGGCTCTTTTAATGCACCTCAATAATAAAAAATCTCTTTCAATTCACCTCCTTTTTGATTATTTACTTTTTATGATAAATTCTAGTAACTATCAGTGGCGGCTGTACCTTAAGTGCACTCGTGCGCTGCACTACCAGTTCATAAATTCATAATACCTTTAAAAAGAATCACAAAATATCTAAAACATCAATATTACGCACCTACTTTATACTTACGATTAGTTATGAAGTAACGAAAAATCAATTTAATCTCTAAACTGAAGAAGTTAAGATTTATTTTCGCTCGAACAAAAAAGCCCCGTGCGCTTCGCGGTGCGCACGCATGGCGCTCATACAACTTCTATGAAATACGAGCTACATCATCTGGCGCGTGAGACGGAAGATAATTAGTACATTTACTATGAAGTAACTAGCCAAGATTCGTGCGCCGCACGGCCCGAATATTACCGAGATTGACACTGATCGTTGACGAAATACACTCGATGCGAGCCAATGCGAGCCGGCCGAAGGACGGTAGGGGCGTTGCCCTCTCCTTGTCATAGTTCCCGCGCTCGTTTAAATTTCTCTTTGTTTTATTATTATTTAGTGTTTTTACGTTACTGTGACTTTTTAATGGTGTAAAAATTAGCATTGACTTCAATTTTGACTGCTATAGTAATAGTATTTAATAAAAGCAACTTTTCAAAACAACTTTTCTTAATTTAAAAGTGAAAAAGTAATGGTTGTGTGGATTTCTTTGTTTTCTTAGTACGTTTTTAGAGTCGATTTGGACGGAAACTGGTATTAAAGATTTTTATTGTATTTTAAATCATATTGATTGTATCATTATTGTATTCTGTATTGTAAATAAAACAATACTGTGTACCACCGGTTCTCCGACCCAGCAGCCGCCACTGGTAACTATGACATAGGAAATCTTTCGGAACTACACGCTTCAATGCTTTTATTTCATGCTCATGACTATATCATGTAAGCTGAGCTAATAATTCACTTTCTTTTAACTAACTCTTGTATCAAAGACAAGAAAGGCCAGGTTGTTCTTTTTAACGTTGCCCCACATTATAATATCTCCTATATCGTTAATTATAATATCTCCTATATCGTTAATTATAATATCTCCTATATCGTTAATTATAATATCTCCTATATCGTTAATTATAATATCTCCTATATCGTTAATTATTATATCTCCTATATCGTTAATTATAATATCTCCTATATCGTTAATTATAATATCTCCTATATCGTTAATTATAATATCTCCTATATCGTTAATTATAATATCTCCTATATCGTTAATTATAATATCTCCTATATCGTTAATTATAATATCTCCTATATCGTTAATTCGTGGGTGCATTTAATGATACTTATTTTGCGTGCTACAATTTGTTCAGTAATGTAGACACCTGCACGCGGCGACAAGTTCACGCGCCTTTAACACTTCTAACATAACATAACATAACATCACGCCTGTATTCCCGAAGGGGTAGGCAGAGGTGTAATAGTACACCCACATTTCGCCAGTCATGTTATAGTCCCATGTAATAGGGGCCGAGCCTATTGCCATTGACCGGGCACAAATCCAGACTCCGGGCTGCTACTGAGAATTTCCTAATGAAAAAACCCAATAACACTTTGCCCGACCCGGGAATCAAACCCAGGACCCCATGCTCAGCAGTCGCGCTTGCAACCACCAGACCAACGAGGCAGTCACAGTTAGCACTTCTATCACCCTATTATTTAGATTTCTATGTAATCAATGGATAGAGGATCACAAATATACATCCAGACAGGGTCCAACCTTCGTGCCTATGATCACGTATCCACCATTATGCATTGTCTTAATCATTACAAAGAACTATTATATTTAATTCGATAGCTGTTATCGTCAGACCTTTGTCTTAACTGCCTGTATAATGTTAAGATAGGGTTTATATACGTAGGTATGATTTTCCTTGAGAGAATAGTCTCGAAGGACAATAGAAGTTTGAAGTGAAAGTTTGACGATTACTTAATATGGTGTAAAGTTTTTTTTGTATAAAACAGCAAAACGAGCGCTAGGCCCACCTAATGTTAAGCGGTTACCTTTGCCCATAACACCCGCAATACCACCTAGGCTGTTGCCTAAATGGTACTGAAAATCCCGGTCACCAAACTGGGACATGAAGATGGAAAGATGTGATGACGACGTCTGTGGTCTAGTGGGTCGAGTGTCGGACTGCTGATTACGAAGTCGTGGGTTCGATTCCCACAGGACACAAATATTTTTGTAATGAAATAAGCATGTATTTTCAACAACAAAAAATAAAAAAACCGCCGCATACATAACCTCCTCCTTTATTTGAAGTCGGTTAAAAATAGTATTAAATCCATTGTCTAGTTGTGGGTACTACAGTACAAGCTCTGCTTAGTTTGGGACTAGATGATGGTGCCGTGTATAATGTTCCAAACATTTTTAATATTATATTATTTATTTTAATGTCATCAGAACCCGTACGCACCGCAAAACAGCAATTCAAGTATTATCGCATCGCAGTACAACTGCTGCATAGAAAGTTTTAATAATTGGGATTGCGATAATATTCAATTTTATTAGTCTGTTTTATTTATATTTTTATTGTTCTAAGTTTGACATTGAATCCCTTTTACTTTGGAATTAATAATAATAATAATAATAATTGGCAACACTGCTCCGTCAACAAGGCATCTCTTACTAAACGCTGTATTAATTCTAAAATAAGCACGAAATAGCAGAAAAACCTCTTCAAATATCAGCACTCATCAAATAAACAACAAAAAAAGTATATAATAACAATAAACAAAGTGATAACCCATTATTTCAAGAAAAACCAATAAATTACCAAGATGACAGTGACACACGCAAATATGACAGTGCAAAAATCGGAAAAAAAATCACAATAACAACAATGAAACCAAAGAAAAAAACAAGATGACCACAAAATGTTGACAAGATCTCGCGCCAGAGCCCAATTGACACGCCCACCACCTTCGGCTTCATCGCTCAGCTCCGCCTCGCAGCCGCTGGAACCCGCTTCAATCGTAAGTGGTGTGACACCGGCCGCTGCAGTTGCGTCGAGCTCGAGCGATGAATATTTCTCACCACCGTCGTCACCACCAGCAGCACGACGGCGAGGAAGAGGCCGACCGCCGGCCAGCCTGGGACCTCGAGGCCCACCGGCCTCTGACAGGGTCCCCGCTCCCGGCGGAAGTGTGCAGCGCATGCGATGGACGTATGCAATGAACGAAAACGTCATGCGCGCATACTTTGGGGCTACAGAGGGAGGAACTAATCTGACCGCGTACCGTGGCCGGATGCTCTCTTTGTTTCAGGTTCTTGAACCGGCTGTTAATGTCTCGGCGCAACGATTGTCGGATCAGGTGCGTGTCATTCAACGGGATCATAGGTTGGATGATACTGCACTTGATCGGCTACGCTCTGAAATGCAGAGTAGCCATGTCATCCCTCCCACGCCGCAGCTCTCGACGCGGCCACAAGTAACCCCTGTAAATGCGTTGGGGTCTAATCAAGTTGACGAAGAGGAGGAGGACACAGCTATATCTGCAGATACCCAGTATAATGACATATTGAGAAGTACTTTGGAGGATGCACTTCGGGAATACCGATCGATACCGCCTGAACAAAGGCCACGGTTGCCGCGTTTGCCTATGCACAACCGTAATAGAGCGCTGGTATGTGCCCTGGACTCGCAATTATCAAATTTATTTGAAAATAGCGAAGATCTCCAAGATACGCACTCAATCCTGTACTGTGCGGCTGCCGCGGCATGTCGTGTAGCTCATGTCAAATTTCCAAATACTGACAGAGCTGCACGACCTAAATCAGCCGTACCAGCTTGGCAGTGCAGGATTGAGCGGCGTATCAGCGAGGCCAGGGTGCTTATCGGTAAGCTCACCTGCTTCAGGGAGGGCAATAGACGACCAAGAGTGATGCGCTTTGTGAGGCGAGCGTTCTCTGGGACTGATGTCAGTCCTGGAGAATACTTATCTCGTGTCACAGAGCGCATCGACTTCCTGAAGCAGAAAGTTTGTGCATGGGCTAACCGTATCCGCAGATACAGACGACGTGTGGATCGTTATACTCAGAACTGCATGTTCCAAAGCGACCAAAGGTGGGTTTATAGAACCTGGGAACGACCTGACCAAGGTGTGGGTGACGTGCACCTACCGGATAATGATGCCATGAGTGCATTCTGGTACAATATCTGGTCGGTGCCTGTTGCTCATACCGAGGGTGGCTGGATGCAGGAGATCCAGCAGGCATGTGAGCCAATCAATGAAATGGAGGAGATTATCATCACTCCCCAAGACGTAGCCAGTGCAGTCCGACCAATACCCAATTGGAAATCCCCGGGCCCGGACGGACTGCACAACTTCTGGTTGAAATGGTTGCGCAGCTCACATGCCTGCTTGGCCTCACAATTCCAGTCATCTTTAGAGTCTGGGTCGTTACCACAATTCTTAACAACAGGAGTAACCCACCTGCTCTACAAATCAGGTAGTACCACGGAACCCAAAAATTATAGACCGATCACGTGTTTGCCGACGGTCTATAAACTCCTTGCGTCCATTTTGAGGGCAAAACTTAGTCATCACGTTGGAAGTAATTCCATCATGTCTGCTACTCAAAATGGATGTAAGAACGGGTCTCGTGGTACCAAAGAGCTACTTCTCATTGACATGACCATTAACCAACAGGTTCGTCGATCCCGAAGGGATCTGTCGACATGTTGGATAGATTACAAGAAGGCCTACGACTCAGTGCCACATACATGGCTCATGAGGGTGCTGGAGTTGTACAAAGTTAATACAACTCTACGCGCCTTCCTGAGGTCATGTATGGGGCAATGGAGAACAGTCCTTCGCTATCCAGCGTGTCGGCAGCCACAAGGTAACGGACAACCGATAAAGATCGAGCGGGGAATATTCCAGGGTGACAGTCTGAGTCCCCTGTGGTTTTGCTTGGCCCTGAATCCTCTTAGTACTTTGCTGGAGGAGTCGGGGCTTGGCTACCGGTTGAGAAGAGGAGGTCAAGTAATATCTCACTTGCTCTATATGGATGACCTTAAATTGTTTGCCCCCACCGACTTGCAACTGATGGAGCTACTAAGGGTAACTGAAAACTTTAGTAATTCTATTAGGATGGAATTCGGTGTGGACAAATGTGCAGTCATGCATGTAAAGCATGGTGAGATTGTGGAATCCGAGGGTGTTCAACTCTCGGATTCTACACATCTTGGGTCTCTCTCCCCAACCGACACCTACAAATACTTGGGTATGGCGGAGGCGTTAGGCATCAACCAGGCCGACATGATGCAATCGTTGCAGGAGCGCTTCTTTGGCCGCCTGAAAAAGGTTCTCAATAGTCTTTTATCAGGCGGAAACAAGGTGCGCGCCTTTAACGGTTGGGTCATGCCGGTCTTGATGTACTCCTTCGGTATACTCAAGTGGACTCAGACGGGTCTTGACGCCCTGGATCGGAAAGTCCGCACACTACTGACGGCATATCGTATGCATCACCCACGGTCATCGGTGATGAGGCTGTACATCCCGCGGAAGTGTGGGGGTCGTGGCTTTTTAAATGCTAAGACCCTCCACAACCGTGAGGTGTGCAGTCTAAGGGAATATTTCCTTCACTTGGACGTGGGTATGCACCGAGATGTTGTTGCAGTGGACAAGGGACTCACCCCGCTCTCTTTGGCTAAAGAGAACTGGCGCAAACCTGTGGTACTGGATACCAATGACCGCAGGGAGGTATGGCAGAGCAAGGAGCTTCACGGACGCTTCTACCGGGCTCTTCATGGGCCCGATGTAGATTTTAAAGCGTCCGTATCCTGGCTGCGTTTCGGTGACCTCTTCGGAGAGACCGAAGGCTTTGTTTGTGCGATTATGGACGAAGTTATCATGACGAACAACTACCGGAAATATATTGTAAAGGACGGCACAGTTGACATATGTCGGGCATGCCACTGTCCCGGGGAATCCATCCGACATATTATTTCTGGTTGTTCTCGTCTTGCTAACGGCGAGTACTTGCACAGACACAACCTGGTGGCCAGGATTATACACCAGCAACTTGCCTTGAAATACAGCCTTGTGGATACAGAAGTACCATACTACAGGTATGTGCCCGACCCAGTTCTCGAAAATGGTCATGTCACATTATACTGGGATCGGTCTATCATCACTGATAGGACTATTGTACACAATAAGCCTGATATAGTGATGATAGACCGATCGGAGCGCCGCACGATGATTGTTGATGTCATCGTCCCGCATGACGGGAATCTCGTGAAGGCCGAAAAAGATAAAGAAATAAAATATCTTGACTTGGCACACGAGGTTGTCGACATGTGGGATGTTGACTCAGCAGTCATCGTGCCGATTGTCGTTACGGCCAATGGCATAATGGCAAAGAGCCTCGACCAACACCTACAGAGGCTCTCATTAGGCAGCTGGGTCAAGGGCTTGATTCAGAAAGCGGTTCTTCTGGACACGGCGCGTATCGTGAGGAAGTTCCTCTCTCTGAGGCCCTGACCGCCGGTAGCTTGGACCTTGTTCCCGATGCCGGTGGGCTACTATTTTTTATATTTTTAAATGTTTTTTGTTTTTGTTTAATAAAATATTTAAAAATGTAATTAATAAGTTTATGAAATGAATAAATGGAATAATAATAATAATAATAAAATATATTTATTCAGCCAATTACACAATACATTTAAATACATATAACATTTTTGTGGCAAACATGTAGATACAACAGAGAGGTCAATAATTGTTAGATGAAATTATTAATTATTTTATTATTATTATTTATTATTATTATTATTAATTAGTTGACATTTGTGTAGGTTATTAATTTGTAACTTTGATTATTATTGCTTTTGATGTAGCATTGATTTATAATTATTTTGTTTGTTGTCCTGTAAATGGGTGTAAATTTGCCTGATTAAAGATGATTTTAATTTAATTGAATTATCGTTTGGCGGCAGAAATAGGCACGATAATACTTCCTCGGACTAAAATACAAAATACACACAAATTGCTCATAAACCCAAAGATTCACCATAAATATGGCGCGCTTTTCACAAAGGACTACTATAATCGTAGTTAGATATTACAGAGGCGCCCTCTACTGAGTTTAATCCCATTATCCTCCTGTGTTAAGGACATTACAAGAAAATACGTTTTAATACCGAATTCGCATCTATTTAACCTGTCACGGCTTAAATGTAAGGGTGTTTTAGGGTAATGAGTGAAGCGGGGAAGAAAATTATGCTTCTAATATGTATGTACCATTACGTTTTGATAGATTTTTGGTTGTGTGTTTCACGGAAAAGTGTAATGTTGACAATTATGTAATAATTGTGTATTAACACAATTATTATAGAAGTCCCACGAAGATCCGAGTCTTTTGTAATTTTATGAGTATAATTTCAATTATAAAAATGCAAAATAATACTTTTATTTTATTTATAAATCAAAACAACACGTCTTTACAAGCATCTACATTCTTTTCACAAAAAAAGTAACTTACACCTAATTAGGAGTAGTCGCTTCACTTCGGCCAGCTTCTTTCCTTCTGCATCAATCAAATGAAAAACATCATCATAACAATCAAACATGTCATATCATGTTAACATAAACGTAAATAGTTCAATGGAATTATGCTCTTTGCATTCTGCAATTTCCGACCAAGGTTGAGCCAATTTGGTTGAGCCGTGTAATATACTGCCTCGTTGGTCTAGTGGTCATAAGCGCGACTGCTGAGCATGGGGTCCTGGGTTCGATTCCCGGGTCGGGCAAAGTGTTATTGGGTTTTTTTCATTAGGAAATTCTCAGTAGCAGCCCGGTGTCTGGATTTGTGCCCGGTTAATGGCAATAGGCTCGCCCCCTATTACATGGGACTTATAACATAACTGGCGAAATGTGGGTGTACTATACACCACTGCCTACCGCTTCGGTGAAATACAGGCGTGACGTAATGTTATGTTGTGTGTAATATCGCCTTTATCCCACAACCGTACTAGCGCTATTTCCTAACAATATATTAAATAAATTTTCGTGATCCTCGACAGTAAAATCGCTGTACCCTCCTCTAAGCTCGCACCCTAACCCTCTAGCGCGCGTGAGACGCGTATTAACAAACCGTCACACGGCTAAGCCCTTAAGTGCGCGGCCGTCACTTAATACGTAACGTTTACACGCACTTGGGTAACGTACTACGCACCGTTTCAAGATATATGGTTCTTAGGTATGAGTATTTACATGGCTATGGATAAAACATAGCTAGAGGAAGTTCACGTCACTAATTATACACAGTAAAAAATAAAGTTGTAGAGAACAAAAGGGTGCCAAACGAGACCCTATTACTCTCGCTACGCTGTTCGTCCGTCCATCCATCCGTCCGTCTGTCCGTTTGTCTGTCACGGGGCTGTATCTTTTGAAAGGTAATAGGTAGCCGGTTGAAATCTCAGAATGTGTGTTGCTATCACGACAAATTCTACAAATAAAAAAAGTCTAAGACCAAAGGGACCCATACAAGGAACTTCGAAAAACATGTTTTTTTTTTCAACATTATTGTTCCTGCTCTATCTTCAAAATGGCTGAAAATGGTAGAACATACCAGCGTCAAACTTAGTCTGATTATAGTGCATACTATAACTATATAGTTTAGCAACAAATAGAAAAAAAGGGCAAACATAGACATATGTGGTGGTACCTGCGTAAGAATGCAAAAATTCATATTTCACGTACGGTGCGTTGATGCCTTTTGATGAACTTTCATAAATTAATCAATCTCTATGGGGTATTAGGTCGATAGGAGGTACAGAACACTTACTGCGTGAGTCCGACTCGCACTTGGCCGGTTTTATTTTTTTACGTCTGTGATTCCGCATTGCCAAAAAATGCCTTCAAATTCCTTGTTTTTCTAATGTCAAGGGCTTCCTATCATTACAATCGATGTAAGGGAATAGATTACCAAGGAGATTGGCAAACATTTCACTTTGAACTGTCTCCCTGCTTTTCAACTAATGATGGCATGATGCCCCACTAATGCGTCTGCCACGAATGATCCCCATGTCAGAGGGAGCGTTACGATAGGGGCGGCAAGAAAAATGACGCCGTTTTTGCCATGCTTAGCTATGGTGTTTAAGGCAACGGATTTTACTTCCGCTGAGATCCTATCATTTTATTTGTATGTTTTTGTCAATTATAGTCGAAACATAGGGTTTGTGTCCACGGATCCCGGGATCAGACTGAATTAGCCACGGATCCCGAAGCGTTGTATCCACTAATACCGTGATCCGTTTCCCTCAAATAAACAAATTAATATTTTACCCGCTGATCACGGTATCCGTGGCTACAAGAAAGCAAATTATAATTCAAAAACATTGGATAAAGTTAGGTACATCATAAAGAATGAGTTATACAACGTGTATCAGAAATGCGTGGTCATATTTGAAGAGCTTATTCACGGGATGCTATCGAAAAACTTTTACTATGGGACTACCATGGAAATCGCGAAAAAAAATACAGCTGGTCCTTACATTATGTCGAGCGACATCGATGATTTAGTAGGGAACAGCTGATATTATTTTCGCAGTCAGGGTCAGTCAGGGTTGGTCCCATAGTAAAAGTTGTTCTATGCTATGCCCTGAATGAGCTCTTAAAATATGACCACGCATTTCTGATACACGTTGCATATGTATAACAAATGTAATCACTCAATCAGAAACAATAAAGTTTAATTTACTTTTCTTTTACGTCAATAAAATATTAGGGATGTTTAAGTTATTGTAACGTCATTCAATAATAACTAGCTAGGAAAATCTAAAATGTCGCAAAGAAAAATAAAAATCCCATAACTTGAAACTGAAATCGATTGTTCATATTTTAAGATTTGATTAGTTGAAGAATTGTGGATAACAAAACGTAAAATCACGATATGTCAATCATAAATAATATGACAAAACAAAAATGCTTTAAAAAATGGATCATAAATTTAAAACAACTAGTAATTATTACAATTTGTAGCTAATGACATTTCATACCTGGATTATAATACAAACAATGTGGGATGTTACATAGTTTTCAAGCTTTATAATAATAATTGATTTATTAAAGACAACAATCGGTCCAGTGATAGCTATTACTAGTTAATTTAGTATAATACTAGTATAGTATTATATTATCTGTGGTTTAGTTAAATTGATTTACGTATTTTATAAAAATTTGCATGCTATGTATTATAAAGCAAAATGTGTCTTTCCACCTATTTAGAATGTATCAAATGTATGTATGTATTTAATTGTGTTCCTGTTGAATTGTGTCTGTGTATCTATGTGCTTTGTGTCAAATAAATGTTTCTTTCTTTCTTTCTTTTCTTTATCCTCTGTACCACATTTTAAGCAAATAAAGTTAATTTGAATTTGAAAATTTTTGTCTCGACCGAGAGAGAATAGCACGTCTAGGTTTGCTCACTTATAAGTCCAAAATCAACACAGTAATATTATTAATGATCCCACATACTCATTGCGTAAGCAAGTTTCAAAATTATCCCTTTATGAACTCAAACACAGCCGAGCAAAGATGACGTACATATTCAAATTCGTTATTGTAAAATGCAAATCTGTTGCAGACGCGACGCGACGTTGATATTAGGCACGTGGGGCGAACCGAATCGAATTGTGTCTGACACTAAATGCCTATATGAATATAATTGAGATGAATATTGAGGATTCGGGACCCGGGGGGTCAACTCTCGAAATCGATAATCGATATATCAGCACATTTGTCGAAAGTTCGAAACCTACTATATTACGTCGATTGAACGATACCCAACTCTTAGTTGTAAATGTCATTGACAGTATTTCTCTCTTTTCTGTCTTCAAATACCTTGTTTTTTACATTGTATTTAGAAAGAAAGAGAAGAAAGAAAACATATTTATTTGCGTCAAGAGTGGCACATAAAATTACCAAAAAATTTAAGTAAAAAACACAGAACAAAGACAGGTACAGAGTCAAGAAGTGTGGTAAGATATGCGTCACATCCGCGCAAAACGGCCATCGCTCAGCATATTGCTGTGCCACATGCACGGAGCAAAGCCACAGCGTTGGTTTTCAGCGACAGCCGGCGTCGACTGAATAACGTCGATCAGTGCAGCGTAATATTGGTAAATAATGATAAAATAAATAAATAACTAAGATTAAATACAATACAAGATAAAATACGTAATATAAAATGCATAAGTAAGACGCGATGCATACCTACGTATTTCAAACATTATCTTCGACTTCGTCATTAAATCACATTTGTCTATGAATTTGATTACGACCCAGCATACGAACACTTATTAAAGTAGAGTACGTCCAATACAGTTGGAATACTATCACGTCGTTTCGATTAGAAATAATAAATGAAATAAAATCATCTTTATTTCTTTATTATGTCGTTGTCGATTTTGCAAGTAGACCCCTGGGTTTTGTAGAATGAATATGTTATGTTATTTTCGAATGAGACACTTTCATAATTTTTTATAAACATTAGTACAATCTGGTGGTCTTCAAGGCTCGAGTAAATAGGTTTTTGCTAGGCTAGCGTGTACCATCGTCGACCGCACCATCGCTTAACATCAGGTGAGGTGGCGGTCAAAAGCAAGACCACAAAAAAATACGAAAAGAATATAGAGACGTGCATAAAACTTTGCTTAGTATAAAGTCAACCATGTTCCATTAAGTTATGTCCTGACTTTGATAAGTTTTTCGCCGATTTAATCATTGCATTTACCCACGGAACAGAATCCATGTACCCACTAGCCATTTAGCCATTGGTGTCGAATCTCTTGTTCACGAACTAAACTTATTTTGAACTATCGCTCTCTTTTACTAATAGTAGAGACAAGAAAGGGATGGCAATAATTTTAGAACTGTCAAATAGCACTGAATTTTGACAGATGGAAGCATGAATTCACATTTAGATTTGCAATATAAGGCCTAAAGTGACAAACTGGCTGATTATGTATTATAAAATATTTCAAAAAAAAAAAAAAACCATAATGCCTACTGTCTACGTTCGGCTTGCGTTCGGCATACGAGACATTAATAAAAATTTGATAAAGTATTATTTTAAGTAAAAAAATGAGTTGGTAGTTTAGTTTTTGATTAGAAAAACACGAAAAACGGTGCAGATGAACAGTTTGTTTTTCGATGTTTCAAATTATTTTTTGCACTTTTCCCGTGTTTCTGAAAATTTAGTTTTACCAGCTCTACAATATTTTTTCTGTCATATTATTTTATCGAGTAAAATGGACTTTTTTTAACTAACTGCAATAGTATAAAAATAAATAATTATTAATTTTACTAACAATTTTTCAAATATAAAAAATGTTTTGACGCAATATTTGTACGAAGTATCAATACAATTGAAGATGGTCGCTCAATTGAGAGATATTTTATAGAAGACATTTTTTTTAAATGGTCTTAAAAACTTAATTCGTCTATTAACAAAAATACTTCCTCGCAACGTAGAATAAAAGTCAAAAAAGTCAAAGTCACACAAAGGGCAATGGAGAGGGCTATGCTCGGAGTGTCCCTGCGTGATCGAATCAGAAATGAGGAGATTCGCAGGAGAACGAAAGTAACCGACATAGCCCGAAGAATTGCCAAACTTAAGTGGCAGTGGGCGGGGCACATTGCTCGCAGAACGGATGGCCGATGGGGCAGTAAAGTTCTGGAGTGGCGACCGCGTACTGGAAGGCGCAGCGTGGGTAGGCCCCCCACAAGGTGGACCGACGACCTGGTGAAGGTCGCGGGAATCCGCTGGATGCGGAAGGCACAGGACCGGTCGTTGTGGCGATGCTTGGGGGAGGCCTATGTCCAGCAGTGGACGTCTTTCGGCTGAAATGATGATGATGATGATGAACGTAGAATAATTACCAAATCAAATATCGATAAACCGTTGTAAATTCTTGAAAGATCAAGTCATCAGTAGTGGTTCAATTAAAAAGGATATTGAGTAAGGATGTCTATGGATTTTATTCTGATACATATCCTGCCAAAATTAATAACCAATCTATCCACTATTTACCCTACTAGAGATAGAAATTTGACATAGGAGCTTATGTCAAAATTATCTCTAGTGCCCTACTAGAGATAGGAATCGTGGATAGATTAAATATTAATAATGGCCTTTAGTAACGGAATCTTCAGTTTCCTCACATCTGGCTCACAGTGGCTCTTATCTTGCTGTCCTGATGTACTTTATACTTAATATTATAAATGCGAAAGTTACTCTGTCTGTTTGTCACCCTCACCTCATCACGACTAAACCAATGAAGCAATCGTAATGAAATTAGACAAAGCGGTATCCTGGGACCTGGAAAAATAGGTACATACTTGGACTACTTTTTGTCCTGAAAAAAGAAAGAATTCCTGCGGAATACGCGTTAAATGACATCCACTCGGGCAAAGCCAGACAGCATCAACAGCATCTTGAATACCATAAAGGACAGTGGGATGCCCCCATACTGCAGCATTGGTTACGCTACATGCCCCAGTGGCATAGTATAAACTACGTGAACTAGCTATATGTTAATTAAATTAATCTCAATTCGAAATTTGAAATTTCTAATTTACTAATAGGTTATAAGGGCCATGGTATAATAACACCAGGTAGTCTCTTCCCGTGACAGCTAGGTCACGTGATTGCCTCCGTACTACGTCATCGGCCGTGGAGCCAATAGCGGGCTGTTAGCGTGACACTTGTCAGTTTGATGTGCTGCCACTTTGTGAAAATAAATTACCCGAGCAAAATGCATTTTTTCATTTACTTTCTTCTATAAAGAATCACTTTTTAACTAGTAATTTAATATAGTTTCCTTTATTAACTAATTAGATGAATAACACGAGATAACAAATAGTTAAGCAAGTAGTTCTAGTTAGGAATTTATTTTATATTCATTATGAACAAAAATCTCCTTAAGTATATTGAAGATATCAATCAATGGCAGCACTGATCGTAACGTAGCTTGGAGGCATCGCGCTGTCATTGCGGGAAGAGAATACCTGGTGAAACATCTTACTATACCATGATAAGGGCAATGTTTACTAACAAAATGGATGCAAATATGAAATTAATGATTTATTATTATACAGCCACTTTAGTATTTTAGTACTTTAGTGTTAAAATAATTGAACAATTATTTAACTCGGAACCCATTTCCATGTGATAGACTCTAGCCTAGTACCTGTTGTGAGGTATGTTTCTAATAATTAAACCATACAGAAAAATCTCAGCTTAACAGTGTCTTTACCGGTGACATGAGATAACATTACTGATCAAGTGATCACCATTCAGAAATGTTTGATCAAACTCATCTCATTTTGACGTCTCATGATATACGGCAATACTCTTTATGTAAATTGTAGTTGTAACCAATACGTTAATCCTTTTTGAATAATTGTTAATCACTGTGTCATTTTGAAATAAGAAGGTAAGTTCTTTTAATTAAAAAATTACAAAATATGCTCCAATCTAATCTCAGTCTTGTAAATGTAAAAATTATGACAGTTATTAGATGTTCACCTTTGACTTTCTTCTGACAGATTCTATTGGAACACTGAATATTGCACATTTTAAATTTTGAGAGTTGAGCCTCAGGTCCATGAATTAAAAACAAAAATTCAATTTAAGCCAACGACCATACAGCCCATAGACGCCTCAAAGCAGGCGACCGATGTATGCAACACATCAATGAAGTTTCACTAATATAGGTCGCCACTTGAAATATTCAAATCAGTTTCGACCATTTACATGAGCCGTCAAAACTGCCGCGTTAGTGATTAGCCAATAGCTGCCTTGGAAAGGCTAACCGGATTGCAGTAGTCCGCCTCAGCTGGTGGCACAATTTATTGTACGCATTATATTCAACATTAGGCGTCTATTGGGCTGTATGGTCGTTGGTTTAAGATTTTACTACCAAATATTACAAATTTATATACCTTTGATCTACAGTAGGATTTCAATCAGCCTGTCATCATTATCATTTCAGCCGAAAGACGTCCACTGCTTGACATAGGCCTCCCCCAAGTATCGCCACAACGACCGGTCCTGCGCCTTCCGCATCCAGCGGATTCCCGCGACCTTCACCAGGTCGTCGGTCCACCTTGTGGGGGGCCTACCCACGCTGCGCCTTCCAGTACGCGGTCGCCACTCCAGAACTTTACTGCCCCATCGGCCATCATTTCTGCGAGCAATGTGCCCCGCCCACTGCCACTTAAGCTTGGCAATTCTTCGGGCTATGTCGGCCACTTTCGTTCTCCTGCGAATCTCCTCATTTCTGATTCGATCACGCAGGGACACTCCGAGCATAGCCCTCTCCATTGCCCTTTGAGTGACTTTGAGCCTTCTTATCAGGCCCATTGTGAGCGACCACGTTTCAGTACCGTAAGTAATTACTGGCAACACACACTGGTCAAAGACTTTCGTCTTGAGACACTGCGGTATTTTGGACGAGAAGATATTGCGTAGCTTCCCAAACGCTCCAACCGAGTCGTATTCGACGATTGACCTCTTTCTCAAAGTTGGACTTACCTAGCTGGTCAGTTTGTCCTAGGTATATCATAATCAGCCTGTAAGTACAAAGAATCCCATCAATAACGCCACACGTCGCCATTTTGATACACAATCAATATCAAGTTACGTCAGATTCCTGCCACCCGCAAACCGATGGTAATACTACTCCATATAATTGATCATGACTATATTGATGGCCATATTGGCTGTTTTCGGTTCATGTGCGATATAATTGAGCTTGCCTCTGACACTTATTGAGGCAGTGTATAGATGATGGCATTCCTTAGTGGTATCGGTTTCAGTTGTTAATGATATCAGTGATATTTTGGTGTATTCAAAAATTCAAATTTTTTATTTCAGTAGAATGTACAATCTACAATTATATCTTACGTTGGGGTCTCCTTTTAAGTATGGATAATACCTGTGCTAGGAGGCCCCGCTCTTCATAAAAAGTTTACTTAAGGTAGTATTGTGCATACATCAACGTTTACAACAAAAGGAAAACAATACAAAATTAATTATAAAATTAATTAGGTTTTACAAAACTATAAAAACAAAAAAGGAGTTTGGTTGTGTGAATGTGTGGCGTGTGTGAGTAAGGTGTTTGTTCGTGTAGGGCGTGTGAGTGAGGTATTTTTGTGTATGGTCAGTATCTGATTACCATAAAGAGAATGACGACTTCAGTGATCTAGTGGTTCGAGTGTCGGACTGCTGATCACGAGGTCGTGGGTTCGATTCCCATAGGACACAAATATTTGTGTGATGAACATAAGTGTTTGTGTTGGATCTGGGTGTTTCTTATGTATTATAAGTAAGCAGGACCGGTCGTTGTGGCGATGCTTGGGGGAGGCCTATGTCCAGCAGTGGACGTCTTTCGGCTGAAATGATGATGATGATATCGCGTAGGTATATTATTTAGATTGGTTTCCTGAAGTTTCGAAAGCTTTGCTTTTTTATCTGTAAAGACGCTTGTCATCTTAGTCTTCCTGCGACCACGAACGCTGCAAAGCTTTCGAAACGTCAGGAAACCAATCTAAATAATATACGCGATATAATCCGGTTAAACTTTACGTTTTATTATAATGTCTAGTGATCGCGAAAACCTGAGAAATGATTAATAATATACAATTTTATTATGAATAATTCAACGTACTCATAAAATTATAATTGTGTGCCCCACGGTTGCGCCAAATAGGCTCGGTTCAGCAAAAATGCCAGACAACTAGTGTCTGGCGCTGGTTTTCAACTCGACCTTATGTGTGTCACGGAAGAAAATTAGTATCTGTGGTGTGTAAGGTGAACTACATTTCCAACTGACACAATTATCCAAGAATCGAATCTAATCGCTCTCGTCCTTCGCTTGGCCCATCAAGATACCTCGTCCTCTTAGATTGGACACTGTCCCACAGGATGTGCCCATTGCCACATACTTGCTCCTTTATGATCTTCAATACAGTAAGATTCCCTCGGCTATTGTATCCAAGACTATACCCATCTCTTTTTAACAATAAGAGAGAGGAAGACAGATACGCGTAATATGATCCAATATTATTATGGGAGTAAAACGGAGTTATATTGATTTATTGTATGTTTTCGTTATTGTGTAATAATGTAAGGACATTCTTGGTAATAAAAGCCCTTTTACTAACACCCTCTTGTAGAAGGTAACTGGAGATAGATGAGTTAGTTCTATAATAAGATCTGTCACTCACACGTGTGTTGTTGTAGCCGAAATTAATTATAAGGTACCTAGAAGGAAAATCGTGTAGGTACATGAAGAAAATATCTTTTGAAATGGGTGCTTTTATAATTGAACAAGGTAACAATGTAGAACCATAACATGATATAGACAAGCACTAATTTAAAAAAAAATGCATCATATCCTATTCATGAACTCTGTCTTCTTTATTTAACCATGTAGTATTATATTATCTGTGACCAGGTATCAAGTATCTTCTTACATAGACGATATTACAGTAGATATTTTATTTTAATCAACGGAATTGTATCTATTATTGACTATGACTGACTCTGTCATCCATTGTCTTATATGCTAACTTAATATATACTAATCTATACTACTACTACCAAACCACCACATCATTCAACCACCAACACCACATCACACCACACCACCACCACACCACCACCACCACCACCACCACGACCACCACTCAATCCCACCACCATCACCAACCACTAGTATCACATAATTGAACGACGATTGAAAAGTATGACTCTTTTCAATGACCATGAATTTTTAAAAAGCCCCTTTTCAATAATTTATCAAAAGAAACCAAAAGTTTAGGTATTGTTAAAATAATTAAAGAAATGCCTATAGTGCTTCAGAAAGAATTTTTAAACAAACTTAAAATTTTCACAGAAAATTCGTAATTGGAATAAGTGAGGCTTAAAATAATTTAATTAATTAGAGAGCATTTAGCCGCTTGAGTAAAATAACAGGAATACTTGAACTTCAGTTACTAATTCTAGTTTTATTCAAACTTTAAAAAAAAACTAAACATTTCAGTACTTCGGCGAATCCGTGGGCATATACGAATTAGGTATCTAATATTATAAACGTGAAAGTTTGTGAGGATTTATGGATGTTTGTTACTCTTTCACGCAAACCTACTGTATGGATTTTGAAATTTGGCATACAGATAGAACATAACCCGGATTTATATTAATTTAGACCGCCCCTGTACCCATAATTTATACGTTATTTCTGGTTACTACTATGTTCATGGTGTACAATAATAGTACATTACTGTCGAGGCCTGAAATGAAGCAATTTACGGCCGAGTAATATTGAAAGGACGAGGCGCAAGCCGAGTCCTTTTTAACTAAACGAGGCCGTTAATTGCTATTTCGGCCGAGACTTGTATAGTACTTTTCTCTCATTTGCGAGGAAACACAACACAAATTAATTCAACAGTATCTCATTTTCATTCACGTCAATTCGTCCGCGCGCGGTACTTGTTCTATTTTCAAAGATTTGAAAAAAAAAAATGCGCATTGAGCCTGTATAATGATAAATATTCTGTACCTAAAAACACCTAATTTATGTAAGTGTGTACTTAAAAACCTCGGTAGCATAATTTAAAAAATAAAAAGTGTCCAGCAATTTCTATTATTGTCCTGTTGGAAATTACCGGCCTGTTATTTCGTTGCGTACGGAAAAGAGCCGATTGTTGTATTCTTTTTTTTTGAATAATGAACCAATTTCCGAGCAAGTGGGAGAAAAGTATATTCTATCTATCTATCTTTCTATTTTCATGACGCGCCGATCAAGTTGCAGTGACGCTGCAGTTCGTATCTGACAGCGACCGCCGACGAAAAACGTTGTTTTGATCGAAACTGTGGACTGAAGTGCAGTTACAACTGCACTTCTTTAGTTACGTCACAGATAATATAATACTATTACGTGAATTGGCCTTCTGTTCATCTTCTCAGTACAAAACGTAGCCTACATCAGTCTCCAGATCCCAGGCTACCTTCTTTCAGAATTTTAAACAGTAGTGTTAATTAGGCTAGCTAGGAAAAACAATAACATGGCCGTTCAAATTGCGACGTATTGATCTCCACCATGCAATCCAAATGCAAACATTCTTTCAAAAAATAATCTGAGACCGAGTCTTAAATTTTAGTCGAGAATGGATGAAACCGTAATCTAAGGGGCTCGTGGCTAAGTAGCAACCACGTGGATCAGTCAGTCCGTGGATGGGTGACCATTTCGTTGCACATCGAGACCCCTCCGTGCCTGGGTGAGCACGTTAAGCACGGTCTCGGTTGCCATTCGAACATATTTGGCAGTCGTTACGGGTAGTCAGATGCCCGAAAGTTTGACATCTGGTCTAACCTCCGAATATCGGTATTGCCCAGTAACTGTGTTGCGGGGGTCTGATGGCAGTCGCTCCGTGTAAAATACTGATGTTCAGCCGCATCTGGCTAGACTGGAAGCCGACCCTAACATAGTTGGGAAAAGGCGAGGAGGAGGATGAGACCGTGGCACACCTCGGACACTCAATACAATATGAATGCTAGCACCACCTACATACACAAGATTACGTCGGTATACGAACGCACACACACGTATAGGTTAGGGATGCTCGCCGCTCGTAGTTACGGCTGGGTTTCAAGAGCTTCTCAGTAGTTCCCAGATATGGCGTGTTTGTATAGCGACTGGCGATTGACATCCATAGCACGATTGCAGTCCAAGTGCCGTCATACTGTGGGCGCGTGCGGGGCGCGGGCGAGGAATATTGAATTGGCGGGGGACGGTGAGTGGCCGTTCTGTACGTTAGTACTATTAGATATTCTGTGACCGTGGTTTCGGTCGGACCGTACTTCAGATAATACCGCTTCAAAATTACTTCCAATACACATTTTCCACGCAAAATTTCCCCTCAATCATGAAACGAAACATCAACACAGAAATAATAATCGTATTCTTCGTGTTTCTGAATAATTACCGTTGAAACTCACTGTCTATTAAAACGTTTCAAAATATTTCATTGGAGAAGTTCACGACTTATAAAACTTTCCTTTTAAGGATTTAACAGTAAGTCTTCGAAGTTTCGTAGTAACAGAATCGGCTGTCTCATTTATTTTCATTTCTAAGGGTTTTGTTTAAATTTTAGGCATTGTATTTTGAAATGTTTGGGAAAGCGACTGAGATAGATTTAAAAAATATTTAATATTAAATATTTTTGCTTTTATTTATATTTTATTGTCAGTGTGTTAGTATGCTTGCTTGCTTGCTTGTTTTGTTTCTTACCACACTTCTTAGTTCTGTACCTGTATTTGTTCTGTGTTCTTGATTTTTTTTGGTAATTTTGTGCGTCACTTTTGAAGCAAATAAATATTTTTTCTTTCTTTTCTTTCTTTGTTCTTTATTTGAACCAGTTCGGACGAATAAAAAAAGGAGGACGGAATCTCGCTAAGAAAAATTTAAGCACTTATACACATTTTTTACACTTATGTATGGTAGTGAAAGTTGGGTATGGCAGAAGAAACATGAAAACAGAATAAATGCAGTAGAAATGAGAGCTTTGTGAAGTATGTGTGGTGTAATTTTGAGAGATAAAGTAAGAAATAACGTGATAAGGGAGCGTTGTGGAGTGAAAGAAGATGTAGTGACAAAGAATGAGAAAGGTATGTTAAGATGGTTTGGACATATAGAGAGGATGGACGAGAGGAGATTGACGAAACAAGTATACGAAGCGAGTGTGGATGGAAGAGTTGGAAGGGGACGACCTCGGCGAACGTCGCGATTGATTCAAATCGCGGACGTTCTCAAAAAATGCCAGGTTAAGAGTTCTCTAAACCGACGAGCATGCATGACGAGGTTAATGGACGTAGATGAAGCGAAAGAGGTGTGTCAGGATCGTAGCAGGTGGAAATCCATAGTCTCTGCCTACCCCAATGGAAAACAGGCGTGATAATATGTATGTAGCGTTATGGTGATTTATTAGCCTTCAATCTTTCCAGATCGGTACCACTGACATTGGTACCCCATAAACGGGTGTATGGATTAAGATTCACGTTTTTTTCCTCATGGAATGGAAGCTATTGGAATACCAAACGGTTCCAGTAATATTTTATCCTTGGGAGCCGTATAACAGTAATAGATTTCAATTTCGCAGTGGTAGGCTATTCGTATTTATTAGATGCCATCAGACCATTACACCCCGTTTGGAAGACGCCTATATTCAGCAGGGGGTTAAGATGGATGGGTCCTGGATGACCATCAGATGTTTATAATACCAAGGTTTAAATAAATAAAACGCGTGAAAATAAAAATATATACACCCATCTATGAACACTCCTGTATCATGTAGATCTGTGCATCTATAGACCTGACAAATATTTGTTCAATTTTTTTTTTCACTCAAATATGTTTATTTTAAATAGATCTAATTACAGGCACTTATGAAAATGGTCTAATATCATGGTTCCAAGTGGTGGGTCTTATGAAGAAGAACTCGTAGGTAGGCTTTTAATATAATTGATCGATACACTAAATACATTTCGTGTGAATACAACACTTTAGGTGAATACCTACAAGAGCCAATTGATCAGTCACTGCGTCAATCGAACTATCAAAAGCAAGTTTTAAACTAAATTATTTGGAACGACAAAATATTCTTCACTCAAGTTACCTGTCAAAAAAACCACCCAAAGACATACTAAGTGGAAGCTGAAGTTAAGTTCGATACCACGAGCAGTGTTCACGGTAGCTTAGTGGCTAAAGCACTGGCGTACTGAGCCAGGAGTCGCAGTTCAAATCCTGCTTGTGAGCGATTTTTTCTTTTCATAATTTATATCCTTAGATTTCGCTTCGCATGTTTAATGCGTTAAAAATAATAATATACCTGGCAGAATTTTCATCTACAAAATTGTCTAGTAAGTTAGTCAAAATTAGGAAGCCTTTGTATATATCTATATAAAATATACATTCTGTATAACAACATGTTTAAGCGATACAAAAGCACAAGAGGCAACATACTGTGTTTAAAGATCGTAAACTGAACAGTCTTGCAACATTATAACTATGAATAATACTCATCTTGTATAGAATATTTTACATGTAGTTAATATGTTTTTTCTTTTGTTCTAGAATAATACAACGTGACTGTCATTCCTTCAGTCTAACTCTGGAAACATAACAAAAGGTAAGCCGATTGTAGCACTATCATAAACCGTACGTCGAACATAAGTTTTAGTTTACCTATGTAGTTTAATAATCCTTTGTGAACAATTCATTAAGAAAAATAAAATTATTTGTTAGGTAATAGCGCGGCATTTATAAGCTAATGTAAATTTTAAAATAAATTATAAGATCATTACTTATGTACTTCATTCTTGCAATAAATAGTTCTGATTCTTACAATTTCGTTTAGATTCATTTGTTGTTTCTCTTTCTTCTTTTGTAAATTATGTCTTTGAATTGTGCTTTTTACTTGTATAAAATAAACGTTTTATCTATGTATTTAATAGACAAGATAAAGTCAAATAAAGAGCAAATCCTTATATCTCAATTTAGCCCCTCAATAAGATTACCATTAATGTTATTGTGTTATAGATATTAATAAATTCTTTCAAAAAACATGCGAAGCGAAGCATGAATTCAGACCTAATGAAGGTTTTTTTTCTCGTTTGATATTTGGTTTACTTTAAAAAGGCTTCAAGTTTCTACTACACGATATTGCTAATAAGTTCAATAAAAATTAATAAGAAGTAGATAATATAGTGTTACTTCAACATTTTAGGTAGAACATACACATTTTATTACTTATTTTACATATTCTACAGTTATTGTTAAAATTTATATATGTTCGGTCCAAGTAACCGAACACTTGAGAGCGCGGCTCTTTACAACAATCGTAGGTACTAAGGAATAATTATATTTTCAACTTCATAACATCAGTGCATTACTAGGCATCGAACAGACCGGGTGCTGCTTTCACTAAATTACAATCACATGAGACTTTCCATCTTCATGTCTCAGTTTGGCGAACCGACTTGCGGTACCATTTAGGCAACAGCCTAGGTGGTATTGAAGTTGTTATGGGCAAAGGTAACCGCTTAACATCAGGTGGGCCTTTAGCTCGTTTCGCCATCCTATATAACAAAAAAAAAAAAAAAAAACATAACATTGAAACATCCTAATTATTAAGAACATACAGCTTGTCAGAACTCAAAATAAACTTTTTCTCTATTAATTCAGTGCTTTAATATCATTAAAACCTTGCACCCCGCACAATATACAATCGAAACGTACGCCACGTTTCGATTTGCAGTGATCCTAAAATATCTTTATAACAATATATTTTTAATTAATTTCTTAATGAAAATCTTACATTTCACAACATATGAACATAGAGCTAAGAAGCGCGAGACGCGTACGTAACATTTAATTTGTGACTTGACGTCACATCACCCACGTCAAAACGTCATTGTTCGACGTTATCAAAAATTCTCATAAGCCACCCTTGATTTATTACTCTGCCCACCCCTTTTAAAGGGTGGCAACTAGCTGACGTAACGACCCTTTCTGAATTCTTTAATGTAATTAAAAATACTCCAGTCTAGAATTTAAATTCTTTAGTGATGGGAAATTTTTGACACGTGAAGATATTGTCGACAGGGAGATATTAAAATAGGGGTTAAAGGAATTTTGTGGAAGAATGGTTAGGAAAAATGGGGCTTCAAATTGTTTAATTGCTTTTGGGAATTTTAAGCCAGCTAACCTTATTCTGTATCATCATGTAATTTTACTTCCGAATTTCGAAATTCTTTTATTTAAATAAATTAAAAAACACTACGTACTTTGTAACTGAGATATCATTATTTGATTTAAAAAGAAACTATTTGTTATGAGTGATGATATTTACAAATGTTTTGAATAAGAAACATAATATATATTTTCATGTCCGTTGTTATTATTTGTACGATAATCTGGGGAAACTGTTACTGGATATTGTTTTACCTATTCATATACTTTACACATATGTTTGTATGTTTTTGTATCTGTAACTAGGTATATCTGTTTATTGCCCAAGTTAAATAAATATAGGTACGTTACATGTTTAGGAAAAATTAATAATAATAATTGATTTAATGTTATCAAAATATTTTTGTTTACATGTAGTCAGTGATATAATGTCCTCCCGGCCGAATTTCGGTCACGGCGGCCAATCTCAACAGAGACTAGCCATCTGCGCGGGACATATTATAGTGCACAAGTGTGTGCGCAAACACAGGTCCACTCTTTATTCCCTCACTCTCATAATCCAATGGGACGGCAATTCAACACGACCGGAGAGAGATCAGTCAGTGATATAATAATAGCTTCAAGGACTAAATAATTAAACATTTTATTACATAACTGCAAAAGTGTTATGGAAATGCCACGGTAACTTGTTAAAGTTTGCAAACATATTCAATAATATTAAATGAATTTGCGACTATTATTAACAAAAAAATAAACAAACGTTAAAAAGAATTAGATTTCACTGTGTTAAGTCAAAAATATCCTATCATATATTGAGCTTTTGACATTTACCTCACTGAAATTGTAACATTCATTGCCAAAGAACAATAGAACCGGCGCACACCAGTTAAAACTAGTTGTTAGATAAGGACGTTCAGGGGCCGTATTATGAAGTGTTAAAGCCATCATTGTTCCGGTGTTAAGAGGGATGGACGCTATAAGTCCTGTATAGGTCTGTCTCTCTTTCGCAACGAAACAACGATGATTTTAACACTTCATAATACGGCCACAAGACATATTACCTATATTGGTGTAACTTTGTACCACAAACTTGCAACTTTGTGGGTGTACTATACACCTCTGCCTACCCCTTCGGGGAAATACAGGCGTGATGTTATGTTATGTTGTTGTTGTTGTTTGTACCACAAAATAGAAAATGGAAGTTTTAAGAACAATAAGGGTCGTACAGAAATATAACTTTGCATTAAAAATTATCATCTGTTTTCAAGATTATTTTCTAGTTTAGCGTCTGCAGTCTTAATTGGTGTCGGGGTAAATTCTATTAATTTTAAACCAATTTCATTCACATTCATTTTTGTTTTTAATTTTGCTCCTCATTCCTTAAACACTCAAATAGATATTCTGCCAGTTTTTATATAAAACTAAATAAATTCGATCAATTGTTGGCTAAACCAAATCGATGAATCTTATTAGATACGAACACAAGTAGAGCTTATTATCAGAAATCGTGTTAAAACATCGGCTGGTTAAAGTACTAGTGGTAACTTATAATAAAACAAATTTAACCAGATTACGTCGCGTATATTATTTAAATTGGTTTTCCTGACGTTTCGAAAACCAAAACCAACCAATTTGAATAATATACGCGATGTAAACCGGTTAAACTTGTTTTATTATAATGTGTAGTGATCGCGAAAACCTAAGAAATTTACTATGATTGTTCGCAGCACTTCGTCTATATTTTTTACTTTGTCTGGTGTCAGAGTGAGAATTCATTGAAGTTTCGCTTAAAGTTGAATCACAAAAACAATCAATCAGTGGGCATAAGCGGCACGTAAAATTTTCGCTGACACGCATACAGGCGCTCGAAAAATTTATGAACATAGCATTTTAAGGACAACTAAAAAATCTTTTGACTTCACTCCGTGTGCGACTACTGCGGTTCTAAGCATAGCGTTCGTGGTCGCAGGAAGCGGTAGTGGTAATTTATTTGATACTTGCTTTTACCCTCGACTTCGTGCCCGTGGTTCCTTATCACACAGAAACTGTGCATTTTTCTGGGATAAAAAGTAGCCCTTCTCACTTTCCGGCCTGTCAACTGTCTAAAAATACGTAAAAATCTCGATGATCCGTTGCTCCGTTTTTGCATGAAAGAGAAACAAACCAACAAACACACTTTAGCATATAATATTTTAGAATTGAGCTTTTATTAAACTATTAAAATACGATATCTACAAGTATTGTCAAGCGATGTCATTGGGTGGCAACATTTTGGTCAAAAATAATAGCATTCACAGTTGATATGAGATTTTAAACAACAAATTAAATTAATCAACCTTCCACGGATTGAATGAAGTGAATCTTCTTATGTATCTTAGCGTAGTAATGACATTATACCTACTGGTAAACAATTGATGATCGTTGTGTGCTTCTTTTTATTGCGCTGTAAAACTAATACGTTGACATTGTTGTTTTATGTTGTTTTGATGGTCAGTCTGCCCGTTATTGTGCCTGTGGCCATCAAATTGGAGCCAATTCAATTACCGTTTGGGTAATAAATTGCGTAAAATTATATTGATGTATGTTGTAGGGAATCTTTGGGGAAATTGTGATTGGATAAGGGTCTAAGCAGACATTTGGACACGCCCTTTTGTGTGTGATGTAACTCATGTAACCATAAACCTAAGGAACTTGATTCTATGGGCGTGTGTTGGCATAAGAGGCTGTGTTTAGCTGCTTTGGGCTGCTGCTATGTTGATATGTATGACCAGTACCTAAGTTGGGAGTGGGAGATGAAGTCAGGAAATTGGTTAGAAAAATAGGTTTAAAAAGTTGTGATAGCTTAGTGGTTGATCGCTTGCCTTTCATACAGGATGTTCTGAGTTCGAACCCGGCCCGCCCTGAACGTAGCCTTTGAAAGCCAACTTGAATTTTCTTCACTCCGCGTGCGATTACTGTAGTTCTAAGGCTAATTATTATAAGCCTGGGTAATAATTAGCGCAATTTTACGAATATACCATTGTCATGTTATGTCTCGTCAACTCAGCCTATCGCAGTCCACTGTGGATATAGGCATCTCCCAAGGTGCTCCACAACACTCGGTCCTCTGCCTTCAGCATCCAGTCCCTCCCAGGCACGTTCGTTTAATGTTATGTCTACTGTACTGTATTTAAACAACTGATTAGTGCAACCTCTTCTTTGAGATGATCTCATAGGTCAGCCTAGAGGCAGGACAATAGATCATTATCAACTATATTATTTATTGCTTTTATACGCCTACTGACCTGCCAACACCTACGCTTATGAATGAATGAATTAATGATATATTTATTTGCAAGAACATAGGTAACATTGAATTATTACCTATTCATAGAACAAGACCACCGTTTCTTCTATCGCAGATTTTTAATAGTTCTCATCTCCCATAAAGATCATATTTCTTTCTGACTATAAAGTACAACGAAGATACTATATTTGAATTACAATTTAGCCTTGAGGCTTATGAAGGATAAATTTTTATATACCTACACAAAATCTACAGCACACCACTCACCCACACAATACACTCTTACATCAACTACACAATACACATACAGTCATGGCTTAGTAGTAACCGCCACCAATTAATTTCTTTTTTTTTTTTACTTTTTTTATTATTTACCTACTTCTAACAACAATTATTAAGGAACAATGAAAAGCAATGTACCTACTTCTTACCGAATATAAAACTTAGAGCTTAGTTTTAGGGAAGGCACTGTTTCCTGTGATACAGGTTGTCACCTAGTTCAGGAGACAGAGCTCCATTGTTATGAAACATATTTGGTTGCTAATAAACGTTATTTTATTTATTTATTTAGTTATTTAATTTTAACATTAAATAATAATTATCCTAATTAATTAATTGTAAACAGCAATATTTTTCGTAATAGTTTTGGCGATTTAGAATGGAAAAAAACGGTGGCGCATTGCTGTTCTTTTTATGAGATATAGATCTGCTCTTGACCGCAATCTAGACAGCTTTGTCAAGATGTGGTCGACGATGGAGCGAGCAAACCTATTAAGTGCCGACTCACTCCAGCTTTAAAGGCGTTAGGGTTGTAAGTGCCTGGAAATAGAGATGCGGGCAGGGAATTCCAGCACTTGGCTGTGCACATTATGAAAGATTTCTCAAAGCGCTTGGTTCTGATAGTAGGGATTTCTACCAAATGTGGATGATATCCTGCAATGCGTCGTGTAGTCCGATGAAAGAAAGGAGATAGCGGAATAAGCTCATGGAGCTCTTGCGCACACTCTCCAAAGTACAGCTTGTAGAACACCGACAAACAAGCAACTGTGCGTGTATGGGCTAAGTTTTGCTGTACGTCTGGTCGTCCGATAATGGAATAGACTCAGTTATCGGGAGCTGAATATTAATTGTCATGCCAACTGCAAGATAATAAGGAACATGTAAAATGATCGCTGAAAAACTTTATATTTGCTGCTTAATTCACACAAACAAATCAATCAAACAGATTTCATGTCCTAGAAATAAAAACAACCAAGGCCTTATAATTAGGAAAAAAACCATGCCCGACATTGGCCATAGTTGATGCCAATTATATTACTTCTGGATAATGTAGCTTTCTAATGATAAAAGAATAATTAAAATCGGTTCATTAGTTTCAGAGTTTATCGATTACAAACAAACAAACAAATCCTTCCTCTTTTTAATATTATTAGTATATTAGTTTTAGTATAGGTATAGATGAAAGGAAGACCCTAAAACCTGTGCGTCATAGGTCATCCAACCTATCAGCTTACTGTGAAATAATTCCGTTTTCGTCGACGATTACCAAACCACAATATCGCTGCCAGCGACCACATAATAACTTGTTCTGTCTCATGATGACTAGGAATGCCAAGGTGGTATCACCACACAAGTGGGGTAAAGTGTTTTCTCTAGTTTTTAGGGTTTGATTAGTAAGAGGTGCTTATTTTGAGGTGAGAGCCAGTGTTTTGGCAAAATGATTTGAGGTGGGGATCGGGGCTTTTTTAAGGTTCCGTACCCAAAGGGTGCCAAACAGGATTCTACATGCTGAAATTTTAATCGCTTAATTCCTGAAAAGGGGTCATTTAACTCATCATCATAAACAACTTTTACTATGGGACCAACCCTGAAATAGCGAAAAAATTATCAGGTGGTCCCTACACTTGTGTTCACTTAAATCGATAAAATGTAGGGACCACCTGATGTTTTTTCGCGATTTCAGTGATGGTCCCATAGTAAAAGTTGTTCATAATGATGAGTACAATGACCCCTTTACGGGAATTAAGCGAATAAAATTTCAGCATGTTATATCGGCCCTCTCCCGATCTCGCTTTGCGGCTTCCTTCTGAAGCATAACGGTCTCGCAGAAGGAAGCCATGGCCCTCCAAGCCGTCGGATCTGCCAGCATAGCCGACACTACTGCTGGCAGAGAAAGATCCTGCCCGATCCGGCTAACCAGGTCCCACCATTTGGAGCCCCACGCAGGCCGCTGGAGCAGACGAGACCTTGAGTGGAGACCGCGAGTCGGCAAACGAAGCGTAGGGCGCCCCCCAGCCAGATGGACCGATGACCTGAAGAAGGTGGCTGGGGGGACTGGATGCGGAGTGCAGAGGACCGAGTGTTGTGGTGCAACTTGGGAGAGGCCTATGTCCAGCAGTAGACTGCGATAGGCTGAGTTGATGATGATTAACTTAGGTGGTGTTGCAGTTGTTATAGGCAAAGGTGACCGCTTAGTATCAGGTGGATTTTTAGCTCGTTTTTCGATCCTATACTATAAAAAAACTTACACAGAGTAAAAAACCATACTTTTACATTGATAAAATACAAACACACATTTCTGTGACCTTTCCACTCCAAAAACGTAACCCTTTCCTCGTAACGAATAGAAAACATCGCATGCCGTCCCAAAATTCTTTGTACCCTCATTTCAATGAAAGAAATCACGTAGTGTGTCGACCTCAGCCGCTTTTATGTTTTACACTAAAATTGAATACGGTTTGCGATAGGGTTTTACGATTTCACGTAAAATAATTGTACTTGAAATATTTGTATACGTAGCTACCGGGGGGGGTTTTAGTGGGTAAAAATCCCACACACCCCGGCCTCTGTCCTCCATGAGGCCGGCAGCCTTTTGAAGGTTTCCTCCTCGAATAAAAAAAAAAAAAAAAAAAAAAAGGTACTATATAATTAAAATACCGTCAAAAATTAGTAGTACCTATTTGAAACACTCTTAGTATAGTATAACGGGCTGGTTTCCGCAACTCCACGATCAAGCGTATATTTTGCGTACGGGTGGGAACTTACTCGATCCACCCTAACTCCTCGAAAAAGGCCAGCAACGCTTTGGTGTTGCTGGTGATCTCTCTGAGGGTACCTGGGTTACCGAAGTACTTGGCCCTGTATGTGGCGACCTCAGGGCAGTCTAGAAGCACATGGGCTGCTGTCTCGTCTTCCACCATGCAGGCTCTGCACAGTGGGCTGTCCGTGACACCTATGACAAAAAGATGTTTGTTAAAGGACCCGTGGCCAGTAATAGCAGCTGTGACTGTACGCAGCTGTTGTTTTGACAATCGGAGGGCCTGTTTCGTAAACCGGCCGTCGATTGTGGGAAGTGCCTCATTGGCCTGCCTGCACTCACCATGGTCTTTCCATAGTTTGTAGTGTTTGTCCTTGGTGCGTTTCCTTACCAAGTTGCGTAGGTATCCAAAGGGGAGTGGCACTATGGGTTCAGGTCCCACGACTACCATACTCGATCCCCTTCTGGCCAGTTCTTCCGCTGCGTCATTGCCTCGGGAACTGCTGTGTCCTTTGATCCATTGAATGGTTATGTTATTGAGATTACCTACCTGGTTGAGGTTTTGCTGGCACTCGTGTATCAGCCCCGAGTTTACCGTATGGCTGCTCTAGCTTGTAGTACGGACATGCTGTCCGAGAGTATACGAATTGAGTGGTCTTTAACCTTCCTGGCTATAATCGCCGAAGCTGCCAGGGAAATGCCCATGCACTCGGCCTGGAACACCGTGTTATGGACCCCCAATGGTGTGGCTATGTGTATATTGAGGTCTTCCGAGAAGATCCCGGCACCCGTACCTGTGCCTGTTTTGGATCCATCCGTGAAGATTCGCACATCTGCAGGGCACAGCCCTTCGCATCGGTGATCCTCATACAGCTGGATTTTGTACTTGTCGAAAATAAATTGCTTGGGAATCCGGTCGTTAATGGATTTCAACAGAGGGAATTCATTGCTGAGTTCCTCTATCAACGCGGTGTGTTGTGTACTACTCTTACTCCATAGATTTAGTGTTTTTAGACGTACTGCCGCCATCGCCGCCTCCTGTTGTATAAAAAGGTGGAGCGGTGGAATTCCCAGCATGGCTTCGAGTGCTGCAGTCGGGGTAGTCCTCATGCAGCCTGTAATCGCCACACAGGCAAGTCTTTGCATGCGCTGTAGTTTGTTTGAAGCTGTAATCAGCTTGGTTCTAGGCCACCAAACTACGGCCCCATAGGCAATCATGGGGCGGATTACCGCGCTGTATAGCCATAGTATAATTTTAGGGGATAGGCCCCACTTCTTACCTATCATTTTCCACTAAAACACTCTTTATAGTATTGTTCTTATTTTATTTTTGGTCTATAATCATTGGTTGCTTTTACTGGCTTGGCACCCGCTCATCACTTCAGTGCTGTGTTGAGGCTCAAGTTGCAACACAGCATCATGCTGAGTGTCAACCTCTTTGCCGCAGATACTATATGCAAAGTAACTATTCTTATGATAGAAGTTTTTAAACTTTCGCGAATTTCACTCATACTGAACTATATTTAAGACTGCTCGAGTGTGCTCGTGACCACGGCCAATGCAATTTGGCCGAAACGTCGAGGTCAGTCAAAATGTTTGTTATGTTTTGATTTTACTGTGCGAGACAAGTCCCGTAAATATAGTTCAATATTCTTATGATGTTACAACTATGTATCTATAATAACTTCTTAGGTTTTCGCGAATCAAGTCCCAAACAGCACGCAACACTGTAAAAGATAATGATATTGTGAGTGATTACTGCGTGCATCGAAACGATTTTAATTAATAATATTGTACGGTAGATTAAATTTTTTTTTAGAAATATCTGTAAAGACAATTGTCATCTTGGTCTACCTGCGACCACGAAATGCTGTAAAGCTTTCGAAACGTCAAGGAAACCAATTTAAATAATATACGCGATTTAATCCGGTTATCCCTTATCTCTTATCATGGGTGTCGTAAAAGGCGACTAAGGGATTCACCAGAGGATGGGCAGCAGCGTTCTCTGAGTATTTAACCAACCAACTGCGATCGCCAACCCGCCTGCCAAGCGTGGCGATTATGGCATATCCCCCCCTTAATTGGGGGAGGCCTATGTCCAGTAGTGGACGTCTTTCGGCTGTAATGATGAATCCGGTTAAACTTTGTTTTATTATAATATGTATCTATAATTCCTAAATTTTAATAAAGTTATTTTTCATGTTCAGCTACCGCATTCTTGTTGTCTCCATAAATAACTTTTCTTTATTTTCTTCTTTTTTTAAAAATTGGTCTATCCGACAATGGTCGTGGTCGTCGCGGACTCATTTGCTCACCTTAGGGACTTTACTCATGGCGCGACGATATCGCTCACAGATCTGCTGCCGAATTGCGTAACTCACTCGCGATCGCAATCATCTGGATTTCAATGTTCATTGCTCTGTGTGTTTTGACAATCCGTCATATTGACAACTACGTACCACGCAATGAATATTGCTGTAATTTCAAAATGAAAGCTGATGTCAATGTGAATGCATTACACAATTACCCCACTGCTCGATATCGAATTAATTGCATACATGTACGTTCTAATGACCTGCGATCCTATTTCAAATAAATGTATGGGGGCGTGCGAGCGCTAGCACTTGTTTCGACTTTCACGTGATTCTCTGTTCGGGATATCGATTAGTGACTGTTGCGCAACTAGTAATTTTTTGGAAATATTTTTGGTATCAATTAGAACATGCGTACAATTTGAGTCGACAATCGATGCGATATCGCTCGCATCGCGTCATGAGTAAAGTCCCTTAGTAGGGCAACACTAAAGCCCGAAGCCCCAGCGATACGCTATTTGGGTCATTTATAATATTAAAATTGCTATTCACTTAGTATTTTATACACGTAAGGGAAAACAGCGTGTTGGGTAAAATTTTATGTTCTACGTGGCAGAATAAAAAATCGCAATGCTGAATAACTAAATAGACAGATAGAAAGTTAGTGTTTCGACCAAATTGGACAACTTGGTCTACCTAGTAGAATTTGTACAAGGTAGTACCTGCGTATAGGGATAATAATTTTGAAAGCTACAAAATTAGTTAAACCGATATAAGAAGTTGAATCGAGTAACCATAACCTATAATTTAATCACAAATTGTAGTTTTAAATAGTCACTGTATTTTTTAAACAATCTTATCTTAATATATTAAACAAAGTCGGTTTAGTTACATAATTTATAACTCAAGAACGGCTGGACCGATTTTAATGAAATTTTGCATACAGACATAACATAGCCCGGATTAACATATAGGCTACTTAAACGACATTCACGCCGGCGAAGTCGCGGGCACAGGCTATTTAACATATAGGCTACTTAAACGACATTCACGCCGGCGAAGTCGCGGGCACAGGCTATTTAACATATAGGCTACTTAAACGACATTCACGCCGGCGAAGTCGCGGGCACAGGCTATTTAACATATAGGCTACTTAAACGACATTCACGCCGGCGAAGTCGCGGGCACAGGCTATTTAACATATAGGCTACTTAAACGACATTCACGCCGGCGAAGTCGCGGGCACAGGCTATTTAACATATAGGCTACTTAAACGACATTCACGCCGGCGAAGTCGCGGGCACAGGCTATTTAACATATAGGCTACTTAAACGACATTCACGCCGGCGAAGTCGCGGGCACAGGCTATTTAACATATAGGCTACTTAAACGACATTCACGCCGGCGAAGTCGCGGGCACAGGCTATTTAACATATAGGCTACTTAAACGACATTCACGCCGGCGAAGTCGCGGGCACAGGCTATTTAACATATAGGCTACTTAAACGACATTCACGCCGGCGAAGTCGCGGGCACAGGCTATTTAACATATAGGCTACTTAAACGACATTCACGCCGGCGAAGTCGCGGGCACAGGCTATTTAACATATAGGCTACTTAAACGACATTCACGCCGGCGAAGTCGCGGGCACAGGCTATTTAACATATAGGCTACTTAAACGACATTCACGCCGGCGAAGTCGCGGGCACAGGCTATTTAACATATAGGCTACTTAAACGACATTCACGCCGGCGAAGTCGCGGGCACAGGCTATTTAAAATATATCCAAACTAAATCGCAATAGCAATAGTCAATGTCGTCAATGACAATAGATGTGGGTGTACTATATACCTCTGCCTACTATACTCTGCCCTCCGGGGAAATACAGTCGTGATGTTATGTTTTTATGTTTTTTTTAATGTAAATCGCGGGCAACAACTAGTTCACCTATAACCATATTAACAATTAAATATTGCCTAAATACCGGTTCACGATGATCGCACGACTATTTTACAACCAACAACTTGTTATCTTAGATCTTGATATTGAATAGGTCTATGAACTTATTAATATTGTCATTTATTTAGCAGTAGTACAGCTGCTTGTCAGTGGCAGCGGTGCCAGACGTACGATAATTATCGTAAATATACGATAATTTTGGCTCTGGTACGATACAAAATTGATTGAAATACGCAGAAATACGATAATTTTGATGCTGAAAATCATTGTTTTTGTTCATAGCTCAGTACTGTTTACGATAATTTTTCACCAAATTCCTTGATATACGATAATTTTAGAACATCAGTACGATAATCCACTTGTACTCATCTGGCAACCCTGGTCAGTGGCAGCGTAGCATGAGTTGGCACCCGGGGTGATTTTCTATTGAGCACCCCCCAAAATAAAACACCAAGAAATAAACGTGCATACGTGACTTTATTTTCTAAAATATTCAATGACATTGTCAAGGTTAGTCGCGCTTTGCTCATTGCGTATCTTAAGATTATTAAGTACAACTTCATTAATTTAATTTTGAAAAGCTTTTTTCACATGAAGCCACCGAAACGACAAATCTTATACACATTACTAGACTCGGAACAGACTCAGAATAGTCCCATTTTGCAGAATAATCTCAGAAACTCCAAGGTTGTCCACTGGACCGCCACTTGGGATGAAATACTGGCGGCTTCCAACTCGTCACCCCTTGGTATCAACACCCCTTGCGCCGCCACTGCTGCTTGTGAAAGAGCAAGTCCGGGGAAGTAGGTATTATAAACGTACATATTTCTGCTAGGTATAGTTTTCAAATTAATGAGGTACATATTTTTTTATTCTTTTACGACTTGGCCTTTAGGCCCAGAACGCCGGGGAAAAAGAGTGAGCGTGAAGCAAGATACGAGGCTTGCCGGGAATGAGTAGTGCGGCATGAAGTTAGCGCCACTCTGAATGAAAGAGCATATAAGCGAAAAAAAACAATTACTCAGAAAATATGTGCATTTTCGATAAAATGGCTTAGTAAAATTATTTCTAAATAATAAAACAATATTTAGGTAAACTATTGTATAAAAATAACAATAAATGTAGGATATATTCAGGAAACTGTTTGAAAATAAACAGTTTCAGAGGTATGTTTGGATTTTTTTATAATCGAGCCAAACAAGTGCATTCATTTTTTGGACTCAATAATATTGTCACATCTATCCTTGAGTAACATGTATTTTAATTTCTGTACCATAGAATGAGTAGTTTTTGAGTAGGATTAGTATGAGTTTGTTGACTTACGGCTGTCGGCCCCTTAAGGCAGTGCCATTGCAGGGTTTATGTACTACTAATATTGTACCATGAAATTGTAATACATGCTTAAAAACCAAGACATTTTGTACATAAAGGCAAATAAATAATTAAACTTAGAGGTCCACTTACGATCTATCGAGAAGGAAGGTCCTATGACACCACAAATCAGTAAGCCTCTAGACGCCTACTAGCCGGATACCCCCGGTCACAAAGCATAAAAACTGCTTGATATTCCAAGTTAGCTGAACTTTGAACTTAGACCAGAACTTCCAAATATACACTCACACATTCCTCCACTCACCCCCACACCACACACACCTTAACTCACCCCCACACAACACAAACACACCCCACCCAGTTCACCTACACACACTCTGACATACACACCTTCAATATTGTCCTTTTTAGGGTTCCGAAGTCCTACAAGGAACCCTTATAGTTTCGTCATGTCCGTCCGTCTGTCCGTCTGTCCGTCTGTCCGTCTATCCTAATCCTTTACAGCTTAATAACTTCTACAGTTATAAACATAAGTAAATGAAATTTTGTTAAAAAATAGTCTACATATAGATCTCAATTTTAAAAGAATAAAAAAATAGTTTTTACGTTCTTTAGGGGTGGTGCCCATACATGTGAAATGGGGAAAAAAATTTTTTTTTCGCTGCACCCCCTCGTGTGGGGTATCATTGAATAGGTCTACTAAAATGAAGGTAATATTTCATACATCACTTTTTTATCAGGTGTACCATCTGCGAAATATAGCCCGCCAAAGTGGCTTGCAATGTGTCCCCCCCCCTGCCATTTCTAAACTATGCCACGTAGAAACTTATAATCTTCCACATTGATTGACCTTTGTGAAAACTCTCTTTTAAAATTATTTCGAGTATAATGTGATTATAACACACTTCTTAAATTTGGCGCCATCTAGCGGCGTCGTACAACACTCTCTGGGTCGCCAATGCTGCCGTCAAGTGCCGTGTATTACATTTGGCACTGTATAGCGCCATCTAGCGGCTACTGACATCACTCTCTGAGTCGCCAATGCTGCCGTCTATTGCAAAAACTAAAATAGCCGTGATTAATATTCGATTTGATTTGTTTGTAACGCCTACTTAAGGAACCCTATAATACTGAGCATGGTCCGACATGCTCTTGGCCGGTTTTAGTTATTAGATTTTTATTGTTACTTTTAGATAGATATTATACAGAAATAAATTTAAGTACGGCTAATTATAATCATGCCAATGTTCTGTGGGGTTTGGCGCTGCATGCCGAGACACAGGTTTCCACCTACTTCGGCTGCAGATGCTCCCTTTTTTATAACACTATATAAATATTAGCACTAGTTTTAAGTCTTACTAATTTATGTTGTGTAATTCTTTGAGTCAATAAAAAAAAAAAAAAATGCAGTAGCACTGCATATCTTACGGCCAGCCACCAACCGGGACGTCACCCCGTCAGCGAGCGACACCAATCATATCACCGAACATTTGAGCCGACCAAATATAACGCGCGGTCCGCCCCCCGGTCCCCGCTAACATTTTACGACTGTGTTCTCATGCAAAATTTTGTTTCTGTGGCGTCTTGAGGCTAATTGGTCTGTGTATGACCCGTAAGAACTTTTTTTTGGTGAAATGAGATAAAGGCCCACCTGATGTTAAGCAGTAACATAACAATCATAACAACTGCAATACCACCTAATCTGTTGCCCAACTGGTACCGCAAGTCGGTTCGCCAAACTGAGACATGAAGATGGAAAGTCCCATGTGATCATAATTTCACCTTCACCCTTCAGACCGAAACACAGCAATGCAAGCATCACTGTTTGGCGGAGAAGTAGGTACGGTAGTAGTACTTCCCGGGACGAGATCTTTCACAATGGAGCTCTACTACTATTAAGAAAACCTACTATCTAATCAATTCTAAACTATAGGAAGTATCTGATGTAATTTTCTTAGTTACTCCCATAAACTGTTTCTAAATTGCCTTATTAATTAGTTATTAAGATTTCTTAAGTAATTTGTATGGCTGTGTTTTTTTAAATAAATTATTTATTATTTTATTTTATTATTGAACTTATTATACTAGCGTAAAGTATTAAGTGTATGGTTACTCTTTCTAAGTTGTAACCAATGTTATGATGCGTAAATAATATAAATGTATGACGTTTCCTACCTGTCGCGTCACGCGTCTGACGCTAGATTTGACGCGACGTGACGTGGCGTCAAAATGTCACGCGTGCCGAGTTACGGAAAATCGGGAAGACGGGTGCAGAATACAAAATTATGGTTGTTCTTGGTTTTTTCCAATAAGTATTTGAATTTGTCCTGCTTTTAAATTCTCACTCGTCATTTTATTATAAATTACGAAATAATTATTATATAAACAATTAATATTTTTAAAAGTTATTGGCAAAAGTCTAAAAGTTACCTATTGCTTAAAATAATAACAATAAAAATCTAATTAATTCTTTTTTTATTTATTTAGTTATATTATTGAGGACCTCCAACATAAGATATACACAAAAAATCACAAGTGACAGATACAGGATTCTATCTGGTGTACTCTTTCAATTACAGGAGGCCACATCATGCACAAAATTAATAATGATAAATTCATAAAAAGTTAGTGATGCAACATTTAAATATTTAAAAAGACAATTTTTAATGTCAAGCTCAATAATTCGTAATATTATACTTCCAAAACAAAACAAGGATATAGGTATCTAAAAGTTTTTAACTTCAAATTAAACTATTTCAATTAACCCTGAAAAACTGCTCCATACTATTATTTGTACCATTAATTGTCCTGTGTACAAATACAAAATACAAAATACAAATCATTTATTCTGCAAATTGGATGTTAAAAATCACTTTTACAAGTCGGTTAATTATAAAAACTAGATGACATCGGCATTTCCTATATGACTACCTCTGAGAAGAAATACCGAAACAAACTCAGGGATCATAGTCTCTTTTAAAGTCCAGACAACAAGACACGACAAGTTTGTTGTGTTATATAATAAATATGCATGGTTAAATGTATATAAACCAAATTGTCAAATTAAAGTATATAAATAAAATGTCACAACGGTGTATAAATCATGTCAAAAAAACGGTATAATCCAATGTCAATAAAAACTGTACAAAATAAAAGATGACATAAACGTAAACCTAGATATAAAAAAAAAGACAATATTGCCTGTATCTAGCGAGCAGATCAGTCCCAAGCTTTTTTATCATCAAGATAATCAGAAATTTTATAGTATCCTTTATTGCAAAGTTTAATTTTAATAAAAGCTTTAAATCTCTTAAGGGATAAATTACGGACCTCAATGGGAAGTTTGTTGTAAAAACGTATACATTGACCCATGAACGAGTTGCTTACTCTGTGGAGACGAGTAGGATGTACAGCAAGGTTGTGTTTGTACCTTGTGTTAAAACTGTGAACATCGGACATTTTAACAAAATCTGAAATATTTTTCTGCACATACAATAAATTTTCATAAATATATTGAGAAGCTACAGTCAGAATACCATACTCTCTGAATTTTTCTCTGAGAGAAACCCTTGGACCCAATTTGTAAATGGCTCGAACAGCCCTTTTCTGTAAAACAAAGATGGTGTTAATGTCTGCACAGTTACCCCAGAGGAGAATCCCATAAGTCATTACACTATGAAAATAACTAAAATAGACTATTCTGGCTGTATCCACATCAGTAATGTTCCGAATTTTCTTAAAACTCCAAAACAGTCTAGATCTTAGCACACAAAACCATACCTACATAACAGCTACAGTCATTTTATGATCTATCTCAAGATGCAATGTCGTATAAACGAAGCTGATGACTCACAATCACTTGCAGCCGACATAAACGCATCCTCGTTAATGGAATGTTACTCATGGCACAGATAATATAATACTATACTAGTACTCATGGAGAATGAGGCCGGTGATCGTTCTTATGATTGTGGGCCACGCAGGGATTAGATGCGTAGGTATTAGTTCGGTTTGAAGGGCCGCGCTTGCACGTGTAACATCATAAGTGACTAACACCTACGCGAAGTGAGTGAGTAGATATATGGGATTGGTAAAAGTACACAACTGTGTGTTATTTATGGTTTTTATCGTAGAATTCAAGTGGAAAATCAGCTAAAGTATAGATAGAGTAACGAATATTATTTTATTCAAAAAATTTTGTTTCCTATGAAAAACTGGGAATGATTCTGTTCCATACCTAGCTACAGTGCGAAAAAAGCAGCGTGCTCCACGAGTGACGATATTTAATTAATCGTCCGGCGCACCCTGGGCAGTCGGTCGCGCTACCAACCTGCTGGCTGGCTAATCTTTTCCCCACCGCATGAGCCTCAGTTATAATAATGTACTCTGTGGCATGAGCGATTATCATTATGTATATGTAGCTCACGTCGCGCGTCACGATAGAAGTAGAAGAAAATGAAGATGTGAAAATTATTATAGCAGTGCTTTAGTCGGTAAGCTAACGTGAACTCTGCTCAACTTCCACTTACATCTTTCGGTGACATCAGCAATTCTCAGTCAACCGTCGTCGGTGAATCTTGCTTTCCACAATATATATATCTTTAGATTTCACTTCTCACTCGTAAATGCGTCAAAACAAACACATATCATCTTATTTTCTTCTAAAATATGATTCCCTACATATAATGGGTGATATTGATGAGGTATTCCAAGAACAGCAACTGTTCGAATAGCACTTGAGCCAATCGTAACTAAAGTATTCCACGAACAGCAACTACGTTAAAGCTTCTAGTGATGTGGTATATTTCGTTCTTCAGGTCGTTATTAAATAAAATATATTGATAAAAATCACCAGTATGTTTATATTCAATACAAGAGGGCACCCGTGGCTTCGCCCACGTGGATATCGTTTATCGCGCAGCTGTTCCAGCGTGAAAAATAACAAACTCGCAAACTTTCGAATTTATAATATTAATGTACGTTTATGAGACCCTGGTACATATTAGACTGGTTGACGCTTTTTTATCATTCGGTAAAACTTGTTAATGCCAAATTGTATATTTAACTTGTAAATTGAAATGTATTCACTCATACCTTACTTGAATGAATCCCTGACAACTCAACCCTTCCAGTGCAAGGTTGACTGTGTACAGCAAATACTCGTGCAGGTCGTGCGTTATCTAGATCTGTAGTAATAAGCTCGTGCGGGATGACGAACGTTACGCCGTGTACCCACGCCGAGTACGCCACTAACGCAATAGAGACCGGTAATGAAGGGTTAGGTACTATCAGCAAACTTTTTGGTTAACCACCACTAAGGCTAAAATCGCTTACGCTCAGTCCGTAGGTACTTGTAACGTAGCAGGATTTGTTCATGGGACTTTGTCAACAAAATGTATCACCGGGAAGGATCGTGACTGTACCTCTGATACTGAGTGTTGAGTTATTGTGAAGGGTGGTGTCATGGAAATATACAGGGTAATTGAAAAAATAGCCGAAACCAATTTTTTTTTAATGACATAGATCTGCTCTTGACCGCAATCTAGACAGCTTTGTCATGATGTGGTTGACGATGGGGCGAGCAAACCTATTAGGTGCCGATTCACTCCAGCTTTCAAGACTTAGCACTAACTTTTTATATTTGTCTTTCTTATCCTGAACAACAGTAACGACTGCCTCGTTGGTCTAGTGGTTGCAAGCGCAACTTCTATAAGTATGTCTATGTGTGTGCTTTTTAGGGTTCCGTACCCGAAGGGTGCCAAACGGGACCCTATTACTCTCGCTACGCTGTCCGTCCGTCCGTCCGTCCGACCGTCTGTCTGTCACAGGGCTGTATCTTTTGAAAGGTAATAGGTAACCGGTTGAAATTTTCTCAGAATATGTATTGCTATGAGGTGTATCACGACAAATACCAAAAAAAAAAAAAGTCTAAAACCAAAGAACCAAAATTTTTTTCAACGTTTTTTTTCCTGCTCTATCTTAAAAACGGTAATATATACCAGCGTCAAACTTGGCCAGATTATTGATATTAGTTGTTTAGCAACAAATACTAAAAATAAGACAAACATAGATATTTGTGGTGCCTGCGTAAGAAAGACATGCAAAAATTCATATTTCACGCACTGTACGTTGATGTATTTTGATCAACTCTCGTAAATTAAATCAGTTTTTATGGGGTATCAGGTCGTTGAGAGGTACGGAACCCTTACTGCGCGAATCCGACTCGCACTTGGCCGATTTTAAAACCTGTATTCACTATAAACTCTGTATTTTTTCTTAAATGTCAAAGTTTATTAACCTAGATAAAGACCTAAAACCTGACACTGCTCTGCTAGACCACATGGACAATAAAACAAGCATTTTTTAATAAATTATTAATAAATACAGATGAAAAATATATATGTTTTATTTTATTTTATTTGAATCATTTAAAATCCATAATCCTTTTTTTATACTTAACGGGCTTGCGTTTGACTACCGGTGCGGTATGGTGCGGTCATCGATAGTACACGCTTGCCCAGCAAAGGTGAGAGGGTGGCAGTGAAATATTTCGACCCATCCTCTCAAGTGGCTACACCGGGCATTGTACCGGAACACGACTAGGTCGCTTTTCCACGTCTTTTCCCGGTGACCACCAGTATGTCACCCACCTGATTTGCACCACCCAGGGATCACGTGTAGGGTTTCCGAAAAGGGGTACTCTCCTACGGACGTGGGTGACTCGATCCCCCAATTCTCTTTTATATTTACAGTTTAACTTCATGCAATTTATATCTCTACATTATTATATTTTTTGTTTAAATCGTCCACTAAATACATGATAAAATCATCACAAGTATAAAAAAAACATGAATTGCCACAAAAACTAATTATAAATTACGACATTTATAAATTACGACATTTATAAATTACGACATTTAGAAATTACGACATTTATAAATTACGACATTTATAAATTACGTTGGCAATAGGCTCGCCCCCTATTACATGGGACTATAACATAACTGGCGAAATGTGGGTGTACTATACACCCCTGCCTACCCCTTCGGGGAAATACAGGCGTGATGTTATGTTATAAATTACGTTGTTGCTGACGTCACCCTAAGACGTATTTAGCGTAGAAGTTAATTAAGAGTATTACATTAGGAGTCGCAGGTCCTGCCCTGTCCTGATCCTGGTCGTGAACCAATTTTTCTTTCCACAATTTTTATCTTTAGATTTCACACCGCTTGCGTTTAATGCGTTAAAAATTATAAAATAATAATTATAAAATTGTCCACGCGAAATCGCGGCCAGCAACTAGTTTATAACCATAGCAGCAATTCTATTGAAATACCGGTCCGTGAACGCGCTTCTATTGTATAACCAGCAACTGGTTATAGATCTTGATATTGAATAGGTCTATGAACTTATTATGGTATATTGTCATTGGCGAAATCATCTCAACCCATGAATGACCTTAGCTGAACTTGAGCTTCTCGGTGACCCCTAAAATAAACACAGAAATAGGTATTTGTGTCGATCAATGATATTTAAAAGTATTAAATATCATTGGTGTCAATTCTTTAGTTCACAAATCAAATTTATTTTAAACTATCGCTCTCTTTTATTATTAGTAGATGCAAGAAAGGGATTGCAATGATTTTAGTGCTGTTAGATTAACGTGTTCCATTTCTTCGTATTTTTAGTCAGCACGTTCCAAGGTCACTACTAAACTTGAACTATATTTACGGGACTTTTCGCGTACAATAAAATCAAAACAAAACAAACGTTTTGACTAACCTCGGCGGCGTTTCGGCCAAGTTTGCATTGGCCGTGGTCACAATCAGACTCTGGCCGAAATGTCGAGGTTAGTCAAAATGCTTGTATTGTTTTGATTTCATTGTGCGTGAAAAGTCCCGTAAATATAGTTCAATGTTAGTGAAATTCGCGAAAGTTTAAAATCTTCTACGACTAAACTTGTATGGAAATTTTAATTGCGACTTTTAAGCCCATTTTGCTTATAATGGTTTTGTTACCAGTACATCCAACAACTCTGTCTGTGGTTGGGCGGGATAAAATGGCAATAACGAACATTTTTTTTTTTTTACAGCCGAAAGACGTCCACTACTGGACATAGGCCTCCCCCAATTAAGGGGGGGATATGCCATAATCGCCACGCTTGGCAGGCGGGTTGGCGATCGCAGTTGGTTGGTTAAATACTCAGAGAACGCTGCTGCCCATCCTCTGGTGAATCCCTTAGTCGCCTTTTACGACACCCATGAGAAGAGATAAGGGAACATTAAACCGACTGCTATCCTGAAGTTGCAATTTATAAACAATATCGCTAGCATACTATGTCCATAGTTAATTTCATCTAGCTAGCGCATCATATACACTGGTTGCTATGCAACTACTTGCTCTCAACATGGCCACTACAGCGACACGTCGGATATAATAATTTCACACGTATCGTGAAACAATCGTATGCGTGGTTATCGCTGATATGTCAAAATGACTGAATGCATTAGCAAGGAGGGGTCACGTCCGCTGTTGTCTTGCTATTTCGCACAAATTACAGCATTATGTAGCGGCTTGCTTAGCCAAACGTCAACTTTTCTAGTCAACGCATTTATTGCACATACGAATAACAACGACATGACACAAAAATTAATTAGCTACGCGAAATCGCGGGCAACACCTAGTTACGTGTACTGTCTACAATACCAGTTTGCGATGATCGCGCGACTATTGCACAACAAGCAACTAGTTGTAGAATACAGATCTTGATGTTGAATAATTGAATAGGTCTTTGACCTGGTTGTTATGTTATAGTATATAAATATGCTGATTTTGTATAACCGGTGGTGAGTTGTCGAACTGTTGATAGGGTCGTTGAAGCTTGATATGTGATTAAGACTATTTATTTTTTATACTGTGGTATTTTTAAATAGCGAACAAATTGTGACGAGTTTTCGATGTCCAATTGTTCACTTGTGAATACACAACGCTTAAACCTGGCACAAAATAATATGCTTGGTTTGAGACATGACAAAATAGTTTCCCAAAATTTTGACATGTGTGTCAAGTTTGGCCAATTATTTTGTGGTTTAAATGAAAAATCTTGTATGAGTAATGGGTTCAGTGGTTCAGAAGGATTCAAATGTTGCTTCCTTTTTAAACAAGTAAAAAAATTACCCACTACATTTAGTAATCGTATGTGATGTTTAAATAAAGCAACTAAAATAACGTCTCAAAATATAGTTAATTAGAATCAAATCAAAAATAGTAGGAAAAAAAAGGCAAAGTCAATTTTTGAATGTTGACAAAAGAGACAACCCCAGCAATGATAGCCCTTTACCACATACTTGCAACTAGAGTCGCATTTCATAAATTTCTTTCGATCAAATCTCATTACTGTCGAGGCCTGAAATGAAGCAATATACCTAGTACTTTTCTCTCATTTGCGAGGAAACAATACACAAAATAATTCAACAGCGTCTAATTTTCATTCGCGCCAATTCGTCCGCGCGCGGTTCTTGTTCTATTTTCAAAGTATTTAAAAATAAAAATGTGCATTCAACCTTTACAATGATAAATATTTTGTACCTAAAAACACCTAATTTATGTAAGTGTGTACTTAAAAACTTTGGTAACATAATTTTAAAAAAAAGTGTCTAGCAATTTATATTATTGTCGTGTTGGATATTACTGGCCTGTTATTTCGTTGCGTAAATAGCCAATTGTTGTATTCTTTTTTTTGAATAATGTACCAATTTCCGAGCAAGTGGGAAAAAAAATAATTTTCAAATTTAAGCTGGGAAGAAGAAGCAGCATTGATATTATAGGAACGATTCTTTCCACATCACTTTGTCTTCCCGAAAAGGCCATGAAATCCCACACCAAAGAAATAGCATTACCCTTTCCGTAACGATATAAAAACCAATACAAACAGCCTAACGATTCACAAACACACATCAATTGAAACCTTTTTTTATTGCAGGTAAACATCAACCTCGCCTGGATTTGCCTGCTTTTTGTCGAAGTAAGTGGCCGTAGATTCAAACCCCAATTACGACACGTCGTCACGCGTCCTCGATCGCCTGATGACAGCTCTATACCAGACCTTTACTCCGCAACACGTCAATCTAGTCATATTCCGAAATGTTCTAAGTCCATTGACGTGTAAATGTCATTTGTAGACATAGGTGTCGTACAAAAGACGCAATGGATTGGGTGACCTTCGATGTTTTTGTAATTTTGTGTGTAACATGGGGTGTGTGAGCGATTTGCTTCTGTTTTCTTTTAAGGGGAAAGTAAACGTATCGGAGTAATATGTATGAAGCGTGTCAATAATGATATGTGTTACTGTAAACCATATCGTGCTTGTATCATTTCATGGTTCGTTCAACCCTTAGTAACCAGCAAACCTTACAGTTTTATGCTCGACATCCTACGTCACAACAGGGATCCAGCAGAATACCAGCGTCAGGTTTAATAACCTGGCAATATGCTGAGCTGGACACCCATTTGTCACAATTTTGAGACACAGTACATGGCGCATGACTGTCAATGGCTTTTTCCTCGATTTGTTCTTCACTAAATCAATTTCTTGTATCCTTATATCCTTTCTTTTGTATGTGTCTTAGTTGTGCCAAATAAATATTTTTCTTTCTTTCTTTTCTTTAGTAGTAGTAGAGTGAGTCTGCTCGTGACCACGGCCAATGCAACTTGACCGAAACGTCGAGGTTAGTCAAAATGTTTGTTATATTTTGATTTAATTGTGCGCGACAAGTCCCGTAAACTTAGTTCAATAGTAGAGCTCCTTTGTGAAAGAGCTCGTCCTGGGAAGTACTACCACCGTACCTACTTCTCCGCCAAATAGTGATGCTTGCATTGCTGTGTTTCGGTCTGAGGGGTACGGGTGCCGGTGAAATTACAATCACATGAGACTTTCCATCTTCATGTCTCAGTTTGGCGAACCGTCTTTCGGTACCATTTAGGTAACAGCCTAGGTGGGCCTTTAGCTTTAAGCCTTTTTTAAGTACCATTTTTTTCGTGGCTACCTTAAATTACAGGCAATTTTTCAAATGTTACGAAAAACTTATGTCAGTTCTGCCATAAAAAAAAACTTTTAGAATGCAAAAAAATCAAAGGTAAACCTATAGAGGTAAAATAAATAAAAATTAAGACAAAGTAAATCCTGTAACCCCTTGTAAGAAAAAACTGTGTAAGGGCTGCTCCCTCATTTTTCCATGGGCAATCGGTTTCCCTTTGCCCGCATCCCAAGTCAGGTAGGGTTGAATGAAATATAGGCACTCGGTGAGCTTTCGGCAGGTAGGTATCCTTCGATCAAAAGTCGATACCGAATATGTACTAAGCAAAACGATACCACAACGACAGTACCAGGGAGTGGTCTTATTTTTAGTTGTACAGTCAACAGAAACAGAAGATGAAATAACAGAAAAAGAGAAATTTTAATAATAATAATAAACGAAGCTGACCATTTATTTCGAACCGTATGGTTCAACCGTTTAGTCTAGAAATACCTATATATAAAAAAACATAAATTAAAAACGCGGAAAATTATTTAGTTGAGACTAACTTAGCTTCTAGCTTTGCACATAGCATATAACTGCCTAAAAAGTCTTGAGCCACGCACAGCGGCAAAACAGTCAGTCAGGCTGGGCAGTCAGCCCTACTACCAACCTGCTGAATAGCTTATCTTTTTCCCACGGCATAAGCTATTATCATTATGTAGCTCATGTCGACACGATAGCAGAAGAAGGAGTAGAAAAAATCATTTTTTAATCAATAAAACTTGACATTAACTAATACTTTTGCTAATTTGTTAGCAAAAATGGTAATTGTCAATTTTCAGTTTTCATTCATAACTATTATGAAACCGAGCACTCGTCTCTTCCTTTCCATTTACTGCCAGCAAGGCACCGTGTGCGTTTTGATACTATATTTCTGGTAGCCGCCAACTTTTTACTTTTGTCGACATAATTTGTATTTATTCCGGTTGCGTAGCACAAAATACCCTTTTAAACTAAAATACAAGAAATAAATGTTAAAAAAACGATATATTTAATAGTTAAATTGCAATCTAATGACAAGCAAAAAACAGGCGACGTGTGGCAAATAATTTAAAATTTTTGGTGGCAGCTAATGTTTACTGTACGTTACTGACAGATGCAGAGTAGGGCCTGTCAACAAAATTAAATCCTCGCTAATTTATTTATCATCACTTGAACAATTTTAGTTAATTAATAGTTTCGTACACAAGTATTGTGGCCATGAAATTAAAGGACAAGAACATTACGTTATGGTACTATGTCGCTGTGTTAATAATCGGTTTATAAATAATAAATAAAAACTTTATTGAAACTAAAAAAAAACACTTTTATATTATTATTTTATATTATTTGGCCCTTACATTTTTTTTTATTACAAAAGAAGGGTACAGGCAAAGAACAGGAAATGCACAGACGTACTAGAGATGCTAAGGGAATGTCACAATTTTTATATTTTTTATATTTAATGGCAATGTATACTTTGCCTACGATACTTCCGTTGCCAATCGCCAGATTTTTATTTTGTAAAAGTAATTCATAAGAAACAGTTTCTACATCCATTGATCTCCATAATGAACTAGAAACATTCCAATATTTAAATGCGTTTTTCTCTTTATCACTCCTGTGAACATACCCTGTTCAAGTACCTTTCTATGTACATACGTGGGACACTCAGAAAGTTTTGCGAAACTAAAAAAAATTGTTCTATATGTACATATATTTTTATCAAATCTTTTCAAAGTACTTTCCACCAGCCTCTATACAAAGATTCATGCGCCTAAACCAGTTTTCAAAACACTTTTTCCAGTCCGCCGCAGACACCTCGTTTACAGCCTGCTCGAACGCAGCCAGCGCATCTTCCGGCGACGAAAATTGTATCCCTTTGAGCTGATTTTTTATTTTTGGGAATAAAAAGAAGTCACACGGTGCTAAATCAGGGCTGTAAGGAGGGTGACCCAGGAGTTTGACTGGCGTGCTGTCCAGGAAGTCCCTCGTTTTGAGTGCGGTGTGCGCAGGTGCATTGTCGTGGTGGAGCAGTAGCCCGCGGAGCCCTGTGTTTGGTCGCTTGTTGCTTATAACAGAGAAAACTTCTGGCAAACATTTGGTAGTATACCATTCGGCATTAATGCTTCTTTGATCCCGTAAGGGAATTGATACCAAGTGGCCAGTCAAATTAAAAAAGCTAGCGATCAAAATCTTACCCCCGCTTCTAGATCGCTTCACTTTGGTAGGCGTTGGCTCATTTTGAAACACCCAAACAGTCGACTGGCGCTTGGTTTCTGGGTCGTATTGATAAATCCAGGACTCATCACCTGTAACGATGTCGTAAACACGCCGAGACGAGCCTGCTTCAAATTTGTTAAGCATATCACGGCACCATTCCACCCGGGCCTGCTTCTGAGCATCGGTGAGGTTGTGCGGCACCCAGCGTGATACTATCCTCCTCACGCGAAGATGGCTGTGTAGAATCTCGTGAACGCTTCCCGATCCAATCTTCAATATGTGTTGAATCTCCTGATATGTAATTCGCCTATTGTCTTGGATTAAATTTTTCACTGCTAGCACGTTTTCTTCGGTAACAGCCGTCAAAGGGCGACCGCTTCTTTCGTCATCCCCCAAAGTTGGTCGACCGCGCTTGAATTCGTTATACCAACGATACACGGTTGCCTTGGAAGGGCCTTCATCCATGAATGCCATTTGAAGTCTATCGTACGATTCATCCGGTTTCAGGCGACACTTGAAATCGTATAAAATCATAGCTCTAAAATGTTCCCGGCGCAGATCCATATTTCAGTGAGACACAATACTTTGAATTAACTCGCAAAAAATGTGGAGGGAAATTTTGAAATTGGAACTTACTTATTTTTACTTATAAATAATCATATTTTCGAAAAACATTATAACTGGCCAGTCTCCCATATATAAAAACTTTTTTTCGCAATACTTTCTGAGGGGCCTGGTATGTATTTTGAATATGAATTTAATGGGTGTGAGTGATTGCAAGATGGTTTTTTTACTTCAAAACCCCTTTCAGCTTTTCCTTAAGAACGATTTTCTGAAATAAAATCATACACTTATATAAAACTCACATCAAAACCAATCAGTGGAAATTTCGAGGAAACATCTTGTAAGGTAACCTTACGATTACATTTTCCAAAAATTCTCTCGTTCGGAAAGCAATCCACGGTTCTAGGAATACCCTTTCTCAATTTTAAAAGCGTAGGCCCACCTTTTTAATGATAGGAAAGCTCAAAAGGTGTTTCTAAATACAAATCTTTCCGGGAAGGCCCAGCGGTGAAGGTTATACTAAGCGAAGCCCGTACTGGCACAAAACAATATGATACAAATTTTGACATTCTAAAATGTTGTAATTTTGAGATTAATGTCTGAAATTAGAAATAATCGAGGTAGTTATGTTCTATTTAAAATTTAATATTATAATCTTGCATTGTAGCTGGGAATTTTATTATTTGTACCCAATTGTACCATTTATTGTTTGAAAAGAGTATATCCATGGAGTTTCTTGCCGGCTCTTCTCCATAGGACCAACTTTTTGGAACCGTGTAACTAGATTGTTATTTAACGTTTTAAAACTGCATATTATGCATTTTATTCGAAATAAAAACTTTTGACTTTGACACTACAAAAGGCTTTTTTTTTTGTATAGGATGGCGAAACGAGCCTAAGGCCCACCTGATGTTAAGCGGTTACCTTTGCCCATAACAACTGCAATACCACCTTGGCTGTTGTATAAATGGTACCGCAAGTCGGTTCGCCAAACTGAGACATGAAGATGGAAAGTCTCATGTGATTGTAATTTCACCGACACCCGTACCCTCCAGACCGTATTTTGTGGCAGATATGTATGTGATTTTCATTCCTTAAATTATACCTTTTTTAGGGTTCCGTACCCATAGGGTGCTAACGGGACCCTATTACTCTCGCTACGCTGTCCGTCCGTCCGTCCATCCGTCCGTCTGTCTGTCACAGGGCTGTATCTTTGTAACGGTAATAGATAACCAGTTAAAATTTTCACAGAATATGTGTTGCTGTGAGTTGTATCACGACAATACTAAAAATAAAATAAAGTCTTTAACCAAAGGGGGTCCCCATACAAGAAACCTCGAAAAACAGGTATTTTTTTCAACGTTTTTGTTCCTGCTCTATCTTCAAAACGGTAATACATACCAGCGTCAAACTTAGTCTGATTATAGTGCATACTGTGTAGTTTAGCAGCAAATACTAAAAACAGGGCAAGCGTAGACCTATGTGGTGGTACCTACGTAAGAAAGAGATATAAAAATTCACATTTTGCGTACGTTCGTTGATGTCTTTTGATAAACTCTCGTAAATTAAATCAGTTTCTATGGGGTATCAGGTCGATGGGTGGTACGGAACCTTTACTGCGTGAGTCCGACTCACACTTGGCCGGTTTTTATTTCACTTCACACGATACTTCTGACACGATAATCTGTGAAGCCTTTCAAAGTCGCTCAGCGAGCTATGGAACGAGAACGAGCTATGATTGGAGTTTCTTTGTAGGATAAAATCCGTAACGAGATTATCAAGAGAAGAACCGGAGTGACCGACATAGCTTGTAGGATCAGTAAGCTGAAGTGGCAGTGGGCTGGCCATGTCTGTCGAAGGACCGATGGCCGCTGGAGCAGACGAGTCCTTGAGTGGAGACCGCGAATCGGCAAACGCAGGTGGACCGACGACCTGAAGAACGTGGCTGGTGGGGACTGGATGCGGAAGGCAGACCGAGTGTTGTGGCGCAACTTGGGAGAGTCCTATGACCAGCAGTGGACTGTGATAGGCTGATTTGATGAAATGAAGCCTTAGTTCACACAAGTTCTGACGCATGATTTTCTGGGAAAAGATCACCAAATATTACGTATTTAGGCGCGTTGTTTTTTGTTAACGCACTTCAGGTGCCGCCCACATTAACTGCACTAAATATCCTAATTTAATTCAAAATCCTGGCAACAATACAACCTGCCGTATAATCCAACCCTATTTCATCCCTGCTTCACCCCCATCTTGAACAACCCCTTTGTAACTCTACACGATGATGCGGCGCGTTTGTAGGTTTGCCGTCCTATTTTTAATAGAGGAAATTTTTGTTTATAGTACCTACCTTGGTTGGACAGGCGTGCCGGCATTGTTTTGAGACTTGCATTTTTGAAATTTGCGCGCGTTCCTAGGTTATATAGTTATTTATTAATTACTGCTTTTTACCAGGTTATACATTAGACTGGCCTTTAGGAACTCCATGTTGTCCATAGATAACAAGCTCCACAACTACAAGACTACGCTCGAACCAATCTCGATCGTGGGGTACAGCTTGTTGTGACTCCATCAACGCCTATCGCAGTCCACTGCTGGACATAGTCCTCTCCCAAGTTGCGCTACAACACTTGGTCCTCTGCCTTCTGCATCCAGTCCACCCCAGCCACGTTCTTCAGGTCGTCGGTCCACATGGCGGGGGAGCGCCCTACGCTGCGTTTGCTTGTGACTCCAATTTAAGCATAATACAGAGGGCTTAAAATTTCATCCTGAAACAGATTACCAACTCGCCGTAGTTTATAAGGATCTCGAAAGAATACGATTGACAATCAATGGAAGGAAATAAGCTCAGTCGTACCAAATACAAAGCAAGATAATAAAAAAAGTTTAACAGGATTACATCGTATATATTGTTCAAATTGGTTTTCCTGACGTTTTGAAAGCTTTGCAGTGTTCGTGGTCGCAGGAAGACTAAGATGACAAGCGTCTTTACAGATATTTCTAAAAATACAATTTTATTAATTAAAAATCGTTTCGATGCACGCAGTAATCACTCACAATGTCATTATCTTTTACAGTGTTGCGTGCTGTTTGGGACTTGATTATTTTTAGAACTGGGTTCCAAACAGGTGATAGCTGCCAACCATCTTCTCTATTAAAATTAGGTTTTTTTTTAAATTTCAATAGCCTCACGGAGCATTCTAGGTACATATCGGTTTTCCTTCGCCAGGTCTTGTGGTTTATCAAATCGAAGAAAATAGTTGGCTTTGTCTAGGGCATGTTCAATATACGCGATATAATCCGGTTAAAGTTGTTTTATTATAATGTGTATTGATCGCGAAAACCTATGAAATTATTATACAAAGCAAGACTTGCAAAACATCCAAACCAACTAACTTGTAACGAAACTGTTAAGTATGATTTTATTTTGCATTACAAGTATTGACAAATACTTTTCACAAACACAAATTTCCACAAATCAGCACACAATAGATGCATATACTAGGTACGTAATAGGTGCACGAAATTCTGTGTTACGTCACAGTAAACCTAATAACGTTTTATGAATGCACGGAGCGTGTCCGCAATAGAATATGAAGCACCACGTGCGACATACCGACCGACTGGAACACTTTCTTTGGACTTGTAATCAGTGGAACGGCCTGAGGGGTAAGCGGAAGCGGGTTTTATTGCTTTAGTGGTAAAATTATTCTTTTCCTGTAAAGTGCAGTAGCGATGCGAGATATGAGTGTGTATTTGAGTGGTAATGACTCACATACCAGCTTGCAAAACTGAGGACCGACGATGGCAGAGTCGTATCTTCCAAGCCAGAGCTATTGAAGGAGGTCGAGAAGTTCTATGGACAGTTATACACGTCCACCCGAACACCCGCTGTAAATCGGGCTCACGACCCAAGAGCTCGATTGACCAGACACTATACCGAAGATATCCTGGACGTCAGCCTGTATGAGATTAGGATGGCTCTGAAGCAGCTCAAAAACAACAAGGCACCGGGTGATGACGGAATTACGGCCGAACTCCTGAAGGCGGGTGGAAAACCGATCCTTAAGGCCCTTCAGAAGCTGTTTGATTCCGTCATTCTCGAGGGAAGAACGCCACAGGCATGGAGCAGAGGTGTGGTGGTACTCTTCTTCAAAAAGGGCGATAATGCTCTACTGAAGAATTATAGGCCCATCTCACTTCTGAGCCATGTCTACAAGCTGTTTTCGAGAGTCATTACGAACCGTCTTTCGCGCAGGTTTGACGACTTCCAGCCTCCCGAACAAGCCGGTTTCCGAAAAGGCTTTAGCACCGTAGACCACATACATACGCTGCGGCAGGTTATACAGAAGACCGAAGAGTATAACTTGCCTCTTTGTTTAGCGTTTGTGGACTACGAGAAAGCCTTCGATTCGATCGAGACTTGGGCGGTACTACAGTCTCTTCAACGGTGCCAGATTGACTATCGGTACATCGAAGTGTTAAAGTCTTTGTATGAAAACGCCACTATGTCAGTCCGATTACAGGACCAAGCCTCGAAACCTATCATTCTGCAGCGAGGTGTGAGACAGGGAGATGTGATCTCTCCGAAACTGTTCACTGCTGCATTGGAGGATGTCTTCAAGGTTCTGGACTGGAAGGGGCTAGGCATTAACATAAACGGCGAGTACATCACTCACCTTCGGTTTGCCGACGACATAGTAGTCATGGCTGAGACCATGGAGGACCTCGGTACAATGCTCGATGACCTCAGTAGAGCTTCTGATAGAGTGGGTCTTAAAATGAATATGGACAAGACAAAGGTTATGTCGAGTTCCCATATAGCACCCATTCCCGTAAAGATCGGAGAATCTACACTCGAAGTTGTTGACGATTATGTATACCTAGGACAAACTGTCCAGCTAGGTAAGTCCAACTTCGAGAAAGAGGTCAATCGTCGAATCCGACTCGGTTGGGCAGCGTTCGGGAAGCTACGCAATATCTTCTCGTCCAAAATACCGCAGTGTCAGTGTCTTTGACCAGTGTGTGTTGCCAGTAATTACTTACGGTACTGAAACGTGGTCGCTCACAATGGGCCTGATAAGAAGGCTCAAAGTCACTCAAAGGGCAATGGAGAGGGCTATGCTCGGAGTGTCCCTGCGTGATCGAATCAGAAATGAGGAGATTCGCAGGAGAACGAAAGTAACCGACATAGCCCGAAGAATTGCCAAACTTAAGTGGCAGTGGGCGGGGCACATTGCTCGCAGAACGGATGGCCGATGGGGCAGTAAAGTTCTGGAGTGGCGACCGCGTACTGGAAGGCGCAGCGTGGGTAGGCCCCCCACAAGGTGGACCGACGACCTGGTGAAGGTCGCGGGAATCCGCTGGATGCGGAAGGCACAGGACCGGTCGTTGTGGCGATGCTTGGGGGAGGCCTATGTCCAGCAGTGGGCGTCTTTCGGCTGAAATGATGAAACGAATGATGATGACTCACATACTCGAACGAATTAAAAAGGCGGACGGAATCTCTTTAAACAAAGACTGAAGCACTTAATTTTTTTCCTATGCCCACTATAATTTCGAAAGCGTTTTAACACACCAGATTTATACTGTTATTTCATTTGTGACACTACAACAATGACTACCGTCACACTATATTTTTTGCGTAATAGTGGCTTTTTGGCCTACTATGGATTTGAATGTAGATAGATAGATAGATAGATAGATAAAACGTTTATTTAGTACAAAAACAAGACACAGGACATACAGGTAAAAATACAATAAGAAAGTGTGATATGTGTCTCAATATTGTACCAAATGGGTGTCCAGCTCAGCATGTGCCAGGTATTATACCTGACGCTGGTATTCTGCTGGATCCCTGCAGTGACATACGGACGTCGAGCAGACCAGATACATGAGAAAAAAATTAAGAATGATTGCTTTGCGTTAGTGTGTTATTTTTAATGTGAGTATAATATCCACAAAATATATATATATATATATATATATATAAGTAGGCAGGTACCTATATTAAGAGTGTGAAAGGAATTAAATAAATAAATATATATTTAAATATATTCATAACCGTAACAGGTAAAAAAAAAAAAAAAAAAAAAAATGTATGTGAGTAAAATAATAAGTAGATTTTACTTAAGGCCAATAATTAGAACACGGCATGTGCTATTACCTAAATTATGGACACGTTGGTAATTATGAGACCTAGCATTTTCTGTGAGTCAATGAGAAACTGCCGCAGTCTACGTCGGAAAGTACCAAGAGTGTTTAGATTTCTTATGGGCGGGGGAATATTATTCCAGCATTTTGATGCCGCGTACGTTTAATGTGTGCGTGTCTCTCTTCACTTATTGTTTAGCGAGATTCTGTCCGCCTTTTTTATACGTCCGAGCTTACATACTGGACAAGTAAGGCCTGTGTCTAGTTTAGACGACATTAGTAAAAGTATACTATTTGATTTAGGGGCCTGTAAATGTTTAGCTACCTACATATCAATCCACTTTGTATTCAGGAATAGGTAAACTTTTGAATTAACGAATAAAGATACTACAAAGTGTTATTGAAATAACTCAAAATCTGAAACTAGTTCAGAATCGAACGTGGAATGGACACTACTTATTAACGAAGTGAAATTTTTACCAAAATAAAAATAACTTGTGGCATGCTGAACGTTTCATACAACGTGACGCTGAGCGCAAAATCTATGTCTACGTAGGTAACCAGAACACGTTATATTTATTATCCTTTGGGAACAGCCACGGAGATGCACACACTTTGGGGCGAGCGGGGCACGTCGTTTTAAGTATAACAACAATAATTACCAGTAGCTTCTACAATAATTTATGAAAATAAATTATTACTTACCATTTCAATTTATTACAGTAATAATTTGTTCAGAAGTCTAGAGCAGCGGTTCTCAAACTTTTTTGGTCACGGAACCCTTTTGACAAGCAAAATACTTGACGGAACCCTACAATAAAACAATAGTTTTTAAAAGTGTATTCTTTATTATATAAGCATAATAAAAGTACAATGTAACAGTTACTAATTATTACTTACTTTAACCACATGCCAAGTACAATAATAGAAGATATTAAAAATGAAAAAATCTTAACTAATGGGAGGTATGAAACTGTTTTTTATTTTTCATCAATTGGTTGATATCAGGTTTGATAGAAGACATTTGAAGTCTCATATCAGGTTCGGCGTCCAGTCTATTGCGATATTTTGTTTTCGTGGCTGCATAGGTTGAGAATCCTGTTTCGCACAAATATGTTGTTGGGAACGGGAGAAGAATATTCAGAGCCATTCTGCCAAGCATTGGATATTCATCACGGATTCTGCACCAAAAATCGTTGAGAGGCGTCGTTTTGAACAGTGACTCCATACTTGTGTCTGATGACATTTCTAAAAGAGATTCATATATCTCGTTTGACATACTTTCGGGCTTTTGCAAGTTGGGTAAAAAAGGATTATGAATCCATGAATTCAGCTTCATTTTTGTATTATGTTCTTCGGGAAAATACTTTACAAAAGATGCGCGCATCGAAGTGAGATATTGGACCAATTCTTCAAACACATCATCTTGAAACATTTCCGAGTCGTTATCGCTAACAAACTCACTGAGTGACGTAAAGCTTTCTATTTCTCTCTTACCAACGCAAATAATCCAAAAATCTAATTTTCTTTTGAAGGCAGTTATTTTGTTATAGGCCTGGAACACTGTTGTCTGTTTACCTTGCAATGATAAATTCAATTCGTTCAGTTTTTGAAAGATATCCGCCATAAAAGACAATCGGAACAACCAAGTTTTATCATACAAACGGTCTTTCAAATTAAAAGAAACTGTATCTGCTGAAAGAAACATTTGTAACTCGGCTCTAAGTTCAAATAGCCTTGTTAAAGTTTTACCCCGAGACAGCCATCGCACTTCTGTATGGAGCAGCAGTGTTTTATGTTTGCTGCCATAATCTTCACACAATAATGAGAACAATCGGGATTGTAGTGGTCGTGATTTGATAAAATTAATTATTTTTACCGCTTCATCCATAACTAATTTTAGATTTGACGGCATTTGCTTCATCGCAAGTGCTTGTCTATGCAGAATACAATGGCTGGAACTACAATTAGGCGCTTTACTTTTTATTCGTGATACTGCTCCTGCTGTTTTACCTGTCATCGCCTTGGCCCCATCTGTACAAATGTCAATGCAATCGTTCCAACTAAGATTATTTTCTTTAAAAAATATGTTTATTTTATTAAAAATTTCTTCCCCGGTAGTGTTTGTGGGCAGCGGTGAACACATAAGCATGTCTTCTTCAAAAGAACGTTCATATGGATATCTCACGATAACCAGCAAGATAGCCAGACCAGTGACATCAGTTGACTCATCCATTTGCAAGGCGAATCGTGTTTTTTGTAGACGTGCAACTAGTTCTTGTTTGACGTAGCTTGCCAGATCATGGATTCGCCGTGAAACAGTATCGTTTGATAGCGGTACAGTAGAAAGATGCTTTGCAGATTTTTCATCGAGCATACATTTTGTTATGTCTAACACACATGGCTTTATTAAATTCTCAGCGATAGTGTGCGCTTCACCTGCTTGTGCAATGCGATAGCTAACTAAATATGATGCCTCCGTGGCCTTTTCATTGATAGTTTGTGTTACATGCATCATATTTTTTTGACTTTCCAATAACTGTTCTTTTTTACGAACAAAAAATTCTTTATTCTTGTCTTTAGACTCGGGGTGTACAGTTTCTAAATGTCTGCGTAATTTGGCAGGTGCCATGGAACTATTAGGAAGCAGTTTACTACATAACATGCAGAGAGGTGAGCCGTTGGAATCAACAAATCCGAAACTGATATATGATTCATCATACTTCCTTTTTTTCGTCTTTGAAACCGTGGAGCTTGACGTCGTGGCATCATCGTCTGGATCGGTAATTGCTGTATTCTCCGCGCGTACTGCTTTTGAACATTCAGCGTCATTAGAAGATGTCGTTGCAACACGTTTAACACCTTTAAGCCAACGTTCCATTCTTCTTTATTAATAATGTTACACGTCAGGATGGTAGGGTCAAAATAATGCACAATCGTTACTGCGTTTATGAGACAAAGTTTAGTCCAAAGAAGAAATGTACAAAACTGATACAATCAGAATACAGCGGGCAGTAGAACTTACAAGAAGGCAGCAGGCTAGCCAGCTTGTAAGTAGGTAGGTACGAACTTATCGCTCCGAACGCTAATCGTCAACTGACTGACGAGGCGCGACTTTTTTTATATAATAGCGCTTTTATACTTAGTCCTAGACTCGAACTCGAACATTCTCAAAAATACTCGAGTCGGCGCCTTTGATAAACAAAAAGCGGAAATAAAAATATAAATACAAAAAAATGCGTTGTAAACAATCTCGACTTTATGCTTTTGAAGATAGAGCCGAAAGTCGCTTTTTCACACCTATAGCGTCTAATTCAGAGGCGGCTTTTATCAAAGGGACTGCGCGCTCACAAGTATACGCGCGGCGGGCGGATTCAAAACGTTCGACCAGTGACCAGAGAGAGGTGTTTTGTTTTTTTTTTCTAAATTCTTGCGGAACCCCTACAGGGGTATCGCGGAACCCTAGGGTTCCGCGGAACACACTTAGAGTACCGCTGGTCTAGAGGTTTTGAGTTATTTAAATAACACGTATGAATATACACGTATATTTATTCGCTAAGGTACAGAAGATTTTTTTTTAGTTATGGCCGAGTATCGGATATTATGGACGAAAAACTTGTTTTTCTAATTATTAAATTTTTACTAACCCCTCGCTTCAGCCTAAGACTTGCACCCTAACATCAATCAGTAGTATCGGCTAATGCGAGTAACGGCCGGTTGCTACACGCAACGTTATGTAAGGAGAAAGAAATTCACGCGCACGCCACAGCGAATACTTATTCTGTACAATTTTACTATAGCGTTACGATTCCATGGAAACGCCTTCCAACTGACTAAATGATTGGTATTGTGTCGGAAGATATCCGAACGGAAACGTAAGAAAAAAAAGAAGTTAGATCACAAAAAAATATTGTTGTGGTCGACAAAATTACATAAAAATTAGGATTGTTGGATGTGAAGCTTGGACAAACATCATCATCATCATCATCTCAGCCGAAAGACGTCCACTGCTGGAAATAGGCCTCCCCCAATTGGACACATCATCATCATCATCATCATCTCAGCCGAAAAATGTCCACTACTGGACAAAGGCCTCCCCTAAAAGGGAGGGATATGCCATAATCGCCACGCTTGGCAGGCGGGTTGGCGATCGCAGTTGGTTGTTTAAATACTCAAAGAACGCTGCTGCCCATCCTCTGGTGAATCCCTTAGTCGCCTTTTACGACACCCATGAGAAGAAAGACACACATATTGAACTATATTTACGGGACTTTGCGCGCACAATAAAATTAAAAGTAAAATTGTAAGTATGTATTTACAAAAAAAAAAGTATATAAGTATTATATCTATTGTCTAGTACTCATACCACAAGCTCTGCTTAGTTTGGGACTAGATGGTGCTGTGTAAAAATATCCCAAAGATATTTATTTAAAAAAAAAAAAAAAAACAAGCAAACCCTAAAGCTAACCTCGACGTTTCGGCCAAGTTGCATTGGCCGTGGTCACGAGCAGACTCAATACACAAAAAACACATACATTGGACACATAAAAAGAGGAGAACAAGCTCTTAATAACAGAGAGGAGGGTCTTAAATAAGATCTTGGGCCCAGTGCAGAGACCAGATGGAATCAACTCTCTTCTGAGTAACTCCAGACAAAATGATTGATGGAATAGACTCTAGGCATCTACCAACGGCCTCAAAGACTCATTCATTTTGCCATTATATTTAAGACCGTGATGATTTGCATAAGATTAGCAAATAGACAACAGTTACCTAATTCCGCCGACAAGTACTTAAATATATATATTGTGTCAAAGTCAAAAGTTTTTATTTCGAATAAGCATTTATATGCATTTTCAAAACGTTAATTATAAATCTAGTTGCACGGTTCCAAAAATTTGTCCTATGTAGAAGAGCCAGCAAGAAACTCCATGTGTTCCTATGTCCCCCATCTGGGGCAGAGGGCAGATACAGTAGCTCTCTATTGCGCTCTGTCATAGACAGTAAACTTGACTTCACTCCAGGTCAGCCCAATTACCTCCTCCTCAATTGGCCTCCGATACGACTGTACGCCACCAAGTTTGTTTTGGTCGTCCACGCTTGCGCTTTCAGGTACATTTCAAGTACTTAAATAATGAGTAATTAAATAATTTCTTGTCATTTTTTTAATCGGAATTTGATCGAAATTTGAATTAGATCGTAATCGAAATTATTTTCATGATCAGCCCCTCTGATATGGCTGTGGTTACGGAAGTTTTCAGGTCGATACTCCACAATCCTAGCACAATCCGTTACAGCTCCCAAGGGATACGATACGATTTCATAAAAGGGAATCATGGGACGAAACGATAACAATTTGAAGTAACAGATAATAATATAAGAGTTGTTTTTACTGAAGGAAAAGATATTGGTTATCGTAAAATTTATCGTGTACGTCTATCGAATTTCGTGTGATATTGTTTTGTTTGTTTGTTTCAGCATTGATTTTATCACTGTTTGGGAGTGAGTGAGTAATTCTTCATGTCCTTTTAATACTTCTTTCTTTCCGTTTCTACCTCAATGTGTGTGAGTCTTGACTGTTGGTGCAATGGCGCCAAAATCATCAAGTTATTGTTTTAAATAGTATCCGAATCCCTTTTGTTCTCTTCTGCACGTACCATATTTTCCAGAAATCATTTTACAACTTCATTAGGTTTAGAATTTCACTGTCTTACTTTTTTTTTGTACCGTTTAGGCATTTTTAAAAACCAATTCTCCATGTAGTGTACAGGGGACTTGTAGCTCAAATGTCAGTCTATCTAGGTCATTGGCTGTATCAAATATGTCGGAGGTATTCCGTCAATATTTTGGTTTGTGCCTAGATGTTAGACCTTAAATTTGGGGTAGGTACATTTAGTTTTCCTATATTTCATTCCTCACTTTTTTTTTCTAAGCATTCTAATTACACCTTTCTCCCGTGGAGAGGCCGACTTCAATCAATTGACTGATTTCATAATGTTTTTATTTGAGAAAAGTTGAGGTGCAGTCAAGGTGCAATTGTTTTCATTCATTTATTTATTTGTTCATTAAAATTTGTTCAATTCAATTTCAATTGTGTGTGAATATTTCTGTTTGTGTTTGTTCGTACACTACGTTAAAATTTAATTGAATGTTGTTATTAATTTATTACAATTAAAAACAAATTGGAATGTACATTGTACATTGAAAAGCGAAAGAAACAGAATAAGGCTCCAGATAAATGAATTTATAGCAAGGAAATTAGTTAAAGGTATAAACAATGTATACGACACGGCACATAACCAGCAATTAATCGTATGAAGGAAATGGATGAGCTGTCAATACGATAGTATGCTGAATAATTCACAAATATGAGTGGAAAAAAGTCACCAAAAGTTATGTCCACTACTTTATTAACGTCACTCTACCACTTCTTCCAAAAGCATGACGCACTTGAGGATTTTTTTTTTTTTTTTTTTTTTCAAAATTTTGCTTATCTGGTACTTTTCCTGTATCATGGGTTCGTGGGTAGACACACAAATATCAGATGCACCAACAACCAGACCCGAAACAACTAACTATAGATCGTGCAAATATTAGTTTCGTGCTGGAATTTCAAACAAAAAAGTTTCATTCATTCAATAAAAAATCGTTTCATTTAATTTTTGAAGTGAAAACTTTCTTTACCCGCGTTGAGCGATTTTTGGTAGGGGCAAAACTTACGAGTTCACGTCACCCTACGTCATCGACATGCGACATGCTAATTTTAGTTATTAATCTGAGATGCTAATGTGATAGTTCTACGTTTTCACTTCTGTTGGCAGTCCCCATGACTGCCAATGTTTTTTTTTATTCTCAGTAGCAGCCCGGAGTCTGGATTCGTGCCCGGTTATTGGCAATAGGCTCGCCCCTTTTACATGGAACTTATAACATAACTGGCGAATACCATTCCATACCATAATGATGATGACAATGATGATGAATCAGGGAATTTGACATGTCTCCCATTTTTTTATTTTTTTTAACGCATTTACGCATGCGAAGCGGAATCTAAAAATTAAAATTGTGGGAAGAAAAAATAGTCACCCAAAGACGTACCACAGCACAGACCAACAAAAACCGTGCTCCTACATGTGCAATCAGTGCTCACGCATACACATGCGCCTTAAACCGTGCTCACCCCTCTCAGTTCACATGTCGCGGCGTCTTCCAGTAAGCATCGCGAAAACAAATATCCTTCAGGTGCATGGTGTGTACGTGAGCACTGGTTGTACATGAAGGAGCACGGTTTTTGTTGGCTTCACTATGGTTGTTAGTCTATATTTTTTACTATGTCTGTGTACCACAGTGGAGGATAATTTTAATACCAGGAGCAGTGTTCACGGTAGCTTAGTGGCTAAAGCACTGGCGTACCGAACCAGGAGTCGCAGGTTCGAATCCTGCTCGTGAGCGGTTTTTTCTTTCCACAATTTAAATCTTTATGTCTCCCATTCTTTTCCCAATCAAAAACTTAATAATGTGTTCAAAAAATCCTACTTCAAACTAACATTACAACTAACATTTACTAACCATATCATTACTTACACAATAATATCACCGTTCGTGCCAGCTCTAGTTATTCAATGGTTGTAAAGTTACATTCCATCTGTGGCAGCCATTATGATTTCTTGCTCCATTTGCAGATCACGAACAGTTTTGACTTTATTACATTGTTATTGTTGTTATGATCACGTTTGTACTGTTATTGGGGTAGACAGTTGAGACGGTATTGCTTCTCGTATTTTAGAATCAAAAGTGATTTGCCCATTTCTGTCTCACTAACTTTTAAGGCCCAGATAGGGCGAAGGGCCGCATCCCCTGCCGCCACATCTGGCATCTTCGGGATCGTAGACGCTAAGAGTGGGGGGGACTCGAGGCGTCTATTAAGCAACCCTGAGGAGGACAGCAGTACGTGGTGGTCGCATACTACTGTGGAGGAAACAAAATTGTTTTCCCGGGATGTGCCAAAGGCATAGCACTGGAGGGGCACCGGCGCGGTTCAATGGAGTTCTCGGAGCTCCTCTATTTTGTGCAGAGAATGGCCACCGTGTGGTTTTAGTCGGTAAGAGTCCGACATACCTCTCCGCCTTCCCCAGACGGAGGGTATCCATGAGGATTTCCATCCGAAAACAAAAAAAAACAAAAAGTTACCTAATCAACAATTTCTAAATGTGTGGGTGTGCTTTCAATCAACTCGGTCTATCGCAGTCCACTGCTGGACATAGGCCTCTCCCAAGTTGCGCCACAACACTCGGTTCTCTGCTTTCCGCATCCAGTCCCCCCCAGCCACGTTCTTCAGGTCGTCGGTCGTCGGTCCACCTGGCTGGTTGTGCTTTAGTATCCGTATTTTACTACAAAAATACTTTGTTGACAATTAGTACCTATTTCTGCCGTCAAACAGTAATGTTTGCTTTGCTTTGTTCCGGTGCAAAGAGCACGGGTGCCGGTGAAGTTACAACCACATGAGACTTTCCATTTTCATGTCTCAGTTTGGCGAACCCGATTTGCAATATGGTTTAGGTAACAGCCTAAGTGGTATAGCAGTTGTTATGGGCAAAGGTAACCGCTTACCATCAAGTAGGCCTTTAGCTCGTTCTGTAGGAACTATAAAAAAGTTTCACATAAACGTCGTAATAATTATGCTGACAACATTTGGCAGCTCAATTGTTGTGCATAATTTTTAGGGCTGCTGTGTCATCTTACCTCCATAGAGTAATAAGACATAGAGTGATAGTGTCATTCAAAGTTCCGCTCAAAGTTGAAGCACAAAAACAATCGATGTGTGCACAAGCGGCACTTAAAATGTTCGCCGACACACAAATAGGCGCGCGTAAGCTGTACTGAACGGAGCCATTGCATTGCTGGCTCCAATTTAGGTAGTAGCTTCAAATTATGCGCGCGGACTTGGTTTCTATGTATAATTATTCTAAGGCCATTAGCCTTGTCTTTAGTAAATTGCTTAGTCACTTCTTGTTTCAATGTCCTGCTATCTTTATGTAGGTGATACGATGAAAAAACTTTCGTATTCTATTCCTACATGACAAACTGTCTTATCCGTCTCACGAACATACAAAACTACTCTTCTTTTATACAAAACCATTCCTTATCTTACTCCAAAAGTATATTTAACTATTTGGCTTTCAGCACACGAAAAACATTTCATCATGTTCACCACATTTGCTATACTTGTGACGTCACAAGTATAGTATGGTCTATACCAGGGATTCCCAAACTATTTTGGGCAAGAGACCCCTGTTCCAAAATGAACTGATACCTCAGACCCCATAGCCTTTTTTTTTTTTTTCCTATTGATACAAAATACTTTCCTATTTAAAAACTTTGCGGTTGCTTAAGTGAGTAAACTTGACACCATTTTCTCATCAAAATTTGACTTGTCGAGTTTTTCATCTTGTACGATTTGTGCATGCTTATCGACTTAAGTTCTTTAACGGCAAAAATTAATATCCAATCTATCCACGGTTTGCCCTACTAGAGATAGGAATTTGACATAAGCTCCATACAAAAAATGTCAAATTTCTATCTCTAGTAGGGTTAGTCGTAGATAGATCGGATATTAATTTTGGCCGTTAAAGTATAACAGTGATACTTCCTACTAAAATATATAGTCATTCTTATAACAAGTTGGTACACGTAACACAACTGATACAGTTTTTTTTTTTTTTTTTTTTATATATGATGGATGGCGAAACGAGCTAAAGACCCACCTGATGTTAAGCGGTTACCTTTGCCCATGACAACTTCAATACCACCTAGGCTGTTGCCTAAATGGTACCGCAAGTCGGTTCGCCAAACTGAGACAGTATCTTCAAAGTTTCAAATAAGAACTTGTGTTAATTTATAGGGGTCGATTTTTAGACCTTGTCGACCTCCAAAAATAGTTTTCGTTTATATTGACCTCTGGGAAACCAATTTGGGAACCACTTTGGGAATCCCTGGTCTATACTAAGAACTAAATAGGAGATAACAAGAAATGGTTCCCATTTCCGCCTGCCAAACGAACACAGTTCTCCAATTTCCGAGTTTGATGCGTTGTATTGTGTCGTCAGTTTACGTCGTCGGCTTGTAACGTTGTATGTTGTAGTAGGTACGCGGTTTTGCTCGGCGACATTTGTATTTCTTTGATATGTTTTGATTTTTTTTTACGAGCCTGTTTTGTCCCACTGCAGGGCAAAGGCCTCCGTTCCTTTCTTCCACTTTTAGCGGTCTATGGCAATTTGTGTACCAATCCACATTGTGTTTTGATATACTGGATTATTTTCAATTCATTAGAAATTATTTACTACGGGATCAACCCTGAAATAGCGAAAAAAATAATTACTTGCTAACGATTTAAATTGTGGAAAGAAAAAATCGCTCACGAGCAGGATTCGAACCTGCGACTCCTGGCTAAGTACGCCAGTGCTTTAGCCACTAAGCTACCATGAACACCACGAATACTACTCGTGGTAACGAATTTAACCTCCACTTGAATACGTCTTTGGGTGACGTCAGTGATATATTATAAGAAACAGTGTTTCTTAACCGACTCGACATAATTTAATAAGATATCGCTGACGTCATCCAAAGACGTATCCACGTGAAGGTTAAATTAGATACCACGAGCAGTGTTCAAGGTAGCTTAGTGGCTAATGCACTGGCGTACTGAGCCAGGAGTCACAGGTTCGAATCCTGCTCGAGAGCGATTTTTTCTTTCCACAATTTAAATCGTTAGATTTCGCTTTGCATGCATAAATGCGTAAAAAAAATTATCTGTTCCCTGTAGTTTTGTCGATTTATGTGAACACAAAAGTAGGGATCAGCTGTTTTTTTGGCAATTTCAGGGTTGGGTCAGTAATAAAAGTTGATCAAATTGATGAGTGTAATCATCCCTCAAAGAATTACTTATGAATTCAAATTGATGAGTGTAATCATCCCTCAAAGAATTACTTATGAATTCAAAATAATGAGTGTAATCATGCCTCAAAGAATTACTTATGAATTCAAATTGATGAATGTAATCATACCTCAAAGAATTACATATGAATTCAAAGTAATGAGTGTAATCATGCCTCAAAGAATTACTTATGAATTCAAATTGATGAATGTAATCATCCCTCAAAGAATTACTTATGAATTCAAAATAATGAGTGTAATCATGCCTCAAAGAATTACTTATGAATTCAAATTGATGAATGTAATCATCCCTCAAAGAATTACTTATGAATTCAAAATAATCCTGCAGCCCTGCGCACTCATGACCTTAGCAATGAGACTTAAAATACTTACCTAATTTAAAATATGTATCATAATTTTACTTCACAAGGGAAATACCCATTACCTATAGATACAAATTATATACTTATCTTCCATAAAATATTCTCCTTCCTCATAAATAAATACCTACTTATCTGGAAAAGGAAAAAGTAGCATCAATTGAAAATATACACATGAAAGTTAAACGCTCTGTGAGTCAACGACGAGGTCAAGTGCAAGGACGCGTTTCCAAGTAAGGAACTAGGTACATATAAAAGATTATATGAATTTAGATTAGCACATAAAAAAAGCTATAGAGAAGATCTAGAATAAAACTGAATTTTATTACTACTATGATCAATGTACAATCAATCAGTGTGTTACTAAATATAATATGAAAAAATAATAATAAAATAATAAAGAAATTATAATGCAATGCGAAAATTTTAAAGTAAATCAATGTTAGCGTTCTGAAAGCCTTATCTGAGCGACACGATGCTCCAATACTGAAGCATTTTGTTAATGTGTTGGTGCGACAAGGGCAACCTTGTCGTTCATAAAATTAAATATTTGTGTGTTGTTCAATTTATTATAATTCTAACCCTTCTTCTTCTTTGTTAAGTTTTTTACTAAAATGTGGGCCTCTGTAGTCACAATTCATAAAACTAACAAAAAAATATTAATGGGTGAGCTTGTACCACAGACCAGTAAACCTCTAGACGCCTATTAGCTGGATACCCCCGGTCACAAAGCATATGCAGTAGCACTGCATATCTTACGCCCAGCCACCAATCGGGACGACACTCCGTCAGCGAGCGGCACCAATCATATCACCGAACATTTGAGCCGACCAATCATAACGCGCCGTCCACCCCCCGGTCCCCGCCAACATTTTACGACTGTGTTCTCATGCAAAACTTTGTTTATGTGGCGTCTTGAGGCTTACTGGTATGTGGCTTGTACCCAATGTCTTTCAATGTTTTTAGTATTTTTCAATGTCTTTTAAACCACTCAGACTAAGGCCCGTATTACAGAAGGTTCCTTAAGTACAGTTTAAACTTCAATCACCTGATCTCTACTTAAGGATAGAATCGTTACTTGAGTATCGGTCTTATTCCAATACGGTAATTATAAACTTTAATTCAACAACATAACACACGAATTTGACCTGAAATAGAATAGAAATCTCTACTCAAGCGTAGTCTGGACCACACTAGAGTGATTACAGATCAAATCTCTGCTCAAATACCGAAACAGGCGACAGTATAAAATAAATAATAATACTCAGCTGAACTGTGATCAATAAATCTCTGCTTGAGGCATGTTCTAAAATTAAATCCCAACTCAAAACTAGTTTTAAACAGTGAACAACGCTTGAGGAACTTTCTGTAAAACGGGCCTAAGTATTCATTCAGTTCAGGCTGTTTTATTAAATAACGTACCTCATAACAGTTACGAAACGGTATAACAGTAACATTAAACACATGTTTAGCTGCTCAGCCAAATAACGCAAAACGGTACGGTTTCAGTACTTCAGCAGATAGGTATTGGAAATAAATGCGTTTGTATTCTTGCGATTTAATTCCAACTACCAAAATTAATATCCACAATTTGCATTCCTAAAGGAGCTCATGGCGAAGTTACGTGGCGCGGATTGTACGATCTGCGAGGTTAAGCAGCACTTGCCACGGTCAGTCAGTGGATGGGTGACCGTTTCGTTGCACATCGAGACCCCTCCGTGCCTCGGAGAGCACGGTAAGCTGCCGGTAAAAAATCGCTCATGAGCAGGATTCGAACCTGTGATTCCTGGTTCAGTACGCCAGCGCTTTAGCCACTAAGCTACAGTGAACACTGCTCATAGTATCGAATTTAACCTCCACTTTGGTACAGTCGACTGCATGACAGTGGTAACACTTCAATTCGAAAACCGCCCTTACTGCTTACGAAATAAATATGGTGCTAATGTCAAAGTGTTACCACAGGCGTGCGGTCGACCGTACGTCTTTAGGTGACGTCAGCGATATCTTATTAAGAAACAGGGTTTCTTAACCGACTCGACTAACTTTGCAGTTAATTCAAAGTCGTATAGATATGCCTAGAATTACTAATTATTTTATTATTTTTAACGCATTTACGAATGCGAAGCGAACTCTAACGATTTAAATTGAGGAAAGAAAAAATCGCTCACGAGCAGGAAACGAATCTGCGACTCCTGGCTCAGTACGCCAGTGATTTAGCCACTAAGCTACCGTGAATAATACCGTGTATTAATATTTTCTTTATTTACATTTTTCTCCAAATCACTCTAGTAATAACTGTATCTAAACACAAGCAATGATACTTAGGTGTCCTCAGCTGGGGACATTTGGCATCCACTCAGTAAACAGCTGTAGACAATGCTGCGAGTGGCCTACAGTGATAGGGTTAAGTGCCGTCTTGACTGGCTATATTATAGGGTCACAAGTACCCTCGCGTGTATGAAATTACAAGTAAAATGTTTGATGGGTTACGTAGAGATACAAAGAGTTGTAAGTTGTAACACTTTGATTTCCCGAATGGTTTTGACAAAGAAGTATTACGGTATATAGATAGATAGATAGAATATGTTTTATTGTACACCATGAAAATAGTAGTAAACAGGAACAACGTATATAAATTATGGGTACATTGGCGGTCTTATCGCTAAAAGCGAAATCTTCCAGACAATGCAAAATTCCTCACGATTCCTTCAAGACGAGTTTGGTCTAAATATTATCTCCAGACAGCTGGGCTTAAGTTTCAGAAGATCCATAACCATTAACAAGTTTAGCTGTTACCACAAGCCAATGTAATAGATTACTCATTTCATTATTTAGGAAGCTTGCAGGTTATTGAATTTCGATTAAGGCAGTCTAGAGTTGGCTTGTTAAAGCTGGTCAACATGGATCGACAATAGATCTAGATCTATACGGTTTTATCTCATCATCATTATTTCAGCAGAAAGACTTCCACTGCTGGACACAGGCCTCCCCCAAGCATCGCCACAATGACCGGTCCTGCGCTTTCTGCATCCAGCGGATTCCCGCTGGATTGTGTAGTATATTTCAATATAACATACTAATTTGACGTCATGTAACATGAATTCAAGTCTAGTGACGTTGAGTAACATTATAAGCAGAACGGATTTTGATGCAATTTGATACACAGATAAACCATCTTGGTTTACCAAAAGTCACTTTTTATCCATGCGAGCATAGTCGCGGGCTTCAGCTCATTTGAAATCTTCTTCTTCTTTCCCTCAGCCTGATCCCATTATCTGGGGTCGGCTCTTGTTTGCTTTCTCCATTTATTTCTATCCCGCGCAGTCGCGGCTTCGATCTCGTTCTCCTTCAAGTCCCTCTGGACTGTCGACAGCCAGGTGGCGGGGGGTCTTCCACGGCGTCGCGTCGTCGTTTGTAGGTCAAGGGCTGCTATTACCATGTGGTCTTCAGGGCGGAGGAATACATGTCCATACCATCGAAGGCGTCGCTCTTTGAACTTCCCAGTAATGGGCGCAACTTCAGCTCATTTGAACAACTATAAAATAATTGACTTTAGTAAATAAAAACTGTTTTAAGTAACTGATCGTAAGCAAACGTGTCTTCCCTGTGTTGCAAAACAAAACCTGCCCACCATTCATAAATGTCCCTTGCGGTTAAAGCATCCGGAATTAAGTAGATTGAGCCAGTTCATTTGATAGGAGACAGGAAACAGCGGTTTAGACTCACGTGAGCCAATGTCCATTAAATTGACATCATTAGAAGACGAGCGTTTTGTTCATGACGGAGAGTAAATTTTGTCCCAGGATAACATGGGATAAAAAGGGCTCGAATTTCTTCCCAGCCATAGATATAAGATGAGACATAGGTAGGTAGGTAGGTACCTACCTTATTTATGACTGGGAAGAATGTATCTACAAACTTGGTACCAGACTTTAGTAGAATAAGAACATGTCTAGTACAAATAGATTCGAGAATGAACTTTGTAGGTACCAGGATAACAAAGGAGAACGAATAAAGAATATTGTTTTATAATACTTTGTTCAATCGCTGAATACGCTCCTATTTTATGCTAGCCTCCTATGGTTGATAATAATTCGGGATTAAAATGTCTGAGACACGGACACGTGTAACTTAAATTAATATAAGCGTAATGGATTGTTCCTAAGTTTGTAATGCAAAGGTTTATGAAATTCTTTAATGTTCTTAAAAATATTTTGTGGAGAAAATGTTAAAATTTTTTGACAATGAGATCGCCCTCTATTTATTTATATTGAGTTCGTCATCACACAACACACACTACTGTCAGCGTACAGAACATTACAGGGTCCTAATTCTCGCGTTATAGAGATAAATGTCTAATTCGAGATAATCTCTAATTTTAAAACTACGAAAAATGTCGCCGGTAATGTCAACCGCTACGTACCGCTCTTTGTATTTACGCGGGAGAAATTTTTTCACCAGTGGGGTGATTCTCGCGTCGTAGACATTATCTTGAAGTCGACATAATGTAGAAACAAGATGGCGAATGTCGACTGAAAGTTAATTTTCGTATTCTCAAAATGTCACGAATAGATATGTTTACGCCTAGCGTTCGAAATACAAAGAATGGTTCATAGCAGTTGACATTACCGGCGACATTTTTCGCAGAGATTTAAAATTAGAGATTATCTCGAATCGGACATTTATTTATCTCTGTAACGCGAGAATTGGGGTCTTGCTCTGCCTGTCCCTTCGAGGAACAGGAGGTATTATACTATCTGCTTCCCTGGTTTAAAAGCAGCACATTTCACGATAACATTTCTGTTTTAAAACCCACTTCAAGCTTTAAAGCGCGTAATAATCACTGAAGCTTGAAATTTTCCATCGTTTTCATACATCGGGGACGTAATGGGTCTATCCTTTAGCGGAATAGCAGGCGTTAAATTTAGTTTTCAGCTTCAAACTGAGATGGGAACTAAAATAGGACATACTCTACATTTTAGCGACGTGGATAAATGTTGTTTAAAAATATAAGGTCTTGTACATTTTTGGCTAAATTGAAACTGAGTGAATAGAATTAAACTTTGCGTTGGCTGATTCAATAGTTGAAGGGCGTTATATTGTAATTGAAATATTCAAGTTTTTAAACCTGTGATTGACGTAAACAGGCATTATGAATACGTTGTCTGTGTTTTTTGTTGCTATCTCGCGTAATTTTCCACAAGGCAATTAAAGCGTATTTTGCTTTTACTCAGAAAAGAGCCTTTGTGTGTGAGCTATTACTTACACACACAACCACATGTACAGGTCTGACGAAACTTAATCTTCTCTCGTTACAACCAGTAGTAGTTCTAGTAGTAGACGAGCTCCTTAGTGAAAGAGCTCGTCCGGGGAAGTACTACCACCGTACCTACTTTTCCGCCAAATAGTGATGCTTGCATTGCTGTTTCGGTTTGAAGGGTACGGGTGCCAGTGAAATTACAATCACATGAGACTTTCCATCTTAATGTCTCAGTTCGGCGAACTGACTTGCGGTACCATTTAGGCAACAGCCTAGGTGGTATTGCAGTTGTTATGGGCAAAGGTAACCGCTTAACATCAGGTGGACCTTTAGCTCGTTTCGGCATCTTATACTATAAAAAATGAATTAAAAAAAACCAAGGTCTATTGTCTATCTAAATCCTACTTCCTATTAAAATTAAAAATGCGAAACTTGTATGGATGTTTTTTTATTTGTTTGTTTGTTCTTAAATCACGCTGAAACTGCTGAACGGAATTGGATGAAATTCGGCACACAGATAGACCTTAACTTGGATAAAATTTTCTGATTATATTATTTTCTGTAATAAACCGAACCATATGTGAGCGAAGCCGCAAGCATAGTCTAGCTCTAAATAAATCAACAACATACTCTTCACATACATACGTTGTAACATATTCTTCAGTATTAAATTATTACAATGAGATTTTACATAATTTTTTACATGCTTTGCATTGTTACGTTTTTTAAATGTTGCACGTTGCTAACTGGCTCAATAAACAATTTTTCTTTCTTTCTTTTTCTTTTAGATCTATGTATATCAATGACTACTGTGCAGACGGAGTGTATTCTAGTATAATAAAATTGTGAATTGTGCCTATGGACTAAGCTGTCTGATAATAAATGATTTTATTATTATTATTAATGACGTCATTCACAACTTTACTTGCCCGCTATAATGTATTTCATAAACAAACGTCGAAAATCTACCACAAATATCAACAAATCACCCATAAAACATGTGCGGATAATAAAAGTAGTGTTGCCACGTTATGACGACGAAATTCTCCCCAATTTCCGGGAGGCAGTCATAAAACGGAGGGAGGGGGTAAACAATTTTATTGCCTGGGCACACTACACACTACTATCGGTCTTTATTGCCGTGCTGTAGTGGCGGCAGCTTCTTTTATTGGTTGTTATACGATGTTACACTTCAACCTATTGTGAAAATTGAAGGTATTTTTTTTTGTTTTTTATCCATTAAATTGTACATGTACATGGAAAATAACAATGCTATCCAGTTTGTGGATAAATTACGGCATTTGCAGCTTACATAGTGATAGCAATCGCTATAGCGAAAGCTTGCTTTCTATGCAGTAGGGTCTGAGTTTGAACCAGGGTCACCACACGTACTCTATTATAGAGTACTAGAGGTAACCCACGGCTTCGCCCGCATGAATGTCGTTTACTGTGTATTCCGTAGAAATCCTTTAGTTTTTCGTTATAAAAATTTGCTTATGTCCTTTTTAGGTCCCAGGCTACGTCTTTGGTAAATTTGATTACGATCTGTTCAGTGGTTTAGTTCGGTAGTATTTCGTGATGACGTAACAGACAGACAAAGTTACTTTCGTATTTGTAATATTAGTGCTATGAAACTTATAAAATATGCTAAACTACTATTTTTACCTGACACGCATTTTTACCTCATCGTTTACTCATTTGGCATTCTTTTATTTATTTATTAACCAATAAGATTTGCTTAAATTACCGTGGAATGGTGAAAAATATGTGTTCAGACATAAAAGTAAAATTACCTACTGTTTTATCCAGTTTATTGACTCTATTTCTACCTGTATTTTTTTTTTTTTCCCGTGCGGAAATCCTCATGGACGCACTCCGCCCGGGGTAGGCGGAGCCAGTGTCGGACTCTTACCAACTAAAACCACCACGGTGATCCTTCAACTACCTTAGCCGGGGGCGTGGAAACCCGTGAGTATTCACACAACCACCCCCGACAGGTCCTGGCCCGCCACAAGCAGGCGAGCCCCTTCTCCCCGTGCGGCCTAACGTTGGCCGCACCCTCCTTTGTGGCGCACACGGAACACTGCACGCCACCTCACCTCATGGGCCTTTACCAGCTGCGCCAACTACGCCGGCTGTGCCAGCTACGCCAGCTGCTGGTCGGGCAGCAGACTACCCCGAGTCTGCTGCTCGCAGGCCCTACCTCCCGTAATTTTTTATAGAGGTTTTCTTCCTCACGGTCCGGGCGGTGAAGCCAAGACCCTCGGTCCCAAGAGGCGCGAGAACACTACTCAGCGGGCACTCCTGGGGTTACGAGATCGACGGGGGCAGGGAAAGACAGTCCCCCCGCTGCCTGCCCAGTGGCAGGGTGAGTGCAAACCGGGCCCGCCCCTGCTCCTCCACTGTGCCCTCTGCTGATATCAGAGGGACACGTGGAGCAACTCCCTACTGGTCCAGAACGGGCCCCTCCCGCGTCAGAATATTCGCCACAGGCAATAAAATCCCCCAAAGGTTAATCCCTCGGCAGGATTTTATTGCCCGTGCCCAGGATGCACCGGCCAAACAACTGCCGATCCCTCCAGACGTGTTCAGAAGGACAAGCAGCCGTCAGGCACACGTGGAGGTTTTCTGGCCAGCACCCCACTCTATTTCTACCTGTGAAGATTTGTAAATGGCACAGGATTACCTATTTTCAGTATTATATAGATTCTGTTTGACTGTAAATCTTCCAAACTTTAAATAAATAAAAAATAAATAGATATTTTGCTTACCCTAAACACTAATGTTGCGGACGCAAGCCTGAACTTAATTAATGTAACTGAAAACTTGTGCTAACACAGCTGAAACGTTATGCACAAAGTAACAAGGGCATGAAATCTAGCTATAATCACACTATAGCTAGGTACAGATCATCAGCCAATCACAGTTTGATGAGTCATAAACCATGAACCAATCACAGGTCATAAGCCATACATAACTACAACTAGCTATGACTTGTAAAAATGTTGGAAGAACAGAGCAGCCGCAGGGCGCACTACGCGCCACTTGTGCCCCGCTGAATACTACTTAAGCGGGTGAATAAGCGGCATTTTGTGTGGGCAATATTTCATTCGATCGTCACTCGTTCTACGCTTCAGATCAAGACCTCAACCTATGAAGAACTGATCCTGACGTCCTGAACCCTGAAGCCTGAAGAAAGAATAACGTATTAGTCGCCTAGAACAGAGCTACGTAGGAACGAGTGTACTTTCATTTTTAATAAATACGACAAGTGGTCTTCGAACGAGATCATTTGTTGTGTTTTGCTGACGAAGACCAAGTTTTCTGGTCCTTCAGAAGCCGGATCGAAGAATCAATAGCAAGATCGAAGATTCAATAGCAAGATTGAAGATTCAATAGCAAGATTCAAGATCCAAGACCAAGAACGAACACGGTGCCGGGAGCTCAAGAACGTGAAGATCAAGTCAACGTTCGCGCCGGGAGCTCAAGAGGAAAGACCGTGTCTGCGAGCATCAGCTGGTGGTCTTCGAACGTAAAGATCGTCTAAAACGTGTCACTATTTCTTAGCGGGTGGACCGCGGCTCTGTGTCTCTGCCACCTAACGGTGTCAAACGGTGGAGGCCAGAGTAAACGCCGAACAAGGCGGTGTGGTATTGTGCGATACCACCGGTTCATCAAGAGCGCCTTTTTCAAGGCGCGAACCGAACCAGTACACTACGCCGGTAAGGTCGTGCGTGGTGTGGGGGCCGGACTGTAGGCACTGCTGACGGGTCCGGGTATTCCCACCGGCCCTGAGCACCCCACAGTGCGCACGATCCTCTGCTGGGTAGATCCCACCTGTCCAATCCTGCACGTATCCATCCCTGGCGGAGCATATCCTGGTTAAACCCGGGCCCTCCAAAAGGATTGATAGGGCTGTTAGGGGCGTCAAATGCCGAAGATGCCGACTACAAGAAGCCAAGCAGCTGAGGAGAGGACAGCAAGAGTGTACGAAGACCCCCCCGCGTCCCCGTCCGCACAAGCATCCGCGTCCGCGTCCGCACAAACCGCTACCACGTCGCGCGCGCATGCCGAACCGAACCCCCGCGTGCCCGCGTTACCCGCACAAATAGACCCCAGCATAGCCGCAATAAGGTCACGCGCCGCCGCCGCCACCACCGCCGCCGCTGCGCCTGATACTAGAGAAGAGAGGAGATCGAGGGCGCCGTCCGTGCGCTCTCAGAGATCAACTGCCAGCGCTGTTGCCCGAATAAGATTAGCTGAATTCGAAGCCCAGGAACGTCTAGCCGAGATCCAGAGAAAAGAGCTGCAATTAGAAGCAGCACTTATCAAGAAAAGGCTAGCTTTGGACGTCGCCACTATACGGGAGGAGACTGACCGCGAGAGCGTCATCGCCCGTGAAACAATAGAAGTGGACAACCGAATCGCTGATTGGCTAAATAACACACAACCCAAAAGGGAAGAACGACCCCACATGACGTCATATGAAGACATGTCATCAGCGGTCCGCGTCTCGGCCCTGTGCGAACCACAGGGGGAACGTACCGAGCGCGCACCGCAGAACGAACGACGACGTATCGAACATGACGACAACGGAGCCACATTGTGTTACCAGCGCGAGAACGAAGGGCAACGATCACACCACTCTTTTTATAGATATGCGCCACCGCCGCAAGAACAAAGAGGAGTCACGATCGACACTCCGCGGCGCAACCGATCACCTACGCCCAATCCGAGACGAGACAGATCACCTACGCCAGCACGGTCCCGAGAACGAGGAATAGATAGATTAGCCGAGGTCTTAGAACGAATGGCCTTGAAACGCCCGCCGCCTAGACAAGCGCAAGAACTGCCTGTCTTCAACGGCGCGCCGAACGAATGGCTACTATTCCAAGCAGCGATGCGAGATTCGACCAAAATGTATAGCTATACAAAAGCTGAGAACCTGGCACGTCTCCGAACATGTGTACGAGGTGAAGCACGTGAAACAGTAGCAGCTTTATTGTGCACAGCTGCCGATCCCGCAATTATAATGCAGACACTTGAACAGTATTACGGCCGCCCTGAGATCATTATTGATAAAACGCTGGACGACTTAAGAAAGATACCGCGACCCGGAACAACAGCTAGCGAACTGAACGCGTTTGCGATACGGCTTCAGAATATAGTCAGTGTACTCACTTGTATAGATGAGAAGGGGTACCTACAGAATCCTATGTTGGCCCGGCAAGTTACAGAAAAATTAAGTCCGCATATTAGAGCGAGATGGTGCGACTACGCAGAAGAGTATGGAAGTCGCAGCGAACCTGAGATTGTTACGCTGTCTCGTTTCCTCATGAGAGAGGCTGACCGTGCCGTACGATTCGCGTACTCCGCTGCAGGAAGCTCAACAAAGGAGCCAGCACGTAATGCGCCAGCAGCTAAGACCAGTAGTTCGTCTAAACGCCAGGAAGGCAAGAAGCGAGGCGGTGCTGCGTACACTGCAACCGAAAATAAAAACGTAAAGATGTGTCTATGTTGCGGGGCCGAACATGATACGGTGAAATGTAGGAAACTGGAAGCGATGACATTACCACAGAGGTGGGAATGGGCAAAAGAAGCACGCGTATGTTTTCGTTGCTTGAATAGCCGTCACCGCCGTGCCAGTTGTACCGCAAAGAAATGCGGTATAGATGAGTGTCGCCATCCTCATCATGTATTGCTACACAGCGCACCGCAAGCCGCGCCAGGAGGCGAACAGAACGATCAAGAGATCACCGCCTCGGCTAACACCGTAATGTCAGCTGGCGCGGTGTTATTAAAAATATGCCCTATCACGATAAGAGGGCCCGATGGACTGGAAGTTGAAACTCACGCCCTACTCGATGAGGGATCTACGATAACCTTGATCGATGAGGAAATCGCTAGAGCAGTGAACGCGCAAGGAACGAAATGCGCGCTGCGTTTGCATGGATTAACTGCAACGCGGCAAGAACCCGAGAGTCAGAGCGTGTCATTGGAGATACGGGGAGCACGAACTAGCTTCCATCCAATACAGGCGCGAACCGTCAAGAGTCTCAACATTACCAGTCAAGCGATCGCAGCTGAGTGTTTGAACTATGAACACTTGAAACAGCTACCACAGAACGAGGTCTGCTATGGACAAGCAAGACCGCGCATACTAATAGGTGCAGACCATTGGCACTTAATAGTATCGCGAAAACTCCTGACCGGAGAATGGAACGAGCCGGCCGCATCACTAACTATGCTAGGATGGGTAGTGCACGGTACGGTGCCACGAACGATAGTGGCGAAGGAAGACCCGATAGATGGCGCCACAGTACTGCACATACGTGCGCCTCAGCATAGAGAACGATTTGATCATGATGATGAACTACATGAACTAATCACAGAACATTTTAAGATCGATGCGCTCGGAATATCATCCAAAAATAAACCTGTGAAGGAAGACGAGCGCGCTAAAGAAATATTCAATAGAACAGCGCGATTGGTCGACGGACGTTACGAAGTCGGCCTGCCATGGCGTACAGACGATACTCGCCTGCCGCCTAGTTATAATATGGCCCTAAGCAGATTGCGCTCGATGGAACGTAAAATGGATCGAAACACGGAATTTCGCAGAGCATACACGTCACAAGTTGACAACTTGTTGGCGAAAGGTTATGCAACTCGAGTCGAGGACACGGACGACAGCGCAATTGATTGGCTCCTCCCACATTTCGCTGTGACCAATCCGAACAAACCAGGAAAGGTGCGCCTTGTCTTCGACGCAGCCGCGAGTACAGGCGGGCGCTGTCTGAACGACGAACTGCTCGCCGGGCCCGATATGTTGAACACGCTTTACGGAATATTGTTCCGATTCAGAGAGAAGCCAATTGCTATAGCGGCAGACATACGCGAAATGTTCTTGCGAGTCAAAATACGACCAGAAGACAAAGCAGCGCAACGATTTTTGTGGCGTGGTGATGACCGAAAAAGCCCGCCTCAGAAATACGTGATGAATTCTATGATATTTGGCGCTCGGAGTTCACCCTTCCTAGCTCACAGCGTTAGAAACAGAAACGCTGAGGAATGTCAAGACGCGCACCCGCGCGCCCTCTATGCAATAACAATGAACCATTACATGGATGATTGGGTCGACAGTTTTGAAACGGAAGAAAGCGCCGCCCTCACGATCAAAGAGGTGCAGCGTATTCATGAGCGAGCCGGCTTTGAACTCGCCGGGTGGAATTCGAATCGTCCACACTTACTCGCTCATATCCTAGAACAGGATAAGGCTAACGCCCCGAAAGAACTAGGTGCGAATGCACACCCATATGGCAAGACGCTGGGTATGATGTGGGTGCCAGAGACCGATGAGCTTGCATTCAACACAGCTATGCCCCGTGTACCGAACGAAGTACGCGATGGAACGAGAACGCCCACTAAACGTGAAATGTTGGGGGCTGTAATGTCGATCTTTGACCCGTTGGGCCTGTTGAGCCCTTTCACGATTACGGCAAAGATCACTCTACAGGAGCTATGGCGAAACAACATCGGCTGGGACGAGCAACTACCCGCCGAAGAGGCTATCGCGTTTCTCGAATGGATAAATGGTCTGACGAGCGTGGCGGGCTTGCGAGTCCCCCGATGCTACGCGAATCACATGACCGTAGAGCGATCGCTGCATGTATTCACCGACGCTAGTGAACAAGCCTACGCCGCTGCAGCATATTGGCGATTAACACGGCCCGACGGATCGATAGACGTCGTGTTAGTAGCGGGAAAAGCTAAAGTAGCGCCGATGAAAGCGCAGAGTATCCCACGCATGGAACTGCAGGCGTGCCTGATAGGCGCACGACTCGCCTCCGAGATACGCAAGGAGCATAGATGGGAAGCCGAAGTAACCTATTGGAGTGACTCTAAGACGGCATTACATTGGATAAGAAACGACTCTGCGAGATATACGCCATATGTTGCGCATCGACTGAGCGAGATAGCCGAACTTACCCCCGCTGAACGATGGCGCTGGGTGCCGACCGCTCAGAACGTAGCTGATGACGCAACTAGATATGGCAGAACGAGCCTCAATAAACACGATCGATGGTTCATCGGACCGGCCTTCTTACGCGAACCGGAAGAACAGTGGCCGAGCGAAGAGAACCAGGGCGAGGAAGAAACAGTAGCCCATGTTAGAGGCGAGGAGAACGTTATGGACCTGAAACGATTCTCCTCATATGATCGAGCATTGCGCGCTATGGCAAGCGTGTTGCTCTTTATAGAAAAATGTCGTAAACGCGCGACAACGATGGACGTGCGTCATCTCGAAGAAGCCGAACTAATGCTTATACGAGATTCGCAACGTGACAGTTTCTCTGAAGAAATTAAGAGATTGACGTCAGGAAAAAGCGTTGAGAGATCGAGCCGGCTCAGCAAGCTAGACCCGGTGTATGAAAATAAAATTATTCGACTGAACGGACGAATCAACGCAGCGAATGTACCAGAGTACAGGAAGAGGCCACCGATCTTAGACGGCAGGCATCCACTTGCGCGCCTACTTATAAAGCGTGAACATGAGAAGAATGGGCATGCAGGCCGAGAGCACGTAGTCAATAACCTGCGTCAGCGATTTTGGATATTACGATTACGAACGAGTGTGCGCGCTGTGCTGAACGAATGCATCGTGTGTCGCATGCGACGTAAAGCGCCACCTATACCGGTGAAAGGAAACTTACCCTGCGAAAGGCTTGATGCATACGCTCGCCCTTTTACTCGCAGCGGTGTTGATTGTTTCGGTCCCATGACGATCACTATAGGAAGACGTAGAGAAAAACGCTGGGGCATGTTATTTACCTGTTTGGTAACTAGGGCCGTGCATATAGAACTGTTACCGAGTCTCAGTACTGACAGTGCGATCATGGCCCTTAGAAGAATGGCCGCGCGCCGTGGATGGCCACGCACAATAATGTCAGACAACGGTACGAACTTCCGTGGAGCTGACGTCGAACTAAAAAACGCTTACAAAGAATGGGCGACTGAACTTAAGGATTACGCCCTTAATAAGGAAACCGATTGGCGTTTCATCGACCCTGGTGCACCAAACCAGGGGGGAGCCTGGGAGCGGCTCATACGTAGCGTGAAAACAGCCCTCGCTGTAATATTGAAAGAACGAATGCCAAAGGAAGAAACATTAATAACGGTAATGGCTGAAATAGAGAACATATTGAACTCGCGACCGCTCACTCACGTATCTGTGAACCCGGAAGACGCGGAAGCGTTAACGCCGAATCATTTCCTGTTGGGGTCATCAGCAGGGCTACCGGTCACTGGAACTTGTGACGTAGCTGATAAACGCGCTTGGCGAGCGGCCCAAGCACTGGCAGATCGATTCTGGGCAAGATGGATGAAAGAGTATCTACCGACACTGACACCGCGCGGTGACGTCAGATCTAATCACGCTGAACAAATTAAAGAAGGCAATGTCGTCATAATCGCTGACGGCTTATTACCGCGGAATGTGTGGCCGCGGGGCCTTGTTGTGCGCGCGATAGTAGGTACGGACGGTGTTGTGCGGAGTGCGGATGTGCGAACTCGGGGTGGCATTTTTAGAAGGCCAGTAAGAAGGCTTATCGTCCTCGACCAGAAGGGAGAGGCTCGCGAGGCTATGCCGGGGGGAGACTGTTGCGGACGCAAGCCTGAACTTAATTAATGTAACTGAAAACTTGTGCTAACACAGCTGAAACGTTATGCACAAAGTAACAAGGGCATGAAATCTAGCTATAATCACACTATAGCTAGGTACAGATCATCAGCCAATCACAGTTTGATGAGTCATAAACCATGAACCAATCACAGGTCATAAGCCATACATAACTACAACTAGCTATGACTTGTAAAAATGTTGGAAGAACAGAGCAGCCGCAGGGCGCACTACGCGCCACTTGTGCCCCGCTGAATACTACTTAAGCGGGTGAATAAGCGGCATTTTGTGTGGGCAATATTTCATTCGATCGTCACTCGTTCTACGCTTCAGATCAAGACCTCAACCTATGAAGAACTGATCCTGACGTCCTGAACCCTGAAGCCTGAAGAAAGAATAACGTATTAGTCGCCTAGAACAGAGCTACGTAGGAACGAGTGTACTTTCATTTTTAATACATATGGCAAGTGCCTTTCAACAGATCGTTCGTTTCTTTTATCATATCCTTGGGTTGTCCTCAACAACTAATGTACCTACTTTTATTGTTTCAAAATAATGTGGCAACCCTAATGGTTTGAGCCCGGCCCTCACTTCTGTTTGTCATGTCGAATCCTTGTGCAAATCAGAATTTTACTACCTAACACTTGCGTTAACGGCGAATGAAAACACCGTGTTGGATCCTGCGCTTGAGAGAGCTCCAACACTTATTACTATGTTCTCGGTGGTGTGTTTAACCCGCCAATTAATTATTATTCTCGCCAAGCCAGTGCAGTGGACTAGGCCTTCCTCCTCATTCTGAGAGGAGATTCGTGCCCAGGAATGGGAAAGTAATAGACTGATTATGTTATGTATGTTATTCATTTTGAACCATAGAGTAACTTTTATATTGGGAGATAAAGATAACAGTCAACGATTTGTATTGTAGTGCCACCTGGTGCTTTGAACCACGAACTAGCTAACTATTAAATAAAACATACAAAAAGGACAAATAGACACATTTAACTGAGAATCAAACCTAGGCACTGTGGCATAAGAAATATTATTACCTATTCTATGCCTGTGGTACCTCAGGCTGACGCTTAATGTTCTCTGCCATCTATATTTGTATTATAGTTGTGAAATTTAGCATTACAACTAATAAATCTGTGATTATAATGAGTAGAAACGCCATCTGCTCGTTTATTAATAAAAGTTGAAGTATTATAAACCAACCAATTTGAATATTACTGTCGAGAATCGAACCCGACCCTCGACATCTGAAGCGGTGGCGGCGCGGCGTACCAGCCGGCTCGGCACCGCGCCCGTGGACGACGGAGACGCAGGCTGCGGGGCGAGGGCGGCGGGTGACGAGGCGCGCGCGATCGCTACGGCCGACTTCTTCGCTCGGAACCACCGCCCAGTGCACACATACTTTTGTTATGCAGTCAATATATTTACCAGCGTGTTTAGTACAGTCTGCTTTTCCTTTCACGACCACCAGTGAAACCCCAACATTACACTAGATTTAATAAAGTATACATATAAAAGTGTCTGTTGAATTCAGCTGAATTATCTAACAAGCACTTTGTTCTGAGTGAAAATACCGTGGTTTGGACTGCATAAAACACTTTATTCTTATGTTACAATGAAAGAAACTACTGCATTACTTGACATCGCGTTGACCTGGTTATGAATAAGTCACCCCTTTCTTAAGGAAGTCGCATTATGCAACATGGATTTTTTTATAATCATATCGCACCATAACCTCCAGTCTAAATAAACTTGGTATTTTACCCACAACTTTCCTTAGCATGGTTTCAGAAAATAATTTATGTACTAGACTGTTTAATATTTATATGATTGCTATTCCATTGGCTGTCTTATGTTCAGGCGATATAACACTAATTGACTTTAGTCTATTTTGATTGTTATCATAAAAATAATTTTTCATCTAATGAAATCAAAAATAAAATAATAGGTTGCATCTCAGACCAAAAGAATAAGATAGACGGAACGCGTAGAACTAATGAATGAAGCCAGAAAAAGTAATACAAAATGGCAAAGGAGTACCTACTTACTAGACAAAGAAGAATTTGGAGGTGGGCGATGGCAGCTGCGACACAGTGCATACTACTGCAGCTGTTATCGTACTCTTGTATCTTCTTATACTTATAATAATGTTGCCCAATAAACTTTATCTTATCTTATCTTAAAGACATTTATTGCTCAAACTGTGTACATAAATGTAGGTATTTATCAAAGTTTGGTATCAACAGTCTACCCAATCGGGTGTAGAAATAGTAGGTCCAAACTATGAAGTCTGACACTACAATAACATATTTAAGTTATTACAATCAGTTTATACCAAAATATTCAATACTATTCCACCCACAGTGTTCGCGTGCTGCGGTCGGGAGCGTCAATCTTATTTGGTATTTTAGTTGAGTAAGACGTACGCTCCAGAGCGGACGGCGGAATAGTAGGTACTCCTTTGCCATTTTTATTCCTTTTTTTTGGCTAAGTTCGCTAGTTCTACACGCTCCGTCTATGTTATTATTTGGTCTGAGTCTTCCATCAATATTGTTGGTGATCAAAACGTCTAAATGACCAAAATGTAAGACAAAGTTGTATTTTTTGGTAATTCAAAGTTGGTGTCTTATTAAAAGTTGTTGAAATTGTCGCATTAATTTCATAAATTTGTGTATGTTTTTGTTCTTGATACATTTTTAATGTTTCGTATGGCAACGACAGGGACTTGGAGCTTCTATGCAACATTTATCAGAAATGCGTACTCATATTTTAAGAGCTTATTCAGGTCATAGCATAGAACAACTTTTACTATGGGACCAACCCTGAAATTGCAAAAAAAAACAAAAGCATTACTTTATCATCTGATACCAGTTGCTCATTTAACTTAGGAACATATGATGCTGTGGTACTTTATAAACAGCTGTCATAAACTTGGTACAAGAGGTGTAAGGTATTTTACATAGCGATAAAACTGAATAGCGGTTGCTTTTATGTGCTTTTGAAGGATGTTTGAAGAAGTGACAATGTTTCCGTAGATCATCTTGGAACTTAATTTTTTAACTAAATGGAATTTAAATCTGAATTTAAATGAATAACCATCATTAAGACTACATGTTATTATTATTTTGAGGGAAGAGGTAGGGGTCTTGAACGTCCCTAAAGCCACTCCGACCTGATAAGATCTATTGTGACATTTGTGACGCCTCTTGCAGCACTTCCACAAACTGCAAGTCAATCATGAAGTCGACTATGACCTTGGGGGAGGAGGATTTGATCTCTTGCGTTGAGATGACGTGGCCTCCAAGATGCTGGCTTCTGATGTGGTGCACTGCATCCCATTCGCATAGGATATGGATGGGCGTCTCATCCTTTTCGCGACAAAATCTGCAAACAGTGGTATCACTGAGACCCATCCTGTGAAGGTTGCAGTGCCCAGTAAGGGTTCTTGTCAGGATTCATAAGACTACATAACCTGCTAATACGAAAAACACGTGAGTTTTTCAGCAGTTTCCTTCTTATTTCATTGATCCAGATCCAAAATCAGCTCTGCCAAAAAATTTTTCTGAAAAAAACATCTGTTCCCTACATTTTGTCGATTTATGTTATTTTTTTTAATTCTTAACGGGCTTGCGTTTGACCGCCACCTCACCTGATGTTAAGCGATGGTGCGGTCGACGTTCCACTCTTTGGCGGTACGCATGAACACAAATGTAATGAACAACTGTTTTTTTTCGCGGTTTCAGTGTTGGCCCCATAGTACAAGTTATTCATACTGATGTGTACAATGACCCCTTAAGAGGTTTTCAGTTATTTCAATAACACGTTATACATGGACAAAAGACACGCAAAATTCCATTCAAATCTGTTCAGCAGTTTCAGCGTGATTGAAGGATAAACAAATACGCATACTTTTGTATTTATATTAATAGTCATCATCATTAGCCCATTACTGTCCCACTGCTGGGCAATGGCCTCTTCTCAGAATGATGCCTTAGTTCACGACGCTGGCCTATTGCGGGTTGGCGGACTACGGTCGCGAATGCCATGCATTGCAGTTCTCGCTGCTCATCCACCAAGGCGAGAGTAGGTACACGGCGGAGTTTAAAGTGGGTGCGAGCCCCACATAACCACGCTGCCTCCCCGGGTGGTGTGGCATGCGGTAGGCATTTTCTCCGTCTCAAAAAAAAAAGGGCTTGGCGGACCACACACAACATCGCGAACTGTATGGAGCACACTCAGGTGTGCAGGTCTCCTCACGATGTTTTCCTTCACCGTTAAAGCAAGTGATCAAATTCTGATCCACACATGAATCCGAAAAGTCAGTGGTGCTGGCCGGGTTCGAACTCAGACCTTCCTCCATGGAAGGCAATAATCATTTCAGCCGGAAAACGTCCACTGCTGGGCATAGACCTCCCCCAAAAGGGAGGGATATGCCATAATCACGACGCTTGGCAGGCGGGTGGGCGATCGCAGTTGGTTGGTTAAATACTCAGACAATGCTGCTGCCCATCCTCTGGTGAATCACTAACGGCCAAAATGAATATCCAATCTATCCACGACATGCCCTACAAGAGATAGGATTTTGACATAAGCTTCATACAAAATATGACAAATTTCTATCTCTAGTAGGGTATCTCGTGGATAGATTGGATATTCATTTTGGCCGTTAGTCGCCTTTTACGACACCCATGAGAAGAGATAGGGTGGTGCTATTCTTTATGTCCGGCACCACACGGCACGGCATGGAAGGCAATGTTAGTAGAATATGATGATGTAAGATGAAAACGTGATGTCTGGAAATTTATCACGTTTCAGATATTACTACATTGACATCAATGATATTTAAAAATATAGATATGTCATACCCTAAAAAGACCAACGAAACAAATGTTCCGTACGCAGCGGCAGCACAATACACATAAACTAGTAAAAAGTAAGGATGTTGATTACTTCAAGTTACTTTCGTGTCATAATTGGAATACTTTCTGTACACACATGACGGCACGTATTTTATTTTTTGCCATCGGTCACGCTCGGCGCCTTACTTGACGCGGATTAATAGAAAAACGTACTAATTAGGACGTTTTCTGCTGACTGCCTCGTTGGTCTAGTGGTTGCAAGCGCGACTGCTGAATGTGGGGTCCTGGGTTCGATTCCCGGGTCGGGCAAAGTGTTATTGGGTTTTTTCATTAGGAAATTCTCAGTAGCAGCCCGGAGTCTGGATTTGTGCCCGGTCAATGGCAATAGGCTCGCCCCCTATTATATGGTACTATAAATGGCGAAATGTGGGTGTACTATTACACCTCTGCCTACCCCTTCGGGGAAATACAGGCGTGATGTTATGTTATGTTAGGACGTTTTCGAGTCTTCGGATTGCGAGCTCGGTAGCATATCTCGACTTTTAAATATCATTGATTGATATCTGCAAAATATCTGATATGAAATATTTTGCTTTCAACTGAAATTGAGCTTGTCATTAACGTACGTCAGCCACAAAATGGCCGACATCCGGCTCATCCGCCATTGTTCCTCTGATGACCACTTCCGGTAGCATCATGTGACCAGTTAATGTCAAGGTTGGAGATTAATCGATTGATAGCGATTGTTTTTTTTATTGTATTCGAATAAAAAATATTGTAATCGATAAAAAATTACGTGGTATTAGAATAATGATGTTTTGTTCTTTTGTCAATTGTTTGACGTCAGTTTGATATTAGTTCCATTTGTATTTAATTACTGTGTAATTGTAACCGTTACGCCTATAGACGTTGAAAGGTTAAGTAGAAGTATACTGCCTTATTGAGATGTTAAATTCAAATGTGCGAAATAAACAGCTGTTCCCATTTTGTCGAGTGATATTAAATTTGTCGGCTGAAGAAACATGAAAGCAGAATAAATTCAGTAGAAATGACAGCTTTGAGAAGTATGTGTGGTGTAACTTTGAGAAATAAAGTAAGGAATAACGTGATAAGGGAGCGTTGTGAATTGACGACGCCTGTGGTCTAGTGGTTTGAGTGTCGGACTGCTGATCACGAGGTCGTGGGTTCGATTCCCACAGGACACAAATATTTATGTGATGAACTTAAGTGTTTGTGTTGGTCTGGGTGTTTTTTATGTATTATAAGTATGTATTTACAAAAAAAAGTATTTAAGTATTATATCCATTGTCTAGTACCCATAGTACAAGCTCTGCTTAGTTTGGGACTAGATGGTGCTGTGTAAAAATGTCCCAACAAATTTATTTATTTATTATTTATTTATTTATTTAAAGAAGATGTAGTGACAAATATTGAGAAAGATATGTTAGGATGGTTTGGACATGTGGAGAAGATAGACGAGAGGAGATTGATAAAACAAGTATACAAAGCGAGTGTGGATGGAAGAGTTGGAAGGCGAAGATCTCGGTGATCTTATCGGAACGCAACCAATTCACAGTGGGTCTCAAAAAATGCCAGTTTAAGAGTTCTCTAAACCGACGAGCATGCATGACGAGGTTAATGGAAGTAGATGAAGCGAAAGAGGTGTGTCAGGATCGTAGCAGGTGGAAATCCATAGGGATAATATGTGTGTATGTATTTTTTTACGGAACAGTTTTCATTATTATTTACGATTTCAAGGTTGGCTCCAAGTAAAAGTCGATGAGTACCTATAAAATAATTTGATGAATTGTTTGTTTGTTTGTTTGTTAAGTCATTAAAAAAACATGTATAATCACCTAAAATGTGTTTATTTCCACTAGTAACATTCAACATGAAATTAGTGACTACACTCAATTATGCCTTTTGATATTTATATGTAATAACTATTGGACAAATAAATAATATGCCTTATATTATAAAAAAATAAAAATATATAGGCCAAATGATTGTTATGCCTACCAAAACAGTAAGCCAAAAAAATTTATGCCAAACTATTAATATGCCTTCAAAAGTTATGCCTAACTCGTTAGGTCAAAGTAGATCAGGAATTTAAAAAATATGCGAATCAGAGGTATCCCTTTCAGGTCACAATCCTCTTCCACAATTAATGAGCATGGAATAACAATCAATTTGGCTATTCTGAACATTCCAATGATTTGAGTGGGTGTGCGTATGTGTAGGAGGGTGTGTATGAGTAGGAGGGTGTTTAAGTGGTGTGTGTTGTGAGATATCTGCGTGTGTGAGTGTGTGTTTGTAAAGTAGATATCTATATTTACATGATTCTACATGCTGAAATTTGAATCGCTTATTTCCCGAAAAGGGGTAATTGTACTTTTACTATGGGACCAACCCTGAAATCGCGAAAAAAATCAGTAGGTCCCTACATTTGTGTTCACTTAAATCGATAAAATGTAGGGACTACCTGTTTTTTTTTTAAATTTCAGTGTTAGTCCCATGGTAAAAGTTGTTCATAATGATGAGTACAATAACCCCTTTTCGGGAAATAAACGATTCAAATTACAACATGCATGTGTCATGCGTCTGTTAAAATTAACTTAACTTAAAATACTCCCGTGAAATCTGCGAAACAATAACAAAACCGATGTTATGTTACCATCGCATGTTTACGTTCCATTGCGTGCCCAGTACTGCAGGTGTGCGGCGATCCTATCGGGAAATAATCGATTGTTATGTAAACAATACAAAGATCCGCTTCAGTGGGAAGACTCCCAAATGAGATATGAGATGTTTGGCAACGGATCGTTTGTATTGTTTTGTGAATTGAAAATAATACTGTTGTTATCAAATCCCGTGGTTAATTAGATCCTAGTCCAAATACGGGTTGATTTCATAACCAATCGTAGCATTTGGTATTTACAACGTGTAATTGAAGTAGGTAACTGAAAACCTCTTAAAGGGTCATTGAACTCATCAGTATGAACAACTTTTACTATGGGACCACTTCAGAAATTAAATCAAATCAAATGTTTTTTTTATTTCAAATAAACCTAATTACAGGCACTTTTGAAAGGTCAGGCTCTAGTTGCACGGTTCCAAATTGTGGGTTCTATGGAGAAGAACCGGCAAGAAACTCCATGGATATACTCTTTTTTAAATAGGTTATTGTTTATTACATAAAATTTATGTGCATTATTTACAGCTAATGTGACAATTTTGTCACATTTGTAGACAACATTTTGTCTAGTTCTCTAGTTCATCCGACTTCATCCTCCTCCCTTATCCTTATCTTGTTGTCGGCGCAGCATGTATTTTATTTCTATCAGCCGTCATCTCAGTGTTCACTTTCTTTGTATTCATCATCTTTCTTACAATCCATTCATGTCACATTTTATCTAGTTATGCGAACATAAATGTATGGAGTACCTGACTTTTTTCGCGGAAAATATTAGGTTAAAGAAATGATACAGTGGAGATGACAATACGACATTAAATAAAACCACGTAGAGAGTATCAAGGTCTCTGACTGTACACAAAAATCCATTAAAATCCAGTGAACGGTTTAGCCACAGGAAATTATTTTAATTTTATTAATTTTGAATGTAGGACCAGTTTTCTGGCACAGATCGTTAGGTCAAAGACCTGTGCGAATTCATACGATTTTAAACTCTCTTTCTCAATGATTAAAGATGATTTAAACTCTCTTTCTCAATTATTCGACGACCTCTGTGGTCTAGTGGTTCGAGTGTCAGACTGCTGATCTCGAGGTCGTGGGTTCGATTACCAAAGGACACAAATATTTATGTGATGAACATGCATGAGTGTTTGTGTTGGTCTGGTAGTTTCTTATGTATTATAAGTATGTATTTACAAAAAAAAGTATATAAGTATTATATCCATTGTCTAGTACCCATAGCACAAGCTCTGCTTAGTTTGGGACTAGATGGTGATTGTATAATGTCCCAAAAATATTTATTTATGATTACAAATGGTGTTACATAACATTGCGATATTTTAATATTTACTTTGTATAATTTCGTTTATTTTAATTTTCGACATACAACTTATTTAAGTTTTTTAAATGCTAATGCTTCTATAGACTAGTTATAACCGTGTTTTCATTTATAGTCGTATTGTCATATCCACGTTGTATATTTTATAGTCGTTATTTCATTTAGACAGGCACGTAAGGGTATGAGTAGTGGTTGCTGAATTATTTAGTAGTTGTAAGTTAAGTTTATCGTAGGCAAACTTTACCGCCATTACTTAAGTCCTCACATTTCTCGGAAAGTTAATCTTGATACATGTTACTTAGGCCCATATTACAGAACGTTCCTCAAGCTTTAATCACTTTTTAAAACTAGTTTTGAAATAAATATAATAAATAATAATAATAAATATTTTTTGGGAAATATTTTTTTTTACACAGCACCATCTAGTCCCAAACTAAGCAGAGCTTGTGCTATGGGTACTAGACAATGTATATAATACTTATATACTTTTTTTTTGTTGTAAATAATACTTATAATACATAAGAAACACCCAGACCAACACAAACACTTATGTTCATCACACAAATATTTGTGTCCTGTGGGAATCGAACACACGACCTTGTGATCAGCAGTCCGACACTCTAACCACTAGACCACAGACGTCAAATGGGATTTAATTTTAGAACATTCCTCAAGCATAGATTCATTGGTGACAGTTCAGGTGAGTTTAGCTCTATTCTATACTGTCACCTGTTTCGGTGTTTAAGCAGAGATTTGATCTGTAATCTAATCACACAACTGTGGTCCAGACGACGTTTGAGTAGAGATTTCTTTCCTATTTCAGGTTATATTCGTGTGTTATGTTTTTCAATTAAAGTTTATAATTACCGTATTGGAATAAGACCGGTGCTCAATTAACGATTCTATCCTTAAGTAGTTATCAGGTGATTGTAGATTCAACTGTACTTTGGGAACATTCTATAATACGGACCTTAGATATTTGTTACCTGTAGCATTATTCAGCGATTCCGTGATTCTGATTCAGCTATTTAACACAAATGATTGATATGATATCATCAGGTGAATATCCCCCAAAATATTATAATTAGATAGACGATAACCTTCGTTCTATTCACCCGCTGATGTTAACCTAATAAAGGTTTGCCAAGCTGCCGGAAGATCTAAGTGAGTCGCGTGCCGACTGCTGGCAGACTGTTCCTGGCAGCCCTGCCAACTTTAACAGGTCAGGGTTGACTCTGAATATCAACGTAAGTGTTTTGTTGTGGTTTATAATGTTAATTTAATACATTGTGTGTAACTTCATGAGTCATGTTCGGGAAGTGGTACATACTTCTTTACACATAGTTAATTTATGTATTAAGAAGTTGTTGGAACAACGCCCTCCACCACATGTTGGCTTGAATAAATGATATTGTAAATGTGCACAATAATTTTGATCACCAAATACACCAGAACTTTTTGATTTAAAAGAAGCCGTATAAAATATATCACGTCATCAACTCAGCCTATCGCAGTCTACTGCTGGACATAAGCCTCTCCCAAGTTGCGCCATCACAACAGTCGGCCCTCTGCCTTCCGCATCCAGTCCCCCCCCCAGCCACCTTCTTCAGGTCGTCGGTGCATCTGGGGGGCGCCCTACGCTGCGTTTTCCGATTCGCGGTGTCCACTCAAGGACTCGTCTGCTCCAGCGGCCACATACGGCCACGTATATCACGTGACGTGATAAAATTTGTAAGACTTTGCTATACTATTACATTTAACTACTAATTTTCTTTTCTTTGCTTTATGTAATTCTTTATCGTTACTAACGTATCATTATCAGCCTAGTCAACTAGTTACCACAATTGCTTAGGATCATTTTTCAGTTTAACCCTATGATATTTAAAAGTACAGATATGTTACTTACGCTCGCAATTTGAAGACTCGAAAACGTACTAATTAAGACGTTTTTCTATTAATCCGCGTCAAATAAGGCGCTGAACGTGACCGGTGATAGCAAAAAAAACTAAAATGCCGTCGTGTGTTTACAGAAAGTGTTCCAATTATGACGCGAAACCGAAAGTAATTTGAAGTAACCAACTTACTTACTTTGTACATACTAGTTTATGTGTATTCTGCTGCCACTGCGTACGAAACATTTTTTTCGTTTGTTTTGTTAGGGTATGACATATCTATACTTTTAAAGATCATTGGTTTAACCATAATGCTGTCTGAATGTCGAGATCGAGACGGACTTTGCAAAAAATATCGATCAAACTCGTCGAAATTGTACATCTCAAAAAAAGTTTGCAGAATCGAGACGTATCCAAATTTTATTCATAGTCGATTACGACTTGACGCCATTTTCTTCAGCAAGTAATTACCTATCGCCTGTAATCCCAGTTTTCAGGTAGATTAATATCCCGTGCTCAGATTACCGGCGTGACGAAGGTTTGACGCAGGCGGTGGGTCGAAACGACCCCTCTTCTTAAACCGTTAAAACAAATCCGATGTAACACTAAAAGCAGTGATTGGTATGATAAGGTGGAAATTATGCTTAGTCAGTATTATTAAACATCGGTAGCTAAGTTTGGATGTAGTTATAGCCATATCATTAACAAGATGTTGATGTTTTTGTTGTTTTGTTTATTTATATATATATTTATGATACCTATATGTGTAATATATTTTGTGCTATTTATTTATTTTAGTTTAGTAGTACGCCACGGACTGCCCCCATTATCTAGATCTTACGTCTTCTTTGTCCATCCAAAGGTTGTCTGGAAGATATCGCTTTTAGCGATAAGACCGCCCATGTACCCATAATTTGTACGTTGTTCCTGTTTACTACTATTTTCATGGTGTACAATAAAGTATATTCTATCTATCTATCTTATAGTAGTAGTATAGTATTTTATTTTATTATTAAATTATGTATCGAATTTGCACATCTGACAACCCCAATTTTCTGTCCAGTTCTTTCTTGTTCATCCTAAGGTTGCCTGGGAGAAATTGCTGATGGCAATAAGGCCGCCATTTGTACAATAGTTTAAATGCATATTCAATGTAATGTTTTTTATGGTGTACAATAAAGCATATATAAATAATAATAAGATGGTATTTACGTTGTGGGTTCTTTAAGGTATATTCTTGTGGAGGAACGAGGTATCATGTTCCTCCAACACAAAGGGAGAATCCTCCGACCAGGCTTGGTCTGCGCCTGGCGGGCTACTGCCCTCCTGATGTTGGGCTCTTGTATATATGTTAACTTGCGTGTAAACTCTGCTTGCGCGATGTAGGATAGTTCTCATGTCACCAGATAGATGTCGCTACATTCTAAAGGTCTGTATTTGAACTGCAAGCTAACTGGGAAATAACAGTTTGGGTGCGGTTTTGGTGTTGTTATGAAGGCATCGCAACTGTCAACCGCCTGCTTAATCATTAGCCGTTCAAACTGCACGCCGTCGCCTAAAAGTGAAATGCATAGTCGGTCGGCAGTTTCAGTGCAGTAATATCAACTTTACCAAACCCGCATTCAAACTGCCATTTTGCATCTAGCTTGCAGTTCAAATGCAGACCGTCTGAATAGACCCATATAGTCCTTGATTGCTTTACATGTGAATTTAGACTATTATTACTGTTATATTATAGACATAAAACATTTTGGTAGGTACTTTGATTTTTCTTCCCATAAAAAAAACTTTATTCACTTTTTACTCCATACCAATGGAAGGCAAGGCATCATTAAGCTATTTGACTGTGAGGTTCAATAACTAACTAGACATCTTAAACAAATGAAAAACGAGTGTGCTTTTAGAGCACACGACTAAAGTAAAACTTCACTAACTTATATCTCCCTCAATACTATTTCTATGAAAACAAAGGAATGGCGGCGCGGCGCGCGTACATCTGCCGGCGCTGTGTCGTGGCCGGCCTAGCGCGCGCCTAGTTCCCCGCGTCCCGCACTACCCCCTCCGTTCGCCTCACTTTTCGTAACTCCGTAACGCATTCACCAGCTTACTCCCCAAGTAAAGCGTGCCTAAAGAAGTTTTACTTCAAAAAGCGTCTTTATTTCATTATATTTGCCATTGTATTCCTAAATTATTTATTCAATGACCTTACCATTCTGTATTGATATTTTACCCTTTACTTAAAAACTCTATTCATTCTAAAACTAAAACCTATTTTTCCTTAATCTAGGTCGCGAAAGTCCTACTAAGTTTAGAAGCCTCTTCTAATTAAAACGCTCAACACCTGTAGTTAATGACAGCCATCTAGAACGGTCGTTAAGACCACTTGGCGGGAAAACGGTTAATTTGAATGTCGAATTAGACAGATATTTTGATGGCTGTTGACAGAATTGGCACATTGGCGATTTGCCTGATGGAGTATGTTTTTTTTATCGTAACCTTTGGGGTAGGTACTGAAATATTTTGTGGGATAGGAATTAGGTAGGAAAAGTGTTGACGGAACCTATATTTTGCAATTTATAAAGGATTTGACACAATAGGGAAAATGACTATGCCTTTACTTGCTTGAGTAAAATAGTTTTTAAATGTTTATTCGTATGAGTACATCTCTTTGGTATCGAAGAAAGCTTAACGTGCTCTCCGAGGCACGGAGGGGTCTCGATGTGTAACGAAACGGTCACCCATCCACAGACTGACCGCGGCAAGTGCAGCTTAACCTTGCAGATCGTACAATCCGCGCAGTCGTTGCATCGCTACGAGCCCCTGTGTTTCAACAAACACTATTGTATAATAATTAGCGACATTTTTTCTGTCATAAACATGGTATCGACGTTAACTAGAGTACAAAGCAATTATCGGCATTGGCAATCACTGGCACGTTGCCAATTGTGGTTCAATAGCAGCCAATGCCAAGCCGCGTATCATCGAGATGCCACGGCGTTGTTCTGCCATTCTTGGTAATTTGGACCGAGGCAGGAGATGTAGCGGGTTGAGTCACTGGTAGGTAGTAATTCGAATTTACGTCATCCAGACATCATCATCATCTTCCTGCCCTGGTTCCAAATTACTTAGGGTCGGCGCAATACGTCTTCTTCTTCTATTTTCCTCTATCAGCCGTCATCTTATCAATTACTCCCTTTTCATCCATACCACACACACTTATCTTCACACAATCCAACCATCTTTTGTTTGGTTTCCCTCTCCCTCTCCATCCATGAACATTCATATTCATCCCTCTCTTAATAACATGCTTTTCAACCCTCATCACATGTCATACCAACTCAAACGATTTCCTTTTAACTTTTCTATCACGGGCGGCACTTTCAAACTCCCTCTGATCTATTGATTTCTTACTTTATCCATTCTTGTCACTCCACACATACATCTCAACATTCTCGTCTCTGCTACGTGCAATCTTCTTTCATCCATCTTCTTCATGGCTCAGCAGATTTGTAAATTTTGCCCTTTAATTTGAGGGGCAACCATGGTTCACAAGTTTTTCCTGTGCTCTGTCGCCATTTCATCCATCTGGATTACGTAATCCAGACATACTTCAGGTAAAATCCAGACAAAGCAACATGCTACTCTATAAACAGCAAATATTTATCACTTATAACTTATACCACAAAATCAGTTTAGCAATATTTTATTGTAAGGTTCTCTGATGCTTCACAGCAGGCTCCGCGTAATAAGTTGTAAGAAAATTACACATTGTCATGCAACGGCTAAGGGCGAAGGTCGCAGCTGTGCCGCATACAGGTACCTACTGAGTAGGTACTACCTTTACTTATGTTTTAAGTTATGGTTATGTTGTATTTTATACGCATCTTTGTGGTTTGGTATGGAAGTTCCTTGAGAATGTTAAAGGCAAGAGCTACATAACTGGTATTCTGATATGACTACCATATTAAACTACTTCGAGTGTCAAAGTAGCTGCGCGCAAGGCTGCTACAAATTCAAAAGTTTTTATTTCGAATAAGCATTTACATACATGCACTTTCAAAACGTTAATAATCTAGTTGCACGGTTCCAAAATGTTGGTCCTATGGAGAAGAGCCGGCAAGAAACTCCATGGTTTTTTTTGTTCATGTTAAATACGGAACGAGGCCACAGACATAGCATAAAATATAGACCAAGTGCTGCGAACAATCATAGTAAAGCCAAATCCGTGCTCCTTCGTGTACAACCAGCGCTAATACAAAGTTCAATGTTTTTTCACTGTATCCCGAGGGCATTTCAAGAAAGAATGATCATTTATTGAATCAACCCAGAGAGACAAAATTCAATTTACTTGAAAATCCATCTTTTATTTCACCAAAAAATCTTTGTCACCCAATTATTCAATTCATTTCATATCATACAGCTAAAGTCATAAGTGATTAGTTTCAACAAGTATCGATAGAGCGTAATAGGAGCTTGAATTATATTTTTTTCTATATGACCTTTCCAGTCTATAAAAGTGGTACACCACCCTAAGATTGTAATTCGTTTACACGTCAAAAACCAATAGGGTCTATTTTCACTAGCAAAAACAATCTGACACCGTCCTTATCGATATTTTCTGCTCTTTTCTGTTGCTAGAAATATTTGTCAATATTGGTAGACCATTTATTTGGGCGGTTGTACCTACCTTTTTTTTGTTTTCGGGTGGAAATCCTCATGGATACCGTCCCTCTGGGGACGGCGGAGGGGTATGTCGGACTTTGACTCTTACCGACTAAAACCACATGGTGTCTATCCTCTGCACAAAGTAGAGGAGCTCCGGGAAGCCCATTGGACCGCGTCTTTGCCCCTCTAGGTTTAACCAGTAAAGGCTGACCTCGCGTTGTAAGGAAAACCTATAAAATGCGAGGTCAGCTTATACTGGAAACCTACAACTTGATGTGTAGCCGTGTGTACTATGCCTTTGGCACCATGAGTACAGGCACAGGCAACAGAAAAGTCTGAATATTTGATGAATATTATGTAATATAAATATTAATTATCTCTCACGTGTAATTAAGTAATTGTTTGCCCTAGTAAAGTACTTTTTTATACAGAATTCACTTATCTGTATTTTTTGTAGATAATTAAGATGGAGAAATTACAAGAAGAAGAGAGAGAATTTAAGAGATTTCATTCATAAAATAATTTTGTAACTATCATAATCTTAACTTTGATGTCGACTGTATTGTACGATTTCCTATTACATACTCGTAATATTAATTCGTACTTCGCCATGTAATTCATAATACCTACGTATCAATCTCAATTAATTTACCTGTTAATTGATATTCACGGTCTTGTAATGTCGCAGCCTATTTCATTCATATTGTGTTAATTACCATTGTGTAATGTAATAATGTTGAGAATATCATTATTTATTGTGATATTGCGTGTTATGTTGTAAACCTGGTACTGCTTACATTCATTGTTGGAATCACAGATAACGGAATATCATGGAGTCTGAGTGACGCAAGCTCAACTTACGCACACAACACAAGAAGCGTATCATTAAATTACACCAAAAAGTACGCACACTCCTTACGGCATTAAAATTGGAAATAAAAGAAAGTTTTCTCTCAAACTAGTGTGCATACTCACTCGGGTGCAAGTGACGGTGAACTAGCAGCAGTGTATGCCCGCTGTGCATACAACGGTCAGCCTTTACGCGGCGGCTTGTCCTTTCTCTGGTATTCTGTTGCTCTGAGGTTGCAAATGTTGCAATGCTTTGTAATTTAATTATGACAATTTTTTATACTACCTATTGAGATGATTATTTTTTCTTGTTTAATTTGTAGTATCTTTTGTAAGACTGCTATAATACTCAAGGGAAACCACACAGCTCAGTCCGCGGTCAAGACAATTGTTTTTTTTTTTCTTACATGATTTAGGATTTAGGAATGGTTTTTGAAAATTCATCCTGAAAGGGTTACTTATTTATTTATTTTAACAGCTGCCAATACGTACAGTAGGCCAATATGTATAGTTGGGTTAGGGGTAGGATATATTGGGGTTTCAAAGTTTAAGAAGCGAAGTCACAGGCAGAAGCTAGCAATCAATATAATTTAACGGTGTCGGATTGCTGATCACGAGGTCGTGGGTTCGATTCCCACAAGACACAAATATTTGTGTGATGAACATGAGTGTTTGTGTTGGTCTGGTTGTTTCTTATGTATTATAAGTATGTATTAACAAAAAAAATGTATGTAAGTATTATATCCATTTTCTAGTACCCATACCACAAGCTCTGCTTAGTTTGGGACTAGATGGGGATGTGTAAAATGTCCCAAAAATATTTTTATTTATTTATTTAACTTTACGTCCTCTATTATAACTAAATAACATCAGTTAGACATTAGAAGACATTATTTGACAAATTCGACATCTAAACTCCAAGAAACGAGCATCATGTTTTTTAAAAGGTCGGCAAAAGGCCTCTTGTTCGTTTGCCTCTCTCTAATAAACAAATAAAAAATATTTTCCATCAATTACATTCTTCTAAAAATTCCTTCTCAATATTATTAGCTACGAATATTTGGCAAAAGATAAGACCTCGGGTCACTGTCCACCTATTAAACTGCCACATTTTATTTATGTTGCCAATAACCATCTTATTTCGTACTTTTTCAACCGATTCGGACGAAAACGACGCTCTAACGAGATCATATAAATTATTTATATGGATTTTTTATGGACCTTGTTTTTATTAGACGTAAAATGATAGTTTAGTAGAGTTTACAAAGTTATTACTGCGATAACTGTATCTTTTATTGGTTTTGTGAAATATTTGAAAACGGGAGCAGTTCAAAAAAGGTGGGATTTTTAGCTGATATTTTGTTTTTTTGAAATTTTGATTTCACAAAATTACCTATACTTACCCAAGTAACACAAAACCGTTTAAAGGTAAAAGTAAAAGCCATAATACATCTCCAAGTCTTACAAAAGATATTTAAGGGTATTCGCAAACTATTAAGTCTTTCCTTATTCATGTCCACAGCTTGGCAAACCGCCTTGCGCTACCATTTAGGCATTTTTTTTGCCTAGGCGGTATTGCACTTATTGCAGTTGTCATGGGCAAAGGTAACCGCTTAACATCAGGTGGGCCTTTAGCTCGTTTTGCCATCCTATACTATAAAAAATAAAAATATGTTGTATATACAACTTTGTTTCTTATGTATTATAAGTATATATTTACAAAAAAAAAAGTACATAAGTATTATATCCATTGTCTAGTACCCATAGCACAAGCTCTGCTTAGTTTGGGACTAGATGGTGCTGTGTAAAAATGTCCCGAAGATATTTATTATTTATTATTAACTTTAAGTATTGAGAAAATCTGTACAACAGATTTAATACTTTGCGGATACCATTTGGTTTTTCCACTTGCAATTTGTATTAATTCTGACGTAACATTACGATGATGCAGTTTGTCATCAGCAGTACAATATAAAAGTGTATTACTTATAAAAGGCGCAGCGTGGGTAGGCTCCCCACAAGGTGGACCGACGACCTGGTGAAGGACAGACTATTCGCATCGGTGGCACGTGTACCTATTACCGGCTAATAGGTACTTAACAAAAAATTTTTTTTATAGCATTTGGGTTGCCAGAGCCTTGTTGACCTGAGACAAGCAAGATATTGTTGATCAGGGGCAAGTTAGAACTCACTAGGAGGGGCAAACTCGATGGCACTAGGATGGGTACCTGGACACTCTACGTGGTACGTTGACGACGTCTGTGGTCTAGTAGTTCGAGTGTTGGACTGCTGATCACGAGGTCGTGGGTTCGATTCCCACAGGACACAAATATTTGTGTAATGAACACAAGGGGGTGTGTTGGTCTGGGTGTTTCTTATGTATTATACGTATGTATTTATAACAACAAAAAAGTATACAAGTATTATATCCATTGTCTAGTACCCATAGTATAAGCTTTGCTTAGTTTGGGACTAGATGGTGCTGTGTAAAAATGTCCCAAAAATATTTATTATTATTATACTCTGGCATTAGGGGCAACAAAACCGCTGATGAACTGGCTAGAGCTGGGGCTGAAAGCCCTACTGTGGGCCAGGAGCCAATCAGTGGCATTCCCAAATGCAACACTACAGCCTACCTTAAAAACGGGGGAGCTGACCAAAGTGTTATCCTTTGGGCAAAATCCCCAGGCCAAGAACACTCGAAAGCGCTACTAGTGGGCTTTAAGAAAAGATTTACGAAAGAAGCGCATTCTTTGAACAGGAACCAGATAAGAATCCTGACAAGAACCCTTACTGGGCACTGCAAGCTGAATAAACACCTTCACAGGATGGGCCTCAGTGATACCACAGTTTGCAGGTTTTGTCGCGAAAAGGATGAGACGCCCATCCCTATCCTATGCGAGTGTGATGCAGTGCACCACATGAGAGGCCAGCATCGAGGAGGCCACGTCATCTCAACGCTAGAGATCAAATCCTCCTCCCCCAAAGTCATAGTCGACTTCATGATGGACTTGCAGCTTGGGGAAGTACTGTAATGCTGCAAGAGGCGTCACAATAGATCTTACCAGGTCGCAGTGGCTTAGGGGGCGTTCAAGACTCCTACCTCTTTCCTCAAAATAAATAAAAGTTAGACGCGCTGCTTCTAAGTGAGATTGACGTCTTTGAGAAGTTCCTTTGTTGTCGCAATCACTTGCTGACAAAACTTGTGTCTTTATGCGGTTGATCAAGTCAAGAGAATTTTAAAAAGCGTTAAGTAAATGTGGAATGTTTACTCACCTTAACACTGCAGTTTTTTTTACTACGCAGTTACAACCATTACAATAAATAATGGTGTATATTATGCAGAAATGTTATAAAGTACTCGTAAAATAATAATATTCAATGATCATGAATATTGATTATGTTTTTATTTTGTTACAGATTGGCTGTGATTCAACTAGTTACACTGTGAGTATTGAAATACTTATGTTAATTATTTGTTATGGGAAGACGTCGATGTCAAGTGTGGGAGTGGAATAAGAACAATGTATTTAATCTTTTCACCGCCAACGACTACTATAGAAGACAAACGATTTCGTGCCCTCAGCGCCACGACTATAACTTTGTACTACCGTCCTTACAATATTTGTCTTCTATAGAAGACGTGGAGCTGAGGGCACGAAAACCTTTAAGACGCGCGACGCCGTGGCGTTGAAAACGTTAAGCTTCTTGCAAGTTGTAAATATTATAATTGTACATAAATCATGGCATTAAACCATTTATAGCTAAAGACGCAGCTGCCATTCATGAAATTTTAGGTCCGATTTCATTGACCTACTTTTTAGAGTTCCGTACCAAACGCCAAACGGGACTCTATTACTCTCGCTACGCTGTCCGTACCTCCGTCCGTCTGTCTCTCACAGGGCTGTATCTTTTGAATGGTAATAGGTAGCCAATTGAAATGTTCTCAGAATATGTGTTGCTAAAACCCCTATCACGACAAATACTCATAAAAGAGTCTAAAACCAATGGGAGTCCCCATACAAGAAACTTCGAAAAACATGCATTTTGTTCCTGCTCTATCTTCAAAACGGTAATACGTACCAGCGTCAAACTTAGTCTGATTATAGTAGATACTATGTAGTTTAGCAAAAAATACAAAAATAGAGCAAACATATGTGGTGATTCCTGCGTAAGAAATTTTTTATATTATGTGCAAGGTGCGTTGATGTCTTTTGATGAACTGTCATAAATCAAATCAGTTTCTGTGGGGTATTAGGTCGATGGGTGGTACGGAACCCTTACTGCATGAGTCAGACTCGCTCTTGGCGGGTTTTTGTTGTATCGTGTTGACAAGATCTGTTTGAGAACAGCTACAGAAAATTATGAATATTAATTTTGTTACTTGTACTTCTTATTTCGTCATCAATTATCATTAGTAACCGTTACTTACCGGTTTTTCTACAACGGAAACTGATTTATTGATTTCTTAATTATCTAACAACATTCCATAAAAGATATGAAAATAACTACCTACTAACAAAACTAAACTGTTTAAAATCTATTTACAGTAACGACAAATACAATTATATCATCATCATCATCATTACAGCCAAAAGACGTCCACTGCTGTACATAGGCCTCCCCCAAAGCAGTTTGGGGGGATATGCCATAATCGCCACGCTTGGCAGGCGGGTTGGCGATCGTAGTTGGTTGGTTAAATACTCAGATAACGCTGCTGCCCATCCTGTGGTGAATCCCTTAGTCGCTTTTTACGACACCCATGAGAAGAAATAGGGTAGTGCGATTCTTTACTTCCGGCACCACACGGAACAAACACTATAGTACATTATGATACAAGTGAGCTAAGTTGACTATTACACTCGAGGCTGGATTGCAGCCCGAGCCGAAGGCGAGGGCGTAATGGAGCCGAGAGTATAATAGTCAATGCTCACGCGTGTCATACGACGTTTTTCAACACACTTGCGAGGAAAAAAACATAAATTACACATTTTAGACAAATATTGAATTTGTGTAATACAGCTATGCGCGCGCAGGTGGTCGAAGGTAACCGCCATACAGCCTAATATAAAAATATTATAAATTGATTTTTTTATTTATAACACAAATTAATATTAATTTTTTGACAAAAATTAATAATTTGATGAAATGAAAGGTTTATATAGCATATTTTAATTAATACAGTTGATTTATTCCCAAAAATGTTTAATTTAGTTCAGGCATAAAAACTCTTTGCTGGGACTTAAAAATAACTGTAAAGTAAAGAACACTAGTGCAATAATATAATGAATAAAACTTTTTAACAAAAAATTGAACCGACGAAAACAGAAACTGAAAAGCGAAAAATAACTAATTATGAGTCGGCGCCAAACGAACTTTTAACAAGCAAAGTGCGTGTAATTTGCAAGTGGCCGAGCGGAGAACGCATTTTTGGAAAGTTATTGTTTATCGTTGAAATTTTCACGTTGTATTTGATGTGACGTTGTTTTTATTATTTATTTTAAGTAAATTAATGATCTTCGTTGATTGGTTGTTTGGCGCCGACTCATAATTAGTTATTTTTCGCTTTTCAGTTTCTGTTTTCGTCGGTTAAATTTTTTGTTAAAAAGTTTTATTTTTCATTTTTTTGTGATTAAAATCTAACTCCAGGTCTCCATTATGTCGTAGTGTCTAGAACTATATTTATGTGTGTCAAGTTTCAACAGAATCGGTTAACAGGTAAGAATTCAGTGGGTGAACAAACACTCATCCCCTGTTTTACTACCCTTAGGGGTGGATTTTGAATTTTAAATGGGACCAACTTAAAGATATACCCTATCTATTAAAAAAATAATCATCAAAATCGGACCACTCTGTAAAAAGTTATGCGTGGTCATAAATAAAAAAAAAAAAAAAATGAAAAATATACGCGTCGAATTGAGAACCTCCTCCTTTTTTCGTCGGTTAAAAAAGCACGCGTGCGTTATAAGCCACATTATGAACCTAAAAGCGATGCAATAAGAGCCACTTTATGAGCAAGTGTGTTGAAAAATATATTATACAATTATGTATCGCTATAGCTATAAGGTTTTCTGTTAGAAAACTCATTTCTGAGTTAAGCTCGCCGACGTAAACTCGACCAAACGGAATCGTGATCCACCATAAGCTTAATTTTCTACAAACATTCTAATACAATTAGGTCGAATTTCGCTTAAAGATTTTTCCCTGGCAACAAACTTGTTATCAATTTTATTGGACAGTGATAGTTTACCAATTTCTTTTAATTTGATTGATATTCTTCTGGAATTGAAACAGTTCGTATAGGTATTTGTAAAAATGTTTACTTCTTTTTTATAGGTAACTATGCGGAACGACAGTTAATTCGAAATTCAAAACATAATTCTAGCTTTATCAAAAACGTAACTTTTTATACAATTATTAATCTATTGCATATAATAACAAAGCTCAAAATTGCATAGACCTCTGACCCGTATTAACGCAGTTTCCTTAATATTCAAAATGTCGTAAGTGCAGCACGATGGTAATAAGAAGAAAATTTTACTGTTTTGACAATTTCATACGAATTATCGGCTGAGTATTGGCATTCCGATTTGTTAACTGTACATAAACTTTCCTACTGTAATATAAATGTATATATGTGTGTTCAATAAAGAATAAGAATTATGTATATGAATGTATATGTATAATATGTAAACATCTAATTAGACAATGTATCTGTGACCTTAGCACACGACATTGACAATCTGTCATACTTATTATGTCATAATGTTAGAGGCCAGTATTTGTAGCCATACAAAAAATAAAATTTGCATATGTTTCGTCTGTTAACACCTCATTTGTTTTTGTTTATTTTGTTTTTAAATTAGCATGCGTTCGTGAGAGAGCATTTTCAGTTTAGACCAACTTCAGAAAAGGATGTTTGTTTAAGTGCAAACTTATTTCGTTGTTTCTTGTGGTCAATGTCAGCGTATGTATTTGGTTAAGTAATTTTTCACGTTTTAGTGACGGCCATTAAAACGAAGTAAACAGGTACCGGAGTCCATAGAAAATTGTAACACAAGATAATTTTCTGAATAAGATGTATAAATACTTAAATGAAATTTTACTTTAAAACTTAAATGTTATCTTTAGAACATAACAATGATGAAGTTATTTGTTTATTTTGAATGAAAATACTATTTCTATGTTACCGATTTCACTATTGATTTGTTGGTACCTATTATTTATTTAAGTTTTCGGTACAGTTACCAAATTGATATGTAATTACGGAGCTGCGGTCTAAACAACAAGTAATTAAATATCGATAATATTAATACCCTAATGATTTTTTATACCGATAATATACCAGAAAAATGCTTTTTAAAATCTGTAAAAATTCTATGTTACCTTAAAATAATTTAACGCAGAGTGATAATTTCATTCAAAGTTCCGCTCAAAGTTGAAGCACAAAAACGATCAATATGTGTCTGTAAGCGTCACGTAAAATGTTGACCAACACGCACACAGGCGCACGAATAATGTGGGTACGAACGTAGTCTTTTAAAACCAACTTTAATTGATTCACTCCGCGTGCGACTACAGCTATCCTAAGCTTAGTTGTTCTATGGTTAGTTATTTTAAGGTTAGTTATTCTAAGGTTAGCTATTCTAAGGAGGTTAGCTATTCTAAGGTTAGTTATTCTAAGGTTAGTTATTCTAAGGTTAGTTATTCTAAGGTTAGTTATTCTAAGCTTAGTTATTCTAAGGTTAGTTATTCTAAGGTTATCGCTAATTTACACAATTTCGGTCTTAAGAAGACGACCGTGTTATCCGTCTAAGCAGCAGGTGAACTGTTACTGGATACATATCTAAGGTCCTACTTTAATAATGGCAAACATTTGAAGTAATGAATCTGTACTCCTCATAATGATCAACATTTATTGTGAAGCAACCAAAAATCAGCTGATCACTACATTTTGTCGATTTATGTGGAAACAAAAAGGGATCAGCTTATATTTTTTTTTCGCGATTTCAGGGTTGCCCCCATAGTAAATGTTGTTAGTTATGGTGAGTAGATTCACCACTTCAAATATTTGCCATTATTAAAGTAAGACCATAATCACCCATTTTTGTTTTTTTTTTTCCGTGGGGTAAATCCTCATGGACGCAATCCGCCCGGGGAAGGCGGAGCCAGTGAACTCTTACCAACTAAAAACCACCACGGTGTTCCTCTACCGACCCTTGGCCGGGAGCGTGGGAAATACTCCCGTATTCGCCCAACCATCCCCGGCAGGTCCCGGCTCGCCACTGGCAGGCGAGCCCCTTCTCCCCGTGAGGCAACCAGTGCGGAACACTACACGCCACCGTTACGGGCCTTGACTGGTCGGGCGACGGGCCAACCCGAGTCCGCCGCCCGCAGGCCCACACCTAGGGTGGCTGGAGGTCGGCATACGCCCTCCTACGACGCCCAGGTCGTCTTCTGCGGATGGGAAGAGAGGTCATCGCCTCTCGAACCCTCTCCGCCGCCTCCTTAGCGAGCATCACCTCCTCGCAGAAGGAGACGACGCCTTCCCATGCGCTCTCGTTCCCGACCATAGACAGAACCACGGCCGGAAGCGAGAGATCGCTGCCACCTACTGCAGTGATGAGGTCACCATAATCACCCTTAACTTAAGGGCTGACTAATTCATTAACTCAATGCCGTAACAATAAACTTTAACTTTAATCACTTATTGATTGATAATTAAAACAAATTAAAATCTTCTTCACTGTAGGTAATTATGGATTAATTATGTAATTTCCTTGAGGGTTATTCCTCGATGCCTTGACAAATTGTTGATAAGTAATTAATCCATTAATGGACTTCATGTCAGTGTGACAGAGACGGTTATGGTTAGACTTACCGTTTCCTTCAACATAGCCAACTTTACTCCTAAGGTGCGTTTACAACAAACGAAAATCGAGAACAAAAACAGAAAGACGTTTCGTTAAAAGATTACCTAATATTTTTTGCATTCCGAGCAGCTTCATCGCCAACATGAAATTTCGCCAAAGAAAAGATATCACCACCAAAAATGTATGACCATGACATTTACACTGGACCTAAGAAATGCGCATGGAAGATGAAAACTGTACTTTTTATCTATGCTTGTTTATAGATAGATAGATAGATCATTATTTGTCAGAATATGGGAACACGAAATCGCGAAAAACATATCAGCATTTGTGTTCACATAAATCGACAAAATGATGTTTTTTTCGCGATTTAGGTGTTTGTCCCATAGTAAAAGTTGTTCATACTGATGAGTACAATGACCCCTTAAGAGGTTTCCAGTTATTTTAATAACACGTTGTATAAAATCATCAAACCATATTTATACAGTCACGATCCTTCCCGGTGATACATTTTGTCGACAAAGTCCCTTGAACGAATCCTGCTACATTACACGTACCTACGGCTGCCGTCGAACACTGTGTGCAAGCGATTTTAGCCTTAGTGGTGGTTCACCAGAAAGTTTTCAAATTTTTCTGATAGTATACAGAAATAGATAGAGTAGAATGGTAGTACTCACATTTTTACTTTCGATTCATGCGTGGCAACTTTCGGACAAACCTCGCCTCCCATGTCGACGTCATTAAATTTTTTAAAAATAAACTTTAATCAAATTTACTTCACAGCTTTAGTTTCTGCAGTTAAAAACAGCGCAATAAGGCAAAGGCAAATTTTTGTGGGGTTTTGTTACAGTATTTACAGAAAAAAGTCATAAGGCGTACTGAGAATGGTTTTGAAATGCCCTGCACGCGCGCCCCGCCCTTTTGTCCTTTGTCCATTCTATCTATCTATTTCTGTGGTCCCTACTATTGTGTAGACCATAGTACTATTCGATATTCTGTGGTGTAGACGCAACTTTACCCGTAATCCTCGATACCTAACCGAGTTAATGAAATGCATGACAAGGATGAGGGTCAACCGGTGTTTGAAGACGAGCAGCTAACCTTAACACGAATACAACTGTCATCATACAATCTGCATGTAAAGCGGCCAGCGATTTGTATTATATTGTTATTAGTTATTACGATGGTCTTTGTGTTTATTGTACTGGTCGTAATAATGTTTTTAACACACTTGCTCGTATTGGATTTTATTGCACCGCTTTTAGGTTCATGCAGCTTATAACGCACGCGTGCTTTTTACTTTACAGTTTATTTTTAAATCCCAGCAAAGAGATTTTATGTCTAAACAAAATTTAAAAAAACTGTGATAAAATCAATTTTATTAATTAAAATATGATAAATAAACATTTCATTTCATGAAATTATAAATTTTTGTCAACAAAGTAACTTTAATTTGTGTTATAAATAAAAAAACCAATTTATTGCATTTTTAATATTAGGCTGTTTGGCGGCTTCCTTCCACCACCCGCGCACGCATAGCTATACGTCACTCAACCGCAGGCACGGCGTGCGATTACAGAAATCCGCGCGCCATTTTTCACAAATAATAATATTCGTCAAAACTATGTTTGTGATTTTTTTCCTCGCAAGTGTGTTAAAAACCGGCCAAGTGCGAGTCGGACTCGCGCAGTAAGGGTTCCGTACCTCTCAACGACCTGATATCCCATAAAAACTGATTTAATTTACGAGAGTTTATCAAAAGATATCAACGCATAGTGCGCGAAATGGAATTTTTGCATGTCTTCCTTACGCAGCACCACCACCACAAATGTCTATGTTTGTCTTATTTTTAGTATTTGTTGCTAAACTACATAATATGCACTATAATCTGACCAAGTTTGACGTTGGTATATATTACAGTTTTGAAGATAGAGCAGGAACAAAAACGTTGAAAAAAATTCATGTTTTTTGAGGTTTCTTGTATGGGGACCCCCTTTGGTTTTAGACTTTTTTTTGTTTTTATTATTTGCCGTGATACTACTCATAGCAACACAATTTCTGAGAAAATTTCAACCGGTTACCTATTACCGTTCAAAAGATACAGCCCTGTGACAGACAGACGGACGGACGGACGGACGGACGGACAGCGTAGCGAGAGTAATAGGGTCCCGTTTGTCACCCTTCGGGTTCGGAACCCTAAAAACGTCGTATGAAACGCGTGAACAATGTTCATTATATTCTCGGCTTCATTACACTCTCGCCTTCAGCTCGGGCTGCAATCCAGCCTCTAGTATAATGAACATCTTAGCTCACTTGTATCATAATGTACTATTTTCTGTATATTTATTTCGATACCTTCGTTACCAAAAATGTATAAGGAAAATAATGTACTGTAATAATTAATGTGTATTTCGTCCTTTCAGTCCCAAGGTACCTATTACTATTTTAACGTATTTTAGATAGGTATAACAAACCATAGGTAAACACGCCATTTTTACCTGTTTTTTGCCATCTACCCTTCAAGAGACCTATCATGAAAATAAACATACATAATAGTATTTTTATTTTTCTCCATAATTGTCCAAATTGCCTTTATAGTGCATCAGGACGATATGTAGACTCATATTATTTTATTAGAATTGCTGTCACTGTCGGGCAAAAGCAACATCTGTGTTGACCTCTATGGTGTCATTGACCTTTCTGTCATTTTAATTTGACCTTAAGTCGTTGTGTGAGGTTGTGTCATCTATTTTTGATAAAACTAGATTTTGTGTCATTAATCTTGTGGTTAGGAATGTTTTTTTTCTGTTTTTGGTAAATGGAATTATTAGTAATAAAGTAATAATAATTCATTTAATTAATTCTAATTTTCTAATTGTAATAATGTGATATGGGTGTATGTGTATGTCGTCGCCTTGCCTGAAATAAAGTTTTTTTTTTTTTTTCTTATTAGACCAATTTTAATGCATATGGGATTAATGATTTTTGAAAATATAGAGCTTTGTAAAAAATAATCCGTGTGGTGCCGGACATAAAGAATTGCACCACCCTTATCTTTTCTCTTGGGTGTCGTATAAGGCGACTAAGGGATTCACCAGAGGATGGGCAGCAGCGTTCTCTGAGTATTTAATCAACCAACTGCGATCGCCAACCAACCAACCAACCAACCTGCCAAGCGTGGCGATTATGGCATAACCTCCCTTAATTGGGGGAGGCCTATGTCCAGCAGTGGACGTCTTTCAGCTGAAATGATGATGAATTATGAAAAAATAATCTTACTTCTAATGAAGAGTTATGTTAGTGAGATCTTTTTTTTCCGTTTTTCGAACATAACGATTCTTTTTAACCGACTTCAAAAAAAGGAGGAGGTTATGTATTCCGCGGGTTTTTTTTTTTGTTTTTTTTCATGTATGTATACCGATTACTCCGAGATTTATGGGCCGATTTACGTGGTTGTTTTTTTATTTGGTAGAGGAAGCCCGCGCGGTGGTCCCATATAAATTTTATTGACTTAGGTTGAGTAGTTTTTTAACCATCTTCAATAAATCAGTTTATTTTAGCTTCGCCTATCTAGATGATCTGCTCATTGGTACGTTTTTCTGAGAATTCTTGGCCAATATGCGTGTTTTTTTTTTCACGATAGTGAATGGAGGTTTGGAAGAACATGAGCGAGACTTTGCCCAGCAGTGGGATAGCAAAGTTTAATAAAAAATATATTCTCAAACTGGTTATATAAACATTTATGAATGAACTCTCGCAATTATCAACTAAAAAGTATGAAATAATTGTACATTATGATACAAGTGAGCTAAGTAGACTATTACACTCGTGGCTGGATTGCATTGCGTAATGGAGCCGAGAGTATAATAGTCAATGCTCACGCGTGTCATACGACGTTTTTCAACACACTTGCGAGGAAAAAAACATAAATGACACATTTTAGACAAATATTGAATTTGTGAAAAATGATAAAAATGGCGCGCGGACCGCGCGGTGACATACAGCTATGCGCGCGCAGGTGGTCGAAGGAAACCGCCATACAGCCTAATATAAAAATATTATAAATTGATTTTTTTATTTATAACACAAATTAATATTAATTTGTTATAATAAAACAAAGTTTAACCGGATTAAATCGCGTATATTATTTAAATTGGTTTCCCTGACGTTTCAAAATCTTTGCAGCATTTCGTGGTCGCAGGTAGACTAAGATGACAAGCGTCTTTACAAATATTTCTAAAAAAATATTTTAATCTACCGTACAATATTATTAATTAAAATCGTTTCGATGCACGCAGTAATCACTCACAATATCATTAACTTTTACAGTGTTGCGTGCTGTTTGGGACTTGATTATTTTTAGGACTGGGTTCCAAACAGGTGGTAGCTAATAATAATATTAATTTGTTGACAAAAATGAATAATTTGATGAAATAAAATGTTTATATAGCATATTTTAATTAATACAGTTGATTTATTCCCAAAAATGTTTAATTTAGTTCAGGCATAAAAACTCTTTGCTGCGATTTAAAAATAAACTGTAAAGTAAAAAGCACTAGTGCAATAATATAATGAAAAAAGCACGCGTGCGTTATAAGCCACATTATGAACCTAAAAGCGATGAAATAAGAGCCACTTTACGAGCAAAGCAAAAACTTTTTAACAAAAAAAAAAAACCGACTTCAAAAACCTTAAATAAAAAGTAAAAAATAATCATTGTATGTATTTTAAAATCTTAACATAAACCAACATTTTGAAGGCGGCGCGTGATTTTCATGTACGTTCACATAAACAGTTTTTTACTATAGATATTAGCTCGACTGTACATTATATTTACATGACGCAAAGGGTCAATCACGCGCCGCCTTCAAAATGTTGGTTTATGTTAAGATTTTAAAATACATACAATGATTATTTTTTACTTTTTATTTAAGGTTTTTAAAGTAGGTTTTTTTTTTTTGTTAAAAAGTTTTTATTCCTTGTTATTTTTGTATACTAGTACAATACGCGTCATCTAATATGGCCTGAAGTTAGGCACTGCGCATGTTTTCCCCGCCCGTGCGCCTGTTGCCACTAGTGACACCCATAAAACGATTACTATGACGTTCTTGTGACAACTTCAGGCCGGCCAACTTATATTAGAGTTATTATACGTGTTGGAGGAAGACTGTCCTACCGTGACACACTTTCGACTAGTACGGAGGACAGTGTGAATCGAAGGCAACAACCTAGTTAAAGTGTTTTTCAGTGTACATATGTTGATGCAAAAGAATGTGATACTAGAATATAAGAGTACTATTTAAAAAGAAATCGTAAGGTTGTACTTTTTAAGATGCAAATAAATGATTATGATTATTGCACGTACTGTAATAGCCTTATAGTGGTAGTAGAGTTCTGTGTGAAAGAGCTCGTTCTTGGACGTATACCACCCATAAAGGTATTATACTTACGTCAGTATAGAAATGTCTTTGATACCACCGTACCTACATGTGCCGCAAAACAGTGATGCTTGCATTGCTGTGTTGCGGTGCAAAGGGCACGAGTGACGGTGACATTACAATCACATGCGACTTTCCATTAATAGGTCTCAGTTTGGCAAACGCGATTTGCAATATTATTTAGGCAACAACAGGCATAAAAAGCCAAAGTATTCGATAAGAAGTCTTAAGAACAATAAAGCCGTTAATGCTGTAAAAACATCCAACTTCCTACCACCCCTTTTGGTGAGGTTTAAAGGTATTGCGGCCTTCACCCTTTATTACATCACAAGTTATTTACGTAATTCATAACCCTTAGAATAATTAGGCTTAGAACCGCAGAGGTCGCAACCGGAGTGAAGCCAATTCAAGTTGGTCTTAAAAGGCTACGTTGAATCGGCCAATTCACGTAATTTAAGTGCAGCTGCAGTTAAGTCTCGATCAAAACAATGCTTTTCGTATTCTCTTATCTACGGCGATCGCTGTCAGAAACGAACTGCAGTGTCACTGCAACTTGATCGGTGCGTTATGAAATTATGTTAATTAGGGCCCAGTACAGTTTACGCGCGCCTATATGTGTATTGGCGAACATTTTACGTGCCACTTGCAAGCTCACATCGATTGTTTATGTGCTTTAACTTTGAGCAAAACTTTGAATGAAAAAATCACTCGATGTCTTTTTACAGTTAATATTCTAAGTGTCGTAACCAAGTAAAGAATAAAAATAGCAATTTTCAGGCTTTCAATAATACCCGAGCCTCTATATCTACCTACAAATCCTACTTTACCTTGTCATCTTAACTTCTACAAAGATTTCTACCAAAAAATATGATTTTTCGACCCTTGTCAGTCCTCCATCACACAAAAATAGATTGAATGCGTTCATGACTTCATCGCTATCAAACGTCATAACATTCATGAGATAATGGTTATAAACGAGCGAACATCGGAAGCTCACCTATCTGATTCCTGAAGCAATTTGTGAGTAAGCGAAAACAGACCTTAAGTGAAGGTGATAAAGTTGATGATAATACGATAAAATAGCGGTCAGTGCGTAATGGAATCTCATTTATCGTACAGGAAATTGAACTCTATAACTCATTACATAAAAGAGTTATTGGTGTAGCAGTAACACGGAAGGTACAATCGGTACAGTTGATGCTCTAAGGACGAGTGCATTTTTTTCGAAGTCACGCGAGATTAAAATGTAATATATTTTTATAAAAAAAAAACTATTCACTGCTTTACATAAGGTCGTGGTGTAGAATCACGCAGAGATCGATATGTCAGGGACAATTAATTGCATCGCTAATTATTGTTTACTTTGTTAAACAAACAGATTCTAGTATTATGTTAATACGTATTTATTTTCCGTAATAAAATAAGAACTGGTTTTAAGCAATACATAAAATCATTGGTTATAAGTTGTACTTTATGGCTTCTGCACCTGTACTTAATGCATAATAGCACAGAGTACATTATCATAATAGGCTATTTAGGACAATTTAACATTGATATACCTATTTGCCTTATTCAAACCTCGCTATCAATTCAAAGCCGGCTGTTAAAAAAATTTCGCTAGCATGATCCAGTACAATATTTTTGGTACTATGTACTGTAAAAATCGATTATTTGGGCTTGTAAAATAAGAAGAATTGAACAGTTCTAGATTTATAAAACCAAATTACAATAATTGTAAAATACAATACTACATTTCCTACAACAATTAGTTCATTTCAATTTATTGCATATACGTGGGACACTCAGAAAGTTTTGCGAAACTAAAAAAAATTGTTCTATACGTACATATATTTTTATCAAATCTTTTCAAAGTACTTTCCACCAGCCTCTATACAAAGATTCATGCGCCTAAACCAGTTTTCAAAACACTTTTTCCAGTCCGCCGCAGACACCTCGTTTACAGCCTGCTCGAACGCAGCCAGCGCATCTTCCGGCGACGAAAATTGTATCCCTTTGAGCTGATTTTTTATTTTTGGGAATAAAAAGAAGTCACACGGTGCTAGATCAGGGCTGTAAGGAGGGTGACCCAGGAGTTTGACTGGCGTGCTGTCCAGGAAGTCCCTCGTTTTGAGTGCGGTGTGCGCAGGTGCATTGTCGTGGTGGAGCAGTAGCCCGCGGAGCCCTGTGTTTGGTCGCTTGTTGCTTATAACAGAGAAAACTTCTGGCAAACATTTGGTAGTATACCATTCGGCATTAATGCTTCTTTGATCCCGTAAGGGAATTGATACCAAGTGGCCAGTCAAATTAAAAAAGCTAGCGATCAAAATCTTACCCCCGCTTCTAGATCGCTTCACTTTGGTAGGCGTTGGCTCATTTTGAAACACCCAAACAGTCGACTGGCGCTTGGTTTCTGGGTCGTATTGATAAATCCAGGACTCATCACCTGTAACGATGTCGTAAACACGCCGAGACGAGCCTGCTTCAAATTTGTTAAGCATATCACGGCACCATTCCACCCGGGCCTGCTTCTGAGCATCGGTGAGGTTGTGCGGCACCCAGCGTGATACTATCCTCCTCACGCGAAGATGGCTGTGTAGAATCTCGTGAACGCTTCCCGATCCAATCTTCAATATGTGTTGAATCTCCTGATATGTAATTCGCCTATTGTCTTGGATTAAATTTTTCACTGCTAGCACGTTTTCTTCGGTAACAGCCGTCAAAGGGCGACCGCTTCTTTCGTCATCCCCCAAAGTTGGTCGACCGCGCTTGAATTCGTTATACCAACGATACACGGTTGCCTTGGAAGGGCCTTCATCCATGAATGCCATTTGAAGTCTATCGTACGATTCATCCGGTTTCAGGCGACACTTGAAATCGTATAAAATCATAGCTCTAAAATGTTCCCGGCGCAGATCCATATTTCAGTGAGACACAATACTTTGAATTAACTCGCAAAAAATGTGGAGGGAAATTTTGAAATTGGAACTTACTTATTTTTACTTATAAATAATCATATTTTCGAAAAACATTATAACTGGCCAGTCTCCCATATATAAAAACTTTTTTTCGCAATACTTTCTGAGGGGCCTGGTATCTCGGATTGTAACCAAAAGACCTTATTCATTTCAAACTATCCTTGAATTGAAGCCAAATAATCACTTTTAGGCCTATCATTTAGTTTCTGCATCTCACGAGATTACGAGAATCATTATTATGCACACCACACGCCGAAACCTTCGACCTAATGAAGATTTCACATCAATCTATTGAATTGTACATGCGGAAGTAAGTACAGGTATTATTTTAATGTTTCTTTGTTTAAATACAGACCTTAAACTTCTGTGTGGTAGAGTTGAATTTATGTTGGAATGTGTAATAGCTTAATGAGTATGTTTTAAATTCGTTCTGTCTCGTTTTGTTCTTGCTTTAATTAAAAGTAGAGGATTTTCGGTGTTTTAAAAGGGTTATATTTTCAGACTAGTGAATGCTTTTTTCCTTTTTCTTTTCTTTTTTAAAATGCAAAATTCTACAACAATAGACTATGCATTTACTATCTAGTTACGTTCGTTTTTACTGCCTCACTGGTCTAGTAGTCGCAAGCACGACTGCTAAACGTGGGTCCTTGGTTCGATTCTTGGGTCGGGCAAAAAGTGTTATTGGGATTTGTCTGTCACGAAAATTTCTCCTGCGCCTGATCCTCCGGTCGTGTCGGATTGCCGTGCCATCGGATTAAGAGAGTGAGGGAATAGAGAGTGCACCTGTGTTTGCGCACACACTTGTGCAATACTTAAGACATGCCTATGACCCGCGAAGATGGCTATAGTCCCCGTTGAGATTGGCCGCCGTGACCGAAATTTGGCCGGAAGGACTTACGTACGTTTTTAACTTAATTGGAAAACCTTACAAACACAGTGGCGCCAACCCGCCTGCCAAGCGTGGCGATTATGGCATATCCCCCCCCCTTTGGGGAGGCCTTTGTCCATCAGTGGACGTTTTTCGGCTTAAATGATGATGATGATGATGATGATGACTAACACAGTGTTAAATTACATTGCATTAAGCGTATTTGCAGTCCGCTGAGATTTAAGAATTAAAACTGAAAATAATACCTACTTGTGATATTATTGCTAGATATTAAAAATAAATTATTAATGATTAGTATAATAGTCCGACAACTTTAAAACGTCATATTGAAATCAAATAATGGCGTCAAAGACCTTTTAGACTTATGTCATAAATTCCAAATTCTTATTAACGGGTCGATAGGATATTCAAAAACTAATTTCAAAAACGATTTCAAGTTCAACAGACCCATAAAAAATGTTCTATTTGCTAACAATTATAAATTATGACCTTTAAGATGTGGTCCAAACTGGTTCAGCTACTGAGGTTACAGACCTATCAATGTCTTGTTATGGTCTTGTGTTTACGAAAAAAACACAAAAATAGGTACCATAATCGATATTAACGAGAAAAAATAAAAAGTTTGTTGATATATATTCAATAAAATAAAATATGTATACTAATGTATAGGTATAATCAAAATAAACTTTATAAATAATGTGCATTATACCCTATAATACTGAGCATGTCGGGCCATGCTCAGTATTATAGGGTTCCTTAAGAAGGTGTAATTACAAACGAATCAAATCGAATATTAATCATGGCTATTTTAGTTTTTGCAATAATCGGCAGCATTCGCGACTCAGAGCGTGTTGTTAGTAGCGCCATCTAGCGATAAATTCAAGAAGCCAAATTTAAGAAGTGTCAAAGTTACTTTTTGTGATTTTACCAAATAGAAAATAGCTAAAGGAGCATTATTTGCTAAGATCATTTTTCTCTAAGGTCAATGACCTTTGAACTAGGACGTTTTAAGTATTTTTCAGTTTTCTCTCTATAACTTAAAAAATTATAATCACATTATACTCGAAATAATTTTAAAAGAGAGTTTTCACAAAGGTCTATCAATGTGGAAGATTATAAGTTTCTACGTTGCATAGTTTAGAAATGGCAGGGGGGGGGACACATTCCAAGCCACTTTGGTGGGCTATATTTCACAGATGGTACACCTGATAAAAAAGTGGTGTATGAAACATTACCTTTATTTTAGTAGACCTATTCAATGATACCCCACACGAGGGGGTGCAGCTAAAAACAATTATTCATCCCCATTTCACATGTATGGACGCCACCCCTAAAATACGTAAAAACTATTTTTTTATTCTTTTAAAATTGAGATCTATATGTAGACTATTTTTTAACAAAATTTCATTTACTTATGTTTATAACTGTAGAAGTTATTAAGCTGTAAAGGATTAGGACAGACGGACAGACGGACAGACGGACGGACATGACGAAACTATAAGGGTTCCTTGTAGGACTTCGGAACCCTAAAAAGAGAAATATAAGCAAATATCCTTCGCTGACTTTATATTGTTTTGATAAGACAAAGTAAATATTTAGTTTCTTATAAAAATACAAATCACTTTTTAGGGTTCCGTAGACCTACAAGGAACCCTTATAGTTTCGTCATGTCCGTCCGTCTGTCCGTCTGTCCGTCTGTTCTTCTATCCGTCTGTCCGTCTGTCCTAATCCTTTACAGCTTAATAACTTCTACAGTTATAAATATAAGTACATGTAATTTTGTCAAAAAATAGGTTAGATATAGATCTCAATTTTAAAAGAATAAAAAAATTGAGATTTTGTATTTTAGGGGTGGCGTCACGTGTCCCATACGGACACGTGAAATGGGGATGAAAATATATTTTTCGGTCCACCCCCTCGTGTGGGGTATCATTGAATAAGTCTACTAAAATGAAGGTAATGTTTCATACACAACTTACTTTTTTATCAGGTATACCATCTGCGAAATACAGCCCGCCAAAGTGGCTTGCAATGTGTCCCCCCCCCTGCCATTTCTAAGCTATGCAACGTAGAAACTTATAATCTTCTACATTAATAGACCTTTATATCTACAAAGAATGGAAGGGAAAGGCAAAAAGAACAGTAGCTGTGGCGAGAACTCGGGCTCAGGATGACTTGTATAACTCGTTAGAATTCCCTAGAGGCCAGAAAGAGCTCTATCGCATAACAAAGTCTAGAGAAAAGAGAGCAAGAGATATAATTCATATAAAATGTATAAAAGATGATGCAGGTATGGTCTTAGCAAAAGACGATGAAATAAAAGAGCGTTGGAAGGTATACTTTGAAAGGTTGATGAATGAAGAGAATGTATGGTCTGGCCTACTTAAAGAGGTGCATGTAAATAGGGGTTTGGGGAATGAAATTAGTATGGATGAAGTCAGAAGGGCGATTCGAAGTATGAAAAATGGGAAAGCAGTGGGACCAGATGGTATACCAGTAGAAGTATGGAAATTATTAGGAGAAGATGGATGTTACTGGCTGACTTTATTCTTCAATAAGTTGTTGCATGAAGAAACGATCCCACAAGAATGGTGTAATAGTACGCTAGTGCCCATCTTCAAAAATAAGGGTGATGTACAAGACTGCAACAACTATCGAGGAATAAAGCTCATGTCACACAGTATGAAAGTATGGGAGAAGGTGATAGAGAAAAGATTGCGAGAGGAGAGTGAGATCACCCAAAACCAGATGGGATTTATGCCAGGTCGTGGGACAACGGATGCCATATTTGCACTCCGCCAAATATGCGAAAAGTATAGACGTGCGCATAAGAACTTGCACATGGTGTTCGTTGACCTAGAGAAGGCGTACGACAGAGTACCCCGCGAGGTCTTGTGGTGGGCGCTGAAAGAGAAAGGTGTGCCTGCAAAGTATGTGGAGTTAATTCGTGCTATGTACAGCCAATCTAGTACCCACGTTCGGTCGGCCGCTGGCAACACCGACGAGTTCAGTGTGGCTGTAGGCTTGCACCAAGGGTCGGCTCTAAGTCCTTACCTCTTCTTGCTGATAATGGATGCTTTGACATCAGAAATCCAGGAAGAGGCACCCTGGTGCATGCTGTTTGCTGACGACATTGTCCTTGTTGGTGAAGATGGACTTGAGGTCCAGAGTAGATTGGCAAAATGGCAACAAAATCTGGAGAACGTTGGCTTGAAAATCAGCAGAACTAAAACGGAATACATGTTCTGCGATTTCGGCGGTCTTTCCGGTTTTGTTGCTGTTGCGCTAGATGGCGTGCCCTTGCCAGTCTGCTCCGACTTTCGGTACCTCGGTTCACTTGTGCAAAGCGATGGCGAAATTGACCGGACAGTCAGGCACCGAATTAACACAGGATGGTTGAAATGGCGGCAGGTCACGGGAACTACATGTGACTCCCGAATTCCTCTTAAACTGAAGGGGAAAATCTATAAGACCATGATAAGACCTGCTGTCCTGTATGGATCGGAATGTTGGGCTACGAAAGGAATTAATGAAAGGCAAGTGCATGCAGCTGAGATGAGAATGTTAAGAGGAATGTGTGGTGTAACGAGAATGGATAGGATAAGGAATGAATATGTAAGAGGGAGTCTGAAAGTAGCGCCAGTGACAGAGAAGTTAAGTAGCAACAGACTATCATGGTATGGACATGTGATGAGGAGGAATGGGGAGCATGTTACAAGGAAAGTTTTAAGTATGAATGTTGATGGCTATAAGAAAAGAGGGAGACCGAAGAAAATATGGATGGATTGTGTGAAAGATGATATGAATAGAAAGAAAGTAAACACAGAGATGACGGCTGATAGAGATGTATGGAAGAAAAAAACATGCTGCGCCGACCCCAAATAAATTGGGATAAGGGCAGGAGGATGATGATGATGATTAATAGACCTTTATAAAAACTCTCTTTTAAAATTATTTCGAGTATCATGTGATAATAAATTTTTGAGTTATAGTGAGAAAACTGCAAAATACGTGAGACGTCCTAGTTCAAAGTTCATTGACTTTAGAGAAAAATGATCTTAGTAAATAATGCTCCTTTAGTTACTTCCTATTTAAAAAAATCACAAAAAGTAACTTTGTTTTATATTGATATGACACACTTCTTCTTAAATTTAGCTTCTTAAATTCAGCGCTAGGTGGCGCTGTTTGCAAAAACTAAAATAGCAAAGATTAATATTCGATTTGATTCATTTGTAATTAGGAACCCTATAATACTGAGCATGGCCCGACATGCTCTTGGCCGGTTTTTTTGTAAAGTAGTTTTATTTTATTGAAAAATCGTTGCCCGTACTGAGGAGCCAATAAACCTTAACAAAAGTTAAATAAAACACTATAATAATAATCCTTGAACTTTTGAATTGAATATTCAAGTTTCAGACACAATTAAAATTGTGGATCCAGGTTTCGGCAGTCCAGCCATTACCAAAGTAGGCGATAACGCCCCCTTGTGGGTGCTGCAGGCCTAAAGGGGGGCAGTAAGAGACCCAGAAATAAATGGGGGCGTTATGTAAAGGCTTGGGGGGGATTTGTATTTTCATCTAGCTAGACACCGACTGAACTCTCGACTTTCGAGTAGACAAAAATAAGTTTGGGAACCACTGTAAGGGTTAAAAGCATAATACAATCAACCCATAACTGTCCCATAACTGGAAAAGAAGCTCTTTTCTGAGTGAAACGATTGTAGGCTTTGGTCTATGATCTATGGCTATCTATGTTTGGTCCATGATGGCAAAAATTTCTCATGTGTATTTTATTTTATTTTTATTTTTTATTCTTCAGGACAACAAACAATTGCGCAATAATGCATAATACAAAGAAAAAGAATATCATACAAAACTGATGTAATCACGCAACCTGCACCGTTATCCACAAAATAATACATACAATTTTACAAATACAGCAAGCAAGCATAATGCACTTTTGCAGACAGAACTAATGTATATCTAATTATGAGCGAAAATTAATGTTGGTATACAAAACTTGTGTGTATACAACAGAAATGTGAAGTTATATTTGGGGAGCTCATTTAGATTTTTTTTCCTCCACCGCATAACTCCTGAATGCACCAGGTGCGGCTTGTCAGATCGATGGTTTTCGCAAAAGGGTCCTGCAGGCTAGTAATTACCTGCACTTCATCAACAATAAAGTTACCATAAGGTTTTTGGTCGTTATCTCTTAGACCACTACCTACATTTTTACCCACGACGGAACGGAGAAGGTGTATGCGTTTAGGGTGAGAGGTTGTTTGTTTGTTTGTTTTTATAACCGGCCTTACTCATTCCATACTAATGCACCCATATTACACTATGTTTCGTGTCTCTGCGCACGTCTAGATCATTACAAGTGACACGATCGTACTAACAATTGTTAAGAACGCCATTCTGTTCATGAAACAATTGAAATTAACTGTAATTGGACAATTACTGCATAATTGAAGGTTTAGAGAAAATAATTGATTGTGTACTGAATAATGAGAAGCTGAAGAAATTGTGTGGTACTAAACATTATAGACGAAGTGCTGCAACAATCATAGTGAAGCCAAAAATAACGACGCTCCTTCGTGTACAACCAGCGCTCACGTACACACCATGCAACTGAAGGATATTTTCTTTCGCGATTATTACTGGACGATGCCGTGACATGTGTACTGAGAGGGGTGAGCACGGTTTGAGGTGCATGTGTGTGCGTAAGCGCTGGTTGTACACGAAGAAGCATAGTTTTTTTGGCTTCACTAGATTGTTCGCAGCACTTCGTCTATATTTTTTACTATGTTTGTGGGTACAAACAGTACTCTGATGATGAATCTCATGATATCATGTAAAATTCACCTGTGATAACTTAGTATCATGTAGTTAAATACACATGTAAGTGTATAGTAAAATCTAAATCTATTTTTTTAAGATCGACAAGAGTCTAGATTCTCTTGTGTCTTAATTTTAAATCAATTAGTCCTGATAAACTATTAGAGTCTAACCACGCTAACTCTGCATACCCAATTATGCCTGATAGACTGTTAGAGTCTGATGTTATGATAATCAGATTATAGCAACACCGTAAACAATAACTATCAGAATCACTGTAATGATCTTGTTATTCCAATGCAGAGATAACTTTACTGGTCTGTACCTACTTCAGTCAGACAAAATTAACTCTGCATTGGAACAATAAGATCAGTACAGATATTTCGATAGTTATTGTTTACGTATGGTATTTCCATAATTCTTATGCAACGTTAGAGTGGTCAGACTCTAACAGTATATCAGGCGTAATTGGGTTAAAATTAAAACACAAGAGTCTCGATTTTCGATCTTGACGAAAACAGATTTAGATTTTACTATACACTCACATTTGTATTTAACTACATGATACTAAGTTATCACAAGTGAATTTTTTACGATATCATGAGCTATGATTCATCATCAAAGTATCTTTTTTATAGTTATTGTTTATATACGCTGTTACCATTTTCTTATGCAGAGTTAGCGTGGTCAGACTCTAGACGTGCAACGAGACAAGTTATTTAAATAAATAAATAATAAATATTTTTAGGACATTTTTATACATCACCATCTAGTCCCAAACTAAACAGAGCTTGTACTATGGGTACTAGACAATGTATATGATACTTATATACATTGTTTTTTTGTAAATACATACTCATAATACATAAGAAACACCCAGGCCAACACAAACACATATGTTCATCACACAAACATTTGTATCCTGTGGGAATCGAACCCACGACCTCATGATCAGCAGTCCGACACTCGAACCACTAGACCACAGACGTCGTCATAACATCAACCTCAATTTTTTTCTTTCCTCACTATATTTATATTATAAGTCTGAAGTGTCCCACTGCAGGGCAAAGGCCTCCCCACTCTCCTTCCACCTCTCCCTGTCTGCCGCTACAAGAGCCGAGTCCAGCTAATCCCACCATCTCCGTCGTTGTCATTGACGTCTGCCATGTAAAGGGACCCATTCCTCATTATAAGTAGACAAAAATATGACTCATATCTGAAAACGTCTCCCAAGATATACTGATTGTGCCGCTCAGATGAAAAGATTTTATCCAAACCACATGACACAGATTGCGTCGAGTTTCTTTCAAGAAAATGCCAATGGCTACAAGAAAATTAGCAACAATTTCATGAGAATTAAATTAATAAATTAAAACTAATAACCGTGATTATCTTAGATTAAGATTCTATCCATCTGAGAATCTGCAAGATAATGAATATAATGAAGTTAAGGGAATAATTAAACCTTATTTAACATCTCCAGCCAGTCATGCCATTCCCATGGCAATTGACGGCCATTTAATTGGACATTTGAGACCTCAGTATTTAATTTAACGTCAAATTTTAAATTAATTTCGATAATAATCACACTGATAATCTTGTGCTAATTACTTTACTTCGGAATTTTAATTTGATTAGCGTTACATTAACTTGTAATTGAAGATTTTTATGACCCCACAACCCACATAAATCAGGGTTTCATCAAAAACATATAGAGCAGATTTAAATACATAGACAACTTCACATTTCGTTAAGTTTTTGAATAGTTAGAAGCATAGAGGCCTAGCCATCGCGCCGGTCTGGCAAAAAAGTCAACATTTTAATATTTATTTAGGGCTTCCAATACCGGTATGATCCCGGTATTGGCCACTACGGCAATATCGGTATTGGAAGCCCTAACATAGTACAAACAAATTTTATAATGTTGCAGCACTACATTACCCACAGATAAAACAATAAATATAAGCAGTGAGTGCCACTAGGTGGAATAGAAGGTTGTAAAATAACAATGAAATACAATTATATTTAATTATATCATAAATCATAACATACTATAGAATGCTATAGAACTAATAAAACATTTCAAAATAATTCTAAAAAAACAGTAAATATTACATTACATAAAAAGTATAACCATGATATCGAGAAAAGGTTCAAAGTCGGCAGCAAAGGCAAACCGACAAATAAACCTACAATACAGATTAACATTATGGGGGACATTACTTCAGCTCGTTCAGTGTTTCACCCAGATTAAAGACGGGGTTTTTTAAACGCTTTAAATCATCGATGGATACACGACGTAGCTTAATAAAACAACAATTAATAGCCCAAGTTTAATTAAAATAAAAGAAATAAATGGAGTAGGTAAGTTAACAAAGGGATCAATGACACAAATGATGATTGAAACCTCTAAATGACACAACCACGTTTACTAAATTACAATCAAACATAACATTGATTGACTATCCTCAATATTTTTCCACTACGTGTAACCTCCTTGACCTCAACATTATGGCTGCAATAAGCATTCATAACAATATAAATAATTCAATCATTAATTCTTATGTAACACTATAATATCATTTCTGACCTTGACTGACAATAAGTGCCGATTTTAAAGAGCAATGTCGGTAGTTTTAAGGTGCTGAAGAGCGATTATTTTTGCCTAATCTAGATAGAATGTCATTAAAATGTGGTGAGTTACAAAATCTTCCTTGAGGAAAAGGTTCTATGTGATATGCTTGCAAAAATCCATCCTTTAATTATACATACTGAAATTTTAATTGCTTCTTTCCTGAAAAGGGGTCATTGTACTCATTATTATGAACAACTTTTACTATAGGACCAACCATGAAATCGAAAAATAAATGACATAAAATGACCTCTTTTCGGGAAAGAAGCCATTTAAATTTCAGCGTGTATTGTATTTCGTAATCTAATGCCATTTTAAGAAATAATTATGTTCAAATGAGTTAGTCGACCACACGCAACTTTTTTAGCTATTCTTTGGGAAATTCTCTTGGATGACTCCACCCTGGGAAAGCGGAGCCAGTATCGGACTCCTAGCGACTAAAACAACAACGATGTTTCTCCCACTACCTTTGGCCGGGGGCGTGGGATAGGCTCTGCATTCTTCTACCACTCCAGACAGGTCCCAGCTCGCCGCTAGTAGTCGATCCCCTTCTCCCCGGGGGCCTGACGTCAGCCACATCGTCCTTCTGACGACAACACACAACCTACACAAGCCCATTACATCTCCAAATAAAGAGGCAAGTCCCGTAGTCTTCTGGGGATTGGATGCAAAAATTTTGTGTCTCATAATTTATTACCATAATATTTCATCACTAAAAAGTTCAGTTCAAGCGTTTTATGAATCAATAACTATTTTGGCCCATTGCTGCACTGCACATAAGTCCCTCCTAAAAAAGAAGCTACCTACCAAAGAAATAGATAGAGTAGAATGGTTATAATCACAATTTCACTTCGATTCATGCGTGGCAACATTCGAACAAACTACGCCTTACATAATGACGTCATTAATTTAAAAAAAAAAGTTTAGTCAAATGTACTTTACAGCTTTTGTTTCTGCAGTTAAAACCAGCACAATAAGGTATTTTTGCGAGTTTTTGTTACAGTATTTACAGAAACAAGTCATAAGGCGTACTGAGAAAGGCTTTGAAATGCCCTGCACTATGGTGCAGAGTGTTGGCACGCGCGCCCTGTCCGCTTTTCCATTCTATCTATTTCTGTGCTACCTACTTATGTCCTAAGTTTATGCTGAACAAACTTTACATATCTTTTAGTATATATAATTTAAGTGTCCATCTCCACATGTCCAATCAGGTCACTGTCAATTCTTCATTCGTTTTTTCGCTTACATAGTTCTCGCGACAATAAAATAACAATAAACTAATTAATTCTTAGATAAATAAGTACATAAGTGCTGTGGTTAGCCTTGATACTTGTATGCTGTTGCATACAAATCAGTAGGGCCGGAGGAAGGCGCGTGCGCATTACGTAGGGCTGCCAGGAAAACTCTACGATGATATAGTTTAGAAAAGTTTAAAAATCTTGACATGTCTATATCTTAATATGCATTATACAATCTGCAACCTTAAAAATTAAACCTTTTGTGAATTTTAAGAAGGTAATGCTTTAAATGATTACTAATAAAAACGTTTGAATATATTATTTTAAAAAAATATCGTTAAAATTAAATGTTATGAACATTGTTTACTTTTAGATAGAATAATAATAACCTTTAAAGATTTCAAGAGTAAGAGTGTATTTTTATTTTAATAATTTCTTAAACCAAGTTTATTTTATTACATAATCTTCTTCTATCGTATCGACATGAACTACATAATGATAACAGCACATGCCGTTGGGAAAAGATTAGCCAGTCAGCAGGTTGGTAGCGGGGCTGACTGCCCAGGGTGCGCCGGACGATCAATTAAATAGCGTCACTCATGGAGGCTCTTTTAATGCACCCCATGTTACATAATGGTAACGAAACAGGGTGGAAGTCATATATTATTATGAGAACCTTAAACTAATTGAACTTTAATAGATTTGCTTAGGAATCATTTAAATAATTTAACACTGATTTGATACAAAACAAAGGCCATTTTAATAGGCCGTCTGTACCTCATCATCATCATCATTTCAGCCGAAAGACGTCCACTGCTGGACATAGGCCTCCCCCAAGCATCGCCACAACGACCGGTCCTGTGCCTTCCGCATCCAGCGGATTCCCGCGACCTTCACCAGGTCGTCGGTCCACCTTGTGGGGGGCCTACCCACGCTGCGCCTTCTAGTACGCGGTCGCCACTCCAGAACTTTACTGCCCCATCGGCAATCCGTTCTGCGAGCAATGTGCCCCGCCCACTGCCACTTAAATAAATAAATAAATATCTTTGGGACATTTTTACACAGCACCATCTAGTCCCAAACTAAGCAGAGCTTGTGGTATGGGTACTAGACAATGGATATAAATTAAGTTAAGTTAGTTAGTTAGTGACTTAAGTTTGGCAATTCTTCGGGATATGTCGGTTACTTTCGTTCTCCTGCGAATCTCCTCATTTCTGATTCGATCACGCAGGGATACTCCGAGCATAGCCCTCTCCATTGCCCTTTGAGTGACTTTGAGCCTTCTTATGAGGCCCATTGTGAGAGACCACGTTTCAGTACCGTAAGTAACCGTACCTAATCACAACATAAACGTTTAGAAATAAAATTGACTTTTGGCAACCCTATTTTCAGCAGCGTATTACGCGTATCGTCGCGTTGCCCTTTTAGGAAGCAAGGACTCTACACATAAGGACGGAATAATTTGTCCGTCTTTTTGTTTTGTTATTACTTTTTGTCGTTACAAATTCGTACAAAGCTGAAAAACGTTGTTTATTTCAAAAGGAGACATAAATAAACAGAGTATCTAACTAATGAAAATCAATAAGGCAGCTAATTAGTTGTTTTGTTTGAAAGAAGAAAACTCTTTGGAAGTCTGAGTTTAACTTGAAATATAATATTACAGCGCTGTTTTTTGAGTGCTGTAAATATGAATATCCAGCACTAAACTTAGAGTAGGTATATATATAACTATAACTACTATTAAGAAAATACGTCCTTCCCGTAGCTTTTTTATTGGTATAATTTTTTTACTTTTCTCCAATGATATGTTACTAGCGTGCGCTATCTGATAACTCGAAAACGTCCTTATTGTGATGTTTTGCTATTAGTCCGCGTCAAGCAAGGCGCCGAGCGTGACCGGTGACGAAAAAATAAACAAAAATGCCATCGTATGTGTACAGAAAGTGTATCAATTATGACGCGAAAGTAACTACAATGAAAAAAAAAATTGTTATATGTAGCCAAACTTTTACCTACCTATAACTCAAAAAGATTACTACAAAACTTAGGTAACACGTAACCAAAATTATTGTTCCAAGTTTTGCTAAATCAAATTAACTTTAATAATGCCTTACATTTTTTTTTTGTTATACTCCAGTTTGGTAAATTTTTTTTCATGACTTTTTACTAGTTTGTGTGTGTGTGAATTTTTTTTCCTGTGTTTTTTTCCTTTGTTTTGTTAGGGTATCTATACTTTTTAATGTCTTTACTCTACTCACTTGTTTTAGTTGTAAGAATTTAACTGACGAATAGCACGAATACATTTTCGATTTTTCGAGGGTTTTCGCAAAAGGGTCCTTCAGGCTAGTAATTACCTGAATTTGATCGACGATAAGGTTACCTTGGCTTTTTAGTCGTTATCTCTTGGTTCTTGCTACCATTTCGCTTATCACAATAAACAGAAAGAAATAAAATATATTTATTTGAACACACTAAAATTGTAATAAAGTATATTTAAAAAAAAACAAAAGCTTCTTGAAGTTTTCCTGTATATGCTCCTTCAAAGTAAATCAAAGTTGTGGCATAATCAGCCCAAGCCATCATTACCATCTGTTCCACTTCTGGGTCATAGATCTCTAGCCCAACATGCTTTAACTGCGTCTTAATCAAAATAGTAAGTATTAGTATTAAAAAAAAAGAAAAAGAAAAAAAAAAGAGCCATTAAAAAAAAAAAGAAAAAAAAAAAGAACCACATGCATGCATGCATTATAAGAGCCTCCACGAGTGACGATATTTAATTGATCGTCCGGCGCACCCTGGGCAGTCAGCCCTGCTACCAACCTGCTGACTAGCTAATCTTTTCCCCACGGCATGAGCTATTATCATTATGTAGCTCATGTCGACTCGATAGAAGAAGTATTAAAAAAAAAACCGGCCAAGTGTGAGTCAGACTCACGCAGTAAGGGTTCCGTACAACCCATCGATCTAATACCCCATAGAAACTGATTTAATTTACGAGAGTTTATCAAAAGACATCAACGAACGTACGCGAAATGTGAATTTTTGCATCTCTTTCTTCCGTAGGTACCACCATATATGTCTATGTTTGTCGTGTTTTTAGTATTTGTTGCGAAACTACATAGTATGCACTATAATCAAACCAAGTTTGACGCTATTATGTATTACCGTTTTGAAGATAGAACAGGAACAAAAACGTTGAAAAAAATGCATGTTTTTCGAGGTTTCTTGTATGGGGACCCCCTTTGGTTTTAGACTTTTTTTTGTTTTAGTATTTGTCGTGAAACACCTCATAGCAACACATATTCTGTGAAAATTTCAACTGGTTATCTATTACCGTTACAAAGATACAGCCCTGTGACAGACAGACGGACGGACGGACGGACAGCGTAGCGAGAGTAATAGGGTCCCGTTTGGAACCCTTCGGGTACGGAACCCTAAAAATGACAATAACACATAACAACGTTTTGCAAGCTGCCCTTGCGCAGTTTTCACAATTGTTCGCTTGGGAGCGCACGCGCCGGTCGCGGTGCGCAAATATCAGTCGCGGAGGTTTGCTTGGGTAACATCCGTCATTGTATGTATGCGATTGACAAATATTTAGTTTTCGTGTAGTGCAACATTGCGTCAGAGGCCACAAGTATCAGTATGTAAAAAAAACATTTTGGGGAACATAGATAAAATAGTGTCATTAGCCCTTTACCTGTTCCGTGACCATATAACATGATTGAGTGATTTTTGGAATATTGTGCCTGCTTCCAGGATAGTGAAAGTGTTACCTAATTAAGTATATGCAATTATTACGTAAGTAGGTAATTATTCTTATTCTTTATTGTACACACATATATACATTTATATTACAGTAGGAAAGTTTATGTACATCGGCAAGATTAACTCAAAAATGAGTTTTCTAACAGCTAACCTAGAGCTTATTAATGAATGAATTACTTTTCTATTTCACTTTGTTTGTAAATACACCTGTAACACACCAGTAGTTGTATTTTATGGCAGCCTGAGTACCAGAGACACATTTTTAAATAATAATAAATAAATAAATCATAATAACTTCTTAGGTTTTCGCGATCACTTTAAACTTTTATAATGTGTAGTGATCGCGAAAACCTAAGAAATTATTATCAAATAATAAATTACAACGAATACCAGATAAAAATTACAAAGAACGACAAATATTAATGTACTAAGATGTCAAATAATAAAAATGATTTATTTATAATAAAACAAAGTTTAACCGGATTAAATCGCGTATATTATTTAAATTGGTTTCCCTGACGTTTCGAAAGCTTTGCAGCATTTCGTGGTCGCAGGTAGACTAAGATGACAAGGGTCTTTACAAATATTTTTTTAAAATTATTTTAATCTACCGTACAATATTACTAATTAAAAATAGTTTCGATGCACGCAGTAATCACTCACAATATCATTATCTTTTACAGTGTTGCGTGCTGTTTGGGACTTGATTATTTTTAGGACTGGGTTCCAAACAGGTGGTAGCTGCCAACCATCTTCTCTATTAAAATTAGGATGTTTTTTAATTTCAATAGCCTCACGGAGCATTCTAGGTACATATCGGTTTTCCTTAGCCAGAACTTGTTGTTTGTGAAGTGTCACATTCCCTTACAAGATGCAGGGGTCTACAAGATTGATTGTGATTGTGGGTTATCATACATAGAAGCTGGATGCGGAAGGCACAGGACCGGTCGTTGTGGCGATGCTTGGGGGAGGCCTATGTCCAGCAGTGGACGTCTTTCGGCTGAAATGATGATGATGATGATACATAGGGCAAACAAAGCGTAGTATAGCCACTAGAATTAAAGAACATATAGCTGACGTCAAGAACAGACGCTCCACAAAGTCTGCAGTGTGTGAACATGCCCTAGACAAACCCAACCATTTTCTTCGATTTGATAAACCACAAGTTCTGGCGAAGGAAAACCGATATGTACCTAGAATGCTCCGTGAGGCTATTGAAATTAAAAAACATCCTAATTTTAATAGAGAAGATGGTTGGCAGCTACCACCTGTTTGGAACCCAGTCCTAAAAATAATCAAGTCCCAAACAGCACGCAACACTGTAAAAGATAATGATATTGTGAGTGATTACTGCGTGCATCGAAACGATTTTTAATTAATAATATTGTGCGGTAGATTAAATTTTTTTTTTTAAATATTTGTAAAGACGCTTGTCATTTTAGTCTACCTGCGACCACGAAATGCTGCAAAGCTTTCGAAACGTCAGGGAAACCAATTTAAATAATATACGCGATTTAATCCGGTTAAACTTTGTTTTATTATAAATAAATCATTTTTATTATTTGACATCTTAGTACATTAATATTTGTCGTTCTTTGTAATTTTTATCTGGTATTCGTTGTAATTTATTATTTGATAATAATTTCTTAGGTTTTCGCGATCACTACACATTATAAAAGTTTAAATGCTGCAAAGCTTTCGAAACGTCAGGAAAAGCAATTTAAATAATATACGCGATTTAATCCGGTTAAACTTTGTTTAACTTTGTTTGTTTTTCTATGACTTACGGTGCCGAGACGTGGACACTGACAGTTGGGCTAGTCCACAAGTTTAAAGTCGCTCAGCGAGCTATGGAGCGAGCTATGCTTGGAGTTTCTTTGAAGGATAAAATCCGAAACGAGATTATCCGGAGAAGAACCGGAGTGACCGACATAGCTTGTAGAATCAGTAAGCTGAAGTGGCAGTGGGCTGGCCATGTCTGTCGAAGGACCGATGGCCGCTGGAGCAGACGAGTCCTTGAGTGGAGACCGCGAATCGGCAAACGCAGCGTAGGGCGCCCCCCTGCCAGGTGGACGGACGACCTAAAGAGCGTGGCCGGGGGGGACTGGATGCGGAAGGCAGAGGATCGAGCGTTGTGGCGCAACTTGGGAGAGGCCTATGTCCAGCAGTGGACTGCGATAGGCTGAGTTGATTGAAACTTTGTTTTATTATTATTTGATATTATTTAGAATAGAATAGAATATAATTATTTGCATAAAACAAATGATAGGACATGTTGATACTTTTTCATTCTTTTTAAGATACTGTAAACTACACATGTTTTTTTTACAAACAAATGCGTCTTTATCTTTATATACCAGTTAATTAAATCCATAGAATAATTACACGTCACAAAAAAGAATCACATCTAAAGGAATGTCACAAAAGAAATAAAAGATATCAAAAATTGCAAATTTTATAGCATATTTGTTTTTTTAATATTATAATAGAATAACCTGCGTATTAAAATTTTATCACTTAAAACTGACTAATATTTCAATTAACAATTTGTCTGACCTTTTTTTTTTTTTTTTTGCCTTGGGGAAATAATCCTCATAGACGCACTCCGCCCAGGGTAGGCGGAGCCTGTGTCGGACTCTTACCGACTAAAACTACCACGGTGTTCCTTCAACCACCTTAGCCGGGGGCGTGGGAACCCGTGAGTATTCACACAACCACCCCCGACAGGTCCTGGCCCGCCACAAGCAGGCGAGCCCCTTCTCCCCGTGCGGCCTAAAGTTGGCCACACCCCCCTAGGCGGCGCACACGGAACACTGCACGCAACCTCACCTCATGGGCCTTTACCAGCTGCGCCAACTACGCCGGCTGTGCCAGCTACGCCAGCTGCTGGTCGGGCAGCAGCTACCTCCCGTAATTTTTTATAGAGGTTTTCTTCCTCGCGTTCCGGGTGGTGAAACCAAGACCCTCGATCTCAAGAGGCGCGAGAACACTACTCGGCGGGCACTCCTGGGGTTACGAGATCGACGGGGGCAGGAAAAGACAGTCCCCCCGCTGAGTGCACACCGGGCCCGCCCCTGCTTCTCCACTGTGCCCTCTGTTGGCAACAGAGGGACACGTGGAGCAACTCTCCACTGGCTCAGAACGGGCCCCTCCCACGCCAGAATATTCGCCACAGGCAATAAAATCCCCCGATACTCCCTCTAAAGGATTTTATTGCCCGTGCCCAGGATGCACCGGCCAAACAACTGCGGTTCCCTCCAGACGTATCCAGAAGGACAAGCAGCCGTCAGGCACACGTGGAGGTTTTCTGACCAGCACCCCAATTTGTCTGCCCCTTGCCTGACTCACAGTAACATGTTAGATCTGCCAGTGCCTCGCCAGCCTTTTGGTGACGTTACTTATGTTTAGCTCAGTACGGTGGAAAGTGGACAAAGGCTTTCGTAGAATTATTACATTTTTATTTTTGACATAAATACCTCTAACGCTGAACCAGGAGAGAGTTTGCATGCAGGATCAAAAAAAATACCACAAGGGTCCATAGACAAAGAAGTACCCACTTACCTACATTTGGCCATCATTTAGATATTTTATTCAAAGAGAATATAATCATGTTTAATTGTATTATTGAAAGTTTTAGAACAAAACCTTTTTAGAAGTGTCCAGTCCTTCTAACTACGAACTCTAAAAAACTAACTAAATAACTAAAACAAAATAAATGTATTTGATTGATTGATTGATTCTACTACAACTCCCTACTTTTCATGACTAAGTATTCTAAAATAGTAAATAGTATTTAGAAATCGCCTTGAGCGATAAGACCGCCCATTGTACATGTGTTCTAAGTATATAAGTCATATATGTTGCTATTTTCTTTTGTGTACAATAAAGAGTATTTGTATTGTATTGTATTCTCTGTTTCTAAATCTATCGGGATAAGACACTGATTGTTATTTTCAGATTGTTTGTAAACATGAATTGTATTTTGAATGAGTTTTCATATCCCAAAGAGTTCTCATAACCCAAATACACACAACATGACACTATAAACTTTTATGAGACCCGCAGCAAACATCACATATTAAATTGGAATGCGAAAATCGCGAACCAAAAACAGGTCAACATTTCCACGCGACAAACTAAAAAAAACGAAAAAAAATACAAATGGCCGCTCCAACAATAACACGTTAACATAAAAAACAAGTCAAAGATAACCAAATATTATTACGTAAGAAAAAAAATCCGAGGCGGACGTTCTCACCTCAAGCAAAACCTACGTCAATGCGAAAAATCTTTATTGTTTCCACGATAGCTCTGATTTCAGAAATCTCTTTTCAGTCGGTAGCCATTGTTGGCACCTTTTTATAGATACGACCATTCACAGCAAGGAATCGTCCAATCCTTTTGTTTTCCGATTCAATGGTGATGTTTTTTTTTCAACTGATGTTTTTTTTTTCTTTTTCTATCGGACATGATTCGCTGTTCCATTCTAAATTTCAAATTTCGAGTGCAGCGTTCAGATAGATTTAAATTTTACATTCTGATTTCTGAGCATTAGTTGATGTTCCTATGGGTTTTTTTTTGTTTTTGTAATTATTATTTTGTTGGAAAATAATTGAAACAATATACTGATCAGTGTTGGACGTTCTTTTTTGGCTTAATTTACGGTATTGTTTTCATGTTTCAATACCCCCGGGGTAGTTAGTTTTAGTTTTTTTTTCATCATAATCATCATTTCAATCGAAAGACGTCCATTGCTGGACATAACCCTCCGCCAAGTATCGCAACTTTTTTTAATTTGTAGTAATTAATAGGACAAATTATTAGTATATTCTCAGAAATTCTCCGAGTCGGACGTGTGTGACCGACAGATGGACCTCAATCACATAAGACCTAATTCCGACTTCAACAAACTCTTTGTACAATAGTTCTCAAAGACTTGGCTATGTTTTGACTATAATTTAATCAGATCAGTTTTGAGGTACTCGAAAGGAAAGGATTCTCACTTTAATTATAAAATCATGATTTCCATTAGTTCTCGTCAAGAACTAGTCTGGCATCAGGAATTGTAAATGCTTGCTCATTTTATACCTACAAAATGGAGCCATCCATTTAAAAAGTAATAAAAAGGATTCTTTCAAATGTAAAACACTTACTCAAATTTACGTTTAAGCGTAATAAGATGCCGTAAATCGTTATGCCAAAATTTTTAATTCATATTTACACCCCCGACTAACCATATAACAATTGACGTTGCAAATTGTTCGTGAAATTTGAATTTTATGAATTCATGCCGAGAGCTTTGGCAAACGGCCAAACGCTATTGTTTTCTTTTAAAATACTAATTCACGTTCCACCTCCACAGTTATAGAAAAAGAAACGCCAACCACAGCGGTACTAATTCAACGTTTAAATATGGAACCTAAAAAGGCCGCAAAAAGTAGGACGCGGTAGATGTATTCCAGTAAAATGGCGCTGCTCTTAAAAATTGCATCAGTTCCTGAATTTCAGTGAACGAAGCGCGGCGATGACAAGGAAACTTTTAAATTCGAAATTCCATTCGTGTCGTGCGACTGAAAATAACTCATCAAAGAAGAGTTGCAGAATGGAAAAACTTAATCACACTAGCTAGTTAGATTTGCGAGCTTTATTTTAATGCTGGCAACGTTGGAATTAAAAAGTGTGGGCGGGCTGTATCTAAATATAGTCCATGAATACTTGAAATAAATGTTAAATAGTACCCAAATGAGTTTCGTACTTATTTATGTGAAGGTCTCGACAATTACAGTTTATTATTTGTTAAAAAGAATGAGCGATATTTTCAAAGATGCATTATAAAACAAATAACAAAATTGAATTGAACAGTCCAAGGCTTTTTTCAATCGAGATAGGCTTGCGTTTAACCAGTCTCGCGTCGCCCGCAAAGATGTGGCCAGAAGATAGAGCACGCAACCCTAGAAAAAGTAATACAACTTTGATTTCAGACTTCTACGTTTTAGGTTTTTTAGCTTTTTTCTCTTAAGTTATTAATCAAAGAACAAAACGCATTCTGAAACTAAATAAAGAGTCGGTTGTATTCAATATATTTTAGTCATTATCAAAATCTACCTTTGCAACTATTTGTTAAAACTAAATGGAGTTTCGTGATCACAGCTTGAACAAAAAAAAACTGCGTGTTCGAATTTTATAAATAAAACCGGCCAAGAGCATGTCGGGCCATGCTCAGTATTATAGGGTTCCTTAAGTAGGTCTAATTACAAATGAATCAAATCGAATATTAATCATTGCTATTTTAGTTTTTGCAAACAGCGCCACCTAGCGCTAAATTTAAGAAGCTAAATTTAAGAAGTGTGTCATATCAATATAACACAAAGTTACTTTTTGTGATTTTTTAAATAAAAAGTAAATAAAGGAGCATTATTTGCTAAGACCATTTTTCTCTAAGGTCAATGACCTTTGAACTAGGACGTCTTAAGTATTTTGCAGTTTTCTCACTATAACTCAAAAATTTATAATCACATTATTCTCGAAATAATTTTAAAAGAGAGTTTTTAAAAAGGTCTATCAATGTGGAAGATTATAAGTTTCTACGTTGCATAGTTTAGAAATAGCAGGGGGGGGGGACACATTGCAAGCCACTTTGGCGGGCTGTATTTCGCAGATGGTATACCTGATAAAAAAGTTGTGTATGAAACCTTCATTTTAGTAGACCTATTCAATGATAACCCACAAGAGCAGCGAAAAAAAATCATTCATACCCATTTCACAGGTATGTGCGCCACCCCTAAAATACGTAATCAAGATTTTTTTATTCTTTTAAAATTGAGATCTATATCTAGACCATTTTTTTACAAAATTTCATTTACTTATAGTTATAACTGTAGAAGTTATTAAGCTGTAAAGGATTAGGACAGACGAATAGACGGACAGACGAATAGACGGACAGACGGACAGACGGATGGACATGACGAAACTATAAGGGTTCCTTGTAGGAACTACGGAACCCTAAAAAACGTCATTTTAATTACCCAATAAAATGGCGTGTTGCCGTATCGCAGCCAGTTGAGTTCCATTTGAATACTTTCAAATTGAGAATGTTATAACTGGCATAACAATAAAATGGCTGTGCGATATTTTATTTTCGTATTGCTGTAAAGCGAACTTTGCGAAAAATGGAACTGTTAAAATATTATATTGTGTTCGTATTCCTCACGTTGAGCTCTTAAACTTTACCATATTATGTTTGTCAATTTTACATTGTTGCTCTATATAAATGCATTCGATGCTTTTATCGACAATTCGAACACGGGTATTTATTACATGTCATTTTGTTTCTAAAGTTAATTAAACTTTGATGTTTTTGGCAACAATATTTGTTAATAAATATCTTTGTACTTACCACTGAGGTAATATTTACTACGTACTAGAGTAGACATTACGAACAAAAAATATCGCGCAATTTGCTGGCCGCGGAGCACGCGCGTCGCAAGCGTGGCTAAGCGAGTGAGAGTGCAGGAGCTCTAAAACGTGCTACAAACATTTTGTTCGAGGAATCTTCTCTAGTACGTAGAACATATTACATCAGTGGTATTTACGTATTTTATGTTTTGAACTAAGTAGATTGTTATATTTCTCAAGCCTTGTATCCTCTGGCTACATCAAAGAGCTGAATTGAAAATAATTATACTGAATTTATAGCAGAATCATCCACCAATCCATTTTTTTTTACAAAAACAGCAACGTAGAACAACCCAATTAACTTTATCTTACCGTCAGAATTATTCAAAGCTACAAACAAGACGGATAATTACGTGTATGTATGTACTCTTTTGTCTATTCAATTAATTTAAGTATACAAAGTGGATATGACAATACGACCTTAAATGAAACCACGTAAAGAGGATCATGTCCTCTGACCGTACACAAAAAATCAATCAAATCCAGTTAATAGCTTAGCCAGGAAATTATTTTAACATTAATTTTGAATGTAGGACCATTTTTCTAGGCAAAGATCGTTAGTTCAAAGACCTGTGCGAGTCCATATGATTTTAAACTCTTTTTCAATGTTTACAGATTATTACAAATGGCATTACTTATTATTTTGATGTTTTAATATATATTTTGTTAAAAAATATTGATAAAAAAAATGTTTGATAAACAACTTATTTAAGTGTTTAAAATGCTTCTATAGACAAGTAATTTTCTTTCATTTATTGTCGTATTGTCATATCCACGTTGTATACAAGACAAATAGACGCAATGACACTAATAATTTAATAGGTGTGGCCTATGCGCTTAACCGTTGTCTTGTCACCGCTTGTTTTATAGTGTCATCTCAAAGCAATAATGGGCCTTTAGTCATAATTCATCAATGTCAAAAATATGCATCGTAATTTTGGCAAAACTTAAAACCAACATGAGAGAAATAATCCGAAAATAACATAAAACATGGGTTATATTGATCAAAACAGTTGGCAGCACCGGGAGATCTGTGTGTAACTGACAACACCCTTGTCACGGCTTAACTCCAACTACAAATAAAGTTATACACAGATTTAGGATGCGATTTAAACAAATACTCATACTCATACAAACAGCCATACATCTCAATTTAATTTAATTAATCACAATGTTTGTTAGTTTCCATGGTAACGGTTTAGCGCGATTTATTGTTTAGCATCGTGTTTTTTTCAGAGAATCTGTAGTGTAAAAACGATGGGATGGATAAATCCTGGTGTAATTGGAACGGAGATTTCGGATTTATTGCTATGTTTTTAGCTTTTTGTATTGTCATCCCATTGGTTTAGTGTTTTTCGTATTGGTTTGTTTTTTTTGTAATTGAGCTTTTTTTTTTCAACTTTTGCCCTGTACCTAGTCAGCAAAGCAGAGAGGAGAAAAAAAAATTGAATCTAAAATCTCTATGTGTTTTTATGTGCAATTTGAAATGTATTGTACGCCAATATGGCAGGTCATAGTAGCACTTTTTTTTGTTATAACAACAATAACCACCTATGTATCACAATAATACAATAAATTGAAATTGAAATTGCGATTTGTTGTAAACAACGAATAGTAGTAGCTATTGTGTTATTATAGTAGTATTGCGTTGAAGCATAAAGCGAAAGAAATACCTATACATTTTCTTATATTTTAAATTCACAGAAGAACACACAAATATTAAAAAGTCAAATTCACATAAATACACATAACAACAGACATACATAGCGGACACAGCAGAAAGAAGTAAAAATAACGCAATCCTATTGATTGTTCGAGACATATTTTCCCCTCCGCTTTGGAAGCCCTAATACAATAAGAACAGTCGTTCTTGATGCTATATGTACAAAACTGAATTTAAAAAAAAACGGGTTCGATAAATATTTAATTGGATACTATTGGAAAAGTATTGAATTAAATATTTGGGATGAAACAGATCGTTAAAAACAATAAATTCTCCCTTGAGGGGCTGTATCTCTGGTAGCTGTAGATATATAGTCGAATATACTTTTTGATACGTTCGTAAAGTACGGAAGAGCACCTGAACCTTACTGAATACAGAAAAAGAGAAATAAAAAATAAAAACATTTGGCACAAAAAACAAACGCAGACGCAATTTAATAGAGAAAGAAATAGACCATATAATAAATGCTGTATGCCTAGCGACTGTGCTAATAGGTCCAGTACAGCATAAATGCCTGGTACATAGTACCTGAGGCTGGGTTCCAACTGAAGTAACTGAACCTATTGTGATCCGTAAGGTGCCGGATGTAAAACTTAGACACATGGATATCCAAAGTACGAATAAAAGAAAAACTGAAACTGAATTCAAGCTCAGTTCCCTACTTTATTAAAGGCAAAGCAAAGACGTAAGACAGAGCAATTATTGTCAGTGCCGCACTATACATATATCCTCCCGATGTCCCGACGTCCCGACGTCAACCCTTCCAACCCATGAGAGCCAAGTGCCTGAAATTTAATCCGGGAAAAACCCAATCGGTACATCTTGACCCGCAAGCTAGTCTATGTAAAGGGTTAAGTATGTAATACACCGGGAGTGAAGATATTCTTTTTCATTTGACTGTACTTGTGGAGGAGCGTTTTAGAACATTTATTATGTTACATTTCAATGCAGAAGTGATTTCAAATGTTAATGTAGTAACGCTAAAACTCACAAGGAGTTATACAACGTGTATCATAAATGCGTGGTCATATTTTAAGAGCTCATTTAGGGCATAGCATAAAACAACTTTTACTATATATAGGACCAACCCTGAAATCGCGAAAAAAATATCAGCTGTTCCCTACTAAATCATTGATGTCGCTCGACAAAATGTAGGATCAGCTGTTTTTTTTCGTGATTTCAGGTTTGGTCCTGTAATAAAAGTTGTTCGATAGCATCCCCTGAATAAGTTCTTCAAATATGACCACGCATTTCTGATACACGTTGTAGAGGTTATAATATACATAATTAAACTAATCTACAATTTCTGCGGCTATAATTCTTCACATTATATCATTCAATTCAATATTATGAACAGCATGCATATTATATTATCTCTTCGTATGTGCATCTTACATAACAGAAAACTGTAAGTAAGTACTGCAGTAGCAGCATTCAGCAATACATTGTTAGCACTTCTATGATGTCAAATTTCTGACTTCTCTTGGCCGAAGAGCCTTGTGAGTCTTGGGGTTTAGAATTCAGTTAAATTATCACACAATATTTTATAGAAATGGGCGCTATCAATCGTTTAAAGAGCCATGAGCTGCTGCCAACGACTTTTCAATAGGATGAAATAATCGTGCTCTCAGTACGCCAACCGCACACCCGTGGTCAGATGGTAATAGAAATAAATCGGTACCGTATCCAACCCTTCGTAGCCCAGTCACTTCGGCCCCCGGGACGTTTCCACCGAAATTGTTACACTTTCCCGCTGCCCTCAATTGAATGTTCATAGGGTTAAAATTACCTTTAAAAAGTTCCAACAATTTTTTTGGGCAAAGGTATAAATGTTGAGAGCCTTCTCACGTATTATTATTGTTTTTTTCTGTATTAGGATTTTCAGCACAGGGTTAGTCTCAGGGTTGTCTCTGCAAATAGAACCTTTATTTGGATGGATTTTTTGTTTAACCATTTTCAGTATACGAGTGGACACTGAGTTTTATATTGATGATATCGATTTTTTTAGCTTTGACCTAAAGAAGTAGGCTTCTAAAACTTTGAGAAGTGAGGTGACAGTGTCAAAGGTCGTGACTTCTAAGTCAGCCCCGTAATACCCCATAAACTATTGTGGTTCGCTCACTTATGTAATCAAACATTAGGTTGTTTTAAACTTGTGACTCACTCTTGTAAAAGTTCAAGTATACAGTGACCCATGACTCATGGCATCTTAATAGCTATTTGTATGCTATATACTAGCAGTTGCAAGCTGGCAGCTAAAGGTAGGTAATTCCTTTATAAAATGTTACATTACCTGTAGTCTGTATCTTATTAAAAAATAAATTAATTGATTTGAACACAAAGTGACATTGACATCTAAGTATTAATCTTTGGTACTGTAGCGACATCTATCGCACTACATGTGAACTTCAATTGACGTACTAAACATCGGGGACATAAATGAGATGACGTCACTGAATCCTGAATCGCGCAAGCAAACGCATAAGATCATGACGCGCAGTTGGCATAAATACAAACGCCCGACATAAGCCGTTGGGCTGCGGCTCACCAGGCAATAAGACCCAGCCTGGTTAGACCATCCTCCCTTTAGGTTAGAGGACAGTATTTTTCACTATGATAAAGCCGACTGTTCCGTGGTGCCGGACACAAAAGAATAGCACCACTGCATCTCTTCTCGTGGGTGGGTAAAAATGCGACTAAAGGGGCTCACCAGTGGATGGGCAGCAGCGTTCTCTGACTATTTATTCAACCAAATGCGATCACCAAGCCGCCTGTCAAGCGTGGCAATTATGGCATACTCCCCGCCCCTCTTGGGGGAGGCCTATGTCCAGCAGAGGACGTCTTTCGGCTGAACTGATGATGATAATGAAAACCGATCCATTGGAGTCAGAATTATAAATTGGTAACTCTGACACAAATTTTTTATGGCGAATAATATTAACATTTTCTACAAAAGTATTGTCAAAAATATTGAATGGCGAGGCGAGTCCTGATATCATAGAATCTGTATTATATCATAGATGATTCTGGAAGTACATAATTATATCTTTAGTGAAAAGACGTTTTTCATCGCTTATAAGAAACCGTGACTACAAAGTATAATTAAGTACCTATCTACTTCATATACAATTGGTACTACGTAATAAAGTTAAATAGAGCGCAAAATAATTCATAACAACTTCAATTTGACGTTACGATAATATTCAGATATATAACACCAAAATAGCAAGTATCTATTTTCTAAAAGTAACCTAACTAACAACTGTAGAGTAAACTATTCTCTTTTATAACCACAACCGTGCCATCAAAATTGATAGCGCGTGAAAAGCGGGAATAAAATATTTCAAGTTTTAGTAGCGACATCTACATAACATCTACTAAAATATTCGAACAAAGAAATAAAAATGTTGTGTTCTAACTTTTGGTTACGGACATTTCAAATTTCGAATGGTTTTAAAATAGAACACTTGTATTTGAATTTCGACCACGTTAAAGTTTTAATTTCCAAAAAAAGTGAACATGAAGTGATTCTTTGAAACTTCTTTCTTTGAAACACGAACTACTTAAAAAAACGCGTCTTGTACGTAGTTCCATTAATGTCGTAGGCGAGAAAAGGCCAGAAATGAAATACTTTGAGTTGAAGACCAAGTTCCCAGACAAGGGCTTAACTTAGTGACGCAAAGTTAGACGGTGACGACGGTGTCTCGTCAAACTTTGGCGGATATTATGTTGCTAATTTTGTGCCTAAGTTATATGCAGAAAAATAGTAAAGACCTATAAAAACCTTTTATCTTTGTCATCGATTTATAATTATGCTTTAGTGATATTGGTTTACGTGATATAATAATCTCCCATGATGACTGCAAAGGCATTAACTTAAAATGAAATAAGGCAGAGCAGCAAAATAATACACAACGATTTAGTTAATATAACAGATCAATTCTATATACAGACACAGTTTTGTAAACAGACTAATCTCACTCAATAAAGTTAAATATTCCTTTATGTCACAAAGGAACTTTTTTCTTACGGAACAGATTTTTTTAAACAACCATGGCAAAGAAGACCCGAGTAACTATTTATTAAAGTTACGTCAGAGAATGCAATCCAGTACAGAGTATTGCAGGGTTATCCCGGAGAAAAATATCTTATGAACTCGACGCTGACGTTATAAAGCTAAAAAAAGATTTATGAAGGAACGTAAAATTATAGTAAAAATTGGTATGGTAAAACATATTTTTATATTAAAATTTTATTTATGTTGTTATGTTTTATAGCCATGTATCAAAAAGGAACAAAAAAATTAAACATACAACAGTAAGTAAATGGTTTGTGTAAAAATTAGGCGGTTTGTAGTATTAATAATTAGAGCTCCTTGTGAAAAAGCTCGTCCGGAGAAATGCTACAACGGTATTATATTACGCCGCCAAAAAAACAGTAATGCTTGCATATTGCTACGTTATTTGCGAACAGTCCGGTTCCAGTGAAATTACAATCGCATGACATGAATTAAATTTCATCTTCATATCTCAATTCGGCGAACCCGACTTGCGCCATAGTGATATTACAGTGTTGCAAAGCAGTGTTGTTATGGGAAATGTAACCACGTAACATCACGTGGGCCCGTTTAGCTCGTTTCACCATTCTATACCATAAAAAAACAATCAATAAAGAAGGTATTACTCCTACACATGTGAGTAAAATTAGCTGGCCACAAAAAAATAATGAATTTAAAAAAAGAACGTACTAAAAATTTCGACATCCAACCCACAGATAGAAATAAACTTGTCACTTTTCCCGCGCAAATGCATCGCCATAATAACACTTGAAACATCTATCATGATGTTTGTTAAATATAATAAAAAGCTGGCAATAAACCGTGTTGGAATCACCGCACGTCCGCGCACATGTCGGAATGGCTCCGGGGAGGTGTAAACAGCCTGAACGGGCGACCGGGGCACAATGTCGTGTTAAATATTGTTCCCGGCGTACGACGAAACGCCCCGTTTATGGTGTACGGAAAATGGCAGGAAAGAAAACAGCTTTGCTAAATTATGGATATCTTTGGGTGATTTGTTCTTATTTTATTTTTTTCTGAGCATTTTCTTAAATCACCTTTTTGGCTGTTTAAGAAAATGTGTTAACGCAGCTTTAGGTACTTAAAAGTTTTTTTTTTTTTATAGAATAGAATGGCGAATACCTTTGCCCATGACAACTTCAATACCACCAAGGCTGTGGCCTAAATGGTACCGCAAGTCGGTTCGCCAAACTGAGACATGAAGAAGGAAAGTCTCATGTGATTGTAATTTCACCGGCACCCGTACCCTCCAGAGTGAAACACAGCAATGCAAGCATCACTATTGATGAGTTATTAGATCACTAGCACTTTATTAGACTTTAATCCCACAAAAAGAGAGCATGCATGCAGATTTTAATATTAAAATGAAACTGCCTTCTAGGCTAATATATAATTAATTTAATAATTACTTAACTTTTCCGGAACAAAACTATTGCACAAAATATAATTTCGCCAGGCGGCGCGGCGGCGCGCGGCGGCGGACTAAATAAGGTTTTTAGTGTAGTGTGTGATGTGTCCAATTAATCTGGATTTTGTAACGTTGATATAGTATCACTATACAAACTAGAGTTTTGTAACGTTGATATAGTATCACTATACAAACTAGAGTTTTGTAACGTTGATATAGTATCACTATACAAACTAGAGTTTTGAAAATAATAGTTAGTGTATTTTGTAACGTTGATATAGTATCACTATACAAACTAGAGTTTTGAAAATAATAGTTAGTGTATTTTGTAACGTTGATATAGTATCACTATACAAACTAGAGTTTTGAAAATAATAGTTAGTGTGTTTTAATTAGTGCCACAGTCAAACCCAGGCCCCCTTATTACAAAACGTGGACTAAGGTGGTTTAAAATTATAAACCATGGTTTTGGTAAATTTCTTATTACAAAAGCCGGTTTATCTCATAATTTGGTTTAAGTACGGCACTAAAATTAAACCTACGCGACCCCTAGTTTAACAACACTAAACCATACTATAAACGTCAAATTTGTTTTGTTTACTTATTACATTAAAAATCATTAAAATTACGTGAATATGGATGTTTTCGTTTGTGCAGCTAATATAATTTTGTTATGGAGGTTTCGGCGACGTGAAAAATATCAAGTTAATGTAAAACAATTCACAAGTTGTGTGGCGAAGAATTTTCATTTTATTGCATTTTTGGAAAGACAACATGCAGTGAACGTAATGTAAGAAGATTTGGTCTACAAATTTTGGGGATTACCACTAAATGTAAGTAGTATGCTATGCTAAATCACTGTGAAACAAGTTAATAACTTTCCAAATAAAACCACTATTGACACTCATATTTTACTAAAGAATCACCATTGTTTTGTTATAGATTCAAGTAGGAAGACAAAAGAAGATATTCAGTAACTCGGACAAATATGCTCAAACCTTGCAAAAACCTAGTTAAGACCATTTATCATAACAAGAAAGGTCAATGTTTTCATGGAAATGCAAATAAGGTTTACTATGATTTTCTAGTACTTACCTACATCAAGAAAAGCAATGAGAAATAATGAGGTACCTATTTAAGTATGTAAGTATAATAATTTTCTACATTTATGGGAGAAAGTGATGACAAAAATACGAATGGGTACGCTTTAAGAAAATTCTGTTAGAGGACGGCTATTTACTGTTGTGAATTGGTCTGGAAAATTGGCAGGAAGAGTCTCCCTGTAGTCCCTGTTGTCTGCTTATTTAATTTGTGATATCAATAAATGTTATATTTTATTTTTCAGTGCAACTTATACTTGTTTAAGGAAAAATATAGTTGACAGTAAACTGTATCCTCCGGCCTCCGGCACAGATGTCCCCGGCCGTACTTTGAGGAGGCCGCTTAAAGGAATTCGCATCGCAAATAACGTGTACAATGGAGTATAATGCGCACCAGTCTATGGCTGCTGTGAAGTTAGCGCCCCGCACCTCGATTGACACCCGCATGTCACTCAAACTCAACTCGTTCGACAACAACAACTCGTAAAACTCGTTTGCGCAGCGGCCATAAAGTTTGGTGCATACTATACAATGGAAGCATGTACACTCTGGTGTATTGTATTCCAAAAGTTGCAATGTGGGTGTACTATTAATAATAAATGAACTTTTATTTCATAAAAAGAGATTGTAGTAAAATCATTAGCAATTTCTACAGAATAGGTGGGTACATTAATATCTTCAATCCGTAATATATAACACCTCTGCCTACCCCTTCGGGGAAATACAGGCGTGATGTTATGTTGTTGTTGCAGTGTTAATTTGCACAAATTCGCATCATTGCGTGCTGGGCCTTGTTACTGTTTTCAAAATGTTATCCCTTGATTATTAATAAAAGTTTGTAAAAAAATGGGCTAATTTTATTTTACCATTCATACGAAAACGACGGTGACAAGTTCGCAGTGTTATTTTATTAGAAATTTGGTAGAAGTATCTCCTAGTTTGCTTATTTATAGCGATATCAATCAGATATTACCTGACATAAAACTGTGAAAAATCGGTCATATCATACGTACAGTCCACTGCATGGCAGTGGTAACACTTGAATTAGAAAGCCACCCTTACTGTTAAGGAAATAAAGGCGCTGTCAATGTCAAACTGTTACCCACTGACGTGCGGTCAACCGTACAACAACCCGTAGCCCAGATAATAATTTTGATTGATATCACTACAAATGTAGCGGACTACTTAAAATATCGGCCCTGTTTATATACACACTATACAATTTACGCGGCGCACGCAGCAGCCAAGGCTGCGGCACCCGCAGTGTCAGTCGCGGTGGTGCCCGTGGCTTCGCAAGGAAAGGTTGTAGGAGCACGTGCCGCACAACACTGTGCATATCGCCATATGTTTGTCTTTGCGTGTGTGACACCGCGGGCACCGCCACGCTTCACGCGCCGCTTCTTCGTAACAGAAGACCGCGTGACGCCCAGCGCGACGCACCGCCAGACGCGCCGCGTGTCCATAAACGAGTCCTAAGAAAACAACGAGATGCTGGATCGCGCGACAACCATTTATCGATACTGAAATATTCAGTACCTATATTATTGGATTATAAAAAAAAAGACTGAAATAAATATAAACTAGTACGAATTTTCAATAAAAAGGATTGTTTTATTAAAAATTCTGCTGAAACGGAACGTTAAGACCGAATGGAAATCGTTTGAACGAATAATTTTAGTCCGTACATCGAGAATTCCATCTATTTTTTAATCGATTTCTCTGCATACTACCTAATACACCCCCAACAGTCTGGTACTATCTAGTCTTCACTTAATTTGACTTTTGTAATAAGGATGAGCTATTACTACGGTACTAAGGCTAGTAACGTACTAACTCTGGACTTTAAAGTCTTGGTTTAAACCCAGGTTTATCATGTTTTTTGTAATAAGACGGAGGAGGTTTAAGTGGTACTTTTTTACTAACTTTGATTGTGTATCTTGTTGATAATTTAATAAAAAATAGTCGTCTAAAATTTATTTCAGTCAACTACAAGTCAAAAAATACCAACGTGTAGCATGATACCAGGTTCATTCTCCGCAATTTTCTTGCTATTACGGCGTATAATGTAGCCAATAATAAATCACCCTTTGATAAAGCCTTGACTTTTATTCAATATTCCACGAAACACCACAAATACCTGAAAATAGAACTACCTTTTACTTCACATGTGTCAAATAGGTGAGTATTTTAAGAGACAAGCATTACATAAGAGACGTGTAAATAGTCAATAACCTGTGAGTGAATCTAAGGGACCTAACATTATGGCCGGAATACACATGCCTGTAAAATGGAGCAATAGCTTACATGCCAGCGGTTTATCTATGTATTTATTTATTTAAACTTCATGCAACTTAAATGTTTGTAAGCGGACTATATGAAATAGATAAACAATACGTGGTGGGTTTAAATATAAAAAAAATATAAAAAATTTAATAAATTATTTGATAGCGCTATTGATTAATGTGATTGGTCGTCAATATTTTAGCCGATCAAACACATCAATCAAAGCTATCAAATAGATAAACCGTGTATACACAAACACACTTCAGAAATCTGACTAAAAGGCTACGTCAAAAGAATGGGCAGCAGCGTCTTCCTGCCTGATCAAACCGTGATCGCCAATAACTCTGTCAAGCAAGGTATTTGTGGCAATTCTGCCTGTGACCATTCCTAAATCCTTCCAGAATGGACATATAAGGACTGATACGGATATGACGAAAAAAAATATTTGACACTCGGTCAGTGTTTTTTGTACAAAAAGTGCGTAGTATATTTTGCTGTCACTGCCCAACACACTCTACATCAATATTTTAAGTTCCCTTACTGGGTCGGACGCCCCTTAGTTTAGTATTCTGCACTTGGCGCAAAGTTAGACGGCTGCCCGTTGACAGGATACCCCCAACGGCTAAATATTTGACGGGCGATCGCTCACGCCCTTACAACCTCGGGCAACTTTGCCCACTTTTTTGCTCTTAGTTAGAAAGTTGCACTGTGTGAAAAACGTGATGAAAATTCTTGTTTGCCGTTGAATTTTATTTTTTGTTTCTTACTTGTAGGTACATACTGTGCGTTTTAGTTGATTAATTGATTTAGCTCATGTTTATTTTATAGTGTAAATAAATTAGGTAATTGTGTAGGTATATTACCTAAAACACGTGTAGATTAGAATAGTTACTAGGACTATAAATATTTAGACTTCTAACTTTTTTAGACTGATTATTTGATACATACATACATATTATGTCAGTCAGTCGGTAGACAGCAAATGAGCCGCACGTATTTGCTTCGGCCGCTCGCGCGCTCTATAGATAAGCGACTTACGACTGGTTTGAGTTTTGTGCCACGGTTCTCAAAGTTTTTGATAGTTCCACGAGATGTTTACATGCAAGCGTTGCGAAGTTGAGTCCAGGGATGGTGCTAAGTGCGCAGTGTGCATGGGCCAGTTTGATTTTCCCTGTGCTGGTATCACAGAAGGTGGATGGCGGAAACTGGGGGATCGCAAGAACACATGGAAGTGCAGTAACTGCAAATCCTTGGCAGTAGCCAGCCCGCGCCCCGCGGCTGCGGCTGCAGTTGCGCCTGCAGTTGCGCTTGCATCGGCTGACATGGAATCCATTATGTCACAACTCAAGGCCCTCTCGGCTCAGATGGACAACTTGCCAGCTTTAATGGAGAATGTAAAAGCTATCCAGTTGGAACTAGTGGAACTGAAATCGATAAGGTCGGAGTATTCCAGTCTCAAATCAGACGTCCAGTTTTTAGACCAATCAGTGGAGGCATTGTCTTCCAAGGTGTCGGACTTGGAGCGTGAAGTAGATAGTTTTAAAATAGCCAAAGAAGAGATATCAGCTTTGCATGAGCGCTGTTCTAAACTTGAAGATCTTCATCGTGAAAGCGAGCAAAGATCAAGAATGAATAATCTTGAAATAAAAGGAGTCCCAATGACTAATTCAGAAAATCTTTTCTCGATAATTGCCAAGCTAGGCGATATCATTGGTTGTAGTATCCCAAAGGAGCAAATAAACTTTATTGCGAGAGTCCCAATGCGCAATAATGACCAAAATAAAAACATAATCTGTTCTGTGAATAACAGATACCTGAAGAACGACTTTGTGGCCGCGGCAAAAAAACTTAAAGCTACTATAACTGCCAGTAAACTGGGGCTACAGTCCGAAAATATCATCTACGTTAATGACCACCTAACGTTAGATAACAAAATGCTTCTAAACAAGACGAAAACACTTGCCAAAGAACGAGGCTTTTTGTACACTTGGGTAGTTGGCTGCAAGATACTTATCAAGAAAAATGCTACTTCACCGACCCGTCACATAAGAAATGAACAGGATTTAAAAAAGTTTTTAAACTAACTTTATTATATCAATACTTTGACGCAATATATTTGTATCGTTTTATCTACTCGAAAAAGTTGAGAAATACTGGTAACCATTTTTTGTGCGCATTCCATCGCCGCTGCCCGATTGCTCGCTTATCGCTCGATGTAGACTATTACTATAATATTAAGCTTTATTTGTATCCGCGCATAGCCGCAATTAGCTTGACTTCGCTAATTTTTATAATATATAACTATTGTATTTTATGCTCAGAACCTAATGTACTACCTTATATTTTCTACTTCACTACGAACACCTGTAAATGCTTCACTGCACCTAATCTATATGCGTCTAAAGTTCTATTTCGCTTATTTACAGTAATTAGCCAATCTTTTATGAATTTGTTTCCACGGATTGAATGTACCCTACATTTTTCTATTAATATTATGCTAACGTTTCTTATGTTTTACGATGACGTCCATTAGCATTTATTATCAGAATGCCCGAGGATTACGAACTAAAACAGGTGTTTTCTATAGAAATGTATGTCTTAATAGTTTTGATGTTATTTGTGTGACAGAGACATGGCTACTAGAGAGTATATCCAACTCAGAGATCTTTGACGATAGATATCTTGTATGGAGACGGGACCGGAATTATTCTAAAACTAATCAAAATTATGGTGGGGGTGTTATGATTGCTGTCAGACGTGAACTTGTCGCTGACGCATGTGGTGAATGGTGCTCATCAGCCGAGGACTTGTGGGTTACACTAACGCTTACTCAAAAGAAACCGAGAGTATCGTACAAAATGCACGTGGGCGTTGTATACATCTGCAACCAGAACCTGGGTAACTCTTTAACAGTCCAGCTAGGCAATTTTTCTGACAAGTTGTCAGATATTTTCCTTAAGCATCCTACTGACAAGTTTATTATTCTGGGAGACTTCAATCAACCCAAAATTAAGTGGCAGCCGGCTGTTGACGGTTGTTCCTTATACCCGTCTAACCTATGCGGAGATGTTCAAACTAATTTAATAGACAATTTTAATTCTTGTAGCCTGTTACAGTATAACGGCCATGTTAACTGCAATAATAGGATTCTAGATCTAGTACTATGCAATGACGAAGTTGTTGTCACCTGCTGCGACGGTCCACTGGTGCCTGAAGATCCGCAGCACAAGGCATTGTGTGTTACCGCAGAATTTACTGAACTACATAGTTTACCTGTTCATCCCTACATTAAATTTCTATATCAGTCAGCTGACTACGATACAATAAGGGAAGAACTTAATCATACGGATTGGCAATACGAATTAAGCTGTAGGTCATTGGAAGATGCCGTAAGATACTTTTACTCTGTTATCGATAGAATACGAAGCACCCATATTCCATCCAGAACAGTCGCTTCCCAAACTAAATATCCTCCATGGTACAAGAGCCCGCTGGTAAAAATAATAAAAGAAAAAGCCAAATTTCACAATAAATATAAAAAATATAAGAACCTTTCAGACCACCAATCTTTTATTATACTAAGACAGCGGGCTAAAGACCTAGAAAGCGACATGTTCAAAGATTATATAGCCAAAATAGAGTCGGACATACATATTAATCCACGAGCGTTTTGGAGTTATGTCAAAGCAAGGAAACAATCAAATTCGTATCCATCGGTGCTGCAGTTTAGGCAACTGTCCTCTAGCAATGGTGATGTTATCTGCAACATGTTTGGAGATTATTTTTACTCCAACTTTCTCGATGTTACTAGTGCTGGCGGAGGTCCTTCTACAAGTATTGGGCAAGGCTACTGTGAGCGGGTTTCGGTTGTCGACAGCACATCTGATATCAGTAACATTGAAATTCGCGAAGAAGAGGTGCATAGACTACTGAAGCAAGTAGACTTGAACAAATCTGCGGGTCCAGATAACGTTCCACCCTTATTCATTGCAAATTGCGCCTTTAGTCTCACTGTCCCGCTCGCGATCCTGTTCAAGCGCTCACTTGATACGGGAGTGGTACCTACAGTCTGGAAGTCGGCATTTATAACACCGATACATAAAAAAGGACCAAAAGTCTCTGTAGAGAACTATAGGCCGATTTCCAAGTTGTGCGTGTTCGCTAAGATCTTGGAGAGAATAATTTACCGGCAAGTTTACTCGGCGCTCAAGCACAGTTTGAGTGAGCACCAACATGGTTTCATGAGAGGTCGGTCTACTACGTCAAATTTGGTTCTCTGCAGCGATTTTATTTCAGAGTCCATGTCACATCCCTCCCAGGTAGACGTCATATATACCGACTACAGCAAATGTTTTGACCGAATTGATCATGTTATCTTATTGCGTAAGCTTTTATCTGTGGGTATCAGGGGAAATCTCTACCGATGGTTCGCATCGTATGTTGAGAGCAGATGTCAGACTGTGGTACTGAATGGATACTCCTCTAGAGCTATGCGCATTCCTTCGGGTGTACCCCAGGGATCGTTGTTGGGGCCTCTTTTATTCAATATTTTTGTCAATGATATCACTTTCGGTTTTAAACACTCTAAGATATTGCTATATGCAGATGACATGAAAATCATGAAACAAGTAACTAATGTTGCTGACGCTCTCTTGCTGCAAGAGGATTTGGATTACTTACTTGACTATTGCAAAATCAACAAGCTAGAATTAAATGTCTCCAAATGCTATGTGTGTTCTTTCACTCGCAAAACTAACCCTATCATTTTCAATTATAAACTTTTGGATACCTCAATAGCTCGAGTTAATTCCATCAGAGATTTAGGCGTCACTTTCGACTCCAAACTTATCCTTGATACGCACGTAGACAATATTATCAAGAAAGCCTCGAGAGCATTAGGTTTCATTTTCAGAATCTCATCAGAATTTAAAAACATCAAGACTATTAAGATTTTATATTGTTCTTTCGTTCGTAGTCACCTCGAGTATGCCTCTCAAGTCTGGAATCCTAATTACAATATTTATATTAATCGCATAGAGAGCATACAAAGAAAATTTTTAAGGTACATTCAATTTCGGTCAAATTCATATCTGCCCACTTACCATGTTCGCTGTAAAAAGTTCCACATTCTTCCACTTTATGAACGCAGAAAAATATCAGATCTGGCATATCTTCTAAAAATTATAACTGGATTGACTGACACTCCCGAGTTGTTGAACAGGATTGGGCTGCGCGTACCTCATGCGTTTCTGCGTAAACCAGACTTGTTGCATGTCCCCGCCGTAAGAACAACGTACAGACAGAACTCCTACCTTGTAAGGGTGTGCCGAATGTACAATGCGACCTGCCGGGAAGTTGACATCGATCTATTCGACATCAGTGTCTCCAAACTAAAAAAAACTCTGTGCGACCACTTCTTTGGTCAGTTTTAATATACTTTTCAATTTGCTGTCTGCTACTACCATCTTTATTTCTATCTTTACTCTGCTAAATGTGAAAACTTGTAATTGGCCTTATTTACGTTGTATATTGGCCCCTCGTATTAATGTTTGACGCATTTCTAATGATTGTACTTTATGGTTATAATTCGAGAGGTTATCTATAATACTTGTCTAGCTGTAAGTTTTCCGAAAAATAAAAAATAAAATAAAATAAAATAAAATATTATCACGCCTGTTTCCCATTGGGGTAGGCAGAGACTATGGATTTCCACCTGCTACGATCCTGACACACCTCTTTCGCTTCATCTACGTCCATTAACCTCGTCATGCATGCTCGTCGGTTAAATATTTGATATTACTTGATTTATACATACTTAGTACACACAGCTACACATCAAGCTGTATTTCCAGTATACGTGGATTTCGCATTGTATATTATATAATTATATAATAGGCTTTCCGTTTTTCTATGATAAAGATAAACATTAAAGAAATAAAAATTATTTATCTTAAAATTCACACGAGAACATCCAAAATAATAAAAAAGACAAGTAAAATAAACCATAAAAAACTATTTTTTTAATTTTTATTCTAGGTATCATTAAGTACTTTAGTCATCGTTTCCTGGGGGGGTCGCGTTTAGATATAAGGGGGGGTCGCAATCTGCCCTTTGTGGCAAGTGTAAATATTCTTTGTCGCGATAGTAACGTAAAACTTTGAAATGTTATAATGAGGGGGTTGCAAGGCATTTTCTTTTTTTTTTTTGTTGTCTAGGGGGTCGCAACATTAAAAAGGTTAAGAATCTATGACTTCAATGTAGAACAATAGTCTTTGCAATATCACATTTTATTATCTCTCCAATGATCTACCAACATTTTAACGACTGCTGATTGTTGCATTGTACTTAGAAATTAGTATTGTTATTATGGATTGTAAATTATAATTAAAATTTTCTTCGTTTCAGGTTTCGCATGCGACCAGCAAGCTAGCTAATAAGAATCCAAAGGGTTCAACACCCAAAACCAAAGGTAAGAGATACTCCTATTTATTACCTATACATATAGTTTATAAGATTTTAATTTTCACCAAGTGAATAAATTGCTAAATTATACAACGTGTGATTGACTTCCTCGTTGGTCTAGTGGTTGCAAGCGTGACTGCTGAGCGTGGGGTCCTGGGTTCGATTCCCGGGTCGGGCAAAGTGTTATTGGGTTTTTTCATTAGGAAATTCTCAGTAGCAGCCCGGAGTCTGGATTTGTGCCCGGTCAATGGCAATAGGCTCGCCCCCTATTACATGGGACTATAACATAACTAGCGAAATGTGGGTGTACCATACACCTCTGCCTACCCCTTCGGGGAAATACAGGCGTGATGTTATGTTATGTATTATTGCAATAACTGAAAACCTCTTAAGGGGTTATTGTACTCATCAGTAAGTACAACTTTTATTACGGGACCAACCATAAAATCGCGAAAAAAAATCAGCTGTTTCCTACATTTGTGTTCAACATCAACAATTTGTAGGGAACAGATTTTTTTTGTGATTTCAGGGTTGGTCCCATAAAGTGGTTAAAGTTATTCACACCGATGAGTACAATGACCCCTTGAGAGGTTTTCATAACTGAAAACAATAACACTGAGGTTTCAATAACACGTGTACAAATTTTACAAGACAGATTCGATTTGATCAAAATCAATCCAAAGACCATCAATCTACTGTTAGTGATTGAGGAGTTACACTGTCTACCTTCTGTCTCCATCATCAGGTCAGCTCCTAAGCTCCAAAATATTGCAATATATTCAATTTTACATACGTGTACAAAATTTCAGCCAGTTCTGATAACGGTAACTGGTTCGAAACTTACTTGCAAGATTTGTTGCAAAAGTGTATTAAAATACTAACAAACTAAGAAATATGTAATAGTTTAACGATTTAAATTGTGGAAAGATATTTTTTTTGCCGTGGGGAAATCTTCATGGACGCACTCCGCATGGGTTAGACGGAGCCAATGTCGGTCTTTTACAGACTAAAACCATCACGGTGTTCCTTCAACTACCTAAGCCGAACCTGCGACTCCTGGCTAAGTACGCCAGTGCTTTAGCCACTAAGCTACCGTGAACACTGCTTGTGATAACTCGCATGCGTAAATGCGTTAAAAATAATAAAATTACATAACATAACATAACATCACGCCTGTATTTCCCCGAAGGGGTAGACAGAGGTGTAATATTACACCCACATTTCGCCAGTTATGTTATAGTCCCATGTAATAGGGGGCGAGCCTATTGCCATTGACCGGGCACAAATCCAGACTCCGGGCTGCTACTGAGAATTTCCTGATGAAAAAACCCAATAACACTTTGCCCGACCCGGGAATCGAACCCAGGACCCCACGCTCAGCAGTCGCGCTTGTAACCACTAGACCAACGAAAAGGTTTTTAGTTACCAACTTTTTAATACGAAAGCGAGTTAATATTGGATTGTTACCCAGTCCTGAGCTATGTTCAAAGTTCGAAGTCTCTAGCTCATCGGGAAGTTAGTTTAAAATCGATTGTAAAATTTGTACCGAACAGACAGACAGGACTAAAAGCGAGTTTATTAAAACGTAGTAAAAAGGAGACTTGGTTCACACAATTTCACTACAAACAACAGCATTTTCTGTGGTCACATGACGTGATTACACGTCAGAACTTCTTGCAATCAATCTTCACCACAATATCGATGTCCAATCACAGCTAAAAGGTACCATTCACCGCAGACATCAATAAATCTACTACCTAACCAAATAAAGATATTACAAACACACGTAAACAAATAAATATCTTCAAATCTATCTAAAGCTGATCGCACATCTGTCTGCACCGAACGCCCTATACACACTGCAAGCGCTGAATTTGAGGATAGGGTAGTTGACTTTATTTTTTAGGAAACTCGATAGACTTTCAAAATACATACGCAATAGTCAAAAAACAATAAAATATATAAACAAATAATGTCCGAGTTATTTCACTAAATAGAGACAACACTCCCAAATAATGACGTAATTCTGCAAAAACTTCCTTATAACTTGACATTACTCCGTACAACATGCGTAGAGCGCGACGGGGATAGAAAATCCCTGATGAAAATCGTGTATGTTACCCATTTATTTATACATCGTTATTTTTTTCAATAATCGTGTCTATTTTAAAACAATTAAATTCTTTATTGTTTTATTTAGAGTAGGCACGTAAAGTCAACCGCAAGTCAGTGGTAACAGTTTGACCTTGACAGCATCTTTATTTCGTAAGTAGTAAAAGCGGTTTTGGTATTTCAAGTCTTATCATTAACGTGCGGTCGACAATACACAGCGTACGCGTTGCTGCTGATGACGTCATTAGCATGAGTTTCTTTGAAATTCAGCTATCTTTTGCGTTTTACTGAAATGCGGCAGGTACGGTATGGATAGGTGTGCGTTCAGCTTAAAGAACCAACCAAAAACAGAGAGCCTGCAATAAATCTATCATGACGCGTGACGAAGGCGAAGAAAAAAAATAGGAAAAAACCAAGACCGATTTCTATTTATTCACCCTCAAATCGTGGCCACCATATTTCACGGCGATACATCCACAACTCCTGAATTATTTATGTTATCGCGATAGAAATATATTTATTTAGTTATCTTATAGGCTTGGAACACACAGCATTAATTTTGTAAAATGCCGAGGTTGAATGATGGCTACCGATGTGGCTGGTCAATTTCCCTGTGGCCTATTTTTATTGTGATATCACAGTCAAAACTCTTACCCGGTCAAAAGTACTTTTAACTGCAAAATACAGTCAAAAGCGCTTTTGATTAACGAGCTTGGTCAAAAGTAGTTTTGACTGAAATTCCGGTTAAAAGTAGTTCTGACTAATTGCATCGGTCAAAATTCATAAAAAAATAATTTGACACCAAGTATATAGACCTTTTTAATATAGGTCGAAATGTGTTAAACAGAGTACCCCGACTGCAGGTGGTCAGACTCTGTCCTACCCCTAGTTAGTGTTTTTTTTAAACCGTGGAGTCAGAAGCTTCCAGATCTCTCGGGCCTGACGCTGCTGGTCGAGTGTGCGAGTGAATCGAGGGGGCAACAAAGCGAGTCTTCTGGCGGAGCAAACAGAGACACTTGCATGCTTAGGATCAAGGTCTATGACCCCGGTGTTCACAAGTCCTTTTGATCAACCTCGTTAGTCGAAAGCACTTTTAATTGTTTTTGCTGTTAAAAGTACTTTTGACCAGTTAAAAGTTTTGACTGTGACAATTGTATTCATATTGTAATCTTTGACATTGTAGTAAACCTCAGCTTTATTTTGGTACCTGTTTCTTTGTGTGTCTTATAAGGGATCAAAAGGGTAAAAATGAGATCAATAAAATATCGTCATGTCTGTATTTTGTCTGGCCGTATTTTTATTTGATATCTTGTATTTGTATGCAAACAGAATGATCAACCCTGAAATATTTGTATCAAAATATACACGGTGAATTCTCGTTGGTTTTGGAAACGAAAAAGGGTCATCGTACTCATCATTATGAACAATTTTTACAATGGGACCAACCGTAAAATCGCGAGAAAAAAATCAGCTGATTCCTATATTTTGTCGATTTATGTTTGAATGATTTAAAAAAAAAAATTTTTGCAAAGCTAGTCATAAATTAATACAGGTTTAATTGAACAGACAATACATACACGATGCATGCAGTCTACCAAAGATGGCGTTACCACAGTGTACTTAACCCTAACTTTACCATCTACATACTCCATGGAATGCCTAGTCTGTGACATTTTAGTGCCATGTATTGGGAGCGAAACGATCGCCAATTTCATGTCATAAATATTGTTACTTAAAAGTACTATTAGGATTAATTACGAAAACCGATCACAGAAACGAAATAGCCACAATTTGTTACATAAATTAGTAATTTAATTTGTAATAAGATTATCAGATTACAGTCTCCTGTAAAATTATTATTTATTGGGGTCGTTCAGCTCGTAACTTGATGTATTGTTAAAACTGTAACAAATTGAACAATACGTCATATCTACCGAGTAAATAAAATGGCTACCTAAACAACTGTGGATAGATATACAATTATTTTACTAACACGTATTTTTTTTTTCATATCAAATTAATTTAAAGTATTCGTTGGCAGCTTTTTTTGTCCTTGTATCAACAATATTCAAATTCAAACGTTTTTTTATTTAATAAAATATACCTAACTACAGGCACTTTTGAAACGTCAGGTTCTAGTTGCTTATAAACAGCTTATAAATCTATCATCATCATCATTCATCATTTCAGCCGAAAGACGTCCACTGTTGGACATAGGCCTCCCCCAAGCATATGTTGGGGGGATATGCCATAATTAATTGCCACGCTTGGCAGGTGGGTTGGCGATCGCAGTTGGTTGGTTAAATACTCAGAGAACGTTGCTGCCCATCCTCTGGTGAATTTCTTAGTCGCATTTTACGACACCCATGAGAAGAGATAGGGTGCTGCAATTCTTTACGTCCGGCACCACACGGAACGATATAAATCTATAGGCAGTTTAAAATTGTGTTATACTTATTATGTAAAAGCATTATTTAGGTATATGAAAGCTAAGCATAGTGCAAGTTTTCCACACATCAAAATAAACAAAGAAAGAAATTATTTATTTACGCAAACCATCAAAATGTACGCGCAAAAACATTTGGATAATTCGAAAGAATTAATAACTTCTCTAATAAAATCAATATATTCCTACTTCACAACCTTTCAAGACACTCTTTCCATTTCCAAGTCGATTTTGTCACCGATAAACAAAAACCAGTGAGGCACAGGTTTCCCGTCTAAAAGCCTACTTATTGATAAGGATAGATTCCAAGTCACTTAAGTTATGTATACATCACTACTTCGTTAGTTCATCCCAAACGCTATCGGCATACGTAATTGGGAACATTTTGTTGGCTATCGATCGGCCAGTTGAACTCAAACCTTGTGGTGTACCGAACTAAGTAGAATAGAGAGGTCAACTTTTAGTGTTTTGGGGATAAGATAGCAAAATGATTTGTAGCTTATTTCGGGATTGGTTTACGAACCACAAACATACAAAATTCTGGCAGATGAAGTAATACGTAATCAGAAATCTTTCCAGTGAACCACTACTAAGGCTAAAATCGCTTGTACTCAATGTTCGATGGCAGCGGTAGCTACGTGTAATGTAGCAGGATTCGTTCAAGGGATTTTGTCGACAAAATGTACCACCGCGAATTATCGTGACCGTACATACCACTGATGAAATGTAGCACAAGACTAAAGCACACGTCGGACACTCAATACAATATAAATGCTAGCACAACCTACATACACAAGATTACGTCTGTATAATACGTAATACGTATAATACGTATGCGTAATACGTACATAATTACTAAGTGTAAAAATATAATAATGATTAATTGAGAATATATGTCAAAATAAGAATATCATAAATTTTAATAATGTGCTGAAATGTAATAATGATAACTGAAAATGTAATTTAATTTTTTTGTGTGACTTATATTAATTACTATTATCAATAAATAACTATGAACTATACGAACGCACACACACGTGTAAGTTAGGGATGCTCGCCGCGGGGTGCTGGCCAGAAAACCTCCACGTGTGCCTGACGGCTGCTTGTCCTTCTGGACACGTCTGGAGGGAAAGGCAGTTGTTTGGCCGGTGCATCCTGGGCACGGGCAATAAAATCCTTTCGAGGGATTAACCTTCGGGGGATTTTATTGCCTGTGGCGAATATTCTGGCGCGGGAGGGCCCGTTCTGGGCCAGTGGGGAGTTGCTCCACGTGTCCCTCTGTTGCCAACAGAGGGCACAGTGGAGGAGCAGGGACGGGCCCAGTGTGCACTCACTTTGCCACTGGGCAGGCAGTGGGGGGACTGTCTTTCCCTGCCCCCGTCGATCTCGTAACCCCAGGAGTGCCCGCTGAGTAGTGTTCTGGCGCCACTTGGGACCGAGGGTCTTGGCTTCACCGCCCAGACCACGAGGAAGAAAACCTCTATAAAAAATTACGGGAGGTAGGGCCTGCGAGCAGCAGACTTGGGGTAGTCTGCTGCCCGACCAGCAGCTGGCGTAGCTGGCACAGCTGGCGTAGCTGGTATAGCCGGCGTAATTGGCGCAGCTGGTAAAGGCCCATGAGGTGAGGTGGCGTGCAGTGTTCCGTGTGCGCCATTGAGGAGGGTGCGGCCGACGTTAGGCCGCACGGGCAGAAGGGGCTCGCCTGCTTGTGGCGGGCCGGTACCTGTCGGGGGTGGTTGTGTGAATACTCACGGGTTTCCACGCCCCCGGCTAAGGTAGTTGAAGGAACACCGTGGTGGTTTTAGTCGGTAAGAGTCCGACACTGGCTCCGCCTACCCCGGGCGGAGTGCGTGCGCCGCTCGTAATGCCGACTGAGTTCCAAGCGCTTTTCAGTAATTCTCAGAGATGGCGTGCTTGTATAGCGACAGGCGATTGATATCTATTGCAATATTACAGTCCAATTGCCGTCAGAATGCGGGCGCGTGCGGGGCGCGGTCGAGGAATCTTAAATTGGCGGTGGGCGGTGAGTGGCCGTTCTGTACGTTAGTACAGTCGACTGCATGACAGTGGTAACACTTGAAATTGAACCGCCCCTACTGCTTACGAAATAAAGACGCTGTCAATGTCAAACTGTTACCACTGAGGTGCAGTCGACCGTACTATAAGATATTCTGTGACTAAAGGCTGGGTCAAACCAACTGCAGCGCATCACAGCGTAGCGCATCGCGTTGCAACAAGTGACGTTTTAATGTATGAAATCCTATGCAAGATGACACACCAAGCGCCGCTGCGCGTAGTCGTGCGACTTGAAATTAGAGCAACAATTTGCAAAAAAAATTAGAAATTTATAATTTCTTACCTTAACATTTATCTACCTTTGTTAATAGGTACTTACCAACTATGATTGCATCAACATTACTTAGTATAATCATTAAATATGCATGAGTCCTAGGTAGCCCTTAAAGGGTTAGTAAGTACTTACTTAACTCCCATAATACGGTCCAATCTGATTGAGGTCTAGTCTGCTTAGATCGAGCTTAGAATTTATGTTTGACTAGCTATGCCCACTCTGCCCGTATTTTATGTCTATAAAAAATCCTACATGTTAATTCCAAATCCCTTTCACATTTATCCTACTAATATTATAAATGCGAAAGCATGGATGTTTGTTTTCTTTATTAACCGACGAAAAAAAAGGAGGAGGTTCTCAATTCGACGCGTTTTTTTTTTTATGTATGACCACGTATAACTTTTTACAGAATAGTCCGATTTTGATGATTCTTTTTTGATGGATAGGGTAAATCTCAAAGTTGGTCCCATTTTCATTTGAAAATCAAAAGCCACTCCTAAGGGTAGGAAAACAGGGGATGACTGCTTGTTCACCCACTGTTTTCTTACCTGTTAAACGATTCTGTTGAAACTAGGCACACATAAATTTAGTTCTAGACACACAACATAATGGTGACCTGGAGTTACATTTTAACCACAAAAAAAAACGAAAAATGAACTTTTTAACAAAAAATTTAACCTACGAAGACAGAAACTGAAAAGCGAAAAATAAAATGAAGCTTTTTAGTCTTAATAACTATTCTCCTAACTAAACTAATGTAAATAACTAATTATGAGTCGTAGGTTTTTTTTTTCTGGGTGTTTCTTATGTATTATAAGTATGTATTTACAAAAAAAAGTGTATAAGTAATATATCCATTGTCTAGTACCCATAGCACAAACTCTGCTTAGTTTGGGACTAGAAGGTGCTGTGTAAAAATTTCCAAAAATATTTATTTATTTATTAGTATATGGGCTACTTTCATCCTGGAAAGATACATACCTCTCAAAGGATGCGAGATACAATTTTTCTGTTATAAACAGAATTATACACGGGTGAGCCGCAGGTACAGACTAGCTTAATATTAATGGGTTCTAATAAGACAAGTAATATCAATTTGATCCCTTTACATACCAGCTACACCACAGAAATACAATAACATTGAATTACAACAATACATATTTCAATTATTATAATCTTAAACACACAACAATACACAAAGGTAACCGAATCAAATTATCAATCGGTGAATATCGATCTGTATCAATCAACATTGTTCATTGCTTCGGTAACAAAAGACGCAATGTAATTGAAAACATAGCAATCATCTTGGTATATTTACTGTACTGATTGAGTTTACGTAAGATATCTGATATCGGTTTATTCTCGGTACGATTCCAACGAATATTTATTTTATTTATAATTTATGAGATTTTTTTTCAATGTTTTTATTTATAGAGTACCTCTTTATGGGTTTGTTGGATAAATATACCTATTTATTATGTATGTGCTTTCAAATGCGATGGATTGGAAATAATATGAAAGGGTTATATTGGGAACATAGAAATCTAAATAAAGGTAATAGAAGTGGCTAAGGCGTGTGAAAGTGTCGCCGCATACAGGTGTCTCGTAGGACACCAGTGCGCGAACCGTTTGCTTGATCATCAGTGCTGTTTTGGACGCAGAGTCACTAAAATTGTATTTTGCAGCATATTAAACAAACATTTATCTGTATTACTCAATACATAGTAATGTACTCTGTATTACTTACCCAATTTAATATATTTATCCAATAAATATAAACCAATTATTCAATTTTTATAACACTTACGCGGAGATGGTTACTATAATTTTCCTATATAGTATTTCACGTTAGTAATTATCATCTTAACTTATGTTGTATTGTTTTGGCCTGTGTAAGACTTCCTGGAAATCAACACTACACAACACTCATCTACCTACACTGTTCATAAAATACAACAGTAAAAAAAAAAAAAAAAAATGTATATAATAATCTTACTTATTTATTTTTTATCGTTATTTACCAACATCACGCCTCACTGATCTACGTTATTGCATTGTGAATTTGTGTCGACGCCGGCTGTCGCTGAAAACCAGCGCTGTGTCTTTGCTCCGTGCATGAGGCACAGCAATATGCTGAGCGGTGGCCGTTTTGCGCGGATGTGACGCATATCTTACCACACTTCTTGACTCTGTACCTGTATTTATTCTGTGTTCTTGAATTTTTTGGTAATTTGGTGCGTCACTTTTGAAGCAAATAAATATTTTTTCTTCCTTTTCTTTCTTTCTACTAATTAATTTATGTGGTATGTAGCCAATCATTTCATTATATCAATTAATTTGAGAGACAACTTTGTGTCTGAATTTAATACCAGCACCAAATGTACCAATTATTGGCATTCTGTAATCCGAAATGCGATTTCAGTGTATCGACGTGTAATACTGTTTCCCTGGTTCTCAAAGTACAACCACAAAAAGTTGATGAATTTCAGTATTAATAAGTAATTAAAATTAAATAATTATATCAAGCGTCGTGTTTCAGTTTTACAATGTGGTTATTAATTAAAAAAGTAATGAGAATAGAGTTTGTTTACTTCATGATAGCACGAAAGGAGGTCCCAAACAGACAGAAAGACAGACAGACAAACAGACAGATATGTATTCAAAAAATCAGCCAAGTGGGAGTCGGATTCACGCAGTAAGGGTTCCGTATCAACCATCGACCTGATACCTCATAGAAACTGATTAAATTTATGAGTGTTCATCAAAATACATCAACGTAACGTGCGTGAAATGTGAATTTTTGCATCTGTTTCTTACGCAAGTGCCACCACATATGTCTACGTTTGTCCTATTGTTATGACGGAGGGTATAAGCAGAGTAGACTGAAATACTTCAACCTCGATTATCCTGGACTTGGAGACGTTTTCAGCAGGCTGAAATGCATTTTCAGTCCGTATCAGAGAAGGCTCTATCACATACCAAAGAATCAAAATTTTGACTAAGTTGCCGTCGTTTTCAGGCGCCTGAAACATGTATTCAGGCGTTTTCAGGACCCCTTATGGCCATTTGACACCCACATGTAAAATTGTTGAAGAGTGAGCGAGATAGAGCTAAATATCAGACAAGGATAGACTAAGAACCTTCTGGAAGAGAGTGAGCAGGATCGAGCTAATATAAGACAAGGATAGACGAAATTCGTGAAGCTTCGAAAACCTTCTAGAAGTGAGCGAGAGAGATACACGATAGATGAGGTTCAACGAGGTTCGAGAACTTTCTATTACGAGAATGTGCAAGTGAGAAAGAGTTATCTTATGACAAGGATAGGTGACGTTCGAGAACTTCCTACCACGACTCGCGGCCTATATAAACGGCGCAGCTCAGCGCCAGTAGAGATATACACACAGAATCCGAGAGTCCGACTCTCGAGAAACAGAAACACATGCCGACGCAGCACCGGCTGCTGGGGGGACCGGTGGCGGGGTCCCCCTGCTGCACCCTGAGTCGAGGTCCGAGCTCCCCCCCTGGGGACGCCCTCACGGTGTAGCAACCGGAGATAATCTCGTCACGCGAGACCGGCCCTATGCTCTAGAGTAGTTCCTAGGAGCAGGCTATTGCGTAGCCACTGTTTAGGTTTTAGGTAGGTCTTAGCCTCGCCGGCGAGGCTTGCCGCATAACGGCGTTTAGCGCGTCATCCGATAGACCGAAAGTCCGCCACTTTCGAGGAAATCAATTCGATGCAGCAACGGCTGCTAGGGGGACATAGGAAAGGCGGGGTCCCCCTGCAATGCCCCAGCGAGGTTCGAGCCCCCCCCTTGGGGGACGCCCGCTTGCGGTATTGAAACCGCGTCTTTAGTTTGTAAGTATTTAGGATTAGGGAAAAACCTTCGGCGTATGGAGTACCACAAAAAAAAAAAAAAAGCGCCAGTAGAGTTCAGTTAAATAAATAAATAAATATCTTTGGGACATTTTTACACAGCACCATCTAGTCCCAAACTAAGCAGAGCTTGTGGTATGAGTACTAGACAATGGATATAATACTTATATACTTTTTTTTTTTTGTAAATACATACTTATAATACATAAGCAACACACCCAGACCAACACAAACACTTATGTTCATCAAACAAATATTTGTGTCCTGTGGGAATCGAACCCACGACCTCGTTATCAGCAGTCCGACACTCGAACCACTAGACCACAGAGGTCGTCAAAAGTTGGAATTCAGTTTGGAACAAGCGATACAAGCGATAACATCAAAGCGATACTCGGAGCGATTTAACTAGTAACTTTGTGTGTTAATTAGCGGATCAGTGTAATTGTTCTGTAATAAAGTGTTCTCTACGCAGTCAATTGGCTTTCTATCCATATACGAACCCCCGGCTCGTAACACTATTTTTAGTATTTGTTGCTAAACTACTTATATGCACTACATTCAAACCAAGTTTAACGCTGGTATGTATTACCGTTTTGAAGATAGAGCAGGAATAAAAACGTTGAAATGAACCCTGAAAACATTACACTGCTTTATTTTGGGCAGTCGTGTAAAAATGCGTTTTTCGAGGTTTCTTGTGTGGATTAGCTGTACTAGCTCGATAATATTAATTTACGATCAAATTATCGATTTTCGAGCTTGTAGAGCTTGTAGAGCAAGGTTAATATTTTTTATAAGTATCATTCCTTAGATATATTGTTACTATTTCCGCCAATCATATTTTGACCGATATACAACGCGAAATAAAGCTACAATTTGCAAAAAACGCCAAAAAATTTGAATTTCGCGGGCTACCCTGTAGCATTCACCTTAAGTGGTACTTTTTACTAACTTTAATTGTGTATCTTGTTGATAATTTAATAATAAATAATAATAATAATAGCAAAATATATTCTGAGAAAATTTCAACAAGCTACCTTATTACCTACCTTTCAAAAGATACAACCCTGTGACAGACGGACGAACAGCTTAGCGAGAGTAATAGGGTCCCGTTTGGCACCCTTTGGGTAAGGAACCGTAAAAATATTTGATTAGTGTTCTATTTCTTAGTTCTAGTAGACGGATTTCTTGGAAAAAGATAACTATATATACACTGTTAACTATATGTAACTGTAAATTTTGTGTATGTGTGGCAAAATAAATGGTTTAAATGGTAGGTATGTAATTTTCGACACTAACTGACCTTTGGTTTCGCTCCCGTTTTTTTACAACTCGGTGCTAATCAAATGCAAAAACATCTTACTAACACATGAACCTTCGTTTGATACGAAGTCGCGGCCATTGTGATCCCCCCGCTTTAATTATTCATGTATATACAGCGAGTTCGGGTTGTGTAATCAAGCCGCTTATACAGCAAACTACGTATTGTGTGCGGCTTGTGTAAGGTCGGGACACAATGGGGGAATATTCTGAAGACTCCATTAAGGCAATAGTGAAGTTCCCGGAGTCCCTTGAGGATATTTCGTGGGTTCAATTATTCGCAGTCAATACAGGAATGCATTGATTTTGGATTTAAGGAAAATTGATGCTCTGAAATAAATGTTTTTTGAAGTCTAGTTTCTAAAAAAAACTTTTTAGCAAAAAATTTAACCGACGAAAACAGTCCAAGGGCCCCTTTGGGTTTGACTTTATAATTTAAATGTTTTGCCATGACAGATGAATAACACATATTCTGTAAAAATGTCAAACGGTAATAGGTATTACCATTAAAAAGATACCGATCCGTGACAGACAGACGGGCGGACATACAGACGGTGTAAGCTTAGTAACAGGGTCCTATTGGCAACTTGTGGATACGGAACCCTAATAAATAATTGAATAGGTAATATAAAATTCTACTAAAGCGCCATATTGACGACCTCTGTGGTCTAGTGGTTCGAGTGTCGGACTGCTGATAACGAGGTCGTGGGTTCGATTCCCACAGGACACAAATATTTGTGTGATGAACATAAGTGTTTGTGTTGGTCTGGGTGTGTTGCTTATGTATTATAAGTATGTATTTACAAAAAAAAAAAGTATAAAAGTATTATATACATTGTCTAGTACCCATACCACAAGCTCTGCTTATTTTGGGACTAGATGGTGCTGTGTAAAAATGTCCCAAAGATATTTATTATTATTATTTATTTATTATTATGACGTTTTACAATCGAAGAACGCTTAATTACCACACGACTACGTTACTTGACTACGAATTTCAAACTAGTTACAAACTGTACCTCGATATTGACAGACACAATAAAACGTAATAGACACAATAAAACATAATAGACACAATAAAACCAGCCAGTGTGTATCAACACCGCACAGCCCCAGCATAACGGGTCACCGCACCGCACATAAAACCGTTGCGGGCGTCTCTGTAATGGCTGTAATGCAAGCAATATGCGGCTGTCTGTACACAGACACCTTGTGCTATATACAGGATGTCCAAGCGCAATGCTTCATTGAGGTAAAGTACTTGAAATATTAAAAATACGTTTTACTTAAAAAATACTCCATTTTTATATTTTAAAGGTATATTTTAAAGGTTTAAAATAAAATATTTGGCATTCATAGATTATAATAAAGTGGTGTCATTTTTGTTTGTTGGATTTCATGTTTTTCCAATCTAAGCCACAATGTTTTTTTGAGATGTTTAATTCTCATTATTGAAATACAGGTAGATATTCGTTTCCGTTCATGCTGGTTCAATCCCCGGCTTAGAAAAGATACTTAAAAATAATAATATGCAGTATTGCTTGCTTTGAAAAATAAAGTAGTCTCCTTGTCTCCTCCTTTTTCCCTCCATGAAGCATAGCGATGGGACATCCTTTATACGGAGTTGTGTAAATATGTCTGGTATGTATAATTGTGTTTGCCTGGAATTATTATACTGTCCCGTCTGTTTTCAATTAACGAGACAAGACGAGTGGTGACCGCGAATTGGCAAACGCAGCGTATGCGCCTCCCAGCTAGGTGGACCGATGATCTGAAGAAGGTGAAGGGACCGAGTGTTGTGTGCAACGTGGGAGATGCCTATGTCCGGCAGTGGATGAGTTGTAGATGATCTGTTTTCAATGAATATCTCTCAAACAAGACATAAATGTTGAAAATCCATATCTGTCTTCAAAAGACGTGTTAAAGAGCATTACCTTTCCTCATAATTTGTTATTGCATAATATTTATATCATATTTACCTATACCTATATTAGTTATATGTATTTATTTAAGTATCTATTGCTTTATTAGAACTAGTTTTAAGTTTCCTATCTTTTTACACACTGCTGTCTACATTTCTTACTTATTTCTCCTCTCGCAGGTCTGCTGGTAGAAATTTCTATGAAATAAGCAGTACCTTTGTACTAAATAATTTTAATGCTGTCTCCTTTCATATGTTATTGTGTGTACATAAATTATAAATAAATAAATGTTGAAATTTTAATGGCTTCTTTCCCGAAAAGGGGTCATTGTACACATCATTATAAACAACTTTTACTATGGGACCAACCCTGAAATTGCGAAAAAAACATAAGGTGGTCTCTACTTTTTCGATTAAAGTGAACACACAATGATGAGTACAATGACCCCTTTTCGGAAAAAAAACATTAAAATTTCAGAATGTGTATGCTATTCAATTGTGAGTTTTTCTGTTCGATAGAGTTAAGAAAGCCTTTTTCGTACTTTAAAATTAGACGAGCCTAGAAGATTCATATTAATTACGAAAATTATACCAGCACTTACCCAAAAATATTCTTAGCATTAAAACAGTAAAATTTAATGTTCATACTTACCCACAATTACAAGTCTTTACCGATCGCCCGTGCGCGCTCGAAACTTTTTGATTGCACCAATAAAACCACAGATTGAAACGTGTCATCAAAATTTAACCGACCACGTTTAAAAGTTAGTGTTCCCTGTGAAATAAAACAAAGAAGTCAATTAATATAAAACTGTCGGGTTACCGCTGAACGCGGTCGGACGCGCAATCATGGCGTAGCCCGTAGTCTCGTAGCAATTACGCTCTCGTAGCGGTCTCGTAGCGCCCTCTACGAATGCTCGAACAAAATGCTTGTAGCAAATTCTCGAAAACTTGAAAAGTGAGTTTGTGTGCAAAAGAAAATTTCTCCTTGATACTACAAGGGTTGCCGAGTTATTGGCTTATTACGTTTCTTCGAGAATTCTTGGGAAGCCGAACGCTATGTAAGTAAGATTTATCGGATCATTTGGTACCGATAAATTGTTATATAGGAAATACGGCGAACAAATACACGTATGAAATGTTATGATTGATTCCTATTTACGGTAGTTTTGTACGCAATTTTACCTTTGCGTATTTCCGAAAATAATAGTTGTACATCTAATCTTTTAATATTATAAAAGCGAAAGTATGGATGTACATTTGTCTTGTTTGTCCTTCAATTGCGCTTAAATGGCTGAAAAGACTTGGATGAAGTTTGCTCTCAGATAGACCAAAACCGGGATTAATATATTCTTCTTCTTCGTCGTTCCCTCACTGCTGAGGATCGCGACCACATACGACGCATTTCCAAGCTATGCGGTCTTCCGCTGTGTGGACCGCTCGGTACATGCTGCCTCCGACAGCCCTCTTAATCGCGTCTGACCATCTTGCCGGTGCTCTGCCTTGAGCGCGCTTTCCCTCTATCCGGCCCAGTATCACAAGCCTTTCCAGACAATGCTTAGGAGACCGCATAATATGTCCGAAAAGGCTGAGGGCACGCACGGATTAATATATAGGCTACTTTTTATCCCGAGAAGATAAACCGATCCTGCGAATACGAGATAAAGTTTATCTGTAATAAACCGAATTATACGGGGCCGAAGTCGCGGACATTGGCTATTATCTATATACAAATAGCAGTAGAAAACGGTTCAGTACCATTTTTAATCTTTTCCTCTGTTTGTGAACCGATTTATAACCGACTTCAAAAAACGGAGGAGGTCCTCAATTCGACTGTATGATTTTTTGTATGTTTGTTACGCGATTACTCCATCAAATGTGGACCTATTTTTAAAATTATTGCTTGAATGGTTATGCTCTCGAGGTGGTTCCATTTAAATTTGGTCAAGATCTAATGATGATCTTCGGTGTATAACGAAGGGAACTCTTCAATGGATAACAGCAAATCACCCGCGATTGCAGAAATCGCTTGGCTATGTATTGTTTATGTCACTCAAAATAGAAAAATATAATGAACCGTAAAAAAAGTCAAAACCAACTTCGTAAATAACAAAATAATTTGTGTGAAACAGTTCAGGAAGTTGGTGCCATTTTTTTTAACCGACGAAAAAAAGGAGCAGGGGGTCTACTCCCGTTTGACGATATTCGATAAATCGTACGATTCATCGCACAACTTGCTACTCCGATCAACCATCGTTCCCTCATCGCATGCGATGATCGTGTTTTGACGTTTGTTTCTCTGATCTCCGGTCAATTGTATATGACTATGAACCGTGGTCTATCCTAATTGTGCATTTTTCATGTGCCTATCTTTATTATGTAGGTATCAGTCGGAGCGAAAGTTCGTACTTCGTTTGTCGGTCGTAAAACGCGAGTAGAGTTGGTTCTCAATTGAGACGCGTATTTTTTTTTTTTTTTTTTCTTTAATCAAACTAAATCAAAGTTTCTCTTTTCGCGTTTTTATTTTATAACGTAGGAGGGCAAACGAGCATGCGGGTCACCTGATGGTAAGCAATCTCCGCCTCCCATGGACATCCGCATTTAAAAAGCCTCCAAGAGTGACGATATTTAATTGATCGTCCGGCGCACCCTGGGCAGTCAGCCCCGCTACCAACCTGCTGACTGGCTAATCTTTTCCCCACGACATTAGCTATTATCATTATGTAGCTCATGTCGACACGAAGAAGAAGAAAAAAAATGGACATCCGCAACACCACGTACTTTTTAAACTGTTTCATACAAATAATTTTATTATATTTGAAGACGGTTTTTACTTTTTTTTTAATTTATTGTTTAGTATCTATTAACGAGCTGTAGAAAAAAGCGGCAGAAACATTTTATGTTATCGATAAAAAAATTTTTTTTCGTTATAGTTCAATCATAAAAACTTAATGAATAACGGTTGAATCTCAACCATTGTGCGACCTCTCGTTTACATAAATGTACTCATAGGTTCAGGGTTAAATAACAAAAGTCATAAAATAAATAAAACATAAATTTTATTAGCTTTTCCTTCGTTAAACATTGAGTAAAGGTAATCCACCCCGGTAAATAAGACTAATTGAAGGGTGAACTCGGGTAAAGCGAAACTCTATATTATTACAATTTTAAATTTGAAAAGACATTTGAGAAGGAAGGCTTACCTATTTACTTTCGCTTATTTGCTGTTTGTCTTTTAATTATATTTTAAAATGTTGAAGTAAAACAGTTGTTTTTTTTAACTCTATAACCCATCAACGGGTACAAACCCGCCGGCAGCCGCAAAACAATAAAAGTCTATTGTGTCGCATTAGCCGTTTCTTGATATTTTTTATAAAACACATATTTTTCAGTTTTGTATACATACAGCGACATTAATTGGTTACCCCTCTTGTTTGAGAGTTTGTTCTGTAAGTTAAATTAATAAGTTTTGTGTTGTAAGTGGTATTTAAAAGTACAAATATGTTACTTGCGCTCGCTATGTGAAGACTCGAAAACGTCCTAATTAGGACGTTTATTCTATTAATCCGCGTCAAGTAAGGCTCCACGCGTCATCGGTGACAAAAAAAAACTATAATGCCGACGTGTGTCTACAGAAAGTGTTGCAATTATGACGCGAAAGTAACTTGAAGTAACCAACTTGCTTACTTTATACTATAATAAAACAAAGTTTAACCGGATTAAATCGCGTATATTATGTTGTTGTTGTGTAGTGATCGCGAAAACCTAAGAAGTTATTATACTTTATACTAGTTTATGTGTATTGTGCTGCCGTTGCGTACGGAACATTTTTTTCGTTTTTTTTGTTAGGGTATGACATATCTATACTTTTAAATATCAGTGGGGGTTACCAATCGGTGCAGCTGACTGTACCTACCTATCTAAACACAAATAGTAAATGTCAAAGAAGGATGAAACATTGACATGTTTTCAACTATAAGATTTTAATTTACTTACCGCTTCATTCATGCAATCCTCTAGACCAGCGATTTCTAAATTGGATTCCGCGCAACCCCTAGGCACCGTGGATGTAAAGCCAGGGTTCCACGAACAAGCTAAAAACATTTAATTTCAACAAATTAAGTTCTTTTAATTAATTTTGATGGGGTTCCACAAAATATTTTTCACATCAGTAGCTCAAACATGTAGGTTTTGCTGCCTGAAATCAGTGAGCAAAATGCGATTTTGCTCACTGAGTGAGACAAAGTAACTTTTTAATTATTTTTTTCAGAAAGCCGCGAATATCTTATTCAGCCTTGGGTTAATCATCAATTCGAAACATTCACACTCTATCTCTTTCCCGCCATTAGAAAGAGAGAGAGACAAAGACCAGCCCTTTCGAATCTAAGTTCCGATTTTGAATTCGACTTCAAAGACAAACACGTTCGGAATTTCGTACTAACTAAAGAAATTTTGCAAAAAGATAATTATGTCTTTTAATGTAATTTATTGAATTTTTAACTTATTGTTGTATTTAAACGAAAATAAGTATTTACTGTAAATAAAACTGATATTTAACCTGTAAATATTTATTTCTAGTTTCAATAATGTTACGTAATATATTTTGAATAATAAAATATCATGGGTGCTATTTCCGAACACGCCTTAATTTAAATAACAGAGCGGGAATAAAATTTCGTGGCTGGCGTAAAGAGTTGAATAAGTTAAAAAATATTAAAATAATCGTAAAATATGAGTGAAACAAGCGACGAGAACAGTATTTTAACACCGGAAGAGTTAAAACAACAAGTTATTAATGCAGAATTAAGTTTCCTACCTGAGAAGTCTCGCGAGAATTAACTGAAAGCATATGGTATGCTTTATTGAATTGGTACCTCTATCTACAATGTTAATTATTTTGATTCACAATAAATAGTTATTTCAATCTATTCCTGTTTATTATTTTATCTCCTAAAGTGTTCTCGCTGCTGAAGTGAAAAATTATGTGTGTTACACGAGAGCAAAGTTTTTTGCATCTCGTGCCTTTGAATCCCTTGTCACACTCAGGATTCAACTTTAGAATCACTGGCTACGCTCGTGATTCAATCGATGAATCCTTCAATTGCTCAGGATTCAAAATCAGCACTCGCAGCAAAAAACGACTTTGCTCTCTTGTTGCACAAATAACTATTTACTTATTTTTTTTATTTTTAGGTTTGGAAACCGCTGATCTCCATTCCAACATTGGAACAAACATTCATCCTTCCTTCAGATATTTGTTCCAACTGTTCCAAGCATAGAAATCTAAATAATATAAGGTAATAGAAGTGACAAAGTCCTGTGAAAGTGTCGCCGCGTACAGGTGTCTTGCAGGACACCAGTGCGCGAACTGTTTACTTCATCATCAATGCTGTTTTAGACGCAGAGTCACTAAAATTCTATTTTGCAGCATATCTAACAACGGATTTCTCATTAGGCTTAATTTATTTTGTATTGAATGCTCGAAACATCATCATCATCATGTAGCCCGGTATCACCCACTGCTGGCTATAGGCCTCCTTTCTTTTTTGCCAGCCTCTTCGATCTTGTGCGTCCCTCATCCAGGTGTTTCCTGCGGCTTTGGCGATATCATCAACCCAGCGCGCTTTCGGACGGCCCGGGTTTCTCCGACCTGACCTTGGCCACCACTCGGTCAACGCTTTACTCCATCGGCCATCTCTACGCTGAGCCAGGTCCCGCTCGAAACATGGTAGACGTAATTGCGTATTTAACCTTTTTTCATCAATTTAAAACTATTGACCCTTCCATGTATTTACATCTATGAGATAACTGTCTTAGTGAAAACGCATATTTCTATGTTTGAGCATCTAAAGAGCAAATGAAATAATCAAAGGATCTGTTTTCCATCAAACAAAACTGCACAATTTAGTAAAAGCATATTTTGTATGGCGCCTCGCATTTATAATAATCATCTTCCTACAGATATATTGAATTGTTCGAACGTAGACACATTTAAATTTAAATTGAAACAATTTCTTTTTATCAAGGCATATTATAGTGTGGTTGAGTATCTTAATGAAAATTAAATCTACGTTGACATTGTATAATAGGTTTTGACATCACGATAATGCACTTTCAATTATTTACAGTTGACATGCTTTCATATTCACTTTGACATTAAGATATTGTATTATTCTTGACGTATGTAATATATTATGTTTTATTGCTTTAGACGCTTCAGTTAATAGCTTCGCGTAGAACTCTGTATTTCCTGTTGCATGCTAAATGGCAGAATATAGCTGCACAAAGATTGTTTTTATGACAATATTAATGTAACACCTACCTTACCTATATTCGCAATAAACGATTGAATTGAATAATTATATGTTGGTAGCGGCAAACCAGCGACACGCGTTCCGGTACTAAAAGATATAGATGACATTTCTATTACCTTATTAATAAGATTTCTATGATTTCAAGAAATGTGTAATTTCTTGCACAATGTACGATTACCTAAAGGAAACCGTATGGATGGATGAAGTGTGGACTATTTATTTATTGTTTACTGTCCTATTCAGTTCCTGTACAAATTTATTCCAAACACGGTTCATGTGTAAATTCGGATCAATAAAATAAAGCAAAAAAAAAAAAAAAAAAAAAAAAACATAAGTACAGAAAAACCTAAACTGGTTTATGTTCTACACTGTATCTGCCAAATGTATGTATTTTTTTTTTGTGGAAATAAATAAATCCTAGTTACCCCAAAGTTTTTACTAACAACTACAAAGTTTTTAATAAAAAATATAACAGTTAAAAATAATTATTTTTTGTTGCAGATGAGATCGTGGGAGGTAGCGCTTTTTGCGCTATTCGTCGTCACAGTAGCAGAGTCCTCTGAAGGTACGTGATACACTGTTACTATATCTTTATTACGAGTATTACGGTGATAAAACGAATGCTACAACAACGGAAATACCATTTTAATGTGACTAAATGGAAAATAAACATGAGATACATTACATTTACATTACATTACATTTACATTACATTTACATTACATTACATTACATTTACATTACATTTACATTACATTTACATTACATTTACATTACATTTACATTACATTTACATTACATTTGCATTACATTTACATTACATTAAATTTGCATTACATTTACATTACATTTACATTACATTTACATTGCATTTACATTACATTTACATTATATTTACATTACATTTACATTACATTTACATTACATTTACATTACATGTACATTACATTTACATTACATTTACATTACATTACATTTACATTTGTGTACAAGACCCCATTCAGAGCACCGCTGACATTTTTTTATAGTCTATACATTTCAAAAGTTTTCTTTGTTTAGGTATTGTCTCTTCCTTATTATCAACTTTAAACCAATGAACAAATAATTGACTCAGTCAACTAGGATTAGTCAATTAAAACACCAACACAACCCTTTCTATTAATTCCGATAGATTCATAGATAGATCAATTAGTTCGAAGCGATTTTCTGCTACCACATCGATAAATTATCATAACACAGAATAGTATATCGAAAATATTCCAAATTTTGGTGTGAAATAATTCTAAAAAAATAGAAGCATTTTAACGAATCACTATTAGCAAGAAAATTAATATTATTGTATTTTTTTTTTTTAATGTTTTCTATGTATGATCACAGACTTAGTAAAAAATATAGACGTAGTGCGAACAATCATAGTGAAGCCAAAAAAAACTATGCTCCTTCGTGTACAACCAGCGCTCACGCCCACACCATGCACCTGAAGGATATTTGCTTTCGCGATGCTTACTGGACGATGCCACGACATGTGTACTGAAAGGGGTGAGCACAATTTGAGTTACATGTGTGTGCGTGAGCGCGGTACGGTCAACCGCACGTCAGTGGTAACAGTTGATTGACGGCGCCTTTATTTCGTAAGCAGTAAGGGCGGTTTTCTAATTCAAGTGTTACCACTGTCATGTAGTCGACTGTACACGAAGGAGCACGGGTTTTTTGGCTTCAGTATGCTTATTATTTTTAACACATTTACGCATGCGAAGCAAGCGAGCGATTTTTTATCTCCACAATTTATATCTTCAGTATGGTTTTTCGCAGTACAGTAGATGAACTATATTTTTTACTATATGTGTGTGTATGACTGAACTTAACCTAAGTTCCTTATTCAAACGCTAAACCAATGAATAAACGCTCAAATAATTGACTCAGTCAACTAGAATCAGATCATTAAAACTCCAAACACAACCCTATCTGTGCCGACAGAATTAGTTCGGACCGATTTTCCGTTATGACATTGATATCATAACAGAACAGCGTTTCGTGATTCGGAATATTTCTGAACGTTTCGGAAATATTCCGAATTTACATTTTATTCCGTGCGTGTGAAGTGAATCGGAAGAGGCTTCGAACTGATGCATTATTAAACGGGACAGCGTGATACAAAAATAACTTTCGTTGAATTCAAATATCGATATTCTTATTCATATATTTTTGATGTTTTGATATATGAAATTTTTATTGAGTAGCGTTTTATTTATTTATTTAATTCTTTATGCACAACAGGGTACAAAGGCGGTCTTAACGCCATAGGCGTTCTCTACCAGACAACCTTAGGGTAATGCAGAGACAAAGAATAAGGTAGATGCACCAGTAAAGTAGTAAAATATGTTTTGTACTACGGACTATAATTACATATAATAAAAATAGATAAATACCTATGTACATTATACATATAATAAAATATACATATTATACATACCTACATATATAACTATAAATATATAACATCAAGATAAATCAAAGTCGAGCTGAATCTGCTAAATTGTTTTCACGGAAATATTTCCTTAACTTGATTTTAAAGGCGAGCCGACTGTTTGCCATCCTGATTTCATGAGGAAGCGCATTCCATAATAGATAGATTGCACGAAGAATGCGTTTCATGACGCTCATACTATAATAAAACAAGTTTAAACGGATTATATCGCGTATATTATTTAGATTGGTTTACTGACGTTTCGAAAGCTTTGCAGCGTTCGTGGTCGCAGGAAGACTAAGATGACAAGCGTCTATACAGATATTTCTAAAGAAATAGCTTAATCTAACGTACAACTTTTATTAAAATCGTTTCGATGCACGCAGTAATCACTCACAATGTCAAACTTGTTTAAACTTGTTTTATTATAATGTGTAGTGATCGCGAAAACCTAAGAAATTATTATGTAGGTACATACAATAGGGTTTTGACTTTTTTTTATTTGAAAAAGAAAGATGAGCAACAATAAAAATCTTAATAAATATTTTCAAATGCCAGTTATAAGCGTCTGACGTCATAATTCATTAATGCCATTGTAATTAGTAATTACACACCACTAAATACAATGTCCGTTTCGCATGACAAGGACACGAAATGCCCCCTCCAAAAACTTAAAAAGGGTGTGGTCTTCCATTTTGTCATTTTTAGTGTTCCGTACCCGAAGGGTTCCAAACGGGACCCTATTACTCTCTCTACGCTGTCCGTCCGTCCGTCCGTCCGTCCGTCCGTCCGTCCGTCCGTCCGTCCGTCTGTCTGTCACAGGGCTGTATCTTTTGAACGGTAATAGATAACCGGTTGAAATTTTCTCAGAAATTGTGTTGCTATGAGTAGTATCACGGCAAATAATAAAAACAAAAAAAAGTCTAAAACCAAAGGGGGTCCCCATACAAGAAAACTCAAAAAACATGCATTTTTTTCAACGTTTTTGTTCCTGCTCTATCTTCAAAACGGTAATATATACCAGCGTCAAACTTAGTCAGATTATAGTGCATATTATGTCCTTTCGCAACAAATACCTAAAATAAGACAAACATAGACATATTGAGAGGTACGGAACCCTTACTGCGCGAGTCCGACTCGCACTTGGCCGTTTTTTTTTAAATAATATTTCGTCTTATTTTTATCCTTTCGTCGAAATAAAATTTAAAAATTATTTATTTTGCCTAATAATCAATTCTATTTTTTTAAACAGACTATTAGTGACGATTTTAACAGTTATGATTTTATAGATATTGATTTTAATAGAATTTTCGCCAGTAACAATATTATAGCATTGTCCATACGAAAATCTACCAAACACAAAAAATAATATATTTTGTAAAAAAAAATCGGGATCGTTCTTCGTGGTCAGGTAAACTATAATATGAAATGTCGATACCAAGCCCATGTGTACAATCTACCCGCGCTTACTAGCTGTTGAGTATAAATCGTGTTGCAAGTGAGGCCATACTTTTTGGTTGCTTGCCAGCGTTCTAGTAGCAATTTTATTTGATTTACTAGCCGGCTACTTACCCGAATAAATAACGTACATGAATCAAAGACAAAGAGTTCGTAAAATGACCAAGTCTACCATATCGGGGATATCGAATAAGTCGAACTGGATTGAAGGCTGAATCAAGGCATCTATTTGCTTCCAAACATTCTCTTTATATTATTTAAACAGGGTTTAAAGTATACTAAAAGCAGAAAAATTAAACACATTTGTATGTTGAAAGTTTTACAAAGGGTGGTCTGGTCACAATCAGTGATTTCTGACAACCTTATGACCTGTATTAAATAATTTATACAGAATGAGTTTTAAAAAATAGTTTTGGAGGGCCAAAACTAATTAGCTTCATAAAATTTCTTTACAGGATTTATTCCTTTATTAGGAACCCTTATCGAGTGATTTAATAATATAGTTTTTTTGCAATAAAAGATTGGGTATCGAACCCATTCTGGCCGAACAGCTGCTTTTCCAAAATTCTAAAATACATTTTTTTTTCCTAAAACATGCTCACGACTTCTTTGACTTTTCTCTATACCATTTAGTTTCGGATTCGGCCTTCCAGCACTATTATTAAAACTCATCCTGTATATTATTATAAGTATATAGGTCATTAGGTTGTCAGAAATAACTGTGACCAGTGTGGCAATTGTGTAATGCATTCATTTTGACATTAGCTTTCATTTTAAAATTAAAGCAACATTCATTACGTGGTTCGTAGTTGCCGATAACACGGATTGTCAAAACACAAGGCGTAATGAACATTGAACTTCAGATGATTGTGATCGCGAGTGAGTTACGCAATAATTCGGCAGCAGACTTTCAACATAAAAATGTGTATTTTTTTTCTGCATAAAAGTTATATAAGTACTCTGTCCGTCTGTCTAAAACTACACCTACAAAGTATACAACATAACTTCAATCAGTTAACTGGTACCAGGCTACCACGGCTGGTAGGCTTACTTCAGAAGCAACCTGCTACTAGGTTTCTAAAAAGAACGATTTTCCATCAGAATAAAAAAACTTACACCAACTCTTACACGGACATACACGCACGCTCATCATCCCCACCCCAAAAACCACATACTCCATACACACCCCCACCACACACATATACACCACACACGAACACTCCACACACACCCCCACCCCACACACATGCTGTTACCTCAAAATTAATGTTTTTTTTCTTTATTGGTATTGTATTTTAACCAGGGTATCCTAGTGTGGGATCCAGTGTCACATTTATATCGTGTAACCATGATTTATTGAAAAAAAAAAAAAAAACAAATTGTGCTTGTAATAAACGCTGAAAATTATTTACAGCCTGTATAACTTTCGTTGAACGAAAATTAAAACAGCTTCATAGCTCATTGATCGAGAAATCCATTAATTTTTCAGCAGAACTTATTTTGACACCCTTTTCCTCTTCACTTGAGTGTAAATAGAGTTTCAAGCAGATTTATTACAGAGTAGTAATTGAATTGGATTCAATTAAACATTTGATATGACGCCATATTTCGAATAAACTCTGGCAAAAAAGGAAATTGTTAATTGTCATTTATATTATCGATTCTTAGCAGGGCTCGGCAGGCAAAGTAAATCACAAATCAAAACATTTATTTTGTTAAAATGTGGTAAATACAGGTGGTAGGGAATACAATACAATTTTATTTAATAATTTTAAAACAGTGATGTACAGAGCTAAAATCTCATTAAGAGACTTCAATATTAAATTATCAATTTATTTATTATATCACATCCGAACAAAGCTTCGAACAAATAAGTTTACCTTTATCTTTAAAAAAAAAAGCATAATCATCATCATTTCAGCCGAAAGACGTCCACTGCTGGACATAGACCTCCCCCAAGCTTCGCCATAGCGACCGGTCCTGCGTTTCCCGCATCCAGCGGATTCCCACGACCTCCACCAGGTCGTCAGTCCTCCTCGTGAGGGGCCTACCCACGCTGCACCTGTACGCAGTGTACGCGGTCGCCACTCCATAACTTTACGGCCCCATCGTCCATCCGTTCTGCAAGCAAAAAGAATATTATAAATCATAAATCATTAAATTTTATAAAATCGATGTTATTATCATAATAAACTGCATAAATACTGGATGGCTTATAAAAATATTTTATGGTATAAATATTTTTCCACATATTTAGGATGAGAATCGAGGACTGAACATCCTCTTTCAATTTAATAAGTAGGTTTAGGTTTAAAGAAATTTATTCTCAATAAAAAAACACAAAATCACTTACTTGAGAACAATATTAACTTAAGCTATGATGGTTTAATTTGTCGAATTTAAAAATGTTTTTTTTTTTCCAAAGAATTGTGGTGTACCCGTTCAGTGCTAGTATCGTGCTAGCTAAGTGGCAGTGGGCGGGGCACATTGCTCGCAGAACGGATGGCCGATGGGGCAGTAAAGTTCTGGAGTGGCGACCGCGTACTGGAAGGCGCAGCGTGAGTAGGCCTCCCACAAGGTTGACCGACGACCTGGTGAAGGTCGCGCGAATTCGCTGGATGCGGAAGGCACAGAACCGGTCGTTGTGGCGATGCTTGGGGGAGGCCTATGTCCAGCAGTGGACGTCTTTCGGCTGAAATGATGATGATGATGATGATAGTGCTAGCTCAGTTTTGAATGCATTAACGGCCACAATTAATATTCGATCTATCCACGATTTGCCCTACTAGAGATAGGAATTTGACATAAGCTCCATACAAAATATGTCAAATTTCTATCTCCAGTAGGGTAAATCGTGGATAGATTGGATATTAATTTTGGCCGTTAATGAGCTTAGATTTTTAATACGTGAGTCCCTCGTTCGTTGCGTATCGGCAAACGCAGCGTAGGGCGCCCCCCTGCCAGGTGGACCGACGACCTAAAGAACGTGGCTGGGGGGGACTGGATGCGGAAGGCAGAGGACCGAGCGTTGTGGCGCAATTTGGGAGAGGCCTATGTTCAGCAGTGGACTGCGATAGGCTGAGTTGATTGATTATTGATTGAGTCCCTCGTTCAACCAGGCAACCTATACATTCATCATTTCAGCCAAAAGATATCCACTGCTGGGCATAGGCCTCCCCAAAATGGGGGGGAAATGCCATTTCATTTAATTTAATTTCATTTATTTATTCAGAAACAATTTTCATTGTGTTTGAAATCATACAAAACAAAAAAAAAACAAAACTAAAACGCCAAAACCAAAAAAAACCTATACATTGCGTTAAAACAAAATAATAATTTTAGTGCTATAAGGCGGCCCATACACCTACATTATACCTAATTGTGCAATATTTGCAATTGCGCAATGATATTGACCGTGTAGGGATGAGATTGAAAGACAAATGAAGATCGGGATGACATATGATATAATATTCATATTGCACAATTATATTGTAGGTGTATGGGCCGCCTAAGTTTAGGCGATTTTTACAACATGGGTTGTACAAATCTTAAAAATAAGGTAATAGAAAAGTCATCTACGTCTTTTAATAGCGGAACGCGTGTCGCCGATTTGCCACTACGAACACATAACCACCATGTTTCTAGCATTCAATGCAAAATAATTTAAGCCTAAAAAGAAATCCGCTGTTAGATATGCTGCAAAATACAATTTTAGTGTCTCTGCGTCCAAAATAACACTGATGATCAAGCAAATTTCCTACGAGACACCTGTACGCGGCGACACTTTCACGCGCCTTTGCCACTTCTACCTTATATTATTTAGATTTCTATGGTACAACCATAAAGTGTATTATGTTGGGGTCGACCGAGTTTGTTTACCGATTAAAAATTAAGTTAGTGCCGTATGTGCAGACTCATTTAATTAAAGTTTTTTTTCGTGCAAAACTGTTATACCGTTCGGCTGTCTGTGGGAAGCTTTTAGACGTGCAAACGCCAAATTCGTCCATCAATCGCCAGAGGCACAGTAAATACAGACTAAATGTGTATGTCGCTAAAGCAGTACCGAAGCTACATACGCAACAAGACCCGTAAGCGGGTTTTTGTACTGACAACACTGCGAAGTCCGCTTAGAGCCTTGTTGAGGCGTGCGTCTGTGAGTGCGACGTTTGTATGGTGGTGATCCTTCCCGGTGGTACATATTGTCGATAAAGTCCCATGAACGAATCCTGCTACATTACACGTACCTGCGGCTGCCGTCGAACATTGAGTGCAAGCGATTTTAGCCTTAATGGTGGTTCACCGAAATGTTTTCCGACTGTACATCAGTTTCTTTACTGTTTCAGCTATATATTTACTGTGCCAGAGGGGTGTTTGTCGCTAGATAAAGGTTTTAGCCTGGTTTAGCTGTAAACTATTTAATTACTCTGTGAATAGAGTAGACTGTTTATTAAAGGCTTTAGTTTAAGATTGTTATTGGAATAATGACTGTCTTTATTTTTGTTGGGAGAAAGGTTTGATGAATTATTTGGTTGAGGACACAAAAGTTATTAAAGGCTATGCATTGTGAATTTTTATACTTATAACAAAATATTAAGCAAAACACGTCGTTATTTTTAGTTACATTTAGGCTAATTATCATCAATAATTATTAATCTAAACGGTTTCACTCACGTTATTCCATCGGGTGTGCCCGACCAGTTTCAAGCTCAGTGGACTTAGAGGCCACAGCGCGCCGCGTAGCGCGACAATGGAGCGCCTGGCTTCGGTGGTGGTCGTGCATCTTCGTCGCTCGTCGTGTCCGAGTCTTCAGGTGGATTATCACCGGTACACACACTGCTGACCGTGTCACACTCCAGGCTCAACGCGACATGGCTGTTTGATGAAGACCTGAGAAATTAACTGACCTAATTGTCATCAACTCAGCCTATCGCAGTCCACTGTTGGACATAAGCCTCTCCCAAATTGCGCCACAACACTCGGTCCTCTGCCTTCCGCATTCAGTCCCCCCCAGCTACTTTCATCAGGTCGTCGGTCCACCTAGCTTGTAGGATTAGTAAGCTGAAGAGGTTGTGGGCTGGCCATGTCCGTCTAAGGCCCGATGGCCGCTGGAGCAGACGAGTCCTTGAGTGGAGACCGCGAATCGGCAAACGCAATGTAGGGCGCCCCCCAGGCTAATAATATTTAAATTAAAATATTATATGTTGGAATAAAAATAAAAAAACTATCTCATTAACTCATTTTACACATAATGTTCATCTCTTTCTTACCCGTAAATATTAGTTTTCATATACGAGCCCTCTCACTTGACTGAAATTCCTTTTTTTTTTGTAGACTTCTCGTTTAGCTCCGCGTGGAATCGCACGCGTTATCAAAACACACCTTCTGAATATAAAAATAAATAGTAAACGTTAATTATTGAGATGTTAATATAACAGTTGTTTACTTGTGTCCGACCCTAACATAAATTCAGCACGTTCAGCACGTGGTTTAAAAAAATAACAATTGTGACATTTTTTTAAAAGTTTTCATTCGAAGCAACAAATAATAAAAAAATCAATGCTTTAAATTAAATATATGTAACAGTTAAGTACCTACACAACTTTTCAAACAAATATGATTATATTCTATAGCCAAAATTATAGCCAAGAAAATATAATTACACGAAGAAATAAGTCTGCATTAGTACCACAATAATATAAGAAAACTCGTTTAACCAAACACTGGACTCGTTAATCTGCCACCAACATTACACAGGGGCACAGAATAACAAAACAAATCTATTACAGAGAGGGTAGTATTTAATTATCGTCGCCATTCATACGCGCGACTCAATCTGCTACGACGAAATTTGGTGCACTCACCACAATCCTAGTGTTTGTTTTAATTAATCTCTTTTGATCGCGTTATTGGTACTTTTACCCTTGTCCTTTGCAGAAGTTTTTATGTTTTATGTTCGCCACTCTTATCACACTTAAATAGATGATGAATACCTACTTTTATTATGCGTGCCACTGAGAAGTGGATTGCCTTGACAGTGTTTTCCAATAGGTATCATAGGTAAAATCTGGAGGTGTTGAAGGCATGAATGAACAGGTTTTTGTTAGGCAAGCGTTGCACTATAGTCGACCGAATGTGTTATACAGGGTAATTGAAAAAACACCCCAAACCTCCAAATAATAACTTCGTATCATGATCCTGAACAACGTTTGTATAAAATAATTATAAAAGTCGTACTTTGGCCAAAAGTGAACAGGTGAGCCAATTTTTTTTTTTTTTTTTTCTGATGTGTAAAATTTGCGTATACTATAGCTTATTATGAATTATGAAAAGTCGTAGAACCAAAATTGTTCAGGGTCATAATACAAAGTAAGTGTTAAGAGATTTCGGGTATTTTTTCAATTAACTATAGAAAACACAAGAAAGGTGCTTACACAGCACCTAACTCAGAGGCACTAAGCAGTAAGATAAATACTTCTGTTCGCGCCCAAGCTTCATGTGGGTTACTCGCCTTTCCAAAATCAAGTGTTTTTCTCGAGTTAATTAAAATCATAAGATCTAGTTTATGTACATTTTCAATATCCAATAAATATATTTAGTTTGGGAAAGTGTATTTTTTTAAGTATTTTCCGAGGCTCCGCCGTATATAACAGCACGATCGCTTCAGTCCCCCTAGCTAAGCTGACAATCCACAATCGTCAACGCTATAGAAAACAATCAAAATGTTTGGGAATGACATTTCTCAACGAATGACTTTTTCGTTGAGATATGTCATTCCCATACATTTTGATTGTTTTCTGTTAGCGTTGACGATTGTAGATTGTCAACTTGGCTAGGGGGCCAGAGCTCTCTTACATTTTTTTTACGAAAACAGCAACGAGAAGTGGATTTTTGGCGTCCTCATTATATTGGATAGAAAGATCTACAGAAATTTCCATTTCATCCCGATACTGAGCCCAGATGGTGTGGTACTGAGCCCAAGTCGCGTGCGCAAGGAAATATAATACCTAGTCTTTTGATTTTAAGTTTATGATAAGATTTATTTTTAATTTATTTATTTAAATTTCATGCAACATATGTACGGTCGACCGCACGTCGGTGGTAACACTTTGACATTAGCAGTATCTTTATTTCGTATGCAGTAAGGGCGGTTTTCGAATTGAAGTGTTACCACTGTCATGCAGTCGACTGTACATAGGCGGAATTAATGCCTTAGGCATTCTCTCTCATTCAACCTTATTTAATGATGTTTTATTTTAATTATGTTGACCAAAGTATGAATATTTAAAATAGCGATTAAAAACATCTGTTTTCTGATTAGAAAAAAAAGTATTTCTAAGTGGTTAATTAGCTAGATCGAAGACCTAAAAAAAAAAATTGTATTTTATATATGGCGTCTGTACTCTTGTCTCCCATGGTAAAATAAGTCCAAATACGTGAATCATCTACTTTGTTACGGTTAAATTTTGAAAACCGTATCTCAAAAGGATTTTTTTTCTCTTAAAACACATTTCAAAGAGTACACACATATTATACATACACCAAAATTTATAACTCTATTTAACCACTCGGTTACCATAATTCATGCTAACCGCACGTAGATATTTCGTTTCCCTTATTGACTTAACAAGGGTTGTTTAACTAAGCTCGCGTTTACCTCTAACGTGGCTAAAAGTTAACTATGTGTACTGTTAAAATTCAAACATTAAAGCATGAATTAGGCCAGTTTCATTAAAGTATGTGTTTAAACTTTAAAACTATAGTCTTGTAAACCTGCACCACCTGCAAAGTAATAACTTTGCAGGTGTTTACAAGACTCGTTTTCGTTTGTCTAGTAAGTCAAGTACATAAAATACTGTTGAAATAGACTTGTAAACACCTGCAAATAATAACTTTGCAGGTGTTTACAAAACTATCGTTTTCGTTTCACTAGTAAGACATCAATGTACCAACCATATACTGAGAAATAAATTTATTCTATTCTATTATATTCTAAGTCATACATATACATACATACATATTATCATGCCTGTTTCCCATTGGGGTAGGCAGAGACTATGGATTTCCACCTGCTACGATCCTGACACACCTCTTTCGCTTCATCTACGTCCATTAACCTCGTCATGCATGCTCGTCGGTTTAGAGTACTCTTAACCTGGCATTTTTTGAGAACGTCCGCGATTTTAGTAAGTCATGTACTTAAGATACTGTTAAAATAGACTTGTAAACACCTGCAAAGTTACTACTTTGGGTGTTTACAAGACTATCGTTTTCGTTTGACTAGTAAGTCATGTACTTAAAATACTGTCAAAAGTATTGTAAATAATGTTGTATACATTTTTGTCGTACTTCTTTTGTGACTTGTTGCCAAGCTTTGTATTACCAAAAATTCTAAAAAGAATGGGGATTAGAGGTGACCTCCAAGCAACTCTGGAGAGGATAGCAGCTGGTGCTGGTCACATGGTGCTTTGCACCGTAAGGTATGTGGAAACGCTGTTTTCTCGGGATGTGCCAAAGGCATAGCTCAAGAGGAGAATCGTTGCTTCTAACCAAATTTCCCGGAGCTCTTTTTGTGCTACAAACTGCTACTGGGTTCAAGTCGGTATGAGTCTGAAATATTTAAATACCTAAGAGCCTATGCACACGACTACCTATTTTCTACGCACAAACAACGTGAGACAAACGCTATACACAACACAGGCTATTCACACGCCGCTCCTCAGTTGCAGATAGAAACCTTTGCACAAGTTCAAGATTTTGTTATGCGTTTGTATCGATACAAAAACGCAGATACGCTTTACGTCGATCGTCGTATGATACAGATGCGCTTTGGTCAGGCGTTTGTAATACATTTATTTCTATTCAAATTCACAACAGTAGTATGTGTCAACAAACGATTATTTATTTTATTTTTTATTTAGTAGTACGATGGCGTCACGGTCGGTACAATACGATTTAGACGCTTCAAATGCGCTTCAAACGCGCTTCCCACGTGCGGTGCACGCGATTTTCTACCGATACAAATTTTTTTTTTTTTTTTTTTTTTTCGAATGGGCTCTCGCAGGTGGGACCGAAGTCCCATTTCTGCTTAACCGGACTTAGTTGGCGGAGAGTCCCATGTGGGACTCCATTCGCCACCGATACAAATGTAACAATTTGCTTTTTAAACTGAAAAATGCGCCGTGAACGCGCGTTGTCTGCGGATAGAAAATACGCCGTGTGCATAAGCCCTAAATAAAACTCTTATCCAAACAAAACAAAGTGGCTGCTTTAAATAATGGAATTCGTCACCGCCTTCTCAATTACCATGCTGTTCGTTCTGGTTTGCTTCGGTTTTGTTTGCGTCTGTTTCTTTCTGTCTGTTCATCAAAACATAATGGGGATTCAGATATAACCGTATTATTTTATAGGTCGAGCTTCGTTTCTTTTGACCAAAGAGATTTAAAGCATAGATGTCCTATTAACAGTAAAATTCGGTGTGATTGACAAAGATTTTCATCCGTCTTTTCATGATTTTCTTTTAATTATCACTACACAGATCCATTGACCCGAATTGTAGGGCAGTAACAACAACTTTAAAAAAATATCGCTCAAAACAACAACAAGAAAACCATCAAGTCACTCCCAACCATTAAAAAGGAGGAACACTGTAAACTCCGAGACACAATGGTCTTAAAATGATCATTCTTCAGTCAAAGATCAAAAAGACAAATCAGTGGTGGGCAGAGAGATTTCAGCAAATGGAATCTAGCAACAATACATCATTCCTATCAGCCGATATCTGACCTCTTTCAGTTTGGGGATGTCGGCAAATAAACTTAATGGATCTACCATTCTTCTGTGATACACGGTCGCCTAGAATGGCACGCAAATCGTGATCTTAGGGAAAATAAATGGTGATTTTTTCTCAACAACATAACATAACATAAACATAACATAACATCACGCCTGTATTTCCCCGAAGGGGTAGGCAGAGGTGTAAAGTACACCCACATTTCGCCAGTTATGTTGTAAGTCCCATGTAATAGGGGGCGAGCCTATTGCCATTAACCGGGCACAAATCCAGACTCCGGGCTGCTACTGAGAATTTTCTAATGAAAAACCCAATAACACTTTGCCCGACCCGGGAATTGAACCCAGGACCTCACGCTCAGCAGTCGCGCTTGCAACCACTAGACCAACGAGGCAGTCGATTTTTTTTTTTTTTCAGTCAGTTTTTTCTCAACGGACTTTATAATATCAATTTGTGTTTTTAGTTGTAAAATAATAAACTTAGGATAATACAACAAACACACACGGTGCATAATATGCATATTATTATGATACATAGGTAATGGAACCATTAATTCTTTATCAGGCAAAGCTGGAGTTCAAAATTTATTTTAATTCTTTATTAGCTATCTGTTACTGTTTACTATCCATACCTAATTTATTTTTAACTAGCGGCCCGTCCCGGCTTCGCACGGGTGGACATGAAAATATAGCCTATAGCCTATGAAAATAAAGCCTATGTTACTCAGGGTGACTCAGCTTTCTCATGGTGATTTTTTAAGCTATTGCATTGCTTCTATCGCGGGCCTTGAGCGTGGAGACCGAATCCAGAAATTCCGTAACGAAAATAACCTAACACCCCCCACTACGACCGGCACAGCGGTGATACTTTTTAGTTTTGCCATCTATCGATGAACAGCAGAACTTTTAATGACTTTTTGAAATATCACGCTTGTCTCTTTAGTTCTGCAAATCGCCTTTAGGTGGCATTGGTTGTATCGGCGTTACTGCGCATGCGTAATCCCCCTCTTCGCCCCGCAATCTGGTGACTCATGCCTGCTTAAAGTTTCGGCGTTAGGGCACCTCCTCTTTGTATTTACATAAAAAATGCTATGCAATAGCTTTACCGCGGCAGTCTCCGAGTGCCACCCTTCTTTTTTTTTTAATCGTCGCAGTAGTTTTCGTGTTTATTCATTACAAACATACAAAAATACAAATCTTTCCTCTTTATAATATTAGTATAGATATAGATAAAACAAGTTAAGAACCAACACAAATTTGACTAGCGTGATTTCACAATTAGTATTTATATTTCGTAATTGTTTAATAATTTAATTAATTTTGACTTAAATATGTGAATTAATTTAAAAAACGTACAATTTCCGTAATAATCCGAACACTAATAACATTAATGTAAACAAAACTAAAATGAACAACTACATGAATAAAACAGAACTTAAAATTAACAAAATTAATTATTATTCTCCAACAAAAACATAATTTGTATGGATTACGCAACAGCGAGACGGATAAATGTTTAATCTTTTGCGCAAACCACATCCCAACAAAGCGTTTAAATTTAACAACTGTAGTTTTGATGGTGGCTCGGCAATAAAAGGACGAATCTGTATAATATTACTATTATTTAAGATCTGTCAAGCTTTCGCTTCAAATAGAATATCTGAATATGGTTCCTTTATGGCGTTTTTCCGGCATGTTAGGCTTGTATAGTACAGTTAAAAGCCCGACCATCTCATAAACTCATATTTACCTCCCATTTAATTCTGAATAGTAAAGTTGTCATCCTTATTTTAGTAACTTCTTAGGTTTTCGCGATCACTACACGTTATAATAAAACAAATTTTAACCGGATTAAATCGCGTATATTATTTAAATTGGTTTCCCTGACGTTTCGAAAGCTTTGCAGCATTTCGTGGTCGCAGGTAGACTAAGATGACAAGCGTCTTTACAAATATTTCTAAAAAATTAAAATAATAATAAAAAATATAAATATTTTTTTTTTAATATAAATAGTAATTTTTTAGTAATATTTGTATAGACGCTTGTCGTCTTAGTCTACCTGCGACCACGAAATGCTGCAAAGCTTTCGAAACGTCAGGGAAACCAATTTAAATAATATCCTTATTTTACTTTCTATTCCATTCATTTTCCTTAATGTTTTCCACCGTACTCGAAACAAATTCGTTATTTAATCTGACAACTACGTAAAAGCTTCTACTATTTAAAACAACGCTTTTTCATTACAACTACGAGTCTTAGAATAATTAGACTTAGACCCGTAGTAGTCGTACGCGAAGTGAAGCAAATTCAGTTTGCCTCAAATGGCTCCGTTCAGTACAGCTTACGCGCGCTTATGTATGTGTCGGCAAACATTTTACGTGCAAGCGGACACATCGATTATTTTTGTGATTCTACTTTGAGCAGAACTTGGAATGAAACTATCAGTCAATGTCTTATGGATGCATCATTCATTTTACTGGCTGAGCCAATCACAGTACATTGCTGGACTGTAGCTTTTCTCATGTTGATCATCGACAAGTGGATACACAGTGCTAACCATTTTCTACAGAGACTAAGGTATGGTTTACACCAAACGTAAGTCAGCCGCTAACTAAGCAGCTATTAGTCTCAGTATTACCGTGAAGTCAGACTATATTTTATGCTGACAATACGACATATCATACATGCGCCACTGATGTGAACGAGAAAAGTTGGTTTGTTTAAGTTCTGCTACTTTCCGATAAGCTGTTGCGTTCTGGCTGGTAGCCAATCCACGTTCGAGGTTTACAGGCGTACAACGCCTAATTGGCTGCTGAAAGTTGAAGATTACGCATAGCGTAATGGCACATTGTGAGTACAAAAAATCAGGAAATCGCGTAATGCTAACATTCCGAGGCTGACTGTGAGCGAGGGTTACGTTTGATGTGAACCTTTCATAAGTATCTACTTAGCCAAGGGGCTATAAACCGCTTTTACTCACAAATTAGGCAGCAGAGACACCGCGACTCTCACAAGTTTCGACGCCACTTAATAATAAAATCATATCACGTACACTAACATTTCACTTGGGAATTCAATGTAGCGGAATGTGCCTGTAATTTTTGCTACGTGCCCATTTGTTTACGTGGCTTTTGTTTTTTTTATTTCTATTTTTCTGAGTGTTCTGCAACATACATATAAATCGTCGTAAATGTTGTTGTGAAAATATTAATGTAATTTTGCTCAGTCGCTGTGAATCGCAGTTTCTTGGGCACAATGAACTTTTACATGGATATTATAATAACCAAAAATCACAATCAAAATCACTATTGACATGGATAAAGACCTCTCCCAAACTGCGCTACAATGCGCTTCAAATGTTTTTTATTTCAAATAAACCTAATTACAGGCAATTAAAAAACGAAAACAATTAAAAAACGTCAGGCTCTAGTTGCACGGTTCCAAATTGTGGGTCCTGTGAAGAAGAACCGGCAAGAAACTCCATGGATATACTCTTTTTAAAATAGGTTATTGTTTATTACATCAAATTTATTCAAATAATGTGAGTACAATGTAGGTTAATGTCAGAAATAAACAAGAGTTTAAAAGTGAGAATATTGCCTTTAGAAATAAACGTAAAAATGAGTTGCCATAGTACATAGGAGCTGACCTGTCCCGACATACGGCACCCGTTCACGAGCATGACGCGAGCATCAGCCATCGCTTAACTCAACCATATTGAAGGGAACTTAACGACCCGACACTAACACCACCATCAGCATGACATTTAAGTGAGCATGGCAGATTCATACTGCTAGACAACAAATACATATTCAAATAAAAATAAAAATACAAATACTCGGTCCTCTACCCCGCATCCAAATTCATGCCACCTAACTACTTCAAGTCGTCGGTCAATCTGGTAGGGGGTGCCCTACGCTGCTTTTGCCGATCCGTGGTCTCCACTCAAGGACTCGTCTGCTCCAACGGCCATCGGTCCTGCGACAGATGGCTTGCTCACTGCCATTTCAGCTTGCCAATCCTACAAGCTATGTCGGTCACTCTGGTTCTTCTCCTGATAATCTCACGATATAACATAAATAATATTTAATACTTTGGGAGAAAATACACACAATACAATACACTTTTAATAATGATTTAATGTTTAATTTTATTATTTTTACAGAGGGGCTCGTAGCGATGCAACGACTGCGCGGATTGTACGTTCTGCAAGGTTAAGCTGCACTTGCCGCGGTCAGTCTGTGGATGGGTGACCGTTTCGTTACACATCGAGACCCCTCCGTGCCTCGGAGAGCACGTTAAGCTGTCGGTCCCGGTTGTCATACGAATATCTATGGCAGTCGTTACGGGTAGTCAGAAGCCTGAAAGTCTGACAACTGGTCTAAGCTCCGAATGTCAGTATTACCCAGTAACTGGGTTGCGGGGGTCTGATGGCAGTCGCTCCGTGTAAAATACTGATGTTCAGCCGCATCTGGCTAGACTGGAAGCCGACCCCAATATAATTGGGAAAAGGCTCGGAGGATGACTTTGGGAGAAGACAACGTGCATCAGTAGGCTAATTCATGTTACTAAAGAAGTGCAGTTACAGTGCAGTTGCAGTTATGTTTCTATCAAAACAATGCGTTTCGTATTCTCTTATCTACGGCGATCTCTGTCAGAAACGAACTGCAGCGTAACTGCAACTTGATCGGCGCGTCTCAAAATTACGTGAATTAGGACCCAGAATTGTGTGGTCATATTTCAAGAGCTTATCAGGGAAGGCTATTAAACAACTTCTACTACGAGATCAAACCTGAAATCACGAAAAAATGACAGTTGATCCACACATTTTGTCGAGAGACATCGATGATTTTCAAAGATTCAAAGAATTATTGCATACTAAGTGTAGGTACATGATTGGTGTTACATTTTGTTTTGGTGCTTAAAACTTAGTGGCCTTTTTCAAGCATTGCAATATTGAGGGCTACTACATACTATTATTATTTTATTATTATTGTTTTAAATATAATTATGTCATATGTATATACAAGTGAAAGATATATCATGCATTTGTATTATATTTGATTGTGAATATTATTATATAAAGTAATAAATTAAAACTATTTGTAATATAACATTTCAATTTTATATATTTTTTCTAAGTCAGTATTGGTCCTATAGTAAAAGTTGATCTATGCTATGCCATAAATGTGCTCTTAAAATTTGACCACGTATTTCTGATACACGTAGTATTGTAAAAACTACGAGTATTAAAAAAACTGTCAGAATAAAAATCAGTGTTCGATCCTTCGTCTTCCATCTTTTGCGTCCGTGTGTACCCAAACAAAGAAAGAAAACATAGGAAGCTTCGCTGTCGACGGCAAAATCTTTCATTTCTTATCGCGGAGACGAACACTCGCAAATATCAAAGCCATGCGATATGAGCTACTCTTTGTAGTTTCTCTGCTGCTGTATCCGAGCTCTCTTAGTTATATCTTTAAGTATTTATATGCTAATTTAAGGGCAAAATATAAGCCTCTTTGGTGTAAAGTTACAAAGGTTAAATGAAAATGGGGAATGGTTTTTAAGGTCGTCGATAATGGGGCAGTTTGAATATCATATCCCCTTAAAGGTCCTTTATAACATAGAAGGTCATGGGTAATGATTGTTATCCTAATGTTTGAAGTTGGATTTCTAATACATACATATTATTATCACGCCTGTTTCCCATCGGGGTAGGCAGATATCATGGCTTCCACCCACTACGATCCTGATACATCTCTTTCGCTTCATCTACGTTCCTACGGCCTTTATTGAGACCGTCCGCGATTTGTTTGCGGTGCATTCTCTGAGGTCGTCCCGCTCCAACTCTTCCAACCACTTTCGCTTTGTAACTTGTTTCATCAATATAGAATAGAATAGTGTGCATACCTATAAGTGACGTGTTTACACCGTAATAAACGTTGGTGTGCCTTGCTTAAATAAATATATATCCTGTCTACGTGCCCCAATCATCTTAACATACCTTTCTCAATCTTTGTCACTACATCTTCTTTCACTCCACAATGCTCCATCACACTATTCTGCACTTTATCTCTCAAAGTTACACCACACATACTTCTCAAAGCTCTCATTTCTACTGCATTTATTCTGCTTTCATCATTTCAATTTCAATTTGAAAGTGCCTTTGTGCTTTGTGTCGGATTTCTAATCGTCCTTAAACATGCTATCCAAGCTGAAAAATATGTTTTGTCATGTTTAGACTTCCAAGCCTTGAAATACACTTCATAATCCCATTATTTTAACAAAATTGGGTTAAGTAAATTACTTCAGAGAAAACTGAATAAATCCGCACAGCGTGGTAGAAATAGATAATAAAAATCCACGCCCACGCCACTCGCTTACCAAAATATAATGAAAAAAACTATCACCCGCTTCAGTCAGACAGCGGGATTAGCATCCCCTTTTAAACCCAACTTAAACAACGAATTGCTAAAATGTTTTAAATAATTCGTTTTCAAAGTGGCCAGGCGGAAAAATGGCAGAAATTATACGTAGACGGTGTTGCTAGTTATTCACAAACATTTGAAATTTCCGCGCAGGAACATGAGTTAGTCGTGTAAAAATGGCTGCGGGCACAAGAGTTTTATTAAAGCATTTAATGAAACCGGAGCTTACTCCATAATTTACATGCGCCGCTACCTAGACTGCAGTGGCTAATAGATGTGCCATGAATTTTTAACTATTAACCAGAAAGGAAATGTAAGATGATGGATGCCTAATAAATTAGTGTTATTATTTTTATTTCTAAGGTTTTTAATTTCTATTTTTATACATAATTTTTTATAGTATGTTAGTTATATGTACAACGCATTAGTTTTAATTAAACTGTAATGTTGTGCATTATACTTGAAATAAATAAATAAATACATGATTATACTGTTATTGAACGTTTTCAATAACAGTATAATCATGTATTACATGTATTATTATTATTTCATGTATTATTTTTTGCTTCTTTGCCGTTGCAAAGAAAGAGAAGAAGCAAAATCATTACAGGTAATACATTTTTCCTTTTTCGGTATCTAAAATCGTGTGTTATATCCAGAAGTATCAAATGAAAATGGTTATTATACTGAAACTTTGTTTGAGTTCTACTGTCCTAAACGTGAATAGAATAATGTGTTTCGACTGAAACAACTTCACATAGTAATATTATTTACACTGGAACAGGACTGATCAACTTTCCTTGAGTATACACCACATGTTGTCTAATGAAAGAATAGAACAATAATTTTGCCATCACAATTACCTATGTACGTTTTAAAAGAGATAACTAATTGAATGTGAGAGTAATTTTTTTAAATAATTTTAACGATATGTAATTTTTATTTGTGTTATTGAGAAAATAAGTCTTTAACCACAATCAAACCATATAAGCGGAGCTAGCTTAATAGTACCTATTTATAAGATTGATACAAAATCGGCTCTGCTTTTACTGGTTAAGTTATCATCGATGTGCCCTTCACTGTACATTTTAAAAGAGGTAACTTTGAAGCAATCTTGCCCATAATAAACTTAACAAATTCCAAAAACTACATTTAAAATATAGGTATGTCTTAAACAAATAACGTTTCACGCTATCAATACTAAACCTTACAACACACCATACAATTATCAACTTGACATCAATAAACACACAACCACACAATAACACCTACCCCGACTATTTATTATAACAACCCGGGTCCCGAGTCTTGACATCAATAAGTCTGTGGCTCCTGCGTCCCGAGTTAATAAGTGTGGAATGCGCTCTATCGTGGAAGATTTACGAGTCGCGAGATTATCTCCAGAATCGTCACATGAACAGGTACTCGCGCTTTACAGTTTTATGGATATGGAGCCCCATTATCGTGAAAGGGCTAAATAAAGGGACTAATGACTTGTGATTATTACTGTAAGGGTGTGACGGTGGGTGGTCTAGAATTATTAGTAGTCATGGGCACGAGCGTAGCTAGGTATAGCTTTTACATGGGTGGGGCTTGGCTCCGTCGCGCGCGTAGTATGTGTAGGCAGAGTTTTTATAACTCTATCATTTTCGAAGAAATAAAAATATTAAGCTTACTTAAAATATATTAATTAAATTGTTAATGCTTGCTTTGTCAAATTATTATTTAAAGTTAAAACAATATTGTATAAACAGGTTGATACATTTCTTTCCTTCTCTATTAATCGAAGCACGGCTTCGCTAACTGAAATAAAATACTACAGCACATTTTATTTTTCATTATATCTTCATTATAATAAAATGTTTTTGTAATATGCATAATAAAGCGCTCACAGTTGCAAACAACGTCATATCTCCTTCCTTCACACGCTTTCAAGAACAAGTTTCATTTATTTCAAACAATGCTGAACTACAATTTTGATCTTCAGCGTCGCATTTGACGTAATAACGCTGACGGCATGCACGATTCCATGCTCCGTGTAAATTTACTAAACATTATTATCTTGGCGGCGCATAAGTCGCTGGCCAAAAGTTAGTAAGCGATATATTTATTTAAAATTTTAGTTTTTTTTATAGTATAGGATGGCGAAACGAGCTAAAGGCCGACCTTATGTTAAGCGGTCCTAGTCTGACCTTTGCCCATAACAACTGCAATACCACCTAGGCTGTTGCCTAGATTGTACTGCAAGTTGGTTCGCCAAACTGAGACATGAAGGTAGAAAGTCTCATGTGATTGTAATTTCACCGGCACACAGACCGAAACACATCAATGCAAGCATCATTATTTGGCGGAGTAGTAGGTACGGTACTGGTACTTCCCCGGATGAGCTCTTTCACAAAGGAGCTCTACTACTGCTTAATATATATTGTGTATTATTATATATTATTATTTGTTAATTAATTAATACTTTATTGTACACACATATACACATTATTGTTACAGTAGGAAAGATTATGTACATCGGCAAGCTTAACTCAAAAATGAGTTTTCTTACAGCTAACCTTAGAGCGATAGAGAGATGTTGATATAATATGATGTTGATAGATGTTGTTATTTTAAATACCTACTATCAGGCCCATCTTTACGCATGGGCTCGCTGGGCGTGTGCCCAGGGCCCCGTGGCCCCCATCCATGGGGCCCTCAAGCCCTGACAACAGACCAATCGATGAACAATTCTTAACCAGTAAAAGATTAACCATTAATCAGTTAATGATTTTTCAAACAAAAAATCCGGAAGAGTACCGCTTGTATAAGTTTAGACTTTATTTGCATCAAATTGCTTTGTAACTTTCAAACAAGCATCACCTATCATTTATTTATGACACACAAAATTAAAAACACACACATTTAACAACAGAAAAATATAAAACAGATAAATTCATATCATTTGAGTGCAATATAGATATGTCATGATTTATGTAATTTAATCAACATTATTTAACTAGTATACTAGGTCCGGAGCTAGTTAGTCATCATCATCATCATCATTTCTGCCGAAAGGCGTCCACTGCTGGACATAGGCCTCCTCCAAGCATCGCCACACCGACCGGTCCTGTGCCTTCCGCATCCAGCGGATTCCCGTGACCTTCACCAGATCGTCGGTCCACCTTGTGGGGGGCCTACCCGCGCTGCGCCTTCCAGTACGCGGTCGCCACTCCAGAACTTTACTGCCCCATCGGCCATCCGTTCTGCGAGCAATGTGCCCCGCCCACTGCCACTTAAGTTTGGCAATTCTTCGGGCTATGTCGGTTACTTTCGTTCTCCTGCGAATCTCCTCATTTCTGATTCGATCACGCAGGGACACTCCGAGCATAGCCCTCTCCATTGCCCTTTGAGTGACTATGAGCTTTCTTATCAGGCCCATTGTGAGCGACCACGTTTCAGTACCGTAAGTAATTACTGGCAACACACACTGGTCAAGACTTTCGTCTTGAGACACTGCGGTATTTTGGACGAGAAGATATTGCGTAGCTTCCCGAACGCTGCCCAACCGAGTCGGATTCGACGATTGACCTCTTTCTCGAAGTTGAACTTACCTAGCTGGACAGTTTGTCCTAGGTATACATAATCGTCAACAACTTCGAGTGCAGCTTCGAGTGAGCTAGTTAGTAGTTTAGTTAATTTATAAAGTAGGTACTTAAAAAAGTAAAATCGTCTTAAAGTACAATTATTAATATTTTTAAGACAGATGAGTTCATAAAACAAAAGAGCAGAGTAATTAAGCATTATTGGACTGGCAGCAACTGTAATCATCCAATCTAAACTGCCGTCAATTTTAACTTTTCACCTCAGCCCGTAACCACACCGCCTACATATTTACTTAAAAGATATGGAAAGCACGTGAAAACACGAAAGCTTCATGTAAACATTGATTAACTGGAGCTCGTGAAGTCGGGCGATCTACATACATCACACGGAGAACCGGTTTAATACGTATGCGTCGAGCCGAGAATTAGTTTACGTGGTAGTATTAAATTGAAAAACGTTTTTCCTTCCAGGTGTATATATCGTAGGATAATCGGACAGATCGAATCTTTGCGAAAATCCTAGGACGATTGCAAAAGACCGGATAACTGGAATCTCAGAAAGATTTTCGCTATCATACGAGCTATTATCAGGATCATTGCGAAAATCCCAGTTTGTTTAGGACGATTGGAAACTTAAACGCTGATTGGCTAATCTATGAGTCGATTTATAACATCTGGTTGGTCAGAACATGGCTAGAAAGACAAAAGAATGTAGCTGTAAGCCAATCAGCACATCCGTCAGTGCATAACGTTCATATCGGCCAATCAGCACTCATTACGTGAGCAGTTATTCGCAACTAACCTAAGATAAGCCGGATTTTTGCAATGATCCTAAAAAAGCTCGGATGATAATCAAAAACTTTCATAGATTCCAACTATCCGGTCCTGTGCAATAATCATGCTAGGATTTTCGCAAAGATCTGATTTCTCCGATTATCCTACAAAATAATAATATATTAAACTGATAAATTTGTAGCGTAAGAACAGTGCGAGTTAATTTGCGTATAAACGCTTCCTGTGAAGGAGCTCATGATAAAATTTTCATTAAAACAGCTACAAAAGTGCTCGGCTTCTAACCTTCAGTAACATGTCAATAAAATTGGTAATAATGAATTATGTAGAAACCGTAGTGGATGCTTTTTTTACTCTTACTTAGAACAGTCACTTCTTAGTGTTTTTTTAGGGTACCGTACCCAAAGGGTGCAAACGGGACTCTATTACTCTCGCTACGCTGTCCGTCCGTCCGTCCATCCGTCCGTCCGACTGTCTGTCACAGGGCTGTATCTTTGTAACACACACCACATTCCTCTGTACCACATTTTAAGCAAATAAAGTTAATTTGAATTTGAACGGTAATAGATAACTAGTTGAAATTTTCACACAATATGTGTTACTATAGTCTATATCACGATTAATACTAAAAATAAAAAAAGTCTAAATCTAAAGGGGGTCCCCATACAAGAAACCTCAAAAAACATGCATTTTTTCAACATTTTTGTTCCTGCTCTATCTTCAAAAAGGTAATATATACTAGCGTCAAACTTGGTCAGATTATAGTGCATATTATGTAATTTAGCAAAAAATTAAGCAGATTTTTATTCATAATGAATACAAAATAAATTCCTAACTAGCTTGACTATGTTATCTCGTGTTATTCATCTAATTTTATTAAAGGAAACTTTATAAAATTACTAGTTCAAAAGTGCTTCTTTATAGAAGCAAGTAGGTAAGTGAAAAAATGGATTTTGCTCGGGTAATTTATTTACAAAGTGGCAGTACACCAAACTGACAAGTATCACGCTAACAGCCCGCTATTGGCAACAGCCGATGACGTAGCTTGGAGCAATTACATAAGCTAGCTGTCACGGGAAGACAATACCTGGTCAAACATATTATTATACCATGGTTTTACCTTAAAACAATCACATACCTTCAGTTTAGAATCAAAATCTACGTTTATTTATATTTACCTTTCCGAGCTACCTATATTAAAACCTCTAATTCAATAACATCAAGGAACAAATTATTGAAACAAACCATTCGTTACGTTAGAAAGCCTACTAAAGTAATTTTCAGGCCATACTGTATCCGTACCGCCATTATTATTCATGAACGGCCAGGTTCGAATCTCACCCCTTTGGATTCCATTAAACTGGAATCCAACCCTTGTATGTACCAAAAAACCTCATATAAATATTTACAAGGGGAGAAACTTACATCAAACAATATTATTCTTTACAATTCTTGTTATAAAGTCAATTTTTATTTGCTCGTGTTTCTATTTTTGCGTTGTGTTTTGTACAGTCAGAAGCAAAAATTATATCTTCCTATCGACGGATTTAAAACCACCAATAATCTGAAACGTGGTCGCTCACAATGGGCCTGATAAGAAGGCTCAAAGTCACTCAAAGGGCAATGGAGAGGGCTCGGAGTGTCTCTGTGTGATCGAATCAGAAATGAGGAGATTCGCAGCAGAACGAAGAAAACCGTCATAGCCCGAAGAATTGCTAAACTTAAGACGTGGCAGTGGGCGAGGCACATTGCTCCCAAAATGGATGGCCGATTGGCCCATAAAGTTCTGGAGTGGCGACCGCGTACTGAAAGGCGGACAAGGTGAACCGACGACCTGGTGAAGGTCGCGGGTATCCGATGGGTGCGGAAAGCGCAGGACCGGTCGTTGTGGCGATGCTTGGGGGAAGCCTATGTTCAGTGGACGTCTTTCGGCTGAAACGATGATGATGATGATGTTCTGTGGGGTTCTGTTCATCACTCTTATAACAAAAGTTCAAAAACAGGAAGGATTTATGGCTCACTGCTAGGACTTACTTAATAGGTTGAAGAATCTTGTCGCTATAAGAGCTACTGTAATATGACATAGCTACAATATGGCTAGGCTATTTATTACACGTAACATAGGAGGTAACCGTGTCACATAGCATGTAGGTATTTACAAAAAAAAAGTGTATAAGTATCATATCCATTGTCTAGTACCCATACTACAAGCCCTGCTTAGTTTGGGTATAGGTAGTGCTGTGTAAAATTTCCCAAAAATATTTTTTATCATATGGGTGTGTAGTTAGGAAAACAATAGAAAAAAAAATACAAGGGTTTTTATGATCTGAAAAATAAATTTAAAAGAAATATCGATTGGAAAATGTAGAAAAGTAGGATCGATATTTCTATTTAAAAAATTATCGATACAGGCTCTTATCAGTTTTATTGAACGTTATATACGGACAGTAAAATCAAAGAAATACCAATTTTTTTCTACAATCTATAGATAGCAAATACACAATATACTAATCCACACACACGTCGAACTTATAGGTAAAAAAAAATGCAAAAAAGATGCAAAGACTTACTTCATAGGTTGAAGGATCTTGTCACAGTAAGAGCCACTGTAATATGACGTAGCTACAATATGGCTGGCACAGGAGGAAACCGTGACGTACGGGTGTGTAGTTTGAGAAACTATAGAAATGTGCCTATTGAGTTAATCATTCGAGACGAGTCTTCTCGTCGCCTATACCGCAAAGTTTGAAGACAAAGGTCTTCAACCAGTGCGTCCTGCCTGTCATGACTTACGGCGCCGAGAGGTGAACACTTACAGTTGGGCTAGTCCACAAACTCAAAGTCGCTCAGCGAGCTATGTAGCGAGCCATGTAGCGAGCTACGTAGCGAGCTATGCTTGGAGTTTCTTTGAAGGATTAAATCCGTAACGAGATTATCCGGAGAAGAACCGGAGTGATCGACATAGCTCGTAGGATCAGTAAGCTGAAGTTGCAGTGGGCTGGCCATGTCTGTCGAAGGACCGATGGCCGCTGGAGCAGACGAGTCCTTGAGTGGAGACCGCGAATCGGCAAACGCAGCGCAGAGCGCCCCGCGATATAATACTTTTTTTTATTTTTATAAATACATTCTTATAATACATAAGAAACACCCAGACCAATACAAACACTTATGTTCATCACACAAATATTTGTGTCCTGTGGGAATCAAACCCACACACACAACCCACACAGGCCGACACTCGAACCACTAGACAACAGACGTCGTAATTTTTTATTAAATTTTCCATAAACTATTTATTACAATAACCGCTACACCACTATGTCTGGCATCATTCGCCGTAGCGCACTGCTACGAAAGTACTTTCCGTGACGTCATTGTGCTACACTTCACTTTGCGCCTCCATTGTACGTGCAATTTCTTAGCGCACTACACCATAATCATGGGCTACCTACGTAAACTAGAGTTCCTACATTCGTCAACGGTTTATGAAAATAATGATGTATGCACAAATACGATGTCTGTCAGTCATAGAAATCTATTAATTTTTATTTTTATTGGTAAAGCGTCTGCTTTATTTATATTATAATCTAGCCTTAAGACTAATAAGTAATTTAATGTTAACTTAAACTTCTAAACAATAAAAAATCGTCATACGTACTTAGTTTCTAATTAAGGTGAAGACACTTTGATCATGTGTTCTTTATAGCACTTATTGTGTTGCACTCTCTCTCACTAACTGCTCATAAACTAACTCGAAGGGTTTTATCCTTTTGAGTCTTCTTGTTAAATCCGTGTTGTCGAGGAGCTGTATTGCCTCGATGTTCACGTGATGATGAAGCCTATGTTCATGAGCTTCTGCGTATTTTTTGATAATTATGTTCACGAAGTCCATTTCTAGGTCCCGGTGGAGATCGCAATTTCTAATATACCAGGGCGCATTGACGATGCCCCTCAGTACTTTGTTTTGGAATCGTTGGATGATTTGACGATTACTCTGTTTGGTACAGCGCCACAGCTGAATACCATATGTCCATATTGGCATTAAAATTTGTTTATATAGTAATATTTTGTTGTGTACTGACAACGGTGAATGTCTGCCAAGGAGCCAGTACATTTTTTATATCGTGTTTCCAGCTCTTCTCTTTTCTAGAAATCTCAATGATAAGGTAATAGAAGCGGTAAAGGCGCGTGAACTTGTCGCCGCGTACAGGTGTCTCATAGGACACCAGTGCGCAAATCGTTTGCTTGATAGTAAGTGGTTTTGGACGCAGTCACTAAAGTTGTATTTTGCAGCATATCTAACAGCGGAGCGAGATTTTTAATTCCAGTATACTTTTTATTAAATGATAATGAAAACGTCCGCCGGCGATGCGTAGTGACAGAATAATTGAGCATTTTGTTCTTTATTTAAATTTGTTTTTTTTTTCGATATTTTGACATTGCTTTTCTGATTATAAAAGTATGTTTGGTTAAAAAAAGAAGAAAGTCATAGTGAAAAAAAAACAGCTTTTACATATATATTTTGTCGATTTATGTGAACACAAATGTAAGTAAAAGCTGTTTTTTTCGCGGTTTCAGGGTTGCTCCGATAAAAAAAAAGTTGTTTGTTATGATGAGTAACTACATTACATCCGTGTGGTGCACAAAGCCGAACAAAGCCGCAAGAGCACTGCTTGTTTTACCATAAACCTGTATCACAAACACCCTGAGAGTATGAAGTATAGTCGACCTCAGACAGTGGTAACAGTTTGACCTTGACAACGTCTTTATTTCGTAAGCAGTAAGGACGGTTTTCGTAATTCAAGTGCTAGCACTGACGTGAAGTCGACTGTACATTATTTCATACTCTCTCATCATCATAATCAACCCACTTACAAGCTTACGGACCAAAAAAACAGCCAAGTGCGAGTCGGACTCAGGCACTAAGGGTTCCGTACTACCCTACACATTTCTGTAAAATAACTGACTTATTATTTGTTGTTAAACTATAGATTATGCACTACAATCAAACCAATTTTGACGCTGGTATGTAGTACCGTTTTTAATACGGAGCAGAACAAAAAACATTAAAAAATTTCGAGCTTTCTTGTAAGGGGACGATCCCTTTTGGGTTAAGTTAAAAATAAAATAAATTAATATCTTCGGGACATTTTTACACAGCATCAGCAGTGGATATAATACTTATATACTAATACTAATAATTACACTTTTATAATTTTTAGTATTTGCCATGAAAGAGGCTTGTTAACATATACTCTGTTATGTATTATAAATTATAAGTATGTATTTACAACAAAAAAAGTATATAAGTATTATATCCATTGTCTAGTACCCATAGCACAAGCTCTGCTTAGTTTGGGACTAGATGGCGCCGTGTAAAAATGTCCCAATTATTTATTTTATTATTTACTCTGTGACGAACGGACAGACGGATAGATGGCGTAGTCTTAGTAATAGGGTCCCGTAAGTCCCGTTGGCACCATTTGGGTACGGAATCCCAAAAAATGATTTTATTCCGACCTCATACCTGTACAAACGCTTACCCTCTAAAAAAGCGTATAGGTACTCTTCTTCCCAATTCCTCTTTTAAGCCACTCCAGACTAGTTATCATACAGATGGTTTCGCTCCAGAATATGTGGTAAATTGAAGGGTGCGCACGGCCAATTTGCGTTGATTTCTTTATCCGGGGCCCTCGCGGACGTGACCCGCTCGCGATGAATCCAAATGAAGAGAAGAGTGCGGTTACAATGGTAGCGGGGGAGCGTGTTTTAAATCCCTTCTCGATCTCTGCGCAACGCAACAACACATATTTAACAACAAACATAACATCACGCCTGTATTTCCCCGAAGGGGTAGACAGAGGTGTATAGTACACCCACATTTCGCCAGTTATGTTTTAATTCCCATGTAATAGGGGGCGAGCCTATTGCCACTAACCGGGCACAAATCCAGACTCCGGGCTGCTGCTACTGAGAATTACCTAATGAAAAAACCCAATAACACTTTGCCCTACCCGGGAATGGAACCCAGGACCCCACGCTCAGCAGTCGCGCTTGCGACCACTAGACCAACGAGGCAGTCAACGCAACGCAAAGTACTGCGTAATTTTAATTATTTTTAAAGTAATACTAATAATACTACTAATATTATTCTATTCTATTCTATACTATTCTAAAACTTCTTAAGGCACGCTTGACTTGAGGAGTAAGCTGGTGAATGCGTTACGGAGTTACGAAAAATGAGGCGAACGGAAGGGGTACTGCGGGACGCGGGGAACGAAGCGCGCGCTAGGCCGGCCACGAATTGAAATAGTGTTAAGGGAGATATAAGTTAGTGAAGTTTTACTTCAGTCGTGTGCTCTAAAGCACACTCGTTTTTAAAATATGGCAACCTGTTTAAACATTACTGCCAGCAATGAATGAGAAATTCAAGTTATAAAAAAATATGAACATAATAGAAAAGGGAATCTTCTGTTTTTGTATAGTGGGAGATTTTTTTTTTAATATTTCTTCTCAGAAGTAGTAATTTTACCAAAAATATTAGTTTTTTGGCAGATGTAGCTCCCTTATTTCTGAAATACATTTTATATTCTTACACTTTGCCGCTCCAATGCCGCTCCTTCATAAGTTCTCATTTTTGGGCAGTATAAATAAAGTGCGTTGCTTAATTTTTACTGCTTACAGTAATCCATAGACTGCCTATCCCAATGGGAAGCAGGCGTGATAATATGTATGTAAGTATGTAAAATGTTATTTCCCAATCACTTTTACGAAACCAATCTTAAAATATAAAATGAAAGAAAATTCATTATTTATTCAAAAACAAATTTCAAGTAAGTACAACGTATGACGATGTTAATTATCATAAGTTAAACATAAATTGGGTCACGAACGTACCCTTATCTAATTTTCTTTGTATAAGCAAAAGCCATATTCTGAATCAGTGGCAAGACTGATTTACAAAAGTACTTCTTTCGAGATAAGTTACTTTTTTATAACATAGGAGGGCAAATAAGCAAAAAAAAAACTATGCGTGTGGTTCAAGCTAAGAGTTGACAAGATTGTTTTACAAAAGAGCCCTAAATTAAAATAATTTACTGAATGCTAGTAGCATTAACTTATCATCTCCCAAGCTAGAATAGAAAGTCTGCCTTCCGTCTTATGTCACAAAGATATCTTTGGTATCAACGCCATAGAACATATACTGACGACAAGAAGCTACACTTAAGCATGTGTGCTCGTAAAATTGCTCGCGGCTATGTGTGCGGGTCGTGGCGAGCGCGGGGCCCGTGCGCGGTGCGCGGCCTGTGGAGTGGGCAGTCTCTCGGCTGCCCAGCCAAGGCACAGCGGTGTCAATTGCATTCACGCGCTCGCTCAAAGTCACCGGCGAGCGAGCTCACACGTACACTCATATCTTCGTAAAAATTTGGTTTCGCTACATCATCAAGCCTCACCCCTAATAAGCTCATGCTAAGAACACGATGATGACGATAAAGCTAGATCATTAATTGGAAACTGATTTTCTCCTCCCAATTTATTTTCTGATTAATTTCGTTGCGGTTTACAAGACAGTTCTTTAATTTCTCCAGGATAGCTTCTTTGTTTCGAATTTGGGAATATGTGGCGGGCTTAATACTAGAAAAAGGAATTCTCTAAAGCAGCGTTTCCCAACCTTTTTAACGGCGGGCCCTTAGGATATCAAACATGATTTTCATGAATAAAATTTATTTTTTTATGTAGCCGGGGGGATCTACCTTAGGACATGGCCGCGGACCCTAGGTTTGGAAAAACTGCTCTGAAGTCATCATCATCATCATTTCAGCCGAAAGACGTCCACTGCTGGACATAGTCCTCCCCCAAGCATCGTCACAACGACCAGTCCTGCGCTTTCTTTATCCAGCGGATTCCCGAGACCTTCACCAAGGCTATTCACCATGTGGGGGGCCTACTTACGCTGCGCCTTCCAGTACGCAGTTGCCACTGCAAAAAGCACGGTCTCATCGGCCATCCGTTCTGCGAACAATATGCCCAGCCCACTGCCACTTATGTTTAGCAATTGTTGGGGCTATGTCGGTTACCTTCGTTCTCCTGCGAATCTGCTCATTTCTGATTCGAAGTACCTACTTATAAATGCAGATGCAGAAAGCTATTATTCATATAATTCTCGATAAGATAAGAATTGCATGTATAACTTGCTTTTAACTGTAAACAATAAAATCGATATCGCGTTGATATCATAATTATTAAAATATTATGAAAATGCACAATCGGTTGTTATTTTAAAATATGCGTCAAATGTTATGCTTTATATTGAGGCCACAATTTTCAATGTAAAACAATGGAAAATTGTGGTGTTATTATAAAACAGAAGTATTAATTGAATAAACCGTGTATTTTGTATAAACGATGTTTCGCAAATATATTTTTTCACCAACTAGTAATGCTCAAACATATATTCTTGGAGTTTGGCATCGAAAAGAAGCGGCTCGGAGAAGAACCAGGGAGACCAACATAGCTTGTAGGATCAGTAAGCTTAAGTGGCAGTGGGCTGGCCATGTCTGTCGAAGGACCGATGGCCGTTGTAGTAGACGAGTACTTGAGTCGAAACTGCGAATCGGCAAACGCAACGTAGGGCACCCCCTACCAGTGGCCTGATTCACAAACGAAATTGATGAAATTTGACTGGCAAACGAAACAAAACGTCCACTTTCTGCGACTACAAATAATGCAAAGCATTCAAAACATCAGGAAAAGCAATGTTAATAATAATACGCGATGTAATCCGGTCAAACTTGTTATATTACAAAAAAAAAGATTTGAGAAACGAACGCATTCGGAAACGCTATTCATAGTTCTTTAATTTTACATCGAGTGCTTTCCGACAGCAAATGGCTCACGGGAGAGTTTCCATGAATTTCGCGTTGCGTTTCCGAATCCGTTCGGTTCTCAAATCGTTTTGTTTCTTAATAAAACAAGTTTATACGAATTACATCGTGTATTATTATTAAAATTGGTTTTCCTGACGTTTTGAATGCTTTGCAGCGTTCATAATAGCAGAAAGTGGTCGTTTTGTTTTATTTGCCGGTGAAATTTTACTTCGGAAACGGAAACTTTTCAAACGTTTGTGAATTAGGCCACAGGTGGACCGACGACCTGAAGAAGATAGCTAGGATGGACTGGATGAGGAAGGCAAAAGACAGAGTTTTGTGGTGCAACTTGGGACAGGCCTATATCCAGGCATCGGACTGCGATACGCTTAGTTGATAATCGAATTATAACTAAAAACTTGGGGTATTTTTCTGTGATTAATTTATGCATTGAGCTTGTAAGTTTTGGCATGTACTGATTTTGCTTAAAAACTGTTGTAACTTTTATTGGAAATCTAAATAAATACATTAATTGTCATCGCATCGTTTAAAACATCCACATAAAATAATGAAATAAAGATTATTGATAATGTTAAAGTCTAATGTTCCTCACATTTAAACAAAACTTTTTACCGACATATACCTAAGCGTCTTTACTCATCCTATTATAATCCTTCCTTTTACGAACCGCTTGTCGCTCACACTGGCACTCACCCACAAAAACTCTCTTTACGACATTTATATTCGAGTAGACGCCTAAACTGAGTATAGATGACCTTTTTATCGGAGGTGGAGCTACGGTCAGAACTGGCTTTTAAATCCTTCAAAGGGCTTTTGAAGTATGACAGTACAGTTCAATACTTAGGACGTTTTAAGTGGTCGTTTTAATAGAAAACCTCTTTGTCTGGTTTTCGGTTTGATGTTTATTTTAGTTTAAATAATATGGTCGGTTTGTAAATGAAATGAATTGAATATATAGTTTCTCGCTCACAGAAAAGTGTGGGATATGGATTTGAATCTCTTTTTTGTGTTTTAGAATGTTGCGTAACCAAAAAGGATACTGTGTGGATTTTAAAAACAGTATTTTTTATGTATTCTCATTAGAATTAAGTAACAAAATATACAAAATGTCGCAGAACGGACACTGTTGTAGAGTCAGGATTGGATTAGAGTTACTTTACCATTGCAAATTATAGCCAGTGTCTCTATATCAGATGGGCAAAGCGGGTGTGTTAAATGATAGTCACATTAAGGCTCTCAACCATCAGAGCACTATAATTTTAAGTTTATGATTAGTTTAAATAATCACACGATAAAAAGACAAGGCATGGCAGTGTAATCTGGAATGACTTGTCTTTTTATGGTGACATCCGACTCCTTCAACGGTTCGTAGCAGAATGATCGAGTGTTCGTAGCACAGAATATCTAATAGTACTAACGTAGTTCGTAGTGAGTGAGTGAGGGACTGGGTTTCGCTCTGTCTCCCACGTAAAATTCCAAATGTATCTGTCGCTCAATCTAGTACTTAAGTTGAACTGTACCCATACGTTCATAAATAATAAAAAAATCCCCTCCGTCGATTTACAACGTACGTTGGCTCAGCATATGACGTTTACGAGTCATGACCAAGCGCATACACATATAACTTTGTTATAGATTTTTAACATAAAACATAATATTTTAGATGACATTACTCTCATTGGCATTTGCATGGCAGTTTTGCAAAACATATGACTGTATCCTATTTTATATTTCGTGACCATCTGTAATTACCGTGTTTTATGTGAATAAATTAACTGAATTGAATTACACACAATTATACTTTTAGGAGTAAAGATAGTAAAATTGTATTACCTATTGTTATTGTGTGCCTCTGACTGTAGTCAATAAACCATTTTTCTTTCAATCTTTCAATTATGGACTTTTTGTCAACAATGGAACTTATTTCTACGTTTAATATTCGTTCCGTATGGAATTAAACCCCTAACTGACCTGACCCCGGTTTATATGTATATAATTTAAATAGGTACCTATCTAGGCGTGTCTACCTGAACATAAGCTTCTAAAACCACCTGAATATTAATGAACTCTTTATCTTTGGCCACAGAACTAATAAGAAATGAATCAGTGGAAAGCGCAAGTACATCAACAGGGAGTTCTCAAGAAGAGACAGAAGAGCCTAAAGCTTACATGAGGACGCCGTCGGTCGGTGGTGTGGCGGTCAGGAGTGGGGAGGACGCTCTCCTCACGTGTGTGGTCCTCGGGGCCAAGGGAAGGCCTGTGTTGTGGAGGCGGGCAAGGGATCTCCAGCTCCTCACGGCAGGGGGCGTCAGGGTAACAAGGGATGACAGGGTCGAAGTGCTACATGATGACTGTGAGTATTACTTTGATTTTTAAGACATTAATTTAAATTAGTGCTTTTCGAACTGTGGGTCGCGACCCCCTGGGGGGTCGCTAACACTGTACAGGGGAGTCGCAGTCACTTAGAAATTAAGTTTAATAGTTCTTAATATTATGTTTATCTAAAAGCCTTACTGCCACCGCCACCGGTGCCGCCGCGAAGGGCGAGGGAGTCGCGGACATTTATTTTTACTAAAGGGGGTCGCGTTATGGCATAGATTGAAAAACGCTGATTTAAATAATTAGGCTTGGAACCGCAGTAGTGAACGCGTAGTGAAGTGACTACTGCGGTTGAAGAAAATTCAAGTTGGCCTTAAAAGGCTTCGTTCAGAACAGCTTACGCACGCCTATGTGTGTGTCAGCAAACATTTTACGTGCCGCTTGCGGACACACATCGATTGTTCTTGTGCTTCAACTTTGAGCGGAACTTGAATGAAATTATCACTACATATCTTACTCGAGCCATTATCTTTATTGGTTCCGATTAACTATACAACTAGTGGTTCATGTCCTCTCATCCAATTTTTTTAGTAATGTACTGTTTACCGCACACAATCGTCAATATACAATGTGTTTCAGAGCTTATTCAGGGTATAGTATATAAAAACTTTGACCATGGGACCAACCTTAAAATCGTAAAAAAAAACTGCTGTAAAACATGATCGATGTCATTTGAAACGCATTTACGCATGCGAAGCGAAATCTAACGATCTACTGTGAGCACTGGCGTACTGAGCCAGGAGTCGCAGGTTCGAATACTGCTTGTGAGCGATTTTTTCTTTCCACAATTAGATCATCGATGTCGCTGGGTAAAATGTTAACATCTGATTTATTTTTCGAGAGTTCAGGGTTGTCCCCGTGGTTAAAGTTGTTCTATGCTATCCCCTGAATGAGCTCTTCAAATATGACCACGCATTTCTGATACACGTTGAATAAAAAGGTAAAATACGAAATATGAATCACGTCCGTGCAAATCGGTCATCGCTCATATTTACACACATAATTTTGTGCAAAAAATCGTGTAATTAGTACGAAAAATTATGTAATGTAGGGAACAGCTTATATTTTTTTCGCGAAAATACCTTAACAGAAAACTTACTTTTTTTTAATAAATAAATACCTATATATTTTAATAGCTAAAGGCCAACCTGATGTTAAGCGGATACCTTTGCTCATAACTACTTCAATACCAACTAGGCTGTTGCCTTAATGGTACCGCAAGTCGGATCGCCAAACTGAGACATGAAGATGGAAAGTCTCATGTGATTGCAATTTCACCGGCACCCGTACCCTTCAGACCAAAACACAGCAATGCAAACATCACTATTTGGCGGAGAAGTAAGAACTTTACCGAAACCTTAACAGGAAACCTGTTTTAACCTTGCACCAGATACATTATTTACGTATAACGCGCGCTCCTGAATTTGCAATTATAATGCGTTCAAGAAACAGTTGACGAAGATTTACTTAGCAGTTCCTCTTCCAAAGCACAAACTGTCTAAGTTAAGGAGACGCTTCATAAAACATGATTAGGTAAAAGTGACAACATCAAGAACATAATGCCGCCGCATAATGAACACAGCCTTTTGATGTGAAACGTCTAATGCAGTGGCCGACCGTCGCCACGTCATGCGTCGCCACGTGGTCGCCACGCTATATGATAGTATGAAACATCTAGTACGGTGTCACACCTCGGCCACTCAATGCAATACAAATGCTAGCACCATCAACATACACAAGATTACGTATGTATACGAACGCGCACACACACGTGTAGGTTAGGGATGCTCGCCGCTCGTAATGCCGACTGGGTTCTAAGCGCTTCTCAGTAGTTCTCAGAGATGGCGTGCTTGTATAGCGACAGCGACAGGCGATTGACATCCATTGCAGTCCGTCAGACTGCGGGTGCGTGCGGGGCGCGGGCGAGGAATCTTAAACTGGCGGGGGGCGGTGAGTGACCGTTCTGTACGTTAGTACTATTAGATATTCTGTGACGGTGTGGTGACGCGTCACCATGCACAAGTCACGACTCTCGCAAAATAATTTCGATGTTTGACATCTGCCAGGTATCCCACGACGGCTCGCATTTTTTTAAGCGCATATGCGTGACGGGTATCACACCACCCGAGGAGGCGGTGTGGTTCACTAAAACTCCGCCGTGTGCCTTCTCTCGCCTTGAGTGAATGAGCCGTGAGAACTGTAATGCGTGGCATTCGCGACCATAATGAACCCAACACAGCCGAGTGCCAAACGGCGCGCTTATGGCTTTTGTTCGCAAATTCTGTCCTCGTGGCACTGGGTGATGTGATACCAGCATGCGATGCTTCAGTAGTTTACACGTTTTGTGCTATGGGTTCGATGTACGGGGGGCCTTATATACAACGTGTATCAGAAATGCGTGGTCATATTTGAAGAGCTCATTCAAGGGATGCTATCGATCAACTTTTATTATGGGACCAACCCTGAAATCGCGAAACAAAAATCCTGATCCTTACATTTTGTCGAGCGACATCGATGATTTGGTAGGGAACAGCTGATATATTTCTCGCGATTTCAGAGTTGGTCCCATAATAAAAGTTGTTCTGTGCTATGCCCTGAATGAGCTCTTCAAATATGACCACGCATTTCTGATACACGTTGTATATACAATATAAAGTAGGCTTCCTCCTCAAGCCAAAAGAATAAAATATTATTCTTATTCTTAGATCTTACTCTTTTGGTCTGAGGCTTCCTCATAGACGGCCAAAATTAATGAACACAAGTGAATATCAATCAGAATTTCCTTCGCTTTTATTTCCATCTAACGATCACAGACAGTAAAATAAGTGCTGCGAATAATCATACTTAGTGAAACCAAAAAAAACTATGCTCCTTCGTGTACAACTAGCGCTCACGCACACACCATGCACCTGAAGGATATTTGCTTTTGCGATGCTTACCGGACGATGCCGCGACATTGTACTGAGAAGGGTGAGCACGGTTTGAGGTGTATGTTTGTGCATGAGCGCTGGTTGTACACGAAGTAGTTTTTTTGGCATCACTAGATTGTTCGCAGCACTTCGTCTATATTTTTCACGATGTCTACGCTAACGATGTTATTGTTTTGGGTTTTTAATCCTCTTTATAAGTGCGCCGCAATTATCTTTGTATCGCACTTTTTGAATTTGGAACACCTTAGTGTTCAGCGCGAAAGAAATCGAACGCAAATATTGTTTGAATAAAGACTGGCTGGTACGACGGCCCATAGTCACGCCGCCGGTTGAATAAAAAAAAAACTAATTAAAAACGCGCGAACTACACGCCCGCGTTTTCGTCAATTTTCACGGATTGTTGTTGTTGTTGTTTGTTTTGAAAAATGAATTCTTCAAGTGACAGTGAAAGTATATAAGTATAGAATTAACTCCTGAAAGAATTAGAACTGACGCAAGAAATGTGATGGATAATCTGTTACCTGCAAAATCGGGGGAGAAATATATGAAAGCCTATGGTAATTTTATTGAATGGAGAAATGCAAGAGGCGCCAAGAATTTTTATAATTGCGAAAATGTCTCAAATGTAAATATAAGTTTTTAGTTGTTTTATTATTAGATACTATATAATTTTAATTTAGTTGTTACTCTATGTTTTATTAAATAATAATATTACAATAAAATATGAGGCGCCTTTTATTTTCTCATAGAGGATGAAGAAAAGTAGAGTGTATCACTCGGGCGCAAAATATATTTTTGGCTAGGCCGAAGTACTTTGAATCCCTCGCTACGCTCGGGGTTCTACTCTAGAATCCCTTACTTCGCTCTGGATTCAAAAAAGCGCCCTCGCCAAAAAAATATGATTTTGCTCCCTTATGATACAATCTACTATTATGTGACTCTTACAAAGAATTGTGCATCTTGGGTTTTTTGTGTCAATGGGGTTGATCAACTTTGTTGCTACCAACCACTATAACAATGTATAGGTCTAATATTTTTCTTTAATGACCTTAATTTTCTCAGCTGACGATCTTCTACCCGGCCCTGGTATCGTGAAGGGCGGTGATGTCTGGGCTCTCGTCATCAAGTCAGTGAGGGCTTCAGACGCGGGTCTGTACATGTGTGAGCTGAACACAGAACCACCCGTCAGGAGCTTTCATAGACTTACAGGTTTGTACGATATAGTTAACAGATAACATATTTAGGAATAGTCTTAAACTGTTCTTGTAATTTTCTACATTAGAGTTTATGTGTTCATTTTCTACATTTGATGGCACGTTTAATTCATTAGCTAAACCTAGTACGAGTCGGATTCCCGCACTGCAAGAATTTGTACAGCCTAAAGATAATAGATCCGGGGCTGTGAAAGTGACTGTTAAAATTATCATAAAATTTCTTATGATTAATGGTAGATTCATAGATACGAGTAGTGTTGCATAAAAATCGACTATCGATCTATCGATAGTCCCCCCCTAAAATCAGTCATACTATCGATAGTATCGATTGGCAGGTTTGCAACAATACTTTTGATATTATCGATAGTATGATTGATTGAGGGTTTTTCGATACTATCGATAGACAATCGATAGTCTATCGATTGTCAGGCAACACTAGATACGAGTACGCGAGAGCAAGAACGGCCTATCTGATGTTAAAATAATATAATTAGTATAATTTTAAGATTGTTATATACAAAATTTTAATTTAATATCTTTGTTTTCCCTTTACTGTTGCCATCTCTTGGTGTTTCGAGGAATCAAAGTAAGGCCATTTTGGATCTACAATAACAGATTTTCGACGGAAATAGGTCCACTAACTCCCTTTTAAATAAAATTTTGCTTAGTTCATTCATGCTCTCGCGGCCTGTAGATTCTTCCAGTTATTGGACTCTCACTCACTGAACATTAGAATAGCTAACAAGTTACAGCAGTCAGCAATACATGAAAGAATAAACACATTTTTTTATAAATACCAAAGATATTAAAGTTTTTTGACACACCAATCTCTTTCAGTTATATCAAGAGGGTTAACACCTCCAGAGAATCAAAACGTGACAGACAGCTACTCAGCGAACATCCCCACGCTGTCATCCCTAGCCTTGTCCCACAACTACACTGACTGCTGCATCGCCGCCAACGTGACCAAGACCTGCCTCGGCTTCTGCAGCATCCAGACCATCCTGGAGGGGACCGGGCAGGACCCGGAAACTTGTCAGCCTGACTTCCCTGCTATTGTCAAGTAAGTTAATTTAGTAATCTTCCGAAAGACTCCCGGGAGTTCTATTAAAAAAATCAACGTCGTTTTAAAGGTTAACGGCGTTCTTTACTAAAACTGTTATAAGATGAGTAATATTTCTTGAATATGATTTCTGGAATCCGCGTTTGAAATCTTAAATAACATTAGGACAGATTAGGACTTAGGAAGATTGGTCATAACAATCATTCTGTGAATCTTATCAGAAATTCATTATTACAAGAAGACTTTATTACTTATATTGTCTGACTTGTAGAATACTGAAGTGTCCTCCAACCAGGCTGGGTGTTTTTGCCTGGCGGGCCGCAAACCAAAGGTTGATGTCAGGCGTTCGTATTACGAGTAACTAAGTGTGCATATTGGTCTTACCATAAACTTAATGATACTAAAGACTTCGCGCCTTTTTCAAGCATTGCAATATAGAGGGCTAAATTACAGTTCTTCAATATTTCATATTAATACAATATTAAATGATAATAATCAATAATTAGTTAGAATTAAATATAATATTGAATTATTGAATTGCAGAGCTAAACTATAGCCACCATTATTATTAGTTCACATGTATCGCGATAGATGTCACCACAGTTTAATGCATAACAGCATAAAATAAAGCAATTGAAGGCCGAGTAATATTGGAAGTACTAGGCGAGGCGCCAGACGAGTCCTTTTTAACTAAACGAGGCCGTTAATTGCTATTTCGGCCGAGACTTGTATAATACTTTTCTCACATTTGAGACGAAATAATACACCAATTAACTCAACAATCAGAATCAGAATCAGAATAATTTATTGCTTAACTGTTACATATAATGTGCGGTTGACATTGCAGATAATAGTATTTAGTAAATTAACAGTTTACCCATATCGGACATGTAATATTTAAAGACATCAATACTGTCGTTATACATTCTTAAAGGAATTATTTAATACTTTCATTCGCGCCAATTTGCCCACGCGCGGTTCTTGTTCTATTTTCAAACTTTTGAAAATGCGCATTCAGCCTTTATAGTGATAAAATATCGTGTTTAGTTGTACTTTAAAAACCTCGCTAGCATAATTAAAAAAAAACTGTCAATCTATTTCTATTTGTTTCTATTATTGTCGTGTTGGAAATTTCGGGCGTGTTATTTTGTTGCGTACGGAAAAGAGCCAATTTATGTATTTTCTTTTTAATGAAGCAGTTTCCGAGCTAGTGGGAGAAAAAGTAATAACCATTTAAGCTTCGCAACTATTTAGAGTCACACAATCCGCAAGCAATCCATAAAGGCCGTAAGTTTTAAATAACAACCTACAGTTACTTATGTATCGAAACAGTTGCGCAGCAAAATCGCCAAGTCCCTTGACCTTGACGTCGGTAATCAATCACAATATTTTAGTAAGATGGATTGTTTTAGGCGTTTGATGTTACCAACTATCCTCAGTTTTTCAACAGCAATTTATCAAGAGCCTGCCATCAATTTGTAAGGGTCTAATAAAGTCTGACTTTTCTATCAACTTGTGGATGCCTGGAATGTACGCGTCAGATAACACTTTAATAGACTTCGTATTTCCTGCCAAAAGACCAAATAACAAAACTTTATTCTAGAAATAACTTTTTATCTTTTAAAGTGTTGTTAATTTTAGTTTGTAGAAACTGACTACTTTCTTTGTCATCATCATCACCACCCCAGACCATTATCACTCACTGCTGGGTAAGGTTTGCTGGTAGAAAACTCATTTTTATTTAAGCTCGCCTTTGTAATCTCTATTTTTTTCTTACTTGTCTTATTTAGTAAATAACTTGGCATGTCTTTTAATGCAATTATAATTATCAAAAGTCATTATATTAACAATGTCACACACTAAATAACATTTGTTAACCTAATTACATGTGCAGAACTTCACATTCACTTCTTAATTCTGAGAAGAGGCCCGTGCCCAGCAGTGGGACAGTAATGGGCTGATTATGTTCATGTGCAGAACTAGTAATTATATTTTATCAGTAGTTATTTGAATTAAGAGATGTGGCAAGATTGTTTACTAAATAAGACAAGAGAAAAAAAACAGAATATACATTTAATTTCTATTTATAAGTTAATACTGTATTTTTATGGTGTACAATAAAGAATAAGAATAGACAAACAAAACATCAATGAGTGGGCTAAATCTGTTGGCCTCATGGTCAATCCAACTAAATCACAAGCTCTCATTATTGGTGGCAAATACTACTTCAATCTCTTGGATCAGTGCCAGTCTCTTCCGCCGGTTTTGTACGACTCCGTCCCTATAGCTTATTCCAAAAGTGCCAAGAATTTAGGTGTGTTTATTGATTGCAATCTCTCGTGGAACGTCCACATTGCAGAAGTAAGCAGGAGGGTGTATTACTCATTTCAGTCTCTCAAACGGCTCCAGAAGTTCCTGCCTTTTCCTACTAAAATCACTCTTGCCCAATCTCTTCTTCTTCAGCTTTTGGATTATGCTGATGTCTGTTTTCTTGATGCAACGGAAGAACTTTTCAATAAACTCGAACGACTGCAGAATCTGACAATCCGCTTCATTTTTGGCCTCCGGAAATACGACCATGTGTCGGAATTTCGGATGCAGTTGAAGTGGCTGCCTATTCGGCGTCGTCGAGATACTCACATTCTTTCTCTTCTCTTCTCCGTTCATCACAATCCTAGTTCTCCATCTTATCTTCAGGAACGCTTTGAGTACCTTGTCCCCAGGGGAAAACCTTGCCACTCATCTTCTTCCCTTCTCCTCCGTATACCCCATCACACAACTAGCCGTTATGATGGTTCTTTCACCATACGTGCAGTGCGTCTGTGGAATTCTCTCCCACACTCTTTGCGCGATAGCCCGTCACTGAATGTCTTCAAGAGAAGAATTAAGGAACATTTCCTCTCAACATGAGTTATATTACATGTTATGTATTATGTATCTATATATATATATATGAATGTATATATTCTTATGTATCTATTATATATACTTAAGTATCTATATATTATTTATATTATTATTAGCTAGTACTGTAAGTAAATAAAGTAGGTTTAATTTATGTTGTGCACTTGTTTCTGTCCTCTACATTCAACATCTCTCTATCGCTCTAAGGTTTGCTGTTAGAAAACTCAGTTCTGAGTTAAGCTCGCCGATGTACATAAACTTTCCTACTGTAATATAAATGTATATCTGTGTGTACAATAAAGAATAAGAATAGAATAGGCCTCCTTTGTTGTTGCCAGCCTCTTCGATCTTGTGCGTCCCTCATCCAGGTGTTTCCTACGGCTTTGGTGGCGCTTTTAGACGGCCCGGGGATCTTATTTTGTGCTAGTGTTAATTAATCGGCTGGTTATTAATTATGTCTTTCTTAGGCTTGAGTTCACCAACAAAAATCTCTGGTTTTTGGTATCTTAAATTCCGTAATCGGCTGTTTAATCGTATAGTTAACGTTGATGAGCACCGGCCTTAAGAAGTCAGATTCTGTGCTCATCAGCATTATCAATTGGTTTATTGACGACAGTTTTTTTGGCAGTTCAAGTTTGTTGGAAGACTGTATTTTGATTTTTAATTTTTACAACCTTTAGGAAAATCTACAAAATATTATCAGTTGAATAATGGATGGAACAGCTCATTCAATTTTATCAGTCCTGTTTGTAGGTACATTAATTTGGGAAGAAAGATACATTTTTTTTAAATGGGATCCTAAGTCACAATACTCCATTTTTTTTTTACAACAAAATCCTATTTTCCACCAGGTGCATGGCAGATGGACGCAACCACGTCCCCTGCTGCGTTCAAGAACGAGTACCCGACATCTGTCAAGATGTCTGCAGAGGAGAGTTCACTCCTGTCACTGACAACATCAAGACTCATTACTCCTGCGCCTCATACATGGAGAAGACGCTAGCCTGTATTGTTGAAGGCATTGGTAAGTTATTCATGACGATTTAAGATGTAATAAGAATAATAATCTGCTGCTCTTTGAAAACAGAACGATTCTCAAGCTTTGATCACTGTTTAAAACTAGTTTTGAGTTGAGCTTTGATTTTAGAATAAACCTCGAGCATAGATTCATCGATCACAGTTCAGCTGAGCTTAGCTTTATTCTACACTATCACCGCCGCAGGTGCGAGCTGAGATTTGACCTGTAATCACTCAAGTATGGTCGAGACCACGCTTGAGTACAGATTTCTTTGCTATTTCAGGTTATATTCGTGTGTTACGTTGTTGAATTGAAGTATATAATTACCGTATTGGAATAAGACAGACGATGCTCAAGTAACGATTCTATCCACAGAAATAGATAGAGTAGAATGGTTGTAATCACAATTTTACTTGCGATACATGCGTGGCAACTACGCCTTGCATATATTGAGGTCATTAATTTTAAAAAATTAACTTTAATCAAATGTACTTTACAGCTTTTGTTTCTGCAGTTAGAAACAGCACAATAAGACATTTTTGTGGGTTTTTGTTACAGTATTTACAGAAACAAGTCATAAGTAGAGGTGTGTAACTCAGCGCAGAACCGGTTCAAATATACAGATCAATAAGCTTGAGCTGTTGAGCTGCAGCTCAATGACAAAATACGCAGCTCACGGCTCAAAGAATAGTATATATCTGTGCGACAACGTTTGCTGCACGGAAGATAAAAGATGTCTATATAGATAAAAACCTGTTTGAACCGGTGAGCTGGAGTGGCGACAGATCCGCGATGAGTCGCAGAATCAGCGAGCGAGCGCAGCTCAAACAGATCGAACGGTCTTTAAGCTCAGCGACTCGCATCACAGATCATAACTCGAAGTAGGCAGATACACAAATTGAGCCGGTTCGCAGCTCCGGCTTACTGACCTGAACCGTGAGCTGAGCTGCAGCTCACGCATTTTTGTTGAGTTACCCATGTCTAGTCATAAGGCGTACTGAGAAAGGCTTTGAAATGCCCTGCACTATGGTCCAGAGTGTTGGCACGCGTGCCCTGCCCACTTTTCCATTCTATCTATTTCTGTGATTCTATCCTTAAGTAATGATCAGGTGATTGAAGATCAAACTGGACTTAGGTACGTTCTGTAATAGGAACCCTAGAATTTCCACCATTTTGACTTTCAACTCCTTTACAGAACTCCTCCCAAGTCCTCCCGAAGACGTTGAAGTGGAACCTCTAAACGAAAAGCAACTAAACGTATCCTGGAGTCCTCCAGTGGAAAATACAGATTCTGTTATAGAATACATAGTTAACGTTACTACACTTCGTTCCTTCGATGCGCATCTGATCGATCCTTCAGAGAGTTCGATCAAGAACAATGGAACGATGAAGAGTTTACTGCCGATGACATACAAGGTGCCCCCGAATAAGACTTTCTTCGTTCTGAACGATTTGCTGCCGTTCACAATGTACGAGGTCACTGTGACTTCGTATAATATTCACGGGTCCAGCTTGCCGAGTTACGCGATCAGGTGAGTCAAATATTTTGAATTTTGATAGTTTCATGAAAACCTAGTCTAGGTGGTATTGCAGTTGTTATGGGCAATAATAACCGCTTAAAATCAAGTGGGCCTTTAGCCCGTTACGCCATCCGATAAAAATAAACATAAAACCTTTTTTGTTTTCTCTCTTATTTGTGAAAATTTTATGGATTTCACATGAAACATTTCCAGTTTGAATTAAATCAGCATTGGAGTATCTTTCCTGAATTTGATGGTTCACTTTTTTACTCTTCATTCGAAGAAGGTACCTTTTAGATCCCGTTTGTTTTACAGTGTCATGTAGTTTATTAATCTCTAATGAGATATGGGGTATATACAATATACGTTGTTCACAATTCATCTTTGATACCTTTCTATATCTTTCCACCCAAGGTCTCTAACACTGACTCCTGGTAAGATGAAGTCAACAGAAGTAGCTGCAGCTCCCAAGCTGCCTGATGTGCGGGGCTGCTGCGTGTCAGCCGGGGTCAACCACTACGGCTGCGTCGACAAGCTCTGTGACCCCACCAAGACCTTCGAGATTGCAGTAAGTTGGGGGTCATCGAACATCTAAATGTCGGTGTTGAGCTCATGAATCGTCATCATCATTTTGAGAATTATTATTGTTCTGTCAAATAAGATCATAAAATTGCAACCTTTTTTGCACAAATTATCATCACACCTTAAAGTTGTTTTGGGTTTTTCTTAACTTCACAGGTATTAGGAATTATATTATTATTTATTATTAAGGTTGTCTGGAAGATATCGCTATTAGCGATAAGACCGCCAATGTACCCTTATTTTACATGTTAGTCCTAAGTTTAATAATGTTATTGGTGTACAATAAAGAATATTCTATCTATCTATCTATCTATTAGAAGCTATTCATTTACTTACAGTTTCAACTGCTCACAACATAACATATTTGCATGCTACATTATAAGCAGAAGTATATATGAACATTATACCAAATAAGAACCACTGTTTAATACTGCAACACTGTACTTCGAGCGTATAAAAATATATTGATTGGATTTGATTTAAAAATGAGGATCAATGTCACCTTCGATTAAATGATCGTTATCAAATGAATACTAAATAGAACACAAAATATTTCTTCGATCTTTAATACCGATCATATTTTTGCAAGCTCCCAAAACTTCTATAAAAGATAAAACGTCATAGAGTTCTTTAGTCTATTAATATCCTAAGAAATGAGTTCAATTATTTTGATAGAATCTAAATAACAGGCCTATGTTCAGCAAGGGACGTCTTTTGGCTGAAATGATGAAATAACTTAAAAACAAGACAAACAAACAAACAAGACAATGTATAATTAACACCGAAAGTTAAAACGATCAACTGAAACGAAGTTTTTAAAAAAAACCAACCCTGAAATCGCGAAAAAAAATCAGTTGGTCTCTACATTTGTTTTCACTTAAATCGATAAAATGTAGGATCCACCTGTTTTTTTTTCGCGATTTCAGGGTTGGTCCCATAGTAAAAGTTGTTATAACGATGAGTACAATGACTCCTTTTCGGGAAAGAAGCAATTAAAATTTCAGCATGTATATGGCATTATTTTCAAATCCCTATTCAACACATCAGCAGAGTTGAAAAATGAAACACCGTCAACCATCATAATTAGAACACACATCAAACAAACAACTAACCCTGTCATCATCATCACTTGTGACTAACGCGCATCACCCACGAGAGCCATGTTTAACCCTCAGCTGCAGGTAACAGACCTGATGATCTGCGCGCCCTGGGCCGGCGTCACGTTCGGCTGCCTCGCCAACGGCATGGACCACACACCCTGCTGCCGGTCGAAGGGACTGCCGGAGTCGTGTCTGCCGTTGTGCAGCGGGAACATTACTACGTTGGACTTCAATCATTTCAAGTGAGTTTGAACCACATCTCGTCACTCAATACGATATGAATGCTAGCACCACCTACATACACAAGATTACGTCTGTATACGAACGCACACACACGTGTTGGTTAGGGATGCACGCCGCTTGTAATGCCGACTGGGCTCGAAGCGCTTCTCAGTAGTTCTCAGAGATGGCGTGCTTGTATAGCGACTGGCGATTGATATCCATTGCAATCTTGCAGTCCAAGTGCCGTCAAACAGCGGGAACGTGCGGGGCGCGGGCAAGGTATGTTGAATTGGCGGGGGGTGGCAAGTGGCCGTTCTGTTCGTTAATACTATTAGATATTCTGTGACTTTACGATAACCAGTAAGCCTCTAGATGCCAATTAGTCGGATACCCCCGGTCAGCAAGCATATGCTGTAGTAGCACTGTATATCATACACCCCGCCGCCAATTAACTCCATCAGCGAACGGCACCAATCATACTATCGAACTTTTGAGCAGAACAATCATACTGCGCCGTCCGCCCCCGGTCCCCCCCGCACACATTTTACGACTGTGACTATGTGTGCAAAACTTTGTTTATGCGGCGTCTTGGGGCTTTCTGGTCTGTGAAACTGTATTACGGATTTTTTGCAATCACAATCTAACTAATTATGTTATTCTAAGGGCTGAAGTGATTTTTATAAAGCATTGTCGGTTTTCAGGGGATATTTGGACTGCTTCCGAATAACGTAACTCACTCGCGATCTAAATCATCCAGATGTCAATGTTCATTGCTCCGTGTGTTTTGACAATCCGTGTTATCGGCAACTACGTACCACGCAATGACTGTAGCTTTAATTTAAAAATGAAATCTAATGTCAAAGTGAATGCATTACACAATTGCCCCATTGGTACATTCCGATTTTGAATAAGCAGCAACGCTGTGTCTTCAGTTTAAACAAACTGTTACCTACTATATTGAAAATACCAAAAACTCTTTTAGGCCATAACACAAGGCAGCTGTAATGTTGTTACATCCCGGGATGCACCTTTATACATTATCTTGAACTATCGCACACGCAGCAGGTAACGTAATGTATATCTCTCCTTCATTGACTGCCGCAGATCGAGATATATTGGGATATATGTTGATGTATATTTCAGTATCGCTCGGTATCTTAAAGATGAAAGATGTAGAAATATACATTAGGTATCGCTGTCATGTATTGCATGTGCTGCTATGCTCCTGAAGGATCTTATAGCAAGATCGGCAAGATTTATTGAAATATATCATAATTAAGATACATTTCTACATTATAGCTCCCGTGTGTTACGTACCGTAAAACGGGGTAATGAATAGGATTGCAGGGGTGAATAGGGACAAAATTAGGCAAGGATTTCGACATTGAAATAAGATAGTTTGTTGACGACAAAGACTTCAAAAATAGGGACAAAATTGGGCAAGGATTTTGACATTGAAATAAGATAGTTTGTTGTCCACAAAGACTTCAAAAATAGGGACAAAATTGGGCAAGGATTTTGACATTGATATAAGATAGTTTGTTGACCACAAAGACTTCAAAAATAGGGACAAAATTGGGCAAGGATTTTGACATTGAAATAAGATAGTTTGTTGACCACAAAGACTTCAAAAATAGGGACAAAATTGGGCAAGGATTTTGACATTGAAATAAGATAGTTTGTTGACCACAAAGACTTCAAAAATAGGGACAAAATTGGGCAAGGATTTTGACATTGAAATAAGATAGTTTGTTGACCACAAAGACTTCAAAAATAGGGACAAAATTGTGCAAGGATTTTGACATTGAAATAAGATAGTTTGTTGACCACAAAGACTTCAAAAATAGGGACAAAATTGGGCAAGGATTTTGACATTGAAATAAGATAGTTTGTTGACCACAAAGACTTCAAAAATAGGGACAAAATTAGGCAAGGATTTCGACATTGAAATAAGATAGTTTGTTGACGACAAAGACTTCAAAAATAGGGACAAAATTGGGCAAGGATTTTGACATTGAAATAAGATAGTTTGTTGTCCACAAAGACTTCAAAAATAGGGACAAAATTGGGCAAGGATTTTGACATTGATATAAGATAGTTTGTTGACCACAAAGACTTCAAAAATAGGGACAAAATTGGGCAAGGATTTTGACATTGAAATAAGATAGTTTGTTGACCACAAAGACTTCAAAAATAGGGACAAAATTGGGCAAGGATTTTGACATTGAAATAAGATAGTTTGTTGACCACAAAGACTTCAAAAATAGGGACAAAATTGGGCAAGGATTTTGACATTGAAATAAGATAGTTTGTTGACCACAAAGACTTCAAAAATAGGGACAAAATTGTGCAAGGATTTTGACATTGAAATAAGATAGTTTGTTGACCACAAAGACTTCAAAAATAGGGACAAAATTGGGCAAGGATTTTGACATTGAAATAAGATAGTTTGTTGACCACAAAGACTTCAAAAATAGGGACAAAATTGGGCAAGGATTTTGACATTGAAATAAGATAGTTTGTTGACCACAAAGACTTGAAAAATGTTCTGCCATAATTGGATAACATAACATAACATCACGCCTGTATTTCCCCGAAGGGGTAGGCAGAGGTGTGATAGTACACCCACATTTCGCCAGTTATGTTATAGTCCCATGTAATAGGGGGCGAGCCTATTGCCATTGACCGGGCACAAATCCAGACTCCGGGCTGCTACTGAGAATTTCCTAATGAAAAAACCCTATAACACTTTGCCCAACCCGGGAATCGAACCCAGGACCCCACGCTCAGCAGTCGCGCTTGCAACCACTAGACCAACGAGGCAGTCTAATAATTGGATAAACATTCTAGAAGTCTCGTGGCAACAAACTATCTTAATCCTTATCCACTTTTTTTCCTATTCAGCCCTGCATTCTTATTCATCCCGTTTTACCCGGTAGTTGTCAAATACCACGGATTTGTACTAAATATATATAAAAGCAAACTAACTAACTTCTACCTAAACCATAAAATGCGAACATAAAAGTTTTATCCGACCTGAGTTTCATTCACAGACCAGTAAGCCTCTAGACGCCGATTAGCCGGACACCCCCGGTCACAACGCATATGCAGTAGCACTGGATATGATACGCCTCGTGGCCAATCAGAACGTCAGTCCGTCCGCGAGCAGCACCAATTATACGGAATCGTACCACCGAACTTTTGAGTCGACCAATCATAACGCACCGTCCGCCCCCCGGTCCCCGCCAACATTTTACGACTGCTTTCTAATGCAAAACTTTGTTTAAGCGATGTCTTGAGGCTTACTGGTCTGTGTATTCGACCCACTTTTCGCTAAATTGGTAACACGAGTAATTGGATTAAAAATTAGACCCAATTTCCTAGAAAATCAATTCGAGATGTAGACATCTCGATTCATAGGAATCTTATCAGATTATTTCTAGAAATAAAATACAAAATTTAAACAATTTTTATTTAATGCTTCTAAACCGAATTCTTGGAAAAAAGCGTTATAAATGAATATAAATCCTTAGTAACCTCAGCTTCAAAAGTAATAGGATTACTTGGTTATGATTAGTTAACTTAAGACCTAAAGCGTTATTTTTGTACGAAATTATATTCATAAAGTTCAAGACATTTATTTCAACTTTTAAGCAACAAAAATGGATAAAGCATTCTAACTTTGAAGCTATATTCTGCTTTATTTTTAAACTTTTATGAGCCACCTTCTAAAAATATTCTAAAATATGATTTTTGAACTACATTTATCTAAACAGGATTAGTTGTAAAGTTTCTCAAGCCAAAACTTTGCCCACTATCAGACGTAAGTTTATTTGTAAGTATTCCGCCCGTATCGAAGTTAGTTGTAGCTTATACTGGTAGACCCTAACTTGAGATATATTCCGAAGTTTGTTTCACAAAATATGAATATGCTATAGCTCTGGTTATGCTGTGGACTTTTCGAGTCCTAAGTTTGATTTGAAGGTCCGTTAAAACTGTTCTGTTTTCTAATTATATCTAATGATGTATATAATGGGAATCGTGTGCTTAATATTATGGCATATAGGAGATGACGATTTAGCATACTGACTAAATACTCAAAAAATAAGTCCAATTTTAGAAACCACCTTTCATGTATACCTTATATGTACACTTTCTTATGAAGATACAGAAGGTCTGGTCATAAATTAATAATTCTCACACAATAATACATCAACACACAAACATACTCACATCTCCATACATTATACATACTCACTCAAATACTTAGATGATGATATAGTAACTATTTGTATTTTATCTAAATATTTATTTCACTGGTTTTATTTTTGATTATGTTTTTATAAGCACGGTTATTGCATTATATTCCTGTAGAATCAGGAGGTGGGCGATAGCAGTTGTAACACAGTGCATACTACTGCAGCTGCTATCGTACTCTTGTACTCTTGTACCTTGTTATACTTGTAATAATGTTGCCCAATAAACGTTATCTTATCTTATTTTTTAAATCTCCAGACGAATTAAATTTCATCTGAAAGACGGTGATATTTCAAGAATCACGGAATTTTAAAATAATCTCTCAAGCCTTTGAAAGTGTTTTCAACTTGAATACGTCACAAATAACAAGGATCCTTATACAAAGAGTCCTTTAAAATATACAAATTATGGAAATAAAAATTCGCTCACGAGCAGGGCACGATTCTCCAGGAGTAGATATTATATCAATCAATCAAATCAACTCAGCCTATCGCAGTCCACTGCTGGACATAGGCCTCTCCCAAGTTGCGCCACAACGCTCGGTCCTCTGCCTTCCGCATCCAGTCCCCCCCAGGCACGTTCTTTAGGTCGTCGGTCCACCTGGCAGGGGGGCGCCCTACGCTGCGTTTGCCGATTCGCGGTCTCCACTCAAGGACTCGTCTGCTCCAACGGCCATCGGTCCTTCGACAGACATGGCTAGCCCACTGCCACTTCAGCTTACTGATCCTACAAATATATATATATATATATAGATATTATATCACTTTCGATAAATATCGCAAGAACTGTCAAAATATCGAATGAATTCGTTTCCGTATTCCCGAAAAGTCACGGTAGATAAATATCCATCGAAAACCATTAGATATGCCACGAGTGGTCCAGAGCAGTCGATAATGCTGTTTGTGATTACAACCATTCTACTCTATATATTTTTGTGCTTCCAAACTTTCGTATTTATAATATTAATAGGATAAAAAGTTACTTACATGATCTGAATCATGCCAAATATCCAAATCCATTCAGCCATTTCACCGTGACTGAAGGACAAATAAACAATATTAGTAGGATTAGTAGCAAGTAGGATGTATGACATTGATCTAACAGAAACCCTGGATCTTAACACACTGTTCCCCACCAGGTGTCTCCGCTACATGAACTCCTACACCAACTGCCTGCTCCGTGGCTACGGCGTGCTCCCTGGCGCCCCCTCCCGCCTCTACCTCACCAACATAGATACTGACTACGCAGTGGTCCACTGGTCTCCTCCTGCTGCATTAGCAGACACCGTGCAGTACTACAACTTGCACTACAAGACGCTGCAGGCTGGGGATGAGTACAGGATTCTGGAGAAGGTAAGGGTAGAAAGTCAATAAGTGTCCTAATCAATGAAGTGTAGAACCGTAAAGTAGCAAGAAGACTGGCTCTATCGCCACCAATTCACTCACAGTAATGCTAGGTTTTGAGATCTCTTTTGGTAGAAGTCTTCAGTCAACAGTCAAATTATATTGTGAATCGAACGTTTGGTGATGAAGTGGTCTCTTGAGCTTCAATCACACACACCACCAGAAGCTTTGAGAGACACCGTCCAGTACAACAACTTGCATTACAAGACCTTGCAGGCACAAGATGAGAACAGGATTCTGAAGATGGTAATGGTATGATTAACGAAGATGGAAGTCAAATAGACTAGGTTTCTAGGTTGATGACGAACAGAACCGTTACTGCTGCAAGAACATTGACTCTGCCACCAACAATTTGGTTAGGATACTTTATCTACACTCGTATCGTAAAATTCGAATTATGAACTCGAAAGTAATGTCATAATGGCATACTTTACCTACATGCACCTGTAATGAATTTAAAAAGTTTCATTACGATACAGTTTGCTGAACAAAACAATGCGGTAATTTAATTTTTTTTCCATAACCGCACACTTCAGCCCAACTAAGGAGTTTTTAATGTCACTTCGACCTAACGAAGGAGTTTTCAAACCTTTTTTTTAGCAGTCGTACAGTTTGGCACCAATGAGTACACAAAATTCAGGGTGGCGCCACTTGTCATACATTGAAATTTTTTATCCTTTAAAATCGCGATTTTGGCAGAACTTTTGATTGTCATATTGCTTTTAATTATATTTAAGTGTTTACAGGCATATTTTTTGTACGATAAAACAGAGATTGACGGAATCCTGACAAGGATAGAAAATTAGTTCCGATTATAATGTTTTCGCCAGACTATATTTTATTATCTGTGTAGGCGCGCACCAGCGCGCGTGCGTGGCCGCGCGCCACGGCCTACTGGATTTGGACATCGTTACTTGTAAATTTATTGTTATTTTTTACGTTATTATTATGGTTTTGTGTGTCGAAAGTTTTATTCTGGGCAAAAATATCTGACTACAGCAGTGATACTGAACTGAGGAGAATATGACCCCGCCTGAATTTCTGGATGCAGCAACGTAAATGACGAACAATCTTTTACCAGAGAAATCAAGAAAAACAACGACAATGTTACCTAGATTTTGACTTTGGTATTTTATTTAAAATTGTATGAGTGTAGATAAAATAGTGTATGAAACTGACATAATTAGGTATTAAAACACTCGTGTGATACTATTAAAAACCTCGCCTACGGCTCGGTTTTTAAACTCACACTCGTGTTTTAATAACCCCTATTATGCAACAGTTTCATAAACTACTATATCAGTACTCTTCTGACGGTTATCGATACAGTTCTCGGTGGTGTGTGTAGACTGCCAACTCGCACTAAGCCAGGGTGGTGAACTTCGCATTCAGAGAAAAGGCCCATAACCATGATAACGACTTTCCGGTTAAATCTGTCCAAAAAAATTATGGCATGGCAGACCCAAACCACCAATCACAATCAGATGGTATGGCAGTTTTAACCTCTCACCAATATCAAAGGATGCTGTTAATATAAAACAAGGTTCTTGAGAAGATATACAGAAATTGTAAGCAAGATAGATAATAAACTCAAACATGGAATATAGTCCATAGGATAGAAAATACATGACGGTGGAATGCCATTATGTTACGAAACTAGCTCAAGGAGCATACCGTGAACTCTCGTTAGAGTTAGTTTTAGCATTTCCAATGAACTCTGCTAATTAGTACTGCGTACTGTAGTACACACAAAGTTATGTAGAACTATGTGGCCTTCCCTATGAACAAAGGACTAGAAACAAACTATTTGTCGATTCCTAAAATAACTGCAGATTTACACTGACATAGTTATAATAAAACAAAGTTTAACCGGATTAAATCTCGTATATTATTTAAATTGGTTTCCCTGACGTTTCGAAAGCTTTGCAGCATTTCGTGGTCGCAGGTAGACTAAGATGACAAGCGTCTTTACAAATATTTCTAAAAAAATATTTTAATCTACCGTACAATATTATTAATTAAAATCGTTTCGATGCACGCAGTAATCACTCACAATATCATTATCTTTTACAGTGTTGCGTGCTGTTTGGGACTTGATTATTTTTAGGACTGGGTTCCAAACAGGTGGTAGCTGCCAACCATCTTCTCTATTAAAATTAGGATGTTTTTTAATTTCAATAGCCTCACTGAGCATTCTAGGTACGGTCGACCGCACGTCGGTGGTAACACTTTGACATTAGCAGCATCTTTATTTCGTAAGCAGTAAGGGCGGTTTTCGAATTGACGTGTTACCACTGTCATGCTGTCGACTGTACATATCGGTTTTCCTTCGCCAGAACTTGTGGTTTATCAAATCGAAGAAAATGGTTGGGTTTGTCTAGGGCATGTTCACACACTGCAGACTTTGTGGAGCGTCTGTTCTTGACGTCAGCTATATGTTCTTTAATTCTAGTGGCTATACTACGCTTTGTTTGCCCTATGTATGATAACCCACAATCACAATCAATCTTGTAGACCCCTGCATCTTGTAAGGGAATGTGACACTTCACCGGTCTGAGGAGTTGGCTGATCTTTCTTTGGGGCTTGAAATAGGTTTTGATAGAAGCACGCTTCAAGATATGACCAATTCTGTCGGTGACCCCTTTGATGAATGGTAGAACAGCAGGTTGACGATCAACTGTGCTGGGTTTCAGGCGGCGTTTGCGATGGGGATGTGGAGCTTGCAAGTTATTATGCTTGAGAACATGCTTCACATGGTAAAGTTCCCCTGCCAGGTGGTCGGCATCGCAGATGCGGTGTGCTCTCTGTAACAAAGATTTGGCCACGGTAGCTAACTGACAAGGATGGTGGTGAGATTCACCGTTCAAGTACCTGTCTGTATGGGTAGGCTTTCTATACACTGTATGACTAACAGAATGATCAGGATTATGGATAAGTTGTAACTGACATAGTTATTCTAGGTACCTATTTGTTTTGTGCAGGTCCACTCTCCGTACATTCTAGAAGACCTGGAATCCAACATGGACTATGAGATATACTTGGAAGCCGTCAACGAGCATGGAGTTGGAGACGCTTCTCCCAGACTTATCTTCAGGACACAGAGTCAGGTAAATACGAGTACCTTACTGAATCATTAAGAACCATCAGACCATACTCTCCAAAAATAATTTCCTTTCCCAGTTAATTTTAGTCTTAGATGTTATTGCTTTGCTTTTAGCTAAGATTTTATTAGGTGGTTTTTTTTTAGTTTAGGATGGCGAAACGAGCTGAAGGCCCACCTGATGTTAAACGGTTACCTTTGCTAATAACAACTGCAATAAAACCTAGGCTTTTGCCTAAATGGTACCGCAATTCGGTTCGCCAAACTGAGACATGAAGATGGAAAGACTCATGTGATTGTAATTTCACCGGCACGTACCGAAACATAGCAATGCAAGCATCACTATTTGACGGAGAAGTAGGTACGGTGACTACAGTCGAGCTCTTTCACAAAGGAGCTTTACTACTAGGTACTAAAAACTACTACTACTTTCAAAGTAAGAAAATCTTGATGGCTTAGATTTATTTTTAATTCTGTATTATTCTTAATAAACATCATAATCACCATCATCAGCCTGCCATTGTTGGGATATATCCGGTCTAATCAAGCCACTGACTTCAATCCTCGGCCACTTCTACCCAAGTCTTGGGAAATCGTCACTCCACCAAGCCTTTGACATTAAATTTCATACTAAATCCTATTCTATCTTCTCCTTAGGTGATAGAAGAAGAGGAAGAAGTAGCAAACTCGTACAATGTGACAGCGTGCTGTGAACGCGTGCAGTTAGCTGGAGTGTGCATGCCGTTATGCTCCTATGATGCCAAGATGTCGGACCTCAGGATGTTGGCACCGCTGTGTGCTCAGGACTTCCATAAACTGCTGAGATGTGGTGCTGGAGGTAAGATAATAACAACTTATATCTGTATATTTATTAATATTACACACACAAATACAAATTCTGCATAGACAGTGGAATACAGGCACTGCTTATATCGTCAAGAAATTCCTTCCGGCAGATCTGCGGTAGAAGACTTGGATGAGAGATGTAGATACTGTATACACTACGTTTAGTTGTTAGGAAACTGTTCGAAAAATAACTAGCGCAGAAGATTAGTTTTTACGGCTATTTTATTTAGATCTTAGACTCGACTAGCACACAAACTAAATTGTGATATTTTTGCTTGTATGGCAATTTGCACAATGGGTTTGTGTGTTTGGATTAAACAAATTTAAACTAACAGTAGATGTGGATAGTGTTACCTTATCCATTTCATAACCACTTGCAATGAAAACTTTCTGAACATTTTGTGTGGTTTCGTTTTTAAATACAATAAAATTAAGCGGCTTTTGGAATACCATTTATTTATTTATTTTTCGCGCATTTTCTCGCTCTAAAACCTTTTGATGTATCTAAAAAACTGTCATCAGTAATCCCGTATTGCATTAAAGCGCTAAACTGTTGACCACTTCTGCGTGTTTTTTTATACTATAAAATGGCGAAACGAGCTAAAGGCCCATCTGGTGTTAAGCGGTTACCTTTGCCCATAACAACTGCAATACCATCTAGGCTGTTGCCTAAATGATACCGCAAGTCGGTTCGCCAAACTGAGACATGAAGATGGAGAGACTCATGTGATTGTAATTGAATCCAGTGATTCAATTGCAACTTTGTACTACGATTGATGTAAGCAAGTTATTAGTGCAGGGACGGAGCAATCACCTAGCACCCGTAACACAGGTTGACTCCAAATCAAATCATTTTTTTGCAAATATGTGTAAAATAATAGATAGACTCCTGGCTCGGGACTGGGTTTCGCTCTGTCTCCCACGTAAAATTCCAGATGTATTTGTCGCTCAATCTAGTACTTAAATTGAACTGTACCCATACGTTTATAAATATATAAATACATAAAAATAAGGTAATTCAACAATACTAGTCTCATATCAAGTCTCATGTGATTGTAATTTCACCGGCACCCGTAACCTTCGCACCGAAACAGCAATGGAAGCATTACTGTTTGACGGCAGAAGTAGGTACTGTGGTAGTACTTCCCCGGATGAACTCTTTCACAAAGGAGCTCTTCTACTACTAAAACGTGGTGCGCTTATTATAGCTATAATTAACCCATTAAAACGCAGGTGAAGCCTAGGTGTAGCATTCTAGTAAATATGTGTGTGTGGTCCAGGTCGTAACCACGAGGCGTGCTGCACGCGGCGCGGCGTGCCGGCGTCGTGCCGCGGCGTGTGCGCGGGCGCCTACAGCGGCGGCGTCAACTCCTGCGTGCCGTACATCGGCAACATCGTGCAGTGCTTCGAGGAGGGTGAGTGCAGCGAGTAGCACGAGGCGTGTTGTACACGGTACCGTGCCGCGGCGTGTGCGCGGGCGCCTACAGCGGCGGCGTCAACTCCTGCGTGCCGTACATCGGCAACATCGTGCAGTGCTTCGAGGAGGGTGAGTGCAGCGAGTAGCACGAGGCGTGTTGTACACGGTACCGTGCCGCGGCGTGTGCGCGGGCGCCTACAGCGACGGCGTCAACTCCTGCGTGCCGTACATCGGCAACATCATGCAGTGCTTCGAGGAGGGTGAGTGCAGCGAGTAGCACGAGGCGTGTTGTACACGGTACCGTGCCGCGGCGTGTGCGCGGGCGCCTACAGCGGCGGCGTCAACTCCTGCGTGCCGTACATCGGCAACATCGTGCAGTGCTTCGAGGAGGGTGAGTGCAGCGAGTAGCACGAGGCGTGTTGTACACGGTACCGTGCCGCGGCGTGTGCGCGGGCGCCTACAGCGGCGGCGTCAACTCCTGCGTGCCGTACATCGGCAACATCGTGCAGTGCTTCGAGGAGGGTGAGTGCAGCGAGTAGCACGAGGCGTGTTGTACACGGTACCGTGCCGCGGCGTGTGCGCGGGCGCCTACAGCGGCGGCGTCAACTCCTGCGTGCCGTACATCGGCAACATCGTGCAGTGCTTCGAGGAGGGTGAGTGCAGCGAGTAGCACGAGGCGTGTTGTACACGGTACCGTGCCGCGGCGTGTGCGCGGGCGCCTACAGCGGCGGCGTCAACTCCTGCGTGCCGTACATCGGCAACATCGTGCAGTGCTTCGAGGAGGGTGAGTGCAGCGAGTAGCACGAGGCGTGTTGTACACGGTACCGTGCCGCGGCGTGTGCGCGGGCGCCTACAGCGGCGGCGTCAACTCCTGCGTGCCGTACATCGGCAACATCGTGCAGTGCTTCGAGGAGGGTGAGTGCAGCGAGTAGCACGAGGCGTGTTTTTTATTATTATTCCAAAATGGACTTGCGCTTGACCGCCATCTCACCTCCAGACTGGTTCGAGTTCTGAACCAAATCGAGCTAGTGTCAATTCCTTAAGTGACAGTAAGGAATTGACATTAGCTCGATTTAGTTCAGAATTCGAACCAGTCGGGAGTAAGGCGCCAGATATTAAGCAATGCTGCGGTCGACGGTGGTACACGCTTGCTCAGCAAAAACCTATTCACTCAAGCCTTGAAGACCACCAGATTATACTTATCGGGAAGCACAGACCCGGCAATGTTCAGGGGAAAGTTGGAGTAAAGGTTGAATTGTTCGTTCACCTTTGGCAGTCAGCCGCGCTACGAACCTGCTGACTGGCTAATCTTTACACCACGACATAGCTACCATCATTTTGTAGCTCATGTTGATACGACAAATGAAGAAGAGGAAGGTAGGTCTCTTGGCCATACGAGAATCTGGATCCTTTAGATTTCAGGTAGAAGCTACACCTGACAGTCTGATTGACTAATGCAGGATGGCAACAACTACCGGATGGGTAGGTGGCAGAAAAAACTGATCTGGACTATTATAGTAGTAGTATCCTAAAATTAGACCAAGTTTCTTTCTTTTTTAGTTCTTTTCGTTGCCTTTCAATTTCAAATCCTTTTTTTCGATAAGGAAACCTTTAGCGGCCTTATGGGGGAGAGGCTGGGATATGTTGGACTTTTATCGCACTAAAACTGCCTCGGGGGTCATCTTCAGCACAATATCCCCTATATTGTACTGAAGATGACCCACTGCAGAAGGACTGCAGGAATAGGTTATGCTACCGGTTCCTCCCCCTGTGCTACGCCTATAAGGCACGTAAAAGGTGAGACTTTTATCTCCCTGAACACCCTGTGAAGTGGAAAATATATGGCGACACTGTATCACCGCGTGGCAGCCTCATCCCTAAAGTCACCCTATGGACGGAAAAAGCCCCCACTCTGGATGACCTGAACCAAAAGGCCTGTTGTCAACATTATTAACAGATATGGTACCTTGCTAAACGACTCAACCAGTTCCTAATCTACAGAAAGAGTTGGTGTAACCTATCGTAGCTAAGACACAAACTACAAATTAACCCCTCTTTCCATCCCAGGTACGGGTCTGCTGCCAGGTCCTCCTCGCGAACTGCACGGAGTGGTACACTCCAGCAAGTTGTTCCTGGACTGGGCGGCGCCGCAAGATGGTGCCAACGCTACTTCCTACGTGGTGCACTGGCAGAAGATCGAGAATAACTCGCAGCCCTACAGCTATAATACTATGCAAAATACTTATAATGTAAGTCGTACTTTATTCCTTACTTTACACTAATACTATATATTTCAGGGGTTCCCGATCTTTTACCCTCGTGCCACCTCCAAATGTCTCCTATCACTACGCCCTCCCCCCCTCCTCTCATAAATAAAATAAAATAAAATAAAAATTTCTTTATTGTTCCAAAAAATATACATAACATTGGTTGAAGCCCTAGACCTCACACTAGGATTCCCTGTGTCGTGGGGTCTAGTCTCTTTCAGTCCAGAAGACATAGTTGACACGGTTCAGAATTAATTTAATGGTCAATGAGTTATAAATAACAAAAACAAAAAAACAGCTAAAAATATTGGTATCTTGTGTATGTGTGTGGGTGTGTATGTGGGGGATTGTTGTGTGTGTTTTTTGTGTGGGGGTTATCATAATGTCTTGTCTGTTAGAGTAGAACTACAAGGCCCGATGGCATGTGCCGCGTACGCTGATCCGCGTTAGGTAACTTGATCTGGATATACATACAGGCCACTGCTACCTCAGGGTTGTTGGCATCAAGATATTTTTCTAATACCAAGAACATACATTTTATGTACAGTTTATTTTTGAAGCCATCACGACCCCCCGTGGGTTACCACCCAAGTGGGGCGCGCCCCGCTGGTTGGGGAGCCCATGATGTAGTTGTTTTTAATAAAAAGCTATAGACCAACAACCATGACCTCTACTTTGTATGGAACTGCATACAATAGAGGAGTCAAAATGTATCCTAAGATCTACTCAAACGATTGAGATGAAACATACTTACATGCCTCAGTTTTTGAGTTTGACGAACCAATAACTGAAGCTTAATTTGAATTTAATTGCGATCAAGTAATGAGGTAACAAACAGATAGGCATAACTTCTAAAATATGTTTGATTTTACTAATTTCTAGTCCTCTTATCCAGATTGCGCGGAAAAAAACTCAATTTACAGACTTTTCAACCTTTACGATTTTATTTTAATATAGATTCTTGAATAAAGAAAAACTATACCACCATTTTTCTATCCTAAGTTAGGATTCCTAACGGATAACCATTAAATTCTTCTGTCCCAGTAAGCATTTTCCATTCGAGTTCCAACGCTACGTGCATTGGAAGTACACCTTAGTTCTAACAATAGATGTCTTACGTTCTAACTGGGTCGTATGCAGTAGCTAGGATTCAGTTAGACGTAGAATCGTACAATAAGTTTAGTTAAGCTATGAAGTGGAAAAAAAAATATAGACATCCTAGAAACCAACTGACTAAGTGCATCTACCTTATTTTTGTCTCAGCATCACTAAGGTTGCCGGGTAGAGAACGCATTTGGCGTTTTAAAATCACCTTTGTACCCTGCCATGTTATCATCATCATCCTCCTGCCCTTACCCCAATTTATTTGGGGTCGGCGCAGCTTGTTTTTTTCTTCCATACATCTCTATTAGCCGTCATCTCCGTGTTCACTTTCTTTCTATTCGTATCATCTTTCACACAATCCATCCATATTTTCTTCGGTCTCCCTCTTTTCTTATAGCCATCAACATTCATACTTAAAACTTTCCTCGTAACATGCTCCTCATTCCTCCTCATCACATGTCCATACCAACACAGTCTGTTGCTACTTAACTTCTCTGTCACTGGCGCTACTTTCAGACTCCCTCTTACATATTCATTCCTTATCCTATCCATTCTCGTTACACCACACATTCCTCTTAACATTCTCATCTCAGCTGCATGCACTTGCCTTACATTAATTCCTTTCGTATCCCAACATTCCGATCCATACAGGACAGCAGGTCTTATCATGGTCTTATAGATTTTCCCCTTTCCTGCCATGTTATGCATAAAGTATTAAACGTCTTGGACGTGCAAAAGTAGCTGAAAACAAAATATTACAGAATTACGTATGTGACTTAGGATAAGTCGGGACACGGAGTAAGTTCGTTCAAATGGGTTTTACGCAGAGGGTGGTAACATTTTTAATTGTTGGCGGTAATAGCATGTCTAGGAAGACATCGAGCTCGTCTCTCCATCTCTTGCATGGTCTGCCGCGACCCCGTCTCGCTGTCTCAGGGCTCCAGTCCTGTGTTATACGGGCCCACAGCTCATTTAGCATGCGGGAGACGTGTGCTGCCCAGTCTCAGTCCCAGCTGGCAGGAGGCGGCACAGAACCGCGATAGATGGAAAGAATTGAGGGAGGCCTTTGCCCAGCAGTGGAACAGTACGGGCTGAAAAAAATGCGTGTAGCGTCAGTTTATCCTGCACCTCACTTTAATGCACTTCGTAATATTGTAATGACACTTTCTGCGAAAAATCGAAAAATGCCATTTGAACGAACATACCCCGTGTCCCGACTTACCCCAAGTCACTATACCTAATTATTATTTATCATTGCTGTCACTATCCACCTAGGGCTTTTCCAAGAGGGTTCACGAATCACGACTGTAATTTCTACGCTGGGCCAAACCTGGTTACCGGCTGATCACCACAAGTTCTATTGAACTACAAAGTGAATCTCGCCAACCACCGGTGACCAGCAAAGCTTTGTCATAAATCAAAGCTGTGCTGGTCAGTACAGACAACAAGTCAGGTCACAACAGATACAGTTGTTGTTTAACCAACCAAAAATCTTCTGTCTGCTACTGACATATATTTACTGACTTATATTTGACTCAATAAGGGCTTTGGTAAAAATATAAATCAAGATACGAGCTACGGTTTCCTCCGTAAAATAATTTCTAAACATTAGTTACCTACCTAAATTCTTCTTTTGTACAGAAAATGAACGTCACAGACACGATGACTCATGTCGAGGGTCTGGAGCCAAACAGCACGTACCACGTGTTCGTGGTGGCTTCCAACATCTACGGGGAGTCGTTACCTTCCAGCATGCTGCTCTTCAATGTCACTGACACTGGTGAGTTTTCTGATCCATCATATAATGAAACATAAAAAATCACATGACATCATTATACAAGACTCAAGGTATGAAGGGCTCGTGGCGAAGTAGCTACCGCGCGAATTGTACGTTCTGCGAGGTTAAGCTGCTCTTGCCGCGGTCAGTCCGTGGATGGGTGACCATTTCGTTGCACATCGAGACCCCTCCGTGCCTTAGAGAGCACGTTAAGCTGTCGGTCCCGATTGCCATACGAATACCTGGGAATGACATATCTCAACGAAAAAGTCATTCGTTGAGATATGTCATTCACATACATTTTGATTGTTTTCTATTAGCATTGGCGATTGTAGATTGGCAACTTGGCTAGGGGGGCTGGTCTAACCTCCGAATGTCAGTATTACCAAATAACTGGGTTGCGGGGGTCTGATGGCAGTCGCTCTGTGTGAAATACTGATGTTCAGCCGCATCTGGTTAGTCTGGAAGCCGACCCCAATATAATTGGGAAAAGGCGAGTAGGATGATGAAAAGGTACGCACGGCTACAAGCTATCCATTTTCAGTATGAGCTGTAGCTGATCTCGCACTGTACGGAAAGCCTACAATGCGAGGTCAGCTTGATGTGTAGCCGTGTGTACAAGGTATCCGATTCAAGGTTTTGCTTTAAATCATTTTAGCTTGAAAACTTTTGACATTTGGTGACAGCGAAATAAGCATCGAAAATCTGGCTAGAGCCAAAAGTTTTGAATAGTAGACCTGAGACCGTCATTGTGTGTATTTTATACCTTGTTTTTAATTTCTATCTTCAATGCTCAATTTTTACTATCTCAATTTCTAATTCTCTTGTCAACAGATGAGAAAGATGTAGCCGGTATACCATCACCACCTCACTCCCTGTCCGTCTCATCTCACTCTGCGACCTGGCTGACTCTCACGTGGCAACCGCCGCAGTTCTCACAGCCTGACGAGAAGATCTCCTACACGTGAGTTGTCTCTTACTATAGCTACAGTAACAAGTATACCGATCACCTACCTCACTCCCGTACCGTAAAACGGGGTGAATAGGATCAAAAGTGGGCAAGGATTTTAACATTCAAGTAAGATAGTTTGTTGCCCACAAAGACTTGTTTTTTTTTACCTAATCATGGCAGAACATTTTTGAAGTCTTTGTGGGTAATAAACTAACTTATTTCCTTGTTTACTTTTGTCTTAATTTCCTATTCTGTTTCCAATTTTTTTTTATCCTTTATTTTTTTAAAGATTTTGATGTACCTATAGGCTAAGTTTCTGGTAAATAAATAATTTACTTACTTACTTACTATTCACCCCGTTTTGCCCGGTATGTGTCGTCTCACTCTGCGACCTGGCTGACTCTCAATTACTTAAGTATCTAGACTATTTATCCATAGACAGACTTCCTCTAGGACTTTAGTTTTAGGGTTAGCGCCTTTCACCACCTCCTGATAGGCGCTAACTGCTAGATTAATTCGAAAATAGAACAAGATTTGTATGAAATTATCTGCCAGATAAGTTAACCGGCACTTATCAGGAGGTGGTGAAACAGGCCCTTAATGTTTCGTATTATGAAGAAGTCCAAATATTTTTTCCAAATACACTGATCAGCCCAAACTGAAGGATAGTCATTGAAATTTTACTAACTTTGTACTTGCTCAAACCATACTGGGTTTCAATTTAAAACTTTTCCCGTTTCCCGGAATCAAAACCAGCTAAAACTAGGATCAATTCTCCATCGTTGTAAGATCCCATCAATTTTTACCTAGCATGCAGGTTTTTGTTTCCAAGTATTGTCGTATCTTTCAACGAAACAAGACCATCATTATTCTTTGTTATAGTGAAAATAAATAATAATAATACAACACTTAAGCCAAAGTTGTAAGACGCGTACATTACTTTAAGAAAATAATGGTTTCAGCAACTTTATTGTTGAATAAATAGGCCTTTCAAGGCTATGTAAAATGTTTAAAACGGTTTTGTGATTTTCCTAACAAAAGCCAATGGCTCCAATATAAAAAGTTAAAAGAGAATAAGTGATAAAACATGGCCTTGTATTCAATGTAGCGAAAAACGTTTATGACACATCTTGAACGCTAAATACACATGGCTGAGACATTGTTTTGTGTGACCGGAACGGTTGAGAGAGGTCTTTCTTTTTCCTAACAAAAAAGCCAAATAAACGTGTATCACTTTCATTCTTTCTTTTCTTTTACTTTCTTGTTATGTGGCAATATTTCTCAAATATTTCTGACATTTATATAAGACTCCATTGTTCCAGCAACACTAAGACCCATTTCTCTTCCAGATTATTCTTCAAGTCACCATCCCAGCTGAGTCAGACCAACATAACCAACATCACGACGACAGTTCCAGGACATACGCTGGAAAAGTTATCTCCCAACACTCAGTACGTGATCTGGGTGAAGGCGCACGCACTGGCCGGAGACTCGCAACCTTCGGAGACGCTGCTAGCCTGGACTGACCCGGCGTACCCGGCTTATGTTGAAGTAAGTCTAAGTTAATAGTCATCATTATTTCAGCCAATTATTTAAGCCAATCCAACTGCGCAGAGGGGTGAGACAAGGGGATGTAATATCCCCGAAATTGTTCAATAACGCGTTGGAGGACGTCTTCAATACGCTGGACTGGACTGGACAGGGTATCAACGTTAACGGCGAGAACATCTCACATCTCCGTTTTGCCGATGACATCGTTGTAATGGCTGAGTCGCTGGAACAACTGGGCGAAATGCTGCACAGCTTAAACGGAGCCTCTCGACGTGTCGGTCTCGGCATGAATCTGGACAAGACTAAAGTCATGTTCAATATGCATGTCATGCCGAGGCCAATATTCGTCGAAGGGTCGGCACTCGAAGTTGTAACGGAATACGTCTACCTAGGGCAGGCAATTCAGCTTGGTAGACACAACTTCGAGAAAGAAGCCAACAGAAGGGTCCGTCTGGGCTGGGCAGCATTTGGCAAACTTCACCGAGTCTTCTCGTCGCCTATACCGCAAAGTTTGAAGACAAAGGTCTTCAATCAGTGCGTCCTGCCAGTCATGACTTACGGTGCCGAGACGTGGACACTGACAGTTGGGCTAGTCCACAAATTCAAAGTCGCTCAGCGAGCTATGGAGCGAGCTATGCTTGGAGTTTCTTTGAAGGATAAAATCCGTAACGAGATTATCCGGAGAAGAACCGGAGTGACCGACATAGCTTGTAGGATCAGTAAGCTGAAGTGGCAGTGGGCTGGCCATGTCTGTCGAAGGACCGCTGGCCGTTGGAGCAGACGAGTCCTTGAGTGGAGACCGCGAATCGGCAAACGCAGCGTAGGGCGCCCCCCTGCCAGGTGGACCGACGACCTAAAGAACGTGGCTGGGGGGGACTGGATGCGGAAGGCAGAGGACCGAGCGTTGTGGCGCAACTTGGGAGAGGCCTATGTCCAGCAGTGGACTGCGATAGGCTGAGTTGATTGTTGATTGATTGAACGTTCGCTCATGTAAGAAAGAAGCTGATGATTATTTCAGCCAAAAGATGTCCACTGCTGGACATAGGCCTCCTCCAAAAGGGATATTCCATAATAGCCACTCTTGGCAAGCGGGTTGGCGATCGCAGTTGGTTGGGTAAATACTCAGAGAACGATGCTACCCATCCTCTGGTGAATCCCTTAGTCGCCTTTTCAAAAGAAGAAGAAGAAGATATAGGGTGGTGCAATGCTTTACGTTCGGCACCACACGGAACATGTTAATAGTACTTCATCATATCCTTGAAATTATAATAATACTATACTTTTCCCGCGGCTTCGCCCGCGTACTGAAATAAAATATAGCCTATGTTACTTTTGGATAAAGTAACTTTATAATTGCGAAACAATTAAAACTTGAAACTGGCACTTTTGTAACAGGTTTTTTTTTCTTTAGCCTATTTAAAATCGGTGCCTTCTTTTCTTTTTCATATCTTTTTTTTTCTTGGTCTTATTTGAAATCACTGATCTTTTTAGGGTTCCGTAGTCCTACAAGGAACCCTTATAGTTTCGTCATGTCCGTCCGTCTGTCCGTCTGTCCTAATCCTTTACAGCTTAATAACTTCAACAGTTATAAACATAAGTAAATGAAATTTTGTTGAAAAAAGGGGTTAGATATATATCTCAATTTTAAAAGAATAAAAAAATCTTGGTAACGTATTTTAGGGGTGGCGCCCATACATGTGAAATGGGGATGAAAATTATTTTTTCGCTGCACCCCCTCGTGTGGGGTATCATTGAATAGGTCTACTAAGGTAATATTTCATACATAACTTTTTTATCAGGTATACCATCTGCAAAATACAGTTAGCCAAAGTGGAAACTTATAGTCTTCCACATTAATAGAACTTTGTAAAAACTCTCTTTTAAAATTATTTCGAGTATAATGTGATAATACATTTTCGAGTTATAGTGAGAAAACTGAAAAATACTTAAGACGTCCTAGTTCATAGGTCATTGACCTTAGAGAAAAATGATCTCAGCAAATAATGCTCCTTTAGATACTTTCTATTTAAAAAAATCACAAAAAGAAACTTTGTGATATATTGATATGACCCACTTCTTAAATTTAGCGCTAGGTGGCGCTGTTTGCAAAAACTCAAATAGCAATGATTAATATTGGATTTGATTCGATTGTAATTAGACCTACTTAAGGAACCCTATAATGATGAGCATGGCCCGACATGCTCTTGGACGGTTTTTTAATTTCTCCGTCATTCTCTTAGAATTCATTCAAAATACGTAAACAAACAACATTCTTAGATATAAAATACAGAATCACTGAATCCAATATCTCTTGCCGTTACAAGCCTTCAGCTCGGCACAGATTTAAATGCAAATTGGCCCTTTGGAAGCGGTGTAAGAAAATATATGAAAATAAATAGATCAAAGGCAAACAGAAATGTAAAATTGCATTTGTATACCCTTTGTGCAATACAGCGTGAACCCGCAATGGCAATTATGCATTTCTTGCGACTACCATCTTAGAAATAAAAATGTTATTTAAAAATGGAACGAACTTTTTGCACCGCAAAATAGCAACCGAGAAGGTTAGGTACCATGGTATGGTATAATAAGATGTTTCACCAGGTATTCTCTTCCCGCAATGACAGCGCGATGCCTCCAAGCTACCTCACGATCAATGCTGCCATTGATTGATATCTTCAATATACTTAAGGAGATTTTTGATCATAATGAATATAAAATAAATTCCTAACTAGCCTAACTATTTGTTATCTCGTGTTATTCATCTAATTAGTTAATAAAGGAAACTATATTAAATTACTAGTTAAAAAGTGATTCTTTATAGAAGAAAGTAAATGAAAAAATGCATTTTGCTCGGGTAATTTATTTTCACAAAGTGGCAGCACATCAAACTGACAAGTGTCGCGCTAACAGCCCGCTATTGGCTCCACGGCCAATGACGTAGTACGGAGGCAATCACGTGACCTAGCTGTCACGGGAAGAGACTACCTGGTGTTATTATACCATGGTTAGGTACCTACTTGTCAAGAAATTTTTTTTTTCACAAACATGCTTGGAAATTCGAACATTATTTTGATAACCTTCTTCAAGATAAATCGAAAATGCCGTACTGGTCAAATACATGCGAGGAGCGGCCAAATAAATTACTATGAAAACTCATATCTGTCGTGTAATTTAAAATTGGAACGAACTTTTTACTCCGAAAAATAGCAACCAAGGAGGTTCCCAATCCAAGATTTTATTTAAATTTCGAACTGGCTTGCAAATAGAGCTGTTTTAATTAAAAAGAAACAAATTAACATATTGACTCGTAGAAAATTATTGTTGTTCATTTGTTCATCATTGATTCTAGAATTTACATAGGTAGGTACCTACTACTAAGTTTTAATTTCCGCACATTATTTGAGAAAAGTACTTTACAAACCTTGGCCGCGACTAGGCATTGATGGACTCACGTATGTGTGCTGAGGCGAAATCAATGCCCCTGATGCTGGCCTCTGCAGTAATGTAACCACTCTGATGAGGACAATGACCCCTTAAGAGGTTTTCAGTTATTTTAATAACACATTGTATAAGCGTGTTAAAAACATGTTAAAATGCTATGGAGTCTTTACCTATAAATGTTTGATGATTTCTTCATCTGTGACACTATTGTGACTCTTTTGTGCCACATTTTAATTTCATAACAACAACAACATAACATCACGCCTGTATTTCCCCGAAGGGGTAGGCAGAGGTGTAATAGTACACCCACATTTCGCCAGTTATGTTATCATCATCATCATTTCAGCCGAAAGACGTCCACTGCTGGACATAGGTCTCCCCCAAGCATCGCCACAACGACCGGTCCTGTGCCTTCCGCATCCAGCGGATTCCCGCGACCTTCACCAGGTCGTCGGTCCACCTTGTGGGGGGCCTACCCACGCTGCGCCTTCCAATACGCGGTCGCCACTCCAGAACTTTACTGCCCCATCGGCCATCCGTTCTGCGAGCAATGTGCCCCGCCCACTGCCACTTAAGTTTGGCAATTCTTCGGGCTATGTCGGTTACTTTCGTTCTCCTGCGAATCTCCTCATTTCTGATTCGATCACGCAGGGACACTCCGAGCATAGCCCTCTCCATTGCCCTTTGAGTGACTTTGAGCCTTCTTATCAGGCCCATTGTGAGCGACCACGTTTCGAATTCCCATATAGCACCCATTCCCGTAAGCATCGGAGAATCTACACTCGAAGTTGTTGACGATTATGTATACCTAGGACAAACTGTCCAGCTAGGTAAGTCCAACTTCGAGTTATGTTATAGTCCCATGAAATAGGGGGCGAGCCTATTGCCATTGACCGGGCACAAATCCAGACTCCGAGCTGCTGCTGAGAATTTCCTAATGAAAAAACCCAATAACACTTTGCCCGACCCGGGAATTAAAACCCAGGACCCCACGCTCAGCAGTCGCGCATGCAACCACTAGACCAACGAGGCATTTTAATTTCATTTTATATTAATCCTCTTTTTCCTCCCAACAGCCACCATCCGTGAACCCCGTGAACCTGGTGGTGGAAGGCTCCAGCATGACTATCCTATGCATCGCCATGGGAACTCCCACACCGACCATATCGCTGTATATCTCTGGTAAGTACCTGTGTTTAATGTTATACGGAGAATTAACTTCAGTTGTTAGAAATATGAAAAAACAAGGCTGTAATATAATCACCATCCTTTCAGCCGTAAGACGTCCACTGCTGGACATAGGCCTCTCCCGAGTATCTTAGGGAGGATATGCCATAATCGCCACTGTGATCGCCACGCTTGGCAGGTGGGTTGGCGAGCGCAGTTGGTTGGTTAAATACTTAGAGAACGCTGCTGCCCATCCTCTGGTGAATCCCTTAGTCGCCTTTTACGACACCCATGAGAAGAGATAGGGTGGTGCTATTATTCGTGTCCGGCACTACACGGAACAAAAAAACTTATTAATATTTTTTTTTTTTTTTTTATTGGATAAATAGTTTTGAGTAGGTAAGTAGAAACAAAGAAAAATTCTTTATTTGTGGCTAACAGGTGAACGCGCGTTCGGGACAAGTGCGCATTCACCTTTATAATTATAAAACAACCACCAAAAGCAATTAGGTTGGGAAATAAATGTTTCTTCATCTAAAAATCGAAAAAAGACTCAGTGTCTGCTATTAAAATAAATATAATGGGCATTAATTTACATAAAATAGGCATACAGCATTAATTTACAATATAAACATAAGTATACATACATATATAAGTAAACATTTCTTCTCTTAATTCTTTATGATAAAGAAATTTATTTAGTGTGTATGTTTGTTCGCTTTATTCTTCGTCTATAGATTTAGATCAGTTTTTAATCAATGTTTATAGATTTTCGTTGAAGGTTTAAATGTAGATATACCAACATAATATGGTGTAAGTCGTAACGTTAGTATTTAATAGAGTCGATTTTCTAATTGAATCAAGAAAATAATCTAGGAATTTCAAAGGTCTTTGTACTAGCCAGTGTATAAGAAAACAAACGAAGTATAATAAAGTCTACTTTATTAAAACAACTGACACCAGCAATTGTTTCTGGAATCAATAATCCAAGGGTTTGATAAAGCCAATCAACACAAAGCGACGTTGTATTGGAAAACAATTGCACCCGGTCTAGAGGCAAGATCTTGCAGCAGCCTTATTATCACAAAACGTATAGATGCAGAAGTTTTACTCCACAATACGAGATAATAAGTGTATTGGCAGAAACTGAATAAGACCAAAATGTCGCTAGAGATGGGACTGCATTTTTCTTACTCTCATTCTTTATTGTAAACACACATAAAAATTGATTTTAAAATAGGAAAGTTTATGTACATCGGCAAGCTTTACTCAGAAGTGAGTTTTTTAACAGCGATAGAGAGATGTTGATATTAGAGGACAGAAAGAAGTACTAAGGATAATATATTACGAAAAACGGATGGGCAGCAGCGTTGTCTGGGTATTAAATCAACCAACTACGGTTGCCAACCCGCCTGCCAAGCGTGGCGATTATGGCAAATCCCCCCCACTTGGGGGAGGCTTATGTATATAAATAAATAAATATCTTTTTGGGACATTTTTACACAGCACCATCTAATCCCTAACTAAGCAGAGCTTGTGCTATGGGTACTAGACAATGGATATAATACGTATATACTTTTTTTTTGTAAATACTTATAGGGATTCACCAGAGGATGGGCAGCAGCGTTCTCTGAGTATTTAACCAACCAACTGTGATCGCGAATCCGCCTGCCAAACGTGGCGATTATGGCATATCCACCCAATATATGCTTGGGGGAGACCTGTGTCCAGCAGTGGACGTCTTACAGCTGAAATGATGATGACTGATGAAATGACTTACATATAATACATAAAACAACACTCAGACCAACACAATCACCTATGTTCATCACACAAATATTTGTGTCCTGTGGGAATCGAACCCACGACCTCGTGATCAGCAGTCCGACACTCAAACGACGAGACCACAGAGGTTGTTGTTGTGTAAAAGATGATGATGATCAAGAAAAAAGGGTTCTACTACTAATTAAGACGTTGGATTTATTTGAACAGATGTCGGCTATGACTACTAGTATTTAGTATTCAATGAAGTCCTCCAAAGGGTGTCGAATTGTGTCGATTTCAATAGTGCAGCGAAAGGAATAAGAATTCACAACCTACCTACACCAGTTCAACGCCTTTTCTATGGGCTATTCGTACCATATCGATTCAACTCTCTTTTATACGTCACCTTAAGCACAGATAATATAATACTCCTTAAGTAAGTAAGGTAAGCGAACTTATGCGAACGCGGTACGGCGCGAAGCGGCGCGAAAATATCAAACAGTCCCAGTCGCTTGCTATGGTCGCTTGCTTCTTTCCTACATGAGTGAACGTTCAATCAATCAACAATCAACTCAGCCTATCGCAGTCCACTGCTGGACATAGGCCTCTCCCAAGTTGCGCCACAACGCTCGGTTCTCTGCCTGCGAACGTTCGCTGGGCCCTAATTCAAATATTTTCATGACGCGCCGATCAAGTTGCAGTGACACATTGAATTAAGAAACCTATGGAAGTGGTCCATTCTTCTATATCCACCTAGTTTATACAAATATCTATTAAATCGTTATTGAATTATGAAACTATTCTTTGTCTCTTGTTAACCAACATGTTATGTCGTCTGGTGAAAGAGATCGCATGCTATTTGTATATTCTCTGTTTGGCAACATCTTTACGGGATGTCAAAATACCTACGCCGCGTGGCAACCCCGCTTACCCTGCAATGTGGCCCATAGTACATGAGCTGTCAAGTAAACAAACTAGGGCTGTTGATATTTTTTAAATATCAGATTTTCGACCTATCGATATTTTTAAATATATACAATCGGAGTTCGATATATTGAAAAAAAAAAGATATTTCGATATATTGGCCAAATTTCATGATTCTAGGTCAATGCGAAGTACCCTATAGGTTTTTTATGTGAGTTTGCGATCAAAATGTGACATAGCCGTATGATTGCCTTGACCTAGAAGCTTGATTTTTTATGTCCTAGGGACAGCCGAACTTAGTATTTGATATAATTGCATTATTTATTACTACTTGAAAATGATTTTAATCAGCACACATCTCTGGTACGAAACACGAGCATCGATATCGATACTTTTTAGTTTTGATTACTTACTTCCCTAGCTATGGCCACCGTAACGGTGGCCCGAAAATTGTAGGTATACCACGCTTATTTCGTAGGTATTACTGGTCCATAGGTACAAGTCAATGCAGTGACACTGCAGTTCGTTTCTGACAGCGATCGCCGTAGATAAGAGAATACAAATTAACAGCATTATTTGGTTGAAACTTAACTGTAACTACGCTTCTTTAGTTACGTGAATTGGCCCACGAGTTGCGGTATGGCGTGGGGCGAAATGAAGCGAACACGATCAGTTGGTTTGATATTTTCGTTATTGTGTTTCTCCTCGCACGTTTTTAGAATAATAAATGGGTCTTCTGTCTGTTTTTATGTTGTGCTTAGCTTAGGTCCTATGGTAACCATATTACTGGTCTTGGTCTAGCGTATTTGCCTTCTGTTTCATAATATTCAAAGGTTTTGTAAAAGAATACTGTAAGGTTTATTCGCAGCCTAAGAAATAAATAATTTCTTGGGTTTTCGCGATCAAAGTTTAACCGGATTACATCGCGTTTATTATAATAATTAATTAAAGCTCTGCTGTGTCGTGTTTCCAATGTTGCTGGACATAAAGAATAGCACCAGTCACCACCCCATCTCTTCTCGTGGGTGTCGTAAAAGACGACTAAGGGGTTCACCAGAAGATGGTCAGAAGCATTCTCTGAGTATTTATTCAACCCACTGCGATTGCCAACCCACCTGCCAAGCGTGGTGATCATGGCATACCTATATCCCTTTTGGGGGAGGCCTATGTCCAGCACTGGACGTCTTTCGGCTGAAATGATATGTCGTGTCTGGCATAGAGTACAATCCCTCGCTTCTCGAGTTGCTCAGTGGTGCCTAAGGTGGTACCTTTAATGTTAACAGCAGCGTAACAATAGCATGAGAAATATCAAATCATCGAATCGGAGATCACAATATCTGTTTCCCAAGCTTGGTAATTATGGCAATGTTATATCTACATTATGGCTGACACCACCAGCACCAGCAATTTCGCTTGCTCGCTGAAGGCGGCAAACGACCCGATATAAACGCCTTATCGTCTACTACAGTTCGCAGTCGAAGTAAACTGAGACTAGAGAAAATACTGTGGAGCGAATACTGTCACTGTCACCTTCGGCAGTCCACATGGTGTAAACACTGCATAAACTGTGCCGCCTCGAGCAAGCGCGGTAGTTATGCTTGCCCAAATGTCCAAGAAGGCAGTCGACCGGGTATAAATGAGCCATTATAATGTAGCCAGCATTGAAGTCTTCCGGATCAGATCGGACATCTACTGACCTAGCCTAACGACTACATTTTCTCCCAGGTCGTCTCGTCCGTCAAGAGGTAACCCGCCACATGGTCACAGTCATCCACAACGTGACCCGGGACATGAACCAGATATCCTGCTACGCTGACAACGGATACGGCACGCCCATGCAAGCCTCCAGGAAGATTAACATCTCCCGTGAGTAACCCTTCATCCCTTATTTTATGAGCCTTGAAAAAAATCTTAAGGAATAGAAGTTTAATACAAAGTGGCCTCTCAGAGACACTAAATAAATAACTTCTATTTAGGAAAAAAAAACTGTATATCTCCATATGTTAGTAACGATTTTTTGTAACTATGTTAATAGGTAGGTTTATAATAATCTGAGTATGTGACGTACATTATTTAAATAGGTAATAAGTTTAGACAACCTGACCTCTTATAGCTCCTACACACTAGCGTTTCTCGTTTAGCGTAGGCGTTCGAGAAACGCAGACGCCGCGACAACACGACACTCACGTCGCATTGGCGATTGAAGGGCGCTTGCGTGACGCTAGCGCGACAACGCGATGTGTGTGTCGCGTAATTGTGTCTGTGCTGCTCATACGATTATCAAACGCCTTCGCTGGAAAAAACGCTCGTGTGAAGGGGCCTTAAAGCGAAGAGATTTAGAGAGGCCGGCGTCTAAATAACAAAATATGTTTTCTTGAAAAAACCCTTGTAGCTGGAATATACTGGATGCGGAAGGCGGAGACACAAGCTCCCATACTGGACCAAATGTTTTCAATTTACAACATATCCTAATCTAACTTCATCCTCACAGATGTACCAACAATTCAAGCCTCGGGCATCACGATGGCGGCGGCAGGCGATGCAGTCATCCTGGAGTGCCGAGTCGAAGCCCTGCCTAAACCAACCATCGCATTCTGGAGAGACCCCAACGGCAGGACCCCAGTTATTGACGGACCTAACTATACTATACAATTGATGACTGATCCTGAGGTGAGTTGGTTACAGTTGCTTTAGTTTTCCTATAGGTTTTGATAGTCTTCAACATTTTTGTTAAAGTGATATGAGCTTGAAAATTCAAAAGCAGCCGATAAACAGCAGTTGATAAATTCATAAATGGACACTATCAATGCGTTCTTCTTCATCTCCTCGAGTCTTCTCTTGTTATTGTTGATAGGGAGATATAAGTTTTTTCTTGAAGTTGATAGCGAGGCTGACTGCCTCCGGGTGCCACGTTTAACATTAAGATTTGTTTTATTTTCTTCCACAAATAACAAGCAACAATTTAGTTTTATCACAATAATATAACAAACAATTATTTGTGGGAGACTGGTGCCTAAACTAAGCCAGAGCTTGTATTTTAGGTCACCAGTGGGACCTGCTAGCGGCATGGATAACAATCTTAATAATATTAATTAAACCAGAATACTATTTTGCATTTTTAACAATAATAGCTTTGTTAGTTTTATGTATGTATTGTGTATGTGTGTACATATGGGGGAAATGCTGTGTGTATGTGGGGGGTGCGTGTGTATGTGGGGTGTGCGTGTGTATGTTGGGGTGGGGTGCGTGTGTATGTGTAGAGTGTGATTGTGATACTAGAAATAATAATACAATAGTTAGTGAGTATTAATAATAATGATGAATGATGAATGAAAATACTTGCTGTACTTTGGAACAATAAAAAATGGGTTAGGCTTATACTCTATTCTGATATCGTAATATAGGTACTATCATCCGAATGTCTATGCCAGTTGTCACGGGCAGGCCCCTAAAATTTCAGCTTATCAAACCTCGATATAGGTAATCTCCCAATAGTTTCATTACAGGGGTCAGACAATCGTCTTTGTCTGATATACTGATATTTATCAGGATCTACTTGACTCTTGGATCTTTTTTGACCGCCTCGTTGGTCTAGTGGTCGCAAGCGTGACTTCTGAGCGTGGGGTCCTGGGCTCGATTCCCGGGTCGGGCAAAGTGTTATTGGGTTTTTTCATTAGGAAATACTCAGTAGCAGCCCGGAGTTAGGATTTGTGCCCGGTTAATGGCAATAGGCTCGCCCACAATTAAATGGGACTTATAACATAACTGGCGAAATGTGAGTGTACTATACACCTCTATCTACCCCTTCAGGGAATACAGGCGTGATGTTATGTTATGTTAATTATCTCCACACTGTCTTAAGCTTAGGCTTTTGCGTTGACTGCATCCACAGACCAGTAAGCTTCAAGACTCCGCATAAACAAAGTTTTGTATTCGAACGCAGTCGTAAAACGTTGGTGGGGTCAGGGGGGCGGACGGCGCGTTATGATTGGCCGGCTCAAAAGTTCGGTGGTATGATTCCTTATGATTGGTGCCGCTCGCTGACTGAGTGACGTTCCGATTAGCGGAGGGACGTATGATATGCAGTGGTAGAGCATATGCGTTGTGACCGGGGGTGTCCAGCTAACCGGCGTCTAGAGGCTTACTGGTCTATGACTGCATCATAATATAAGTACTATCATCCGAATGTCTATGACAGTTGTCACGGGCAGGCCCCAAAATTTCAGCTTATCAAACCTCAGGATATACGTAATCTCCCAATAATTTTATTACAGAGTTTAAGACAGTCGCCTTTGTCTAAAATACTGATATTTATCAGGATCTGGTTAAAGTTAAGCGGGTCAAACGGTAGTTTCTTTGTCTGAAATACTGATAACCATCCGCGTCTGATTAAACTTAAAGACGACCCCAACATCCTTTGGATAAAGCTCAATGATAATGTACTAAAGTTTCGTATTTCAATTATTTATATGCCAAAGTTTCTTGATCCAGTAAAGGGTGCATTTGAACGGTATTTTGATCCTCGTTATCTGCTTTTATCACCTAGTTTCCAATACGATGTCAGGTCTCCTCTATAAAGTGATACAACGTACGATACGACGCCAAAACTTCTTGCATCTAAAGTTTAACACCTTCACCGCTATTGTTAGTGACTTTAGTATCCACACCGGGGTGATATTTTGTATTTACTTTGATATTTCTCGTCTTCCAGTGTTGCCAACTCGGAGTTTTTTTAGCTAGATTTAGCTACAAAAAAATTGATTTAGCTATTTAGCTATTTTTTATCTACAATTTTAGCTACTTTTAAACAAAGGTGTTAGATTAAAAAAATGAGCAGATTTTTGGGAGATAATGGAAGATATTTCTGAATTAAGTGCTTAGGGAACTCAAAGATTGCTTGATCTGATAACTAAGACTGCACTGGCGCACACGGAACACTGCACGCCACCTCACCTCATGGGCCTTTACCAGCTGCGCCAACTACGCCAGCTGCTGGTCGGGCAGCAGACTACCCCGAGTCTGCTGCTCGCCTCGCAGGCCCTACCTCCCGTAATTTTTTATAGAGGTTTTCTTCCTTGCGGTCCGGGTGGTGAAGCCAAGACCTTCGGTCCCAAGAGGCGCGAGAACACTACTCAGCGGGCACTCCTGACCTTACGTGATCGATGGGGGCAGGGAAAGACAGTCCCTCCGCTGCCTGCCCAGTGGTAGGGTGAGTGCACACCGGGCCCGCCACTGTGCCCTCTGTTGGCAACAGAGGGACACGTGAAGCAACTCCCCACTGGCCCAGAACGGGCCCCTCCCGCGCCAGAATATTCGCCACAGGCAATAAAATCCCCCGAAGGATCCATCCCGTCCATCCCTCGAAAGGATTTTATTGCCCGTGCCCAGGATGCACCGGCCAAACAACTGCCGTTCCCTCCAGACGTGTCCAGAAGGACAAGCAGCCGTCAGGCACACGTGGAGGTTTTCTGGCCAGCACCCCATTACTTTCTCCCTCATGTGGCCCGCCTCATCCATAGAAACACAGGAATCTCGTCGTGAAACATTATGAATAAGCTTGAAATATTGTTTTCTTCTAGGAACAAACCAAGTACACGATGCGGCTAATAATAAAGAAGATAGCAGAATCTGATGAAGGCGACTACTTCTGTCACGCGGAGAACGCGTTCGGCAAGACTCTGAGACCGGTCTCCGTGAGGCTGAGGCCCATCACACCACATCATAATGTTACTGAATGCTGTGCACAGGTACCTATCGTCGCCTCAGTGCTTGAATGTCCAACCGACCATTGACCAAATTTTACCGGAGACTTTTTTTAGTTTATTATTGACTTAAGAGACATATTTTTAAATCTATGAAGATTTAAAAATAATGTAATATATACTATACATTATTCTTAAATCATCAAAGTTTTAAAAATATTTCTCTTAAATCAATAATAACATAACATAACCAGCCCATTACTGTCCCACTGCTGGGCACGGGCCTCTTCTCAGTATGAGAAGGCTAAGGCCTTAGTCCACCACGCTGGCCTAGTGCTGGTTGGCGGACTACACACACCATTGAGAACTGTATGGAACACTCTCAGGTGTGCAGGTTTCCTCACGATGTTTTCCTTCACCGTTAAAGCAAGTGATAATCGAATATAAATCCGCACATGAATTCGAAAAGTCAGAGGTGCGGGCCGGGATCGAACTCACACCCTCCTGCATGGAAGGCAAGCGTTCAACCGCTAGGCTATCACTGTTGTTCAAAAAAAAAAAAAAAATTGTATAAATCAATAATAGACTAATAAAAACGTCTCCGGTAAAATTTGGTCAATGGTCGGTTGGACATCCAAGCACTGAAGTGGCGCTATGTCAATTCTATTTTTTATTTATATTTGAAAAAAAAATCTTGTTGATTGATTTATTTTTAAACCTTTTTTTTGACTGCCTCGTTGGTCTAGTGGTTGCAAGCGCGACTGAGTGGGGTCCTGGGTTCGATTCCCGGGTCGGGCAAAGTTTTATCGGGTTTTTTCATCAGGAAATTCTCAGTAGCAGCCTGGAGTCTGGATTTGTGCCCGGTCAATGGCAATAGGCTCACCCCCTATTACATGGGACTATAACATAACTGACGATATGTGGGTGTACTATTACACCTCTGCCTACCCCTTCGGAGAAATACAGGCGTGATGTTATGTTACGTTTATAAACTAGAGGACCCGGCAGACGTATAGTCCTGCCCGGAACAGCAGCGCCACATATCATTAAAATCGTCTATGCCGTTTAGAAGACCAGTGACATACCGACAGCAGTGCCACCTACCGGGTCCAATTGTGTTTTCAAACTATCCAGGAAGCCATTTAAATATACACACAAAATTTCATCCAAATCGGTCGAGCCGTTCAGGAGGAGTTAGGTGACAAACACACGTACAGAAAAATGATATAGGTACATATAAATGTACATCTTAATATTAAGATAACTAGCTTTTGCCCGCGGCTTTGCACGGAATTCGAAAATCTACATCATGTTGTTAAAAACATGCAATAATAATCTGCGCTTTCGACCAATAAGCCGAATACAAATTTTCATACATCTATCTTCAAAAATGACGGATTTTCATAAAAAAGTCAGCCCCTATTTAACCCCGTTAGGGACACAGACATAGTAAAAAATATAGACGAAGTGCTGCGAACAATCATAATGAAGGCAAAAAATTTATGCTCCTTCATGTACAACCAGTGCTCACGCACACACCATGCTCCTGAAGGATATTTGCTTTCGCGATGCTTACTGGACGATGCCGCGACATGTGTACTGAGTGGTGAGCACGGTTGCAGGTGCATGTGTGTGCGTGAGCGCTGGTTGTACATACATGTACACGAAGGAGTATGGTTTTTTTTTAGGCTTCACTATGATTGTTCGCATTGTTGTTTCCCTAAAGGGGATACATTTTCAAAAACCCTTTCTTAGTGCTCACCTACGTAACTCAAGAAAAAAAAATCTAAGTAACTCCTGTGCAAAATTTCATCCTCCTAGACCGACTTTGTCTGTCAGTCAGTTTTAAGAATTTTATTAAGTACATTTAATTCTTGGTCATTCGTTAGAGTAGGCATCTACCCTCTTCAAAATAGAAACAATATCTACTTGTCCGGCGTGAAATCTGCGAACTCCAGCCTTAAATTAGAATTTCCAGTTGTCACGAGATTCCCGTCTGGCGTATCGCAGGATCTAATTATTAACTTATGAACAAACTATGGCTTACTGTGATCGCATGAACGTAGGTTCACTTCACTTATAAGAGTAGTCTTATAAGTACAAGATAACATCAGATAACTTTATAGTCCAGTTCGATATTGCAACTATCATCTCATCACCACCCTATGGTTGACTGTTAGAGAATGCCTAAGGCGTTGACCTAATACAAAGCGACTACACGATCATCGCAAAATTTTGTTCCTGATATCGCATTATCTTGTATTTTTTTTCTTGTGGGTCTTTTAACCAATTGCCACTGGATATAGACCTATTTTGCTCAGGCATTACTTCAGTTAAGAAACGTATAGCCAATAACTTCTTTGTATTGCCTGATTTCAATTGATGCACACTTTGTAACCTGTACGCTTAAACTACTTACTACCCTCTTGATTGTACTACCTATATAATCTACCTTTAAAGACTTGTAAATGGCACAGGATTACCTATTTTCAGCATTATATAGATTCTGTTTGACTGTAAATAAATAATAATAATAATAAATATTTTTGGGACATTTTTTACACAGCACCATCTAGTCCCAAACTAAGCAGAGCTTGTATTATGGGTACTAGACAATGGATATGATACTTGTATACTTTTTTTTTGTAAATACATACTTATAATACATAAGAAACACCCAGACCAACACAAACACTCATGTTCATCACACAAATATTTGTGTCCTGTGGGAATCGAACCCACGACCTCGTGATCACCAGTCCGACACTCGAACCACTAGACCACAGAGGTTGTCAAATCTTCCTAACTTTAAATAAATAAATTTATCGTGATAACGCTATGTCACTTACCAATTGCACGTTCGAAATAATTCGCAGGAGCTTGCAATAGTCGCGTAGTCGCTTTGTATTAGTACAACGCCTACATTTTATCCTACTTACTTCCCACAATGTTACAAAATCGAAAGTATGGATTTTTGTTTGTTTATCCTTCAATCATGATTTCTCGACGGATTTGGATGAAATTTGACACACAAATAGACCATGTCCTGGATTAACACTTAAGATACTTTTTAATAACATATTATTTACCACAGGCGTCAACTATTGTTACATAAAGTTTAAATACATAACTAAAAAAAAAAAATATCAGTCCATTTTCTGCCTCAACAATTCAAATTGGAATCTCCACAAATACTGCAAACTTATACAACTTGATATCTCTAAACTAGAGGTTCGGTTGTCACGAGATACCCGTATAGCGGAATCTAAATATAAGCTATAGCCAACTCTGTGACCGCACAACGCTCGTTGAGAACGTAAATTTTGGAAGCTTTCCGATAATTTGATGTCTTTGGGTCTTCTCTATAGAAGTTCTATTGGTTCGGCATATGATATTGGTTTTAGAATTGAGACTTTGTAACAATATTTGGTGTAAAACTAAGAAAGGACCTAAGGAGGACCGTGCTACTCATAGAAATCTAAATAATAAGGTAATAGAAGTGTTAAAGGTGCGTGAACTTGTCACCGCGTGCAGGTGGCTCGTAGGACACTGTTAGCTTGATCATCAGTGTTGTTTTGGACGCGTAATCTCTAAAATCGCATTTTGCAGCATATACAACAGCGGAGTTTTTTAAGCTTTATTTATTTTGCATTGAATGCTAGAAACATGGTGGGCGTAATTGCGTATTTATTTGTATATGTCGTTGCTTAAATGAAAAAGTGCCACATTTAAAAAATCAACAAAGTCGTTTTTATTCAAAAAAGTAGTTGTTGATGATAGCTCAGTTGTGGCGAAAACCAGGGCTAAAAAGGAAAAAAAAACGACTATGCGAGTGTTCACTCCAGAGCTTTTTATTATCTTCTATCGTGTCGACATGAGCTACATAATGATAACAGCTCATGCCGTGGGGAAAAGATTAGCCAGTCAGCAGGTTGGTAGCGGGGCTGCCTGCCCAGGGTGCAGGGTGCATCAATTGAATATCGTCACTCGTGGAGGCTCTTTTAATACACCCCAGCTTTTAATGACATAAAAAATATCAAAAAGGAACAAAAAATGCATTTACAAAATAAAAATAAAAATACTTAGAATAATTAGGACTAGCAACAGTAGTTTTTACTGAATTAAATCGACTTTGTTGATTTTTGATTTGTGGCACTTTTTCATTTAAGCAACGATGTATGTGTTGGTAGCGGCGACCCGACGACATACATTCCGGTATTAAAAGACAGACGATAACATTTATATTACCTTATTATTTAGATTTCTATGATTTTAACTGACATTGTAATTTAAATTTCACGTTCCTCCGTTTGTCCAGATGAACGTGTCATCGACCTGCATCGACGCGTGCGGCTTCCACCTGGATATGGACAACATCATGGACCGCCCCGAGTGCATGAATGACTTCGACAAGCTCATGAAGTGTGCTGCCGATGGCTCTGGTAAGTTTTAATTTAGAAAATTGATGTTTAGAGATTTTTTTATGACATAGGGGGGCAAAAGTGCAAGCGGGTCTCCTGGTGGTAGGCAATCTCCGCCGCCCATGGTCATTACATCACTCAAATTAGGCTAGGTCCTATTGACGATGTCTGTGGTCTAGTGGTTCGAGGATCAGGATCAGCAGATCACGAGGGTTCGATTCCCACAGGACACAAATATTTGTGTGATGAACATAAGTGTTTGTGTTTGTCTGGGTGTTTCTTATGTATTATAAGTATGTATTTACAAAAAAAAGTATGTAATAAGTGGATCAGCAGTCTGACACTCGAACCACTAGACCATATCTATAGATAGTTAATAAGTAATATTGTTACTTACTAACACAGAGAGTCATTGTTATTTCATCCTCCTCCGAGCCTTTTCCTAACTATGTTGGGGTCAGGACAGATGCGGCTGAACATCAGTATTTTACACGGAGCGACTGCCATCAGACCCTCGCAACCCAGTTACTGGGTAATACCGACATTCGGAGGTTAGACCAGTTGTCAGACTTTCAGGCTTCTGACTACCCGTAACAACTGCCATAGATATTCGTATGACAACCGGGACCGACAGCTTAACGTGCTCTCCGAGGCACGGAGGGGTCTCGATGTGTATCGAAACGGTCACCCATCCACAGACTGACCGCAGCAAGTGCAGCTTAAACTCACAGATCATATAATCCGCACGAATGCTACTTACTCATGAGCTTCATTGTTTTATTTATTTATTTATTATTACTCCTTACATCTTTACAAGTCTTAAACCTAATGCGATAGAGTGACTATCTACTATAATAACATATTACAATTATCCTAGAGTTATAATAAAAAGTACTTACATGCTACTTACCATACTAACTTAACAACTAACAACAAAAAATACCAATGTACACATTTAACTTACATTAAAACTAAGTTTAATAGAACTTATGCGAATTCACTCAAATTGCACGAAAATATATGGAGTCTCTCATGATCTTCGTTTACTACGCGGATTGTTCGTGTAAGGGGTGCTTTCGCCAATAGATTGGTCCTGGCTAATGGCACGTCTAGCTGTTGCGGGCGCCGCCGCCTCCACACGTATCGGTCCGGCACGCAAAGCCTAAGGTGACGCAGCACTCACGACTCAACCCCTGTTACTTATCCAATAAATGATATGATTACACCAGTCAACACGATTTCTGGGTCTGGCTCCTGAATGTAAAATTTTGGTTTCTCCTATGTTACAAATAAATAAATAAATATCTGTTCCGATCAAAGTTTGCTTTTGTAGAAACTAGTATTTTTTGTATTTTCTCCGTAATTTTATTTAAAATTACAATAAGAAAAGTTTTAATTGAACATAAAAGTCTTTTTTATACAAGAATTATGACAAATAGTAGCAAAATAATAGAAAATAACAAAAAATCAAGTTCAAGAATGAATATTATTAGTGGATCTTTTATGTTTGTATAGGCTTTCTTGTATTAATCCCCAAATGTAATCTCCCATCATATTCTCGTTGTACTGGCCTTGGTAACGTCGTTCAAAGTCCAACACATCTTGGTGAAAACGTTCTCCCTGCTCCTCTGAATAGGCACCCATATTATCTTTATATTTGTCGAGGTGAGCATGTAGCATATGGAGTTTATGGGACATTCTGCAGCCCATTAATTTAAAACTTTCAAGCATATTTTCAATCAACTCTTCATAAGGAGTTTTTTGAATGTAAAAATAATTTAATTTGATTTTTATTATAATTAATTCATAGACTTGACATAACTTGACATAAATAATATTACCTATCCTAAAAATTATTGTGTGCCCAAAATGGGCTGATTGATGTATCTAACTAACACTATCAAGATGTATTATAACAACTGTAACCACTCAATCAGAAACAATAAAGTTTACTTACTTACTTACTTAATTGTTGACTCTGTGGTTTCCAAGAAAACCATTGACTACTCTTTTCAGACTCTTCCAGGCTTGTTTTTCATGAGCATTAAGGAATTCTGTGAAATCATCGCTGCTCATTATTTGTTTTATTTATCAACATCCTGTTTACACTGTCTTGGTGCCATTTTCTAACTAAATACGACATAAAAGTTGGTTGTTAAAACTGTTGTAGACTTTTTTTTAATAGTAATAGACAAGTAAAACACTCACTAGTGCCGTTTAGAAATAATGCACAATTTGCAATTAAGATAATTAAAGTGCTACCACCTAGGTATTTATTGCTCATAAAAATCAATTAAAATATTCAAAACGTACTTATCAACATAAATCAGACAAAAGCAAACTTTAAGAGTTAAAAATGGATATCCGAGTGTTTTTCGATGTTTGGAATCAGAATTCAAGCATTGGAACAGAAACCCAAAAATAGTAGATTATACAACAAGTGAAAAAAGAGGGAATTTCATTCGAGCGACTAAGTTGGATCCCGAGCAGCGAAGGATTCTAAGATTGAACCACGAGCGAAGCGAATGGTTCAAAAATAGAATACTGAGCGGAGCGAGGGATATAAGGCCCAAGATGAATTTTTTTTCACGAGTTGTGTACTCTACTTTTTACCATTGACTGCGAGAAATTAAATAGTGGTATATAGCATGACTGGGTGAATGAGAAACATATTCAAGAATATGGTAGAATGTGCGTACTTACACATAAAGAAAAAAATATGAAAAAAATATTCTACGACAAATCACGCGTAGGTATAGTAGTCAAAATGCTCGCGCAAGCTCTGACTTTTCGGGGGTGAAAATAGCCACCGATGGAAAAAATATATTTTTTACCATTGCCACTCGAAAAAGGGCATTTTATTCATCGATAACAGTGAATAAAACTCTCTTTTACTCACAAGAGAGTAAAAATATTTTGTTTTTGGAACAAGCAGGAATTATGTACTAAGAAATGAATATAACGTGCTGAACGTACGTACTGTCTGGCTGGATGGAGCTATCAAATTTAAATTAAGAAGAAAATTAATACTACAGGTTGGCTGGTTCAACGAGAGACTTATTGAAGGAGGATGTTTAGTAGTTGATTCTCGTTCCAAATATGTGTAAAAAATTGTACCTTAATTTTTGAAATATTTTAAAATCGATTTCATAAATTTCTGTGGACACTATTCCGCACTTACAAATCAAAATTTGATTCAGTGAGGTGATGCACCTTGCTAGGTTAGTGTCCATCGGTGGCTATTTTCACCCTCTTTGCCTTTTGTACTTGACAGCAACCCTGAAAAGTCAGAGCTTGCGCGAGCATTTTGACTACTATACCTACGCGTGATTTGTCGTAGAATATTTTTTTCATATTTTTTTCGTTATGTGTAAGTACGCACATTCTACCATATTCTTGAATATGTTTCTCATTCACCCAGTCATGCTATATACCACTATTTATTTTCTTGCAGTCAATGGTAAAAAGTAGAGTACACAACTCGTGAAAAAAAAATTCATCTTGGGCCTTATATCCCTCGCTCCGCTCAGGATTCTATTTTTGAACCACTCGCTACGCTCGTGGTTCAATCTTAGTATCCTTCGCTGCTCGGGATCCAACTTAGTCCCTCGAATTAAATTCCCTCTTTTTTCACTTGTTGTATAATCTACTATTCTCCCACTTGCTCGGAAATTGGTACATTATTCAAAAAAAAGAATACAACAATCGGCTCTTTTCCGTACGCAACGAAATAACAGGCCGGTAATATCCAACAGGACAATAATAGAAATTGCTGGACACTTTTTATTTTTTAAATTATGCTACCTACCGAGGTTTTTAAGTACACACTTACATAAATTAGGTGTTTTTAGGTACAAAATATTTATCATTATACAGGCTGAATGCGCACTTTTTTTTTCAAAACTTTGAAAATAGAACAAAACCGCGCGCCGGCGAATTGCCGTGAATGAAAATCAGATACTGTTGAATTAATTTGTGTTGTGCTTCCTCGCAAATGAGAGAAAAGTACTATACAAGTCTCGGCCGAAATAGCAATTAACGACCTCGTTTAGTTAAAAAAGACTCGGCTTGCGCCTCGTCCTTTCAAAATCACTTGGGAAGTACTCGGCTTCGCCTCGTACTTCCAATATTACTCGGCCGTAAATTGCTTCATTTCAGGCCTCGACAGTAATGTACTATTTTTGTAGACCTGTGTTATTAATAAGTCCCCCCGTGGCCGCAGACCACCGCAGCTGCTGCGCGTCGTGGGGCGTGCCGCGCAACTGCCTGGAGCTGTGTCGCGGCGGCGCGGTGTCGCGCGCCTGCGCACTGCAGCACGCGCGGCGCGCGCTGGCGTGCTTCCGCGACGCGGGCGCGCGCCTGCCCGGCCCGCCGCGCGGCCTCACGGCGCACGTCGCGCCCACACCCAACTCCGTCCTACTCAGGTGAGAGATACCCTATATACAACTGCCTGGAGCTGTGTCGCGCTGCAGCACGCGCGCCTGCCCGGCCCGCCGCGCGGCCTCACGGCGCACGTCGCGCCCACACCCAACTCCGTCCTACTCAGGTGAGAGATACCCTATATACAACTGCCTGGAGCTGTGTCGCGCTGCAGCACGCGCGCCTGCCCGGCCCGCCGCGCGGCCTCACGGCGCACGTCGCGCCCACACCCAACTCCGTCCTACTCAGGTGAGAGATACCCTATATACAACTGCCTGGAGCTGTGTCGCGCTGCAGCACGCGCGCCTGCCCGGCCCGCCGCGCGGCCTCACGGCGCACGTCGCGCCCACACCCAACTCCGTCCTACTCAGGTGAGAGATACCCTATATACAACTGCCTGGAGCTGTGTCGCGCTGCAGCACGCGCGCCTGCCCGGCCCGCCGCGCGGCCTCACGGCGCACGTCGCGCCCACACCCAACTCCGTCCTACTCAGGTGAGAGATACCCTATATACAACTGCCTGGAGCTGTGTCGCGCTGCAGCACGCGCGCCTGCCCGGCCCGCCGCGCGGCCTCACGGCGCACGTCGCGCCCACACCCAACTCCGTCCTACTCAGGTGAGAGATACCCTATATACAACTGCCTGGAGCTGTGTCGCGCTGCAGCACGCGCGCCTGCCCGGCCCGCCGCGCGGCCTCACGGCGCACGTCGCGCCCACACCCAACTCCGTCCTACTCAGGTGAGAGATACCCTATATACAACTGCCTGGAGCTGTGTCGCGCTGCAGCACGCGCGCCTGCCCGGCCCGCCGCGCGGCCTCACGGCGCACGTCGCGCCCACACCCAACTCCGTCCTACTCAGGTGAGAGATACCCTATATACAACTGCCTGGAGCTGTGTCGCGCTGCAGCACGCGCGCCTGCCCGGCCCGCCGCGCGGCCTCACGGCGCACGTCGCGCCCACACCCAACTCCGTCCTACTCAGGTGAGAGATACCCTATATACAACTGCCTGGAGCTGTGTCGCGCTGCAGCACGCGCGCCTGCCCGGCCCGCCGCGCGGCCTCACGGCGCACGTCGCGCCCACACCCAACTCCGTCCTACTCAGGTGAGAGATACCCTATATACAACTGCCTGGAGCTGTGTCGCGCTGCAGCACGCGCGCCTGCCCGGCCCGCCGCGCGGCCTCACGGCGCACGTCGCGCCCACACCCAACTCCGTCCTACTCAGGTGAGAGATACCCTATATACAACTGCCTGGAGCTGTGTCGCGCTGCAGCACGCGCGCCTGCCCGGCCCGCCGCGCGGCCTCACGGCGCACGTCGCGCCCACACCCAACTCCGTCCTACTCAGGTGAGAGATACCCTATATACAACTGCCTGGAGCTGTGTCGCGCTGCAGCACGCGCGCCTGCCCGGCCCGCCGCGCGGCCTCACGGCGCACGTCGCGCCCACACCCAACTCCGTCCTACTCAGGTGAGAGATACCCTATATACAACTGCCTGGAGCTGTGTCGCGCTGCAGCACGCGCGCCTGCCCGGCCCGCCGCGCGGCCTCACGGCGCACGTCGCGCCCACACCCAACTCCGTCCTACTCAGGTGAGAGATACCCTATATACAACTGCCTGGAGCTGTGTCGCGCTGCAGCACGCGCGCCTGCCCGGCCCGCCGCGCGGCCTCACGGCGCACGTCGCGCCCACACCCAACTCCGTCCTACTCAGGTGAGAGATACCCTATATACAACTGCCTGGAGCTGTGTCGCGCTGCAGCACGCGCGCCTGCCCGGCCCGCCGCGCGGCCTCACGGCGCACGTCGCGCCCACACCCAACTCCGTCCTACTCAGGTGAGAGATACCCTATATACAACTGCCTGGAGCTGTGTCGCGCTGCAGCACGCGCGCCTGCCCGGCCCGCCGCGCGGCCTCACGGCGCACGTCGCGCCCACACCCAACTCCGTCCTACTCAGGTGAGAGATACCCTATATACAACTGCCTGGAGCTGTGTCGCGCTGCAGCACGCGCGCCTGCCCGGCCCGCCGCGCGGCCTCACGGCGCACGTCGCGCCCACACCCAACTCCGTCCTACTCAGGTGAGAGATACCCTATATACAACTGCCTGGAGCTGTGTCGCGCTGCAGCACGCGCGCCTGCCCGGCCCGCCGCGCGGCCTCACGGCGCACGTCGCGCCCACACCCAACTCCGTCCTACTCAGGTGAGAGATACCCTATATACAACTGCCTGGAGCTGTGTCGCGCTGCAGCACGCGCGCCTGCCCGGCCCGCCGCGCGGCCTCACGGCGCACGTCGCGCCCACACCCAACTCCGTCCTACTCAGGTGAGAGATACCCTATATACAACTGCCTGGAGCTGTGTCGCGCTGCAGCACGCGCGCCTGCCCGGCCCGCCGCGCGGCCTCACGGCGCACGTCGCGCCCACACCCAACTCCGTCCTACTCAGGTGAGAGATACCCTATATACAACTGCCTGGAGCTGTGTCGCGCTGCAGCACGCGCGCCTGCCCGGCCCGCCGCGCGGCCTCACGGCGCACGTCGCGCCCACACCCAACTCCGTCCTACTCAGGTGAGAGATACCCTATATACAACTGCCTGGAGCTGTGTCGCGCTGCAGCACGCGCGCCTGCCCGGCCCGCCGCGCGGCCTCACGGCGCACGTCGCGCCCACACCCAACTCCGTCCTACTCAGGTGAGAGATACCCTATATACAACTGCCTGGAGCTGTGTCGCGCTGCAGCACGCGCGCCTGCCCGGCCCGCCGCGCGGCCTCACGGCGCACGTCGCGCCCACACCCAACTCCGTCCTACTCAGGTGAGAGATACCCTATATACAACTGCCTGGAGCTGTGTCGCGCTGCAGCACGCGCGCCTGCCCGGCCCGCCGCGCGGCCTCACGGCGCACGTCGCGCCCACACCCAACTCCGTCCTACTCAGGTGAGAGATACCCTATATACAACTGCCTGGAGCTGTGTCGCGCTGCAGCACGCGCGCCTGCCCGGCCCGCCGCGCGGCCTCACGGCGCACGTCGCGCCCACACCCAACTCCGTCCTACTCAGGTGAGAGATACCCTATATACAACTGCCTGGAGCTGTGTCGCGCTGCAGCACGCGCGCCTGCCCGGCCCGCCGCGCGGCCTCACGGCGCACGTCGCGCCCACACCCAACTCCGTCCTACTCAGGTGAGAGATACCCTATATACAACTGCCTGGAGCTGTGTCGCGCTGCAGCACGCGCGCCTGCCCGGCCCGCCGCGCGGCCTCACGGCGCACGTCGCGCCCACACCCAACTCCGTCCTACTCAGGTGAGAGATACCCTATATACAACTGCCTGGAGCTGTGTCGCGCTGCAGCACGCGCGCCTGCCCGGCCCGCCGCGCGGCCTCACGGCGCACGTCGCGCCCACACCCAACTCCGTCCTACTCAGGTGAGAGATAAGGTGGTTTCAAACCGGTGACATAGAATGTATACGATAACTTTATTTCTCATAAGAATACTATCATTCACTTCAATCAACTCAGCCTATCGCAGTCCACTGCTGGACATAGGCCTCTCCCAAGTTGTGCCACAACGCTCGGTCCTCTGCCTTCCGCATCCAGTCCCCCCAAGCCACGTTCTTTAGGTCGTCGGTCCACCTGGCAGGGGGGCGCCCTACGCTGCGTTTGCCGATTCGCGGTCTCCACTCAAGGACTCGTCTGCTCCAACGTCCATCGGTCCTTCGACAAACATGGCCAGCCCACTGCCAATTCAGCTCACTGATCCTACAAGCTATGTCGATCACTCCGGTTCTTCTCCGGATAATCTCGTTACGGATTTTATCCTTATCATCACTATCTTTTCTATCATTCACTTACATGAGAATTAAGTAATACATAAATACATAAAAAATCGGGCATATTGCAAAAAAAAATATTTTATCTACCAAAAAATGCAATGTTCATTTGACACTGGTTCTAATATAAAATAAGTTCACGTTCAGCATACAGAAAAACTAGATGTAGCTCGAAGTTAGTAAGTGTGAATTTTTAATGATGTGTTATTTGAGTAGTTTTTTTAAAGTGGTGAAACATTTAGATTCTACCACAACAAGACATACGTTTACTAATGACAAGAAGCGACACTTAAGCAGGTGTGCTCATAAAACTGCTCCCGGCTATGTGTGCGGGTCGGGGCGAGTGCGGGGGCCGTGCGCGGTGCGCGGCGTGTGGAACGGGCAGTCTCTCGGCTGCCTCAGCCAATGTCTATTGCATTCAGGCGCTCGCTCAAGGTCACCGGCAAGCGAGTTCACACGTACACAGAGTGTCACCGCTGTGCCGGCGAGGCGAGGATTGGATGGGATGGGCGTGAATTGAAATCTCGCTGACCCTTTCACACTGAAAGATGTACATCGCAAGCTTGCGCCGACCGCGCTGGCACGCGCCTGCTCGCGATGTAGATAGATAGAATATACTTTTCTCCCACTTGCTCGGAAATTGGTTCATTATTCAAAAAAAAGAATACAACAATCGGCTCTTTTCCGTACGCAACGAAATAACAGGCCGGTAATATCCAACAGGACAATAATAGAAATTGCTGGACACTTTTTATTTTTTAAATTATGCTAATGAGGTTTTTAAGTAAACACTTACATAAATTAGGTAATTAATTAATAATTAATTATTAGTTAATTAATTATTATATTAATTAATTATTAGTTAGGTATTAGAGTTTTCTAGTTAAGTAAAACTAAAGAAATTGTACATGTGATTAAATAAAAAAAAAAAAAAAAAAAGAAAAAAAAAAAGGTGTTTTTAGGTACAAAATATTTATCATTATACAGGCTGAATACGCATTTTTTTTTCAAAACTTTGAAAATAGAACAAGAACCGCGCGCGGGCGAATTGGTGTGAATGAAAATGAGATACGGTTGAATTAATTTGTGTTGCGTTTCCTCGCAATTGAGAGAAAAGTAGTGTACAAGTCTCGGCCGAAATAGCAATTAACGGCCTCGTTTAGTTAAAAAGGACTCGGCTTGCGCCTCGTCCTATCAAAATCACTTGGGAAGTACTCGGCTTCGCCTCGTACTTCCAATATTACTCGGCCGTAAATTGCTTCATTTCAGGCCTCGACAGTAATGTACTATTATTGTACACCATGAAAATAGTAGTAAACAGGAACATCGTATAAATTATGGGTACATGGGCGATCTTATCGCTAAAAACGATATCTTCCAGACAACCATTGGATGAACAAAGAACGTAAGATCTAGATAATTTAATGTAATGTATCATTTTGCAATGTAATAAATACTCTATTTAAAGTTTAATGTCGTACCAACAAATATTTTAATTCTCAACTCGCACATCAGACCTTTCACACCAAAGATGGGAGTGACGTAAATTGAAATTTTGCCATACATTCAATTCTCGCTCGACCCATCCACGCCACGCCTCGCCGGTGTGAAACCACCTTTAATCCTGGTTATGATCTCTCTGTGTACCAAATGTCATCCAAATCCGTTCAACGGTTAACGCGTGATTGAGTAACAAACATCCAAACATCTTCACAAACTTTCATATTTATAATATAAGTAGGATCTCAAATTGTGTTAGTGCCTTGTACCGTGTGGTGTTGTCGGACGTAAAGAATTGCACTACCCTATAATTATCTTCTCATGAGTGGCGTAAAAGACGACTAAGGGATTAAACCAGAGGATGGGCAGCAGCGTTCTCTGAGTATCTAACCAACCAACTGTGATCGCCAACCCGCCTGCCAAGCGTGGCGATCACAGTGGCATTATGGCATATCCACCCTTTTTGGGAGAGACCTATGTCCGACGTCTTTTGGCTAAAATGATGATGATGATGAGTATGCCTTATAATTCTAATATATTTTAATAACTCTTATGGTCTCTCCTAACAGCTGGGAAGCACCAATGAAGAACCCTCAAACAGTGTACCTATACCGAGTGTTCTGGAGAGCGTACGGTGCCAAGGTGCCAGAGAAACTAGACACCAGTGAAACCAGCGTAGTTCTCACTGGACTACAAGACGACGTGCGATATGAGTGCGTTGTTAAAGCGGCCAATGATGTTGGTGAGTAAACTTTACCATAACAGCTATAAGGTTGGAGTTCCCACAATTTTAGTGATCAAGCTTACAACGTGATCTTTGTGGTGATCGGGACAGTAGAAAGATAAATTATGAAGACTGAGTCTACCGGGTACTCATAAGCAGTGTAAATTGTACTGACTGCTAAACACAGACAGATATTGAAACTTTTTACTCTCAAACACAGACGCATGCTGCGAACAGCCATAGTGAAGCCTACAAAAACCGTGCTCCTTCATGTACAACCAACGTATACACCATGCACCTGAAGGATATTTGTTTTCGCGATGCTTACTGGAAGATGCCGCGACTTGTGAACTGAGAGGGGTGAGCACGGTTTAAGGTGCATGTGTGTGCGTGAGTGCTGGTTTTTACATAGAGGAGCACGGTTTTATTGGCTTTACTATGATTGTTCGCACTTAGTCTATATTGTTTACTATGTCTGTGCTCTCAAATAACAAGTCTAGAAAAATAACTTTCATACGCTTCTTCAAAACGGCGATGGCTGCAATTTCCAATTTAATTTTCATCTACAACTTTAAAAGCTGTTTCAGATTTGTTCTGAAATAGCTTTTAAAGCTGAATACGGCAGCATATAGCAGCTTCATATTCGTCTTCTCTCTCCAGGCACATCATCTCTCAGCCAGCCAATCATGTTCACGACGGCTGGTCAGGAAGCTGGTGCGGCGGCTGCACCGGTCAGCGGCAGCAGTGCGGCCTCCGCAGTCGGCGTGGCCGTCGCCTGCGTGCTTGTGGCCGCCATCCTACTGGCGGCTGGCTTGTATTATAGATATAGGAAGGTAAGGGACATTACTGATAACTGATCTAACTTTAAAACATTTTATCTCGTATTATTAATATTAGGTCACAGATGGCAATTACATAGAATAGAAACAACCCAAAGTAGAACACCTAACCGTTTTCCTGGGGTTCAACAAGTATATCATCCATCTAAAATATAGCCGACCATGATCTGATCGTACACTAGAAGGAACGAGACTATGATAATTTAATTTCTCGATATTTTATATTACCTACTACTTTTAAGAAAACCAAGTTTTCACGTTTATTTGATGACTTATGAGTTTCTATTCTGTTTACTGAATCCACTTTTCTCTTGCAGAATCTTAGACTTAAGGCACAAGGAGGTGTAGCATTCGAAAACCCGAGCTACCTCAGGGAACCAAATCCTGACACAGCCGTAAACGTAAGTAGAACATAAAACGTATTTTTAGACGAAGTTCCCTTTGGAAAGTCTTTAAATTTTTGACACCTACCTACTCAACTTTTTTCAGCAGCTTGTCATCAAATAAGTCTTAATACCTTGTTAGAGCCAGATTTTGGCTGCGACGACATAATTACTTGTATTTTTTTTGGGGAATCATAAACTATACTCCTTATTTTCAACAGGGCACAGTACCAAACGGTACTGCTAACGGCAATGGAAACGGAGTAGCACCAATCGCGAACGGCGTATCAAACTCCGCAGCATGGAGACAAGAAACCCTCAACAATCCTGGAACTACGATCCCCACAGCCCGGGAAGTAGACCCGTCGTTGTATGAGGAGCTGAAGTTAGGTCACGACGGGGCCGGGTTCAAGAGACTGAAGCCATAGCCCGAGGTGGCGCGCCGCTCCCCGCTCCGCTCGCCGCGACTGTCCTCGCCGCGGGTGGCGCCGCGCTACTGAGCGAGTGAGCCCGCGTGCTTAGAGGATTTAATCAACTCTCACTCAAACAACGAACTTTTTATCGGAACAGAAGACCCTTAAAAATGCGTGATCGAAAACTCACACATATAAATCTCATTTGAAAAAGTATGCACTTTAAAAAGAAAAGAAAAAACGGATCAATGGTCTCTAGCAAATTCTATTTTTGATTTTTTTGCTGTGTATGTGTGCGTAAGTTTGCCATTGTGCGTTGTATGAAGCGGTCTTTCTATCCGAAGATTCTAAATTCAAAAATACTGTGCCAGTATTTGATTAGCAGTTACTATTTAATTCAAAAGTTTCGTATTCTAAAAAAGTGAGCGAGTGATTCCAAAAACGTGTACATTGAACTGTAGTGTTTCTGAATTATCAGATAGTTAACGTGGCTGGGGCGGAGTATAGATCATAAAATATTAATAAAAAAAGTAATTATATTTTCAGTATCGTACTTGTTGTGATTTTAACCAAAAAAAAAGGAAGACCTCATACCTTCTCGTCATTTCATGTAAATATTTATACTTGCCAACGAAGTGGAATAAAATCAAGTTAGTATAGAAATGATTTTAGACCGATCGTTGGTTAGTGATAACGACGGAGTTTCTTTTACGCGCTCGACGCAAACAAAAATAGTGTAATACCTATAATCTTGAAATTGATTTTCATAAAAAATCACATGTTTGTAAATACCTAGTGAATATTTTTTGTAAGAGCGCGTAAAGGTGTTTCCCGCATAATGAAGTTATATAAATAGATCAGACAGAATAAAGAATAAAATTAGGTCATTCTATAAACAAAAATGTGCCTTCGAATGTTTTATGAAGTAATTAGTGATAGCTTAGTTACCTGTTCGGCCTGTAAATTGTATGTAGTGTAAATATTTGTGTACACTAACGTTCAGTAGTCATTTGTACAGAAGTGGGGAAACTAAAAGAAAAATACAAAAAAAAACTGATATTACAAAAAAAACATTAACTATCTTTGGTTTCCCAGTCCTGGGTATAAGAGTCCTTTATTCACAACATAAATAATTGAACTTTTGTCCAGCATTGGGACACGAAAGATTGGTATTAAAAAAATCTTCAGTTTGTCTCGATGAGAAAGACTTTTTCCCCAGTAGTATTTAAAGTAGTTTTGCAAGTGATTATGAAACAATCGTTGTAATAAACATTAATTAAGAATTTTTTATAAAATGTAAAAAAACACTCAAACCTTTGTAAAGAAAGTTTTCGGACTGGCTCTGCCATATCATTTAATATTATTTTGTAATAAAATATTAGAAATTGCCTAATTAGAAGTTTCCGTTGACTATAAACTTTAACCAGTAAGCATGACCTAATTTCAAATAATCTTTTATACCTATATATTTGGAAATCACACTATGTACGTAACTTTTAAAAATATTTTTTCATTATAATGATCTCATTGATGACCATTCCATTGTTTGTCGCCTATTAGGTGGAAAAAATACTAAAATCTAGAGTCGTACAAGAAAATGTTATGTTTACTATTGTGTGAAAGAAAATCATCTTTATTTTTGAATAAAAAAAATGTAGTAGAAAAAAATTATAAAAATTATATTTTGAGTTTAGTTCATTAATTAAAAAATAAAAGGTATTTTAAGGTAAAAATTTGAGATAAAAAATATGTTTCTTCTTTAAACTATTGGTGCTTGTACACGGTGCATGTAATTGGAGCATGTAACTGGTTACATGCGTGGACTACACGATCAGGCACTGGACCCGCGTATTTATTAACACGGTCATTTACACGATGCATGTAACCCGCGCCGTATACAAGCACCATATGGCCTAAATCTCCTACATATTGAACCTTGGACATAGTGTGAGAGTTATTCTTGCTCATTATGATGTGATGATTGATAGTTTTATTTAGCACTTCTATCATACTTTCATACTAATTGTATAATTTAGATGAACAAACGGATGTGATTAGATTTGTAAATAATATTAATAAAAAAAAACAAATACGTTTTTGTTTGTTTAATTTTTTTACCCCAACTATAGCATGAATAGATGATCGAGGGACAATATTCAAGAATATGAAAAAACGTGCGGTAGTACACAGGCGCCCGCCGTTTCGCAAAAAAAACATTTCACAAAAATACAATTATTCACAAATGTATTATTTCGCAAACCAACTTTCTACGACAATTTGTTTGAAAAAGTATTCATTTAGCACAATGATATTTTGACAAGCTTTCATTTCACAAACTCAGGTTTCGTAAAGTATTGTTTTGGCAAATATATCAGTTCCCAAGCTACTTGAAACAAAGTAACGTTTTGTAAACTATTAATTTGGCAAAATGTCTTAATTTTGCCGCAATACTACTTTTATTAAATGAACTTTTCATGTTTTATTGATTGATCATTTATTTATTTCACAAAAAAAAACTACTTTTGAAAAGTTATAGTAAGCTTTGTTACATCATTAATTATTTATTTTTATTAATTTATTTAACTGCAATACCAACAAGGTTGTTGCCTAACTGATATCACAAACCGTGTTCGGCAAACTGAGACATGAAGATGGAAAATCTCATGTGATTGTAATTTCACCAGCTTTCGTACCCTTGGCCACCGAAACACAGCAATGCAAGCATTACTGTTTGGCGGAAGAAATGGGTAGGGTACGTGGTAGTAGGTACTTCCCCGGACGAGCTCCTTCACAGAGCTATACTACTCAACATCATCATCATTTCAGCCGAAAGACGTCCACTGCTGGACACAGGCCTCCCCAATAAGGGGGATATGCCATAACACCACGCTTGGCAGGTGGGTTGGCGATCGCAGTTGGTCGGTTAAATACTCATAGAATGCTGCTGCCCATCCTCTAGTGAATCCCTTAGTCGCCTTTTACGACACCCATGAGAAAGATATAGGGTGGTGCAATTCTTTACGTCCGGCACCACACGGAACGCTATACTACTACTACCTAAATCCACACTAATATTATAAATGCGAAAGAACTAATAATAAACAGTAGTACCGACATATGGAGGTTAGACCAGTTGTCAGACTTTCGGGCTTCTGACTACCCGTAACGGTTGTCATAGATATTCGTATGGCAACCGGGACCGACAGCTTAACGTTCTCACCGAGGCACGGAGGGGTCTCGATGTGCAACGAAACGGCCACCCATCCACGGACTGACCGCGGCAAGTGTAGTTTAACCTTCCAGATCATACAATCCGCGTGGTCACTACTTAGCCACGAGCCCGTACTCAGTAGGTAAGTAAGTAGGTTTATAATAAAAACAGTTCTGTTTTTTCTTGTTTGTCTTATTTAGTAAACAATCTTGGTATGTCTCTTTATTCAAATAACTATTGATATTATATAATTATTAGTTCTGCACATGTAATTAAGTGAAAAAATGTTATTTGTTGTGTTAAATTTTCAACATAATGTCTTTTAATAATTATTATTGACGAATTGCATTAAAAAGACATACCAAGATTGTTTACTAAAGACGACTAAGAAAAAACAGAGTATAAGCTGTATAAGTAGGTACCTGAGATATTTCAATACAAAGAAATACTCAGCACTCAAACACATAACGAAAATATAGCATAAGTACTGTGTCTTGGGTACCATACAAAATCACATGAACACAATACAAAAACAGTAATTATTTTATTATTTTTAACGCATTTTACGCATGCGAAGCGAAATCTAAAGATTTAAATTGTGGAAAGAAACAATGTTTATTAATAAGATATCGCTGACGTCACCCAAAGACGTATAGCGGAGGATAATTTCGATACCACGAGCAGTGTTCACGGTAGCTTAGTGGCTAAAGCACTGGCGTACTGAGCCAGGAGTCGCAGGTTCGAATCCTGCTCGTGAGCGATTTTTTCTTTCCACAGTTTAAATCTTTAAAAACATAGTCCCTTTGTGATCATCATTTCAGCCCAAAGACGTCCACATAGGCCTCCCCCAAGCATCGCCACAACGACCGATCCTGCGCTTCCCGCATCCAGCGGATTCTCGCGATCTGCAACATCGTCGGTCGTCGATTGGTCGTCGGTCGTCGGTCCACCTTGTGAGAGGCCTACCCAGGCTGCGCCTTTCAGTACGCGGTTGCCACTCCAGAACTTTCGGCCTCATCGGCCATCCGTTCTGCGAGCAATGTACCCCGTCCACTGCCACTTAAGTTTGGCAATTCTTCGGGCTATGTCGGTTAACTTCGTTCTCCTGCGAATCTCCTCATTTCTTATTCGATCACGCAGATTAAATACTTAAATAATTATTATTTTATAAAATACCAAAATTCGCTTCAAATTTTGTAATTTCAAGATTTCAGACTCCAGAACTTTCGGCCTCATCGGCCATCCGTTCTGCGAGCAATGTACCCCGCCCACTGCCACATAACCCGAAGAATTGCCAAACTTAAGTACCTAAGACATTTCAATACAAAGAAATACTCGGCACTTAACCACGTAATGAAAACACAGCATAAGTACTGTGTTATGGGTACCATAAAAACAAATCACATGAACAAAATACAAAAACATAGTCCCTTTGTGAGTATCCGTTTCAGCACTCAAATGTAAATGGAACTTTCATACACCATTTTTGGAGTTATGTTCTTTATCGAGGCTTGCGGTGTGAGTCGGAGGAAAATGTAACGTCACTTCAGATTTTAACTATTAAATAAAACATACAAAAATATATGTTTTAGTGGTGATCGAACTCAGGCCCTGTGGTAGATTCAGTCCGACGCTTGATAGTCACAGCAACATTTTTCATTTTTTGGATTATTAAAATATTAAAGCAATCTCTATAAATGTTTATTTATGTACAGTCTAACAAAGCAATTGGTATACAGGGTAGAGAGATATAAATGAAGTTTTCTCAGAATATTATGGATGTTTTCGAGTGAAATATCATTTTAATAACGGACAAAGTTAAATTGTATTTATACAAAACCCTAATCAAACCATTCTATAATAACTTCCTGAGAAATCTTCATCTATATCTGGCGACCCTGTATACTAATGCTATGTTAGACAGTACCTACCTATTTATTTAAAAAAATTGCACACAAAAAGTTACAGAGAAAAATACACGCATTCAAACATAGTTTGCTTAGAAAAATACAAGTATAGATTTTATCGAAAGCGACCAACAAAACAAAACGTCCATTTATTTTTGTGTGTTGACATGGTGCATATTACCATCCATCCCAAGTAAACGACAAATAGGAGATTTTTAGGCAACCAGTAAAATATTTCGCTTTGTCAGTTTTGAACAGAAAACATATTTTTATTCCGCCTTTGTTAGCTCCATTTATTCCGTTCAGGCTATGAATTGCAGAAATTCTTGATACAATTCTTGGAGCAAATGTACTTGTCATCTAATTCGGTTCGAAAATTTTCTTGGGTAAAAGTAGGGCGAAGTATCAAGGCAATTTTATTAACTTCTTGAGGTAGTTAGTCATCTCTATTGGAATATCTACCTACAATGGAACATGAAAACGGTATGTTGGCAAATTAAAAGTTATTTCAAATTCAAAATTCAAATATTTTTTATTTCAAATAAACCTAATTACAAATGTCAGGCTCTAGTTGCACGGTCCCAAATTGTGGGTCCTATGGAGAGGAACTGACAAGGAAATGGAGTTCCTTGTCTGTGGGTATACTCTCTTTATTATTATTGTTTTTTTTTTTGTTATTGTTTATTACATCAAATTCAATTAAAATAATGTGAGTATAATGTAGGTTAATGTCAGAAATAAACAAGAGTTTCAAAGTGAGAATATTGCCTTTAGAAATAAACGTAAAGAGAGTAGCATGTAGGAGCTGACCTGTCCCGACAGACGGCACCCGCACCCGTTCACGAGCATGATGCGACTTGCGAGCATCAGCCATAATGAAGCTTAAGTCAACCATATTGAAGGGAACTTAATTTTAATTTGCAGGCTACATGGTAATCAAATTGTTTTAGATTCGGTCTCAATAGGTAGCTTAGGTAAAGTGGATATCCAACGTTGTATATACAACGTATATAACGTGTATCAGAAATGAGTGCTCATATTTTGGAGAGCTCATTCAGGGCATAGCATAGAACAACTTTTAGTACAGTAGGCCGTTAGGTTCTAGTACAGCCAGCTGTATTAGAACCTAACGGCTTGGTACGAGACGATGTGAAGAGACCAGACGGCATGTCGTTATTGCCATGGAAGATGGGTAGGCCTCTGGTGTGGGACGCAAAGTGCGTCGACACCCTTGCTCCATCACACCTTCCTAGCTCGGCTGGCTGTGCTGGTGCTGCCGCCGCGTCTGCGGAGGCCTTCAAGCGGCGCAAATATAGTAACCTATCAGGTATGACTTTGAGCCGTTTGGGGTCGAAACGCTCGGGACATGGGGTCCGAGTACGCGCATGCTTTTCAAGGAAATCGCAAAGAGGCTGGTCGACTCTTCGCGTGACCAGAGGGCTGGTTTGTTCTTTGGCCAAAGAATAAGCGTTGCCATACAACGTGGCAACGCTGCCAGTCTTCTGGGCACTTTTCCAGATGACAGCGATGTTGAGGAATACTTTGACGCCTAAGCACGCCTTTTTATATAATTTTATTTTGTACTTTTATTTTATATTTGTGTTGTAAATATTGTACATTTGTAGATAGGTTATTTAATTATTGTAATCCCACTTTTCTTTAATAATACAATGATAGTTAACAATAAAACTTACATTTAGTACGGGGTCAACACTGAAATCGCAAAAAATAAAATTTTGATTTTGTTTTTGATTTTGCAGGGAACAGATGATTTTTATTTTGCTATTTCAGAGTTGGTCGCATAGTAAAAGTTGTTAGCTCTTAAAATATGAGCACGCATTTCTGATAAAAAACTATCTGAACTTATTAGATATTAAAGTAAAAAAAAAAAAAAAAAAAAAACTTTCGTTTCAAGATCAGACAGCATTTATGACCCTAATACTTTTTAATGTCTTTGTTATGACTACAGCACCAACGTTGCGGCTTATACGCCTTACGTATTTTAACCCTCCTTATTTGTCTACCAAAACAATTGAACCCAAAAACCCGCCAATGAAACTGGTCATTTGTTTCATTAATAAACATTTAAACTGAGAGGTCCGTTTCCCGTCCAATGTGTTTTAGGAGATATGCTCCATTATTCGCTCAATTAACTACAAGCCACGATGCAATTCCATGAGCGGGCATCGGGGGGCATTGGGGGCCTGTGGGCTCGTTTGCAAATTGCTCAAAGTGAGTCGCTCTGTACCACAACTATTATGGTAGTTCGGGAGTTAGGCAAAGTTTAATTTTATTCTAAACGTACATCGCTTTAAAGTTTTTAATGTTCCAGAAATATGCATGTGAGTCAAGTTACCAACCCAAGTTACAAATTACCAAAACGAAATGTTTCGGAACTATAATCTGCACCAGATTCAAACTTTGGCGGCAATAGCCCAACAGTCAGTGGAGGTGTACCAAGCAACACATTATCTTTATCACAGATAATATAATCTTTATTAAAAACTCTGTAAGTGACACAATTATATTGAAACTCTGTCTCCTGAACTAGGGTGTTAGCCTGTATCTCAGGAGACAGTTCCTTCCCTGGTTACAATTTAATAACACAACTTAATTACTTCACGGTTACATGAATACAACTTTCATAGATTGCTAAATACTTTGTGGAACAGGTATTTGCTTTATGTAAGAAAAATAACATAAAACAATTTATACAGAAATAAAACTGTTTTGGCTGCGTGCCCCCCCCCTCCCCCACACATGGGAGGGGGGGTTGTTTGCGTGTGTAATGTGTGTATACCTAATTACTAGACTTTGCTCGTGGCTTCACCCGCATGGATGTCGTTTATCACGCATCCCTCGGGAACTGTTCATCTTCCCGGGATAAAAAGTAACACAACATAACATCACGCCTGTACTTCCCCGAAGGGGTAGGCAGAGGTGTAATAGTACACCCACATTTCACCAGTTATGTTATAGTCCCATGTAATAGGGAGCGAGCCTATTGCCATTGACCGGGCACAAATCCAGACTCCGGGCTGCTACTGAGAATTTCCTAATTAAAAATCCCAATAACACTTTGCCCGACTCGGGAATCGAACCCAGGACCTCACGCTCAGCGGTCGCGCTTGCAACCACTAGACCAACGAGGTAGTCAAATAATAAAAGTCAATAGGATAAAAAGTAGCCTATTATTAATCTGGGTTATGTTCTATCTGTGGTTCTATCTGTGTACAAAATTTCATCCAAATCCCTTTAGTGTTTACAGTGTGATTAAGTAACAAACATACATCACAAACACAAACAAAAACAACATCTTAACAAACTTTCACATTTATAATATTATAGTAGGATCCGATTACACCATTGTAAATTGTTTTGATTATTATTATTTTATTACAGGAATGTTACCATTTAATTAATGATTTGAAAATGATAAATTCTAGTTTTACTATTTAAGTACCTACCTAACTCGTGACATACCTACATATTTTTATATTTTATTCAGTTTAATGTAATATATTTGATTATTGTTTTATTAGTGTTATGGATTTTAAATTTAATTGATTAATTAATTAAACTCAAAAATGTTTGCATGCCTCATTCAAGGTAGTTTGTACAAGGGTCACTCTACCGATAACACCTTTATGTCATGTACCTACATTCTTTGCAAATAAATTATTATTCTATTCTATTCTATTCCATGACGACGTCTGTGGTCTAGTGGTTCGAGTGTCGGACTGCTGATCACGAGGTCGTGGCTTCGATTCCCACAGGACACAAATATTTATGTGATAAGCATGTATTACAAAAAAAAAGTATATAAGTATTATATCCATTGTCTAGTATTCATATAGTACAAGCTCTGCTTAGATTGGGACTAGATGGTGCTGTGTAAAAATGTCCTAAAATATTTATTATTTATTTCATGTATTTATAAAAATATTTTGTCCTATATTTTCATAATTTTTATATTTGTACACCCACCAGTCATGTCGGTCAAACGTGTTGATCCGAACAATTATTTTACACCTATAATAAATAAGTATGTCAACCATATTTTTTGCTAATTATTTACTATTGTAAATAACCTTTACTGCCTCATTGGTCTAGTGGTCGCAAGCGCGACTGCTGAGCGTAGGGTCCTGGGTTCGATTCCCGGGTCGGGCAAAGTGTTATTGGGTTTTTTCATTAGGAAATTCTCAGTAGCAGCCCGGAGTCTGGATTTGTGCCCGTCAATGGCAATAGGCCCCTTCGGGGAAATACAGGCGTGATGTTATGTTGTAAATAACCTTATTTTTTATAATAAAACAAGTTTAACCGTGTTACATCGCGTATTTTACTTAAATTGGTTTTCCTGACGTTTCGAAAGCTTTGCAGCGTTCGTGGTCGCAGAACAAACGTCTTTACAGATATTTGTAAAAAAAAAAAAACTACCTAGTCCCAAACAGCGCGCTACACTAAAAGATAATGACATTGCGAGTGATTACTGCGTGCATCGAAATGATTTAAATTAATTAAAACATTGTACGGTAGATTAAAATATTTTTTAGAAATATCTGTAATATCTTAGTCTTCCTATGACCATGTAGCAGCATGCGCACGCCAGCGCGCGTGCCCCAATACTAAATCGTCGCTTTTTTTTTTTTTTTTTTCGAATGGGCTCTCGCAGGTGGGACCGAAGTCCCATTTCTGCTTAACCGGACTTAGTTGGCGGAGAGTCCCATGTGGGACTCCATTCGCCGAAGGTTTTTTCCCTACATACTTACAAACTAGATGCGCGCGGCATCAATACCGCGCTTAATCGGGCGGGCGCCCCCCAAGGGGGGGGCTCGAACCTCGCTAGGGCATTGCAGGGGGACCCCGCAGTTCCTATGTCCCCCTAGCAGCCGTTGCTGCATCGAATTGGTTACCTCGAAAGTAGCGGACTTTCGGTCCCTATCGGGTGACGTGCTAAACGCCGTGAAGCGGCAAGCCTCGCCGGTGAGGCTAAGACCTACCTAGAAAACCTAACCAGTGGCTACGCAATAGCCTGCTCCTAGGAACTACTCTAGAGCATAGGGCCGGTCTCGCGTGACGAGATTATCTCCGGTTGCTTACACCGTGAGGGCGTCCCCAGGGGGGGAGCTCGGACCTCGACTCAGGGTGCAGCAGGGGGACCCCGCCACTGATCCCCCCAGCAGCCGGTGCTGCGTCGGCATGTGTTACTGTTTCTCGAGAGTCGGACTCTCGGATTCTGTGTGTGTGTCGCGTCGGTCCTCGCCGGCGGGGACGATATTTTGGACGACGGCGTCGGAGTGTGCTTGTACTTTTATCTGACTCCTGGAGGAGTGTGATATCGTCATCGGGCTCAATGAGTGTGTGTCTGGGACGTCGGGTTTTGCTGATAGCGGATGGCTGGTAGACGGTGGCCGCCACGACCAAGGGGTTGGGGTGCTTGGGAGCGGAATCGAAATAGCGTTTTGAGACACGCTTGAAAAACTGCTTGATGGTCGGCAGTTTGAAGTCTAGGTGGAGGTCGACGTTGCGTACGTACCAGGGGGCGTCTACAGCCCTACGCATGAAACGGTTTTGGATGGTTTGGAGCATGTGAATTCTCACCGGCTTAACGTGTGCGAACACAACGCTAGCATAGGCGAGTATGGGGCGGATACAGGTGGTGAATATCCTAACTTTGAGATGAGTGGGCAGCTTACTGTGCGCATTGAGAAGGGGGTGGAGACGTGCGAGGACAAGGGCGGCACGGTTTTTCACCCTGCGGATATGCGGACGGAAAGTCAGTCTACGGTCAAGGATCACTCCGAGATATTTGGCTTCTCGTTGCCATGGGATCTGTTTTCCGAACATTGAGACTGGTACGCTCAGTTCTTTACGGTACTGTGACAGGGGTCTCTTATCGAAGAGGACCGCTGCACTTTTTTCGGGATTTACTTCGATTCTCCATTTCCGGAACCATTCACCTAGGGTGTTGGCCGCGGATTGGAGGGTACGAGAAATAGCGACATGGGTCATGCCGGAGTAATAGATTGCCGTGTCGTCGGCGAAAAGGGCCATACGGGCTGCACCGCATTTTGGAATATCGCTGGTGTACAGCGTGAACAGTAGGGGGGAGAGCACGGAGCCTTGAGGCACACCGGCGTGAATGGGATGGGGGGAGGAGAGAGCCCCTTCTATGCGATAGCAAAAGGTACGATTCGACAAGTAGTCTCGGATGATGAGCACGAGACGATGTGGCACATTCATAGTGTACAGCTTATATAATAAGCCGTTGTGCCACACTTTATCGAAAGCCTTTGCTACGTCGAAAAAGAGAGTGCCGGTCATTTGACCGCGTACGAAGCCTGCACTGATGTGTTCTACAATGCGGTGCAGTTGATTAACGCAGCAGTGCTTTGTACGAAAGCCAAACTGCTCGTCGGGAAGGAGTTTATTTGAGTCGGCGAAATCTTTGAGTCGCTTATAAATAAGCTTCTCGTAGATTTTACCGAAGACATTGAGGAGACTAATCGGCCGGTAACTACTCGGCTCGGCTTTTGGTTTGCCCGGTTTGGAAATACCGATTACCGTAGCCTGTTTCCAAGCCTGGGGAAAGATGTTGTTTTTAAATGCCGCATTGAAGATGACGGTCATTAGAGCGATTAGGGTGGCAGGGAAACGTTTCAGCACCTTATTGGTGATGCCGTCTGCGCCGGGGGCTTTTTTGGGCTTAAGATCCTTGACTATAGAGAGAACTTCGTCAGGGGTGATCGGTGGGAGCGGGTCATCAGGGTCATCTATTGGGGGGGGGGGGAGGGCTGACCTACGCTCTACTTCTGAATTGACCTTATCAAGGTGGGTTTGGCTTACGGGAAGCGTACTGAGAGTGCATTGAGACTCCAAGCTGTCGGCTAAGCATTCGGCTTTTTCGTCGTCGTCAAAGGCCGGCCTTTGATTGGGTCGATTTAGGGGGGGCATAGTTGCCGTGGTCTCGCATTTAAGTCTGCGTTGAAGGGCCCAGAAGGCTACATGAGACGGTTGGATTGCGCTGACTTCCTTGTCCCAATGCTCCTCCCGTACCTGAGCTACACGTCTCTTTACAGAATTCTGTAAGGAGCGCATATGGGCACGATTGGCTTCATTGGGAAAAGCGTCATAGGCACGGATGGCCGCGTTCCTCTCGGTCCTCAACTCATTTACATCGTCCGGCAGTTTCAGACGCTGGTCATCCAGCATCGGAACCTGCCGTGAGCATTCGCCCACTACGGACTGCACATGGTTGGTGAGCGAGGTGATCGCGGCCACCGTGTCCGCGACTGTCTCAATGGAGTCAGGGATTGAATCTAATTGGGGGGATGAGGTAGATTTGAGGCGGTCCTCTAATCTCCTCCAATCGGTTATCGTTTTTGTTATGGGTGGAATACCGGGATCCGAGGGACCACCTCGGGGACCCAGTTGAATGATCACAGGGCGATGATCTGAGTCTAATTCTTGGATTACCTCGATAGAGCGAATACCGAGGTTTACGCGCTTTAAGAGGGCTATATCTAGGATGTCGGGCCGGTGCCCTACTGTGTCAGGATAGTGAGTGGGACGCATCGGGGCGATGACGTCGAAGGAAAGTTTGTCGCTAAGTGCTCCTAATTGAGTGCCAGCGGCGTTATTGGAGACACAGCTCCATGAACGGTGTTTGGCGTTTAAGTCGCCTGCAATAATTACAGAGTTACTAAGATCGAGTAGGGATTTGAGGTCGTCCTCGAGCAGACTCGCGGGTTTGTTTGCGGATCTATAGGCCGAGACTATGGTGATGGGCTGGTGCCCTGTCATGCCTAGGCGACAGATTGAAGCCTCCAGGCATGCTAGCTCTGGGGGATCAATGGGGATGCAATACAATGAATTTCGGTAATAGATGAGCGTTCCGCCTAGTGCGGTGTGTGCTCTGTCGTTTCTTATCAGCCTATAGTTGGCTATATTGGGATTACGACTATGGGGTTTGAGGAAAGACTCTTGAATGAGTAAAATATCGATTTGGTGCTCACGCAAGAAGACGGCTACGTCGTCGCGTTGACCACTAATGCCTCGGGCATTAAAAAAGCCTAAAATTAGGGAACGGGGTTTGAATCTTTTGGGTGGGGCCGTATTATACATTATAATTGGAATTAAGTATTCTATAAATGTCTTGGTACTTGGTAAGTACCTGAAGGCGCTGCTCATGGATGCCTTGGGTAAAGGCCCAAAGTCTAGAGTAGGCGTCAATGCGGGACTCCCCTGATTGGGGTTCGAGGTATTCTCTCGGCAGAAGGCCGGGGGAGTTTACCGGAGGGGGGGTTCTCATGGGGGGGGGGGCTTTGGCTGCTGGTGCAGTTTTGGGCCTGAGAGAAGGTGCGGGGATGGGTATGTTCATCAGCGCAGGGGGCTCTGCGGCCGGGGGCGCGAGACGAGAGGGCGGAAGAGGTGGGAATTGGGGCTTTTGGTTTCCCTTAAACCAGGGGTTGGGCCCGAGTGGGCCGCGGAAATTAGGGGAGGGCCCGAGTGGGCCTCTAGGGTTTGGTGGTTGGTACTGGTAGGGGGCTGCGTAGGAGGGGGCTTCCCTCGCAACGCGGTCGGAGGCGCGTTTCGCCGATTTGGCGTTGCGCATTTTGGGGGCTTTGGGGCATCCGCGATAATTCGCTGGATGCCCGGATTTGCCGCAAAGGACACAGCTAGGGGGCTCCGTGCACTGGTCCCTCTCCTTGGGACGCTCGCACTCGGTAGTCCCGTGATCGCCTAGGCACTTAACGCACCTGGGCTTTGCGTAGCAGTTACGCTGGGAGTGACCATACAGCTGGCAACGGTGACATTGTCCAGGCTGGTTTGATTTGTGGGGGCGTTCGACCGTGATGCCTGACAATTTGCATACGGTCTTAATGTTATAGATATTTTTGGCGTTTTCGCCAGGGTGGCATATGACGAGGACCATGTTGTAGGGATCGCCGTGCTTACCACGGTACATACGGTGAGTAATTGCAACCGGGATCCCTTGACGGTCGAGGTCGGCGTGCACTTCCGTGCAGCTGACTTCGGTCGGAACCCCTCGGATCACAACTCTAAGGAGTCGGTCCTCTGGGAGTGCGTAGGTGTGAAAAGACACACCACGCTCGCGCAACAACCTGGTAAGGTTGCGGTAATCAGTGGGGGTGGGGACAACTACTTTAATGCCCTGCTGTGTGGGGCGGGCACTAGTAAAATTGATCTTATTTTGGTTGCACCAGTCGGAGATCCTGGTCCAATAAGCCTTATCCTGGATGAATAAGGGAGGCGGAATGGGTACCTTCTTCTGGGAAGATGAGGTATGTTCATGATCATGAGGGGAGGAGGGCCTGTTATCCTGCGAGGAGGAGTAAGAGGCGGGACGGGGGGTAGGGGCCGGGGCAGAGTTTGCCTCGGAGAGTTTAGGAGTTTTTGAGGCGAGAGCCTCGGCCTTGTTGGTTTTGCGGCTGCGTTTTTTGCCTTTACCCACTACTGTGGTAAAGGCATCGGCCGCGTCCGAGTTGACCTCACTGTCCGAGGACATCTCTTGGTCTGACGGGATAGGGGAGCGATCAGGGTATTGAGTGGGGGCTGGGGTGGGGAGAGGTGAGGGGGTGCGGTCCTTATGGTCCAGGCTGGCTGAACGCCTAGGCGGACCACGTGGAGACCTCGGCCTCTCCTCATCGCTGTCGGCTAAATCGTCGCGCCGTCGACCTATATTTATAACTTCTGAATAGTTGTTTGTAAAGCCAGCAGAGGGCGCGGCGGCGCACACATGTTTGTTAATATTATTAGCTACGTTCTGATTGGTCGTTCATAAATATTAAATGGTTTTAGAATAGTAACTTGTGCGTCCAATATTGTAAATAAGATTGGCTTAAGAATTAATAAATTCCTTCCGTTCTACCTATACCAAAAACATTGTTTTACTTCGTTCTTAACACTAAAGTGGTGACCCCGAAACCGAATCATAAAGTGAATCAAGTGTTCTCAGCAACTGGAAGAAAAATGGCAGAAGAAGCAAAAAGACTCCAGCAGGAAATCGCCGGAATCGCACTTTCAATGCGTGTCCCACCGTTTTGGCGTGATAAGCCAAGGCTTTGGTTCATAACATTTGAAGCAGCAGTCAACGATCTCAAAAAAAGCGACGCCCAAAAGGCCCAGATGGTAATAGCTCAGTTACCGAAAGACGACATCGAACAAATCTGCGATTTGCTCACTGATCCGCCTACTGCAAACCTGTACGTCGTCATCAAGGAGCGCCTGATCTCAGTGTACGAAGAATCGGATGGCAAACAACTACAAAAACTTCTGTCAGACATGGAGTTGGGTGATCAAAAACCAAGTCAGCTACTTCGTCGTATGCGAAACCTAGCCAGTAACAAAGTTCCAGATACTACGTTGAGGTTGATGTGGATAAACCTGCTACCGCCGCACGTAAGATCCGTACTCGTTGTCAGTGATACCATCAGCAAAGACACGAAATTGGATGAGTTAGCTAAAATGGCAGACAAGATGATCGAGCAAACATCAGAAGTATCCGCCGTTAGCACAAGTATTGCAGCAGTGGACAAGAATCAACCACAAACTGATATGCAGTACGTAGTAGAAGAAATAAGAAAGTTGCATTTAGAGATCGCCGAGCTGAAGAATAATAACAGTCGTTGCACGCACACATCGGCACCGCCGTCGTGTTATCAATATCGTCGCAATCCTCGCCGAGACCATTCAAGACCGCCGTCTCGCTCGCACTCAGGAAACTATCGATCTCGCTCGTCTACTCCGTCGCCGTATTGTTTCTACCATAGAAAATTTGGCAAGAATGCAAGGCATTGCACTACACCATGCAGCTTCAATAAGGATAGCAATTCGGAAAACTAAAAGAGACGTTAGCAGTGGCGGAACCTAATGTCGACAGCAAATCATATCGCCTTTTCATCACCGACAAGAAAACCAATATGACATTTTTAGTGGACACTGGCGCTAATATATCTGTTATCCCCAAGAGAAAAGGAACCCGATCGAACCCATTGCCATTCAAGCTTTACGCCGCAAATAATACTGCAATACCGACATATGGAGAAAAAACAATGGACGTCAACTTGGGACTTCGCCGGTCATACAAATGGAAGTTTGTTGTCGCCGCAATTAGCAAACCAATACTAGGAGCAGATTTCTTAGGCTACCATAACCTACTGGTCGACTTGAGAAATGAACGCCTTATAGACAACACCACCAAGCTTAGCACGACAGCACCCGGCCACTACACGAGTATTCCTACAATACGCAGCATCGATCTTCAACAAACATTCCACGATATATTGGCTGAATTTCCTGGAGTGACTCGCCTGTCATCAATGAAGCTCAATCCAAAACACAGCGTCGAGCACTTTATTGAAACAACCGGACCGCCGATCTATTCTCGAGCACGACCTATACCACCGCATCGGTACGAAAAAGTGAAGAAAGAGTTCGAGAATATGATGAGTCAAGGTCTCTGCCGACCCAGCAAAAGTCCTTGGGCAAGTCCACTCCACATCGTTCCTAAGAAGAATGGAGATCTGCGGGTATGCGGAGACTACCGCCGGCTCAACTCAATCACCAAGCCCGACCGCTACCCCATTCCACGAATAAAGGATTTCACTTTTCAACTAGCAGGCAAGCAAGTCTTCTCCACCCTTGACTTGAACAGAGCATATGCCCAATTACCTGTCCGTGAAGAAGATATAGAGAAGACAGCAATAATAACCCCATTCGGGTTATATGAATTTCAACGCATGTGCCCTGGTTTAAAGAATGCTGGACAAACTTTCCAGAGGTTTATACATGAAGTTCTCCGCGGTTTGGATTTCGTGTATCCCTTCGTCGACGATTTGCTGTTAGTGGCAGAAGACGAAGCTTCAGCGAGAAGAAACCTCAGAATCGTTCTGCAGCGTCTTGAAGAATATGGCATCACCATAAACCCATCAAAATGCGTGTTTGCCAAGAGAGAACTAACATTCCTCGGACACTACGTTTCCCCTGAAGGCATAAAACCACCAGAAGAAAAGGTGAAAGTAATCAGTGACTACCCGAAGCCGAAGAATGTTGAAGAATTAAGACGTTTTCTTGGTATGATAAATTATTACCGGGAAAACATACCGAATGCGGCAGCAATACAAGCACCTTTGCATATGTATTTACATAATACACACTCCAAAAAGCATGATAAGACGGAAATAGTGTGGAATGAAGACACATCTCAAGCTTTCGAAGATTGTAAGACGTGTATCCAAAAAGCAACCTACTTGGCCCATCCGCAACACTCTGCCCCCCTTGGTTTGATGTGTGACGCATCAGACAAGTGCGCGGGCGCCGTTCTACAACAACAAGTTGATGGCATATGGCAACCGCTCGGATACTTTTCAAAGAAATTCACTCCAGCGCAACAGAAGTATTCAACATTCGACAGAGAATTGCAAGCCATATACTTAGCAATGAAGCACTTCAGAAAAGTTTACGAAGGACGCGAGTTAGTTATCTACACGGATCACAAGCCGCTCACATACGCCCTGCAGAAAATATCATCTGACTCGGAAACACCGCGCCGCAGCAGACAGCTATTATTCATTAGCGAATTCACTAATGATATACGTCATATAAGCGGGCGAGACAATGTTGTTGCCGACGCGTTATCGCGCATCGATGCCATCACTTGCCCCACTCCGATTGACTACGAATCTCTCGCAAGCGCACAAGACAAGGACGCAACTATTCAAGAGCTCCTGCGCCAACCAAATATCCAGTTACGCAAGATAACGTTACCTGGGATGACGAATGGTATCTACTGTGAATCATCAACACAAAATATACGCCCATACTTGCCTAAGGAATTTCGCATTGAAGCATTTAACGTGATACACAGTCTCAGCCATCCCGGTGTTCGGACATCAAGAAGATTAATTCAAAGAAGATATTTCTGGCCTTCTATGAACATCGATGTCAAGCAATGGGTACAAGCCTGCATTCAGTGTCAACGTTCAAAAATACACCGGCATACGGCGAGCGCAATATCGACCTTTGAACCATCGCAACGCTTCGAACATTTGCACGTCGATATCGTTGGCCCGCTACGTACGTCACCGCAAGGACACCGTTACGTCATCACGTTGATTGACCGGGCGACACGTTGGCCAGAAGCATACGCTGCACTCGACATTACAGCCGACACTGTTGCGAAGATTGTGTACGAGGGATGGATTACAAGGTTCGGATGTCCAGCTCGAATGACGACGGATCAAGGTCGGCAGTTCGAGAGCAGTCTATTCACCGCATTAACAAGACTCCTCGGCATCAAGCGCATACATACAACACCGTATCACCCACAAAGTAACGGAATGATTGAACGATGGCACCGGTGCATGAAATCTGCACTAATGGCACGTCTGAGCACAAGCAGTTGGATAGATGAGCTACCTACTGTGCTTCTGGGACTACGAGCTGCAATACGGAATGACAGTGGAGTCAGTGCTGCACAGCTTGCCTATGGCCATACTCTCCGCCTACCAGGAGATTTTTTCACACCATCGAAGCCGGATGCAATGGACTACAACTATGTTGAAAAGTTGCGAACTGCTATAAGCACTTTTCGCCAAGCAGTAACACAGTCGTCACGCAGCAATAACCGTACTGTGTTTATACCTCAAAGCTTACAAACCTGCAAAGAAGTGTTCGTGAGGGTTGACGCAGTCAAAAAGCCGCTGCAACCACCATACAATGGACCCTACCCAGTGCTCAGCCGCAGCGGAAAAACATTCACCGTGCAGCTGCCAGGAAGACAAGCAGTAATATCAGTGGACCGTTTGAAGCCTGCTTTCTCCATTCCATGCACTGATAATGCACACAGTGACACCAATCCAGCAGAAAATACCAATGTTCCTGAAAGCATTATTCAACAGCGGACATCGCGCTCAGGTCGTGTTATTAAACAGCCGGTACGCTTCGCTTGAGGGGGAGCACTGTAGCAGCATGCGCACGCCAGCGCGCGTGCCCCAATACTAAATCGTCGCGCCGTCGACCTATATTTATAACTTCTGAATAGTTGTTTGTAAAGCCAGCAGAGGGCGCGGCGGCGCACACATGTTTGTTAATATTATTAGCTACGTTCTGATTGGTCGTTCATAAATATTAAATGGTTTTAGAATAGTAACTTGTGCGTCCAATATTGTAAATAAGATTGGCTTAAGAATTAATAAATTCCTTCCGTTCTACCTATACCAAAAACATTGTTTTACTTCGTTCTTAACACTAAAACCACGATCGCTGCAAACTTTCGAAACGTAAGGAAAACCAATTTAAATATAGATTAATAGTTTAAAAAACACTAGAAAAACACGCTTCAAAGTCCAATAAATGATTCAAGAAATGTACCTAATTAAGTATTTTTTATGTGCACCTACCGCATGTCGTCTTGTTGTGGCAATAAATCATTTTTCTTTATTTCTTTCTTTCATTACGTGGCCTTTCTCACACGACTATGATGATGACTATGAAGTGTAAAAATGACTATGATACGATATTCCATTATGGAATGCCAGTGCCTATCTTCCGCTTCAACATCAGACCTTGAAACCTAATCGTGGTCAAAGTTCATTACAAGACTTTTCTAAGAAATCCAAAACAGCTATGATACGATTTTCCATTATGAAGTTCCAGTTCATATCTTCCGGCTCCATCATCAGATCAGTTCGACAGTACCATATTATTGTATTGTCATCAGAACTACATACAGCTGCCAATTTTCATCACCCTTGGAAGATGGTTAAATTAGTTACCTTAGATTCCATTACATAGTTACATACAGGTCGACCTAATAAAAGCGTGTTAAAAATACGCAATGTAATCCGGTTAAACTTGTTTTTAACCGACTTCAAAAAAAGGAGGAGGTTATGTACTCCGCGGGTTTTTTTTTTTTTTTTTTTTCATTTATGTACACCGATTACTCCGAGATTTGTGGGCCGATTTACGTGTTTGTTTTTTTTATTTGGTAGAGAAAGTCCGCGCGGTGGTCTCATATAAATTTTATTGACTTAGGTTGAGTAGTTTTTTAACTAACTTCAATAAATCAGTTTATTTTATTTTCGCCTATCTAGATGATCTGCTCATTGCTTCGTTTTTCTGAGAATTCTTGGCCGATATGCGTGTTTTTTTTTTCACGATAGTGATTGGACGTTTGGAAGAACATGAGCGAGACCTTTGCCCAGCAGTGGGATAGCAAAGGTTAATAAAAAAAAAAACTCAAATTGGTTATATAAACATTTATGAATCAACACTCAACTAAAAAGTATGAAATAAAAACTTTTTAACAAAAAATAAAACCGACTTCAAAAACCTTAACTAAAAAGTAAAAAATAATCATTGTATGTATTTTAAAATCTTAACATAAACAACATTTTGAAGGCGGCGCGTGATTTTCATGTACGTTCACATAAACTGTTTTTACTATAGATATTGCGCTCGACTGTACATTACATGACGCAAAGGGTCAACCACGCGCCGCCTTAAAAATGTTGTTTATGTTAAGATTTTAAAATACATACAATGATTATTTTTTACTTTTTAGTTAAGGTTTTTGAAGTCGGTTTTATTTTTTGTTAAAAAGTTTTTATTATTATGAGTAGTGATCGCGAAACCTAAGAAATTACCATAGTTTTTATTTACAAATGGTTTAATGCTGTTGAGACAGAAAAAAATGGTTAAAAAAATCTGTTGAATCACTTTCTCTAAGCGATATTTTTAAATGAAAAAAAATCAAGGCAGCAGGAAGAATTCAATGCCAAAATAATTTGCTAGTGCTTAAATAATGGCTGCCACAAATGTAGTGAGGGTTGTATCTATGAACTTCACCGAACTTTCTGGTACCTAATAAGCTTATAAGGAAGGAAATGAGAACAGACAAAGGAAACACAATGTTTCCTTGCAAAGTTTCTTTGTCCACTGACTGCATGACTTTTTGGGTAACATTGTTATTGTTATCTGTTTGAGGATAGTTTCCAGGATCACAGTAAATCTTGAGCTTGAATTGCAGCACCTAGTAGCAGTAGTAGAGCTCCTTTGTGAAAGAGCACGTCCGGGGAAGTACTACCACCGTATACCTACTTCTCCGCCAGATAGTGATGCTTGCATTGCTGTGTTTCGGTCTGAAGGGTACGGGTGCCGGTGAAATTACAATCACATGAGACTTTCCATCTTGATGTCTCAGTTTGGCGAACCGCCTTGCGGTACCATTTAGGCAACAGCCTAGGTGGTATTGCAGTTGTTATGGGCAAAGGTAACCACTTAACTTCAGGTGGGCCTTTAGCTCGTTTCGCCATCCTATACTATAAAAAAACCTATACCAGTGGAATTCATACACAACTACGTATATGTATACAGTTAAGGGTCCGAAACCCGTTATTCTTGCTAAATAATTTCAATCCCGCATAAAAAACTACTCACTGTATGGTACCTACTGAAATTAAAGTAGGTACATGATACTCAAGGACTAACGTGACAATATAATTTAGTTTTAATACGAATGCACTTATTTGACTACATAATTGATGCCAGAGGGGCTCGTAGGGAAGCAACGACTGCGCGGATTGTACGATATGCAAGGTTATAAGCTGCACTTGCCGCGGTCAGTCTGTGGATGGGTGACCGTTTCGTTATACATCGAGACCCCTCCGTGCCTCGAAGAGCACGTTAAACTGTCGGTCCCAGTTGTCATACGAATATCTATGGCAGTCGTTACGGGCAGTCAGAAGCCCGAAAGTCTGACAACTGGTCTAACCTCCGAATGTCAGTATTACCTAGTAACTGGGTTGCGGGGGTCTGATGGCAGTTGCTCCGTGTAAAATACTCATGTTCAGGCGCATATGGCTAGACTGGAAGCCGACCCCTATATAATTGGGAAAAAGGCGCGGAGGATGATGATGAATTGAGGCCAGAGTGGCCTATATTTTTTTATATATTAAGCTTAGTTGTTGTTTGATTTGAAGTCTAGTAGTAAAGTAGCAAGCACAACTGCTAAGCATGGGGTTCGATTCCCGACTTGGGCAAAGGGTTATTGGGTTTTTACATCACAGGAATTTTCAGTATCAGCCCGGAGTCTCGAGTTGTGCCCGGTTAATGGCAATAGGCTCGCCCCTTATTACATGGGACTTATAACATAAGTGGTGAAATGTGGATGAAACCACACATCTCTACCTACCCCTTCTGGCAATACAGACGCGATATGCATTATCTATGTGAGTTTATTATCTTGAAGTGCCGTGAATGATGACAGGAATAGAGCCACAATGGCCCAAAAGTATAGGTTTCTTGTATGTCAGGCAAGAGCAAGATGTATTGAAATACGTCTTGCTTAAGATACATTTTGCATTGTAGCCGTTGTGTTCCAACCTTTAATGTTAGTTGAATCATATCTCTTCAGTTTGTATTCATGCATTATAATAATAATGTCCTCCCGGCCTAATTTCGGTCATGGCGGCCAATCTCAACGGAGACTAATAGCCATTTGCGCGGGTATGTAACCCCACAGTCCCACCCACAAGTCCCACGACCGTAGCACTTGGATGTTTCTGTTTGGAATAATTCTTTCTAGGCTTGAAGCCTTTTAGTGTACATAATTTTATCTCATCATTTCAGCCGTAAGACGTCCACTGCTGGACACAACCCTCCCCCAAGCATATATTGGGGGGGAAAAAAAAATAAATAAAAAATAATAATAATAAAAAAAAATATGTATATAAAATTACCTAATAAATAGCAATTATTTTATTATTTTAACGCATTTTACGCATGCGAAGCGAATTCTAAAGATATAAATTATGGAAAGAAAAAAAAAAAAAAAATAGCAATTGACAAGTCGCATATTATCATCATCATCATTTCAGCCGAAAGGTGTGCACTGCTGCACATGCCGTCCCCCAAGCATCGCCACAACGACAAGTCGCATATAACAAACCCTATAATTAAGAAAACTTCATTAATTGCTTTCGCAAAAATACCATTGTAATTATTCTTCTCTCTTACTTTGATGTACCTAACTTCCCATCTACTTCTACTGAACCCAAAAGATCCTTCAACCCTTCTCAAACAAACACCCAGCGACATCAATACATCGCAACTGAAAACCTTAGCTGAAAACAACAAAGCGAAACTTGCAATAAAATTCAAATATTTGGTGGCACAGAATTTCGCACAACAGCGTATATTTCGCGGGCAGTCCCGTATGATTCGCCGGGTGATCCCCGAGAGGGGTCAGGTGGGTCACGCGACCTCCGCGAATACATTAATGTCAGCAAAAAACACTATAGGTACGTAAGGTAGGAAAGGTGTGGAGTGGATTCTAGTCCCTCGACTATTATATTTTTGGAATAATCGCTGATTTCCAAAGCACAACTGTGACAATATCGTTGTAATCGTTAATTGCATATTAAGGCCTAACGCAGACGATCGCTTTTAATCGGTTACCGATTTATGCCCGACTACGGCCGATTTTAGTCTGTGAAAATCGGTGTCCGAATTAACGCCGATTTAACGCACATTTACTAAAGCTGCCCCCCTAGCCAAGTTGACAATCTACAATTGTCAACGGTAATAGAAAACAATCAAAATGTATGGGAATGACATAGCTCAACGAATAATTGTTTTGTTTTTTAACGATTGTAGATTGTCAACTTGGCTAGGGGGGGCTGTGCCGACTGTGTAACCGCAGTGATTGCTGTTTATTTATTAAAATATAATACTAATAACATACCACATTAGTATTATAGAGAAGTTATAGAAAATTACTACTTTTAATGCGGTCTCCTTTCATGTTATTTTGTGTACATAAATTACACATAACATACATAACCAGCCCATTACTGTCCCACTGCTGGACACGGGCCTCTTTTCAGTATGAGAAGGCTAAGAAAAAAACCCATTAATTATAAATAAATAAAATTCATGTCCATCCTCTTATTATCATATGATTATCCTCTTCTTATCATACCACCGGCAAGAATCGGATCGGTTCGGCGAGAGTCGGTCATACTTGCTCCGATTTTTATAGGACCCAAAAAAAATCGATTATCTTTTTTTGCCGAATTCATTGTCAGACCGATTAAATGCGGCCGTCTGTGCTAGATCGTTCTGTACCTTATCCACGTAAATAAATGATTTTATCTTTATCTAGACCTAACATTGGTTTTAGCGTCAGATTCTTAATGAAAGCCCCACAGTCTGTCTGTGAGCCTCAAATAATCACCCTCCCGCCAAAATTATCATTCTCAATTCTATCAAAGCCCCTGATTACGGCCGACCAAATTGTTAACGAGTAGGCATCATTAACATTTAACTTTAACTTAGAATTCCCTTTACAATTTCAATGAAAATAATAATAAAATTCTGAAGGCTTTTGGAAGATTAAACTTTACTGTGTTTTCGTTTATTTATTATTTTCTCCGTCTAGTAGGTACCTATTGTCAGAACTGATTTAAGGTTAAAAGTTTTCGAAGCAAGAAAATAACGTATTTCAGTGGTTTTTATTACCTAATGGGCTTGCGTTTGACTACCTCCTCACCTGATGTTAAGTGATGCTTCGATAATATTCGCTTGCCCAGCAAAAACCTTCGAGTTTCGAAAGTCGAATTCGAGCTTTAAAGACGATATAAAAAAACCAGCCAAGTGCGAGTTGGACTCACGCAGTAAGGGTTCCGTACCACCCATCGGCCTGATACCTCATAGAAACTGATTTAATTCACGAGAGTTTATCAAAAGACATCAACGCACCATGCGCGAAATATTAAATTTGGCATGTGTTTCATACGCAGGTACCACCACATATGTCTATGGTTACCCTATTTTTAGTATTTGTTGCTAAATAACATAGTATCCAAGTTTGACGCTGGTATGTATTACAGTTTTGAAGATAGAATAGGAATAAAAACGTTGAAAAAAATGCATGCTTTTCCAGGTTTCTTGTCCCCTTGTAGGTTACAAGGGTACCCCCACCCTTTAGTTTTAGCCTTTTTAAATTTTTTAGTATTTGTCGTGATCATAGCAACATATATATTCTGAGAAAATTTCAACCGGCTACCTATTACCGTTCAAAAGATACAGCCCTGTGACAGACAGTTCCGTCCGTCCGGGCAGCGTAGCGAGAGTAATAGGGTCCCGTTTGGCACCCTTTGTTTACGGAACCCTAAAAACTAACAACTTTGATATTATATGGCCACAAAGAGAGGCCAGAAGTTCCAGTTTTTGTTACTTCCGTAGGTACTATTGCTACAAAAATTAGTCCCAGTTGTATTTGTATAACGGGAGCAGACTTAGGTATGGTAGTACTTCCCCGAGCAAGCTCTTCCACAAGGAGCACTACTAAGTTACTACTAGTTATCCTAAATCCTTACTTGAAAAAAAATGTTGCCCTAAATCGACTCCACTGCTTTTTGCAACATATATTCAAAAGTACCAAGATTTTTGGGCCCCAGTGGTGAAGCGAATGTGAAACACAATAATACTCGATCCTTAGCGCCTATTCACGGTGATTGCTTATCACCATGCAACTACCAACGCGCAAAACTAAACTATACAAAAAATACTGTGAATTTTAGAAAAGCAAAACACTTCTTTTGGCCACTCCAAAGAATGATTGGAAAAGACCGTTGTTGTTTTATGAGGAAATAAAATGTTCTGCATTATCAACTCAGCCTATTGCAGTCCACTGCTGGACATAGGTCTCTCCCAAGTTGCGCCACAACACTCGTTCCTCTGCCTTCCGCATCCTGTCCCCCCCAGCCACGTTCTTCAGGTCGTCGGTCCACCTGGGCCCTACGCTGCGTTTGCCGATTCGTAGTCTCCACTCAAGGACTCATCTGCTCCAGCGGTCATCGGCAAATGTTCTGCATACATTGCTGTAAACGACTGAAAACGCTCAAATTGATAATGATTACTACTGGCATTATAAAATAATAACATAAAATAACATAACATCATGCCTGTATTTACCCGAAGGGGTAGGCAGAGGTATAGTACACCCACATTTCGCCAGTTATGTTGTAAGTCCCATGTAATAGAGGGCGAGCCTATTGCCATTAACCGGACACAAATCCAGACTCCGGGCTGCTACTGAGAATTTCCTAATGAAAAAACCCAATAACACTTTGCCCGACCCGGGAATCGAACCCAGGACCTCACGCTCAGCAGTCGCACTTACAACCACTAGACTAAGGGCTAATTGTGCCCCCATCAGTAAAAAAAAAAAAACTCGCTAAATACATCATTTATCGAAAATTCGTTTTTAACAATTAAAGTACAGGTACTGCAGTTTAAAAAGAAACTATTAACTCTGTAAATTATAGTTCACTACATAGTTTAAGATGATGATAGTAGCCGTTTTTCGCATTTATTGTACCTATCCACAACTACACCTAAGATACTGATACAAGTGATACAAGTGAGCTAAGACGTTCATTATACTCGAGGCTGGAATTGCAGCCCGAGCCGAATTCGAGGGCGTAATAAAGCCGAGAGTATAATGAACATTGCTCACGCGTTTCATACGACGTTTTTCTACACACTTGAGAGGAAAAAAGAACATAGTTTAGACAAATAATAAATTTGTAAAAAATGGCGCGCGGAATCTGTAATGCCTGTGGTTGAGTGACGTATTACTATGCGCGCGCTGGTGGTGTAAGGAAACCATTGCATTGGCCGTGGTCACGAGCAGACCACGTCCAATGCAACTTGACCGAAACGTCGAGGTTAGTCAAAATGTTTATTATATTTTGATTTAATTGTGCGCGACAAGTCCCATATACTTAGTTCAATATGAGTGAAATTCGCGAATGTTTAAAAGCCTAATATTAAAAATATAATAAATAAATTTTCTTGTTTATAACACAAATTAATGTTAATTTGTTGACAAAAATAAATAATTTGATGAACTTAAATGTTTATTTATCATATTTTAATTAATTTAATACAGTTGATTTATTCAGTTTTCTTTTTAATTTTGTTTAGACATAAAAACTCTTTGCTAATTTAAAAAATAAACTGTAAAGTAAAAAGCACTAGTACGATAATATAAAGTAAAAACCGGCCAAGTGTGAGTCGGACTCACGCAGGTTCCGTACCATCCATCGACCTGATACCACATAGAAACTGATTTAATTTACGAGAGTTCATCAAAAGATATCAAAGCACCTTGCGCAAAATATGTTTTTTTGTATCTCTTTCTTACGCAGGTACCACCACATATGTCTATGTTTGCCCTATTTTTAGAATTTGTTGCTAAACTAAATAGTATGTACTATAATCGGACCAAGTTTGACGCTGGTATGTATTACCGTTTTGAAGATAGATCAAGAACAAAAACGTTGAAAAAATGCATGTTTTTCGAGATTTCTTGTATGGGGACCCCCTTTGGTTTTAAACTTTTTTTTTTGCATTAGTCGTGATATTAGACTTAGCACATAAATAGATAGAATAGTCATGTGGGCAGGGCGCGCGTGGCAGCACCATGCACCATAGTGCAGGTTATTTCAAAGCCTTTTTCAGCACGCCTTATGACTTTTTTCTATAAATACTGTAACAAAAACTCGCAAAAATGCCTTATTGTGCTGTTTCTAACTGCAAAAACAAAAGCTGTAAAGTACATTAGTTTTTTTTTTTAATAATGACGTCAAAATGTAAGGCCTAGTTGGTTCGGAAAGTTGCCACGCATGAATCGCAAGTAAAATTGTGATTACAACCATTCTATTTCTCTGAGTCATAGCAACAGATATTGACAACTGGCCTAACCTCCGAATGTCAGTATTACCCAGTTACTGGGTTGCGGGGGTCTGATGGCAGTCGCTCCGTGTAAAATACTGATGTTCAGCCGCATCTGGCTAGACTGGAAGCCGACCCCAATGTAATTGGGAAAAGGCTCGGAGGATGATGATAGCAACAGATATTATCGGAAAATTTCAACCAGTTACCTATTACCGTCCAAAACATACAGTCCTGTGACAGACAGACGGACGGACAGCGTAGCGAGAGTAATAGGGTCCCGTTTGCCACCCCTCGGGTACGGAACCCTAAAAAGCACGCGTGCGTCATAAGCTGCATTATGAACCTAACAGCAGTGCAATAAGAGCCACTTTACGAGCGTGTGTTGAAAAATAATTTAAACTACAATCAATAAAATGTCCGAAAAATATATTTATTTATTTATTATTTGGAAGACCAACAGCAATAACTTTAGTATAACAATGTTAAATATGATAGAGTCTGCCAATAATTATTTATTTATTTATTTAATAGAGAACAAAAGATTTAACAGAAGCCTCCATAGAGAATCATTAATTATATCACTAAACTTTTTACTTCATTCAACTTTACTTGTTAACTTAAATTAATGAAAATTAAATTAAATTATAATGTTTCAGATTATTTTTGGAGTACTTCTTTTGTCTTTTAGATGAATATTTCGATTACCTTCGCGAGAAGAAATATAATAAAATAGCCGACCTGTTAACATTGGTTTATAAAGTTTCGTACTTCTCATCTTTTTCCACCTAGCCTTTTTCCCGAGTAAGTTGGAGTTGGCTTCTAGTCTAAATTTTCGTATTTATTGGATTAAAGTCTAATTCTAGATCCTAGAATATCTCATGATCATGGTCTTTGTTAAGGCATCTATAAAACTTCAACGTTATTTTATCGGAAATGTAAATAAAATTGTTTCATTCCTTTCAAGTTCGTTTCTACCTTCAATTTACACTGTAAGCCACAGTTTTCCAAATTAAACTGATACCTCTAACCCCCATAGGCAAATTACTTTCAAAATATCTCAGGTTTTTTTCCTATTAATACAATTGTACTGTCTGTAATTCCATTGTCTAGTACCCATAGTTCAAGCTCTGCTTAGTTTGGGACTAGATGGTGCTGTGTAAGATGCCCAAAAATATTTATTTATTTATTTATTTTATTGTATATCACAATTTTTCTTAAAAATTATCATTGATTAAGAGTTAAAAACACTATAAGTGTATGCACAGGGAGTTCAGGGCTACGTTAAAACAGCTGAGCCTTATTCCTACTTCAACTAAGACCCCACTGACTATAAAACGTAGCCTTAATACACACAAGCCCCACCACGACGACAACGTGGGGATACAAGCGGTGGGGTGTACAAACCCCTAACAACCCTAATTACCTTAGCGCCCTAGCCCTACCATACAAACCTTAACAAAACGTACTCTGTTGGTGCGGGAAGCCAACTTATGTGCGTGTCGAGCCGATGCAGCGAAGATTTCAGTAGGTCGCGATGCTGCTGCTGTGATGATGTGCCAGCATATTATTGAGTGCATGTTCAAAGATTGAACAATAAGCTTTACTGTACTAACTGTACTAACTGTAAGTAAAACATAAAATAAAAAACCGGCCAAGAGCATGTCGGGCCAAGCTCAGTATTATAGGGTTCCTTAAGTAGGTCTAATATATCTATACAAACGAATCAAATCGAATATTAATCATTGCTATTTTAGTTTTTGCAAACAGCGCCACCTAGCGCTAAATTTAAGAAGCTAAATTTAAGAAGTGTGTCTTATCAATATAACATAAAGTTTCTTTTTGTGACTTTTTAAAATAGAAAGTAACTAAAGGAGCATTATTTGCTAAGATCATTTTTCTCTAAGGTCAATGACCTATGAACTAGGACGTCTTAAGTATTTTTCAGGTTTCTCACTATAACTCAAAAATTTATAATCACATTATACTCGAAATAATTTTAAAAGAGATTTTTTTATAAAGGTTTCAATGTGGAAGACTATAAGTTTCTACGTTGCATAATTTAGAAATAGCAGGGGGACACACACATTGCAAGCCACTTTGGCGAACTGTATTTCGCAGATGGTATACCTGATAAAAAAGTGATGTATAAAACATTACCTTCATTTTAGTAGACCTATTCAATGATACCCCACAGGGGGTGCAGCGAAAAAAAATTTTCATTCCCATTTCACATGTATAGGTGCCACCCCTAAAATACGTCGTCAAGATTTTTTTATTCTTTTAAAATTGAGATCTATATCTGAACCATTTTTAAACCAAATTTCATTTACTTATGTTTATAAATGTAGAAGTTATTAAGCTGTAAAGGATTAGGATAGGCGGCCAGACGGACAGACGGTCAGGCGGACAGACGGACAGCCAGACAGACGGACGGACATGACGAAACTATAAGGGTTCCTTGTAGGACTACGGAACCCTAAAAACGAGTGTACTTTAGAGCACACGACTGAAGTAAAACTTCACTGACTTATATCTCCCTCAATACTGTTTCACCGTAACGTAACGTAACGTAAAGTCAAGTGTGCGTAAAGAAGTTTTATTTCAAAAAGCCTTAGCAAAAAAACGAGAGTGCTTTAGACCACACGCCTGAAGTAAAATCTCACTACCTTATATCTCCCTCAATACTATTTCAATGAGAACAAAGGAATGGCGGTGCGGCGCGCCTCGTTCCCCGTGTCCCGCACTACCCCCTCCGTTCGCCTCACTTTTCGTAACTCCGTAACGCATTCACCAGCTTACTCCCCAGGTCAAGCGTGCCTTAAGAAGTTTTACTTCAAAAACAACAAAAGAGTACAGCCATTATTTATCAATAGGCCAGTTCATACTAGGATATCAAATGGTGGTAATCTATGTGACCCTTAATTTGGCTGCCGGGCCCACACGCCCTTTCGTTATCCTTGCGAGGGTCTACCAGGACCCTGTAACGTAAAATGTATTAGGTGTCCAATTTGTGTAGTGTTTTGTTTAGTTTTAATTGTTATGGACACCAAACGTAACGCTCGCTCACAGTCAGACGCCGACTGTAATAACCACAGAAATAGGGTTATAACTCTCGTTATAACCCTATTTCTGTGGGTTCTTTTCTATTTCTGTGTCCCGTCTCGTCGTGGTTTGCTGATTTTTCATAATTTACTAGCTTATGTAAAACTACAGCGTATATTAGTATAAGTGTTTGTGTTGGTCTTATGTATCATAAGTATGTATTTACAAAAAAAAAATGTATATTAGTATTATATCCATTGTCTAGTACCCATAATACCTACAAGCTCTGCTTAGTTTGGGACTAGATGGTGCTGTGTAAAAATGTCCCAAAAATATTTATTTTATTTATTTATACATATTATTATAGTCGGCGGCTGACAATGCGGCTGGTGCCTAATTTCAGTCACGGCGGCCAATCATAACGGAGAATAACCAACTGCGCGGGACAAATTATAGTGCACAAGTGTATGCCCAAACACAGGTGTACTCTCTATTCGTTCACTCTCATAAATCCAATGGGACTGCAATCCGACACAACCGGAAAGAGATCAAGCGCAGGACCGACGACTTTACGTGCTCTCCGAAGCACGGGGGTGTAGCACCGCCGACTTCCTGACTCCGGATTGCTACTGAGAAATTTTCTTGAAGGAAAAATCCTAATTTAACACCTTTAGCGTATTATATTTTAGTATATCTTATTATTGCGACACACTTTTAATTTTTTTTATTTATGTTTAGTTTACTCACTGTAAAACTGATTGTCATCCGTGACACTCCAAACAAGGCCCAGTTGAAAACCAGCGCCAGACACTAGTTGTCTGGCATTTTTGCTGAACTGAGCCTATTTGGCACAGCCGTCGGGCACACAATTATACTTTTAGGAGTTGTATTGTAGATAATAAAATGTATATGATTGTTATTGTGTGCCTCTGACTGAACAATAAATCATTTTTCTTTCTTTCTAGTCAGCGGATGACAATACGGTTTATGTGAACCGTCAATAAACTTGATAACTGGGATTTGTTGGGTACCTATAGTTCTGTTGCAGCTAAATAATCTATAATTGGATTATTCTGCCAAGCAAACTTTCTAACTTTTAACCCGCAGGATCGTGCCAAGTTGGCAAAGAGAATAAAAGTTTATTATTTCTACACCTGCAAAGTTAAGGTAAGCTAGAATCATTAAAATTTAACTACGAATCGATTGCATCTGTAAAGGTACTACAAGCTCAAGGCATAATAACGTTTGAATCGATTACACAAACAATTCGATGCATCAGCGCATCGATACACCTACAAACAAACATGGAACAAACTGCAGTATTTACTCGTTCCTAATAGCATTATGCATGTAATTCCGTCAGATACAGAAGGTATGAACCAAAATACTGGTACTACTATTGTATAATAAGATGGCCAGATGTAAGGCTGGTTTCAAAGCAGTCCAGGTTTATCTGCGGACCGTCCGCACGGATCTCCGGAGCGGAGACACATAAACATAATAACATACCAGCTCATTACTGTCCCACTGCTGGGCATGGGCCTCTTCTCAGTATGAGAAGGCTAAGGCCTTAGTCCATCACAATGGCCTAGTGCGGGTTGGCGGACTACACACACCATCGAGAACTGTATGGAGCACTCTCTTGTGTGCAGTTTTCCTCACGATGTTTTCCTTAACCGTTAAAGCAAGTGATAATCAAATTCTGGTCCGCACATGAATCCGAAAAGTCAGAGGTGTGGGCCGGGATCGAACTCGCCACCTCCTGCATGGAAGGCAAGCGTTCAACCACAAGGCTATCACTGCTTTGGCTTGGAGACACATGTGTAGCGTTAAAACATGAGACGCGGATTTGTCCGAACGGAATACGCTCCGCGTTGGGTCCGTACAAATCACAAACACGATGGGACTAGTGGGATAGACTCGCCACCGGCGGCTTCGCTTGGTCCCGTGGTATTTCGATAAAACGTATCTTATAATATGTTAATTCAGGACATGGTCTATCTTTGTGCCAAATTTCAAAATATAGTAGGCCTCTAATGGTATAGTTACGCCCACAAAAATGGATAGAATGACCAAGAGACCAGGGCGCGTGTGCCAACACTGCACTATAGTGCAGGGCATTTCAAAGCCTTTCTCAGTACGCCTTATGACTTGTTTCTATAAATACTGTAACAAAAACCCGCAAAAATGCCTTATTGTGCTGTTTCTAACTGCAGAAACAAAAGCTGTAAAGTACATTTGGTTCAAGTTAATTAAAAAAAATAATGACGTCTATATGGGAGGCGTAGTTTGTTCGGAAAGTTGCCACGCATGAATCGCAAGTAAAATTGTGATTACAACCATTCTATCTATTTCTGTGGTTACGCCACTGCTACAAATTTACTTATGTTTATAACTGTAGAAGTTATTAAGCTGTAAAGGACAAACGAACAGACATGACGAAACTATAAGAGTTCCTTGTAGGAACTACGTAACCCAAAAAAAAAGGTATACATTGTTCACCTACTAAGTTTCTCAGTATGTTTACAATCAACAAACACCACATTAGTTGTATTTCCAAATATAACTACAATTAGTGCATTGGGAAAATTCATCAAGAAACAGCTGTTAATTGAAATTCTGACACCTCTAGTTGTCCGAACGGCCTAATTACTAACTACACGCCTTGTCACCGCTCTATACTAAATACCTAATGCCCTTCAAAATCTTAACACGTAAGTGGCACATTATTTTTATAATAATAATAATATAATCTTTATTTCGGATCAAAGTAGGTATCCATATTTTATTAGTAACATAAAATACCTTTTTTTATTTGAAACATAAAATAGGTTTTTATTTTTATTATCTGGTGTTAGTAGCGACCCTCCTTACAAACTGCTTTATAATACGAGAGCCGAAACTCTCAGCTACAGTTCTCAGGATGCTGTTGTCACTGGCTCTCACTCTCTTCAGCAGCGAAGCTGTTTTTTTGCCACTTATTTATAATTTATTGTTCACTAATTAAATTTAGCAGGATAATACAATTACAGGTGAAATCACATTAATTGTAGGGATTTCCAGACAGGCCACGGGAGATTTTGACCTTGGGGCAGGTGTTCTTGAGGTGCTACAAAATCAAGCGGTAATAGGAAGCTGTCCTTCCACAACGCGGTCCTCATTAGAGCTGGAGCAGTTGTGAGGCCTGTGTGAAGCGCATAGAGATCTAAATAATAAGCTAATAGAAATTATATCTACTGTCTTTAATACCGGAACGCGTGTCGCCGGTTTGCCGCTACTAACACATAAATACGCAATCACGGCAACCATGTTTCTATCATTCAATGCAAAAAATTAAGCCTAAAAATTCCGCTATTAGATATGCTGCAAAATAAAATTTTTGTGACTCCGCGTCCAAAACAGCACTGATTATCAAACAAACGGTTCGCCCACTCGGTTCCTACGAGACACCTGCACGCTGCGACAAGGTCACGCGCCTTTACGACTTCTATTACCTTATTATTTAGATTTCTATGGTGGTGCACATACATTTTTCCGTGGATATTTATATTTTTGTGTGTATGTTTTGTGTGTTTCTTCCGTTATATAAATAAATAGCTTGTGATAGTGATTCAACATCTTTATAAATTAATTACATAATTTTGTATGGAGGTGCGACATCAGATCGACCCCTTAACTTCATGGTCACACTCGCACATAATTACTATTTACAGTACTAAGAACTTAATTGTTTATTCTGAAACCTTGTCTTAATGGAGCTAGAACATTCAGTCAAAAGTTTTGGTGAGAAAATCTACTTATAAGTAGCAAAAAGTCTGCTTAAAACTTATATGACCACGTATTTTTTGCTCATTCCTCCACAATACTAAAGTACCGTCAGTCGCGGAGGCTTTTTTAACACTACCCTTGAGATGTTACTTCAGCGTTGATTCCTATAAATACCATCAGATCAGTAGGTGTAGTACAGATACAGTAGTATCTTTTCTTTTCTTTTTTGCCTTCGGGAAATCCTCATGGACGCACTCTGCCCGAAATAGGCGGAGCCAGTGTCGGATTCTTACCGACTAAAACCACCACGGTGTTCCTTCAACTACCTTAGCCGGGGGCGTGGGAACCCGTGAGTATCGTATCCACACAACCACCCCCGACAGGTAGTGGCCCGCCTCAAGCAGGCGAGCCCCTTCTACCCGTGCGGCCTTACGTCGGCCGCACCCTCCTCGGTGGCGCATGGTGCTGGTCGGGCAGCAGACTACCCCGAGTCTGCTGCTCGCAGGCCCTACCTCCCGTAATTTTTATAGAGGTTTTCTTCCTCGCAGTCCGGGCGGTGAAGCCAAGACCCTCGGTCCCAAGAGGCGCAAGAACACTACTCAGTGGGCACTCCTGAGGTTACGAGATTGACGGGGGCAGGGAAGGACGGTCCCCCCGCTGCCTGCCCAGTGGCAGGGTGAGTGCACACCGGGCCCGCCCCTGCTCCTCCACTGTACCCTCTGTTGGCAACAGAGGGACACGTGGAGAAACTCCCCACTGGCCCAGAACGGGCCCCTCCCGCGCCAGAATATTCGCCACAGGCAATAAAATCCCCCGAAGGTTAATCCCTCGAAAGGATTTTATTGCCCGTACCCAGGATGCACCGGCCAAACAACTGCCGTTCCCTCCAGACGTGTCCAGAAGGACAAGCAGCCGTCAGGCACACGTGGAGGTTTTCTGGCCAGCACCCCAGATACAGTAGTATCTGTACTGTACTGACTGACTGTTATTATCTCCATTTTTGATTGGGCATAGAACATTTTTTTTTTTATTTGAGACGCGCGGACGATTTGATTGCATGGTTGTGCTATTTCAAACAAGGACATTAACCATGATGGAGACTCTCAGGAAGTTTGGGCTGCAATACTGTGACTTCGAGACCATGATGTGGAACGTGTCAGCTATGCTGAGAGCCCTCACACTGAATATTGATGCGCGCAACAAGAAATGTTAGTTGATATCATTTATGCGTTGAAATACTTGATGGTATCTGTATAGGCTGTTAGGCTTACGAAGAATTTTGCAGGGTAAGGTGACCAATTTGGTTATAATTCGAATATTTAGTTGCGAAAATTATATTACTAACAAAATTTTATGGAGCTGGTACTTTGTACCAGTTTGTTTGTTTGTTTGATACTGGTTCTTTGAAGGATAAAATCCGTAACGAGATTATCCGGAGAAGAACCGGAGTGACCAACATAGCTTATAGGATTAGTAAGCTGAAGTGGCAGTGGGCTGGCCATGTCTGTCGAAGGACCGATGGCCGCTGGAGCAGACGAGTCCTTGAGTGGAGACCGCGAATCGGCAAACGCAGTGTAGGGCACCCCCCAGCCAGGTAGACCGACGACCTGATGAAAGTAGCTGGGGGGGACTGGATGCGGGAAGACAGAGGACCGCGTGTTGTGGCACAATTTTGGAGAGGCCTATGTCCAGCAGTGGACTGCGATAGGCTGAATTGATGGAGCTGGTAACTGAGCACCTAGTACTACAAGTTATACCTTCACTAAGCTAATGGTTTGTTAACGGGAACACAATCAGATAGCCGAATGAAAGCACCCTTTAAAAATGGTGAGATGATGAAGTGAAAATGGAGCTCTTTTTTGCAAACATTAACGCATATTCCACATAGACATACTTACTTCCCAAGAAGACGCAGAAGGATAAGATTTAACCCACATGTGTTGGACTGAAATTGCTTCTTTATAACCACTTTGTTCCTTACATTCCAGCGATCCCAATAATCTTCTACATGGTATTAGTAACGGCAGCCCTGAGCTACTTCTACGTGTACCTGTTATCTATGGTCTGGTTTGTGTTCTATCGCTGTCCAGCCACTGGCGACCTGTTGGCGGCTATCATCGTCTTCTCATTGGGAATTGCCAGCGAAATCGGAACATTTAAATTGATTTTCATGTTTTTATACATGTAAGTACCTATGCGAACCATTATTTTTTGCTAAATTATTGAGGGAATGTAGAAGTGGATACTATGTGTACGTGGGACACTCAGAAAGTTTTGCGAAACTAAAAAAAATTGTTCTATACGTACATATATTTTTATCAAATCTTTTCAAAGTACTTTCCACCAGCCTCTATACAAAGATTCATGCGCCTAAACCAGTTTTCAAAACACTTTTTCCAGTCCGCCGCAGACACCTCGTTTACAGCCTGCTCGAACGCAGCCAGCGCATCTTCCGGCGACGAAAATTGTATCCCTTTGAGCTGATTTTTTATTTTTGGGAATAAAAAGAAGTCACACGGTGCTAGATCAGGGCTGTAAGGAGGGTGACCCAGGAGTTTGACTGGCGTGCTGTCCAGGAAGTCCCTCGTTTTGAGTGCGGTGTGCGCAGGTGCATTGTCGTGGTGGAGCAGTAGCCCGCGGAGCCCTGTGTTTGGTCGCTTGTTGCTTATAACAGAGAAAACTTCTGGCAAACATTTGGTAGTATACCATTCGGCATTAATGCTTCTTTGATCCCGTAAAGGAATTGATACCAAGTGGCCAGTCAAATTAAAAAAGCTAGCGATCAAAATCTTACCCCCGCTTCTAGATCGCTTCACTTTGGTAGGCGTTGGCTCATTTTGAAACACCCAAACAGTCGACTGGCGCTTGGTTTCTGGGTCGTATTGATAAATCCAGGACTCATCACCTGTAACGATGTCGTAAACACGCCGAGACGAGCCTGCTTCAAATTTGTTAAGCATATCACGGCACCATTCCACCCGGGCCTGCTTCTGAGCATCGGTGAGGTTGTGCGGCACCCAGCGTGATACTATCCTCCTCACGCGAAGATGGCTGTGTAGAATCTCGTGAACGCTTCCCGATCCAATCTTCAATATGTGTTGAATCTCCTGATATGTAATTCGCCTATTGTCTTGGATTACATTTTTCACTGCTAGCACGTTTTCTTCGGTAACAGCCGTCAAAGGGCGACCGCTTCTTTCGTCATCCCCCAAAGTTGGTCGACCGCGCTTGAATTCGTTATACCAACGATACACGGTTGCCTTGGAAGGGCCTTCATCCATGAATGCCATTTGAAGTCTATCGTACGTATTCATCCGGTTTCAGGCGACACTTGAAATCGTATAAAATCATAGCTCTAAAATGTTCCCGGCGCAGATCCATATTTCAGTGAGACACAATACTTTGAATTAACTCGCAAAAAATGTGGAGGGAAATTTTGAAATTGGAACTTACTTATTTTTACTTATAAATAATCATATTTTCGAAAAACATTATAACTGGCCAGTCTCCCATATATAAAAACTTTTTTTCGCAATACTTTCTGAGGGGCCTGGTATTCTTGACAGTTACCATTGGTGATAGTACTAGTACATCATCCTCCGAGCCTTTTCCCAATTATATTGGGGTCGGCTTCCAGTCTAGCCAGATGCGGCTGAACATCAGTATTTTACACGGAGCGACTGCCATCAGACTCCCGCAATCCAGTTACTGGGTAATACCGACATTCGTAGGTTAGACCAGTTGTCAGAGTTTCAGGCTTCTAACTACCCGTAACGACTGCCACAGATATTCGTATGACAACCGGGACCGACAGCTTAACGTGCTCTCCGAGGGACGGAGGGGTCTCGATGTGTAAGGAAACGGTCACCCATCCACAGACTGACCGCGGCAAGTGCAGCTTTACCTTGCAGATCGTACAATCCGCGCAGTCGTTACTTCGCTATGAGCCCCTCAGCACTAATGACTACTTATATCTTTTAATTAAACTTTATTTATGGTAACACCTTCCTGCCTCCTCTATTCTTAGTGATACAGTTAGAGATATAGTGGCAGAATGTGTAGCCTGCGACTCTTCCGTGATACCAGGCAGCAGGTTTTCCAACAACCTCCTGAGTACTCTGAAGCAGGTCAAGAAACGAGCCATGGTGTTCTGGATCGTCATTATAGGAAACGGAGTGCTGTACGTCTTGATGCCTATTGTAACCCCTGGAAGACATTTACCTGAAGATATGTTTGTTCTTTATGGTAAGTTAAATTATATTCTTCACCAAGATAATAAGAAAAATTGGTGTTATTATTACAAAAAAAATTCAACCTTCCTTTTTTACCCGTAGGGTACTGTTTAGGGTTCCGTACGCAAAGAATGCTAACGGAACCCAATAACTAACCCTACGCCACCATCTGTCTGACGCCAGTCTGTCACAGAGCTGTATCTGTTAAGGAGAATTTGGCAGCTAAGTGGCGCCGCCATCAGTAAAAAAATATTATCCGCTGAATTCTTTATTTTACCCTACATTTTATCGATTTAAGTGAACACAAATGTACAACTGATATTTTTTTCACGATTTCAGTGTTGGTCCCATAGTAAAAGTTGTTCATAATGATGAGTACAATGACCCCTTTTCGGGAAATAAGCGATTCAAATTTCAGCTTGTATATGTATTGCTATGGCCTCTATCATGTGACAAATTTTAAACATAAGAAAAACTGGTATGGATCGGAGCCCTCAGTGTGAAATTAAACAAATTATTCTCTTTATTCACAGGTTTAGAACCGATGCACCAGAATCCAAACTATCAAATATGCTTCTTCCTGATGACTGCAGGAGTCATATTTGCGTGCTACCCACCAGCAAATATCACAGGTTTTCTAATACTCGTGACTGGTTACATCGAAGGCCAAATGTTGTCGCTATCTGAAGAGTTACTACATCTCTGGGATGATGCTGAAGAATACTATCACAACATAAAACCTACACCTAGTCCTTTAGACAACAACAAGGAACACGTTGATATAAAGAACAAAATAAAAAATGATTATATAGAAAAGCATCTCAAAAATATTATAAGAACTCACAGCAGAAATATTAATATACTCCATCAAGTTGAAAAAGTATTCAGCGGCGCCATAGCGGTGGAATTCTTTCTTCTGGTAATAGGTCTTATAGTAGAACTATTAGGAGGACTAGAAAACACGTATTTAGAGATACCATTCGCGTTGATGCAAGTTGGCATGGACTGCTACACAGGACAGCGCCTCATGGATGCGAGTGTCAAGTTTGAAAACGCCGTGTACGATTGTAAATGGGAGAACTACAACCTGTCAAACATGAAGATTGTACTGACGATGCTCCAAAATTCTCAAAAGACGATGAAATTGTCAGCTGGTGGCCTGATCATGTTGAGTTCCAGCTGCTTAATGCAGGTCATCAGGTCGATATATTCAGCGTATACGACGCTGAGCGCTACTATGGAGTAGATACATAGTAAAGAAAATGTATTAGATATAATAGATACAGACATTAATTTAATTGGAAAAAATATTATGTTAACTATGAGTTCAATTGATCAGAATAGATCGTAATTCGTAGTGGAAGCAATAAAGATTTGATAAGATCTACTATGGAGTAGATACATAGTAAAGAAAAAGTATTAGAAATGTATTAAAGTATAGATATAGATAATTAGAAAAAAGATCATGCTAACTATGAGTTTAATTATGGTAGTAATAAATATTGGATAAAATGCTATTTGCAAGTCTGCTGACTGACACAGAAACACGGCTTTTACCTAATATTTAGAAAGCAAAGTTATATTTTTTTATCTCAGAATTAAGAACTTGCTTAATCAGGCGCAGGACACTAAGTTCAATAGTAACTGGAACAGGACTGAAAGAAAAACAAATTGAAATAAAGATTTTAAGTAATATTAGAAGGTCTGTGTAAAACAAGCCTTATCCAAACAAAATGGATGTTCAGTACTCTTAGATTAGAGACGTGGTTCCCAAAAAAGTCTGTAGTATCTTGGGCCGCCCTCTGGGAGATTCTTGAATCTCTTAAATGCGATATATGTTGCGCTGGTTCAATCAGTGCTATCATCATCATCATCATTTCAGCCGAAAGATGTCCACTGCTGGACAAAGGCCTCCCCCACAGGGGGGGATATGCCATATTGTATTTGTAAAAAAAAAAAAAAAAATTATGTACACACAATAACATAATGAAAGGAGACAGCATCAAAATTATTTAGTACAAAGGTACTGCTTATTTCAAAGAAATTTCTACCAGCAGACCTGCGAGAGGAGAAATAACTAAGAAATGTAGACAACAGTGTGTAAAAAAGATAAGAAACTTGAAATTTGTTCTAATAAAGCCAATAGATACTTAAAGCAATAGATAATCGCCACGCTTGGAAGGCGGGTTGGCGATCGCAGTTGGTAGTTTAAATACTCAGAGATCGCTGCTGCCCATCCTCTGGTGAATACCTTAGTCGCCTTTTACGACACCCATGAGAAGAAAGAGGGTGATGCAATTCTTTCATACTGTATCCCTATATGGGCCGGTGCAGCTAAAATGTTTTTTTTACAGGTGGAGCGAGCACAACGCGCCCTAATCAAGCGCTTGTACTTTAAAAAACTTAGGTATCGAACTGAAAATGTATACGAAACCAGTAACTTGCTCTTGGTCTGAAAACATTACCACAGATAATATAATACTATACATTACACAACTTGTATTAATAAAACATAAGTCTCTTGCCTATGATGCTAGAATACAGTTAAAAAGAAGGAAAGAGATCGTAGTAAAAATTCCTCAAACAAGGATCATGTTTGCCTACAGGCAATTTAACAAACGATCTGCTCAGCTACATAACAGAATCAATAAAGACACTAATATATAATCAGAAAACTATTATGACTCCAAAAAATGTATAACTGAATGGATAAAAACATTTACTTACTGTGATACTAAGACACTTCTACGACACATTCATTGTTTTCCCTCACACATACACACCCCTACATCCTTACAATATATACTCACATACACACACACCTAATTCGTAAGAAAATTGGTGTTTTTGATATTAGCACCTGGATATACATACTAGTATTATATTCCAGCATAGATTATATAAGTTTATCTTTAATTAATAGATTATTACTATGTACGTCTTGGTATAGAAGAGCGGTGTCTCCTAATACAGGCAATTCTTGCTTAAAAAGAGGCTTCAATAACAAATAATTGTAGCCACTAAAACCTGTATTTGCAAATAAACAATGTTGTTTTTAGGGTTCCGAAGTCCTACAATACTTAACCTAACCTAATACTTAACCCTTATAGTTTCGTCATGTCCGTCCGTCTGTCCGTCTGTCCTAATCCTTTACAGCTTAATAACTTCTACAGTTATAAACATAAGTAAATGAAATTTTGTTAAAAAATAGTCTACATATAGATTTCAATTTTAAAAGAATAAAAAAATCGTTTTTTAAGTATTTTAGGGGTGGCGTCCATACATGTGAAATAGGGATGAAAATTTTTTCTTCGCTGCACCCCCTCGTGTGGGGTATCATTGAATAGGTCTACTAAAATGAAGGTAATGTTTCATACACCACTTTTTTATCAGGTGTACCATCTGCGAAATATAGCCCGCCAAAGTGGCTTGCAATGTGTCCCCCCCCTGTCATTTCTAAACTATGCAACGTAGAAAGTTATAATCTTCCACATTGTGAAAACTCTCTTTTAAAATTATTTCGAGTATAATGTGATTATAATTTTTTGAGTTATAGAGAGAAAACTGAAAAATTCTTAAAACGTCCTAGTTCAAAGGTCATTGATCTTAGAGAAAAATTATTATTATTATTATTATTTTCAGCCTATATTGTCCCACTGCAGAGCAAAGGCCTCCCTTTCCTTATTCCACTCTTTCCGGTTTAGTGAAATTGTGAACCAGTCTCTTCTATACGAGTCCAGCTCGTCCCGCCATCGAGAAAAATGATCACAGCAAATAATGCTCCTTTAGCTACTTTCTATTTGAAAAAATCACAAAAAGTAACTTTGACATGAGACACTTCTTAAATTTGGCTTCTTGAATTTATCGCTAGATGGCGCTACTAACAACACGCTCTGAGTCGCGAATGCTGCCGATTATTGCAAAAACTAAAATAGCCATGATTAATATTCGATTTGATTCGTTTGTAATTACACCTACTTAAGGAACCCTATAATACTGAGCATGGCCCGACATGCTCTTGGCCGGTTTTTTAATAAAAATTACCCGAGTCGAACACTAAGGCAAGAAGCACATGTGGAAGATAACGGAAACTCGTCGAGGACTAATCATTAAAAGCGATTTATCATTATAATAATTCAATAAAGGAGAATGAAATAAATGAATATTTTGGGACATTTTTACACAGCACCATCTAGTCCCAAACTAAGCAGAGCTTGTACACACGGCTACACATCAAGCTGTACATTTCCAGTATAAGCTGACCTCGTATTGTATAGGTTTTCCTTACAACGCGAGGTCAGCCTTTACTGGTTTTTTACAGCTTGATGTGTAGCCGTGTCTACTATGGGTACTAGACAGTGGGTATAATACTTATATACTTTTTTTTTTTGTAAATACATACTTATAATACATAAGAATCACGCAGACCAACACAAACACTTATGTTCATCACACAAATATTTGTGTTCTGTGGGAATCGAACCCGACGACGACACGACCTCGTGATCAGCAGTCCGACACTCGAACCACTAGACCACAGACGTCGTCAAACAAATCAAACATAGTACTTTACTACTAACTCCTGAAACACAGGGATAACCTAATTTTGGAGTTAGGGACTTATTTAATTTTTTATGTAGAAGTCAATAAAGTATTTACTATTAACTATATTTACTTTAGTATTTATCTAATTTACTAGTACTACTAGTGTAGGGGGATGTGTGTATGTAAGTGAGCTATTAGTACTACTAGTGTAGGGGGATGTGTGTATGTAAGGGAGCTGTGCACGGCTGTGGGCATGTGTTGTCTACGTGTGTGTGTGTGCTATGTTATATTTCTCTGAAAAAAAAGGTACTTGAAACTGTGCCTACACAAATGAAAGCATTTATTATTCTTCATTCATGTTTATTCGGTATTCTGAACTATATTTTGCAATCAAATAAATTCCGAAACAAGTTAAGCAATTGTAAAGTTTCTCCAGACATAATGAATAATGCCTAGTAGGGAAACTTACAATTCGTTCAGTAATTTCAAAATGTAGGTCTTCTAGTAATGAACTCAACTGACAAAGACGCTTTGACAAAGATGATTGGAACTGTGAGCTTTTGTATTTCCTAAATAGCCTTCGTTTATTCGGAACACAATAAAATAGTGTTGTTGTGAAGCGTTTGCTATCTGTGTTTGTTCATTCCCATTGGGTGAAGTTTGGAGCTATTGAAATAAGGGTTGTATGCACTGGTCAAATTTCTTTATCCAATCTCTTTGTCCAATCAAAAATTCTTTGATATTGGTAATACATACAAAATTTGATTTGGCCAGCAACGCCTTGGTGTTGCTGGCCTTTTTTGAGGAGTTGGGGTGGATCGAGTAAGTTCCTACCCGTACGCAAAATACGCGCTTGGACGTGGAGTTGCGGAAACCAGCCCGTTATACTATACTATACAACATTTGATAAAAATCACATTAATCAATAAGTCACATTGGCCAAAGAAATTTGAACAATGGCATACAGTTGTTTTATCTCTCGAATGCGGGTGAGCCATGCTTGTATTTGTAATGCGTATAGACACGCGCTCTTGTGTGCGTAACTACAAAACTCGGCCAAAACTGAGCGCTCCCGAGCTTACGCACGCAAAGACTATGTGCATGTACACACACACACACAAGTATGGCTCACCCGCTTTCGCGAGATAAAACATCTGTACCACCTTATCACATTGTATATTATACGGGGTTATTTTTAATTAATTAGCTATTATTTAAGGAATGACTGTACCTATACTATAAAATAAATAAATAATAAATATCTTTGGGACATTTTTACACAGCACCATCTAGTCCCAAACTAAGCAGAGCTTGTGCTATGGGTACTAGACAATAGGGCTTCGATTCCGAGATTCCGAGATCTCGAAATATCGGAATCTCGCTACATTTTCTACGTATTTATAATATCGGTATTAGAGAGTAAAATATCGGAATTCCGATATTTCGATATTTTCTAGAAAATGAATGAGAACATAAAAAAATCCGAGAGCCAGTTATTGTTTAAGCAAAGACTAGTTAGTGGTGTGCCTCGAACGGAGACCTTACAACAAACTTTTTAATTTGTAATGTATTTTCCATTCATAAATCTTATATTTGTTGAATATTGATCCTTGGCAGAGTTAGAAGATTAGTTAGAAAGTGCTAGTGAGAAAATTCTTTTGCTTTTATTGCTTACAAAGTTTTTTTCACTTATTAATGAAAATATTTGTAGTTGTTTTTGAACTACAGGCCCATCTCACTTCTGAGCCATGTCTACAAGCTGTTTTCGAGAGTCATTACGAACCGTCTTTCACGTAGGTTTGACGACTTCCAGCCTCCCCAACAAACCAGCTTCCGAAAAGGCTTTAGCACCGTAGACTACATATACATATACACTGCGGCAGGTTATACAGTTGACCCAAGAGTATAACGTGCCTCTTTGTTTAGCGTTTGTGGACTACGAGAAAGCCTTCGATTCGACCGAGACTTGGTCTGTACTACAGTCTCTTCAACGGTGCTAGATTGACTATAGGTACATCAAAGTGTGTTTGTATGAAAACGATTACAGGACCAAGCCTCAAAACCTATCCTTCTGCAGCGAAGTGTGAGACAGGGAGATGTGATCTCTCCGAAACTGTTCACTGCTGCATTTTAGGATGTCTTCATCCTGACAAGACAAAGGTTATGTCGAATTCCCAATTTTCCATTTCCGTAAATATCGGAAAATCTACACTCGAAGTTGTTGACGATTATGTATAGGTACCTAGAACTTTGACTAATCAAAGACCTATGACAAACTGTCCAGTTAGGTAGATCCAACTTCGAGAAAGAGGTCAATCGTTGAATTCGACTCGGTTGGCAGCGTTCGGGAAGCTACGCAATATCTTCTGGTCCAAATACTGCGGGGTCTCAAGAAGAAAGTCTTTGACCAGTGTGTGTTGCCACTTACAGTACTGAAATGTGTTTGCTCACAATGGGCCTGATAAGAAGGCTCAATGTCACTCAAAGGGCAATGGAAAGGCTATGCTCGGATCGTCCCTGCGTGACTGAATCAGAAATGAGGAGATTCACAGGAGAAAGAAAGTAACCGACATAGCCCGAAGAATTGCCAAACTTAAGTGGCAGTGGGCGGGGCACATTGCTCACAGAACGGATAGCCGATGGGGCAGTAAAGTTCTGGAGTGGCGATCACGTACTGAAAGGCGCAGAGTAGGTAGGCCCCCCACAAGGTGCACCGACGACCAGGGTGAAGGTCGCGGGAATCCGTTGGATGCGGCAAGCGCAGTTCTGGTCGTTGTGGTAATGCTTGTGGGAGGCCTATGTCCAGCAGTGGACGTCTTTCGGCTGAAATGATGATGATGATGACAGGCCGTACATGTTTATTGGATCATAAAGACCCATTAGTTTTCAAAAGCAACACTTTGGGCATAATCTCCACTTTTTACTATACAAACAAGATTAGGTTTTCATTTTAAATCAAGTTCTAGTAGTATTTAAAAATATTGTGTCTCAATATCGGAATCTCGAATATCGGAATTCCGATATTTTGAGGTCAATATCGGGTCCAATTCCGATATTGGAAAAAAGGCGATATTGAGAAGCCCTACTAGACAATGGATATAATACTTATATACTTTTTTTTGTAACTACGTACTTATAATACATAAGCAACACTATGCAGCAGCAGCTATGTATGGGACCTATAACATAACTGGCGAAATGTGGGTGTACACCTCTGCCTACCACTTCGGGGAAATACAGGCGTGATGTTATGTTATGTTATGTTATGACTGTATACTCGTCAATTTGTACAACTTTAATTATGGGACCAACCCTGAAATCATGAAAAAAAAATAGCTGATCCCTACATTTAGTATTCACATAAGTCGACAAAATATAGCAGGGAAAAGCTGTTTTTTTTTCGCGATTTCAGGGTTGGTCCCATGGTAAAAGTTGTTCATACTGATGAATACAAAACCCCTTAAAAGGTTTTCAGCTATTTCCTCAGGCTATTTCAATTACACGTTGTATAAGACGCAACTCTATAAAGATGCTTGAGTATTAAAATCTTTTTACAGATGACCTTACAGAATGTCTAGATATCATGGCAAATACAAAAATCAAGAGTGAAAAGTCTAATGTATCCATAGGGGATATATCCCGTAAGGAAAATCCTACTAATATGATAAATGTGAAAAGATGTTTGGATGTTTGTTACTCAATCACGCTCTAAAGGCTGAACGGATTTGGATGAAATTTGACATACAGATACCCCGGGTGCATGCAGGATAATTTTTATCCCGGGAAGATAAACAGTTCCCGAGGAATGCGTGATAAACGACACCCAAGCGGGTGAAGCTGCCATAAGGTAGTTTAATTATAATCCCTACAGCAATAAAAAGAAAAACACAACACACTTTCAGCTATAACTTCAAAAAAAACTAAAAGCTTCAGCGCCCAAAGCACAGAATATACCCAAAGTCCAAGTACAATATTAAAAAAAACATTGATTAAAATTTTGGATTAAGTCCATTGTGACTTTCATCCATGGATCAATGCGAGCTCAAATATTGATACTCGGGTGGCACCACAGAATCTAACTAAAGGTTATTCCGTGGATGGCACCGTCGCTCGCCATTGTCAATTTGTCAAGGACCATCCTGTCCAATCCTGTCCCTTTGAACTCATTCTTATTGTTTTTTTTTGTCCTTTTATCCCTCTGTTACGTTTCCAGCTGCATTTTTGACGATTCTTTGGTATTTTCTGGATTGTGAGTACGAAGCATTTTCGATTGAAAGACAGAAGATAAAGGTATTTTGGTATGAAAGTAATTTTAAGGATCGCGGTGGTACAAAAACAGTCTAATATTGTTGGTAATAGAAAGTTAGTTGTAGGCATATTCCAGTTTTCTGGTACATTATCCGTGATGGCGTAGCATAACAACATAACATAACATCACGCCTGTATTTCCCCGAAGGGGTAGGCAGAGGTGTAATAGTACACCCACATTTCGCCAGTTATGTTATAGTCCCATGTAACAGGGGGCGAACATCATCGGGGGGGGGGGGATGTAACATCGATTAAACGAGTGAAAGTAGGTTAGAATACTTTACCAATTTATCCTAACTTTTCTTTCCTGCTCCATCAGACCCTGGTCACTATCTATCTGTAACTTATTAATTGTACCATTCCAATGAACCCAAACACGATACATCTGCTGTAAGTTGGTGAGAAGTTGGGTATCCTGTAGATTCCAGGTGATGCTGCAGCATTCGATCAGACCTGTCGAAGTGGCTCACATCTCTCATCAACTAGAAAAGAGCTGATTATCTTCAAACAACTGAACAGATTTTCTTGAAACATAGCCAAGAATACTCTCGATCACCATTCAAACAAAAAAACTAAATCAAAATCGGATCATCCGTCTGGGCCCTACGATGCCACAGACAGACACATAGATACACATGTTAATAAAAACATTACACCCCTCTTTTTTGTCGGGTGTTAAAATAGTTTATTGTGCTAAAACAATTAATTTTACAAGTTAGTGCTTGGAGTCTCCTTTTAAGCAATAAATGCCTGAATATAGGAGAGATATTTTTATGACTTCGTCGTCTATCGTCTTCAAAACTGTGTTTATCTACTACACTATATTCTTCGCAAAATATCTACTTCGTCTATTTCCTTCTAAACCTACCCTTGGTTCTAAAATTATCGACTGCTATGGCAAAATCTTTTTAAATAATAGACCTAAAAGTAGTGTAAGCAGAATAAGTCGCCCTCATGGCAGCCATTAGGCACGTGAAGCTCATCTTAGTCACACCACCGGCAGATATAGCCATCGTCTTCTGAGATATCTGCAGCATCACCAACACCATCTTCATGTTATTTCTGTCAAAGTTCTCCCATTTACAGTCGTACACAGCCTGTTCGAAAGCCAAGCCTGCATCCATGATCCTTTGGCCTGTAAAACAGTCCATCCCAACTTGCATGAATGAAAAAGGGACTTGCAAGTATGTGTTCTCTAGACCTCCTAGAAGTTCTGATATTAACGAGAGTACTAGAATAGTAATTCCAATAGCTAATGGCCCACTGCATACACCTTCGACTTCTCTTAAAATATTCTTGATTGTTGCGTGTTGTTTCATTATTTCTTTCAGGCTTTTGTTGACATATTCATTCATTATTCTGTTCCTTCTATCATTATTTGTAAGATAACTATCATTTTCATACTCAGCTATTGTTTTATATTGTTCTTCAGCATCTGTCCATATGTGAGTGACTTCATCACTTTGGGCCAACATTTGGGATTCAGCATAACCAATAACGACAATGAGGTATCCCGTGACGTTGGCCGAGATGTAGCATATTAAAAAGACACTGGTACCCATCATGACGCTAGCGATTTCAAAGTTGGGTGACTCGAACATCGGTTCCAATCCTGAGGACATTCAAAGACACAAATTTAATTTATGCCTGTACCCGGCAAACAAGTGGCTTGCACAAAATTTGCTTTACTGGCATGCAATATGAGGGAGGGTCGCGGGGGGCTGCGCAACCTGCACTCGTGAACGTACGCGGCAGATACAGTATGCCAGTAACACCCAAATCCGCCTTCTTCTTCTTTTTTTGTCTCATTAATTTAGCTACATAAGATGCGATAAGACCGCCCATGTACCCATAATTTAAACGTTGTTCCTGTTTACTACTACTTTCATGGTGTACAATAATAGTACATTACTGTCGAGGCCTGAAATGAAGCAATTTACGGCCGAGTAATATTGGAAATACGAGGCAAAGCCGAGTACTTCCCAAGTTATTTTAAAAGGACGAGTCGGCTGCCGAGTGCTTTTTAACTAAACGAGGCCGTTAATTGCTATTTCGGCCGAGACTTGTATAGTACTTTTCTCTCATTTGCGAGGAAACAATACACAAATTAATTCAACAGTATCTAATTTTCATTGACGCCAAGTCGCCCGCGCGCGGTTCTTGTTCTATTTTCAAAGTTTTGAAAAAAAAAATGCGCATTCAGCCTTTATAATGATAAATATTTTGTACCTAAAAACACCTAATTTAAGTGTGTAGGTACTTAAAACCTCGTTAGCATAATTTTAAAAATAAAAACTGTCCAGCAATTTCTATTAATATTGTCGTGTTGGATATTACCGGCCTGTTATATCGTTGCGTACGGAAAAAAGCCGATTGTTGTATTCTTTTTTTTGAATATTGAACCAATTTCCATACAAGTGGGAGAAAAGCATATTCTATCTATCTATCTACATTATTCTGCTAGTAACAATATGTATGACACTATTTAATTCACTTCGAAAGCTTTCCATTAATGGAAAATCTAGAAAATGTGCTATCAGAGGTCGAAGAGACGTCGGTAGCGTGGTGTACTGGCACAACTGTGTATACTGCTTGCCAGTTAAAGGCATTCCAAGTAAGAAAATTGCATGCAGGTTTACTTGCAAATGTATCCACGGTGAGTGTGCCAGTTCCTTGCATATGCCGTAGCTGGCAAGCTACTGCTCCATTTTACAGGCATGTGTATTCCGGCCATTATCATCATCATCATCATCAGTTCAGCCGAAAAACGTCCACTGCTGGACATAAGCCTCCTCCAAGGATGTTTGGGGGATATACCATAATCGCCACGCTTGGCAGGCGGGTTGGCGATCGCAGTTGGTTGGTTAAATACTCAGAGAACGCTGCTGCCCATCCTCTGGTGAATCCCTTAGTCGCCTTTTACGACACGCATGAGAAGAGATACGGTGGTGCAATTCTTTATGTCCGGCATCACACGGAACACGGCCATTATACATTTAGCACAATAGCAACAGAAGAAAATAATTACCATAAATAACAAACAAGTCTTCAGTCATATGTCTGCCTGAGCTGAGGATGGGTTGAATAACGTACAGAGTTGCGTTGCCCATGAGAGCTATCCAGTAGCAGATGGCCCGTGTCTTCACGTCTCGCATAGACTTCAGCAGGTTCACGGAGAGCCGGCTGCCTGGGATCGTTTGGGAATCGAATTCAAGAATATCATCGGTTATCTTCCGAATTTTGTTTCTGGAAAATGCGAGATATTCAAACCACTTTCAGACAGAAACGAATTAAATTATTCAGCACTTAGTTACACTACAGAAGAAAGAACGAAAATACGCAAATGAAAATGAATGGTGGTATTTTTCATGACATGACATAAGACAAACCTGTGGGATAATTGCTTTGGTAATTGTGTAATGCACAAGGAAGTTATTTATTGCATTCGCATTGACATTACCTATCATTTTGAAATGACAGATATTCATTGCGTGGTACATATACATGCTGAAAGTTTAATCGCTTAATTCCCGAAAAGGGGTCATTGTATTCATCATTATGAACAACTTTTACTATGGGACCAACCCTGAAATCGCGAAAAAAAATCAGGTGGTCCCTACATTTTATCGATTTAAGTGAACAGAAATGTAGGGACCAACCTAATAAAAATAATAAATAAAAGTAATAATAATAGTTTTTTTTTTTATATGGTTAGTAAAAGTTGTTCATAATGATGAGTACAATGACCCCTTTTCGGGAATTAGGCGATTATAATTACAGCATAAGACGAATTGTCAAAACACAGAACAATTAAAAACAAGTTATATGGGTGTATGCCTGCAATAAATGGTTTTTTTTTTTTTTTTTTTTTTTTTTTTTTATTAACATTGAAAACCTATTGATTGCGATCGCGAGTGAGTTATGTAATTAGGCCGCTGTTTTGTATTCATTCTTACTTTGCCATACTTAATAAAAGTGATCTTATAAAAAAAAAACTTAAAGAAAGATACACTGAAGTCAACCATCAAGTTCTCAGCAAATCCTTCTAAACTTACATATTCAAGGACATGTACAGCAGCTTCAGAGTCCCAATTTCGCTGGACATCCCCAGAGACAGCACCACCATGGCCGCAACCAGGTCCCCCGTCTGCGGACTCCTGACGAACACGAACCACAGCACGCAGAACAGATACACGTAGAAGTAGCATAAGAACGCCGCTAAGATTATAATGTAGAAGTAGATCGGGATACCTGGATATGAGATTTCACTTTTTTATTTCAACTACTAATATAACCACTACGAATAAAACTATTTGGGATGTCTGAGGCCCTACGTCCAACCTTAGTACCCTACCCTACCCTTTTTACCCTACCCGGGCATCGAACTCAGGACCTCACTACAACGTGTTATTGGAATAACTCAAAACCTCAGACACCCCAAATAGATTTATTAGTAGTGGTTATATTCTCTTTGGTTTTATTTATAATAAATTTATATAGAAAATTATTATTAATTTTCATTTATTATTGTAGAAGATATTTGTAATTTTTGGTATCATGGTTACTCTAATCGATTCATTGCGCTAGATTCATTCACGAACGTGCAACTCTCTCGAAACTACTGTGTCGGGAGGTGAATAACCTCTTAAAATTAAGTTAAGTTTTAATCGTTTTAGGAAACAAATGTTACCCAAAAGTTTCCATCACACTTTTCTACTGGGTCTCGCTCGCCTTTGCGCCTAGCGCCGCGTCGTCGTATAAAAGTTTTAGACTCGGCGTGGCATGAAAATATTATTTGGTAAAAATTAACCTATGTTAAAAAGTAGTGTAATGGATTCTACTCTCGATTCTGAACAAACTAGTTTCAGGTTTTAAGTTAATTTAATAACACTTTGTATATGTGGTTATGGTCATTGCTCGCAGAACAGATAGCCGATGGGGCAGTAAAGTTCTGGAGTGGCGGCCGCGTACTGAAAGGCGCAGCGTGGGTAGGCCCCCCACAAGGTGGACTGACGACCTGGTCAAGGTCGCGGGAAACCGCTGGATGCGGAAGTCGCAGGACCGTTCGTTGTGGTGATGCTTGGGGGAGGCCTATGTCCAGCCGTGGACGTCTTTCGGCGGAAATGATGATGATATGTGGTTAAACCCGTTACCGCTAGACCTCCGAGGCATCTGCCAGTCTTGTCCAAAAAAATACAATGAAAACTAAAGGGTATTTCGTCTGTTCCTAGGTCTGGTCTGCCAGACACGTACGTGTGTAAGATTATTAAATAGGTTTTCAATTTTTACCTTTCTTATTTTTACTGTCTATTGTCAATGTCAGTACTTTCAAGAAAACCGAAACGTTCCACAACGTCGTAGGCAGGTCGCAGTATTCCAAGCCGAACTTACGAATTTGACGCAACATTTTTCAAAATTAAATCCAACAAACTGTTCTTTTACCAAATCTATGAATGAATGTTCTGGCTCCTAAAAGACAAAGTTTCAGAACAAACAATTAAGTTTTTAATACTTTATTACAATTTGTGACGATGACGTTAAGCAGTCGATCTGGCGTCGCACCTCCATACAAAATTACTCAGAGTAAAATTATTAATTTCTAAAAATGTTGAATCACTATGACAAGGTAATTTTTAATAAAAAGGAAGTTTTATTCACAAAATTATTAATATACGTTGTAACTCATTGATATCACAGGAAATACTGATTAAATTTTATAAAAAAAATAAGGCGACAACGTGACAAAATTTTTATTCGATCGGTCATCGTCGTCTTTGTAATTTCACCTGTTATTATAATAATCCTAGAGTTACTAAATAAGTAATGAATTACAGAGCCTTCATTAAATATAATATGCCATCTACGTGTTAAGATTTTAGAATCATATTTAGTACTAGCTGATTCCTGCGGCTTCGCTCGCGTAAATAGTTTTAAAATGCCCCATTTGATGTATCCCGTTGTAAGGATAGGTACTTTGCTTTTTTATACTCTGAAGAGTATTTGTGTCAAATGTGTCAGCTTTTATAATTTTACAGCTCGTGTAATCCTTATATTAAAATATGTAGCATAGCGTTTTCCTTTATCTGCAAAATAATACTAAAATGTAGGTAGTTTTCAAACGCGCAAGCATGACGCCACCTCCCACTATCGTGTATAAAACGGGGTGCCACCATGTTTGCAGAGTATGGAGTCCCACATGGGACTCTCCGCCAACTAAGTCCGGTTAAGCAGAAATGGGACTTCGGTCCCACCTGCGAGAGACCATTCGAAAAAAAAAAAAAAGTTTGCAGAGTTAGTTCGTGTTGAACATTGGTGGAGTTAACATCTCTGAATACCTGTTATTCACGTAAGTTGTACATTGATATTTTATTGAGAGATATTGTGATTATTTTACTATTTATATTGTATACATTTTAGAATGTGTTAATGTTTATTAATTCAATATTCATTTATTCTGTTGTTTTTATAATGTTACTTCTGATGAACAGATAATTGGTTTGTGGAATTATGATTCTGTACCAAAATACATACGTTATTAATCATGACTTGTTTAAATTGATAATAAAATAGTAAATTGCCTATGAGCTTGTCCTTTTATTTCACAAATGTCACCCGTGGAAGATTTTTCATAGAAACTTTAACACCCTATTTCAGCACTTTAGGGTTTTTCCAAAAACCCTTTCTTTGTAGGTGCTTACAAAATAGCGAAACAAGATGGCGAATGTCAATTGAAAATATATTTTCGTATTCTCAGAAAGTCACGTTAGAGATATGTCAGATATGTCTACGCCTAGCGCTCTAAATACAAAGAGTGGTTCATACTACGATGAAAGAACCTCCTTACATACTACGATGAAAGAACCTCCTTACATACTACGATGAAAGAACCTACTTACATACTACGATGAAAGAACCTACTTACATACTACGATGAAAGAACCTACTTACATACTACGATGAAAGAACCTACTTACATACTACGATGAAAGAACCTACTTACATACTACGATGAAAGAACCTACTTGCATACTACGATGAAAGAACCTACTTACATACTACGATGAAAGAACCTACTTACATACTACGATGAAAGAACCTACTTACATAAGTAGCTTCTTTATTCGTTTGGTTCATAGCAGTTGACATTACCGGCGAAATTTTTCGTAGAGATTTAAAATTAGAGATTATCTCGAATTAGACATTTATCTCTATAACGCGAGAATTGGGGTCCAGGTCGTTTGGACAACAAGAGGTGTCAGCAGCCGTTTCTTGATGAATTTTCCCAATGCACTAATGATACGTCATTTGACGTCTGTGGTCTGGTGGTTCGAGTGTTGGACTGCTGATCACGAGGTCATGGGTTCGATTCCCACAGAACACAAATATAAATATTTTTGGGTCATTTTTACACAGCACCATCTAGTCCAAACTAAGCAGAGCTTGTGCTATGGGTACTAGACAATGGATATAATACTTACTTATATACTTTTTTTTTTGTAAATACATACGTATAATAAAAAAGAAACACCCAGACCAACATAAATACTTATGTTCATCATACAAATATTTGTGTCCTGTGGGAATCGAACCCACGACCTCGTGATCAGCAGTCCGACCCTCGAACCACTAGACCACAGACGTCGTCAAATATTTGTGTGATGAACATAAGTGTTTGTGTTGGTCTGAGTGTATCTTATGTATTATAAGTATTTATTTACAAAAAAAAGTATATAAGTATTATATCCATTGTCTAGTACCCATACTACAAGTTCTGCTTAGTTTGGGACTAGATGGTGCTGTGTAAAAATGTCCCAAAAATATTTATTTATTTATTATTTATAGGGGAGCTGTTCATTTGGAAATGCGACCAATATTGTATTTGTCGCTTGTAACGATACTGAGAAACTCACAATCTACAGTCAATATGTGTCTAATATTGAAGTTCATCAGAAATGCGCAATTGATTCAAAACCGGAAAAGCTGCCTTCCGTTTTTTGCCTACTTACCTTTATCGTACTTGCTATCTATATTGACAGTGAGGACCCTCAGCAAGTCAGCAACGTTGCCCATCATGGTTGGCAGATCACAGTACTCCAAGCCGAACCTGCGGAAACTCTGCCACAAGTCTTTTAAAAAGCCTAGCATGAGGAAAATCTTGCAAGATATCTAAGCCTTAAAAAGTCTAGGATATCCTTTTTTACAGATACTTTTCAAATTACTCTCTTTTTCTATCCCTCAAACAACTCAGTTTATAACAATCTACTGTTGGATATGGGCCCCTCCCAAACGCAGTCTGTTTTAGAAGTATGACGAATTACAGCATTTTTCTATTCGGAATGGTCATTAATAAGTAAATAAAAGTTACACGGCATGTATGATTATGTTTTGACGCTAAACCCATACCTCATCCGTGCAATAATTTCTTTAACGAGGTGGTGACATGTCTCACACGTGCAAACTGACGTGTATTCACAAACATAATGACTGTTATTGCGTTTTTATTCAGACCCCATTTGTTTCAGTTAGGTTGGCAACGTTTGCAAAAAGAAATATGAGACATCATGGTGGTATAATTGGAAAAAAACTTACGCAGTCCGCAAATTTGACAATTACGAATAATTTCATCGAATTTGTTGAGTCATTCATAATCCTATTATTATAGTAATGTTCAACTACATCCTGCAATAGCTTACTGTTATTTCATGTAGGTATACGTGAATAGATGTGGATACGTGAATTTTAAAGAGTTTTAACTACATCCCACAACAGCAGTAAGATACGTGAATTTCAAAGGGATACCGCGAAGTATAAGTTGATTAGAACATAGCCCGAAGAATTGCCAAACTTAAGTGGCAGTGGGCGGGGCACATTGCTCGCAGAATGGAAGGCCGATGGGGCAGTAAAGTTCTGGAGTGGCGACCGCGTACTGGAAGATGCAGCGTGGGTAGGCCCCCCACAAGGTGGACCGACGACCTGGTGAAGGTCGCGGGAATCCGCTGCGCTGGATGCGGAAGGCGCAGGACCGGTCGTTGTGGCAATGCTTGGGGTAGGCCTATGTCCAGCAGTGGACGTCTTTCGGCTAAAATGATGATGATGATGATAGGTTGATTTGTTTTGTAAATATTATTAAAAGTAGTTATTCTGTTCGGATACATCATGAAATCAGCCATTATTTTATTACAACTAACGACATCTGCAGCTGGAATAGTTGAACTTAAGACTACACTGACAAAATCTTGCAAATCTTGTCCAGCACGCCAACTATTAGCTTAACTTGGAGATACAACTCGAAAAATAGGCCTAGTATCAAACCATTAATTTTTAATAAAGACTACTTGATGAGACATAGTTTTATCATCTTTGTTTTACATTTTCTCTTTAAAGTGCAGAGCTACATTGTCCGATCAAATACCAGGCACATATCCACCCTTACATTGTTCAATGCCATTTTGTAATAAGTACACAAACATACCACTTTATATTTCTACAAACAAGTCATTATGCAACCTACACACATATCTAAACAGTAAGGTAAGACAAAAAGGATAAACGATATTCTTTGCATCTAGTCCCAAGCTATTTTTCTTAGACTGTCTGGTCTTTCATATCTACTCTTTAAATAGTTACAATGAAAGAAAACATCGTAAGGAAACCTAGGCACCTGCGAGTGCTCCATAAAGTTCCATGATGTTTAGATGTTGTTTAGTTGTTGCATGTTTAAATGTTGTTGTTGTTTAGATGTTTAGTTTACTTTAGTTGGTGTGTGTAGTCCGCCAGTAGGCCAGCGTGGCGGAGTAAGACCTTAAATTTCTCATTATGAGAAGACCCTCGTGCTCAGCGGTGGGACAGTACACTTGACACTTGGAAGCATGAGTTCACGCTTAGATTCGTCTCTGAATTTAAGCCTTAGAGTAGTAGAATAACAAGACTCGGAGTGATCATTTCATATAGCACTGCATTTTGACACTTGGAAGCATGAGTTTACGCTTAGATTCGTCTCTGAATATAAGCCTTAGAGAAGTAGAATAATAAGACTCGGAGTGATCATTTCATATAGCACTGCATTTTGACACTTGGAAGCATGAGTTTACGCTTAGAATCGTCTCTGAATATAAGCCTTAGAGTAGTAGAGTAACAAGACTCTGAGTGATAATTTCATATAGCATTGCATTTTGACACTTGGAAGCATGAATCTACGCTTAGATTCGTCTCTGAATTTAAGCCTTAGGGTAGTAGAATAACAAGACTCGGAGTGATAATTTCATATAGCATTGCATTTTGACACTTGGAAGCATGAGTTTACGCTTAGATTCGTCTCTAAATATAAGCCATAGAGTAGTAGAGTAACAAGACTCGGAGTGATAATTTCATACAGCACTGCATTTTGACACTTGGAAGCATGAGTCAGAGACATGACATTTACCGAACGGTAAATGTCATGTCTCTGGCATGAGTTTACGCTTAGATTCGTCTTTAAATATAAGCCATAGAGTAGTAGAGTAACAAGACTCGGAGTGATAATTTCATATAGCACTGCATTTTGACACTTGGAAGCATGAATTCACGATTAGATTTGTCTCTGAATATAATCCTTAGAGTAGTAGAGTAACAAGACATTACAAGTATTTATTATTTATTTATTTATTACATCTATTATTTTTTCACTGACTTCTAAATCGTCATCAACAATTTCTGGTCAAGTTCTACGACAGTTTTCTTCCATGTGTATAAATTTCACAGGTATTTTCCACAGGTGTATAAATTTCTGGGCTTGGACGTAGCCAGTTATGATAATCAGAATCAGTTATGATAATTTGGTCGCGGAGTAACTAAAATTGTATTTTGCACCATATCTAATAGAGGAATTTTTTCAGGCCTAATTTATTTTGCATTGAATGCTAAAAACATGTTGGGGGTAATTGCGTATTTGTGTTGGTAGCGGTGACACGCGTTCCGATATTAAAAGACGGTAGATAACATTTCTATTGCCTTATTTAGATTTCTATGGTTCTAAACCTGTAAACATTATTAAATAAAATAGATCCTATTTATTTTTAACTTTTCTTAAATTCGGAGTTATTTGCATGTTCCAGGCTTTTCTTTCTGTAACTTCTAAAGGTCAGAATCTCCCAGAGGCTGCAGTCAGCAATCAGTGCTGAGTACCTACAGGATGATTTTGAATTCATTAGCAATTCTGGGATGATTGTACTCATCTATTTGAATAACTTTTACTATGGGACCAACCCTGAAATCGTGAAAAAACAGCTGTTCTCTACATTCGTATTCACATCATAATCATCATCATTTCAGTCGAAAGACGTCCACTGCTGGACATAGGCCTCGTTAACCTTTTCTACTAACAGAGTTCAGTGTATCAGTTGGGATCAATTTATGTGTCGGTAGCGAGTTAAGAGAGTACTAGAGTCAAACTATTTAATAAAAATAAGTTTTCAAATACTTAAAACAAAAAATATACTATTTTTTTATCATGGACCCTAACGTAGTATAAGCTGAATATGTCGACCTAATAATAGACATGAATAAAGTGAAGCTCAAGGTCGCCATTCCACCCGCTGATAACGTCATAGTCTTCTGTGAATTCTGTAGCATCACCAATACAATCTTCTTGTTACATTGGTCGAAATTCTCCCATTTGCAATCGTAGACTGCCCGTTCAAATTTTATGTTTGCGTCCATTATTTTCTGCCCTAAATAGCAGTCTACTCCCAATTGTATTAGTGTGAAAGGTAGCTGCAACATTGTGTTATTTAGACCACCAAGTAATTCTGCTATAAGTCCTATAATAAGAAACAGAAATCCAACTGCATTTGGTCCTCTCATCACATGTTCAATTTCTTGTAACAGACTCACGTTGACTGCATGTCTTCTTATAATGTCTATTAAGTGTTTCTTTACATACTCATTAACGATATCTTCTTCAGAAATATCATTGAAAATTCTACTTTTTAAGTATACTGATTCAAAACCGCTTAATTCTTTCGTAGTTATTCGGTAATGGTCCTCGGCATCTGCCCATAGATGTGTCATTTCTTCGCTTAAGGACAGCATTTGAGCCTCAATGTACCCAATGATTAGTATGAGGAAAGCAGAGACGTTAGCCACTACGTAACATATTAAAAACACGTCAATTGCCATGATTATAGCAGCTATCTCGTAGTTAGGTGATTGAAACATTGGCTCCAGACCTAAAAAGCAAATAATATTTATTTGTATAACAAAATGTCTCACTACAATGGGCCTTACTATTAATCAAAGTAACGAAGGTATAAAATAGATACTAATTCTGATGTAAGACTGTTTCTACTTACAAAAAAGTTTCTTACTAACCATATATAACATAAGCGTCTACAGTCAAATGCTGTCCAGGTGTGACAATGGGTTGAATGACGTACAGCACAGCGTCTACCATAAGCACTGACCAATAGCATATCGCACGAATCTTAACGCTTCGCAGTGCCTTCGTCATGTTGATGGAAAATCTACTCCCTTGGACCGTGAGAGAGTCACACAATAGAAACCTGCTCATTAACTTCTTGAATTTTTCCCTGAAAATTAAAATTAAATTCATAACTATCTCCAACTCTCGGTGCTACTAAAGAAATACGCCACAATGTAAGCATCAACATTAGAATTCTTGACATTTAGGTTTTTAAAGTGTCATAATTTTATAATCCATAAACCTTTTCCGATCTAAAGTACCCTAACGGCCAAATTTAAATACCCAATCTATCCACGATTTGCCCTACTAGAGGTAGGAATTTGACATAAGCTCCATCATCATCATCATCATTTCAGCCGAAAGACGTCCACTGATGGACATAGGCCTCCTCCAAGCATCGCCACAACGACCGGTCCTGCACCTTCCGCATCCAGCGGATTCCCGTGACCTTCACCAGGTCGTCGGTTCACCTTGTGGTCCATAAGCTCTATACAAAGCATTATTTTGGCTATAAGTGGCTAAAGCATATGCTACACGGTGAGCAACCAGCCTCCCCACCAAGGTGACCTTTGGTGGAAGGTTAGACGCTGACAGCCGTCGTCAAAACAAAACTTGGTGACAAACCACTGTCTGCATGGTTGGAAACCAGCAAGGTCACCTTGCCCCACCAAGGTGACCTTGCTGGTTTCCAACCAGGCTGGTTTGTCACCGTGTAGCAGACGCTTAAGAGATAGGTAAACCATAACATTAAAGTAAATCAAAAACACTACATCACTTACTCGTATACTATCATATAGAACAGCTTTATGACCGCAACTTCGCTTGTACTGTTGAGAGAGAAGACAACCATAGCCGACACCAGGTCGCCAGTCTCACGGCAACGTACGAAAGTGAACCAGATGCCAGACAACACGTACACGTAGACGTATAAGATGAAAGTGATTGCAGTCCACACGTAACAGATTATAGGGAGCGCTGCAAGAATATATTTTTTACAGAAGTTATTCATCAAAAAATAATAAAGCAATGTTTTGTTTGTAGACAAATCTTTATGATTTATGGCCCTTAAACGAATATTTTTTTTATTTAGATTTAAAACTAAACTAGTACTATTTTCAAAGGACTTTGCACTTCTGTCTAAATAATCCTCCTCGCCTTTTCCCAACTTTCTTGGGGTCGGCTTCCAGTCTAACCAGCTCCCCGAATCAGAACCACACGATAACCAGTTGTCGATCGATTCGGTTTGTTATCTCTTTTTCTCTCATTGCATGAATCATAAGACGGAACGAGATGACAAACCGAACCGGTCGACTAACTGTTATAGTGTGGTTCTGAATCGGGGAGCAGATCCAGCTAAACATCGGTATTTTACACGGAGCGAGTGCCATCAGATGCCCGCAACACAGTTACTGAGTGGGTAATACCGAGTTACCGACATTAGGACGTTAGACCAGTTGTCAGACTTTCGGGCTTCTGACTACCCGTAACGACTGCCACAAATGTTCGTATGGCAACTGGGACCGCTTTACGTGCGAGAGCGTGCTTCGGAGACGAAGCACCTCACGGAGGGGTCTCGATGTGCAACGAAATGGTCACTCATCCTCGGACTGACCGCAACAAGTGTAGCTTAACCTCGCAGATCATACAATCTGCGTGGTTGCTAATTAGCCACGAGCCCCTCCTCTGTCTAAATACATTTCAATATAGGGAGCTTGACCAAAATAAAGTTCTATCTACCTCTAAAACCATTAATTTTGCCACACATACACAAAATATACATATTACATGCAAAGGGAACAGGACAAATTAATGAGAACACAACATCTATACAACATAATATGTGTGGCAAGGGATCCAGCTCAGTATTCGCTTTGCATGTAGGTATGCACAGCACTGATTTTCAGCTGGTCCCTCCCATCTGTATATCTTAAAAGTGAAATTTACGCGCACAAGAAAAAAAAAGTAAATGAAAGAAGACATCTGACATCAAATACCTAATACAAAAGATTGGAATTTATATATCTCTATTATTGATAGTATTGATAGAGGCTTTATAAGAACAGTACGTACGTTTCTTATTCCGGCTATCAATGTTCAGCGTCAGTACCCTTAGCGTAGCAGACACATTGGACAACATCGTCGGCAGGTCACAGTACGCCAAGCCAAACTTTCGAACTGCCTCCCACATTTCGAGCACTCAATCAATTCTGGTCTTCTAAAATACTCAGCTGCATCTGGCTCGTGTGGGGAGCTGACTCAAACTGTCACTTGGGATAAGCTGATTTTATTCTGATTTCCAAAATGATCTTTAATTTTTCTTGCTAAGCGTTTTATTTTAAATTAATAATCAAAGAAACTGCGAGACCATGAGACGAACTTATATGAATATAATGATAGTGTATTCGCTCTCCATAATTGCTAGGTTTTATAGTTATTCACAAACTTTATTTTTCAATCTGAAACTTTTTGTTTGTACTTGAAAGCTATTAGGTCTGATCGATTTGTGATGGGTAGCAAATACATCGTTGCGAAGTAGGTAATTTGTCCTCGATATTCCATTTTGTTTAGATAAGTCTTGTTTTACACATATTTTCTGATATTTCATCGAAAATATGATTTCAGTCTGTTTTTCTTTTTCAATCCAGTTCCAGCTAATATTGATTTTAGTTAGTGTCCTGCAACATATTTTGCCTTCTTTCCCAAAGCTTGGGTAAAAGCCGTGTTTTTGTGTCAGTCAGCAGACTTCGCAATTGCATTTTGTCAAACCTTTATTGCTACCACTACGAAATACGATCTATTCTGATCAATTAAACTCAAAGTTATAATCTGTTATCTAAATAACTATATCTAATAATTTTTCTTTACTGTGTATCTACTCCATTGTTGCGCTCAACGTCGTATACACAGAATATATTGACTTGATTACCTCCATTAAGCAGCTGGAACCCAACATGATCAGGCCACCAGCCGACAATTTCATCGTCTTTTGAGAATTTTGGAGCATCGTCAGTACTATCTTCATGTTAGGCAGGTTGTAGTTCTCCCATTTACAATCGTACACGGCGTTTTCAAACTGGACACTCGCATCCATGAGGCGCTGTCCTGTGTAGCAGTCCATGCCAACTTGCATCAACGCGAATGGTATCTCTAAATACGTGTTTTCTAGTCCTCCTAATAGTTCTGCTATAAGACCTATTACCAGGAGAAAGAATTCCACCGCTATGGCACCGCTGAATACTTTTTCAACTTGATGGAGTATATTAATATTTCTGCTGTGAGTTCTTATAATATCTTTGAGATGTTTTTCTATATAATCATTTTTTATTTTTTTCTTTATATCAACGTGTACTTTGTTGTTGTCTAAATGACTAGGTGTAGGTTTTAGTTTGTGATAGTATTCTTCAGCATCGTCCCAGAGATGTAGTAACTCTTCAGATAGTGACAACATTTGGCCTTCGATGTAGCCAGTCACAAGTATTAGAAATGCTGTGATATTCGCTGGGGAGTAGCACGTAAATATGGCCCCTGCAGTCATCAGAAAGAAGCATATTTGGTAGTTTGGATTCTGGTCCATTGGTTCCAAACCTGTGAATAAAAAAAATACAGCGTATTTTGCTTTTAGCTTTAAACCTGATATATTAACACAAATTAACAATGGCTGTTTATATTCAGCTTAAAACTATTGGTAGTATTGGTCATTTATTCATAAGCCAGAGAAGATCCACAGTCATACACAAGACAAGACATCATCATCATCAACAAGACAAAATACAAAACTTTTTCTCTCATCGACAAGATGCAAAATTTTGGCTAATCTTCTACAACAACCACACTCCCACACACATACATTATTTTATTTACATGCTAACAAAATTGGACCTTGTATTTTAGTTTCTGCATAGAATTCTGTTTGTGCAAGGTAAACTAGTATAAAAGTCCGCCTCTGTACAATACAATAGTCTGTGCATCATCATCATCATCATCATCATCATCATCATCAGCCCATTATTGTCTCACTGCTGGGTGCGAGCCTCTTCTCAGAATGAGAAGCCCACCACGCTGGTCTTGTGCGGGTTAGTTCGTCTGTGCATATGGTAATAATAAATAAACAACCACCAAAATATTAAGCAGGACTTACTTACTTTTACAAATAAAACAAACTTAAACATTATTATTAAATTTTAATCATAACTAAAACTAAAATATCACTTATTTATTTATTTAATTATTTATGCACAACTGGGTACAAAGGCGGTCTTAACGTCTCGCTAAACACTATCACTTGTCTTTTAAACATAAAATTAAATCTAAATAGGGAATTTAGTCCTAATCTAGCTGAACTAGATGAAATAGAGCGGAGCGAAAACCACACAGGACCGATATTTTAGGCACATAGGAATGAAACTCGGTCAAATAGAGCAAATGTAGCCTCACTAGTTACGATTTCCAATTTGCTGCAAACGATTAAGTGAAAATTGTATTTTCGAAACTAGGATAATTGTCTGCGGTACTATTTATGGCCAAATTTTATATCATTTAACAGATTCAAGATGCCAATACGGAATTTTATATTCTGTCTCTCATTTAGTGAAGTAAAATCTGGGAGAAGTGACAGCAAGAAATTCCGATTCGCTGTTACACTTAATTCTTTTTCTTGAGATTTATCTAGAGGTATTAAAACGTGTGTTTCAAACGTCGGCATTGCTTTGGGAGACATGGATTCTTCTTGTTTAAAACATCGAGAAGGTTCGTCTATAGAATGTTCGTCAATAGAATCTTCTTCTATAATACAGGTTTCGTTTGATACTATATCATTGGATGTGTCTTCTAAACATTCAGTGTTATTTGTCAATTCTTGACTATCGCTATTGCTGACCCTACTTATGTTTAGCTGGACAGCATCCAAGAAGGTCATACTGTCATAGTAGTAGTATTTTTTCTTCTTTTTAGCTCCTGATGACGATAACGGGTTGTTCGAGAATCTCCTCTTTTCTCTTTTGTAATAATCTCTGACGTTCCTCCATTTCTTTATAAAATATGCCACTGTAACAGAAAAGCAGGATAATTAATCAATATTTTTTTTGAGAATGGAAAGAAAGTGTAAAAAAATCGGCCAAGTGTGAGTCCGACTCACGCAGTAAGGGTTCCGTACCACCCATCGACCTGATACCCCATAGGAATTGATTTAGTTTACGAGAGTTTATCAAAATACATCAACGTACGTACGCGAAATGTGAATTTTTGCATCTCTTTCTTCCGTAGATACCACCACATATGTCTGTGTTTGTCCTGTTTTTAGTATTTGTGCATTAAAAGAGCCTCCACGAGTGACGATATTTAATTGATCGTCCGGCGCACCCTGGGCAGTCAGCCCCGCTACCAACCTGCTGACTGGCTAATCTTTTCCCCACGACATGAGCTATTATCATTATGTAGCTCATGTCGACACGAAGAAGAAGAAGAAGTATTTGTTGCTAAACTAGATAGTATGCACTATAATCAAACCAAGTTTTACGCTGGTATGTATTACCGTTTTGAAGATAGAACAGGAACAAAAACGTTGAAAAAATTGCATGTTTTTCGAGGTTTCTTGTATGGGGACCCCCTTTGGTTTTAGACTTTTTTTTGTTTTTAGTATTTGTCGTGATACACCTCATAGCAACACATTTTCTGTGAAAATTTCAACTGGTTATCTATTACCGTTACAAAGATACAGCCCTGTGACAGACAGACGGACGGACAGCGTAGCGAGAGTAATAGGGTCCCGTTTGCACCCTTTGGGTACGGAACCCTAAAAAGTAACGTGGTTTGTGGACATACCTCAATCTAGATTTAAATAAAAGGGAGGATTGATTTATGTTCCAGTACATTGTATGTAATTTGATTTTTGAATTTGAATTATGTGTTGTCATGTTAAGCAAACCGGCAAAGTAAAAAATATAGACTAAGTGCTGCGAACAATTATAGTGAAGCCTACAAAACCGTGCTCCTCCTTGTACGCACGGCTACACATCAAGCTGTACATTTCCAGTATAAGCTGATCTCGCATTGTACGGAAAGTCTATATAATGCGAGGTCAGCTTATACTGGAAATGTACAGCTTGATGTGTAGCCGTGTGTACAAACCAGCGCTCACGCACACACATGCACCTCAAACCGTGCTCACCGCTCTCAGTACACATGTCGCGGCATCGTCCAGTAAGTATTACGAAAAAAAATATCCTTTAGGTGCATGGTGTGTGCGTGAGCGCTGGTTTGTACAAGGAGGAGCACGGTTTTTGTTGGCTTCACTATGATTGTTCGCAGCACTTCGTCTCAGTGCGTATCTGTGGTTCCTACAAGGAACCCTTATAGTTTCTTCATGTCCGTCCGTCTGTCCGTCTGTCCTAATCCTTTACAGCTTAATAACTTCTACAGTTATAAACATAAGTAAATGAAATTTTGTTAAAAAATAGTTTAGATATAGATCTCAATTTTTAAATAATAAAAAAATTGTGATTACGTATTTTAGGGGTGGCGCCCATACACGTGATATTAAAAAATAAATAAAAAATATTTATTTATTTAGTGAAATATTTTTTTTCACTGCACCCCCTCGTGTGGGGTATCATTGAATAGGTCTACTAAAATGAAGGTAATGGAAATACACAACTTTTTTATCTGGTGTACCATCTGCGAAATACAGCCCGCCAAAGTGGCTTGCAATGTGTCCACCCCCCTGCCATTTCTAAACTATGCAACGTAGAAACTTAATAATCTTCCACGTTGATAGACCTTTTTTAAAACTCTCTTTTAAAATTATTTCGAGTATAATGAGATTATAAATTTTTGAGTTATAATGAGAAAACTGCAAAATACTTAAGACGTCCTAGTTCAAAGGTCTTAAGTAAAAGTAATCTTAAGTAAAGGTCTTAGGTTGATCTTAGAGAAAAATGGTCTTAGCAAATAATGCTCCTTTATTTACTTTCCATTTAAAAAAAATCACAAATAGTAACTTTGTGTTATATTTATATGACACACTTCTTAAATTTAGCTTCTTAAATTTACCGCTAGGTGGCGCTGTTTGCAAAAACTAAAATTGCAATGATTAATATTATTTGATTTGATTCGTTTGTTTGACACCTACCTACGGAACCCTATAATACTGAGCATGGCCCGACATCCGTCATGCTCTTGGCTGGGTTTTTTTTTCAAACGGAACTATTTTTTTTCTTTGTCAGTGTACGACACTGTCAAAAATAGTTCCTTCCGTTTTTAAACAAGATTAAAGAAGTTTTTGCCAGACTATACAAAACTCATTTGCAAATGAAAATTAAATTTTGACTTTTTAAAGATTTAGAAAAGTTTTGACGCATAACCTCAACACTGTAATATTCCATTATGAAACACTGAACTAAAAAAAACCGTTTTATCGCACGTTTTCCTCCACCCAAATATTATATAAAAACGTCTCCGCACCGACGTAAAAACGCATTGTCTAGCAGACAACATAAATAGGTACCGTATTTACGCAAATACTTATGTATAGTATAGTATAACGGGCTGGTTTCCGCAACTCCACGTCCAAGCGTGTATTTTGCGTACAAAAAAAAAAAACTTATGTAAGTGTAATATTAAACAAAGAAAAAGTAAACTTACCTCTTTCATCCTTCTGTTTATCTGTAACAGTTTGCCAATCATGGTGTAATACCGCAGCTATTTCTTCCCATGCATTCCTTCTAGCTACTTTATTAGTATAATTTTTATTGTTCACATTCCACAGAATATCTCTTTGCTGTATTTCTTGAATTAATTTTTCCGTTTCAAACATAGTTTAGTTGTGTTGTGAATGTTTTGATGTGAGCGATTAAACGTACGTGCGGCGACTGCGCGTGTGTCGATAGCGATATGGCGTCATTTGCTCAGTGCTCAAGCTGTCTGACACGTTTTTGAACCGTTGCGTTGTTGCCGCTCCGCTTCGTTCCGTAAAAGCGGCAACGTTATTTCCGTCTGAGCTTCGGCGCGTCCACGGCGCGACGATTGCCGTGAGACTTTATCCACAGATGTACTAGTAACTTTATCGTTCCGGAACGGTTATTGTTTTTGGTTTTGTATAGGATGTGGGCATCGATGTGGGGGATTTTTTTTATCTAATTAAACGTGTTGTCTATTGCATTTGGTAATTAAATGTCGGGAATTAATTTTAATTATTATGTTTAGTGTAAGATGGATATTAATTGAAGTATTTTTACTTGTGTTTATAAATATGATATACTACAGAATTGTTTTTAATTCACCAACCCTTTAAGGGATGATTTTACTGATAAAAAAAACCTCTTAAGGGGCACTCATTGGACTAACCCTGAAATCGCGAAAAAAATATCAGCTGATCCTTATATTGTTCACCAGTAGTTGTGGCGATGCTTGGGGGAGGCCTATGTCCAGCAGTGGACGTCTCTGGGCTGTAGTGATGATGTTGATTTCAACTTAGGTACCTAACCCATCTTATCACTCAAAACTTAACGCACACTTCTGTCGCCCCCTATGATCACTGATTATTTGAATACCGCTCGGCTCGGAGCCGCGGAAACGCAACGTTTATTCCGTTTCCGCAGCCCGCTCCCGGTTCGGTCGTAGAAACTATTAGGTACCTATCTAATCTGGGGTTCGGTGCCGTTTACCAGATTGCCAGGTGTCCCCCGGCTTTAGACCAACGATTTAAGAAGCTTAGACGGACATGTCTGGCTTTTTACAATCGTGACAAGCCAAATATACGTATACAAGTAATATAAGTAGGAGGTATGAGTATGTACCTAATCTTGGTTATTTCTGCGACTGCATACCTAGTCTAGCGGTAAAACTATGGCGTTAAGACCGCCTTTGTACTTTGTACCCAGTTGTGCATAAAGAATTCAATAAAAATAAATACATAAAACGTAAGTCAATTTAGAAAAAAAAGACTGCCTCCCTTCCTTTTTCTGTTGGTCTGAGCCTCCCTTGTACAGTTACAGTAGGAACCACAGAATTAGGAACTGTGTACCTATGATATTTATTTGTGTTTTTTATAACAAAAATAGCTAACTTAACTTATAATTTTATAGCATTAAAAAAAAAACATGCTGTATTTTTGTAAGATATTTGCTATTGAGAAGAAATATAAATTAGTTGAGGGTATTTGAGAATTTTTTGCACGGGGCGAGCGAGCGCGATGCGTCGTGTTCACCCACCCACATCTCGTTGTAATGAATGTCGACGGACCAAGCGGTGTACAGAAAAACCTAAACTGGTTTATGTTCTACACTGTATCTGCCAAATGTATGTATTTTTTTTTGTGGAAATAAATAAATAATAAATATGGGTCCCGTTGGTACTCTCTGGATAAGGATCCCTAAAAACACCTACAGAAGGAAGTTTAAAGTCCCCCAAAAGGGGGGATATGGCATAATCGCCACGCATAGAACCACAGTATAGGGAACTGTGTACCTACAATATTTATTTGTGTTTTTATATGGGTCCTGTTGGTACTCTCTGGATTAAGGATCCCTAAAAAACACCTACAGAAGGAAGTTTAAAGTCCCCCAAAAGGGGGGATATGGCATAATCGCCACGCAAAGTCGCCACGCGGGTTGGCGATCGCAGTTGGTTGGTTAAATACTCAGAAAACGCTGCTGCCCGTCCTCTGGTGAATCCCTTAGTCGCCATTTACGACACCCATGAGAAGAGATAAGGGTGGTGCAATTCTTTATGTCCGGCACCACACGGAACACACCTTAATTATTACACCTGATAAATCTTATTATCTTGGTAAAAAAAACTTACCATAAAGAACAAACATATCTTCAGTGAAATGTCTTCCAGGGGTTACAATAGGAATCAAGACATACAGCACTCCGTTTCCTATAATGACGATCCAGAACACCATGGCTCGTTTCTTGACCTGCCTCAGGGTGCCCAGCAGGTTGTTGGAAAACCTACTGCCTGGTATCACAGAAGAATCGCAGGCTAGACATTCTGCAACTATTTCTCTGACTGCTTCACTGACAATAAAGAAAGTCATCAAAATTTTATTTATTTATTTTAAAAATGTTAAATTATCACGGCAACACGGCTTATTATATCACTTTGGGGTCGAAAATGTTTTGAAGTTTCAAGTAGCGAATAGTGGCATCATCATCATCATTTCAGCCGAAAGACGTCCACTGCTGGATATAGGCCTCCCCTAAAAGGGGGGGATATGCCATAATAACCACGCTTGGCAGGCGGGTTGGCGATCGCAGTTGGTTGGTCAAATACTCAGAGAACGCAGCTGCCCATCCTCTGGTGAATCCCTTAGTCGCCTTTTACGAAACCCATGAGAAGAGATAGGGTGGTGCAATTCTTTATGTCTGGCACCACACGGAATAATAATAATACACAAATAGTGGCAGATCAGAAATACTTACAGATCTATTAGTCAGATGTGTTCACAGAAATCGATTGCCTATTATGAGACGCCTATAGGCTGTATGGCCGATGGATTACAATAAGCCTGGTTCACAGACCAGTAAGCCTCAAGACGCCGCTTAAACAAAGTTTTGCATGAGAACGCAGTCGTAAAATGTTGGCGGGGACCGGGGGGCGGACGACGCGTTATGATTGGTCAGCTTAAAAGTTCGGTGGTATGATTCCATATGATTGGTGCCGCTCGCTGACGGACTGACGTCCTGATTGGCGGTGGGGCGTATGATATGCAGTGCTACTGCATATGCGTTGTGACCGGGGGTGTCCAGCTAATCGGCGTCTAGAGGCTTACTGGTCTGTGGCCTGGTTACACACTGCCACAGCTAGCGTGGGATTTGACCGTGTGCGTTACTTCAGTGCAGCTACTAATAGCACCGTTTGACCGCATTATACTAGTTGCTGTCATGTACGAGTCGGTCAGCAGCTCACATCCCAGTTACTACAAAAAAAAAAATCAACACACTTGCTCGTAAAGTGGTTCTTATAATTATTATTAATTATAAACCCGTGCAGTTTTAGGTTCATTATGTAACGCACGCGTGCTTTTTACATTATATTATCGCACTACAATTTTTACTTTACAGTTTATTTTTAAATCACTGCAAAGAGTTTTTATACCTAAACAAAATTAAACATTTTTGGGAATAAATCAACTGTATTAATTAAAATCATAGAATTAAAATAAACTAAAATAAACCAGAAACCGTGATCGCGCCTAATACTGAAGCGTCAAAAACTACTCTTAAATAGAGTAGTTTCACGCGCAGCCAATCAGTCACTCTGTCAACTTCGTATCGCGTAACGTGTTTTTCGGTGTCAAATTAAATTAGATTATGTCGTCTTGTGTCGTTCCTACCTGTAATTATGCATCTGGACTAAAAAAGAAACAGGATGGGATCACATTTCATGTGCAAGTAGCACATTTAGCTATCAGGTTATTTAATTATTGAATAAATTGTTCAATTTAAATTTTCATAGAGAATGATGTGTCCATTTTGTTGATGTTGCCAATTTATGAGTTTTGATTTTCCCTACTTTTGATTACTATTAAGGGATTTTCTTAGTTTTTAGCAGTCTCCTTAGACTGTGCTAAGAGAGAGAGAGAGAGACGAGGTTTCCCGGGGTACTGATTGCGAATATAACATCTATTTGGATATTGAAGATGGCGGACGCGACTTTTTAAATAAAATTAACATGGGTATCGTTTTCGAGGTATCTCGGGGTTCTGATCACAAATATAACATCTATTTTGAGATTCAAGATGGCGGACGTGACTTTTTAAATAAAATCAATATAGGTATCGTTTTCGAGGTTTTCAAGGATGCTGATTGCGAATGTAACATCTATTTTGATATTCAAGATGGCGGACGCGACTTTTTAAATAAAATCAATAAGGGTATCGATTTCGAGGTTTTCAGGGGTGCTGATTACGAATATATTATCTATTTTGAGATTCAAGATGGCGGACGTGAGTTTTTTTAATAAAATCAACATGGGTATCGTTTTCGAGGTTTTCAGGGGTGCTGATTGCCAATGTCACATCTATTTTGAGATCCAAGATGGCGGACGCGACTTTTTAAATAAAATCAACATGGGTATCGTTTTCGAGGTTTTCAGGGGTGCTGATTACGAATATTTTATCTATTTTGAGATTCAAGATGGCGGACATGACTTTTTAAATATAATCTGCATGGGTATCGTTTTCGAGGTTTTTCGGGGTGCTGTTTGCGAATATAACATCTATTTTAAGATCTAAGATGGTGGACGTGACTTTTCAGCACTCCGAGAAACCTCGAAAACGGTATCTATATTGATTTCATTAAAAAGTCACGTCCGCGCCATCTTGAATCTCGTAATAGATGTTATATTTGTAATCAGCACCCAAGGAAACCTCGAAAACGATACCCATATTGATTTTATTATAAAAATCACGTCCGCCATCTTGGATCTCAAAATAAATGTTATATTAGTAATCAGCACCCCGAGAAACATCAAAAACGATATCCATATTAACTTAACTTGAAAAGTCGCGTCCGCCATCTTGGATCTCAAAAATTGAACTTATATTCGTAATCAGCACCCCTGAAAACCTCGAAAACGATACCCATATTGATTTTATTTAAAAAATCATGGCAGCCATCTTGGATCTCTAAATAGATGTTGTATTCGCAATCAGCACCCCGGGAAACCTCGAAAACGATACCCATATTGATTTTATTTAAAAAGTCGCGTCCGCCATCTTGGATATCAAAATTGATGTTATATTCGTAATGAGCATCCCGGGAAACCTCTATATCGATACCCATATTGATTTTATTTAAAAAATCACGTCCGCCACATTGTATCTCAAAATAAAAGTCGCCTCGCCTGATCTTATTTTTCGTAACGCATTTACCAGCTTACTCCCCAAGTCAAACAGCATACTCCCCAAGTCAATCGTGCGTAAAGAAGTAAAGTTTTACTTCAAAAAGTCGCGTCCGCCATTATGAATCTACATATATATATATATATATATATATATAGATGTTACATTCGTAATTAGAACCCCCAGAAACCCCGAAAACGATACCAGTAGGTCTACTCGCGTTTTACGAACGAAAAACGAAGTACGAACTTTCGTTCCGACTGATACTCACATAATAAAGATAGGCACATAAAAAAGACACAATTAAGATAGACTACGGTTCATAGTCGTATACAATTTACCGGAGATGAGAAAAACAAACGTCAAAACACGATCATCGCATGCGATAAGGGAACGATGGTTGACCGGAGTAGCGAATTGTGCGATGAATCGTATGATTTATCGAATATCGTCGAACGGGAGTAGACCCCCTGTATTAATTTTATAGAAAAAGTCACGTCTACCATTTTAGCTGTCGAAGTAAATAGTTACATAATATGAATTCCTGTGAATGGACAATTTTGATTATATTATCATCCCACCTCCAATGTCCTCAATTTTTACCCCTAAAACGGATTAATAATGTCTGAGCTAGCAACATTACGCGGTAAGGAAGTGAGGCGGGGGCGGGACACTTATTTACTTTTTGGACACAGCGCGCGGCTTGCAATTACAGTAGGATTTGGATTCTGTTTATTCTGTGATTATAATATGATAAATAAACATTTCATTTCATGAAATTATTAATTTTTGTCAACAAATTAACATTCATTTGTGTTATAAACAAGAAAAAAACAATTTATTATATATTTAATATTAGGCTGTTTGGCGGATTCCTTCGACCACCAGCGCGAGCATAGCTGTATGTCAGAGTGCGATTACAGATATCCGCGCCCCATTTTTCACAAATTCAATATTTGTCTAAAATGTGTGTATGTTTTTTTCCTATCAAGTGTGTTGAAAAAAGTCGTATGACACGCGTGAGCATTGACTATTATACTCTCGGCTCGATTACGCCCTCGCCTTTGGCTCGGGCTGCAAATGCTGCAATCCAGCCTCGAGTATGATAGTCAACTTAGCTCACTTTTATCATAATGTACTATTTCACTCGCCATTTGCATTCTTCCACCACGTTACAAGGCCAGTCTAGCAGGGACTACACGCCATTTTCATAGCTACCTTATCATTTTATGACCGATTGAGGCAAGTCAAGCTACTGACATGCTAGTTAGCGATAATAGTAGCTGTCTACTGTCAGATTAGCAGCTCGCACTGTGTAACCAAGCTTTACGCGTAGAAGATGTGTAATAACAAATGCTTAGGTCTTTTTGTCAATCATCCTAACAGACACAGTTTACCATTCTGGCTACATCTAAATAAGTTAACCTTTTAACCAAGTTAAAAACTATGCTTCGCACTCACCATGCAATCGGTAAAGCGCAAACCACACACAGCGTGGGTGCGGGACGGGCGCGGATCGGGTCGGGCCCGCGGCGGGTATATTAATTAACCTGTTTCTAACCGATTTAAAAAAAAGGAGGACGTTATGTGTTCGGCGGGTCTTTTTTTTCTGTTTTTTTTTCATATATGGATGACATCACATACAGCGCGGGTGCGGGTCAGGCCCGCGTCGGAAGGAGACAGAACTACAGACAGAGCGCGCGCACACCTCTGCCACTCAATACAATATAAATGCTAGCACCACCTACATACACAAGATTACGTCTGTATACGAACGCGCGCACACGTGTAGGCTAGGGATGCTCGCCGCTCGTAATGCCGACTGGGTTCCAAGCGCTTCTCAGTAGTTTTTAGAGATGGCGTGCTTGTATAGCGACTGGCGATTGACATCCATAAGCAGCAGGAAGAAGGAAAGCAGATCCATCGTGATTCTAATCATAGGGATCTGCCTCAGAGGAGTCCACAGAAGAACCAGAGCGACAAGGAGGGTTTTAGCAAGGTTGAAAAGAAGAAAAGAAAGCCCACTTGTAAGAATCAGTGCGGTACCGCACCGACCGGACCAAACCATCTGTTGCGTCCTGCTGTGCCAACGACGCTGCTATACGTGTCCCGGCTGCATTGCTCTACAAAGGCCGAGGAGATTGTAGAGTACATCCAGGTCAAGACCAAGTTTACTCTGAGGGGCGAGCGGTTGGAGTCTCGTCACAATGTGAATTTTAATTCATTTGTGGTGAGGGTTCCGACTGAACATCTGTCGTCGACCTTCACGAAGGAAGAATTTTGGCCGAGAGGTGTTGTGTTCCGGCGATTCCGAGGACGGATACCCGACACCGCGCGACTCACGACGGCGACGACGCCGCTATTACCTAATGTTTAGATATACATTATTTAATTTTTATGTTTTATATTATTGTACCTACTTTATATTATTGTATATGGTATTATGTATTTTTTTTTTTTTTTTTTGGGCCTACATGCCTGTAATAAATGAATTATTATTATTATTATAGCAATCTTGCAGTCCAATTGCCGGCAAACCGCGGGTGGGTGCGGGGTGCGGGTGAGAAATTTTAAATTGGTAGGGGGCGGTGAGTGGCCGTTCTGTACGATAGTACTCTTAGGTATTCTGTGGCGCGGGCCCGACCCGCGCCCGACACGCACCCGCGCTGTGTGTGATATACTTACATGTACAAAAACATAAAAATCAATTTGAAAGTCCCGATTTCGCTGGAGACCCCCAATGAGAAGACGACGATCGCCGCCAACAGGTCGCCCGTAGCTGGACAGCGATAGAACACGAACCAGGCCATTGACAACAGGTACACGTAGAAGTAGCTTAGAGCTATCGTCCCTGTTATAATATAGATGATTATTGGGATCGCTGGAATGTGAAAGAAACAAAGTGGTTAAAAAGAACCAATTTCAGTACAACACAAAATCGGATATAGAACTTGCTACCTATAACATTACAGTTATTATAGGAAAATTATGTTTTGTCATCAAGATATCGAATTATTTTGAAATAGAACATTCTGTTTCAAGATTATGCCAGCAACAATTAATTAGAAAAAAAAACCAATCGTTGCATTCTTTTAGAAGAAATATCAAAAGCAAGATAAAAGCACTTTTTTCATGTATTTATTTTATATACCCGTTGGTCCCTAAATTTGTATTCACTTAAATCGATAAAATGTAGGGACCACCCGATTTTTGTTTCGTGAGTTCAGGGTTGGTCCCGTAGTAAAAGTTGTTCATAATGATGAGTACAATGACCCCTTTTCGGGATAGAAGTCATAAAAATTTTAGCATGTATAAGATATGATTTTATGAAAATTATTTAAGCTTGCGATTGTAGCTGAAGACTTGGTAACTCACATAATTTTTTTTCAAATGTTTTCATTGTACAGGATTCTACGAATAGCCTCTGCTTGCTGACCAAGCACCACAGGATAGTTTTTAGCGACATACCATGGGAGCAAAGCCACGTAGCAGCTAGTAATCACCAACTTACGTTTCTTGTTGCGCGTATCTATATTCAGTGTGAGGGCTCTCAGCATGGTCGACACGTTCCACATCATCGTCTCCAAGTCACAGTACTGCAGCCCAAACTTCCTGAGAGTCTCCATCATGGTTAATGTCCTTTTTTGAAACTGCACAACCCTGCAATCAGACCGACCGAGCGTCCGTGGCCACGCATAGCCAAATAGATAATAACAGTAATTAATACATAATGTTAAGCGAGGTTAAGCTACTCTTGCCGCGGTCAGTCCATGGATGGGTGACCGTTTCGTTACACATCGAGACCCACGTTAAGCTGTCGGTCCCGGTTGTCATACGAATATCTGTGGCAGTCGTCAGCAGTCAGAAGCCTGAAAGTCAGACAACTGGTCTAACTTCCGAATGTCAGTGTTACCCAGGCAGGGGGTCTGATGGCAGTCGCTCCGTGTAAAATACTGATGTTCAGCCGCATCTGGTTAGACTAGAAGCCGACCCCAATATAATTGAGAAAAAACGAGGAGGATGATGAAGGTACTCATCATTTTCAGACAAAAGACGTCCACTGCTAGACATAAGCCTCCCCCAAAAAGGGGGGAATATGTCATAATCGCCACGCTTGGCAGGCGGGTTGGCGATTGCAGTTGGTTGGTGGGTCAAATACTCAGAGAACGCTGCTGCCCATACTCTGGTAAATCCCTTAGTCACCTTTTACGACACCCATGAGAAGATATAGGGTGGTGCAATTCATTACGTCCGGCACCACACGGAAAATTTAATATTATTTATTAATACATAGTTAAAATTAAACAATTATGCATGGTGTTTGTAGGAATCAAAACTGCAGTAACGATTCAACATCGGTCAAAATCAATGATAAGTATTTAAAAGTATAGATATGTCATACCCTAACAAAACAAACGAAAATAATGTTCCGTAAGCAGCGGCAGCACAGTACACATATAAGTTGGTTATTACCCGACTGCGCCAGAAGGAGGGTTATGTTTTTTTAACCGACGAAAAAAAGGAGGAGGTTCTCAATTCGACGCGTATTTTTTTTTTTTTTTTTTTTATGTATGACCACGCATAACTTTTTACAGAGTGGTCCGATTTTGATGATTCTTTTTTTATTGGATAGGGTATATCTTGAAGTTGGTCCCATTTAAATTTCAAAATCAAAATCCACCCTTAAGGGTAGTAAAACAGGGGATGAGTGTTTGTTCACCCACTGAATTCTTACCTGTTAACCGATTCTGTTGAAACTTGACATACATAAATATAGTTCTAGACACTACGACATAATGGAGACCTGGATTTAGAGTTAAACCACAAAAAAATGAAAAATAAAACTTTTTAACAAAAAATTGAACCGACGAAAACAGAAACTGAAAAGCGAAAAATAACTAATTATGAGTCGGCGCCAAACAACCAATCAACGAAGATCATTAAATTACTTTAAATAAATAATAAAAACAACGTCACATCAAATACAACGTGAGATTTTCAACGATAAACAATAACTTTCCAAAAATGCGTTCTCCGCTCGGCCACTTCCAACTTACACGCACTATGCTTGTTAAAAGTTCGTTTGGCGCCGACTCATAATTAGTTATTTTTCGCTTTTCAGTTTCTGTTTTCGTCGGTTCAATTTTTTGTTAAAAAGTTTTTTAAAGTTACTTTCGCGTCATAATTGGAATACTTTATGTAGGTACATACACGACGGCATTTTAGTTAGTTTTTACCCGACTGCGCCAGAAGGAGGGTTATGTTTTTCCAGTGTCACTCTCACAACTAAGACGAATCTAACGACACCTCTCAAGCTAAAATCCATCAAGCCGTTTAGGCTACAGAGCGTGCCAAAGTATATATGTATGTATATTTCTTTGGCACGCTCTGTAGCCTAAACGGCTTGATGGATTTTAGCTTGAGAGGTGTCGTTAGATTCGTCTTAGCTGTGAGAGTGACACTGGGTATATCAAAATTATAAAAATTCAAATGGCCGCTTCTTGGCGCCATATTACCTCTTAAAAATAATTTTATTTTTCTTTTATACCTATCGAGTGGGGTATCAAAATAAAGGGTTTCATAAATGCTTTACAAAAGTATAAACAACTTATATGTTTAAATGTAATTTGGAATGAAAAATGCTTAAAAACAACAAAATATTCAACGTTAAAAATACATTTATGTGTGACTTTAAAAAATAACATTAATAGCGCGATAAAACATAACAGAACTAAAAATTTTAACATAAAAAGTTAATTAACAAACCCAAAAAACCCGACTGCTTGTAAATATAACTGAAAAGATGTAAACAAGACTTGTGTACGTGTGAAAGTATCAAATCAACACGCAGGCGGAGGCTACCTATGAACTACTTTTGTAATTCATTACCAAAAATATACGTAGCCTCCGACTGCGTGTTGATTTGGTACTTTCCCTACCTACGCAAGTCTTGTTTACATCTTCTCAGTTATATTTACAAGCAGTCGGGTTTTTAGGTTTTGTTCATTAATTTGTCACTGGTCACGCTCGGCGCCTTTCTTGACGCGGATTAATAGAAAAACTTCCTAATTAGGACGTTTTCGAGTCTTCAGATTGCGAGCGCAAGTAACATATCTGTACTTTTAAATATCATTGACTTAGATATATGAAAACGCTGAACAGAAGGGAAGCTATTTGCAATATACGCATTTGCAAGTGCGGACATTTTTTCTAGACTTACAGGCCGAACGCGCAAAAACTTAGGATATTTTCCGAAACAGAATAAAAATGCAAATCATTGTAATTGAATGTATAGGAATATTTTACAGACGCTTTTCAACATGGTGCTAAAAATAAAAAAGTTTCAAAGAAATTATAACAATGATCATAATAGACCTTTTTATTCAGCAAGCTATAACAACCTCCTTCATTGCCAAAGGGTCATTGCCTGCATTGCATTTTTCTAAATAAAGATAAAGAAAATTATACAGTAAGAAGGCAAAGTTTGAAGGCACGCTACAAGTTATATGAAAAGATTTATTTTATTTTTCTTTTAATGTTGAACCGTGAGAAAGTTTAAATGTGTTAGTATTGCTTTAATTTTAATTTCTAAAATTGTTTATTCTTTGTCTTCAGATGCTTCAAGTATTTTGAAGGCGAGTTGAAAATTAAGGATTATAATATTGATCTCATAATTACTTTGGAAGGAAGAGGGGCTCGTGGTTAAGTAAAAACCACGCTATTTATTCAATCTGTGCGGACTAGCTGCACTTGCTGCGGTTAGTGCGTGGATGGGTGACCGTTCGTTACACACTATGACTCTCTGTGCCTCATAGACCACGTTAAGCTTTGTTTAAACTGCAAGCTGACCGCAACATGATTGGCATAAAGCTAGGACAACGATTAGGGGCCATTCATTTATTACGTAAGACGATTTATGGGAATGGGGGTCGACCATGTCTCATTTTTTCTTACAAGGGGGTGGGAGGGAGTCTCGATAGTTCTTTCGTAAGATCACAAAAATTCACAAAATTATACTTTGAAATATATCAAAATTAACATTTACATAACCATAAACTTTGAAATATACAAAATAAAATATAAATAAACATTTCAAAAAATTGTTACATTGAAAAATAAACATTAAAACAAACCAAACGTGTATTCATTTTTAGGGTTCCGTAGTCCTACAAGGAACCCTTATAGTTTCGTCATGTCCGTCCGTCTGTCCGTCTGTCCGTCTGTCCTAATCCTTTACAGCTTAATAACTTCTACAGTTATAAACATAAGTAAATGAAATTTTGTTAAAAAATGGTTTAGATATAGATCTCAATTTTAAAAGAATAAAAAAATCTTAATAACTTATTTTAGGGGTGGCGCCCATACATGTGAAATAGGGATGATTTTTTTTTTTCACTGCAACCCCTCGTTTGGGGTATCATTGAATAGGTCTACTAAAATGAAGGTAATGTTTCATACATAACGTTTTTTATCAAGTATACCATCTGCGAAATACAGTTCGCCAAAGTGGCTTGCAATGTACCCCCCCCCCCCCTGCCATTTCTAAACTATGCAACGTAGAAACTTATAGTCTTCCACATTGATAGACCTTTATAAAATCTCTCTTTTAAAATTATTTCGAGTATAATTTGATTATAATTTTTTGAGTTATAGTGAGAAAACTGAAAAATACTTAAGACATCCTAGTTCATAGGTCATTGACCTTAGAGAAAAATGATCGCAGCAAATAATGCTCCTTTAGTTACTTTCGATTTAAAAAAATCACAAAAAGAAACTTTGTGTTATATTGATATGACACACTTCTTAAATTTAGCGCTAGGTGGCGCTGTTTGCAAAAACTAAAATAGCAATCATTAATATTCGATTTGATTCGTTTGTAATTAGACCTACTTAAGGAACCCTATAATACTGAGAATGGCCCATTGAATTAAGAAACCTATGGAAGTGGCCCATTCTTCTATATCCACCTAGTTTATACAAATATCTATTAAATCGTTATTGAATTATGAAACTATTCTTTGTCTCTTGTTAACCAACGTGCTATGTCGTCTGGTGAAAGAGATCGCATGCTATTTGTATATTCTCTGTTTGGCAACATCTTTACGGGATTTCAAAATACCTACGCCGCGTGACAACCCCGCTTACCCCGCAATGCCCCGCAATGTGGCCCATAGTACATGAGCTGTCAAGTAAACAAACTAGGGCTGTTGATATTTTTTAAAATTCAGATTTTCGATCTATCGATATTTTTAAATATACAATCGAAGTTCGATATATTGAAAAAAAAAAGATATTTCGATATATTGGCCAAATTTCATGATTCTAGGTCAATGCGAAGTACCCTATAGTTTTTTTATGTGAGTTTGCGAGTATCAAAATGTGACATAGCCGGCATGGCCCGACATCCTCTTGGCCGGTTTTCCCTTTAGATTATTACGTAATAAATATTAAACAGGGGCGGAGGGGGTCGGCCTATTCTTATTTTTTCTTATAATAGGGTATGGGTATAATATGGGTAGGGGGGGAGGGGGTCAAGAACTAGCGAAAATAGTCTTACGTATCTAATAAATGAATGGCCCCTTAATAACTTTGGAGGGAAAATTCTTAAGCCCCGCCGCACATGCTCACACTCGCATTGGTCATCACGCGCCACGTGCGAGGGCAGCAGTACTACAGCGTAGTATCAAAATCCGAGTATGAGCATGTGCGGCGGGGCTTAAGATCGTATGTTTCTGTAACAAAAATCATGATTAGTATTTAGATATTTTTCAAATATGATCAATTTTCATTATGGAATAACCTGTAAGGTTTATGATTTTGATATCAATTAATTAAACATTTTTATATTCTAAAACCGAATGACGGTATAATCGAAGTGAGGAATCGATATCATGAGCCGATGACACTCGGCGAGCGCGAGCTTTCTACGCTTGACAGCAGCTGTCAGCTACAGTACAGCTGCTGTACTGTACGGACGTGTGTTGGTTATTATATGCGTAGCATCTCTACTTGGTCTGTGGTTATTATGTCCATGGTATTATAATAAGAAGGATTATGTCTTGCTGTGGAATATTGAAGGTGCAATAAATAATTATAAAGTACCTACTGTGACCGCAGTTTGAGTACAAACCTGATAAAAAAGGACTATAAATGATAAAAAGTTCGCAAAGAAAACGTCCTTGGAGGAGGTGGGGGGGACCAAGCTGTTTTTGTCTTGTTTCAAACTTTCTTGGAGTATCTAATATTTTCTAAATCTCCAAAGCACACATTTACTTGGTCATTTCGATGTATTAGGCAAAAGTCTACTACAACTTCCTTCAATGCCTTTGCTCAGTCACTACGTTAAAATTTGCACAATAATTAATGCCTAACTTAGGTGTATAATTAATTAAATTATAGCCTAGTGATTAGTCAAAGTCTAAGTTAGATTCAAAGTCAGCTGAATATTTCATTAATATTTTAGTAGGCTGAATAATATAGTTGCCTGTGCCTTATTTATGATTACATGTTACCAATTATTCGTTTGCAATAGCAGCATATAATATTAATTAAAGGATTTTTTTTTTTTAAATCCTCGGCCCAGGTTAGGCGGAGCCAGTGTCGGACTCTTACCGACTAAAACCACCACGGTGTTCCTCTTCCAACCCTTGGCGTGAGAAAATTGTATTCGCCCAACCATCCCCGGCAGATCCCGGCTCGTCACTAGTTGAACCCCTTCTCCCCGTGCGGCACCAACTTCGGCCGCACCGTCCTGTTGACTGGCGCGCGCGAAACATGACGCGCCACCGTCACGGGCCTTGACTGATCGGGCGGCGGGCTACCCCGAGTCTACCACCTGCAGGCCCACTCCTAGGGTGACTGGAGGTACCTCCTACGACGCCCGGTCAGTCTCCATCGTGTAAGAAGAGAGGTCATCGCTTCTCGAACCCTCTCCACCGCCTCCTTAGCCAGCATCACCTCCTTGCAGAAGGAGACGACGCCCTCCAAAGCGCTCTCGCTCCCGACCATAGACAGAACAACGGCCGGAAGCGAGAGATCGCTGCCGCCTACTGCAGTGATAAGATCACGGCGCTGCGTGGCATTCCCCTAGTTTGTGCTACGCCGTGTCCTCAATGTAGCTCCCGCAGTGATGACACTCGGGTATCGGCTCCCGGCCTATGCAACACAGATACTACCTGAAGCAACCGTGCTCCGAGAGTATCTGCGTCAGCCGGTAGGTGAGGGCACCATGGCTCCTCTCCAGCCACTCCTCCATGACGGGCCTTACCGCCGCTGTTGCGGCGTGCCCATTATTGTATCCACTATCTAGTACCCATAGTACAAGCTCTGGTTAGTTTGGGACTAGATGCTAGGTGCTGTGTAAAAATGTCCCAAATGTTGCTTATTCATATTATTTATTTTGTATATTAATCGGTTCTTAATCAATTAAACGGTAAAGGAAAACATCGTTAGGAAACCTGCACACCTAAGAGTGCTCCGAGAGTTAAATTCGATACCACGAGCTGAGTTCACGGTAGCTCAGCAAATAATGCAGTAGTGAACCGAACCCAGTCGATCAAACATCTTCGATAAACAGTTGTCGACCGATTCGGTTTGTTATCCCTTTTTCTCTCGTTACGCAATATATAATAAAATAATATAATATGCAAAATCGCTGACGAAACGATATCTCGTTTATCACAAACACACACAAACCGAATCGCTCGACAACTGCTTATCGAAGATGTTCTGGGGGTCTACTCGCAAAAATGATAATCGATATATCTTGACAGATCGTGACATTTATCGTGTCGAAACCTACTCTGTCGATTTAACTATCGTTTATACGAAGCAATGAACGATACTAATCGACAATTTTCGGTCGTAACGTAACCCTACTCTTAGTTGTAAATGTCATTGACAGTATTTCTTTTGTTTTTGACTCATTCACTCCAAACATTGTCTATAACGTCGTAAACATTAACAATATTTGTCTGTAAATTCGATAAACAACAAAGAATCCGAACGTTTATGAGAGTAGGGTACGACCGATATATTCAGAGTACTGCCATGTCGTTTCGATTATGTCGGTATAAATTTTGCGAGTAGACCCCCTGAATCGGGGAGTGGAGTTGCAGGTTCAAGTCCTGCTCGTGGGTGAATTTTTTCTTTCCACAATTCATATCTTTAAACTGTAACATCCCTAAGGTGACGTTCAAACGAGCGTAGTTCAACCTGTAAATGTAGCAAATTTAACGGGTCATTAGCCAGCCCTGTGGCGGTGGCTCTTACTAACGCGAGTTTAACTTAACCCGTGATTGATCGAGGACTAAGTTGATCGGTTCTGTATGTGGTCGGAGTAGGTGTCACTTAAGTGTATTTATGTAACTTATTGTGTAAAAAGCCGCGTAAGCACTAACGAACAAAGTTGCGTAACATGATACAAATGTTTAAATGGTTTAAATACACAATAACTTTGTTTGCATGTGTGTGCCGAGGCATTCAATCGAAACTATGTGAATCATCAACATCATCATCAACTCAGCCTATCTAAGTCCACTGCTGGACATAGGCCTCTACCAAGTTGCGCCACAACACTCGGTCCTCTGCCTTCCGCATCCAGTCCCCCCTCCAGCCACGTTCTTCAGGTCGTCGGTCCATCTGGCGGGGGGGGGCGCCCTACGCTGCGTTTGCCGATTCGCAATCTCCACTCAAGGACTCGTATGCTCCAGCGGCCATCGGTCCTTCGACAGACATGGCCAGCTCACTGCCACTTCATCTTACTAATCCTACAAGCTATGTCGGTCACTCCAGTTCTTCTCCGGATAATCTTGTTACGGATTTTATCCTTCAAAGAAACTCCAAGCATAGCTCGCTCCAGAGCTCGCTGAGCGACTTTAAATTTGTGAATTAGCCCAACTGTCAGTGTCCACGTCTCGGCATCGTAAGTCATGACAGGCTGGACGCACTGGTTGAAGACTTTCGTCTTCAAATTTTGCGGTATAGGCGACGAGAAGACTCGACGAAGTTTGCTAAATGCTGCCCAGGCCAACTGGATCCTTCTGTCGGCTGCTTTCTTGAAGTTTTGTCTACCAAGCTGAATTACCTGCCTTAGGTAGACGTCATCATCATTTCCGCCGAAAGATGTCCACTGCTGTACATAGGCCTCTCCCAAACATATGTTGGGGGGATATGCCATAATCGCCACGCTTGGCAGGCGGGTTTGCGATCGCAGTTGGTTGGTTAAATACTCAGAGAACGCTGCTGCCCATACTCCGGTGAATCCCTTAGTCATCTTTTACGACACCCATGAGAAAATATAGGTAGACGTATTCCGTTACAACTTTGAGTGCCGACCCTTCGACGATTATTGGCCTCGGCATGACATGACATGTGAATCGCAACTGAAGTATTCCACGAACAGCAACTACATCAATGTAGCTTCTAGTGATGTGGTGTATACATTTTAAAATCTCGCCTTAAATATCTTGAAATGTTTTAAATAGTGCTAAAGTTAGAGCGATATGTGCTAAAGTTGGAGCGAGATGGCTGTGAAACGTGAAAGGCTTCTTAAGAACAAGCTTATTCGAGACTACAGAAAAACCGTCTGCTATCGAAGTTGCTTCATTAGGCTGAAGTAATCCGTGTGTAAGGCCATAACGATCTCACCAATAGCCGCTGTCAATTAGCAGCATTAGGAACGATCAGAGGGTCGGAGCAGACAGTAACTGCTCTTAATGATTTCTACAATTTAGAAGCTAAACATATACAGGTTGAGTTTTGAAAATATAGCTGGAGGGCCAAATCCGAAACTATAAGGTATAGACAAAAATAAAAAAATTAAAAACACTGTTTCTTAAATTGTAAAAAAAACGTAAGTTTCACATTAAATTCATAGAATGAAAGTTGTATGCGAATTCCCGATTTCATGTGATTTCATGACGTAATTTGCGATAAGTCGCCGATTCAGCTGATACGACAAATGTCAGAATCTTGTCGAGCAGAGAGATTAATAAGATATCGCTGACGTCACTCAAAGAAGTACCATAGTGGAGGATAATTTCGATACCACGAGCAGTGTTCACGGTAGCTTAGTGGCTAAAGCACTGGCGTACTGAGCCAGGAGTCGCAGGTTTGAATCCTGCTCGTGAGTCATTTTTTCTTTCCACAATTTAAATCTTTAGACAAAATTCGTCAAAGCAGTCGTGATATACATGAACAAGAAATAGATTTATAGACGAATAAAACTGCTCAAAAATGGTTACCTACCTTACAAACTTTAGTGAAAACTTAAAGGCAAGGCTTACTGCATTCCTTGTGACAACCAATTGTGTTGTGTATCGTAAGTACATACCTATATCATAAAAGAAAGTACGATGAATTAGAACGTTAGTACTATGGTACACACGGCTACACATCAAGCTGTACATTTCCAGTAAATGTTGACCTCGCATTGTATAGGCTTTCCGTTCAATGCGAGATCAGCTTATACTGGAAATGTACAGCTTGACGTGTAGCCGTGCGTACTATTAGATATTCTGTGGTAGAACTATCGATGGTTTGTAGTCTGCTAGTAGGTAAAATGTATGTATGTATAAACCCACCGAATACATAACCTCCTCCTTCTTTTGAGGCCGGTTAAAAATACAAAAATCAAAATAAAAACACGATTTCCTTTGATTTTCTGCATATCATTTCTTAGCAAGATTTGTTCCTTATCAGTAACCTTATCAATTAGTAGAATAATATAGATACTTTTTTTTTAAAAACCAACTGCTTTTTCAATAATCTAAAAATGCAGTTTTTGTTTTGCCGCCAACGGGACGCATCACGAATGTTGGCGCATAATTCCTTTGATAAAACCGACACGCGACAGCCAACTGCCAACGCTCGCCCCAATGTACGGGCCAACGCCATTTTACCGATCCTCACGTTGGCCGAATAGCGTTGGCGCGAACGTTCGGGCCAACGTGTGGAGCTGTGGAGCCGGGATTAGCCACAAGCCCGTCTTTCTCTTATAAACTGCAATGTAAAATAAACTATAAAATACATTTGAACATTATAATTTTATTATCGGTTCCATCTGATATACGAATCTACAATTATTTGAGATCCCTGAGCCGCACTTGTAGGAGATGTCCAGATGTAGGCTTCAGTGCTATGTCCACCTTCAGCTGCAAGTCATCTGCCTCCGACACGAACTCGAGTTCTCTCACGCAGTGTGCCAGCATTGTCTTTAAAATTGCCATGGCGTACTTTTTGCCTAATTAAAAAAAGAGTGGGTATTGATAAAAAGAATACACAACATTAGATTTACTTTGACCTGAAAAGGGGTCATTTTACTCATCATTATGAACAACTGTTACTATGGAACCAACCATGAAAAGATACACGAAGTGCTGCGAACAATCATAACGAAGCCAACATAAACCGTGCTCTTCCGTGTACAAACCAGCGCCACAGATTACCTATTAGTAGTAGTATTACGGGCAAAATTAATATCCAATCTATCCACGATTTACCCTACTGGAGATAGAAATTTGACATATTTTGTATGGAGCTTATGTCAAATTCCTATCTCTAGTAGGGTAAATCGTGCGTGGATAGATTGGATATTAATTTTGGCCGTTAGTGAGCGCTGGCAGTAGCCAGCACTCACGCACATACATGCTCCTGAAAGATATTTGTTTTTGGAGATGCTTACTGGACGATGCTGCGACATGTGTACTATGTACTAACGACGAAATTAATATCCAATCTATCCACGATTTACCCTACTAGAGATAGGAATTTGACATAAGCTCCATACAAAATACGTCATATTTCTATCTCTAGTAGGGCAAATCGTGGATAGATTAGATATTAATTTTGGCCGTAAGAGCGGCGAGCACGGATCGATATGCATGTGTGCGTGAGAGCTGGTTTGTACACGGAGGAGCACGGTTTATGTTGGCTTCACTATGATTGTTCGCAGCACTTCGTCTATATTTTTAACCGTATAGTTCGTAGCGGTCCCTAAAATGCCCCCGACATGAGAACCACCGTAAGCTCAGTTTGGTCCCATTTATGGGACGGAATAATATGTCAAACGTCACCCTAATTAAATATATGAATATTTAATGTACTATCTATCGAATCATGTATGAGTACGCTAATTAGGATATTTAAATAAAAAGCACGTGTGTCAACGCCATTATATCTTTAATATTTAGCGCGTGCGCGTTATAATATATACCTTTGAAAATTCCAAGTGAATACTGCAATAACCGCCATTTTTTTACAGTGATGATCGCGACTAAAAAACATAAAATTTGTCGATTCTGTACATCCAAACTTTACAGAATCAACTAATAAATCACTCATCATATAATAATTCGTGGGAATAATCCTTCATATTGGTAAAACTAGTAGTGATAACAAAGTTTTTCATATCTAAAGTAGAAGTTTCCCGCCGATTGCGCGTTTTTCGTTGTATTATTATCACTATTATCACACATTGTATCTAGTAGGCGTGGTAAAAAAATGCCAGAATCTATTGAAAAATACAATAAACTACAAGAAAACAGCCATGTTTTAACGTAGAAACACACACGTTGATAAAATATAACAAAATCATTGTTATCACTCCCCAATTTGCGATTCAGAATTAGCCGCCATACCATAGATGACATAAGTTATTACTTTTTTTTTGGACAATGATGTATCAATGCGATTATGTGAATCGATTATTTATTGTTTTTTTTTTCGAACCGATTAATAAAATAAGTATTATTAGAAATCGATATTTTCATATTTATGATATCAAATATTACATGTATTTACCTACGTGAAAACAAAAATATATTATTAAAATCATAAATATTATTATTCGAAGTATTTCACCACATCTAGCTATACTTACTATAATAAAATTGTAAAGGTCGAAATGTCTGTACATTGAGTTTTTTTTCGCGAAAGTCGGCTAGGGGGACTAAGCAATAGAACAGGAATCATTCGTTTTTAGAATTTATGTCTGTCTGTTTGTTACCTCATCACCTCAACAGCTGAACGGATCGTAATGAAACATTGCATTTGTATAGGTATTAGTCTAACTTAAAAGAAAGAGTATGTTTCATCTTAATGGGTTGAGTAGATTCAGCGATACAGCTTGACCCCTCTATTGTATTAAGTTGCATACAAAGTAGAGGTCATGATTGTTGGTTAGTTGCAGGTTCGTAAAAATACAACTAGATGTCGTTAGTATTATAGAAAATATTGAATACCATAACATAGTCAGCCCATTACTGTCCCACTGCTGGTGGGTATGGGCCTCTTCTCGGAATGAGAAGAGTTAAGGAACTGGATATTGTTAGTGTAATAGATTATCTCAACATAATCAGCCCATTACTGTCCCACTGCTGGGGACGGACCTCTTCTTAGAACAAGAAGAGTTAAGAATTTAGAAAATATAGAATAACAAAACAGACAGCTCATTACAGCTGTCCCACTGCTGGATATGGGCCTCTTCTCAAAATGAGAAGAGTTAATGAACAGGATATTGTTAGTGTTATAGAAAAACATAACATTATCAGCCCATTACTGTCCCACTGCTGGGCATGGGCCTCTTCTTACAATGAGAAGAGTTAAAGAACTGGATGTGGTTAGTGTTATAGAATTACATTACATTATCAGCCCAATTACTGTCCCACTGCTGGGCACGAGCGTCTTCTCAGAATGAGAAGAGTTTAGGGCTGTTACCTTAGCCGGTTGGTTGTAAAAACAAAATATATAATGGTAGGTTAATAGTGTAATCGTCTGTGCGCTTAAGTATATTAGAAGACATAAACATGACATGATGTTATTTTCCGACATCCACGCGGACGGAGTCACGGGTACAGCTAGTTGAAAATAAAGTATGTCGTTTGGCGCCGAATTTATCCACCTTCGATTGGAATAAGTTTGCATTCGTAATTCAAAATTTAAAAAATGAGCGTTCTGTCCTTAGACTAGGTAATAAAACACTGAGTGATAATTTCATTCAAAGTTCCGCTCAAAGTTGAAGGACAAAAACAATCTATGTGCGCCCGCAATAGGCCACTTAAAATTTCGCCGCCACACACACAGGCGTGCTATAAATATACGAACGTAGCCATTTCAGGCAAACCTGAAATTACTTCACTCCACATGTGACTATTTCGTTTCTTAGGCCTATTAGTTACTCTAAGATTCTATCCAAAATTATTCAATCAATACGGAAAAATTAATTTTATCTATGAAACAAATCTCGCAATGACGTTAAAAATTATTTGACAAATTAGCTACATTACATTTTATAAAAGCAACGGAGAGACATCTCTTGCAAAACCGGGATAAGTACCTCATCTATTACCTACAATAATGGTTTAGCTACTTATTATCAACTCTTCAAACCCGGCACACACTAACTTTTCGAATTAATAGGTAAGCGAATCAAAATTTCTGTGGACATATCATGAAGAAAGCTGCACATCCTGAGAGTGCTCTAAGAAATTATGCGTGTGGTCTATCAACCGACATTCAGGCCAGCGTGGTGGACTAAGGTCTAAAGAAGAGAAGCACGTGTCCAACAGTGGGATATTAATTGGGCTAATTATGCTCACGCATAGCGAAAATCCTTCTCATTCTGAGAAGAGTTCCGTGCCCAGCAGTGGGAGAGACACAGAACAAAATAATATATTCTTTTCCTCTATGGGGAGAATAAAGGGATGATTATGTCATAGCTAAAATCAAATTTTGTACACCTTTTGGTTTTTCGCTAATATACTATTTGTGAGCACTTGTTTAGATCAATATTAACAAAGTCTTACGCCATAGTCCACCATGCTGGCCATTCATTCTTAGAAGAGACATGAAGACATGAAGAGACATGTTAATAATTTTGCTTACACATGGCAAAAGACAAATTCAGTACATTTTGATTTTGGTCAATATACTGGGCACACTGTAGTTTAGCTTACAAGGACTAGTGCTTAGGCCATAGTCCGCGGTGGACTGCGCGCTATGTTGGCCATTGATTCCGAGAAGAGAACCTTGCCCAGCAGTGTGACTGAATCGGTTATAATTCTGCTCACACATAGCAAAAGTTAAGTTCAGCACATTTTATAACATACAAAATTATGTCGTTAATACATTAAGTTTGAAACAAAAAACCTGTGCGGTCAGGGGACCCCCGTCAAGAACGAAGTTCCTCACGCACACACACACAGGCACACTAGAAAGAGAAAGAGAGAGAGAGCGCGCGGTGTGCATATATGCCTGCTCATAACGCAAAACTCTTACGTGACGTAACATTTTCTCCCGAATCACACCTACCGCAAGCCGCGTTATGGAACTTTTTTAAACTTATTATTTCAAATTATTTATTTATAAACTAAAAATAAATTAGTCGTATTCAATAATTAATGATGAATATTAACGATAAATAAATAATTCATATCATTAAATTTTGCGGGACTAAAAACGTATACGAACTTTGTTTTATTTTTTTATGATAATTTTTCGATTAGACCGAATGAGTATCGATATGCCTGAATGAAACATTTGTATTGTGATAACAATTTTGGATAAATGGTCAGCACTAGTCATTCTCAACTTTTTAAAATTAACATTTATATCGACGTAGAATTTTACGTAAATTTCATCGTGCTATTTATAATATTATGTATCGTTAATGATAAAAAGTAATATGCCAATAAAAAGGAAATATCTTTAAGTTTCCCTTTTGCCAGCTTTTTAACAAGTGGGTAGGTTACTAATGTGCATTTTTTGAGCTTATCTAAGCCCTCTTACAATTGCATAGGTATAGAAATTTATGTTTTATATTCATTAAATTGTAAGATGCATCCAGTTTTATAGACATAACACATAATTTAATAAATACTCAATAGATACTGGGTATTAAATTGTAGAAAAAACCTAAGTTTCACATTAAATTCATGGAATGAAAGTTGAATGCAAATTCTCGATTTCATGAGATTTCATGACGTAATTTGCGACAAGTCACCGAGTCAGCTGATATGACAAATGTCAAAATCTTGTCGAGCAGAGAGGTTAACTGTCTGTGCCCTGAAAACGCAAAAAATAAATCAGCTATCCATAAACGTAGGAAACAGCTGGCTCGCACCCTCTAAAACCTCTTTCCTTGGTTAGATGACCCGCGAAAACTGCATGGCATGGTATTGGTGACCCAGCTAGCGCGGCCCACCTCCGGACCTTCCTCCTCCTACATTTATTCTCCATCGGCGATGCCCGGGCGCACTTGGAGCATCATTGGATTGCGCCGAACTGCCCTCTACTCTTAAGTCATACGGTGTTAGGTAATTAATATTCTCAATGGCTTTAATTTAATTAATTGACGACGTCTGTGGTCTAGTGGTTCAAGGGTCGGACTGCTGATCACGAGATATATATATATATCTTCGGAACATTTTTACACAGCACCATCTAGTCCCAAACTAAGCAGAGCTTGTGATTGATATGGGTACTAGACAATGGATATAATACTTATATACTTTTTTTTTGTAAATACATACTTATAAAACTTTTTAACAAAAAATTGAACCGACGAAAACAGAAACTGAAAAGCGAAAAATAACTAATTATGAGTCGGCGCCAAACGAACTTTTAACAAGCATAGTGCGTGTAAGTTGGAAGTGGCCGAGCGGAGAACGCATTTTTGGAAAGTTATTGTTTATCGTTGAAAATCTCACGTTGTATTTGATGTGACGTTGTTTTTATTATTTATTTAAAGTAATTTAATGATCTTCGTTGATTGGTTGTTTGGCGCCGACTCATAATTAGTTATTTTTCGCTTTTCAGTTTCTGTTTTCGTCGGTTCAATTTTTTGTTAAAAAGTTTTATTTTTCATTTTTTTGTGGTTAAACTCTAAATCCAGGTCTCCATTATGTCGTAGTGTCTAGAACTATATTTATGTATGTCAAGTTTCAACAGAATCGGTTAACAGGTAAGAATTCAGTGGGTGAACAAACACTCATCCCCTGTTTTACTACCCTTAGGGGTGGATTTTGATTTTGAAATTTAAATGGGACCAACTTCAAGATATACCCTATCCAATAAAAAAAGAATCATCATAATCGGACCACTCTGTAAAAAGTTATGCGTGGTCATACATAAAAAAAAAAAAAAAAAAAAAAAAAAAAAAAAAATATACGCGTCGAATTGAGAACCTCCTCCTTTTTTTCGTCGGTTAAAAAGAGCCTCCACGAGTAACGATATTTAATTGATCGTCCGGCGCACCCTGGGCAGTCAGCCCCGCTACCAACTTGCTGACTGGCTAATCTTTTCCCCACGACATGAGCTATTATCATTATGTAGCTCGTGTCGACACGAAGAAGAAGAATAATACATAAGAAACACCCAGACCAACACAAACACTTATGCTCATCACAGAAATATTTGTGTCCAGTGGGAATCGAACCCACGATCTCGTGATCAGCAGTCCGACCCTCGAACCACTAGACCACAGAATTTGTCAAAACTTGACGATGAAACCCAATAACACTTTACCTGACTTGGGAAATTAACCCAGGATGCCCCATTCTTGGCAGTCGTGCTTGCGACAACTAGATCAACGAAGTAGTCGAAAATGGGATAATTAACCAACCTATTCAATAATTGTCAGAATCACAATGGTCACTGGCAAGAAGAATCACATGAAGGTGACGACGTTGAGGGTAGCTGGGTAGCTGGTAACTCACTAATATCATTCGACTCACCGATACAAGCTCGTCTTCCATAACCAAAAGCGAGAAAGGCAGCAGGGTTCACCGGAGGCTGGTCTTCCAACCAGCGCTCAGGTCTGTAGAGATTCGCATCGGGCCCCCACACCCGAACTGACCGGCCTGCGCCCCATGTGTTAACAGCACATACTGTGCCCTTCGGAATCGTGCAGGATTCTGTAACAAATTACCTTAGCTGCAGAAATAAAATTTGAGTTTGTATCAGCTCTGTTCACTAACAGCAATTTTGAAAGGGTTTCATGTTCGGCAACAGTGTGTTGTACTTACTAAGCTGCAAGTCTGTATCAGCGTAGCGCATGATGCCTGGAAAGGGTGGGAATAGTCGCAGTGACTCATTAATGATCGCCTCACAGTACTCCATCTTAGACAGGTCCTCCTTGGTCACCGGCCGCTTGCTGGTGCCGAATATACTCTTCAACCTGAAGCGACAAAAATGCTGACTGAATGACCTCTTATGCCTCAATTGAGTTTAAGTGCCTTATCTTCATTCAAATTGTTACTGGGTCCTATGAAATTAATTTGCTCTATCACAATCTTGCAATGCAATGCATTTGAGATGTGGCTTTATAGAAAAATGTTAAAGGTCTCATGGAGGGATAGAGTAACTGATATTGAAATTTTAAGAAGAATGTTGAAAAACCTTGAGTTATTAAAAACAGTTAAAAGAAGGAAAATCTCATATCTAGGACACATATACAGAAACGAAAAATATAATATATTGAGGAAAATACTGGAGGGCAAGATACGGCAAAAGGAGCAGGGGAAGAAGGAAATTAGCCTGGATTGACAACATCAAGAACTGGACCAACATCAAGAAAGAAAGAAATACATTTACTGGACACAAAACCGACAAACACATATCAATCAATGACGCTGCCAGTCTATGCAGACTGGCAGCGGCACAAGATAGAAACGAATTCCGTGTGGTGGACGCTGACATCCGATGAGGATATGGCACAGGAAGAAGAAGAGATCACAATCTAACTCTTAACTCCAAGAAAAAGTTTCATAGCAGCAATCGATATATGAAACCTGTATCTTTAATCGTATCCCTGCTGCATGGTGCATCCAAACCTCAATTTAAGATGGATTATACCACAATCTCTCAAACAAAGCTACATCACAAATATAACAATACTCACTCGGCATACATCTTCTCCTGTATCCTGGGCTTGCATCCGAGCATCAGCAGAGTGAACAACATGTTGGTTGCAGCGGTCTCCTGTCCTCCAAGTATGATGGTGTTCACCTCTGACTGGATCTGCTTCTCCGTGAGGTTGGAATCCGTCTCGCTCAGCTCCAGCAGAATGTCCAGGAATGCTTTGAACTTTTTCTCGTCTTCAGCACCTTTAATTTATTTTGCACGGTCCTAGTTTATTTGGTTGTATACATGTTACTTTTATTAAAACAAAATTGGTAAGCTTATTTAGGGTGTATTAAAATCTTCGCGTATCAAAAGTATTTTTAGAATTTTTGTAATCTATTTTGAGTATAAGACATGGGTTTTAATTTAAAGACTTCGGTTTTTCCAGATGGAAGATAGTTATATTAGTTAAGTTAGGAGAATAGTTACTAAGACTTCATTTTTAAACGACGAAAAAAAGGAGGAGGTTCTCAATTCGACGCATATTTTTTTTTTTATTTTTTTTTTATGTATGACCACGCATAACTTTTTACAGAGTGGTCCGATTTTGATGATTCTTTTTTTAATGGATAGGGTATATCTCGAAGTTGGTCCCATTTAAATTTCAAAATCAAAATCCACCCCTAAGGGTAGTAAAACAGGGGATGAGTGTTTGTTCACCCACTGAATTCTTACCTGTTAACCGATTCTGTTGAAACTTGACACACATAAATATAGTTCTAGACACTACGACATAATGGAGACCTGGAGTTAGATTTTAACCACAAAAAAAATGAAAAATAAAACTTTTTAACAAAAAATTGAACCGACGAAAACAGAAACTGAAAAGCGAAAAATAACTAATTATGAGTCGGCGCCAAACAACCAATCAACGAAGATCATTAAATTACTTTAAATAAATAATAAAAACAACGTCACATCAAATACAACGTGAAATTTTCAACGATAAACAATAACTTTCCAAAAATGCGTTCCCCGCTCGGCCACTTGCAACTTGCACGCACTTTGCTTGTTAAAAGTTCGTTTGGCGCCGACTCATAATTAGTTATTTTTCGCTTTTCAGTTTCTGTTTTCGTCGGTTCAATTTTTTGTTAAAAAGTTTTATATTTTTCGCTTTTCAGTTTCTGATTTCATCGGTTCAATTTTTTGTTAAAAAGTTTTATTTTTAATTTTTTTGTGGCTAAAATCTAACTCCACGTCTCCATTATGTTTTAGTGCCTAGAACTTCATTTATGTGTGCCAAGTTTCAACAGAATCCGTTAACAGGTAAGAATTCAGTGGGTAAACAAGCACTCATCCTCTGTTTTGGGGTGGATTTTGATTTAAAAAAAAAAAAAAAAAATTATAATGAAAATCCTTTTATTTGCAACATTTTTTTTTTTTCAACATTTAATTTAATTTAAATGGGACCAACTTCGAGATATACTCCATCCATTAAAATAAAAATCATCAAAATCGGACTACTCTGTAAAAAGGTATGCGTGGTCATACAAAAAAATACAAAAAAGATACGCGTCGAATTGAGAACCGCCTCCTTTTTTTTCGTCGGTTAAAAAATAATCTTGACTATACCTGGTGGTATAATTTTTTTGTATATTTAACTATTTATACTAATATATAACTACTAATAAATATTTTAGTGCATATTGGTACCTGCTGTATTTTCACTTTTCATTGTGTCCTTTCGTGCAAGTTTTCTCTTTCTTACTACCTGTCAGAATCAAAAATAGCTATAATAATCTAAGGTATATACAGTAGTGGATTGCCATCAGCTACGGCCGCTACGGGTTTACGGGTGTTCTGTTCTAAAAGTGACATAATTTTTCAATGGAATGTCAAATCAGAATCAGTAGGGCAATTGCGTAACTCATTTGACAGTTAAATTTTGATTTAAAATTGAAGACGATGTTGATAACATCGCAATCAAACATTGGAATTGTGTAACGACATAGAGGGACTTCATTAAGAAGTAAATGACGTCAGAAGGGAAATCTATTGCGATGTAAATGACGTCATGTATGTTAGATCACGTTTCGTTAAGCAAGTAAGCTGCTGCAGGTATGCGTTTTAAGGTTTATCATTCATTTAATTTCATGATGAATTCCTCCGACATCGTTATCAACAGTTTTGTAGTTACGCAATTCAAATTGTATCATTTTTCCGGATTCAAACGTCATAAGTTACATTTTGGTGATTGTGATGCAGTTACACAATTGCCCTGCAGAACTTTCAACTTCTGTATTAGTATTTGGTTGTCTTTTTTAAATCGCGGCTTATCTTCCCTCAGGAAGAAATTTAGACCTTTGGAAGGCTTGCCAGAAGACAGAGGTCCAGCTCACAGTCACACATTTAACAACTTCAACCTAAGATGGGATGGGGCACCAACCGAAGACAGTCCTCAGCTGCACTTAGCAGTACAGTCATTTTCCGTCTCGGGAGGGTGCAGAACTATTGCGAAATATGGGAACAAAAATGTATTTGTCTATGAATATGGGTGCTAGATACTGTTTTTAACTTCTTTATTACAGTACGCGTAATATAACTGTGCCGCTGTTAAGTGAGAAACAGGTGGCTGCGCAATATTAAATTTTGCAACCAAATCAGTAGCGCGCATGCGTGGTAATGGCGGCAAGACTAATGGTTGTTCAGTTGTTCATCATGTGAGTGGTAAGATGGCGGGGGACCGCATGTTCTCGCTGTCTCAGTCGTTCGTTAATGTTCGATGCATCCTTATGTCCTGCTCACACTTATTATGCAAATGTACCTGCGCGACCCTTCGCAAAGCTTGGTATCACAGCGGCACAGTTTTATTACGCGTACTGTATTTAGGGGTCATGAAAAAAAAATATACACTTACCATGTCAGAAAAATTATGTAAAATAGCGACACACTTTATCATCTCTGTGTGCGCCGGAGTGAGTCGGTAGATGACGTCTGGGTGCAGCAGCACGTTCAGTCCGCGATTGATGATCAGCTCCAGACATCGGTAGTAGGCATCGAAGTACTCTGTGGTCACTATTATACTTTCCAATATATTTGATACTCCTAGTGCTGTTTCTGGTAACAATAAGTTATTATTTCAGCAATTTTACGAAATAGTACATTACTGTCGAGGGCTGAAATGAAGTAATTGACGGCCGAGTAATATTGGAAGTACGAGGCGAAGCCGAGTGCTTCCCAAGTGATTTTAAAAGGACGAGGCGCCAGCCAAGTCCTTTTTAACTAAACGAGGCCGTTATTTCGGCCGAGACTTGTATAGTACTTTTCTCTCATTTGCGAAACAATACACAAATTAATTCATCAGTATCTAATTTTCATTCGTGCCAAATCGTCCGCGGTTCTTGTTCTTATTTCAAAGTTTTGAAAAAAAATATGTGCATTCAGCCTTTATAATGATAAATATTTTTTACCTATAAACACAATTTTGGGAAAAAAGCCATAAAAATTGCAGCAAACTTACGGCATATAGACTCCAACGTGGTATAAGCAAGATATTTATGCATGATATCGAAGGGTTCCTTCCCCACTTCTGTCTTCAGGTTCTCGACTAGCTTCTGCGCTTGCGCATTGAAAATGCCGAGGTACCCGTCTACAACTGAGTTAGTAAATGAGCCAGCTAGCTTCTTGACGTTGCGTTTCCAAATGTAACCTAAAAATATTAGTAGTTTATAATAGAATATGACACTCGCATGGTCACCAAGCATTAGTAGTTTTTCGTAAATACATCTGATTTGTTTGAAATAAATTCCGCCATTTTCGACTACACATAACGCGCTCCTATTGGCTCGGACAATGCAACTCGCTAGCGTGGCATTGCGATGCGTGCGATGTGCGATCGATAGAATCGAACCCACAACATCGTGATCAGCAGTCCGACACTCGAACCACTAGACCACAGACGTCGTCAAACTTTGGGTACGAAAACCCTAAAAAATTGTTGGGACACCATATTAATTACACTATTAATAATTACTTTCCATATCAATGAAGAAAATAAATGATTTGATTTGATCTGGTTTTGAGTTATTTAAATAACACGTTTTATAGATGTAACCTTAGAACAATTAGGCTTAGAACCGTATATTCGCACGCGGAGTGAAGCAAATTCAGGCTACGTTCTGAGTGCTTAATACGAGTTTGAAACTGACGTATACGCGATCGATTGTGTCGACTTTCATTCATAAACTAGTATCGCCCCTGGTAGAACCGAGGAGGAACTACTGATTTATGAATGAAAGTCGACCATAGAAATCTAAATAATATAAGGTAATAGAAGTGGCAAAGGCGCGTAAAAGGGTCGCCGCGTACAAGTGTCTCGTAGGATACCAATGCGCGAACTGTTTGCTTGATCATCATTTCAGCCGAAAGACGTCCACTGCTGGACAAAGGCCTCCCCCAAGGGGGGGGATATGCCATAATCGCAGCGTTTGGCGGGCGGGTTGGCGATCGCAGTTGGTTGTTTAAATACTTTGCTTGCTTGATCATCAGTGCTGTTTTGGACGCAGTGTCACTAAAATAAAAAAGAAATAAAAAAAAGACGTGTGGCACTCGGAGACTGCCGCGGTAAAGCTATTGCATAGCATTGTTTATGTAAATACAAAGAGGAGGTGCCCTAACGCCGAAACTAAGCAGGCATGAGTCACCAGATTGCGGGGCAAAGAGGGGGATTACGCATGCGCAGTAACGCCGATACAACCAATGCCACCTAGAGGCGATTTGCAGAACTAAAGAGACAAGCGTGATATTTCAAAAAGTCATTTAAAGTTCTGCTATTCATCGATAGATGGCAAAACTAAAAAGTATCACCGCTGTGCCGGTCGGAGTGGGGGTGTTAGGTTATTTTCGTTACGGAATTTCTGGATTCGGTCTCCACGCTCAAGGCCCGCGATAGAAGCTATGCAATAGCTTAAAAAAGTATTTTGCAGCATATCTAACAACGGATTTCTTTTTAGGTTTAATGCATTTTGTATTGAGTGCTAGAAACATGGTGGGAGTAATTGCGTATTTATGTGTTCGTAGCGACAAACCAGCGACACGCGTTCCGCTATTAAAAGATATTGATGACATTTCTATTACCTTATATTTAACTATATTTACGGGACTTGTAGCGCACAATGAAATAAGATAAGATAAATATTTATTTTCTCGCCACAATATTATAATAATAATCTAAAATTATCTGTAGAGAAAATATTAAATGAAACAGAGTCTTATATACAACCCGACACTCAAGATCCACATACATTTATAGCAAATTCACACACAGTATTCACAAGCGGTGAAACAGTGACAGGAATCAATGAACAGTTACACATACAAACAACGCAAGGTCAAAATGAATTCAACAACCTAAGTAACTTAAATGACACACACTCTAATACACAAAATATTGGTCCAACAACGGTAGATGCTAGAAATCATGAAATAGATGAAATTTTCTCACAAACACTTCAACACTACACGGAAATACACCCTACAAAACGAAATTATATTCCCAAGCAAAAATCATCCAGAAAGTTGTCAAAAATTGTTAGTTACATTAATAATATGATTTTACCAGAATACATTAAGACTGATACAGATTTTGAAACGTTGCAAACAGTAGTTTACAGTGCTGCTTGGACAGCAGCTAAATATAATGGTAGTAGGATGTCGTACGAAACTGCTCAAAATACGGATAATCGACGTAAGGAGTATAAACCTAAATGGCAGAGAAGACTAGAGAATAAAATTAAAGATCTAAGGGCTAAAATAGGCAGGCTTACTCATTACATAAACGGAAATAGAAGTAGAAAACTTGTTAAAGATGTAAACGCTATATTAGAACACTACAGAACACATTCATCACACGAAGAACCAAATTCACAACTATCACACTTTTTAGACACCCTTAAATAAAAATTATCGGTAGTAAATAGTAGATTAAAGATATACACAAAATGCACACTCCGTAAAACACAAAACAGTCAATTTGGAAATAATGAAAAACAATTTTACCGAACGTTGAGAAATACTACCACGAATACAGTTCCGAGCGATAGCGTAAATAATACAAACAATATTTTGCCACCAATAGACGAAATAAAGAGATTTTGGTCTGGAATTTGGGAGAACCCTATCTGTCATAACACTGAAGCTGACTGAGATGAAAAATAATATGAACGTGGAGCAAATGGAGTTTGAAAATGTGCAGATAGATACCTTCCACGAAGTTCTTGGGAAGTTACATAACTGGAAAGCACCAGGTTCGGACTATATACACAATTACTGGTATAAAAAATTAACTCACATACACCCATACTTGTATAACCACGTAAACTACTTCATAAAAAACCCACACACGATGCCTACATACATAATGGAAGGAATAACATACATGTTACAAAAAGACCGCGACGACACCACCAATCCAGCTAAGTACAGACCAATCACCTGTCTACAAACAATTTATAAAATTATAACATCGTGTATTACTCATGTTATTTATAAACATCTTGATACAAACAATATATTAACAGAAGAACAAAAAGGGTGCAGGAAATTTAGTCAAGGTTGTAAAGAACAGTTAACAATAGACTCCGTCATACTTAAGCATGTCCAACGCAACAAAAAAGATCTATGCACCATGTACATAGATTACAAAAAAGCATATGATTCAGTGCCCCACACCTGGTTACTAGAAGTTTTAAATATATACAAAATACATCCACAATTAATTTCCTTTCTGAGTAGTATAATTAAATTATGAATTACACGACTACGTCTTACGACACCTACCGGAATGGTTGAGACAGAACCTATTCAGATCCTGCGAGGTATATTTCAAGGTGACTTACTAAGCCCGTTGTGGTTCTGTCTCGCCTTAAACCCCCTTTCCAATAAACTTAATTCACTAAAACCTGGATATTTATTGCAATTTAATGACACACCGACTGACGCACTTAACTATAATCAAGAATTTAAAATTAATCATCTCCTTTACATGGATGATATTAAATTGTACTCCACATCACCCAATGATTTGTTTGAACTCGCTAATATTACAGAAAAATACTCAAATGATATAGCAATGGAATTCGGAATAGATAAATGTAAGATTAACTCAGTTAGAGCAGGGAAAACTCTCATGAACACATATGAAGTTCAGACAGGTGAAATTATAGGTTCTTTAGATGAGAATGAAACATATAAATATTTAGGATACATCCAAGCTAAACAAATACAACACAAAGAAATTAAAGCTCAATTAACGCAACAGTTCAAACACCGATTGAAATCTGTATTTAACACGCAGTTACATGCTAAAAACACCGTTAAAGCTATAAACACTTATGCCATCCCCGTTCTTACATACTCTTTTGGTATAATAAGCTGGACCAAGACCGAACTTATAAAATTACAACGCGTCATAAATACAACTTTGACAAGTCATAGAAAGCACCACCCTAGATCTTGTGTGCAAAGGTTAACACTGCCAAGGAAAGAAGGGGGAAGAGGTATAATAGACATCAATAACCTACACAATAAGCAAATTAGTACCTTAAGAACATATTTCAATGCAAAAAGTACCACATCATCCCTTCATACAGCCATAGTCTATAATGATCGAAAATATACGCCGTTAAATATGATAGATAAAACAACACAAAGCAACGAAAAACAAATTGACAGACAAACGAAAATATTAGAGTGGACCCAGAAGTAACTGCACGGGAGGCATCGCCATGACCTTAGCCAAAGCAACGTCGACAAGTCCGCGTCGAACGAATGGTTGAGTCGCGGTGATCTCTTTCCTGAGACTGAAGGGTTTATGTTAGCAATTCAGGACCAAGTCATAGAGACCCGTAATTATCAAAAGCATATTATGCGAATTCCTATATCCACAGACACTTGTAGGCGATGTAATAGTTCCTCCGAAACTATCCAACACATAACTGGAGCGTGTAAAGCTATAGCTCAAACGGATTACAAGCACCGACATGATCAAGTTGCCAACATAATACATCAAAAGTTAGCTATTAAATATAATTTAATTGATACGCCACCAGTACCTTACTACAAATATTGTCCCGAAGTTGTTCTGGAAAACACCACACACAAATTATATTTTGACCGTGCAATTCTCACCGACAGAACTACACACTACAATAGGCCAGACATTACATTATTGGACAAAATTAATAAAACTGCGCAAATAATAGATATAGCCGTGCCTAACACACATAATCTACAGAATACCGTAGCTGAAAAGCTGTCAAAATACACAGACTTAAAAATAGAAATAAGCCGCATGTGGCGATTAAACAACGTCACTATAATTCCAATAGTTTTATCAACCACCGGTGTCATCCACAAACAACTTCACCAATCTTTAAGAACACTAGACCTACCGCCTAACACCTATCAAAACCTACAAAAAGCCGTTATCCTGAACACTTGTAGGATTGTAAGAAAATTTTTACAAACTGATAGTGCCACACAACCACACATAACCGAATCATCCACACAAGCACCAGTCACCACACGAATACCGACGCGCTCATCACAAGTTCACAATATCTCATCTCATAATTCACACCCCCTAGGTTAGCACTTGGCTTCGGCCCGTGTTTGCCTATTACATTCCGGCAACAGCCGAGATACATAAAAGTATACCAACAAATAATAATAAAATTCATTTATTACACAAAGTTACAGACAGACATAAGTATAACAGTAGGTAATGATCATAATATTACATGTATAAAAGTAAGTACAAGTATTACCATAGACAAGTTGGTATGCTGCAGAAATCTGTACACAAATTAATAAACCCTGCCTCTTAAACTAGGATAACCTGTATCTTAAGAGACAGTGTTCGACGAAGAGGTTTTTCTTAGATTTTACAACACTTTTGAAATTGTGTCAGTATACTTTTCATTACACAGGTAAAACATAAGGAAGGAAGGAGTACAAGGTGATACTCGTAATTTGTGGATGTGAGTGTTGTTTGGGAGTGTGTTATTTGTGTATGAGTTATTTGTGTATGTGTCGGGGGTATGTTGGAGTGTACGTGAGTGAGTTATCAGTTATCAGTAATTAATATGTTATAATGTTAGACGATGTATGTAAGTAACGATTCTGTTTGTGCATTACATTTAAAATAACATTTCTTATATAAGTACATATTTAGGTCATTTATTGTGGGAGACTGGTGCTTAAACTAGGCTCGAGGCCTGTATTTCAGGACACCAGGTCTCCACCATTCAAAATTTGGTACATTTTATTTTTATATAGTGTTAATAAGATTAGTATAATGGTGTGTAGGTGTGAGTGAGGTGGGGGTGTGTTACCGTGTGTAATAAGTGAGGGTACTGTTGATTAGATTCCTGAGTGTGAGTTAATAATGTTGTAAGTAATCAGGTATTTTTTCCATATCAGTAGTATACATATAAATATATAATCTATACCGGGATAAAAAGTAGCTTTTCGGTATCAAGGTAGTTTAACTCTTGAAGCCAACTGTATAATTTCATTTTACACTTAATCTTGTTAAATTCAAAAATGGACAGGAACCTATTAACTTTATTATAAAAGTATCTACCGAGATGACAAAAGAACCGCTGACAAAACGCTGTCGAAATCCGAGAGTGATAGATATCCACAGGGTAAAAACGCCTCTTACCACGAGATAAGGAGGGGTTGTATGTTAGAAGTCCATGCTGCTTTAGAATAGTTTGCTGTACAAACAGCTGGCGCACCGTCAAAACTTTCGCCTTTCTATACAAAAGCGTTGTCGGATAGCGAAAGGGTAAGAACAGGGACACCTTCAGAATGGCTCTCTGTGCTCTTTCCAATTCAAGAAGAGTGGATTTTGGAGCACCACCCCAAGAGGTGACACAAAATCAAAACAAAACAAACAGTTTGACTAACCTCGACGTTTCGGCCAAGTTGCATTGGCCGTCGTCACGAGCAGACTGAAGTATGGGTGTCTAGGTGTCTTCGTCTTAAGCGGCGGTGTTTTCTCGAACTACCCGTGGTTGGTTTTTTCATAACGTCGCTGTCCGTAACACGATATGCTGAATGACGACACACAATGCTGACAGTTTCGGTGGACATACATGTAGACAAACCAGGATGCGAACACTTCTCGATTACCGGATTCCACGAGGAGAATAACCTATATTCATCTTCCCGATTGAAATTTTCATATTTCTTTATCTCAATCGCTTCTCGTACAAGTCCCGTAAATATAGTTCAATATGAGTGAAATTCACGAAAGTTTAAACACTTCTATTACCTTATTATTAAGATTTCTATGAAATCGACGCATTGAGTAGCGTTTTCGATAACGATAACGATAACGTAAGTTTCAAACTCGAACACTCTGTACAGTTTACGCGCGCTTACAATGTGTGTGTCGGCGGACATTTTAGGTGCCGCTTGCGGGCACACATTGATTGTTTTTGTGCTTCAACTTTGAGCGAACTTTGAATGAAGCTATCACTCTGTCTTATTACTCTAAGGATGTAACACAACCATTAATTACCAGGCGCGGTGACCAGTCCGTCTCCAAGCCACACCTTGCTGAAGTCATAGTAATACGGCTTCTCCACGAACGCGTTGGTGATCGCCTTCACGTCCTCAGGGTCTTGGGCCACTGATGAAAAAAATAAACAAAATAATATACGGTCACCTCAGACGAATAAAAAAGGCGGACGGAATCTAGCTAAGTAATAAGTGAAGCATCCATAGTATCTCCGCCGGCTCGCTTAAAAGTACGGACACATTCACATCCATAGTATGCCAAAAAGCAGCGTTTACGAAAAAAATCTAGTGTGACGGTAGTCATTGTTACAAATAAAATAACAGTATAAATCTGGTGTTTTAAAATGCTTTCGAAATTATGTGGGTCTAAGAAAAAATTAAGTGCTTCAGTCTTTGTTTAGTGAGATTCCGTCGTCGAGATACTTCGCGGTGGTACATTTTGTCGACAAAATCCCTTGAACGAATCCTGCTACATTACACGTACCTAGGGCCGCTGTCGAACACTGAGTGCAAGCGATTTTAGCCTCAGTGGTGGTCACCGGAATGTTTTCTGACTATACAGTCAACCGCATGTCAATGATAAAAAACCATTATAAGCGGAACTGGATATGAACGTAAATTTTATACAAGACAGGCTCTGCTTTTAGTAAATATTAACCGACTTCAAAAAAAGGAGAAAGTTCTTACTTCGATTGTATTTTTTTATGTTTGTTACCTCAGAACTCCTTCATTTATAAACCGATTTGAAAGGATATACTACCAAAAAAAAAAGACGCTTGTTATCTTAGTCTACCTGTGACCACGAAATGCTGCAAAGCTTTCGAAACGTCAGGAATACCAATTTAAATAATATACGCGATTTAATCCGGTTAAACTTTGTTTTATTATGATATACTTCCAGTTTGGTCCCATTGTTATCAAAATCCAGCCCCCCTAGCCAAGTTGACAATCTATATAATCTACAATCGTCAACGCTAATAGAAAACAATCAAAATGTATGGTAATGACATATTTGAACGAATGATTTTTTCGTTGAGATATGTCATTCCCATACATTTTGATCGTTTTCTATTAGCGTTGACGATTGACGATTGTGTAGATTGTCAACTTGGCTAGGGGGCCAGTTCTGATAATGGGATCCATGTGGAATTGAGGGAACTCCTCAAATATTATAGGCATACATATAGTGATTTTAGTATTTTCATCAACAAATCACGCATTTGCATTCAGAAAGTATCAATCAATCAATCAATCAACTCAGCCTATCACAGTCCACTGCTGGACATAGGCCTCTCCCAAGTTGCGCCACATCGCTCGGAAAGTATCATTTGGTAAAAATCTGATCATCATCGGGGATTGCAGCAATCGCTTGTCTTTGTATTCTTAATGTCACTAAAAATAGAAAAACAAAATAAACTTTAAAACAAAAGTAAAAACCGACTTCAAAAAGAATAAAATAATTTGTGTAAAACAGTTTAAGTCGGTGCCAGTGCCAACCGACCGACCTACTTTTTTTTAGTTTATTTTGTTACCATCTATATGCGGTTGACTGTACAACTTAAGATCTCACCTATAACACAGACGGGCCCGAGCAATGCTTTGATGGGTTTCCTTGTCTCCTCACATATTTCTCCAATACAGTTCAAATGGCGTAAAATTGCTGTAAAATAAAATGAAAATCTTGATTGAAAACATTGTAAGTAAAACGGACGAATAAAAAAAGGCGGATGGAATCTCGCAAAGAAAAGATTGAAGCACTTAATTTTTTCCTAAACTTACTATAATTTCGACATTTTAACACACCAGATTGTTATTTTATTTGTGACACTACGATAACGACTACCTTCACACGAGATTTTTTGCGTAATCGCGACTGTTTGTCTTACTATGGGCACAGAATACCTAATAGCTATGTGATTGAATACAAAATACCGCAGTGTCTCAAGACGAAAGTCTTTGACCAGTGTGTGTTGCCAGTAATTACTTACGGTACTGAAACGTGGTCGCTCACAATGGGCCTGATAAGAAGGCTCAAAGTCACTCAAAGGGCAATGGAGAGGGCTATGCTCGGAGTGTCCCTGCGTGATCGAATCAGAAATGAGGAGATTCGCAGGAGAACGAAAGTAACCGACATAGCCCGAAAAATTGCCAAACTTAAGTGGCAGTGGGCGGGGCACATTACTCGCAGAACGGATGGCCGATGGGGCAGTAAAGTTCTGGAGTGGCGACAGCGTACTGGAAGGCGCAGCGTGGGTAGGACCCCCACAAGGTGGACCGACGACCTGGTGAAGGTCGCGGGAATCCGCTGGATGCGGAAGGCACAGGACCGGTCGTTGTGGCGATGCTTGGGGGAGGCCTATGTCCAGCAGTGGACGTCTTTCGGCTCAAATGATGATGATGATGATGATGATGATGGGATTGAATTTGTGCGTGCCTGCCCGTACGCCCGTCTTACTAATGGGTGCTTCACTTATTGTTTAGCAAGATTCCGTCCGCCTTTTTTTATTCGTCCATGGTAAGTAACGTAAGCTGCGTATACACGATAAACTTTCGTTGCGCTCAAAAGTTATTCAACACTGTTGTTTAACACCGTGAATGTTACAAAGGACAACGTAGATTTTTAACCCTGTAATAACATAGTTATTTTTAACCCTGTAACAACATAGTTATTTTTAACCCTGTAACAACGTAGTTATTTCCAACAACATGTTAATTGAAACTCAGCAACTCGTTGCAACTGTTGCTCAACAAAAGCTTTCCGTCAAAACGAGGCTTATCGTACAGACAAATCCTATGTGATTACATAATCATTCAACGCAGAGCCAAAACTACTTCGAATTTTAAAATTTATTTTATTTTATTTAAATACCTATTTGTAAGCAAACAACTTGACTTGCGGTACCATTAAGGTAACAGCCTAGGTGGTATTGCAGTTGTTATGAGCAAAGGTAACCGTTTAACATCAGGTGGGCCTTTAGTTCGTTTCGCCATTCTGTACTATAAAAATAAAAAAACCCACCGTGTGACGCGTGCGACACAAAAACGATTCGTGTGAAACCACCAAAAAATGGGCAGAATTTTCTGCACTTTGACAATGCCGCCAGTGACTTATTTTCAGAGTCGTTCGGGATTTATTCTCAAACTCTCGCTGTTTCTAAGTGGAAATATGCTTAATAACAGTAGAATTGTTTTAGTATTTTTAGATGACTACGCACATTATTTATCATTTGTTCTAGAAATATGGTACGGTTACAGATAAACAACTTGTAGAAGTTTTTAAAAGTCATTTGAAGTGTCTCAAGACGAAAGTCCAGACCAGACCAGTGACCAGTGTGTGTTGTCAGTACCTACTTACAAAAAAAAAACCTTTCATCAATCAACTCAGTTGCTGGACATAGGGCTCTCCCAAGTTGCGCCACAACACTCAGTCCTCTGCCTTCCGCATCCAGTCCCCCCCAACCACGTTCTTCAGGTCGTCAGTCCACCTGGCGGGGGAGCGCCCTACGCTACGTTTGCCGATTCGCGGTCTCCACTCAAGGACTCGTCTGTTCCAATGGCCATCGGTCCTTCGACAGACATGGCCAGCCCACTGCCAGTTCAGCTAACTGATCCTACAAGCTATGTCGGTCACTCCGGTTCTTCTCCGGATAATCTCGTTACGGGTTATCCGGGTATCCTTCCAAGGAACTCCAAGCATAACTCGCTCCATAGCTCGCTGAGCAACTTTGAATTTGTGGACTAGTCCAACTGTCAGTGTCCACGTCTCGGCACCGTAAGTCATCACAGGCAGGACGCACTCGCTGAAGACCTTTGTCTTCAAACTTTGCGGTACCAATAGAAACACTGAAACGTGGTTGCTCACAATGGGCCTGATAAGATAAGATAAGGCTCAAAGTCACAAGGCTATGCTCGGAATTTCTCCGCGTGATTGAATCAGAAATGAGGAGATTCGCAGGAGAATGAAGGTAAACGACATAGCCCCAAGAATTGCCAAACTTAAGTGGCAGTGGGTGGGGCACATTGCTCGCAGAACGGATGGCCGATGGGGCCGAAAAGTTCTGAAGTGGCGACCGCGTACTGGAAGGCGCTAGCATGGGTAGGCCTCCTATGAGGTGGACCGACTACCTAGTAAAGGTCGCGAGAATCCGCTGTATACGGAAGCGCAGGACCGGTTGTTGTGGCGATGCTTGGGAGAGGCCTATGTCCAACAGTGGACGTCTTTCGGCTGAAATGATGATGATGATGTAAAAACAAAAATTCGTATTTCTTAACATACTATTCACCATACTCACTTATGTTGTCAACCATACGCAGGTTACGCAGGACCTGCATCAGGTTCCAACTGAGCGGCAGCAACTGGTAGTTCGGCAAGGCTTTGAAATGACTGCGCGCGCGCCGCTCGCGGCTCCACAGCAACGCGCATGCGCAAACAAGTAGCACGAACACAATGAAAACCCAAAGTGGCATCTGGATTTGAAATGTAAGGTAATAAAAATCTACTGCTATACATATGCTGATCATAACCGTTACAAGGAACGATCAATTTGTGGTTGAGCCATAAGATCTATAAGGTTGCGGTCACAGAAATAGATAGAATGGTTGTAATCACAATTTTGCGATTCATGCGTGGCAACTTTCCGAACAAACTACACCTTACATTTTGAAGGCATTATTAAAAAAAAAAAAAAAAAATCAAATGTACTTTACAGCTTTTGTTTCTGCAGTTAGAAACAGCACAATAAGGCATTTTTGCGGGTTTTTGTTACAGTATTTATAGAAACAAGTCATAAGGCGTGCTGAGAAAGGCTTTGAAATATCCTGCACTATGGTGGATGGTGCTGCCACGCGCGCCCTGCCCACATGGCCATTCTATCTATTTCTGTGGTTGCGGTTCTTAGGTATGTTCCACGGGACTCCAGGGTTTCATTAAAGTTGAATAAAGGTAAGCTAGGGTGGAGGTCCACGAACATGCTAAAACATTTAATATCAACAAAAAAAAAATCGTTTTAAAGATTCAAGGGCACTGTAACAGCCAAGTGGCGCCCCATCAGTTAATAAAATATTACTCGCTGATAATCATCATTTTAAATGATAGGTACATCATTTATCGAAAATTCTTTTTTAACGATTGAAGTACAGGTACTGATTTTCATTCCTAAATGCACCACTACAGCCTACCTTAAAAACTGGGGAACTGACCAAAGTATTAGCCTTTGGGAAAAATCCCCAGGCCAAGAACACTCGAAAGCGCTACTTGTGGGCTTCAAAAAAAGGTTTACGAAAGAAGCGCTTTTGTTGAACAAGAATCAGATAAGAATCCTGACAAGAACCCTTTCTGAGCACTGCAAGCTGAACAAACACCTTCACAGGATGGGCCTCAGTGATACCACAGCTTGCAGGTTTTGTCGCGAAAAGGATGAGACGCCCATCCATATCCTATGCGAATGTGATGCAGTGCACCACATCAGAAGCCAGCATCTTGAAGGCCACGTCATATCAACGCAGGAGATCAAATCCTCCTCCCCCAAGGTCATAGCCGACTTTATGATTGACTTGCTGCTTGGGGAAGTGCTGTAATGCTGCAAGAGGCGGCACAATAGATCTTATTAGGTCGCAGTGGCTTAGGGGCATTCAAGACCCCTACCTCTTTCCTCAAAGTAATAATAACAGGTACTGAAGTTTAAAGCGCCAATAGTGGCCGTTTTATGCACTCTTTCTATCTACACCTACAGCGAACTACAATTTACAGAGTTAATAGTTTCTAATTAAACTCATACAGTACCTGTACTTCAATCGTTTTTTATTTTTTTCGATAAATGATGTATTCAGCAGTACTATTTTTTTTACTGATGGCGGCGCCACTTGGCTGCCACATTCCCCTTAACTCAGGAAAATGAATTATCACAATATTCTGTATTATGGTCTATGAAAGTGAAATGGATAGTTTTGAGCTAACCGGTAAACCTGAGGACAATACAAATAGGCTGATCTGATGATTGAGACGGAAGTAAAAAACGGATCCTCATTGAGTAACAGTAGATTAATGGTGTTTGAGCTATTTTGAGCTTACAGTACCGAATCCGTATCTTATAAAAGATTGTCTCGAAACCTCGGACAAATAAAAAAGGTGAACGGAATCTCGCTAAACAAAGATTGAAGCACTTATTTTTTTCCTAAACCCACTATGTATAATTTCGAAAGCATTTTAATATATAGTTATTTTATTTGTGACACTACAACAAAGACTACCGTCACACTAGATGTTTTGCGTAATCGCGGCTTTCTGTCCGCCTTTTTTATTCATCCGTGCTTGAAACTGATATTTTTCAACAAAAAACTTATTGATTTATCTAAATTAATACATTCTGAACGAAAACATTACACACTGTTATATCCTGTAATACTTACGTTTAGACACGTCACTCGAAGAGGACGTAGAACAAAAGATTGAATCTTCTCAACTACGCCTATTATATAAATTACTGTAATCAGGAGGTCAATTCTGCAAATTTTCAGCATGTTTCGATTTGCATTCGATTCTATTTTAATTTTGGTAGTTTTCCATAAAAACTTAAGAAGCTATTCTGCTATTTTGGTCAAACAAACTAGAGCACTAGGTAACCGAGATAGCCCGAAGAATCCCCAAACATAAGTGGTAGTGGACGAGGCACATTGCTCGCAGAACTGATGGCCGATGGGGCCGTAAAGTTCTGGAGTGGCGACCGCGTACTGGAAGGCGCAGCGTGGGTAGGCCCCCCACAAGGTGGACCGACGACCTGGTGTAGGTCGTGGAAATCCGCTGGATGCAGTAAGCGCAGGACCGGTCGCTGTGGCGATGCTTGGGGGAGGCCTATGTCCGGTAGCTGAAATAATGATGATGATGAAACTAGAGCAAATCGCAAGTCTTCCACCTATCACACACCCACTTCTTGCATGTTAGCTAACACTATTCTTCTTCTTCTGTCATGTCGATATAACATAACATAACATCACGCCTGTATTTCCCCAAAGGGGTAGGCAGCGGTGTATAGTACACCCACATTTTGCCAGTTATTCTTATAAGTCCCATGTAATAGGGGGCGAGCCTATTGCCATTAACCGGGCCCAAATTCAGACTCCGGGCTGCTACTGAGAATTACCTAATGAAAAAACCCAATAACACTTTGCCCGACCCAGGAATCGAACCCAGGACCCCATGCTCAGCAGTCGCGCTTGCGACCACTAGACCAATCTGCAGATCTAGTAGTAGTAGAGCTTCTTGTGAGGAAGCTCGTCCGGAAAAGTACTCCGATCGCACCAATTCTGCCGCCAAACACAGATGCTCGCATTGCTCTGTTTCGGTCTGAAGGGTACGGGTGCCGGTAAAATTACAATCACATGAGACTTTCCATCTTCATATCTAAGTTTCGCGGACCGACTTGCGGTTTGCGGTATCATTTAGGCAACAGCCTAGGTGGTATTGCAGTTGTTATGGGCAAAGGTGGACGTTTTATTCCAAATCTATCAGCCAAAAGAACAGCCGAAAGACGTCCACTGCTGGACAAAAGCCTCCCCCAAAGGGGGGGATATGCCATAATCGCCACGCTAGGCAGGCGGGTTGGCGATCGCATTTGGTTGTTTAAATACTCAGAGAACGCTGCTGCCCATCCTCTGGTGAATCCCTTAGTCGCCTTTTACGACACCCATGAGAAGAGAGAGACATTGATTGATAATTCATGAAACTTATTGTTTCATTTTTGTAAACTATTTTTAGTGCCTATAAATTTATTTATTATTACTTATTAAATCAATCGATCGTTGGGTGAAAAAAAACTTTGGATTATTATACATTAGTACTTGTGATTTGTCAGCAATTTTGTTACAAGAATCAGCCCCCTGTGATATGCGCGTCTTTACAAAAGTAAAGTGGTACACTCGCTGGCATAATCTCGATATAATAATAAAACTTATATCGCTTTCTACTCGCCTTATCGCCAATTGAAATTTTCACAGTAGCCAGTTGAAATTTTCGCAGAATATGTGTTGCTATGACCCATATCACGACAAATACAAAAATAAAAAAATTCTAAACTTTACAAGAAATCTCGAAAAACATGCAGTTTTTTCAACGTTTTTGTTTCTGCTCGATCTTAAAACGGTAATACATACCAGCGTCGAACTTGTCATCATCATCATCATCATTTCAGCCGAAAGACGTCCACTGCTGGACATAGGCCTCCCCCAAGCGAACGTCGAACATGTGTTGAACTATATTTACGGGACTGCGCGCACAATAAAATCAAAACCAAACAAACATTTTGACTAACCTCGACGTTTTGGCCAAGTTGCATTGGCCGTGGTCTTTATTTTGTTTTGATTTTATTGTGCGCGAAAATTCCCGTAAATATAGTTCAATATGAGTGAAATTCGCGAAAGTTTAAAAACTTCTAGCGTCGAACTTGTTCTGATTATAGTGCATACTATCATTCTATGATATTATGTAGTTTAGCAACAAATAATAGTAGTTTATGAAACTGTTGCATAATAGGGGTTATTAAAACACGAGTGTGAGTTTAAAAACCGAGCCGTAGGCGAGGTTTTTAATAGTATCACACGAGTGTTTTAATACCTAATTATGTCAGTTTCATACACTATTTTATCTACACTCATACAATTTTAAATAAAATACCAAAGTCAAAATCTTAGTAACATTGTCGTTGTTTTTCTTGATTTCTCTGGTAAAAGATTGTTCGTCATTTACGTTGCTGCATCCAGAAATTCAGGCGGGGTCATATTCTCCTCAGTTCAGTATCACTGCTGTAGTCAGATATTTTTGCCCAGAATAAAACTTTCGACATACAAAACCATAATAATAACGTAAACAATAACAATAATAATAATAATTTACAAGTAACGATGTCCAAATCCAGTAGGCCAGGCGCGCGGCCGCGCACGCGCGCTGGTGCGCGCCTACACAGATAATAAAATATAGTCTGGCGACAACATTATAATCGGAACTAATTTTCTATCCTTGTCAGGATTCCGTCTATCTCTGTTTTATCATACAAAAAATATACCTGTAAACACTTAAATATAATTAAAAGCAATATGACAATCAAAAGTTCTGCCAAAAACGCGATTTTAAACGATAAAAATTTTCAATGTATGACAAGTGGCGCCACCCTGAATTTTGTGTACTCATTGGTGCCAAACTGTACGACTGCTAAAAAAAAGGTTTGAAAACTCCTTGGTTAGGTCGAAGTGCCATTAAAAACTCCTTAGTTATGCTGAAGTGTGCGGTTATGGAAAAAAAATTAAATTACCGCATTGTTTTGTTCAGCAAACTGTATCGTAATGAAACTTTTTAAATTCATAACAGGTGCATGTGCGTAAAGTATGTCATTATGACATTACTTTCGAGTTCATAATTCGAATTTTACGATACGAGTGTAGATAAAAATATATATAAAACCGGCCAAGAGCATGTCGGGCCATGCTCAGTATTATAGGGTTCCTTAAGTAGGTGTACAAACAAATCAAATCGAATATTAATCACGGCTATTTTAGTTTTTGCAATAGACGGCAGCATTGGCGACTCAGAGAGTGATGTCAGTAGCCGCTAGATGGCGCTATACAGTGCCAAATGTAATACACGGCACTTGACGGCAGCATTGGCGACCCAGAGAGTGTTGTTTCGACGCCGCTAGATGGCGCCAAATTTAAGAAGAGTGTCGTCAACATAACACAAAGTTACTTTTTGTGATTTTTTCAAATAGAAATTAGCTAAAGGAGCATTATTTGCTATGATCATTTTTCTCTAAGGTCAATGACCTTTGAACTAAGACGTTTTAAGTATTTTTCAGTTTTCTCTCTATAAATCAAACATTTATAATCACAATATGCTCGAAATAATTTTAAAAGAGAGTTTTTACAAAGGTTTATCAATGTGGAAGATTATAAGTTTCTACGTTGCATAGTTTAGAAATGGCAGGGGGGGACACATTGCAAGCCACTTTGGCAGGCTATATTTCGCAGATGGTACATCTGATAAAAAAGTGATGTATGAAACATTACCTTCATTTTAGTAGATCTATTCAATGATACCCCACATGAGGGGGTGCAGCGGAAAAAAAAAATTGCATCCCCATTTCACATGTATGGGCGCCACCCCTAAAATACGTAATCATGTTATTTTTATTCTTTTAAAATTGAGATCTATATCTATACTATTTTTTAACAAAATTTCATTTACTTATGTTTATAACTGTAGAAGTTATTAAACTGTAAAGGATTAGGACAGACGGACAGACGGACAGACGGACGGACATGACGAAACTATAAGGGTTCCTTGTAGGACTACGGAACCCTAATAAAAAAGGACAAACATATGTGGTGGTACCTGCGTAAGAAAGAGATGCAAAAATTCATATTTCGCGCACGGTGCGTTGATGTTTTTTTATGAACACTCGTAAATTAAATCAGTTTCTATGGATTATCAGGTCGATGGGTGGTACGAAAACCTTACTACGTGAGTCCGACTCGCACTTGGCCGGTTGTATTCTTTAAAGATTTAAAAGAGATTTTAGGCGATATTAGATAACCCTTCAGGGTAATATCATAGAATATGTAATAATACTTCTCTTTTCTTATGATAATATTACGTTATGAAAATTTGATACATATTTTCGTCTTTATTTGTTGCTTAGAAGGAGGAGCAAGAAAACTTATATTTCTTGACATTTTTTTATGGTTGAATGTGGATAAGAACTTTAAATTATTAATTATTACCTTGATGTACCCATATTTTGCAAATATATATACAAGTAAATCAATCAATTTGTTATAATAAAACAAATTTAAACCGGATTACATCGCATATATTATTTCTTGTAGTCTTCCTGCGACCACGAACGCTGCAAAGCTTTTGAAAACATCAGGAAAAATAATTTAAATAATATACGTAATAATATAGTAATATACGATATACGCATTACGCATTATCTATGATATACGCGATGTAATCCGGTTAAACTGGTTTTATTAAAATGTAGTGAGCGCGAAAAACTAAGAAATTATTAATCAATTTGTTTTTCTTTCTCTATAAATTATGTATGGAAATAACAACATTGTGTAAATATTACTTGTGACACCATGAAGGTTAAGAATACACTTGTATTAATTACATATTTCAATATCCATTAAAAATTAAAAATATTTGACCCTATACGTAACATGTAAATATTCTAGCCCTAATTGTTGTAATCTGAAATTGGTATAATAATTATTGTTTTTAGTGTTCCGTACCCGAAGGGTGCCAAACGGGACACTATTACTCTCGCTACGCTGTCCGTCCGTCCGTCCGTCCGTCTGTCTGTCTGGGCTGTATCTGTTGAACGGTAATAGGTAACCGGTTGAAATTTTCTCAGAAAATGTGTTGCTATGAGATGTACCACGACAAATACTATAAACAAAAAAAAGTCTAAAACCAAAGGGGGTCCCCATACAAAAACCTCAAAAAACATCCATTTTTTTCAACGTTTTTGTTCCTGCTCTATCTTCAAAACGGTAATATATACCAGCGTCAAACTTGGTCAGATTATAGTGCATATTATGTAGTTTAGCAACAAATACTAAAAATAAGACAAACATAGACATATGTGGTGGTACTTACGGAAGAAAGAGGTGCAAAAATTCACATTTCGCGTACGTTCGTTGATGTCTTTTGATAAACTCTCGTAAATTTAATCAGTTTCTATGGGGTATCAGGTATCAGTTTCGATGGGTGGTACGGAACCCTTACTGCGTGAGTCCGACTCACACTTGGCCGGTTTTTATTTTTTTTCTCCTAATTGACACCATTACAGCCGAAAGACGTCCACTACTGGACATAGGCCTACCCCAATTAAGGGGGGGATATGCTATAATCGCCACGCTTGGCAGGCGGGTTGGCGATCGCAGTTGGTTGGTTAAATACTCAGAGAACGCTGCTGCCCATCCTCTGGTGAATCCCTTAGTCGCCTTTTACGACACCCATGAGAAGAGATAAGGGTGGTGCTATTCTTTATTGACATGTGTGTTTGTTATTTTAAATCAATGCTGTAAAACTATTTAATTAATTTGAATTTAGATTAATTTGTTAATAATTTGTATTGTAATTAATATTTACAAAAAATAATCAGCCCATTACTGTCCCACTGCTGGGCACGGGCCTCTTCTCAGTATGAGAAGGCTAAGGCCTTAGTCCACGCTGGCCTAGTGCGGGTTGGCGGACTACACACACCATCGAGAACTGTATGGAGCACTCTCAGGTGTGCAGGTTTCCTCACGATGTTTTCCTTCACCGTTAAAGCAAGTGATAATCAAATTCTGATCAGCACATTAATCCGAAAAGTCAGAGGCGCGGGCCGGGATCGAACTCGCAACCTCCTGCATGGAAGGCAAGCGTTCAACCACTAGGCTATCACTGCTTTAATTAATATTTGCATACCGTAAATGGTTAAATATGGATAAGGACTTTATATTATTAATTAATAAATTGATGTACCCATATTTTGCAAATAAATCAATCAATCAATATCTGAGAGTACTGCTGAGGCTGCCGTGGCGGTGCAGTGCATCGGGGATGTTCGCTGATAATAATATTCAATTCAATTCAATTCTTTATAGATGTTTTTTTTTTTTTGTTTTTTTTTTCTTTGTATGATTTTTCTTTATTGATGGTTTCGCCGCCATTATTAGAAAAAGGTGTGCCTCCCTGATGACACGTACCCGCGGCAGTTCCAACCATAAAGGTATTATACTGTACGTCAGTATATTTTTTTTTTTTTTTTATATTTATTTATTTCATAAAATGTGGTACAGTCTGTTACAAAAATATAGTAGGTATAAGCTAGGGATCGATCTTAAATAGTAGAAATGTCTTTGGTTCCAACACTATTCTGAGTGTGTTCGCAGATCGGTGGGATTCACCAATGCTGCAGAGGTGGATGCAGCTCCACACCATTTTAAATTGTACTGTTTACTAACACTAGATAATAAGCAAATTGTTACTAACACTATGGACTTTGTCTGAGAATAAACGTATTTTAATTTAATTTTTTATATCATTTTGAGTCTTGAAATTAAACCGAGACAGCTACGGCTGTGAAACAGGAAATCTTCAGTTGCCTTTATTTAGGTGGTATAATCATAGAAGAAATGTATTTAATAGTAAATAATAATAAAATCTTTATTTCAGATCACAAGTTGATCCATATAGTGTTAGTAAGAAACAAAAGAAAACCTAAAACCTAATGTTAGTAACTTAAAATTAATACATTTTTCTAAAAGTTAAAACAGGTAGTTCGCTCTAGACTTGTGAAGTCCTATCCAGTGTCTCAACATTGGACAATCCCACTTGTCGCACAATGCGCTTAGGATGCTGTGGGAGCTGGAACGCATTCTGCAGAGGGTCGAGGCACACCGTTTCCGGATGATGGCATGATAACCATCAATCCTCGCCTCAGCGAACATGCCGAAAGCGCTACAAAAACGCGGCAGCTCCGCCAGCATCCTAAACGCATTGTTATACTGCACACGTAGGCCGTTGTATACCCTCTGCGTATACCTGATCCACAGACTACAGGTGTAAAATGACTGGCAGGAAGCTCTAAAGAGTGTCATTTTTACCTGCTTGTTACACCGCGCAAATCTGCGGATCAGCATATTACATCGGACAGCCAGCGCCTTACGTTCTCTCTCAATGTCCATATCATCATTAAGGTAAAAGTAGTCAGCTGTAAACTGTCAAATACAGTTCAACAATGTACCTTTTTGAACCGACAAATTACACGATTGTTAATGAATAGAAAAAATTGCGGATGTTGCACGATGACATGCATGTTGTGCGAATTTTTTCTTGTGTCAATGTCAACCATTTACAAGGTGCTCAGAGCGATGGCAAGGCCGTCACGTTTTTGCAGGAAATCTGGGATGCATAAGCAGGCCTACGACACTCTATACTAGCGAACAGATTTCTTTACCTACACTACTATAAAGCGCTAGCCCATCTATTCACGTTTGTGTATGTGGGTGCTCAGTACAGCCACAATAAATATATGTGTTATTGCAATAACTGAAAACCTCTTGAGGGGTCATTGTACTAATCAGTATGGACAACTTTTACTATGGGACTAACACTAAAATCGCGAAAATATCAGCTGATCCCTACATTTTGTCGATTTATGTGAATACAAATGTACGGATCAGGTGACATTTTTTCGCGATTTCACTTTTGTTCCCATAGTAAAAGTTGTTCATAATGGTGAGTACAATGACCCCTTTTCGGTAAAGAAGCGATTCAAATTTCAGCATGGGCGCCACTGTCACGCACATGCACTTCCCAGTATGCTCCCAATAATAATGCTGTTTCATTGCTCAACGCTCTGATTGCTCAACGCTCTGATTGCTCAACGCTCTGATTGCTCAACGCTCTGATTGCTCAACAACCAGAAGTTGATATTTTTACACCAAAATAAACCAAGTTAAAAATACCATTAGGTGTACAGTTGAAGAACCAGACTCATTAGGTGCAAATTTTATGACGCTATCTATTGAACCGGGTATATTTATTTGGCATCATATAGATCCCCGTCAATGCCATGCACAGACAGCTTTCTAAAGCCCCGTAAGCACTACTAAAAATGTTATAGTTGTCGGTGACATAAACATAGACATTAAAATTAATAACAAAGACAGTAATAGCGCATCGTACTTAAATTTATTAGCAGAGCTGGGCATGTTACCCGGTCATACCTATCCCACAAGATTGTACAACTGCCTAGATCACATAATGTTAAAAACTGTAAGTCCTGCAACTGTGTGTGTGTTGTAGATTCTTCACTAACAGACCACTTTCCAATTATACTTGGAATAAGCATGACAAAGTGCAATTTTAATAATAAAAATGTTTGTTATAATAAGATAGATTTCGAATCCTGTATAAAGCAAATGGAGGCCCTTGATATTTCTTTTATTACTGAAGTTTCAGATGCAAATCATGCTACATCACGTTTTGTTGAAAAAATTACTAATGTCGTTAAACTTAATTCCAAAGTGTGTCTTATTTCTAATAAAAAAGGACAATAAAGCCTTGGATAACAACCGGACTTTTGCGCTGTATTAGACACAGAGATAAGCTTCATAAACAACAGAATAAATACCCGACTAACTTGATTCTGGAAACAACTTATAAACGATACCGGAACCATTGCAATTCTTTATTAAGGAAGCTGAAAATAGCTTACGAAAAATCGTTACTACAAAATTCTAAGACTACTAAAGACTCGTGAAATGCAATAAAAACAATAATTGACTACACTAAACAAAAAACAACAGCCGACGACTTATTAAGCTCTAATAAAAATGATATTCAAACTATAAACAAATGTTTCTCAAACATAGGTAAGCAGCTTGCCGATGATGCCCTAGCAGTTTCGTATGAACCTAACTCTACCTCATACAACTTCGACGTTTCATCAGTTCATAATTCTATTGTCCTTCTTCCACCGGATGAAGCCGAAATAGAATCATTAATAATGAACCTTAAAAATAACTGTGCCTCTGGGTGGGACTCCATTCCAGTACAACTGCTTAAATTATGTAAACATGTTCTAGTTCCTCCTGTCACTGATCTATTTGGATTATGTTTTGCGCAGGGTATTTTTCCCGAAGTATTTAAAAGATCACTTATAACTCCTGTTCACAAGGGTGAGAAGCGAGATGAAGTGACGAATTATAGGCCAATATCAGTACTGACATCACTTTCGAAACTCCTTGAAAAAGCTCTTAATAATAGGCTTATAAAATTTTTGGAACACAACAACGTCTTGGCAAGTACACAATTTGGCTTTAGGGCGGGAAAAAGCACCGATAACGCAGTCAGTCAGCTGGTTGATCATGTAACCGCTAAGTTTGATGAAAAACAAAAATGTTTAGGGGTTTTCCTAGACCTAGCCAAAGCGTTCGATACAGTCTCGATTCCTATACTTGTGAACAAGTTAGACCGCATCGGTATTCGGGGAACCGCTCTAGAAATTTTCAAGAACTTTCTGTGTGGTCGGAGACAACAAGTGAAAATCGGTGAACATGTTAGCTCGTATGCCAATGTTGTTTATGGTGTCCCACAAGGCAGCATCCTTGGTCCAAGTCTCTTTCTGGTTTATATTAATGACTTATGTCAACAATTACTTTTGAAAGGCAAAATATTTACGTACGCCGATGACACAGCCATAATCTTCCATGGAGAGACTTGGGACGAGGTACAGTGTATTGCTGAAAAAGGACTTCACCGTATCAGTCGATGGCTAAGCACCAACCTTCTTACCCTAAATGTATCAAAAACCACATATTTACGGTTTACCTTTGCTAAAACTAACCCTTCCAATGTAAATCTTAAAGTTCACTCATGTAATTACCCACACAGTACTAAATGTTCATGCCTTACGATTGCACAATCTACAAATGTCAAATACTTAGGTGTAATATTAGACGACAAGCTAAGTTGGCGTCCTCATTTAGATCTCTTTATTGCACGTACTAGAAAGCTTATATGGGTTTTTAAGAAATTAAGATATGTGACTGATTTTCCTTTACTACGCACTATATATTACGCGTTGGCCCAATCAGTACTTGGATACTGTATAGGAGTCTGGGGTGGTGCCTGTAAAACCCATATGATACACTTGGAGAGAGCACAAAGGTCTCTACTGAAAGTCATGACGTTTAGACGATTCAGATATCCGACTAAACTATTGTACGAAAATTGCCAATTGCTATCAGTGAGGCGATTGTATTTATTTCAAACTAGCTGTGCCCGCGACTCCGTCCGCGTGGATGTCGGAAAATAACATCGTGTCATAATTATGAACACAATATCTTCAAATATATACATATAAGCAAGCGCCTACACAGACGATTACACTATTTACCGACCATACTATATTTTGTTTTTACAACCAACCGGCTAAGGTGATGGAATTTCATGGAATTTGCCCTAAACTCCCTCATTCTGAGAAGACGCTCGTGCCCAGCAGTGGGAAGTAATTGGGCTGATTATGTTATTCTATAACACTAACCACATCTCTTCTTATGCTGAGAAGAGGCCCGTGTCCAGCAGTGGGACTGTAATGGGCTGGTAATGTTATGTTATTCTAGAATACTAATAATATCTAGTTCATTAACTCTTCTCATTTTGAGAAGAGGGCCTTACCCAGTAGTGGGACAGTAATGGGTTGACTACGTTATGTTATTCTATATTTTCTAGTTTCTTAACTCTTCTCGTTCCGAGAAGAGGTCCGTGCCCAGCAGTGGGGCAGTAGGTAATGAGCTGATTATGTTATGATAATCTATTACACTAACAATATCCAGTTCCTTAACTCTTCTCATTCCAAGAAGAGGGCCATGCCCAGCAGCGGGACAATGATGGGCTATGTTATGTTATTCTATATTTTCTATAATACTGATAGAATCCAGTTGTATTTTTAGGAACCTGCAACCTGCACCCACCAACAATCATGACCTCTACTTTGTATGCAACTTAATACAATAGAGGGGTCAAGCTGTATCGCTGGATCTACTCAACCGATTCAGATAAAACATACCCTATAATCTAAGTTAGACTAATACCAATACAAATGCTAAGTTTCATTACGATCCGTTCAGCCGTTTTCACGTGATGAGGTAACAAACAGACAGACAGACAGACAGACAGACAGACAGACAGACATAAATTTTTTAAACGATTGATTCGTGTTCTATAGCTTATTTCTAGTCCCCCTAGCCGGTTTTCGCGAAAAAAAACTCAATGTACAGACTTTTCGACCTTTACAGTTTTATCATAGTATAGATAGATAGTGATTAAACAGCATAGAATCACTCCGTATAATGAGGTTGAGTATAATAAAAAGCGTATTATACCAGACGTCTGCTTACCTCCCAATTTCTGAACAGCTGCTGCTAGGCGGCAACAGAGTTTTAGGTCTCCCTACTTATATGACAAAATAAATAAAATAACAAACATACATCCTCTCTTAGGTCGTGAAACCAAAACTATGATTAAGAATTGGCTATTGGAACTAGATTATGAACAAACAGAAATGTTATTGCTTTCTGCGCCCATGTATATTCACTCCACATTCATACTCACACCCACCCACACCACACCTACACGAACACCGCTCACATACTCACGCAAACACAACACATAGTCCACATCACAAATAAATTATGTAAACTGTACCTAAGTATTACTCACTATTTGTGTTAAACTAATGGGAGAAGACACTGACTTCTGTAACACAGGTTTGTACCTAGCTCAGAAGTCAGGGACTTTACAGATATTTGATGTAAAACTTTTTGTGAATAAAAAATTATTTATTTAATTTGTCAGCTTTTGTCATAAATTTTTAAGTGATTAGACTTATAAGAATTATATATGTACCTAAATTATAACTTGGCCTACTGTACGTGTTGGGCAACTGAAAGTACCTACAGTAGGCAGCTGTTAAAATAAATAAAGCAGTAAAGAAACTTTCGTATTTAAACGCTAGATACGTCGCACTAACACATCATAATCTTTTTGAAGTGTAACTATATAGACGGGGGGTATTAGGATTTTTCTGTCACGAAAAAGCGAAAAAGCGTTACGGCCGCCTAAATAAAGTCAAAAAGACCAGCGAGGCTCTAGTAGAATTCAAACCTATGGCTCTAATTTCTTAAGTCTAACACTGTTACCGACATGTTATCGTGACCGATAATTTAGATGTCGAATTTAACTTACACTTACGTCTTTTGGTGACGTCAGAATTTTTCTTTTTACAATTTATATACATTATTAATCTTGTGGATAAGGATTTGTTAAATTTAACTAATAAATAGGCAAATTAAACATACAAAAAACTAAAGCAAATAAACTGGAAAACTAAATTTTTGGTAAATAATTGTCGACGAATTAGAATTCTAAATTTACGCCATCTATTCAATTTTTTAGACAACAGCAGCGCATGCGTTTTTATACCTTGCTAGTCAGATCATTAGCCTCGGTAGCATATGTACTAGCGAATCTATGTTTTTGGTATGAATTTTTTTATGTTCATACGTCGTTTGACACTTTGACCACTACGTGAATTTGTCAGTATTGTATTTGAATTAATTAATTAATTAATTAATAACATAAATTAATAACAAGTTTTTTGTTTGATAAAATAAATATGTTTAAATAAAAAATGCATTCACTAAAATGTACCTAACCAAACCAAATCATAATTTGCAGTAATCCTGCGAAAAAAACGAAATGTGTGCTGGGACACATAGTAGAAGTGAAACTTCAACGGACAAGTGGAAAAACGAATCGAAACGGACAAGTGGCAAAACAAGTGCCAAAACAAATCGCAACAAAATTTTAGCTTTAAGTTTTACGGGCGGATTGTTAATGTAGGTAGGTACTTGCCCAATTTGAAAACCTGCCCGTAAAACTTAAATTAAAATTTTGTTGCGATTTGTTTTGCCACTTGTCCGTTGCCATTCGTTTTTCCACTTGTCCGTTGCCATTCTTTTTTCCACTTGTCTTTTTTTTTAAAGTTACACATAATTATAAATCATTTTTAATAACGTTGAATATTTCGTTGTTTTTTAGCATTTCTCATTCCAAATTACATTTAAACATATAAGTTGTATATATTTGTGTAAACAATTTTTAGAAAACTTTATTTTGATATTGACTCGATACGTAATATGGCACCAAAAATCAGCCATTTTAATTATTTTTATAATGTTGAAATAACCAGTGTCACTCTCGCAACTAAGCCGAATCTAACGACACCTCTCAAGTTAAAATCCATCAAGCCGTTTAGGCTACAGAGCGTGCCAACAAATATACATACATATATACACTCGAAAAACATAACCCTCCTTCTGGCGCAGTCGGGTAAAAACAGGATAGTGGAGGGGCGGCATCGTCTCTATTTTGCATGTGGGTGCTGAAGTGGCCAGCGGCCTGACCCATTGGATATCAGTCGTTTGAACTTTGGAAAGCAGCAAAGAGATTAATGATCAACTACAAGTAGTATTCCTTGTGGTGCCGGACGTAAAGAATTGCACCACCCTATCTCTTCTCATGGGTGTCGTAAAAGGCGACTAAGGGATTCACCAGAGGATGGGCAGCAGCGTTCTCTGAGTATTTAACCAACCAACTGCGAACGCCAACCCGCCTGCTAAGCGTGGCGATTATGGCATATCCTCCCCATTGGGGGAGGCTTATGTCTAGCAGGGACGTCTTTCGGGGGAAATGATGATGATGACAGTCGAAAACCTGCTAGGTCAGCACGAATGTGGTCCCGCACTCTAGCCTAAGATAGTCAGAGGAACACCGTGTTGATTTTAGGATCCCATATACTAAACCATTTTTTTTAAGATGGAGAAAATGCCTATCGTTTGTCACACCGCGGCGCGGGCTCTGCTGGATACAGGAAGCGCAGGACCGGTCGTTGGGAAGGCCTATGTCCAGCAATGGACGTTTTACAGCTGCAATCTGCATTCTCCGCATATGTCATCCTTGAGAAATGCTCAGCTATTTGCGTAAACACAAGAAGTAATTGAGCAGGAAACAAATTATATATTGTATGACGGCATACAAGCCTGTACCTACTTTTTTTTATTTCATCTTTCTAGGAATAAAATTATAACTTATTATAATCTTTTTATAATATGGCGTCACAGAAATAGTAAAAAATATAGACGAAGTGCTGCGAATAATCACAGTGAAGCCACAAAAACTGTGCTCCTTCATGTACAACCAGCGCTCACGCACACACATGCACTTACCGTGTTCACCCCTCTCATGTCGTTGCACATGTTGCGGCATCGTCCAGCTATCGTCCAGCAAGCATCACGAAAGGGATATTAAATATCCTTAAGGGGAACGGTGTGTTGTACACGAAGGAGCACAGTTTTTTTGGCTTCACTATGATTGTTCGCAGTTTTTCGTCTATATTTTTATACTTTTTATACTGTCTATGTATGGCGTAAATAGATATAATGCTAGTAATATGCAGTTTTATTTTAACGATGTGTTTTTAATTGCAATCATTTTACATTTCAAGGTTTTTTAAGTTGTCATGCACGTGGATAGGCGCTGTCGTTTATATGATACATGTAATAGAATTAATAGCACACATTATGTCAAAAGTGAGCTAAGATGTACATTATACTCGTGGCTGGATGGCCGTATAGAGCCGAGAGTATAATGAACATTGCTCACGCATTTCATACGACGTTCTTCAACACACTTGCGAGGAAAAAATAAACATAAACAGTTTAGACAAATATGAAAGAACTTCAGTAATCTAAATTGAAACATGGCGTGCGGATTTCTGTAATCGCACGCCGTACCTGTGGTTGAGTGACGTATAGCTATGCGCGCGCAGGTGGTGGAAGGAAGCCAAGTGAAAAATAATTATTGCAGCGCCCCCTGGCAATTTAACACAATAACACCTATCCAAGAACTATCGCCAATCATGTTGTACATGTATGAAATAAAAATCTGCTGTTTCATACATTTTGTTGAACTTTTTTGGGGAATCGGACTCCCGTATGTCCCCGTACTTAATAAGAACCCGACAAAATTATTGTACCAATTAAAAGTCTGCTTGTCTGCTTGTTTTTTTTGCTGCTTACTTGTTTGTTTGTTGTCTATCTGTTTATTGTCCGCGGGATTCACTAAACGTATCGTCAAAATAAGAGCTATCCAATAGGTCTGGAAGTCAACCCCGGAAATTATTTGTACCTTTAAGTGACGCAGTGGTAGAAAGGGTTAGGTTTAGGTAAATGAGTGCAGAAGAGAGTAAAAAAAATCATCATTTTTATCACAAGTAATTTTTAATGCATTAAAAGAGCCTCCACGAGTGAAGATATTTAATTGATCGTCCGGCGCACGCTGGGCAGTCAGCCCCGCTACCAACCTGCTGACTGGCTAATCTTTTACCCACGGCATGAGCGATTATCATTATGTAGCTCATGTCTAAACGATAGAAGAAGAATAGCTTCTTTCCCGAAAACGGGTCATTGTACTCATCATTATGAACAACTTTTACTATGGGACCAAACCTGAAATCGCGAAAAAAAAATCAGGTGGTCACTTCATTTTATCGATTTAAGTGAACACAAATGTAGGGACCAACTGAATTTTTTTTTTGCGATTTCAGTAAGTATTGCTCCCATAGTAAAAGTTGTTCATAATGATGAGTACAATGACCCCTTTTCAACATGTATAAACAATTAATATTTTATGTACAAATTATAATTTCAACATGTATAGTTCTACGAATCAAGGGTCAAGAGTCAATTGAGATCCCGCAGTCGCACTTGTAGAAGATGCCCAGAAGTTGGCCGCAGAGCTATGTCCACCTTCAGCTGCATGTTGTCTGCTTCTGACACGAACTCCAGCTCCCTCACACAATGGGCCAGTACCGTCTTTACTATTGCCATTGCGTACTTCTTGCCTGTTGAAAAAAAATGTTTTTAGACAGATCTTCAAATGGAATCAGCTTCAGGTCCTTTAAAGTCCGTAGTTTAAAGAAACATTACCGCTGTTTGATTTTGAAAGCAAAATCATTGTCAATGTCATAATTACTTGCTACTACTCAGTACTCATCATCATCATTTCAGTCGAAAGACGTCCACAGCTGGACATAGGCCTCCCCCAAGCATCACCACAACGACCGCTCCTGTGCTTTCCGCATCCAGCGGATTCCCGCGACCTCTACCAGATCGTCGGTCCACCTTGTGGGGGGCCTACCCACGTTCCAGTACGCGGTCGCCACTTCAGAACTTTACGGCCCCATCCGCCATCCGTTTGGCGAGCAATGTGCCCCGCCCACTGCCACTTAATTTCACATTAAATCAAAGAAAGAAAAATTGTTTACTGTCCCCTAAAATTTACAGAGTTAATAGTTTCTGATTAAACTACAGTACCTGGGGGATTACTCCCGAAAATTATTCAAATTTGATTTTGTTTTTTATTCTTATTCGATTCGAGTTTGATTTAGTCCCGACCCGACTGGTTCAAGTTCTGTATCAAAATGTCAACGCCTACATTGCCTAAAGTACCTACACAAGCGCACGATCGTGCGGTGGCACGAATTGAGACTAACTACGAACAGAACATTCACTGTGGTCAAGAAATTCGTACTCTCAGGCGTGGATCCAGGGGGGGGGGGGGGGCAGTGGGGGCAATTGTATTCAGCCTTCATAATATGCTTTACTTATTTAGTGTATATTGTAATGTAATCAACTATTCTGTTACATTGAAAGTCCGAAACCGCCGAAAACATAAACTCAAAATTTTCGCTCTCGCTTCGCTTGCGCTGATTTTACTTCTTCGTTTCCTTTGTGCTCTGGCATGAAATTTGACGTCATGTTTTTTGCAAAATATCCCAAAAAAATCCGGCTCGCTGCGCTCGCTCACTTTTTGTTAAACTTTTGGGATGGTGCTGTAGCAGGGCCACATCCATAATTAATAAGTAGATCGTCAAAGTAGTAAGCTGAATTTTGGAGAAGATAAGATGTACTTTTTTTATTTTCGAAAAGCAACTGAATTAACCGGGCATCCATGTAATTTATAAAATTATATCAAAAAAAAAATTACAAAAAATTTAACCCACGAAAACAGGAACTGAAAAGCGAAAAATAAAATGAAGCTTTTAGTCTTAATAACTATTCTCCTAAGAAAACTAATGTACGTGGGACACTCAGAAAGTTTTGCGAAACTAAAAAAAATTGTTCTATACGTACATATATTTTTATCAAATCTTTTCAAAGTACTTTCCACCAGCCTCTATACAAAGATTCATGCGCCTAAACCAGTTTTCAAAACACTTTTTCCAGTCCGCCGCAGACACCTCGTTTACAGCCTGCTTGAACGCAGCCAGCGCATCTTCCGGCGACGAAAATTGTATCCCTTTGAGCTGATTTTTTATTTTTGGGAATAAAAAGAAGTCACACGGTGCTAGATCAGGGCTGTAAGGAGGGTGACCCAGGAGTTTGACTGGCGTGCTGTCCAGGAAGTCCCTCGTTTTGAGTGCGGTGTGCGCAGGTGCATTGTCGTGGTGGAGCAGTAGCCCGCGGAGCCCTGTGTTTGGTCGCTTGTTGCTTATAACAGAGAAAACTTCTGGCAAACATTTGGTAGTATACCATTCGGCATTAATGCTTCTTTGATCCCGTAAGGGAATTGATACCAAGTGGCCAGTCAAATTAAAAAAGCTAGCGATCAAAATCTTACCCCCGCTTCTAGATCGCTTCACTTTGGTAGGCGTTGGCTCATTTTGAAACACCCAAACAGTCGACTGGCGCTTGGTTTCTGGGTCGTATTGATAAATCCAGGACTCATCACCTGTAACGATGTCGTAAACACGCCGAGACGAGCCTGCTTCAAATTTGTTAAGCATATCACGGCACCATTCCACCCGGGCCTGCTTCTGAGCATCGGTGAGGTTGTGCGGCACCCAGCGTGATACTATCCTCCTCACGCGAAGATGGCTGTGTAGAATCTCGTGAACGCTTCCCGATCCAATCTTCAATATGTGCTGAATCTCCTGATATGTAATTCGCCTATTGTCTTGGATTAAATTTTTCACTGCTAGCACGTTTTCTTCGGTAACAGCCGTCAAAGGGCGACCGCTTCTTTCGTCATCCCCCAAAGTTGGTCGACCGCGCTTGAATTCGTTATACCAACGATACACGGTTGCCTTGGAAGGGCCTTCATCCATGAATGCCATTTGAAGTCTATCGTACGATTCATCCGGTTTCAGGCGACACTTGAAATCGTATAAAATCATAGCTCTAAAATGTTCCCGGCGCAGATCCATATTTCAGTGAGACACAATACTTTGAATTAACTCGCAAAAAATGTGGAGGGAAATTTTGAAATTGGAACTTACTTATTTTTACTTATAAATAATCATATTTTCGAAAAACATTATAACTGGCCAGTCTCCCATATATAAAAACTTTTTTTCGCAATACTTTCTGAGGGGCCTGGTAAATAACTATTTCATTTCTCATACTCAGAAAGTAGTGTTTGTTTGATCCGAATAGCGGGTGGAAAACGCTGATTCCCTCCCTAGGGCGGAAAAGAATTTTAAAAATAGAACTATGATAGTCGGCTACGAATTTATTTACATAATTAAGGGCCGGTCTTTCAATTGCGACTTTACTGGACAGTTAGCTAGTCAATGAGTAAATTTAACTGATCCTTTATCGGCTTGGTAGCTTTGCTCGGGTCTTTCAATTTGAAATTACTGGACAGTTAGCTAACTGAGGTTTATTTCTTCAGAATGGCAACAATTTAATAATAACCTTCATTCAATGTGGTTACGGTGGTTCAGGGACTATACAAAATGTCTTTATTTTGCATTATATTGTGGGTGTCCTTGCCGCACTTGAAAGAAATAAATATAGCCATCCTGTAATCAAGCGATTAAGACTTGCCCGGATATTTATGCAATTAATATGCAAAACTTCATTTTGACATTACATATTGTGTCGTCTTGTTGTTATTTTCAAATATTTTAAAATGGGCTGATTTATTTCTATTTCTATTCAAAATGAGTGAAAAGAAAACGAAAAAGAGAAAGGACTGTAAATTCCAATAACAGAAGCTTAGTGCCTATACAAAAACATAGTTGAAAAACGTACGCAACAGTACAGACAAGAAAGCAGCTTGGAACTTAGTGTATTGTATTGTTTTTGTTGATATTGTAATGTTGTTTCTTGGCGAAATAAATACATTGAACTGAACGGTATTATAATTTTCGATGAGTATATTGTGTAGGTTATCATTATTGTCAACTTCAATTATAACATGATGATGATGACCAGCAAGTTAGTAGCAGGGTATCTGAAATTAATCTGGTGGCTCGTGTGTGTGCAATACAGTTGGTAAATAAATATCCTGATCAACAGGGATGGTTGAAATGTAGGGAAGGATGTACAAGGCGATCTTCATCAAAATCAAACATTTATTTTTTCATACAACAAAGGTACTCAGCTAGTCAGTTGGTCAGCTGCAAAAAAATGAATACACTGCGAAATTAATACGTTAATTTAAGAAATAGAAACTGGATGGCGTCGGCGGACGCCCGAAAGTAGCGAAGTCTCTACGCGTTTTCATGCGTGGATAGAACAAGCGTGTGAGTTAACGATGACGTTTTTTATCGGTTTACTTCGCTTCAAAGTAGTGAAACCTGATACATTAAAATACCTGGTTTGTGAATTGTGAATGTTTAATCAACAAATTAAAAAATAAACAAGTTTTGGTTTCGTGGAGTGTATAAGTACATATTTTTGCAGCTGACTATACACTCGAGTTTCTGTCAGCTAGTTTGACATTGACGTTTGTTAACAGGAGAGTAATAGCCCTAACTGGCTCTGAAACAGCCAGGTAAATTTATTCTTCAGTTAGGTGTTTTACTCATCGGTTATCTCTTAACTGTCTCTTGAAAGACTCGAATTTCTCGTAACTGTCGAGTACTTGACTGTTTAACCGTAGAGTAAGAAGCTTACTTGACGATTGAAAGACCGGCCCTAAGAAAAATATCGAAAAAAAATGCCGCGTTCTTGTGAGTTTATAAACAGCCAGTGTGAAATTAAAAAAAACCCTATTAAGCGGGACGGCCCGGCGCCGGTGGTGACACGGTGTGTTGCATATTTAAAATTTAAGAAAGACTATATAATTTGCCGGGATACTAACTTTGTCTTTGTCTTTGTACCGAAACTCAAAATCTCAGTTTTATAGACTAATATTTGATTAAAAATGAGTTCAAGCGATTCTGAAATGTTGAACCCAGATTCGGTTAAAGACGAGGCAAAGACAGTAATCTAAAATCTTTTGCCAGAAATTTCAAAGTAACGATACTTAAATACATACAATGATTTTATGAAGTAGCTAACATACAAGAAAATACGTATTTTAGAAAAACTACAATTTATTACTTTCCTTAAATTCGAAATGAAAAGTAGAGTGTTTAAATCGGGAGAAAGTCATTTATTCCTACTCGGACTATAGCCATATCAAATACCTCGTATGGGAATTGATTCCTTTCGACCCTTGTATAAAAATCTACTATAAAAAATAGAACTATAGATAGTCGGCTACGAAATGTATATCATAATTAAGAAAAATATCGATTAAATAAAATGCTGCGGTCTTGTGAGTGTATAAACAGCCAGTGTGAGTTTAAAAAAAAACCAGCTATTAAGCGGGACGGCGCGGCCTGGCGCCGCCGGTGGTGATGTGGTGTATTCCATGTTTTAAATTTAAAAAGACTATATAATTTGCCGGTATATTAACTCTGTCTGTACTGACATTTTAAATCCCGGATTTATAGACTAATATTTGATTAAAAATTTGTTCAAGTGATTCTAAAATGTTGACCCCAGGTTTGGTTAAAGACGAGGTAAATACAGTAATCGAAAATCTTTTGCCAGAAATTTCAAAGGAATGATACTTAAATACTCAGCTTAAATACATACAATGATTGTATGAAGTGGCGAATATCCAAGAAAATATGTATTATAGAAAAACTACTATTTATTACTTTCCTTATATTCGAAATGAAAAGTAGAGTGTTGAAAGGCATCAATTCCTACTCGGACTATAGCCGCCCTCGCTACGCTCGGGCGTCTAAATACCTCGTATGGGAGTTGATTCCTTTCGACCCTTCTTGTGTAACAATCTACTAATTATGACTCGGCGCCAAACAAACAATCAACGTATAATAGTCAACTTAGCTCACTTGTATCATAATGTACTATTGTAAGAAGAAATATGTCAAGGATGAGTGTACATATTATTTATTGTCTTATCCAGGGTGTGCAAATAAAATAAATATTATTATTATTTTCAGCCTATATTGTCCCACTGCAGGGCAAAGGCCTCCCTTTCCTTATTCCACTCATTCCGTCAGTCTTTTCTATACGAATCCAAATAAAATATAATTAAAATAAATGGCAGTATTCAAAATTCTGCCAGAAAAGCGATTATAAAACTAATGGCTTCCCCGTTTAGTAGTATTTTATGAGAGGATAGATGTCATAAAAGTTGTTTATAATGATGAGTACAATGACTCCTTAAGACAAAAGCTCACAAAGTGGGTATTAAGACGAAGATTCTCTTGCATAGACAAAGCTGTTTTGTGTTACCTCACCACCATGGTGAAATAAGATGTTTCACCAGGTATTCTCTTGCCGCGATGCCTTGAAGGAAACTGTATAAAATTACTAGTTAAAAAGTGCTTCTGTATAGAAGCAAATAAATGAAAAAATGCATTTTGCTCGGTTATGTCATTTACACAAAGTGGCAGCACATCAAACTGACAAGTGTCACTCTAACAGCCCGCTATTGGCTCCACAGCCGATGACGTAATATGGAGGCAATCGCGTGACCTAGCTGTCACGGGAAGAGAAGAGAGTACCTGGTGAAATATCTTAACATACCATTTATAGTACTGTCGCTGTCACGGAACTGAGAAGTCTACCTTTTCAACTGTCTCTGTTGTAATTTAACTCACCAATACAAGAACGTCTCCCATAGCTAAAGGCGAGGAAGGCAGCAGGTTTGCCCGGAGGCTGGTCTTCTAACCAGCGCTCAGGTCTGTAGAGCTTCGCATCGGACCCCCACACCCGTTCTGACCGGCCTGCACCCCATGCGTTTATAGCGCAGGCTGTACCCTTCGGGACCGTGCAAGATTCTGCGAAAGCAAAGTAGGTAAGTACTCTATGAAGTTTTTAGCAGTCAAGAGGCGCCCCCATCAGTAAAAAAAATTATTACTCGCTAAATACATCATTTATCGAAAATTCGTTTTGAACAATTGAAGTACAAGTACTGTAGTTTAATCAGAAACTATTAACTCTGTAAAATGTAGTTAGCTATAGTTGTAGATGGAAAAAATGACAAAAGTGGTCGTTTTTCGCACTTTTTCTATGTACAATTACAGTGAAGTATAATTGACAGAGTTAATAGTTTCTGATTAAACTACAGTACCTGAACTTCAATTGTTGAAAAGGAATTTTCAATAAAAGACGTATTCAGCGAGTAATAACTTTTTTACTGACGGGGGCGCCTCTTGGCTGCCATGGATGTTGGACGATAGATTCTGGTAGATTTGCCATGCTACTGCACTCGTTAATTGACATTGAATTTTGTTTTAGCAAACTACGCGAAAGGTAAAATTCTACATGGATGTAGTTCCTGGTATGGTGAGCTACCCGACTATATGATATCTGCCTGCGGAAATTGTTCAGTGTATCCAGTGGCGGATTTACCAGCAGGCTGAGTAGGCTGGAGCCTAGGGCGGCAGATTTTAGAGGCGGCAAATTAGGAGCCAACATTTTCTTAACGGGCTTGGGTTTGACCGCCACCTCACCTGATGTTAAGCGATGGTGCGGTCGACGATGGTACACGCTTGCCCAGCAAAAACCTATTCACTCGAGTCTAATAATTTGTTGTAGATAATAAAATTCACAATCGGTGATGTTTTCTTGGCGTTTTGCAAAACCTCTCTACCCTCGTCGATTTCAGAGTAAGTTGAGCCCGAGTCTCTTACTTCACCACTGACCAGTTTACATTTACAGGAATTTACAAAAATAACACAAAAATGTGCCCCCCTTGGCTTCCCACAATGAGATCTCGCGGCGCCTGAAAAACTTGCTAGGGCGTTTGTGTGCAATCTTAACTAAATCATTGGATTGTAAAAATAATCTAGGAACTGACACTTGTAAAGTTCGGTAGGGGCGGCAAAATTTGAATAGCCTACTGGCTGCAAATGTGTAAATCCGCCACTGAGTGTATCTACACTTTGTCCACTAGCATAATATAGCAAAAATTCACATGCCTACTAGAGGTGGACTTTTTGGACACCTAATGTGTAAAAACATGTATATTTAACATCTTCTGTACCATATCCTTGCGAATAAATATCTTTATCTTTTATCTTTAAACTAGATTTAAAAATGATTTTAAAACCTCCTATAAGGCCTGGATTTGTGCCCGGTCAATGGCAATAGGCTCGCCCCCTATTACATGGGACTATAACATAACTGGCGAAATGTGGGTGTACTAATACACCTCTGCCTACCCCTTCGGGGAAATACAGGCGTGATGTTATGTTATGTGTAGGCCTCGACAGTAATGTACTGTTGTACTCACTTAGCTTTAGATCCCTATCAGCATATCGCAAGTAGCCAGGTACCGGCGGGAACAGCCTCAGCGTCTCATTGATGATCGCCTCGCAGTAGTCCATCCGGGACAGGTCCTCCTTGCTCACTGAACGCTTGCTGTCACCAAATATAGTCTTCAACCTGGAGAATTGATGTTATTTTGATCTAAAGATTTAAAATAAGGCCGGCCGGCCAAGAGCATGTTGGGCCATGCTCAGTATTATAGGGTTCCTAAAGTAGGTCTAATTACAAACGAATCAAATCGAATATTAATCATTGCTATTTTAGTTTTTGCAAACAGCGCCACCTGGCGCTAAATTCAAGAAGTGTGTCATATCAATATAACACAAAGTTTATTTTTGTGATTTTTTTAAATAGAAAGTAACTAAAGGAGCATTATTTGCTGCGATCATTTTTCTCTAAGGTCAATGACCTATGAACTAGGACGTCTTAAGTATTTTTTCAGTTTGGGGTGCTGGCCAGAAAACCTCCACGTGTGCCTGACGGCTGCTTGTCCTTCTGGACACGTCTGGAGGGAACGGCAGTTGTTTGGCCGGTGCATCCTGGGTACGGGCAATAAAATCCTTTCGAGCGATTAACTTTCGGGGGATTTTATTGCCTGTGACGAATATTCTGGCGCGGGAGGGGCCCGTTCTGGGCCAGAGTTGCTCCACGTGTCCCTCTGTTACCAACAGAGGGCATCGTGGAGGAGCAGGGGCGAGCCCGGTGTGCACTCACCCTGCCACTGGGCAGGCAGCGGGGGGAATGTCTTTCCCTGCCCCCGTCGATCTCGTAACCCCAGAAGTGCCCGCTGAATAGTGTTCTCGCGCCTCTTGGGACCGAGGATCTTGGCTTCACCGCCCGGACCGCGAGGAAGAAAACCTCTATAGAAAATTACGGGAGGTAGGGCCTGCGAGCACCAGACTCGGGGTAGTCTGCTGCCCGACCAGCAGCTGGCGTAGCTGGCACAGCCGGCGTAGTTGGCGCAGCTGGTAAAGGCCCATGAGTTGAAGTGGCGTGCAGTGTGCCGTGTGCGCCACCGAGGAGGGTGCGGCCGACGTTAGGCGCACGGGTAGAAGGGGCTCGCCTGCTTGTGGCGGGCCGGGACCTGTCGGGGGTGGTTGAAATGTTTTTACTCCCTTATGAGTAAAAATATTTTGAATTTGGAACAAGCACGAATCCAACAACAACCAACAACAAATCCAACAACCAACAACCAACAACGAAACCAGCAACGGGTCCGTTCTGGCTGGGCCACTGGACTACCTCAATTACTTTAAAACCACGGACCGACTAATTCCCATATTTTACGACTAGTTTCGACTAATTAACGACCATTTTTCTGTTCAATCAGAATTGGAATCGGTTATGGTGGCCCAGCCAGTAAAAGCCACACATTTAATTGCACAAAGATGTTTCCCGTATCCTTTATTATGGGGACTGTTTTCTGTTAAGGTATGAAAGCTTACAAAATAACAGCACTTACTCAGCATACAACTTCTCCTGTATCCTAGGCTTGCATCCAAGCATAAGTAGTATGTAAAATATGTTGGACGCGACGGTCTCCTGTCCTCCTACGACGATGGTGTCCACCTCTGACTTGATCTGCTTCTCCGTCAGGCTAGGATCCGTCTCTCCCAGCTCCATCAGGATGTCCAAGAACGCTTTAAACTTTGGCCCGTCTTCAACACCTTAAATTTATTTCAAATGATCATATTGGTGTACATTATCTCGTTCATTAAATGTATTCAAAAGCCTAACATTGGTGCCTGCTCTGTTCTTACCACTTTTATTGTTTTCTCTCATTCCCCGTATCTTAGAGTCCTCTCGTTCAAGTTTTCTCTTCTCCATGACCTGTTGCCATAGAAATTTATTTCAAGTTTATGAAATGAAGCTTCCGCCTGCTGCTTCGCACGCGAGTAATTCAGTTTATCGTAGAAAGACGTTCTCGCGCATCCCTCGGAAACTTTTTGTCTTCCTGGATGAATAAAAAGTTGCCTTTATCCTTCTCCGGGTCACAGGCTTATTCTTTGGAAAGAACATTGCTAAGAATAGCCTGAGTCTGTTACAAAGATAAAAAATATATGACAATTACAGGCGTATTTTTACCCGACTGCGCCAGAAGGAGGGTTATGTTTTTTTAAATTACTTACCATTCATCGTATTTAATGCGGACAGTACAGTAAACATTTTTTTTTATTTTAAAGTTTTAATCAACACAATAATAACGTAAGCGGCTATGATACTCCACCTGACTTCATATTTTTGACCAAACCATTGTAAGTACTCTATGGTTTTGTGTAAAAATATGTTGGCACTACTGTTAAAGATAGCCAATCTCTTATTAGCACCTTCACATCTATAGGAATAGAGAGTACAACTGTTTAGTTGCTAGACAACCACTTGTTTGACATAAGTTTTGTAAGCAAAAGATAACCGCAAAATAGTTAATATTATATTGAATTAAACATCTGTGGAGTGCTGTCCGTTTATTAAAATTGATTTCAACACATTGCCCTCATTGAATTGTATATGGTGAGGTGAGCATCATCAAAAAATAAAAATCTCAAAAATATTTCATCATCATCATCATCATCATTTCAGCCGAAAGATATCCACTGCTGGACATAGGCCTCCCCCAAGCATATGTATGTTGGGGGGATATGCCATAATCGCCACGCTTGGCAGGCTGGTTGGCGATCGCAGTTGGTTGGTTAAATACTCAGAGAACGCTGCTGCCCATCCTCTGGTGAATCCCTTAGTCGCCTTTTACGACACCCATGAGAAGAGATAAGGGTGGTGCAATTCTTTACGTCCGGCACCACACGGAACAAAAATATTTATTTATCTTTTATTCATAACTTCCATAGGCTAGGCTTTAATGTAACTTTAGCAATGTCCTCTCATTACAATCGGTTCCGAGATTTAGTCGTGAAAAGGTAACAAACAAACAGACAGAGTTACTTTCGCATATAATATTAAGTGTGGATTAATATCTTTTCATGAATATCAGATGCTGTCTGTAGCTTTAAAGCAGAACAATATTCTACTTTTAACAACTCACGGTATCAGAAACGTTGTGTAAGACAGCGACACACTTCATCATCTCCCTGTGCGCCCGTGTGAATCGGTAAATGACGTCTGGGTGCATTAGGATGTTCAGACTTCGTTTGATGATCAGCTCCAGACAACGGTTGAAGGCTTCGTAGTACTCCTTGGTCACCAAGCTTTCAGATATTTTTGACACTCCAAGAGCAGTTTCTGGTGGATTTTTTTTAATAAGAATGATATTTTTCAATTACCGTTTGGCATAATATGAACAATAATACTCTCGAGAACTTTGATTCAGATCCTAGAAATAATTATTTTGGGGTACCGCAGGGAAGTATCTTAGGGCCTCTGTTTTTTCTGATTTAGGTTAATGATCTTCCTAAAGCAGTGTGTCGACATGATTGTATACTGTTTGCAGATGATACCTCAGTGATTATAAAATATAACAATGAAGAAACTTACGAAACAGATATAAACACTACATTGCATGACATAATTAAATGGCTAGATTCAAATTCCTTAAAAATTAACTTGGAAAAAACAAAAATAATTAATTCTAAAACACATAAAAGCAAACATAAACATTTCAACATCTCGTATGATAACCAACTGGTCAATCAGACGCACAGCACAACTTTTTTAGGTATTGTGATCGACGAGCACATGAGATGGAAAGAACATATTGACAATGTGTATAAAAAAATTAACAAGTTTGTGTTTGCTTTAAAGAAAATCTAAGAAACTTCTTCCAGACATGCTTCATTGATGGTGTACCATGCTTACGTTTCTTCTGTAATTAGGTATGGTATAGTTGTATGGGGGTATTCACCAGAAATAATGAGGGTGTTCATAGCACAAAAGAAATGTCTACGTGCAATATTTAATATGAAATGGTCTGAATCATGTAGACCAATTTTCAAATCTCAAAACCTTTTAACCGTTCCTAGCACAGAAATAGATAGAATGGCCATGTGGGCAGGGCGCGCGTGGCAGCACCATGCACCATAGTGCAGGATATTTGAAAGCCTTTCTCAGCACGCCTTATAACTTGTTTCTATAAATACTGTAACAAAAACCCCGAAAAATGTCTTATTGTCCTGTTTCTAACTGCAGAAACAAAAGCTGTAAAGAACATTTGATTAAAATTAACTTTAAAAAAATAATGACGTCAAAATGTAGGGCGTAGTTTGTTCGGAAAGTTGCCACGCATGAATCGCAAGTATAATTGTGATTACAACCATTCTATCTATTTCTGTGGTTCCTAGCATATACATTTATGAGGTAGCCAAATTTGTGAGGCGTAATACACATCTATTTGAAAGCAAAAATAATACAAACAAACGCAAAGTTACACACTCATATTTAAAATTGCCTGTACCTAGACTAGAAATGTTTAGACATAGCTGCGTATACATGGCACCACTTGTATATAACTCGTGCCCAAAGACTATTATCGACTTACCCTATAGTAAGTTCTGTGTATCACTACGTAAATGGCTAGTTCAAGAGAGTTTTTATTCAATCAACGAATTTCTAAAAAAAATCTCTTCCGAATCATTTCACTTTGCAAATGCATTATAAATTTTGCTTTTGTGAGTGTTTGTGTGTTATATAATTTAAGATAATTGTGTTTTGTTATTGTTTGCGAAGTTAATATTATTATGTCAATAGATTCCTAATTTAAAAAATAATATTTACCTTTTAATTTGTGACATTGACATTCACCTTAAAATTGTTGACTTTTACTGCATATTAATTAATTGTATTCTATTTTTAGGGGCAAAATGTGACTTTATACTTAATGTTATGCCATTTGTATTTGATTTGTAACCTTGACACACACCGTAATATTTTTATTGTATATTAATAAGTAACTTCCTCAACTTTCCGGTTTGCATGCTATTTTAGTGTGGCAAAATGTGCCTGTTCTATAAATTTAAATGTAACCATCTACTGTATATACCACATTTTATGCAAATAAAGATATAATAATAATAACAAATTTCATGCTCCAGAGTCACTACAATGCTAAGATTAGGAGAAAAGCAAGTTCATAAAAACACAAAATGAAATTGAATAAATACGAAAATGATTTTCCGAACACACTTACGGCAAATAGTATCCAGTGTGGTATAAGCCAGGTACTTATGTATGATATCAAATGGTTCCTTCCCCACTTCTGTCTTCAGATTCTCGACTAGCTTGTGCGCTTGCGCATTGAACACGCCGAGGTACCCGTCTACTACTGAGCTGGTAAATGTACCTGATAACTTCTTTATGTTATGTTTCCAAACGTAACCTGTAGGTAATTAAACGATGTCAATGTCAATATTTTTGTAGTAGTAGAGCTCCTTTGTGAAAGAGCTCGTTCGGGGAAGTACTACCACCGTAGTCACCGTATCTACTTCTGCCGCCAAAGAGCAATGCTTGCATTGCTGTGTTTCGATGCAAAAGGTACGGGTGCCGGTGTAATTACAATCACATGAGACTTTCCATCTTCATGTCTCAATTTGGCAAACCGACTCGTAATAACATTAATTCAATTCAATTTTATTTTATTTATTTGCTAATACGGGTACAAAATGCTGTATAAAATAGTAGTTAATCATCGCCATATTATATAAATATATTTATTCAAGTACAAGTACCTACCATGACACTCATTATTGTTACTAATAGACTACTTATTAGTACATCACATATATTTAAAATGTTTAAATATTACAAATATTTTGCATTTATGAGATCGCTACCGCAAAGCCACGGGTCCAGCTGAAACCTTGCAGCAGTGATTCAAAAATGCACAATCTAACCTGCTAGCCAACATCCTCAGGATGCTGTTGGGGCTGGCCCATACCCTACGGACCAGGGATGTGCATCGCTTCCGCATGACCGTATAAAAGCAGTCAGAATAAGCATCCGCAAACATCCCTGACGCGCTACAATATCGGGGCAGCCCCAGCAGCACCCTGAATGCTTTGATTGTAATATTTTCTTAAAAAAATATTATTACTAGCATAACTGTGAAATATTAAAGATATTACCTGCAACTATTTATTACACAGAAAAACATATGAATAAGTTAATTTTTATTATCAAGAAACTCTGTAACACTGTAATATGCTATTTCTTTAAGTAATTAAAGCAACAGCCACAACCTAAGCTGCAATTGCTATGGGCAAGGGTAGTTTGTTACGACATCCAATAACTTGAAAAAAAAAATGCAATCGGAACAGTCTTCTTCTATCGTGTCGACATGAGACATAATATAACAGCTCATGTTGTGGGGAAAAGATTAGCCAGTCAGCAGGTTGGTAGCGGGGCTGACTGCCCAGGGAGAATAAATAATAATAATATTTATATTTATTCTGCACCGAAATTCTTAGTTCAGGGGTGGAAATTGTGAACATAATGGGCATGCAGGAAAATCCTTATAGTATTCCGCGCACACCAGTCAGGAAGGTGCGATCGATGTTGAGGCCACACAGGGAGAAGGGGCTTACCTGATAGTGGCAAGCCGGAACCTGTCGGGCTGATTGTCGGATGCAAAGCATTTCCCACGCCTCCGGCCAAAGTTAGGTAGAGGAACACCGTGGTGGTTTTAGTTGGTAAGAGCCCAAAACTAGCTCCACCTTCCGCAGGCGGAGTGCGTCCATGGGGATTTCAACACGAAAAAAAGGAGACGTTACCTAAACTATTCATGTCTTCTTCTTCCGTGTTGTTCTATCAAGGAATAAGGACAATTACTCTGTTAAATTAATGTTTACCAGGCGCAGTGACCAGTCCGTCTCCGAGCCACACCCTGCCGAAGCTGTAGTAGTATGGCTTCTCTACGAACGCGTTGGTGATCGTCTTCACGTCGTCTGGGTCTTGAGTCACTACAAGAGATGACAATGTGATGAATTGTATTAGTTAGGTACACATGTCGTAGGATAATAGGAAAAATCGTATCTTTGCGAAAATCCTAGGAAGATTACAAAAAACCGGATAATAGGAATCTAAGAGAAACTACCGCATGCATCCGAGCTGTTTTCAGGATCATTGCGAAAATCCCAGTTTGTTTAGGACGATTGGAAACTTGAACGCTGATTGGCTAAAATGGCTAATCTAAGAATCGATTTATAACATCTTCATTTTGGTTGGTCAAAACATGGCTCGGAAGACGAAGGAATGTAGCCGTAAGCCAATCAGTGCATCCATTAGTGCATAACGTTAATAACAGCCAATCAGCGCTCATTACGTGAGTTGTTATTCGTGACTAAGATAAGCCGGATTTTTGCAATGATCCAAAAAATTGCTCGCATAATAACGAAAAACTTTCTTACGGCCAAAATTAATATCCAATCTATCCATGATTTGCCCTACTATAGATAGGAATTTGACATAAACTCCATACAAAATATGTCAAATTTCTATCTCTAGTAGGGTAAATCGTGGATAGATTGGATATTAAGTTTGGCCGTTAGACTCCAACTATCCGATCCATTGCAATCATCCTAGGATTTTTGAAAAGATCCGATTTTTTGATTATCCTACGACACATACATACTGTTCTAAGCCGCTTTTGGCCACGGTCCACGGTGAAAACTGGTCATGTGTAAACTACACTGTCTTGCACAATTAGTGTACCATGCCAGTATTTTACAATCCTGATGAGTTTCGTTGGTTAGGTAATTATTCTAAATGTCTATGATTTTTACCCGACTGCGCCAGAAGGAGGGTGTATGTATGTAAGTAATTACCCGACTGCGCCAGGAGGGTTATGTTTTTCGAGTGTATGTATGTAGGTATGTATATAAGTATGTATATATGTATATTTCTTTGGCACGCTCTGTAGCCTCAACGGCTTGATGGATTTTAGCTTGAGAGGTATCGTTGGATTCGTCTTAATTGTGAGAGTGACACTGGGTATGTTAAAATTATAAAAATTAAAATGTCCGCTTTTTGGCGCCAAATTAGGTCTACAATTTTTTTTTTTTCCCTCAAAACCTATCGAGTGGGATATCAAAATAAAGGGTTTTATAAATGCTTTACAAAAATATATGTAACTTATATGTTTAAATGTAGTTTGAAATTAGAAAAGCTACAAAATATTCAACGTTAAAAATTAATTATACAACGTGTATCAGAAATGCGTGGTCATATTTAAAGAGCTTATTCAGGGAATAGCATAGGACAACTCTTACTATGGAACCAACCCTGAAATCGCGAATAAAAAATCTGCTGTTCCTTACTAAATCATCGATGTCGCTCGACAAAATGTTAGGATCAGCCGATTTTTTTTTCGCGATTTCGGGGTTGGTCCCATAGTAAAAGTTGTTCGATAGCATCCCCTGAATAAGCTCTTTAAATATGACCACGCATTTCTGATACACGTTGTATATTTAAGTGTGACTTTAAAAATAACATTAATAGCGCGATAAAAAATGACAGAACTAAAATTTTTTAAATAAATTAGTCAATTAACAAAACCAAAAAACCCGACTGCGTGTAAATATCACTGAAAGATGTAAACAAGACTTGTGTAGGCACATGTATATGTTGTGGGCGGACACCCTGACGCCGGGCAATGTCACGCTGCTGCGTAGGCCGCAGCGTGCGATGGCCATCAGGGTTATTCGAGGATATCGTACGGTCTTTTTTGAGGCGGCGAGCCTTCTAGCCGGATCAATGCCCTGGGATCTGGAGGCGAGGGACCTTGCGCTGAGGTATCATCAGCGTGAGGACCCACCTGATCTGAGCGAGGTCCGCCAGATCCTAGTGGCTGAATGGGAGGAGCGACTTGCGTACCCCAGCGCAGGGCACGCTGCAATAGCGGCGGTAAGGCCCGTCATGGAGGAGTGGCTGGAGAGGGGCTATGGCGCCCTCAACTACGGGCGCCGGCAGGGTGGTGCCAGGGGGTGCACTTGCACCCCTTGGGAATCTCGGGATCAACAGGAATTATTGAAATAAAAAGCCGTCCGTTGGAAATCATTTTTTTATTCACAATAATTAGTAGGCAGTAATTACACAATTCTCATTTAAAAAGCAACTGCAGCCGGCGGAGTCTTTGACCGAACTTAGTTTTCTATAAAGTTATCTTTATTGTCCTTGGTTATCTTGCCTCGGTGGACACTTAACAAGCATAATCCAGACAGTCGCTCGTCACCTGTTGTGGACCTATTCCAAGTTTTAACTCTTCTCAGTGTGCTAAAAGATCTTTCTATTGTGCACGTTGTGACGGATAGACTAAGGCCAATCTTGATCGCTGCTACCGAAGGAAAGAAATCTTTTGCCTCGTCGATGTAGTCTATCAGATGTTTTTCATATCGATCAACTCCACTGATATCATTTGCCGCTGGCTGTGGATATTTCCACATTTCTAAAATTTCTAAAATTTGTGATGGTCAAAGCAGTGCGCAGTTGGTAACCTCTAACTTTTGTCTTAGAATTAGTGGCTTGATCTTCTGAGAGGTATGTAATGCTTCTACAATTTTGGTGACATTTTGAGCGAAAATTCGAATACTTTTGTACTTTGCAGACCATCTGGTTTCGCAAAACAAGGGAATATTTGGAAATATTTTTCGCCGTAAAATGCTCTCTCTAAATAAAGTTATAGCTTCCTTAATCATTCCAGCAGTATTTCTTATTTCACTCAAATTATTTAAATCATTGACAACAAGATTTAATATGTGACTAGCACAGTGGAAATACTTTGCTTTGGGATATTTATCATTAATTATTTTCTGAACTCCACCAACATGTCCAGCCACTATGGAGCAACCATTATACCCTTGCCCAACCATTTTGTTGAGATCTAAACCACATGCTGTAAAAAAAGATATTATAACTTTAGAAATCGATGCAGCATCTAATTTTTGAAGTGGTCTGTACCCCAAAAATTCTTTAAGTATTATGTAACTGTGTTTCGTTTGGTCAAACTTGACGTATCTTATGCCCATTGAAAGCTGTTCAGTCCCGCTTATAACCGCTGTCTCGTCAGCCAAGATTGAAAAGTATTTCGCTTCTTTTGCTTCATCAGTAATGGTTTCACGAAGAACATCAGCACAGGTTTCAATAATTTCGTTTTGTACTTGATGGGATACATAAAGGGCATTTTTCGAACCAGTTGCAAAGTGTTCTTTTAAAACCGTATCTCCTACCTCAACTCGGAAATGTAGTAAGTCTTTGAAAACTGACCCATCTTCTGTTTTTCCTCGAAGGGGTAAATCATGCGTAGCACAAAATAAGACCGAAGATATAATGGGTTGAAGTTTTTTTCTGTTTTCTGAAATTTCCCTGTGATATTCAGTATCAATCTGTTCATAAACGTCTTTCTTTTTTCTTTGTTGTATGATTTCCAGATTTTTTTTAGAACGTATAACCGATTCACGATGCCACTGGCTATTTGCATGAGATTTCGCACACTCATTAAATTTTTAATATTTTTTGCATGGCCGAACGATAAATGGCCCCTGAGTACTGCCTCGATGAATTTGTGCGGGAAATAATACACATGTACGGCAAAGTGGTCCTTTAGCCTGAGCAGAATAGGCTAACCAAGGGTATGCTGTGAGCCACTCGTGGTGAAATGCACGTTGTTGTGTTTGGTTTTTATGATCGATGTCCTGCTTGAAATCATACTCTTGCGGAGGTTTCCACGGTGTTTCGAGCACTTTAAACCGTATTTCATCACTGATTCTAACGTACCTACGTTAGAATCCAGATATAAACCCACACCATAAATATTAACTGAAGTTTGTTATGTTGTTAATTCAGTTTTACTAGTACTTTGCTGTGCCAAAGTACTTGGACAATCTTTAGCATTAAACTGTTCATTTTCAATCTTTTTTTCTCTTGCACAAAAATCGCCTTATGTCACTCATATTTTATAACAAAATTATAATTATTTTTACTTTAAAAATAAAGAAAAGAAACACGTTAGCTCACTTGTCACTGCTTGCTTGCACTGATTAATTAATTAGGGCGCGCACTGACACTGACTAATTAGCTCGCTCTTGCACATGTAATCAAGCAATCATTCTTGAATTATTGGACTGTATGAATTATCTATATATTTTCAAAATTAAAATACGGCAACACTATAACAACACTAAAAACACTAATCTATGGAAACGAATATGGCGGGAACTATTAATTTTTCAAACGAACGCACTGTGCACTGAAGATAACTAAGTCACTACTCGCGATTTGTTCACTCGGAACGAACTGTTCGAACTTCAATCGAAAACTGACTGACCCGGAACGCGACCTAGCCCCCTTTTAAATCAAAATGTAAGGAAGGTTCCAGATTCCCCATAGACTTATCATCTAAGAGATTCCCAAACGTTCTCGAACGTAGCTCTGTCCCTGTCATCTATAATCTACGTCTCTTTCACATTTATGATCTTTCTAGTTCATTCGCGATTGACTTTAACAAGAGTCTGTCTCTTTCGCACTGCTTAGAAACTGTATTGCGCTTTCTCTGTTAAGTTCATCCCATTTATGCTGGTGCTATCTGGTGTGGAGTGGCGGTACTTTAAAGGGTGCGTTCAGAGAAGTAATGGAAATCAATTAATATCGATCCCGGTACTCCTGGCCCACCAACATAAAATTTTTAAATTTCGAGCGTCGTGAACAAATAGGTGTGAGCCGTGACGACTGGGTACCTATAAAATAAATTCATAATGAATAGTCAGAAATTTGTAAATGTCTCGAACATTCCGACTAAAATTTCATCTTTTTATTAACAATCATATACGGCAAAGATTGTAAGAAAACTAAAATCTGCACCACCTGGAAATTATTTCTGCCGGCGCCCATGCTACCGGCTGACGCAGATACTCTCGGGGCACGGTTGCTTCGGGAAGTATCTGTGTCGCATAGGCCGGGAGCCGACTCCCGAGTGTCATCACTGCGGGAGCTGCCTTGAAGACACGGCGCAGCACACACTGGCGGAATGCCCAGCTTGGGCCACGCAGCGCCGTGACCTTATCACTGCAGTAGGCGGCAGCGATCTCTCGCTTCCGGCCGTTGTTTTGGCTATGGTCGGGAGCGAGAACGCTTGGGAGGGCGTCGTCTCCTTTTGCGAGGAGGTGATGCTCGCTAAGGAGGCGGCGGAGAGGGTTTGAGAGGCAACGACCTCTCTCCCCACCCGCAGGAGACGGCCCGGGCATCGCAGGAGGGCGTACGCCGACCTCCAGCCACCCTAGGAGTGGGCCTGCGGGCGGCGGACTCGGGGTAGCCCGCCGCCCGATCAGTCAAGGCCCGTGGTGGTGGCGCGTCGTGTTCCGCGCGCGCCAGTCAAGAGAAGGGTGAAGGGGCTCGTCTACTAGTGGCGAGCCGGGACCTGCCGGGGATGGTTGGACGACTATAAGTTTCCCACGCCCCCGGCCAATGGTTGGAAGAGGAACACCGTGGTGGTTTTAGTCGGTAAGAGTCCGACACTGGCTCCACCTTCCCCGGGCGGAGTGCGTCCATGAGGATTTACCCACGTAAAAAAAAAAAAGGCACATGTATATGTGAAAGTATCAAATCAACACGCAGGCGGAGGCTACCTATGAACTACTTATGTACCTAATTCATGATCAAAAACATACGCAGCCTCCGACTGTGTGTTGATTTGACACTTCCACATATACCTACATGTGCCTACACAAGTTTTGTTTACGTCTTTTCAGTGATATTTACACGCAGTTGGATTTTTTGGTTTTGTTAATTAACTAATTATCCGATATTTGGACGATACTTTTGGTGATATGGTACAAAAAAGTTAAAAAAACTCACCGAGAATAGAGCAGGGTCCCAGCCAAATAACGAAAGGTGACATCGTTTTCTCACATATTTCAGATATTCTGTTTAAATGAAGGAACACTACTGCAAAATAAACATTATAACTGGTTGTAGTAACAGGCTGACTAGTTGAACGAGGGACTTATTGAAGGAAGATATTTTGTACTTGATTCTCATTCCAAATACGTAAAAAAATGCATAACATAACATAAAATAACATAACATAACCTAACCAGCACATTACTGTCCCACTGCTGGGCACGGACTTCTTCTCAGTACGAGAAGGCTAAGGCCTTTGTCCACCACGCTGGCCTAGTGCGGGTTGGCGGACTACACACACCATTGAGAACTGTATGGATGGAGCACTCTCATGTGTGCAGGTTTCCGTGGCTGAGCATTTGCGCTGTGCAATGGGTTTTATGTTCGATTCCTATGGAACAAATTTATTTTTATTTTTAAGGGCGCGCAGTATGTGAATGGCCTTGCTCGAATGGGCGTTGCCGATCAGAATGATGCAAAGGGAGCGCGGGGACACTTCATAATAACATCGCGCCGCGCGTGACCGCGCCGCCGCTCGCCTGCGAGTTCGAATGAAAAAGTTTTAGCCGGCAAGTAACTTGTAGATTTTTACAATATGCACGGTTATTTTGGGATGTCTCGTAACAGTACACGTAGTCTAGTGATTTAGGTGTCGACTTCGGGTCTGTACAGTCTGAGATCGATCCCCAGTAAAGTACATTTCTTTTAGAATTTATATTTTTGCATTTTTTTAATTAGTAATAAGTTATATTACCTACTTAAGTTTGTAAATAATGAAAACATATTTGCAATCAAATATACACGAAATACAATTATTGAAGTGAAACTTCTATACAAGGTGTTGATCTGTAATCGTGCCATATTTCTAGATCTGATGATAAATAATGTGCTTAGTCACCTAAAAATACTTAAAAAATTCTACGATTATTTAATACCTACATTTTCACTCAGAAACATAGTGAGGGTTCGAGAATAAATCCCGAACGACTCGGAAAATAAGTCATCGGCGGCATTGTCAAAGGGTGGAAATACCTGCAAATCGTTTTGGTGGTGTCACACGCATCGTTTTTGTGTCGCACGTGACACACGGAGGGAATTTGTTTGTTTACTAATAGGTATTTAACAACAAAATGATTTTTTTGGTATTGATTTTTTTACTGATTCGTGTTCAGTATCAGTGGTATAGTCACCTCCTTTAATATGGCACGAATGCAAAGCAACATGTTGTATAGACGAGGGGTATTAGGAATTTTTAGTCACGAAAAAGCGTTACGGCCGCATGGAGGGGGTAGACAATATATATATCGCTTGGCGAAAGACGGCAGCGGCGGAGGGACAGATAGGCTGATGATGATGATGGTGGCGATGATGGTGATGATGATGATGATGACGATAATGATGATGATGATGATGACGATTATACGATGACGGTGACGGTGATAATGATGGTGATGATGACGATGATGGTAGTGGTGGTGATTATGGCTTTGACGATGATGATAACGATCAGTCGCCGTCACCGGTGGCGACGGTGACTGTGACGATGACGATGAAGATGACGATTATGATGATGATGATGACGATGATGATGGTCATTATGGCATTGAAGATGGTGATGATTATGATGGTGATGATGTGATGATGATGATGATGACGATGAGTCGCCGTCACCGACGGCGACGGTAACTGTGACGATGATGGTAATGATGATGATGATGATGATAATGACGATGACGATGATGATGACGAGACGATGATGACGATGGCGATTACGATGACGAGACGATGATGACGATGACGATTACGATGACGATAATGATGACAATGATGATGACGAGACGATGATTGCGATGACGATGATGACGATGGCGATGATGATGACGATGAGGATTATGATGATGCTGACGATGACGATGACGATTATGACGATGACGATGATGATGACGATGATCAGTATGATGATGATGACGGTGATGATGATGATGATGATGATGGTGATGATGATGGTGATGGTGAAACTTCTATACACGCTGAAATTTGAATCGTTTATTTCCCGAAAAGGGATCATTGTACTCATCATTATGAACGAGAATCGCGAAAAAATGTGTTTAAAAACAAAAACAAAAAAATGCTTTCATTAAAATGTACCTAACCTAACCAAAACATAGTTTGCAGTAAACCTGCGAAAAAAAACTAAATTTATGCTGGGCTGGGACACATAGTAAAAGTGAAACTTCAACGGACAAGTGGAAAAACGAATCGCAACGAACAAGTGAAGTAACGAATGGCAACTGACACGGTTATTTTGGGATGTCTCGTAACAGTACACGTAGTCTAGTGATTTAGGTGTCGACTTCGGGTCTGTACAGTCTGAGATCGATCCCCAGTAAAGTACATTTCTTTTAGAATTTATATTTTTGCATTTTTTTAATTAGTAATAAGTTATATTACCTACTTAAGTTTGTAAATAATGAAAACATATTTGCAATCAAATATACACGAAATACAATTATTGAAGTGAAACTTCTATACAAGGTGTTGATCTGTAATCGTGCCATATTTCTAGATCTGATGATAAATAATGTGCTTAGTCACCTAAAAATACTTAAAAAATTCTACGATTATTTAATACCTAAATTTTCACTCAGAAACATAGTGAGGGTTCGAGAATAAATCCCGAACGACTCGGAAAATAAGTCATCGGCGGCATTGTCAAAGGGTGGAAATACCTGCAAATCGTTTTGGTGGTGTCACACGCATCGTTTTTGTGTCGCACGTGACACACGGAGGGAATTTGTTTGTTTACTAATAGGTATTTAACAACAAAATCATTTTTTTGGTATTGATTTTTTTACTGATTCGTGTTCAGTATCAGTGGTATAGTCACCTCCTTTAATATGGCACGAATGCAAAGCAACATGTTGTATAGACGAGGGGTATTAGGAATTTTTAGTCACGAAAAAGCGTTACGGCCGCATGGAGGGGGTAGACAATATATATATCGCTTGGCGAAAGACGGCAGCGGCGGAGGGACAGATAGGCTGATGATGATGATGGTGGCGATGATGGTGATGATGATGATGATGACGATAATGATGATGATGATGACGATTATACGATGACGGTGACGGTGATAATGATGGTGATGATGACGATGATGGTGGTGGTGGTGATTATGGCTTTGACGATGATGATAACGAACAGTCGCCGTCACCGGTGGCGACGGTGACTGTGACGATGACGATGAAGATGACGATTATGATGATGATGATGACGATGATGATGGTCATTATGGCATTGAAGATAGTGATGATTATGATGGTGATGATGTGATGATGATGATGATGACGATGAGTCGCCGTCACCGACGGCGACGGTAACTGTGACGATGATGGTAATGATGATGATGATGATGATAATGACGATGACGATGATGATGACGAGACGATGATGACGATGGCGATTACGATGACGAGACGATGATGACGATGACGATTACGATGACGATAATGATGACAATGATGATGACGAGACGATGATGACGATGGCGATTGCGATGACGATGATGACGATGGCGATGATGATGACGATGAGGATTATGATGATGCTGACGATGACGATGACGATTATGACGATGACGATGATGATGACGATGATCAGTATGATGATGATGACGGTGATGATGATGATGATGATGATGATGGTGATGATGATGGTGATGGTGAAACTTCTATACACGCTGAAATTTGAATCGTTTATTTCCCGAAAAGGGATCATTGTACTCATCATTATGAACGAGAATCGCGAAAAAATGTGTTTAAAAACAAAAACAAAAAAATGCTTTCATTAAAATGTACCTAACCTAACCAAAACATAGTTTGCAGTAAACCTGCGAAAAAAAACTAAATTTATGCTGGGCTGGGACACATAGTAAAAGTGAAACTTCAACGGACAAGTGGAAAAACGAATCGCAACGAACAAGTGAAGTAACGAATGGCAACTGACACGGTTATTTTGGGATGTCTCGTAACAGTACACGTAGTCTAGTGATTTAGGTGTCGACTTCGGGTCTGTACAGTCTGAGATCGATCCCCAGTAAAGTACATTTCTTTTAGAATTTATATTTTTGCATTTTTTTAATTAGTAATAAGTTATATTACCTACTTAAGTTTGTAAATAATGAAAACATATTTGCAATCAAATATACACGAAATACAATTATTGAAGTGAAACTTCTATACAAGGTGTTGATCTGTAATCGTGCCATATTTCTAGATCTGATGATAAATAATGTGCTTAGTCACCTAAAAATACTTAAAAAATTCTACGATTATTTAATACCTAAATTTTCACTCAGAAACATAGTGAGGGTTCGAGAATAAATCCCGAACGACTCGGAAAATAAGTCATCGGCGGCATTGTCAAAGGGTGGAAATACCTGCAAATCGTTTTGGTGGTGTCACACGCATCGTTTTTGTGTCGCACGTGACACACGGAGGGAATTTGTTTGTTTACTAATAGGTATTTAACAACAAAATCATTTTTTTGGTATTGATTTTTTTACTGATTCGTGTTCAGTATCAGTGGTATAGTCACCTCCTTTAATATGGCACGAATGCAAAGCAACATGTTGTATAGATGAGGGGTATTAGGAATTTTTAGTCACGAAAAAGCGTTACGGCCGCATGGAGGGGGTAGACAATATATATATCGCTTGGCGAAAGACGGCAGCGGCGGAGGGACAGATAGGCTGATGATGATGATGGTGGCGATGATGGTGATGATGATGATGATGACGATAATGATGATGATGATGATGACGATTATACGATGACGGTGACGGTGATAATGATGGTGATGATGACGATGATGGTGGTGGTGGTGATTATGGCTTTGACGATGATGATAACGATCAGTCGCCGTCACCGGTGGCGACGGTGACTGTGACGATGACGATGAAGATGACGATTATGATGATGATGATGACGATGATGATGGTCATTATGGCATTGAAGATGGTGATGATTATGATGGTGATGATGTGATGATGATGATGACGATGAGTCGCCGTCACCGACGGCGACGGTAACTGTGACGATGATGGTAATGATGATGATGATGATGATAATGACGATGACGATGATGATGACGAGACGATGATGACGATGGCGATTACGATGACGAGACGATGATGACGATGACGATTACGATGACGATAATGATGACAATGATGATGACGAGACGATGATGACGATGGCGATTGCGATGACGATGATGACGATGGCGATGATGATGACGATGAGGATTATGATGATGCTGACGATGACGATGACGATTATGACGATGACGATGATGATGACGATGATCAGTATGATGATGATGACGGTGATGATGATGATGATGATGATGGTGATGATGATGGTGATGGTGAAACTTCTATACACGCTGAAATTTGAATCGTTTATTTCCCGAAAAGGGATCATTGTACTCATCATTATGAACGAGAATCGCGAAAAAATGTGTTTAAAAACAAAAACAAAAAAAATGCTTTCATTAAAATGTACCTAACCTAACCAAAACATAGTTTGCAGTAAACCTGCGAAAAAAAACTAAATTTATGCTGGGCTGGGACACATAGTAAAAGTGAAACTTCAACGGACAAGTGGAAAAACGAATCGCAATGGACAAGTGGAATAACGAATGGCAACTGACAAGTGGAAAAATGAATCGCAACAAAATTTTAAGTTGAAGTTTACGGGCAGGTTTTCAAATTGAATACGTACATCAACAATCTGCCCGTAAAACTTCAACTTAAAATTTTGTTGCAATTAGTATTTCCACTTGTCAGTTGCCATTCGTTACTTCACTTGTTCGTTGCGATTCGTTTTTCCACTTGTCCGTTGAAGTTTCACTTCTACTATGTGTCCCGTCTAGGGCATGCAATTCGAGTGTTCGAGTATTCGTTTAATTCGAGTATTCGCCTTTTTTACTATTCGAATAATAAGAGCTTAGGTATTCGAGTTTTTCGAGTTTTCCGAATAACAGCTAGAAATAAAATATTCGAACGCAATTGAATGTTTCGAAGCACGCCATTACGTAAATTAACAAAACGAATCATGTGATTTGCCTAACTTCATATAACCAGGCTGTTTTTGAAACGATTTTGTACATGAACCAAGATGTTTTATTCGGAATCGGAAGATACAAACGATGACGATGAAGATAATGTGCCGGAGCAAGTCGATAAGAGCGACAAAGATGAGGGAACATAGTAAAGAAACAACATTAGGGATCCCTCATCCCCCTCTGCGCAGTTGGATTGACTCCTGTTTTGAGTCTTGGTGGACTGGACTGGACTAGAGTACCACCCAGTCCAATCCGATCCAGTCCGGAACAGTCTTAATAGCAGCGTTGTACATGCATCTAAGCATCTCTATGTACAGTTTTTCGATGTGACATCGTTGAAGAGCATCCATAACTGCCCAAGTTTCGATGGAGTCGAAGGCCTTCTCGTATTCCACAAATGCCGTACACAGCGGTTGACTGTACTCTTCAGTCTTCTGTGTAGTATTTTCGAAACTCAGCTTGCTCTGGTGACCGGAATTTGTCGAGTGATTTGATGCCTCCAGTGTAGAGCCTTGTTGGATGATGGAATTAAACTAGAGCTTCTTCAGGACCGGAAGTTCGCCTGGTCTTAGGAGTTCAGTGGTAATTCTTCATCACCTGGAGCTGCTCGAGGGCCTCCCTTTATATCGTTCTGGTCACCGTCCGAAAGATCCTCGGTGTAATGGCACGTGTTGGTTGGACTCTTTGGTCGTCGTTGCTAGTTGCTACTGTTGCTAGAAACCGTTGGTCTTGTGGTTCTCGTGGGATAATGTCCATAGAAGTTTTCGACTTCGACGAGCATCTCAATCTATGAGATGGGTGACAATTTTGCCATCCGCGACTTTTAGTTTCATCAGAGCAAAAACTTTCGATCCCCTATTTTGATCAATCGCAACCTCAGTGGCGCGAGTATTGGAGCGACGGAGGTTGCATCGCATTAGCTTCCTAATCGTTAGGTTTAAAGACCTTTTTATCTGATGAAGAACCCAGTGCTGATAACATCTCCCGTCTCTTCCTTATAAGATCGAGAGTCTCAGTCGTAATTTATTGTATACAGGGTGTCAGGGAAACGCTTCCGAAAACTTAGATAGGTGATAGTGCTGGTGATTACTGATACGAAACCACGAAAAAATTCTTTTTATAGATTTTTTCATATTTTTTTTAATTTTTAATAGTTTTATTTAATTAACTGTCCAAAGCTGGTTATGTATGAAAAATGCAAAAAAATATATATGAGAAAATCTAAAAAAAGAATCGCATTTTTTTTTTGTGGTTTTGTATCAGTAATCACCAGCACCTATCTTCGTTTTCGGAAGCGTTCCCCTTACACCCAGTATTGTATTGGTTTTCTCGTCAATATTAGTGTCGATTCTCTTGTTCACGAACTAAACTTATTTTAAACTATCGCTCTCTTTTTATCTGTTGAAGAACCCAGTGCTGATAACATCTCCCGTCTCTTCCTTATAAGATCGAGAGTCTCAGTCGTCATTTATTGTATATTGTATTGGTTTTCTCGTCAATATTGGTGTTGATTCTCTTGTTCACGAACTAAACTTATTTTAAACTTCCTTATAAGATCGAGAGTCTCAGTCGTAATTTATTGTATACTGTATTGGTTTTCTCGTCAATATTGGTGTCGATTCTCTTGTTCACGAACTAAACTTATTTAAAACTGTCGCTCTCTTTTTATCTGTTGAAGCACTGGGTGTGCTGATAACATCTCCCGTCTCTTCCTTATAAGATCGAGAGTCTCAGTCGTCATTTATTGTATATTGTATTGGTTTTCTCGTCAATATTGGTGTTGATTCTCTTGTTCACGAACTAAATTTATTTTAAACTATCGCTCTCTTTTACTAATAGTAGATACAAGAAAGGGATGGCAACAATTTTAGAACTGTCTCATTAGTTTACGTGTTACATTTCTTTGTATTTTAGTGGTCACGTTCCGAAATCACGACTAAACGCGTATAGAAATCCAAATTCCGAATAATTTGACAATTCTAAAAATTTTGCCATCCCTTTCTTGTATCTAATATTATTAAAAGAGAGCGATAGTTTAAAATAAGTTTATTTCGTGAACAAGAGAATCGACACCATTGCCATTGATTTTCAGGGAGTTGAATCGATTTTGAAGTTCCGATTGAAATGATTTAGAGCCCAAAACCAGTTTGGAGTGATGAAGGTCAAGAAGACGCTTTTTTGAGAGTTAAGTTTAAGAGTGCCTCGGATAAGCCGGTGATCGCTTCCGGTGTTGAACGTTGTTTTCACTTGAGGAAATTGTCATGGACGCACGGGGAAAGCGGAGTCTGAGTCTTACCGACAACCAGTGTTTCCTCTAAAGACCTTTGGCCGAGGCATGGGATAGGATTCGCCAAACACCCTTGACTGGTCGCGATCCACCATTAGTAAGCAAGCAGGGCTCGCCCGGGAGATGGGATTCCCCGTGCAGCCTTCCCAACGTCAGCCGCATCCTCCATTACTAGTTTTTAACGATTATTTATTTATTTTTCTTAAAAAATCTAACAAGTATTCGTAAAACTCGAAAAACTCGAATATATTCGAATAGTTGATTAACACTATTCGAAAAACTCGAACAGTAAAATCTAGCGAATATTGCATGCCCTAGCTGGGACACATAGTAGAAGTGAAACTTCAACGGACAAGTGGAAAAACGAATCTCAACGAACAAGTGGAAAAATGAATCGCAACAGACAAGTGGAAAAACGAATGGCAACTGACAAGTGGAAAAACGAATCGCAACAAAATTTTAACTTGAAGTTTTACGGGCAGATTGTTAATGTACTTATTCAATTTGAAAAGTAAAACTTTACTAAACAAGTAAAACACTTGTCCGTTGAAGTTTCACTTCTACTGTGTCCCAGCACACATTTCGTTTTTTTTTTTGCAGGTTTACTGCAAATTATGTTTTGGTTAGGTTAGGTCATTTTAATGAATGCATTTTTTATTAAAAAATATTTTATTTTATCAAACAAAAAAACTGAATTCAATCCGGTACCAATAAAACATGCATTTCGGACGACCCCTGTGTAGCCTTTCTCTCCCTCCGCCGCTATATATCGTCTACCCCCTCCACGCGGCCGTAACGGTTTTTGTGAGAGAAAAATCCTAATAGCCCCGTCTATACAACGTGTATCAGAAATGCGTGGTCATATTTGAAGAGCTTATTCAGGGCATGCTATCGAGCAACTTTTACTATGGGACCAACCCTGAAATCGCGAAAAAAATATCAGCTGATCCTCACATTTTGTCGAGCGACATCGATGATTTAGCAGGGAACAGCTGATATTTTTTTCGCGTTTTCAGGGTTGGTCCCATAATAAAAGTAGTTGTATGCTATGCCCTGAATGAGCTCTTAAAATATGACCACGCATGTCTGATACACGTTGTATAGAAGTTCACCATCATCATCATCACCATCATCATCATCATCATCACCACCACCATCATCACCATCATCCGAATCATCACCGTCATCGTAATCGTCATCATAATCAACATAGTCATTGTATCTTCATCGTCATAATCATCATCATATTCATCATCGTCATCGGCATAGTCATATTCATTATCATCATCATCATTATCATCGACATCGTCATCATCATCATAATCATCATCGTAATCGTCATTGTCATCATTGTCATCGTCATCTTCATCTTCATCGTCATCATCATCATCATCATCATCACCATCTACATCATCATCATTATCATCATAGTAATAGTCATCGTCATCATCAACATAAACATCATCATCAGCATAATCATCGTCATCATCATCATTATCATCATCATTGTCACAGTCATTGTCGCCGTCGGTGACGGCGTTCCATCATCATCACCATCATCAATGCCATCATCACCACCACCACCACCATCATCATCACCATCATTATCATCATCACCACCATCATAATCATCATCAGCGTCACCGTCATCGTATCATCTTCATCATCATCAACATCATTACCACCATCATCATCCATCATCAACATCATCAGCCTTTCTGTCCCTCCGCCGCTGCCGTCTCTCGCCAAGCGATTATTGTCTACCCCCTCCATGCGGCCGTAACGCTTTTTCGTGACTAAAAATTCCTAATAGAAGACAAGAAGAAGAAGAAGAAGAAGAAGCGAAGAGAAGAGAAGTAGAAGAGGCGTCTATATAGAAGTTTCACTTCAAAATATAAAAGCAGTGCCGCGAATAATTTAGTGAAGCCAAAAAAAACTCCTTCGTGTACAACCAGTGCTCACGTACGCACATGCACCTGAAACCGTGCTCACTCTCAGTACACATGTCGCGACATCGTCAAGTAAGCATCGCGAAAGCAAATATACTTCAATTGCATGGTGTGTACGTGAGCGCTGGTTGTACACGAAGGAGCATAGTTTTTTTGGCTTCACTATGATTGTTCACAGCATTACGTCTATATTCTTTACTGTCTGTGACTATGGGTAGCACTTCCTTACTTATGATGAAATAATCGTATTTACTTTTACAAAAGTAGCAATTATACTATGAAGTTTTAGGGATACACTTCTTAATTATTACGCACGCTATTTTTTATTATATAACAAACCTACATAAAAAAGTTATTAATACGTATTACACAATGTAAAAAGTAGTAACTATAAGTAGGCCATAGTCCATACAAATATTTATTCCATGCGGGAATCGAACCCGCCACCTATACGCTCAGCCGCTGCGCCATTCTAAATAAAATTATAATAAAAATCCTTCGTATTTTTCACACCGAAAATTATGAGAGAACGTAGTACAGGTCCGTATAGCACAGCGACACGTCCCGCTCTGACTAAAAGGGCGTGCGAGGGGATTTCAAGCCATTTGCGAGTATCGATTACGTAAAAAAATCGTTAAAAAATAATTAAGAAAGTAATTTGAAAAAGTAAGCCGAAGGTGCCCTCGGTATTGTATTTTTTTATATGCTGATAGCAATAAAAAAATCCTGTGATTGATAGTTTAGGAGAAAAAAACGCTTAAAATTTTAAACAGAGGTTACTTTGCGTATTTATTTCAGATATTTCAAATAATATTTTCAATTTTCTGAGCCGAAGAGGACCTGCATTATATGATGTAGATTAACATTTTTTTTTTTTGGATTTTTTACGATAAAGATTACGGAGGAAAAGTGACTTAAAAAACCGAAAAAAGCCCAATTCACGTATATCGCCGCCTTAACAGGTAACGTTTGAAAAGGAAGAAAGGTATTAGGTGCAACCTTTAACAGAATTGAGGCCTATAATTGGTTTGTAACATAAAATAGGTACAATTACTGTGACTTATAGTCAACACCATCAAATATTTAGGCCACATAATAATAGCCGACCTATTCGACCACGCTGATTAGAAAGACAGTGACGTGCCACCTCAAGTGCGTGGCATTATGCTAGCCAGGCGGTTCCGCTGTTGTAGCGACGTGTGTCGTGACACAGGCACAGTTGTTCAGTTCACTAGCTACTGCACCAGTGTCTAGCTAGACAGTCGAGCTATGGACTAACTACACGAAGGCCGCACTGAGACATGCGAGTGCATTATAATACTAGTAACAGACGATCGAACTTGGTACGGGCCGGACAGCGGATTTGGTCCGCTCCGTACCAAATGTGTCCGTCTAGCTAGAGAGTAGTCTGCCGACGTTATGTTTGCCGCTGGCCATGCTCCCTGTTGGCAGGCGTTGAGAAGCCGCTTGGCCGTACCTATATACCTCTCCACCAACTCCTTCGTGGCCATAAAGCGAGACTGAGACTTCAGCCCCCTACATCAAAGATGGCAGTCTTAACCTACGCCGATTATCTAAAATCGTAGCGTTAGCTATTTAGTAGCTACATATTATTATTTACTGTTTTTTTTGTATCTTTTGAAATTGTGTTTTGTTTCGGAAATAAACGATTTTAATTAATTGAGGAATAATAATATTATTATTTTTTTGGTGAAGGAAAACATCGTGAGGAAACCTGCACACCAGAGAGTGCTCCATACAGTTCTCGATGGTGTGTGTAGTCCACCAACCCGCACTAGGCCAGCGTGGTGGACTAAGGCCTTAGCCTTCTCATACTGAGAAGAGGCCCGTGCTCAGCAGTGGGACAGTAATGGGCTGGTTATGTTATGTTTATGTTAATATTATTAACACATAGATGTCGACTGTTTGTTTGTCCGCGTCTGCGTGTTCAAATTCACTCACGTAGGAAACCGCGTAATTATTCTAATGGTTCGTTTATGGGCACGCGGCGTGGTGCGTGGCGCGTCGGGCGATGCTTTGCGTGGAGAATTCAAAAGTATGGCCATAAATCATTCACGCAGAAGCGATTTTTTCTATGCAGCGTTGCACGCGGTGACACGCACGCAGTGGGCAACGCTGTGGTTTGTAGCGCGTGTGACACCACGGGCATCACTGCGGGCTCCATCGCTGGTATCGCCACGCTTTACGCGCCGCCTCTCCATGAACGGAGATTCGCGTTAAAGCCCCCGCAACGCGCCGCCCGACGCGCCGCATGTCCATAAATGAGCCCTAAGGCTACGTCCTACCACAGATAATATAATACTATACTAGTAGTCCTACGTAAGCGATTCCAAGCGAACGCGGTTTCGCGTCAATCCGATGCGACGATACGCGAATTCAATGCAACGTGGTGGCTTGCCCTACGTGCGCGCGAGTCATCCAGCACATTATATTATCTGTGTCCAACACCATCGCCACCACATCTAGTAGGCACTGTACATTTGTCAAAGTTCGCACGAAAATATCAAGCCAACTGATCGCGTTCGCTTTATTTTGTGCCGCGCTGCACCGCACCCCGCGTGCGTTTGGTTACGTAGGCCCATAGGCCACTTCAATAGGTATCGACTGTTTGTTGCTATTGTGTCGTAAACGCGTTCGCGTGTGTTCGCACGAATTCTCTCACATAGAAAGCCGCGTCACTTAGAACGCCGCGTATTTGCTCTAAGTTCATAGGTTACATTTTTAGCGGATTATATCCGCACGTGGTTTACCGCAGTGCGTGCCAGGCATAATACCACAGTTTAACAATATAAGGCCTACCCCGCACAGCGATTTTTATTCGCGCGATTTTTTTCGTGCTGTTTTTATTCGCGCACAAAATTTTAGGTACCCCGCACTGCGATTAAAATCCTCGCGATTTTCTTGAGTTCAATGTACTCTGTGGCCAGTTCTAAACAGTGCTCGGCTGAGACGCACGTGTAACCGGTGTAACGTGGACGACTTGTACCAAATGTTATGTATATAATTTGGCACAATATAGACGTTTTTATTTTATAAAAATTTTTTTTGCGATTTCAAGTTTGGTCCCATAGTAAAAGTTGTTCTTATGACCCTTTAAGAAGTTTTCAATAACACGTATGTCGATATCGTACTACACGGCAATACTATCGACATATAACGTGTTATTGAAAACCTCTTAAGGGGTCATTGTACTCAGCCATATGAACAAATTTTTTTCGCGATTTTAGGATTGATCCCATAGTAATAAAGTTAAAGATTTAAATTGTGGAAAGAAAAAATCGCTCACGAGCAGGATTCGAACCTGCGACTCCTGGCTCAGTACGCCAGTGCTTTAGCCACTAAGCTACCGTGAACACTGCTCGTGGTATCGAAATTATCCTCCACTATGGTACGTCTTTGGGTGACGTCAGCGATATCTTATTAAGAAACAGTGTTTCTTAACCGACTCGACTAACTTTGCATAATAAAAAAATTAGTAAGGGTAGGCATATCTATACGACTTTGAATTAACTGCAAAGTTAGTCAAACTGCAGTGTTCACGGTAGCTTAGTGGCTAAAGCACTGGCGTACTGAGCCAGGAGTCGCAGGTTCGAATCCTGCTCGTGAGCGATTTTTTCTTTCCACAATTTAAATCTTTAGATTTCGCTTTCGCATGCGTAAAAATGCGTTAAATAATAATAATAATAAAAATAAAAAAAAAGAAATTGGAGAAATTATTTCAAATTAATATTTATATTTAAATTAAACCATAATTATAACAAGAAAAAAGGTTCAATGGACTTCAAGGAACCATCCAAAGGTAATAAACAATAAAAAATATGAAGAATAAAAAGAAATATAATATAAGAAAATTCAGAAGACGACGCAATGACATCTGTCATGATATGAAACACAAAATATGGAAAACGACAACGAAACAATATTAGAATGTTGACTCGCGCCAAGACTAGAGAACAAACGACACGCCCAAGACCCCCGAGCTCGTCGCTCAGCTCCGCCTCGCAGCCGCCGGAACCCGCCTTACCAGTGAGTGCAGTGACACCGGCCGCTGCAGCCGCGTCGAGCTCGAGCGACGAGTATTACTCCCCGCCGTCGTCGCCGTCACCTGTACGTCGTCGGGGAGGAGTTCGGCCGCCAGCCAGCTTGGGACCTCGAGGCCGTCCGGCCCCGAACAGGGTCCTCGCTGCCGGTGGTAATGTGTTGCGCATGAGATGGACTCAGTCCATTAATGAAAATGTCATGCGCGCATATTATAGGGCTACAGAGGGGGGAACTAACCTCACTGCGTATCGTAGTAGGATGCTGACTCTGTTTCAGGAACTTGAACCAGTCATCAACGTCTCGGTGCAACGACTATCGGACCAGGTGCGGGTTATCCAACGCAACCATAGATTGGATGACGCCGCACTTGATAGGCTTCGCTTGGAAGTTCAGAACAGCCGTGTCACCTCCCTCCCGTCACAGACCGCGGTACAGTCACAAAACTCACAAGTTAATAATTTAATTCCACCGCGGTCCGATTGTGTTGATGGGCAAGAGGATGATGGGGCTGTTACTGTTACTAGCCAGTACAATGACCAACTGAGGAGTGCTTTGGAGCTTGCGATTCAGGAGTTTAGAACAACTGGACCCGAATTAAGGCCACGATTGCCACGTTTGCCCATGCATAGGAAAAATAGGGCACTGATGTGTGCCCTGGATTCGCTGCTTGATAGTTATTTTGAGAGCAGTGAAGATCTTGCCGATACGCACTCAATCCTGTACTGTGCAGCTGTTGCGGCCTGTCGTGTAGCAAATATCAAACTTATCAATAGCGAACAAGCTACACGACAAAGACCAGCCGTACCAGCCTGGCAGCGCAGGATTGAGCAGCGTATTGGGGGGAACAGGGCACTCATTGGTAAACTAATCTGCTTTAGGGAGGGCAATACTCGGCCAAGGGTGATGCGTTTTGTGAGGCGGGCATTTTCGGGGACTGATATCAGTCGTCCAGAATATATGTCCCGCGTCACAGAACGCATCGACTTCCTGAAGCAGAAAGTCTATGCATGGGCGAATCGTATTCGACGTTACAAATTACGTGCAGAACGGTATACCCTGAATCGCAAATTCCAAAGCGATGAAAGGTGGGTATATAGAGCTTGGGAGCGTCCTAACCAGTGTGTGAGTGATGGGAGCCTGCCCGATGATGAGGCTATGAATTCATTCTGGCGCAGCATCTGGTCGGTGCCTGTCACTCACGCTGAAGGGGATTGGATGCGGGACATCGAGCGAGCGTGTGAACAAATATCAGAAATGGGGACAATTACCATCAGTCCCCAAGATGTAACCAGTGCAGCCCATCCATTACCTAACTGGAAATCACCAGGGCCGGATGGGTTGCACAACTTCTGGATAAAATGGTTGCGCAGTTCACATGCTCGCTTGGCGTCCCAGTTCCAGTCTTCGTTAGAGTCTGGATCGCTCCCACAGTTCCTTACGACAGGAGTTACCCACCTGCTCCATAAATCAGGTAGTACCACGGAACCCAAGAATTATAGGCCGATCACATGTTTGCCGACGGTCTATAAACTTCTTACGTCCATTTTGAGAGCTAAAATTACTGTTCATATTGAAAGTAATTCGATAATGTCTGCCTCTCAAAATGGATGTAGGAGAGGGTCCCGCGGCACTAAGGAGCTACTCCTTATTGATATGGCCGTCAGCCAACAGGTACGTCGCTCGCGAAAGAGTCTGTCGACATGCTGGATAGACTACAAGAAGGCCTTTGACTCTGTGCCACATACATGGCTCATGAGGGTGCTGGAACTGTACAAAATAAATACAGTGCTACGCACCTTCTTGTTGTCATGTATGGGACAATGGAGAACGATCCTTCGATATCCAGGGTGCCGACAGATTCAGGGGAGCAATGAACCGGTTAGGATCGAGCGGGGGATATTTCAGGGTGATAGTTTGAGTCCACTTTGGTTTTGTTTAGCCCTGAACCCTCTAAGCACATTACTAGAGGGATCGGGACTGGGCTATCTGTTGCGGAGAGGAGGTCAGGTAGTATCTCACCTCCTCTACATGGATGACCTGAAACTCTTTGCCCCCAACAAGTTACGACTGATGGATTTGCTGAAGGTAACAGAAACTTTCAGTAATTCCATCAGGATGGAATTTGGTGTGGACAAATGTGCGGTCATGCATGTGAGGAGAGGGGGGATTATGGAATCCGAGGGACTACAACTTTCGGATTCCATACACCTAAGGTCACTCTCCGCAAACGATACCTACAAATACCTGGGTATGTCGGAGGGGTTAGGCATCAGCCAGGCTGACATGAAACAATTGTTGCGGGAGCGCTTCTTCGGCTGCCTGAAGAAAGTACTGAAAAGTCTTCTTTCGGGGGGAAACAAGGTGCGCGCCTTCAACAGTTGGGTCATGCCGGTCTTGATGTACTCCTTCGGCATACTTAAGTGGACGCAAACAGAACTGGATGCCCTGGACAGGAGATTCCGGACTCTGCTTACCACAAATCGGATGCATCACCCACGATCATCAGTGATGAGACTGTACATCCCGCGGAAGTGTGGCGGTCGAGGCTTTTTAAATGCTAAGACCCTCCACAACCGTGAGGTGTGCAGTTTGAGGGAGTATTTTCTCCACGCTGACGTGGGTATGCACCGAGATGTGGTCGCAGTGGACAACGGTTTCACCCCGCTCTCCTTGGCTAAAGAGAACTGGCGTAAACCTGCAGTACTGAGTACTAAAGACCGCGAAGAAGTATGGCAAAGTAAGGAGCTACACGGGCGCTTCTACCGGGCCCTCCATGGGTCTGACGTCGATTCTCTAGCGTTCGTGTCTTGGCTACGGTTCGGTGACCTATTTGGAGAAACCGAAGGTTTTGTTTGTGCAATTATGGATGAAGTCATCATGACGAATAACTACCGGAAGTACATTGTAAGGGACGGGACGGTTGACATATGTCGGGCGTGTCACTCTCCTGGAGAGTCTCTCAGGCACATTATTTCCGGTTGTCCACGTCTCGCCAACGGTGACTACTTGCACAGACATAACCAAGTGGCCAAGATTATCCATCAGCAAATTGCTTTGCAATATAACCTTGTCGAGTCTGAGGTACCATACTACAAGTATGCGCCCGACCCAGTTCTTGAAAACGGTCATATCACGTTGTACTGGGATCGATCTATCATCACTGATAGGACTATTATGCACAATAAGCCTGATATAGTGGTGATAGATCGATTAGAGCGCCGCACAATGATTATTGATATCGCCGTCCCGCATGACGGGAATCTCGTGAAAGCTGAGACAGATAAGCAAATGAGATATCTGGACTTGGCACACGAGGTTGTCGACATGTGGGACGTGGATTCAGCAATCATTGTGCCGATAGTTGTTTCAGCCAATGGCTTAATAGCCAAGAGCCTCGACCATCACCTTCAGAGGCTTTCGTTAGGTGGCTGGGTCAAGGGCCAGATTCAGAAGGCGGTTCTCCTCGACACGGCACGTATTGTGAGGAGGTTCCTTTCTCTGGGGCCCTGACCGCCGGTAGCTTGGACCTTGTTCCCGATGCCGGTGGCTTACTATTTTTTTATATTTTTAAATGTTTTTTCCTTTTTATACAAAAATATTTAAAAATGTAAATTTATATGTTATTTTATGAATAAAGGATATAATAAAAATAAAAAGTAATAAAGTTGTTCATACGGATGAGTACAATGACTCCTTAAGAGGTTTTCAATATCACGTTGTATGTCAATAGTATTGTTGCGTAGCTGAAAGACGTCCACTGCTGGACATAGGCCTCCCCCAAGCATTGCCACAACGACCGGTCCTGCGCCTTCCGCATCCAGCGGATTCCCGCGACCTTCACCAGGTCGTCGGTCCACCTTGTGTACCCACGCTGCGCCTTTCAGTACGCGGTCGCCACTCCAGAACTTTACTGCCCCATTGGCCATCTATTGTGCGAGCAATGTGCCACGCCCACTGCCACTTAAGTTTGGCAATTCTTCGGGCTATGTCGGTTACTTTCGTTCTCCTGCGAATCTCCTCATTTCCGATTCGATCACGCAGGGAAACTCCGAGCATAGCCCTCTCCATTGACCTTTGAGTGACTTTGAGCCTTCTTATCAGGGCCATTGTGAGCGACCACGTTTCAGTGCCGTAAGTAATTACTGGCAACACACACCGGTCAAAGACTTTCGTCTTGTCTTGAGACACTGCGGTATTTTGGACGAGAAGATATTGCGTAGCTTCCCGAACGCTGCCCAACCGAGTCGTATTCGACGATTGACCATTTTCTCGAAGTTGGACTTACCTAGGTCGACAGTCTGTCCGAGGTATACATAATCGTCAACAACTTCGAGTGTAGATTCTCCAATGTTTACGGGAATGGGTACTATTCCATTGACTTGTCCATATTTATTTTTAGACTCACTCTATCGGAAGCTCTACTGAGGTCATCGAGCATTGTACCGAGGTTCTCCATGGTCTCAGCCATGACTACTATGTCGTCGCCAAACCGAAGGTGAGTGATGTACTCGCCGTTTATGTTAATGCTTAGCCCCTTCCAGTCCAGAATCTTGAAGACATCCTCCAATGCAGCAGTGAACAGTTTCGGAGAGATCACATCTCCCTGTCTCACACCTCGCTGCAGAAGGATAGTATCACATTCATAGTATACCTACACTTCATATTTTACTTACCTATATATAACTTTAGTATTTTTATTAATGTTATTGTTGTGCTGTCCTGTGTTCTGTGCCAAATAAAAGTTTTTCTTTCTTTCTTTCTTTCTTTCTTTCTTTCTAGTATTCCAAAAAGCCGCGATTACGCAAAAAATCTAGTGTGACGGTAGTCATTGTTGTAGTGTCACAAATAAAATAATATAAATCTGGTGTGTTATAAAATACTTTCGAAATGATAGTGTGTTTAGGAAAAAATTAAGTGCTTGTGCGGGGTGCAAGGTTTTAATGATATTAAAGCACTGGATTAATTGAGAAAATGTTTATTTTGAGTTCTGACAAGCTGTATGTTCTTAATAATTAGGATGTTTAAATGTTATGTTCTTAATAATTAGGATGTTTAAATGTTATGTTAAATGAATGCAGCACCCGGTCTGTTCGATGCCTAGTAATGCACTGAAGTTATGAAGTTGAAAATATAATTATTCCTTAGTACCTACGATTGTTGTAAAGAGCCGCGCTCGCAAGTGTTCGGTTACTTGGACCGAACATATTCCGGGGCGGCTAAGATGAAGATGAGATGATGTACAGTCAGGTTAGGTAATAAAATGATATGATACTAGCCTAATGTTAGAGGTGATTATTAAGATAAAAAACAATAATATTAATTTGAGAATCTGAATTAAAGTAAATCTTAATGTTTCTAATGTTTGTTCAATATTGGTGAGCACGCTTTGTTTAGTTTTTAACGACATCCACTCGCACTTCACTTTGGACACTGGGCTGTCGGTCAGCCTTGTTATGTTGTCGCGCACAAGCACTAACACTCGCGTCGTTATTAGTTTGGAGTTCGATGTCCGGAGAGATGAGAACGCGTCGCATGCGACGACGTCGCCACCGCCACAGGAACACGACTGCTACCACAGCCGCCACAAGCACAAGGGTGTAGCTTATCACGTAGTGATGGATATCATGTGGTGTCAATATCTCATCTTCTAATTCGCTATTTTGCATCTGCTTGATTTGTTTGTAGATTTTGCGTAAGTTGTCATCTAACTCGTCCTCGTATGTTAGGTTTTCGTGGTTCATCTGTATCGGTATGCTCACATTGATAATGTTGTTTAATGGGTCAATCTTAGGGACGTAGATATTCGACTTCACGGTTATGTTATTGTCAAATTTTGTGTTTGCATGCAGGGTAAAATCTTGTCCTTTAATAACACAACCCTGTCCAAGATATAATAATCCTGCTTGACTGAGTTGTTCGACTGTTACTTGCTCTCCACAAATTATTTTAATGGAATAGTTGTTGCAGCAGTGAAATAAATACTCAGAAGGATTGTTCAACGGTATCCACTTATTTGAGCATATGTTTTGTTCGATTTTACATTGATTAGTCGCGTGATTAATATTGCAAAAATTGTTGTTGTCACTGCCTAGATGGTAAACAGGTTTCTTTAGCAGGCACATATAAGTCTCTTCTTGAGTAAAACATGTTGATAATTCATTGATATTTATCGGAATATACGAGTCCTTTCTTAGATTTACGCCAATATATTCCGATTTTGGTAAAATGGTAGTCATGTTTTTACCAAATTGTTTGGGAATGGGTATCACTCGGTATAGTTTGTATCGATCTCTGCTTATAAGTGGGAATGTTATTTCAAAAATAAAGTATTTTTCAGTAGTTCTTGCTTTTATTTGTAACAGGTGGTACAGTTTCTTTACATCAGTTTGATCGACAGGCAGCGTTAAATCACCAGATAGTTGGCCAGCAATAATGTTGAGCTCTTGCTGTAGTTGCTGAGGCGTTAACAAGTGTATGTTGAACTGGCCATGGCGAATGTCAGTCAAAGTGTCTAATAAAGTGTCTTGGTTTCTTCTCAATGTTTGTAACAAGGTGTTCGCAGTCAACGCTGTAATAATTTGGCCTTGTACTTCATTCATGTTAGACATAGCTTGTTGTACTCCATTTGTTAATTTCTCTAGTTTTGCTAAATGTTGATTTATAGTCTTATGTTGTTTATGAATAATTCTTTCAGTTCTTTTCAGTATGTTATATTCCGACTCGACGACAGACGTTTGATTTTTCCATAAGTTGCCAAATGATTTTGATTTTGTTTCAAAAGTTCAATGTCCTTAGTGTACTGTTCAGCGAAACGCTCGTCTAATACGCCGAAGAGAAAATTTGCAGCATAGCCAAGACCATTGATAAGGCCCCGACGCTGTCTGGAGTGTGAGATGAATTGTTGTGTCATCAGTAGTATATTATAGTAACGCAGTTCCGTGAACTCGTGCTGGAGTTGCGGCACTATCATGTTACACACACCGCTGTCTATCGTAGTGCATGTTTTATCTAAATGAGATAGTAGTTTTTCTAGCGCCGTCGTCCCTTCCCAGTAGGGCGACATATCATAATAGACAACTAAGGTCCATTTGTCACGAATCAGATTCATTTTGGCCACAGAATCAAAATACAGAAAAGTCGAGTACTCTTCAAATGTGAGCCTCTGTTCACCAATAACTCGTTTGAGGTGGAATTTGAGGCTTTTTACTGCTCTTTCCCATAAGCCCCCCGCGCTAGGCCAAGATGGGGCGTTAAAGTGCCATTCTATCTTCATTTCAGTCACTTCTGCCAAGAGACTGTCGTTAAAAACTTGTTGTAATTGTTGATACTCTCTCTCTAAAATGTTACTGGCTCCAACAAAGTTAGTTCCTTGGTCGCTGTAAAGGTGACGTGGAGCTCCTCGCCTAGCTGCCATCCTCTTCAATGCAGCCAAGAAAGCAGAGCTTGTTAGATCAGATACCAGCTCCAAGTGTACGGCTTTGGTGACCATACAAATGAAGACTGCCACATAACCTTTAGTTGTGTTAAATCCACGCCCACGTTTGTTTATTTTAATTTCCACAAATCCTGTGTAATCTATTCCGGTGTGGTAGAATGGAGGAGCAGGGTTGCTTCGCTCCTCAGGAAGATCGCCCATTAATTGGTATTGTTTACTTTTTTCTTGTTTTCGGCAGATTACACATTTTCGTATCTGTTTCTTAGTAGCATTGTTCCCACTTGTTATCCAGTACTGTTGACGAAGATTAGCCAGGGTTACACGTGGCCCGCCGTGAAATGTTAGTTGATGTGCTTCGTCGATAAGAAGTTCGGCCAACCGACTTTTATGGCTTATAATTTCCGGGTGCCGCATTTCATGACTCATGTTTGCGTTTTTCAATCGTCCACCCACTCGTAATAATCCGTTTTGATCAATGAAGGGATCTAAATTTAATAATTGACTTTTCATTACTATTCTACCAATTTTACGCAAATGTTCTATATCCGTTCCAAAGTCATTATTTTGCACATGTGTTATAATAATTGTTTTAGCTTTGCGCAACTCTGGTAACGTGAGATAGCTCGGTAGTTGTTTACGATAACGTGCACTTATGAATGCTCGATGTATCCATGCTAATAAACGGATTATTTTATTTATATTGTTATGTTTTTCAAGTAATTGGTCGATGATATTCGGGCTATGTTGCACCATGTTAACTTGTTGGTTGTTAATTGTTTTGACCTCTAGATTCGTTTCAAATGTTTGTTGTTCAGTTTCATCCTTCGGAGTCCATGTTTGTAGCCAAGGGGGGCCCTGCCACCACAAGGCATGTTTAGCTAACTGCGATGCTAGCATCCCACGACTAGCACAGTCCGCCGGGTTGTCCATTGATCCTACATAACGCCAGCATTCAGGAGGCATTATTTTTGTTATTTTGTTAACTCTGTTAGCGACGAAAGTCTTCCAACGGTCAGGCTCGCCTTTTATCCAATTGAGGGTGACCATAGAGTCCGTCCATCCATGTATTTCTAGTTTATTTGTTATTGATTGTTGTATTTTGTTTATTAGTTTAGAAAGTAAATATGCACCGCTGAGTTCGAGCTTCGGCAATGTCAGGGCTTTTTTATGTGGTACAAGTTTCGATTTTGCGGCGATAAGTATTATGCTCGATTTATGTTTTATACGTGCATACGCTATGCACGCATATGCTTCCATGGATGCATCACAAAATCCGTGAATTTCGATGGTGTCGCCTGTGTTGTTATTTAACCATCTTGGTACTTTACAGCTGTGTATGTTGTGTATGTCCACCTTTATCTTGGACCATTCGTTAGAGATGTCATCGGACACTTCATCGTCCCATTGTAAATTGTTTTTCCATAGTTTTTGGAACAATAATTTTAGTTTAGTGGATAATGGGGTTAACCACCCTAACGGGTCAAACAATTTTGATATCTCCGATAGCAGGTGGCGTTTTGTTGGTTTTGAAGATTGTTTTGAAAAATCACATCGAAAGAAAAAATTGTCGGAGTTCGTATTCCAACATAGACCAAGTGTTTTTGAGGTGATTTCAGTTTTCAAATTAAATACGATATTTGTGTCACGATTTTGTTGATTTGGTATGTCTTCGATTAATTTTGGTTCGTTGGACGCCCATTTTCGTAGGTTAAATCCTCCCGATTTTAGTAAGGCGACTAAATCGGACATCAGTTTCTTTCCTTGTTCAATCGAATGACATCCATGAACTAAGTCATCCATGTAAAAATTGTTGTTTAACACCTGGGATGCGTCGGGATATTTTTTCTGTTCGTCTGCTGCTAGTTTCTTCAGCGTCATTAGAGCCATAAATGGGGCCGCTTTTGTTCCATATGTAACCGTCGTAAGTTGATAGGATTGTATAGGTTGTTGAGGATTGTTTCGCCATACAATTTTTTGTAAAGGTTGATCTAATTCGTGTACTAGGATCTGCCTATACATTTTTTCGATATCTGCTGTATAAGCGTATTGGTATTGCCTCCATTTTAGCAATAATGATTGCAGATCTTGTTGGAGATTGGGTCCTTTATGCATCAAATCGTTGAGGCTGCACCCAGAAGATGTCCTTGCAGATGCATTAAAAACTACTCTGTATTTAGTGGTACTTGACTCCTCACGTTGAACTCCATGATGGGGCAAGTAACATTCTGGTGTAATGTTACTGGGCAATGCTAGCTTCATATGTTTCAGTTCTAAATATTCATCCATGAATATTTTGTAATTATATGCTAATGTTTCATGTTTTTGAAATTTGCGCTCCAAATTTCGGAACTGAGCTAATGCCATTTGTTTTGATGAACCCAATTTGTTTTCTATGTTCTCCTTTAACGGTAACCTCACTTCATACCGTCCGTTTTCTTTCCTGTTTGTAGTGTCTGAATAAAATTCAATACTTTTTTGATCCTCCAAAGACAGACTTGATTGTTCACTTATCTCCTCTACTTCCCAGAATTGTTGAATGTTTTCCAAGTTGTGTAAAACTACATTACACTGCAATGTGTTAGTGGAGCCTCCACACAGTATCCACCCCAAGTGGGTTTGTTGAGCGATAGGCTGCGATCGATTTGTATTTTTTATAATTCCTTCCATGATAATGTTTGCATAAACTTCGGCTCCGAGTAGCAAGTCAACGGGCTTGCTTATGTAATACTCCGGATCCGCCAACTTAATGTTTTCTATGAATGACCACGAGGGCTTCGTAAATGTATGGTTAGGCAGATTTTTAAGAAGATTATTCATAATTAAAGCCTCTGTTGTAAAAGTGTAATCATTGTTTATAGACTTGCATGTAATGTTAATCATATATCCATAGGTCGCTGGTTCATCCGGCTCGAAGGACCATTATGTGCGGGGTGCAAGGTTTTAATGATATTAAAGCACTGGATTAATTGAGAAAATGTTTATTTTGAGTTCTGACAAGCTGTATGTTCTTAATAATTAGGATGTTTAAATGTTATGTTCTTAATAATTAGGATGTTTAAATGTTATGTTAAATGAATGCAGCACCCGGTCTGTTCGATGCCTAGTAATGCACTGAAGTTATGAAGTTGAAAATATAATTATTCCTTAGTACCTACGATTGTTGTAAAGAGCCGCGCTCGTGTTAAGAAGGAGTTGCTGGAACTGAACCATGGTGTGCGGGTTCTCCTGAACCTGGGCGTAGGTGATGAATGCAATAACACGAAGCATCAAAACATGTTGTTTATTCCAAGTTTCGCGGCTAACTGATCGCCAAATGACAGTTACACGTTATTTTATAATTTCTAGGAATCCAGTGTTGCCAACGTTATTAAACTTTTAATCGATACATCGTTAATTAAATTGATAATTCGGCTAAAATTATATAATATGATCAAGTTGGCTAGTGACGAGATTTATTAAATTATTTAATTGGCTTGATATAAATATGATGAATTGAAAGTATAATAATTGACTAAATACAAGACATAGTGACTTAATTCGTTCCTTCCGCTGATAAGTCGTGCTCTCTGGGTCGGCTGATCCACGATCTTGTAACATTCGGCCATCCTGCAAGAGCAGTGACCCACGGCGATCAATCAGGTTGTCACTACAGTCTATCTGAAACAATAAAACATTTTACGCAGTAAATGATCTTTTTAATACTCTTTTACTTTATCCTATTCGTATTGTACTCCTTCGACTTCATAAATATGCTCCAGTTAGATACCTTCTCTTGTAATATTACCATAATTCCTTTCAAGAACAACTATTTAATAGTAACTATTGTTTTACTTCAACATAAATACCATACAGTGGTTTAGGTTAATTGCATAGGATAGGGATACTAACATAGTTATTAAGTAATATTGTTATTAACACGGTGAGTCATTGTTACTTGTTGAATAAATAAATAATAATAATAAATAGTTTTAAGCTTTCATTTTATAGTGTTAACGAGATCGACTAACTGAAGATTTTACTTTTTAATAGCTACTTTTTATTGTGTTAATAAATCTGCTCTCGATTATAAGTTACTTTTATTTACTGCCTTTACTTCTTTAATTTAGATCATTCCACACATGATCTAGACAAGGTAGGTACCGTTACATACAGCTTAGTATAGGCTTTAAAATAAACATGTAAAAGTAATTCCAAATCCAATTTTGCAGAATAAATAATATTATTTCATTATTATAATCAGATAAGTTCACACAGATCTAGTCTACCGTTTCCCATAGCTTAGTTGACTAGATATTTTTAAAGTAGTTATGACGACGCCATCTAGTTTCAAAATCAAAATATAGAGGTAATGTTAATATCCAATTTTGCAGAATAAATAAATAAATTTCATTATTTAAATAATAATTTCCTCAATATTATATTTGCCAAATTACTTGTTGTCACACAAATCGAAATTTCCAAGATATTAGGTATATTTCAAAAATAACTCGTCACACAGATTGAGCTTAATTTCTTCGTTATCAAATTCGCAAATTCTTAAAGTAGTTATGACGACGCCTTCTAGTTTAAAAATCAAAATATAGAGTTAATGTTAATATCCAATTTTGCAGAATAAATAAATTAATTTCATTATTTAAACAACAATTTCCTCGATATTATATTTGCCAAATTACTCGTTGTCACACAAATCGAAATTTCCAAGATATTAGGTATATTTCAAAAATAACTCGTCACACAGATTCTAAATATTTCTTCGTTATTAAATTCGCAAATTCTTAAAGTAGTTATGACGACGCCATCTAGTTTCAAAATCAAAATATAGAGGTAATGTTAATATCCAATTTTGCAGAATAAATAAATTAATTTCATTATTTAAACAACAATTTCCTCGATATTATATTTGCCAAATTACTCGTTGTCACACAAATCGCAAGATATTAGGTATATTTTTTTAACTCGTCACACAGATTTCGCTTAATTTCCTCATTATTAAATTCGCAATGACCTCGTGGTCACATAGATCTAGCTCAATTTTCTAGATATTATATTTTTCAATTGCCTTGTGGTCACATATACCTAGCTCAATTTTCTAGATATTGTATTTTTCAATTATCTCGTGGTCACAGATCTAGCTCAGTTTCATATTATATTTTTCAATTGCCTTGTGGTCACACAGATCTAGCTCAGTTTTATAGATATTATATTTTTCGATTAGCTTGTTGTCACACAGATCTAGCTCAGTTTTATAGATATTATATTTTTCAATTACCTCGTGGTCACACAGATCTAGCTTAATTTTCTAGATATTATATTTTTCTATTACCTCGTGGTCACACAGATCTAGTTCAATTTTCTAGATATTATATTATTCAATTAACTCGTGGTCATACAGATTTAGCTCAATTCTTTATGTATTATATTTGTCATATAACTCGATATCGCACAGACATTACGTACCTAGGTCACACAGATAGTATGTACGACACGCAGACATTATGAAGTCCCACAGACATTACGAAGTCACGCAGACATTACGAAGTCACGCAGACATTACGAAGTCACGCAGACATTACGAAGTCACGCAGACATTACACAAGTCAAACAGACATTACGTAGGTCACACAGACAACTCGTAGGTCACGCAGACATTATGCAAGTCACACAGACATTACGCAGGTCACACAGACATTACGTAGGTCAAACAGACATTACGTAGGTCAAACAGACATTACGTAGGTCAAACAGACATTACGCATGAATTACTGAAATTCTATTATCAAAAATAAACAAACATGTTTTAGTTTTTAAATAAATGTCTTTGCTATCCAAAACTATTGCTATATTATTTCATTATTATTTGTGCTATTTATTTATTTTAGTTTATTAACATGCAGTAGTACGCCGAAGACTGCCTCCATTATCTAGATCTTACGTCTTCTTTGTCCATTCAAAGGTTGTCGGAAGATATCACTTTTAGCGATAAGACCGCCCATGTACCCTTAATTTATACGTTGTTCCTGCTTACTACTATTTTCATGGTGTACAATAAAGTATATTCTATCTATCTAATTAGTCTTAGCGCAGAATGGAATCAAAGTATTCATATGGAAATTTCCTAATAGCCCTTCTATACCTATGTTTAATCTCAATACTCAATTCTTTATTGCATTCCATAATTTAAGTAATATTCAAACAGTTAGTAGGCCACCGCACAGTTTTGTAGGTGAGAAGAGGAAAAGCGCTTGTTTGTGTTTGATTTCAATCAAATGTTTCTCCAATTATTCTGTTATTCATAATTCTTTTCTCTTTTTTTTTAATTGAAACTTATCATTTTGGTGAATTGTGTTGTTACTTCTTGTTAAATTATTAGGTAGACTACGTACATATTTAATTTGTTGGTATCAGGTAATTATTTACTGTAGTACAATTTTTTTTTCTAATTAGGTTATTAATATTATATAACTATTATTCATTATTTATAAGTTGTTCTATCTGGTTATGGTCTATCTGTGTATCTGGCCAAATGTCATCCAAATCTGTTTAATGGTTAACGCGTAACAAACATCCAAACATCTTCACAAACTTTCACATTTAATTTTATAATAAATTCATAGTTTATTTTATCGTCATAATCATTTATACTATACTAGCTCTTGCTTTTTGAATGTGACTCAATGTGAGAGTCTATGTCTAAAAATATAAGGCTGAATTTGTTAACTTCTAGTTTAGAACTATTGAAGCTATACTTTACATTTATTTGTGTCATCGAATTTGTTGTAGTGTTAGGTATAGTATTTAATTTTCCATTTAGATTTATATTGTTCTCACAAACAAACAAGGGTTAGTTATATTTTTAGGAGGGTCGTTGTCGTCGCTGATGTCGTTGATGTATGCAAAGAATAGGACACATCCTATTACACTTTCTTGTGGAATCAAGGCGTTGATTGGTTTGTTATTGGACCGGATACATTCTATTCAATTTGTTCTGTGGTTGTAAAATTCTATTTCCAACAGTGGTTTTTTTTTCGTTTAAATAAGATGATACATTTGCCGCGGATTCCTATGTTGTATAATAGTTAGTTAATAATATTTTAAATTGTGCTTTATCGTAAGGTTTTGTCACTTTAAGAAGCACTCCTACTGTATATTTTTATTATTAATAATATTTGAGAAATTTTTGGATACATTTGTAAACGAAAAGCATAAACCCTTTTGCATAAAGGTTTTTATTCTTAAATATTTTTGAGACTGTTGGTAAGAGGGCAATTGGACGATAATTACTTGGGTCAGTTTCTTTATTTATCTTATAAAGGTAGCACCATAATAAGAGCTTTTTTTTTACTAGGAAAAGCGCCTTCGATAGACTGGTTTATTCGTTCATTAATCTGCGCAATGTTTCGGTAAAGTATAATTAGTAGTAGTAGTTAGTTGTTAAGTAGTATTGTTTCAGTGAGTAGTTGTATTGTCGATGCCGTGGCTCTTTTTATTAGATTATTTTCCTCGTAGGTATATTGGACTAAGAAATATTTCATTTTTATCTCTTTGTTTTCTATAAAAATATTAGTACCAACTGCATTTCGCAAAATTATTAAATTATCTTTGCCACCTCACCGGATCTTTAACACGACTCATTATACTCTTATTTCACCAAAATTTGTATCAGACCGTAACTTTTTTTTTTCTTGTGAGGGTAAACCTAACTAAATTATGCAAGGTGTTAATACATCCTCATAATATTGTGAGTAAACATCTGAGCTAGTGAGCATTAATTGAATCCATTCGTCATCCACTGTATAATTGTATCGCCAATATTTATCACTCTTGATACAAGAAAATCGAACCGGTGCAGCGGTGTAGTAACTAGCAGTAGATAGCTGAATCTGTTTTACGTTCATTGTCAATATAAATATCGTAACTACTGCCCGGAGAAAACTCAATGTCTAATAGTCACGTTTTGTTAAAAATAAAACATTAAAATCCAATTCATAGCACGTGTTGGTGAACAAAAAAATAATAATTAAATAAACTTCTTTGTTTAAAAAAAAATCTTTTTAGTTTGTTTTATGTATTTAGCGAAGTACATTCGAGTTTTTCCAAATAATTTGATCTTTAATATAAAGATTAGTGTTGTGGTTTCTCCACATCATTTGTAAATCGTCAATATGAAGTCTAAATTGTATTTTTCCTAGTGGCGGTATATATACCTATCCCGCCAATTTTTGATTGCCATTTCTCCATAATATCCGAGGTTATAAAAAAAAATACTCGTAAGTAGTACACACGATACATTTCGTACCTGTAGTGTCCGGAGAGGCGTCTGTGATCCCTGTTACTGGGACGCGGTGTACTTTGCTGTACTGGGAGTGTTTTGTGATGTCTCGGCAGCATACCAGCATTTCTGCACCACTGTAGCTCGCTGCTCGATTTCAGACTAGGAATGCCAGTGGGGCGATCACATTGTGAAGAGCCTGGAGGAGACTTTCAAGACCAACACGATCCACTCTGAAACTTGAAAACATGGTATTAGAAAAGGCACAGATGGTATATCCCACTCTGAGATGTTAAGAAGGAGTTGCTGGAACTGAACCATGGTGTGCGGGTTCTCCTGAACCTGGGCGTAGGTGATGAATGCAATAACACGAAGCATCAAAACATGTTGTTTATTCCAAGTTTCGCGGCTAACTGATCGCCAAATGACAGTTACACGTTATTTTATAATTTCTAGGAATCCAGTGTTGCCAACGTTATTAAACTTTTAATCGATACATCGTTAATTAAATTGATAATTCGGCTAAAATTATATAATATGATCAAGTTGGCTAGTGACGAGATTTATTAAATTATTTAATTGGCTTGATATAAATATGATGAATTGAAAGTATAATAATTGACTAAATACAAGACATAGTGACTTAATTCGTTCCTTCCGCTGATAAGTCGTGCTCTCTGGGTCGGCTGATCCACGATCTTGTAACACTCGCAAGTGTTCGGTTACTTGGACCGAACAGTGCTTCAATCTTTGTTTAGCGAGATTCCGTCCACCTTTTTTATTCGTCCGAGCTTACCCCTGCATCCTGCAACCCTATTCACCTCCCACGTCGGTATACTTACACAATAATATTTCCAGTTTCTTATCGCACTATACTAACCTTCACCATCGCCCATGACCTGATGCAGGTTCCCAATGAATGGCAGCAGCGGGTAGCTCGGCAAGCCATCGAACTTGCTGCGCGCGCGCCGCTCACGACTCCACAGCAACGCGCATGCGCCAACAAGGAGCACGAACACTATGAAGACCCATAGTGGCATCTGGATATGAAATGTAAGTTTTTTTAAATTTTTTTTAGGTTGCAAAAACCCGTACATAGATACCTTAACAGTTGGTGTTAAGAAACTTTTAAAAGCTAACAACTTGTGACAGAATAGCATTATTTCTTAGCTTGCCACTATCAACTCAGCCTATCGCAGCCCACTGCTGGACATAGGCCTCGCCCAAGTTGCGCCACAACACTCGGTCCACTAGTGGCAGGATAATCCTTTTTAGGGTTCCGTAGTCCTACAAGGAACCCTTATAGTTTCGTCATGTCCGTCCGTCTGTCCGTCTGTCCTAATCCTTTACAGCTTAATAACTTCTACAGTTATAAACATAAGTAAATGAAATTTTGTAAAAAATAGTCTAGATATAGATCTCAATTTTAAAAGAATAAAAAAATCGTGATTACGTATTTTAGGGGTGGCGCCCATAAATGTGAAATGGGGATGTTTTTTTTTTTTGCTGTACCCCCTCGTATGGGGTATCATTGAATAGGTCTACTAAAATGAAGGCAATGTTTCATACATCACTTTTTTATCAGGTGTACTATCTGCGAAATATAGCCCGCCAAAGTGGCTTGCAGTGTGTCCCCCCCGGCCCCCCACCCCTGCCATTTCTAAACTTTACAACGTAGAATCTTATAATCTTCCACATTGATAGACCTTTATAAAAACCGTAGCCGCTAGATGGCGCGCGCTATACATCGCCAAATGCAATAGACGGCAGCATTGGCGACTCAGAGAGTGTTGTTAGTACTAGATGGTATTACTAGATGGCGCCAAATTTAAGAAGTGTGTCATGTCAACATAACACGAAGTTACTTTTTGTGATTTTTTAAATAGAAAGTAAAGTAGCTAAAGGAGCATTCTTTGCTTAGATATTTTTTCTCTAAGGCCCTTTGAACTAGGACGTCTTAAGTATTTTTCAGTTTTCTCTCTATAACTCGAAAGTTTATAATCACATTATACTCAAAATAATTTTAAAAGAGAGTTTTTATAAAGATCTATCAACGTGGAAGATTACAACTTTGGAGAAGACCACGCGGCTGTAGCAGCAACCGGCCGGAGCAAGCATGCCCGCCGCGTACGCATCACCCGCACCACCCCGCAGTTCAGCCCGTGACTCATCGGCGTTGCGGTCGGCGTGTTCGTCCCGTATGGGATCGTACGGCCTATGCGCCGTACCTTACGTCACGCCCATACGCGCAACGGCGGATCCCACAGGGGAACTACTGTTTGCGTCAAGCTCGCTGCCTGAGCTGCCGCTGCCACGACAGGGTTTGGAAGAGCCGCTGCTGCCTACAACATCCACAGACACGCTGGGCTCGGAACAGAGAGCCCAGCGCAGACCCAGAAGCCCTGAAGAGGATGCCGCTGAAGAAGCAAAGCGGCCCTGCACCTCATCCTCGCACCCGCAGCGTGACCCGCGCAGGCAGCGACAAATGCAGACAACCACGCAAACAACGCCGACCGCATCCTTCTCCGAAGTGACAATGCAGACGCCACCTCCTACTGCCGCAGCCCCCATGCAGCCCACTGCCGTGCCCAGTGGTAGCACACAAGCAGCGGCGGGAAATACTTTCAAGAAGTTGCGCTACCCGCCACTAGTGGTAGAACACCTACCAAACTGGGCGCAGCACTTCAAGGCCATCCGGGACAAGCTGGGCCGCGCCTTGTGCGCGGCCTTACCAGAAAGGTATTCGCTTTGTCCCGGAATCAGAAGAAGAGTTCCGTCTGGTGCAGCAGTACCTGACCGACTTGGAGAAACGCAAGAACATAGCGTGGTTCTCGTACTCGCTCCCAGCGGAGCTGAGCCTGAAGGTGGCCATCACGGGGCTGCCTGCAGACACGGCGCCGCAGGATATAGAAGAGGAACACCGCGCGCTGGGATTCGAGTCTGAGTACGTGCGCCACATAAAGGCGCGCCAAGGAAGACCCGGCTGCGTTTTCCACGCCATGATCCGGAAGACCCCAAACTTCCGGGAGATTTATGGCATCACAATGTTCATGAACATGCGTGGTGTCAAAATCGAGGCATGGCGGGGAAAACGCGGGCCAGCACAGTGCCACAGATGCCAGCTGTTTAGACACAGCTCGCATATGTGCCATCGCCCGCTCGCTTGCGTGCGGTGCGGCGAGGAACATTCCGCCAAGGAATGCCCACGCCCTCGCTCTGAACCGCCCACCTGCGCAAATTGCGCGGGCCCACACCCGGCCAACCATTATAAGTGCCCCGCCTATCAGAGAGAGGCACGGAATAGGCGAGTGGGCACCGTCGCTAAAACGGCAGAGTACCGAGACCTCGTACGCAGGTCACCGAAAGGTCTCTCGCCCAACCCTGCGTTGATGAGGCGCGGAACGCGTCGCTAATCAACATCAGCAACTCAGCCTATCGCAGTCCACTGCTGGACATAGGCCTCTCCCAAGTTGCGCCACAACGCTCGGTCCTCTGCCTTCCGCATCCAGTCCCCCCCAGCCACGTTCTTTAGGTCGTCGGTCCACCTGGCAGGGGGGCGCCCTACGCTGCGTAGCTAATGGCGACGGCGAATGCCCCGACAGCGCGTGGAGCGACCCCAGAACCCCTGAAGCGGAGGAAAAGGAAGCGCGGAGGAAAGAAGCGAAATACTCGCCCCGCAGCTTCCGAGGCTGTAAAGCAAGGAGTGCACACAGCCCAGGTCGAGCTTGCTCCACCTCCCCCGTCGACCAAGAAATCCACCACCACTACTGTCTCCGCCGCAGCCACCGTGAAAGGGGGCGCCGCGAGGACAGACAGGGCACCAAAAGCCACCGCGAGCGCCCCTAAAGCGCCGCACACCTAGACAACAGCCTACGCACCGCGCCAGCAGCAACACAGTGGTGGAGCAGCACCGGCGGGGAAGGGAACACCCACAACACCCGAGGAGTACACAAAGCTCATCCTCGGGGCCGCCATCCGGGTCCTTCAGGACGTTCTAAACGCCCTGATGACCGAACAGGACCCGGTACCTGTCATTCTCGCCGGAATGGCCACGCTGTTTACAGCTGGCTAGATCGCCGAGAATGCACAGCTGAGCAACCGCGGCACAGCAAAGTCGCCCCCCTCCGCTTCCACCTACCGGACTGACGCCTGAGTAAGTTAAAACATGGCCTACACTTGACTTATTCAAACACAGAGCACTCCACATACATAACATGCACCCCAGTGCGCGACGTGTGCTAAGTTAATATAGGCACGGAGCGCACCATATACAGACATACATAACTGTACACGCATCCATACTCTCACGTAGAATGCGCGGGCGCGCATTCGTACGTAAACATTGAGCGGTGTACTCACAATACAAACCGTTCAAACACACACCACGGCCTCTTAGCTGTAACGTGATTGGCTAGTCCGATTGCGCTATAAGCGGAGGCCAGCATTCTCCTGTAGAGGGCGCTCAAGTCGACGCCTATGTCGCCGGTCGACCTCTGCTGGGCCTCCCCCGGGCAACCGGGGGTCACACCCAGTAGGGTCTGACCGCCAAGGCGTCGTGAAGAAGCGCTCCCGTGAAAACGGTGAGCGCGGCGCTCCTACAGGAACACGCATAGCAACCACTCACATAGCTGTGTTGCCCGCCAGCCTGTCAGCAGGCGGCACGCAGCTACTTGGTTTTTGGAACCTATCTGTTTCCGCCATAAGGACATGCCCGTTTTAACGGGTGGAGACTAGATCCCTCGGGAAAGGGGGGTCCCACCCCCGAGCCCGATTTCTTGCGCGCCCTGACGGGGGCGCCTGAAGACTACGAGAGATGGTTCAGTACATTCACGCTCTGACACTCGCCCCGAGAGGACGTCGCATACGCTCCGCCCTGTCGTGTCGAGGTCCGTTCTCGATTTCGATTTCTCGCTACGGCTCACCGTAGCGCTCTCCGCAGTCGCCCCGCTGACTGCAGCCAGATAGGTTCGTTCGCTGTCTTTTTAAAGACAGCGGGTGCGCTTTTGTTTCTCTTTAAGAGAGTTTCGTCAAAACGTAGAGTCCCTTCAGGAAAAACCCACAGTTTTATTGTGGTCCTCGGTGGATACCTCGCGGTGCTAACAAACTGAGGGGCGTTGACCCGATACGCCAGCCGCGCTCCTTCAGGGCAAAGCAAAAATTGGAGGGGGCTAGGATCAGAAGGCCTTAGGGGATCTCTTAGTCTTCCCTAGCTCTAACCCCGTTTTGTCCACAGCATTCTCTAAGGGTTTTACCCATTGCACTAGAGACTTAGGAACCTGTTTGCACATTAAGACTGGCAACAGGATTACTAGCTTAGGGCTCACCAATAGGCACTCAACCTCCCCGTCTATACCCGACGGGGAGGGTTTGTACGCACACCCGGGAACAACCACCCGGGATAAACCCCCATGTTAGGTCGCCACTAATTTTTCTCCCTGTTTGATACTAGGCTCTTGGCTTAGTCATCATCTTATGATGATGTCTGATGCCGAGTTCCTTAGTATATTGAGGAACGTCCTCTTCAAGGACCCTCAGTTCATCGCCAATTATGGCAACCTATTCCGCGGTGCGGTGGCCGCCAAAACCACCAGACCTTCCGACGTCCCCGACTCTCCAGAGTCTCCCGACATTCCCCTGAAAAGGAATAGATGCCCCGCCCCCTCCGATAGTGACGAGGAAAGGTCGAGGTCTCCACGTAGTCCACACAGGCGTTTAGCCATAAACGCCTGTGTGGACCGGCGTCCGGACTACAAGGCGGTCCTTGTAGTCCGGACTGGCGGGCTGTGCGGTCACTTCCTCACCTATCCCCACCCCAGCCACCACCCCCAACCCCGCAGCCATCCCCGATACCTTAGATCAGGAAATGTCCTCCCATAGTGAGGCACAAACTGATGAGGCCGATGCGTTTACCACAGTAGTTGGTAAAGGCAAAAAACGCGCCAGGAAGTCAAACAAGGCTGAGGCTCAGGCGATCTCCGAGGCTAATTCCGCCCCGGCCCCTACCCCCCGACCCGCCTCAGACTCCTCCTCGCAGGATAACAGGCCTTCCTCCCCCCGTGCCCCCCACCCTTCCTCATCTCAGAAGAAGGAGCCCGTCCCGCCTCCCTTATTCATTCGAATCAGGATAAGGCGAAATGTACCCAAATTTCCAATTGGTGTAATGATCTCAGGATCAGATACACCAGTGCCCGCGCTACACAGCAGGGCATTAAAGTTACAGTCCCCTCCTCAAATGACTTCCGCAACTTTACCAAGTTGCTACGCGATCGTGGTGTGTCGTTCCACACCTATGTCCTCCCGGAGGACCGACTCCTTAGAGTGGTTATCCGAGGAATCCCCAAAGAGATTACGTGCTCAGAGGTGTTTTATGACCTTTGCGATTAAGGGATCCCCGTTGCCGAAACCCACCGCATGGTCCGCGGTAAGCACGAAGATCCCTTCGAAATGGTTCTCGTCATTTGTAAACCTGACGAGAACGCCAAAGCCATTTATAATATTAAGACCGTATGCCAACTATCAGGCATCAAGGTCGAGCGCCCACACAAGTCCAGCCAGCCTGGACAGTGCCACTGTTGTCAGTTATATAGCCACTCCCAGCGTAACTGCTACGCTAAGCCTAGGTGCGTAAAGTGCCTGGATGACCACGGCATAAGGGAGTGCGAGCGTTCCAAGGAGAGGGACCAGTGCACAGAGCCCCCTAGCTGTGTCCTTTGCGGCTAATCCGGGCACCCAGCGAGCTATCGCGGATGCCCGAAAGCCCCCAAAAAGCGTAACGCCAAACTGGCTAAACGCGCTACCGGTCGGGTTGAAAGGGAAGCCCCCTCCCTTGCAGCCCCAAACCTCAACAACCCTATCAACCCCCAAATCACAGAGGCCCACTCGGGCCCACCCCAAATTTCCGCGGCCCACTCGGGCCCAACCCATGGTTTAAGGGAGACCAAATGCGTGATTTCCCATCCCTCCCCCCTCTCGTTTCACCCCCCCAGCCTCAGACCCCCCCGCGTTAATGGAAATTCCCATTCCCGCCCCCTCTTCTCAGGCCCAAAACTGCACCCGCAGCTAAGTCAGGGTCAAAAGCCCCTCCCCAGAGAACTCCCCCTCAGGTTAGGCCCTCGTTTGCCAATTCACCCCGGCTATTGCCAAAAGAGTACCTCGAACCCCAATCAGATCTCGAGTAGACGCCTTTGCCAGCCTATGGGCCGCAACGGAAGGGAACCAACTCCTCCGCCGCCAGGTACTTACCAAGTACCAAGACATCTACAACTTACAATATAGCCAACTATAGGCTGATCAGAAATGATAGATCGTACGCCGAACTAGGCGGAACGCTTATCTATTATCGCAATTCGCTTTATTGCAATCCCATCGATCCCCCAGAGCTAAAATGCTTGGAAACATCAATCTGTCGCCTAGGCATGACGGGGCACCAGCCCATCACCATAGTCTCGGCTTATAGATCCACTAACAGACCCACGGGCCCACTCGAGAAAGACAGCAGTACCCTCCTCGATCTCAGTAACTCGGTTATCATTGCAGGCAATCTAAACGCCAAACATCGTTCATGGAGCTGTGTCTCCGATAGCCCCGCTGGTATTTAATTAGAAGCGCTCAGCAGCAAACTTTCCTTCGACGTCATCGCCCCGATGCGTCCCACTCACTATCCTGACATAGTAGGGCTCCGCCCCGACATCCTAGACATAGCCCTCTTGAAGCGCGTAAACCTCGCTATACGCTCTATCGAGGTAATCCAAGAATTAGATTCAGACCATCGCCCTGTAATCATTCAACTGGGTCCCCGGGGTGGTCCCCCGGATTCCGGTGCTCCCCCCGTAACCAAAACGATAACCGACTGCAGGAGACTAGAGGACCGCCTCAAATCTACCTCATCCGCCCATTTAGATTCAATCCCTGACTCCATCGAATCAGTCGCGGATACGGTGGACGCGATCGACTCGCTCACCAACCATGTGCAGTCCGTAATGAGCCAGTGCTCACGGCAGGTTTGGATGCTGGACGACCAGCGTCTGAAACTGCCGGACGATGTTAATGAGTTGAGGAGCGAGAGGAACGCGTCCATTCGTGCCTATGACGCTTTTCCCAACGAAGCCAACTGTGCCCACATGCGCTCGCTGCAGAATGCGGTAAAGAGACGCATCGCTCAGATGCGGGAGGATCGTTGGGACAAATGACCGGTACTCTCTTTTTCGACGTGGCAAAGGCATTCGATAAAGTGTGGCATAACGGCTTATTATATAAGTTGTACACTATGAACGTGCCACATCGTCTCGTGCTCATCATTCGAGACTACTTATCGAATCGTCTCAAGTGGTCTACTGACCACTTTGATCTTTGGTTAAGAATTCCAAATTCAAATTTATAAATTCATTTAGCTGGTACATTTGAGTTAAGAAAACAGTCATTCATTTGTTTTGTAAGTAGGAGTAAGTGATAAAACTGTATTAATCCACTTGAAGCAAATCGGGAAAGTAAAAAAACTTGAACGATGGGTACCTCATGAATTAATTATATATATATAATACAAGTACACAAGTAATTAATATTAATAGTAATTTTAATTTAACTTAATTTTCTACGTTACGTGTATGTTTAAAAAAAAGAGAAATACCGTGTGATCAAAACTCCAGGTATTAGAAGCCTGAGAAAATTTAATTCAAAAACATAATAATAATAATAAATATACATAAATTGAATAAATTGAAATTGAATTTATGTAATTTCATAAACAAAGTATAAATTATCTAATACATAATTCTAAACCGAAAAATTGTAATCCTATTGAAGTACTTACATTAACAGACGTCACTTCGAGAGGACGAAAACTAGAGATTAGATTTCAACCAATTCTAGTAGGTAGTTAGGTACTACTAGGAAGCTACTTAGGTAGCTACTTATTATATAAATTACTAATCTGTCGTAAACGTGTCTTGTCATTTATACATTTTTAATATTTTGTACAATCGCTGGCAAAATCTTGATAAACTTTAACTAATTATTAGGTATATTATTTATAAGCTTTTATTTAACTTCACTGGTTAGGGCCGATTTCATTAAAAGACGACTTGAACTTTTTCGGTCGCTCCGTTTCGAAATGAAAGTAGACACAAACAAACAAATAAAAACCGGCCAAGAGCATGTCGGGCCATGCTCAGTATTATAGGGTTCCTTAAGTAGGTGTAATTACAAACGAATCAAATCGAATATTAATCATGGCTATTTTAGTTTTTGCAATAATCGGCAGCATTCGCGACTCAGAGCGTGTTGTTAGTAGCGCCATCTAGCGATAAATTCAAGAAGCCAAATTGAAGAAGCGTGTCATTTCAAAGTGACTTTTTGTGATTTTTTCAAATAGAAAGTAGCTAAAGGAGCATTATTTGCTATGATAATTTTTCTCTAAGGTCAATGACCTTTAAACTAGGACGTTTTAAGTATTTTTCAGTTTTCTCTCTATAACTCAAAAAATTATAATCACATTATACTCGAAATAATTTTAAAAGAGAGATTTCACAAAGGTCTATCAATGTGGAAGATTATAAGTTTCTACATTGCATAGTTTAGAAATGGCAGGGGGGGGGACACATTGCAAGCCACTTTGGCGGGTTATATTTCGCAGATGGTACACCTGATAAAAAAGTGGTGTATCAAACATTACCTTCATTTTAGTAGACCTATTCAATGATATCCCACACGAGGGGGTGCAGCGAAAGAATATTTTTTTTCCCCATTTCACATGTATGGACGCCACCCCTAAAATACGGAAAAACGATTTTTTTATTCTTTTAAAATTGAGATCTATATGTAGACTATTTTTTAACAAAATTTCATTTACTTATGTTTATAACTGTAGAAGTTATTAAGCTGTAAAGGATTAGGACAGACGGACAGACGGACAGACGGACAGACGGACAGACGGACGGACATGACGAAACTATAAGGGTTCCTTGTAGGACTTCGGAACCCTAAAAAGCAACAGACACACTTTCGCATTTTAATAGTTATTAGTATTCCTAGATAGGTAATTTTCGTAAATAATAGACTGTGGGCAATCATGTTTTAACAAGTTTTTGTTAAATAACCCGATTTGTGCATTCCTGTATCAATCGGCTGGTTCATAGAATAGGTACCTAGGTACTTGTTCTTACTTGTTGAGTACGATTGACCGTCGAATGAGATAAACGAGTTTATGCATGTTTGTCTGATTCCTGATATCAACAAACTTATTACTCTAGGTTTGCACCAAAAAAACATTTAACATGTAATGTCTCGATACTTTTCGTATGAAACTAATGTCACAACTTGTTTTGTTGTTTGTTACGTTCGCACTGCAGAAAACTGGGTAAATTCTTTGACAGAATTCAAGATTTGTTGAAGGCTGTGTTTGCACTGACTAAAAACTTATACATTGACATGTTTGTCTATAGATTTGTCACGGCTGACGTTCGCACTGATGCTTAATCATGTGTCAAAACTTGTATAAATCTAGTTTTTTGTGTTATCCAATGAGGTCGGTAAATATGTTTGGCCGAAAGCAGATAGGTACTTTGAAGTGTATCGAAATTAATTGTGAAACAGGTCAATAGACTATGAAATGTCAAACAAGTTTCGTTTCAACAAGTTGTGTGATAATGCGAACTCGATTCGAGATATTGACAGAAAACTGACTTTTCAACATGTTTTTATGTGAATGTTTCGTCAGTGCAAACTCACAGTTAAACAGCATCAGATTCATCCTTCACATTAGTTTTTATATAAGAATCGATTATGTTTGTTTTATTTTGAATAAAAGATACTCTATCTGAATACTATAAAGTTGCGTTTCAATAATCATTCTCATTGGCAGGTGTAACCCGTAAGAGTTAACTTGAGACTTGGAGCGCCGTTGTGTACTACCTACTGCGCTTAGGTCTCAAGTTGACTCTTGCGGGTGATAGTAAAAGTCTCGTTTAGAATGAATGTTTAATCTCCGCTAATATAACTCACAATAATTAATTAATTTAATTTGAAGTTATAGTGAAAAATGGGGGAGCTAAAAAATAATTTATTCTCAAAGTAGTAGAAAGTAGACAAAATGAGTTTGGGAACCACTGCACTAGAGTAAGGCTTACACGACGTTGATAAAATTGGCCCGTGTGTTAGTATCTTGGACGAATAATTCGTCCAAGGTTAGTATGTCTTACAAGTAATTTTGAACCAGTTCCCAATTCCCAATAAGTATCTGAATTGGCTGTTTGTATGTAAACCTGATAACAATGTTTAACAGGACATATAATGATGGTGACGTATCAAATCGAATCACTTATTCATTCATTGCATTTTGGGTATAATATGATCATAGGGTTACAACCACAGAAAAAATTACTAAAGGTTAGAAAGGCTAAGTGGGCGGGGCCGCTTTGAGCATGACGCTCACACTTAACCTAATATGATCAAACGACGCATTTAGTTGCTTGCGTAACACATGTTCAAAATGCTTTCCTGTGCTGTTATAACTTGCAAAGCAAGAATCCAAGTACTCAGTACATCAAAAAGAAGGATTTATTTTCACCAAATACATAGTATTAAATACCTTAATAGTTAATTAATATTTGCAAAATTTTGAAAACAAATGAATTTTCATTGAAAACGTTTTCTTTAGCAAAATAAAATTCATTACGTAGGTACAATTTTCCTTGCGGTCGAATATGCGATACTTTCAAGAACGCAATGTATGGTTACGCGAACGACTAGTCGTTGGTTTGCTGAATGACATTCACGTAGTGGACAGGCTACTCGGCATGCATGCGAATAAAACATCTATTTCTAATGTCATTGAGTACAAAATAGCGTTATTTAAATATAGCGCTTAGAATAATTTTAAATATGTTCGAATCGATACCTGTGGCAAATATTACCGCTGAAACTATCTGTACAGCACTGATTAGCGGTTGAATTGCACGTTTTGGATGTCCCGTACAATTACAACGGATCAAGGACGTCAGTTCAAGTCGGATTTATTTCATCAGCTGTCAAAGCGATTGGGAATCACCAAGATCCACACAACTTCTTATCATCCGCAAGTAGAGTTTTATAGAACACGCATTCGTATCACGTTGGTGTCACTACTGTGGAGGAACGAGGTGTCTTCAAAAAGAATAATAGTACACTATAATACAAGTGAGCTAAGTTGTTCCTTATATACATAAGGCTCGATTGCAACCCGAACCGAGGGCGTCGGCGTAATGGAGCCAAGAGTATAATGACCTATGCTCACTAGTGGTGTGAACCGGTTCTCAAAAAACCGGATAATCACCGGTTAGAGTGAGTACCAGAGAGTAATCGGTGATTTCACTAAACTACCGGTTATTTGATTTGTTGCAAAACGTACCCAAATGTGCCAAAATTTCTTGTATAATTAATTTTGTTCAATGACTAATGTAAAATATTTGTGTTCATTGGTATTCGTATATCCGTCTGTAACTGGAAGTAATTTTTTTATAATAGGTAATTTATAAAGCGTATGTTTTTTCTTCTCATATATATAGATTTAGAGTATTTTGAATCACCGGAGATTATCCGGATAATCTCCGGTGATTCAATAAAATCTCCGCACAATATCCGGAGGCTGAAATTGCCTCCGGTTCACACCACTAGATGCGTTTCATACGACGGTTATCAACACACTTGCGAGGGGGAAAAAACCATAAACATATTTTAAACAAACACTAAACTACAATGGTAGAAATTCCATAGAACTTCGGCCCGTCCAATAAACGTGTATGTATACAAGCATGCCATATACATGAAATTGGTAACACTTCAATTCGAAAACCGCCTTTACTGCTTACGAAATAAAGATGCTGCTAATGTCAAAGTGTTACCACCGACGTGCGGTCGACCGTACTTGTCTGTACTTGCATTGTTTTTAATGATTGCGTAAATAGTTATAATTAAAATAATTAATTTTATTGCTTATGTTGTCTACCATGCTATAAGCTGGCTGTAATAGATATTCTTCAGAAAAAACATGGCTCTCATAATATAATTATTTCTCACGCTTGCTAAAAGAATGAAGTCTTTTTTCTCAGTAATTAATTTAATACAATAGGTAATAATAATGCATTAGGTTTTCACGATCACTGCGATCACTACACATTAAAATAAATTATAATATATTAAATAATATAATGTAATACTTTTAATAATTATAATAAACTAGCGGACAGACGTCGCCCGGAAAAGCAGCGCCAGATATTAAAATCGTCCCTGCCGTTTAGGAGAAGATCAGTGACATAACGACAGCAGCTCCACCTACCGGGTCCAATTGTGTTTTCAAAGCATCCAGGAACCCATTGAAATAAACACACAAAATATCATCCAAATCGGTCCAGCCGTTTAGGAGGAGTTAGGTGACAAGCACACGTACAGTCGCCTGCATGACAGTGGTAACACGTCAATTCGAAAATCGCCCTTATTTCTTACGAAATAAAGATGCTGCTAATGTCAAAGTGTTACCACCGACGTGCGGTCGACCGTACAAATGAATTATATTAGGTCCTTACATATAAAATTAGCGTTTTGTCGTACTGACTCCTTTGATCTGAAATACATATCTCCTCTTTGGTTAAGAATTCCAAATTCAAATATATAAATTCATTTAGCTGGTACATTTGAGTTAAGAAAACAGTCCTTCATTTGTTTTTTCCTCATTATTTTTTTCTTTGGCGTCGCTTATTACCGCACAATGGAAAACATGAAATATCGGTATATTTACGAGTACGAGTTCTACCGTGGCACCAGTGCTGCAGAAACAGCTCGAAGGATTAATGATGTGTACGGTGCTGGTGTCGCAAAAGAAAGCACGGTAAGTTTTTGGTTTCAATGTTTTCGTTCTGGAAATTTCGACCTTCAGAACCAACCCCGTGGACGTGTTACTTTGCTCAACCGACACAATAATGAAGGGATTTTAAATCGAATCATTACTTGTGATGATAAGTGGATACTGTACGATAATCGGAAGCGCTCGTCGCAATGGCTGAACCCTGGAGACCCAGCCAAATCCTGCCCTAAACGAAAATTGACTCAGAAAAAGTTACTTGTGAGTGTTTGATGGACTAGCGCCGGTGTCGTTCATTACAGCTTTCTAAAATCTGGCCAAACGATTACGGCAGATATCTATTGTCAGCAACTGCAAACCATGAAGGAAGAACTAGCTGCTAAACAACCGAGATTCGTCAATCGCTCTAGGCCACTGCTGCTTCACGACAACGCAAGACCACACACTGCACAACAAACAACCACTATGTTAGATGAGCTACTATTGGAATGTCTGCGACATCCACCGTACTCCCCGGACCTTGCTCCAACAGATTACCATTTTTTTCCGGAATTTGGACAACTTACAAGGAAAAAAGGCAAGATTTGAACAGCCTGCAGGCGGCAAATGTGAAATCCGCTACTGCACCACGTTACCACTGACGTGAGGTTGACTGCCCCCAGGCGCGGACCCAGGGGGGCAATAGGGGCAATTGCCCCCCATGAGCCTCGACCTAAGTACTTCCGAACTCGTCATAATCACATCACTAACAGTATTAGTAGTGGATTAAGTGGCAAGGACGGGCAATGGACAGCATTCCAAAAATTTTGCTAAATCAGAATGGAGCGCACACAAATTAGCATTTATCTGGGGAATGCCGTGTATTACTTTTTAAACTTTCTAATATAATGTGATTTTTTATAGAAATTTTGCAATAAATATTTCATTCAATAGTAAATTAGATAAAAACTATTAAAGTACTATTTTTGATTTCCCTTCTCAATTATTGAATTATAGCGATGAATCGCTTTAAAAGATTAGTTTAACCGAAAATCCGACGTTTGCCGTTATCATTCCACATGTGTTTCTTGCCTTATGGTGTGTCCCAGATAATGTAATGAACTGATTGAAGATTTTTTTAAATGTTATAACTTTTGTGAAGATCATCTTATTCAGTAGGTATATTTATGCACTGTGAAATAAAATCTCGTTCACTCTTCTCCAAAACTGCCTAAAACATAAACACTTTTTAACGTCATGTTTTTGCAAAACATCCCCAAAAATTTCGCGCACACTGCGCTCGCGCACTATATGATTCAATTTTGGTTTGGGACAGTAGGACCATATTATTAATTAATAAGTAGGTCATCAAAGAAGTCGTGAGCTGAATTTTGGAAAAAATAAGATCTACCTACGTTTTTTTATTTTTAAATTAACCGGCTTAACCGGGCCACCATGTAATTTGTAAAATTATATAAAAAAGTAAGTAGTCTAGTTTGCTATGCTCGGTTTTTCTAAACAAAATGTATTTGAAAAAGAAGTTTCCCCGAGGCCGACTAATTTTACGTAATATATAAATTAATAAAAAAAAATCCCGCGTCATGGTTAAACATCTGTTGTTGAATAACAGGTTGATTTCGTAAACAGTGGTTATTTCAATGTGCGCGAACTCGGCCCTTAATCCCCGACAATGTCAACCATGTGAACACATATTATTAAACTGAGTTAGGCCACTAATAGAATGTAAGGTTATTTAGAGGTAAATAGTTTTAATTAGGCCATGTTAACGATTAAAAACGAATGATTTTCGATCTATATATCGATACTGCCGTAAGTCAATCGATTACGTAGCGTCCCTATTTTTGACAAACAAATATTGACGTCTTTCTGCAGTGTTGCCGGACATAATTATGATAATGAAACATATTTTTTAATAAATAAGTATGTTGAATGTTAAAATTATTTAATCAAGGACTCGAACAAAGTAAAGTTTTATTTTGTGCTAATGAAGATAACCCAACTTTAGTATAATTAACTATTTAAATTGTGGAAAGAAAAAATCGCTCACAAGCAGGATTCGAACCTGCGACTCCTGGCTCAGTACGCCAGTGCTTTTTAGCCACTAAGCTACCGTGAACACTGCTCGTGGTATCAAAATTCTCATCCACTTTGTACGTCTTTGGGTGACGTCAGCGATTTCTTATTAAGAAACAGTGTTTCTTAACCGACTCGACTAACTTTGCAGTTAATTGAAAGTCGTATAGATATGCCTACCCTTACTAATAATTTTATAATTTTTAACGCATTTACGCATGCGAAGCGAAATCTGACAATTTAAATTGTAGAAAGAAAAAATCGCTCACGAGCAGGATTCGAACCTGCGACTCCTGGCTCAGTACGTCAGTGCTTTTTAGCCACTAAGCTACCGTGAACACTGCTCGTAGTGTCGCAGGTTCGAATCCTGCACGTGAGCGATTTTTTCTTTCCACAATTTAAATTGTCAGATTTCGCTTCGCATGCGTAAATGCGTTAAAAATAATAAAATTATTAGTAAGGGTAGGCATATCTATACGACTTTGAATTAACTGCAAAGTTAGTCGAGTCGGTTAAGATACACTGTTTTGAAAAAACTAATGTGAATTTTCAAAAAACGCAAGAAATTTTGAATTTCGCGGGCTACCCTGTAGTATTCACCTTAAACTGAAATACCGTATTTCTGGTAATTTTGACCCACTATGCACCGTATTTTCGTTTCATCGATCTAGCAACACTGACTCAGACGAATTTGTACGAATTGACGATAATCCAAAATATATTTTTCAAAAAAGTAACTTTAAATAATAATAAATATGAAGAGAAACACACAGTTGTTTGATTTGTATTGGGAAGATATATTAGTATCAAAGGTTTTGCCGAATCTAACGCTAAAAGATTGTTTTAATTTTCGTTGTGTTTCCAAAACTTGCTTACAAATGATAAATATGTACTTTGCGAAGCTGAAATCATTAAAATTGATGAACAAGGGATTCTCGCCTCACATGTTTAGTGTAAGTGATGTGTACATAACATTAAAAACAGTTTCAATGCGTCTTGAGCAAACAAATTAATGAAAAATAATATTTGTTGCAGGTGCTTGCAATTACATGTAGTAGACTAACTATATTGAATTTGTGTCGTTGTACGTCTATTACGGACGACGATTTGATTCCCATGTTGGTGAAGAACAGGGATTTGATAAATTTGAACCTGAGTCAGTGTAAGAATTTATCAGCAAAATGTCTGCAGCCAGTAATTTTGTATTGTAACAATTTGCGGACGTTGAAGCTTGGGCGGTGTGCGTGGTTGACGACGGGGGCCATGGAGGCGCTGGCGCTGCACCAGTGCATGCTGGAGAATGTAGACTTATCATTCTGTGTCACAATCTCTGAGAGCTGCATACTAATATTTGTGAAAAAGTTCCGTCACTTAAAGACTCTTAATTTGGAAGGCAACAAGCAGGTCTCTGATAAGTGCCTGTACGCCTTGGCCAAGTATAGTACATCGCTTAAGCTTTTGAATGTGAGTGGATGTTCAGAGATCTCGGATAAAGGTGTTAGGTATGTATAAAATATATTTTATTTTATTATAACAATACAAATACTCTTGTTTTTGGGGATCGAGTTACCCACGTCCGTAGGAGAGTACCCCTTTTCCGAATCCCTACACATGATCCCTGGGTGGTGCAAACCAGGTGACATACTGTTGGTAGGCCATGGCCGAAGGCTTGCGACTACCCACCAGGCAAAGACATGCCACCAAGCGACCTAGTTGTGTTTGTGGTGTGTGCTGCACCATCACTTAGCATCAGGTGATGTGGTGGTCAAGCACAAGCCCATTGAATATAAAAAAAACTTACACAAAAAAGGAAAACACATGATTGAACAACATAAAATAACCAACAACAATATAACAATCCTAATGATGCCTTCGCTTGAATAGATGCCAATCTCAAACATTTTATTTGAAGATGTCTGTGGTCTAGTGGTTCAAGTATCAGACTGCTCATCAGGAGGTTGTGGGTTTGATTCCCACAGGACAAAAATATTTATGAGATGAACAGAAGTCTTTGTTGGTCTGGGTGTTTCTTATGTATTATAAATACACCTAAAAAAAGTATATTAAGTATTCAGTATATCCATTGTCTAGTACCCATAGTACAAGCTCTGCTTAGTTTGGGGCAAGATGGTGCTGTGTAAAAATGTTCCAAATATTTATTTATTTATTGTAACCTCACAACATAATCAGCTCATTATCATCCCTCTGCTGGGTAAGGGCCTCTTCTCAGAATAAGAAGGATTCAGCCCTTGGTCCGCCACTCTGACCTACTACTGGTTGGCGGACTACACACACCATCAAGATCTTTAGAGAGCACACTCGGGTGTGCAGGTTTTGTCACGATTTTTTCCTTCAGATCGTCAGGATGTTTATATTTTGTTCATGGCCTTTTTTACTCAACTATAGATTGCGAACAAAAACACCTCATACACATTCAAATGTATAATGCATGAGTACCAGTTATTGCACTGTTTTAAAAACAAACTTAATATTGAGGATATGGCTCTAGGAACAATAGTTTGTAGTCTTTAGTAAAATGCAAGTAAACCACAGTTTAGAAATAACTGCATTAACAATATGTTTGGGGTGCATTAAAAGAGCCTCCACAAGTGACGATAATTAATTGATCGTCAGGCGCACCTTGGGCAGTCAGCCCCGCTACAAACCTGCTGACTGGCTAATCTTTTTCCCACAACATGGGCTATTATCATTATGAAGCTCATGTTGACACGATAGAAAAAGTTATGTTATACAATATGTTAGTAATGTCCATTTTAGATGTAGCTTGCTTATTAAGTCAAGTCTTTGTTTAAAAAACTGAATGCATCCCTTGAATGTACCTGCACCATCATCGGTCAACTATCTGCATTAGTTTATAGCTATTTATTAATTTTAATAATATGTTTTTAGGGTTCCGTACCCGAAGGGTTCCAAACGGGACCCTATTACTCTCGTTACGCTGTCCGTCCGTCCGTCTGTCTGTCTGTCACAGGACTGTATCTTTTGAACGGTAATAGGTAACCGGTTGAAATTTTCTCAGAATATGTATTGCTATGAGGTGTATCACGACAAATACTAAAAACAAAACAAAATCTAAAACCAAAGGGGGTCCCCATTCAAGAAACCTCAAAAACATGCATTTTTTCAACGTTTTTGTTGCTGCTCTATCTTCAAAACGGTAATACATACCAGCGTCTAACTTAGTCAGATTATAGTGCATATTATGTAGTTTTGCAACAAATACTAAAAATAAGACAAACATAGACATATATGGTGGTACCTGCGTAAGAAAGACATGCAAAAATTTATATTTTGCGCACTGTGCGTTGACGTCTTTTGATAGTCTCTTAAATTAAATCAGTTTTTATGGGGTATCAGGTCGTTGAGAGGTACGGAACCCTTATGCCCTTATGAACCCTGCGCGAGTCCGACTCGCACTTGGCCGGTTTTTAATTGTGTCAATGTCCCTCCTAAATCCTAACTCATGTAACTCCAATATAAAAATCAACGAATGAATCCTTACAATCAATCTTCCACCTCATTACAATGTCTATGGTTTAGTGGTTCGAGTGTTGGACTGCTGATCACGAGGTCGTGGGTTCAATTCCCACAGGACACAAATATTTGTGTGATGAACATAAGTGTTTGTGTTGGTCTGGGTGTTGCTTATGTATTATAAGTATGTATTTACAAAAAAAAAAAGTATAATAGTATTATATCCATTGCCTAATACCCATAGCACAAGCTCTGCTCAGTTTGGGACTAGATGGTGCTGTGTAAAAAATGTCCCAAAGATATTTATTTATTATTACAGGGCTCTTGCACAACACAGTCCAAAGCTAGAAGGCCTAATGATCCGAGGGTGCATGAAGGTGACAGAGAACAGTCTGAAGCTGATGCGGAACAGGGTGCACCTGGACCGGAGGCCTACGGAACCAGTGCCTGTGCCTATTTACGTACAGGTGTGAACTGAAGGTTGCGAACCTGTCACAACCTTCCTCTTGAGGCTAACCTGGTCTGTGGTCACAAATAAACAGCAAACAGGAACATCTACTGTGTAGGAGATTGAGATTAGTTTGTAACCATAGAATAATGGTTTCCGCTACGCTCCAACATAAAAACCACAGAAATAGATAGAATGGTTGTAATCACAATTTTACATGCGATTCATGCGTGGCAACTTTCAGAACAAACTACGCCTTACATTTAGAAGTAATTAGTAAAAAAAAAAAAAACTAATGTACTTTACAGCATTTGTTTCTGCAGTTGAAACAGCACAATAAGGCATTTTTGCGGGTTTTTGTTACAGTATTTATAGAAACAAGTCATAAGGCGTGCTGAGAAAGGCTTTGAAATATCGTGCACTATGGTGCATGGTGCTGCCACGCGCGCCCTGCCCACATGGCCTTTCTATCTATTTATGTGGTAAAAACCCATCATTAATCTATGCTTGGATTAAATTGTAACGTTTTTAATTACGTTATGAGAATTAAATAAGTAATCTGTGCTTCAGATCATATTTTTGTTGTATTCAGTCAACAGATTGAATGTGTTTTAATAATCAACACAATATTTAATTGGTGGTAATTTTAGAACTCTTGTTATTTGGTTAGTATTATAGTTTGTAGGTGAAATTAAAAATATAAACTAGAGAATAGTTCTCTATTTTTATCTAAATTCTCTATTAATTACGAGTGTTTTTTGAAATTTTAATTAAAAGTAATTAATATGGTTATTATTGTGATATTGATCTCTTCATGTTAGTTGTATTTTTCAAATTTTAATTTTGTGTATGAGGTCTTATAGGTGCCAATTTTTAAAGTTATTTTTAATGCCTAATGTCCGAGTTTAATGCTATACACGCTGAAATTTGAATCGCTTAATTCCCGAAAAGGGGTCATTGTACTCATCATTATGAACAACTTTTACTATGGGACCAACCTTGAAATCGCGAAAAAAAAATCAGTTTGTCCCTACATTTGGGTTCACTTAAATCAATAAAATCTAGGGACCACCTGATTATTTTTTTCGCGATTTCAGGTTTTGTCCCATAGTAAAAGTTGTTCATAATGATGAGTACAATGACCCCCTTTCGGGACATAAGCGATTCAAATTTCAGCGTGTATATATATTTAGTGCTAACTACAACCTAGATGTACAGATCATAGATACTTTATCAGCACGCGTAGCATGACCACTGTAGAAAAGAGATTTGTCTACGGAAGAATAGACAAAACTACATTGTATAGAAATTTATCTGTCATTTTGTCTATTCTTTTGTAGACAAAACCTTGTCGACAGTGGTTTTGCTACGCCTGCTGGTCACATGTAATCTCATGGTATATTAAGATGTTTTACCAGGTACTATCTTCCCGTGACAGCCAGGTCTAGTGATTGCCTCCGTACTACATCATCAGCTGTGGAGCCAATAGCGGCCTATTACTACTACTACTACTAATAGGGGTCTTGATGTCGAACGAAGCGCAGCTTAACCTCCCAGTTTATACATACCGTCTGGTTGTTAGCCACGAGCCCTACAAACCAAGTTGCTTAGATATAGGAACATATTATTTTGATATTATGTATGATTTTATTATTTTAACGGATTTACGCATGCGAAGCGAAATCTAACGATTTAAATTGTGGGAAGAAAAAATCGCTCACAAGCAGGATTCGAACCTGCGACTCCTGGCTCAGTACGCCAGTGCTTTAGCCACTAAGCTACCGTGAACACTGCTCGTGGTATCGAAATTAACCTCCACTTGGCACGTCTTTTGGGTGACGTCAGCGATCTTATTAAGAAACAGTGTTTCTTATTTCGATACCACGAGCAGTGTTCACGGTAGCTTAGTGGCTAAAGCACTGGCGTACTGAGCCAGGAGTCGCAGGTTCAACTCCTGCTCGTGAGCGATTTTGTCTTTCCACAATTTAAATCGTTATTATGTATGTAGTTAATAGTTACATAATTATTGTATATTTCTGTGGTTGTAAATCTTCTTAGCTGAAGATGTTTCTGTGATTGATTAAGTTAATTTTACTTAGCTATTGGGTAAAGTGTGCAATATTGAGTAATGTGTGGAAAGATAATATTCTAATTTAAATATATATCGGCGCAAGGACGAGATTAATAATTTAAAGATGATTATTTAGTTATGATTTTTGTGAAATCTACTATTAATTTTAAAGCTTCATTGATTCTATTATTATTCTGTTTTAACTATAAGCTAATAACATGTTAAAACACGCAAACGCTTGTACAAACAAAGACATCCATTAAAAACAATAATTAATATTTGAAGGTAGGTTGTCGATTTGTTTGAGCACGCTGCGATTAGTATAAAAACGGGCGACGTACCGAGTTTGACTCACTTTCGCTCGAGACATCGGACCGTGCAGACCTCTACTATAAAGCTAAGTAAATAAATAGCTACTTGGTAAGAACTTTGTTTTCATTTTCTTGTGTGCTGAATTATCAGTGACCATGACAATGAAAGTAATGACGTCAGCAGTGTTGACGTCATTCTTTTTAAAAAAACAATTCTGGTGACCCTACTCCGTCATCAGAAGTGGGATTCGAACAGATGTCTGCCGCTTCTGCTCAACCATCTGATATTGAACAACCTGCTTTCAGTACTAATGCTGATCCTACTCAGCAGCGGTTGCCAGTAGATGTGCCGATGCCCAGCATATCTGCTGACAATATACCTCCACAGTTTTTCATGCAAATGATGCAGATGATGCAGCAAATGTCAGATAGATTGAGTACTCAGACAGAAACCAAGGTAAAAATCAAAGATATTTATTTACCTTCATTTGATCCTGATACTAGCGCCGGAATTCGTGAATGGTGCCAGCATATAAACAAAGCTATAGGGACATACAAGCTAAACGACTTCGACATACGTATGAAGGTTGGTAGTCTGCTGAAAGGACGAGCCAAAATGTGGGTTGATGACTGGATGGTGACTACATCTTCATGGGAAGAGCTGCGCAATAATCTCATCTCAACGTTTGAACCAGAAAACAGGTATAGATATTCATGCTATAGCACCAGGAGTTAGCCGAGCGAATGAACAAGTTGAGCGAGTTGTAGCAACACTCAAGAATGCACTCGTAAGCCTTGAATTGTACTACTCATCGTATCACAGGTGTTACTCCTCTTACTCTGCTTACGCAGCGAAAACATTGTGTTCCGCCAGAACTTCTGCGCTTGGTCAACATTGATGATCAAATGGTTGACATTGAAGCATTAACCCGACATGAACAACAGAAAATGACTCATGTCGCAGAACAAAGCAGGCAGCGTTTTAACCTTCGCAAAGCTAAAATTCATCATTTTCAAAGGGGAGATTGTCTTGATTAAGAATAATCCAAGAAACCAAACATCTTTAGACCTAAAATTCAGTGATCATTATGAGATTTCCAGAGTTCTAGAAAACGACTGTTATCTAGTGAAGAAGGTCGTTGGCAGAGGAAGACCAAGCAAAGTTGCCCATGATCAGCTTCGCCGTGCTCCACAACCTAGTGAACAAGTGACCGTATCGGCGGAAGAGGATAATAATCATAACTCCACCGCAATGATGGAACCTATACCATCTACTTCGCGAGCTGCACAACCACTGCAGCCACCGCAAGTCTCAAGTGATGAAGACTCACCTTCACCATAAAGAGATAAGTTTTTTAAAACTACTCTTAAACATATTTATCCAATCCTTTACCCAATTTTATTTCACCAATTTAGAACCCCTGTGTACAACACAGCATCAACCTAGTCATATTTTCCAATAGAGCCTCTGTGTACCACGGCGCACAGGACCGCCCAGAGCACAGCATCAATCCTTCCTCTATCTACGAGTCGACGAGAATAAAATGTGCGTAGACGTGATGGATGGTCGAAACACATATTTACAACAACAGTTACACAGATAACTGAATACCATTATCCAATCCTTTATCCAATTTTATGTCACCAATTTAGAACCCCTGTGTACAACACAGCATCAACCTAGTCATATTTTCCAATAGAGCCTCTGTGTACCACGGCGCACAGGACCGCCCAGAGCACAGCATCAATCCTTCCTCTATCTACGAGTCGACGAGAATAAAATGTGCGTAGACTTGATGGATGGTCGAAACACATATTTACAAAACAGTTACACAGATAACTGAATACAAAACAGTTACACAGATAACTGAATACAAAACAGTTACACAGATAACTGAATACAAAACAGTTACACAGATAACTGAATACAAAACAGTTACACAGATAACTGAATACAAAACAGTTACACAGATAACTGAATACAAAACAGTTACACAGATAACTGAATGCAAAATAGTTACACAGATAACTAGTTCACCATCCTCCTCGCCTTTTCCCAACTATGTCGGGGTCGGCTTCCATATAAATAACAGTTGAAAACACAAATATGAACAAACATCAACTAATGAAAGATGTGCATTGATGATTTCTGATTGTTATTATAGTCACAATAACTGCAGCAACTGTGTTGCTTACAGATACCAAGCTCAAAAGAAAATCAATTCTTTATTCCAGAAAATACTACCAAAGCAGGCTGATGCAGAGCGCGCACCGCCTGTCAGAATGGCCGTATCGGCGCAAGGACGAGATTAATAATTTAAAGATGATTATTTAGTTATGATTTTTGTGAAATCTACTATCAATTTTAAAGCTTCATTGATTCTATTATTATTCTGTTTTAACTATAAGCTAATAACATGTTAAAACACGCAAACGCTTGTACAAACAAAGACATCCATTAAAAACAATAATTAATATTTGAAGGTAGGTTGTCGATTTGTTTGAGCACGCTGCGATTAGTATAAAAACGGGCGACGTACCGAGTTTGACTCACTTTCGCTCGAGACATCGGACCGTGCAGACCTCTACTATAAAGCTAAGTAAATAAATAGCTACTTGGTAAGAACTTTGTTTTCATTTTCTTGTGTGCTGAATTATGGGTGACCATGACAATGAAAGTAATGACGTCAGCAGTGTTGACGTCATTCTTTTTAAAAAAACAATTCTGGTGACCCTACTCCGTCATATACATAATTATACATGCTGAAATTTGAGTCGCTTAAATCCCGAAAAGGGGTCATTGTACTCATCATTATGAACAACTTTTACTATAGGACCAACCCTGAAATAGCGAAAAAAAAAACAGTTGGTCCCTACATTTGTGTTCACTTAAATCGACAAAATATAGGGGAACACCTGATTTTTTTTCGTGTTTTCAGGCTTGTTGTTCATATTGATGAGTACAATGACCCCTTAAGAGGTTTTCAGTTATTTCAATAAAACGTTGTATACACGCCTATAATAATACAATACAATACAATACAAATACTCTTTATAAAATAAAGAGTATTTTTTTTTTTTTTTTTAATAATTCCAAATTAGAATTAATTGAAATATGGTTTAAAATGAAATTATTGTAGATAAATTATGATGTCTGTGACCATAATGTGTTAATTGCGTGGATAAAAAATGTTTTTTGTTATGAATTAATATCGAGAGTGAGCTACTTCACCAAGGATAATAATATGACGATGTGTTGTAAACGCTAATAAACTAAATAATAAATTTAGTTTTATTTTATTAAACAGCTGACGATCGTCAACTGCAGGTTTATGTAAGATGTGAAGAGATATCAAAAATAAAACTACAACTTTTTCACAAAATTATATTTTGTGTGATAACACCTGCTACATGTTTCTTACTGTTAATATATTTACAATATTTTATATACTACACATTAGTAACAAATAACATTCATAACCTTAGAGGAGCAGATCTTACAAAATAACTTACGGCGAGCGGTGACGACCGATCCCTCGCACCGCTAGCGAGCCTACCTTACCTACGTGCGAGAGGACGAAACTAAACGCGACCTAACTAAAATACTTAGCGTAAATATCGTAAACGTAGGTGTTAATAACATTTGGCAATAAATTACTGGGATAACACGAACATAATCCTTAAGCGAAGCGTTAAAACAAAGTTATCATCGCAATTATAAAACCTTAAACTACCAGTGTAAAAATAATACAAAATATAATAAAAAAACACCTCTGTCCATTAGGCCTGTTTACGTAACACCGGACCGCGTTCCCAAATCGAGCCCTGCACTCCTCAATCATGTCTTCAAAATAACCGTATCTTACAAATTACACTAAGTTTATCAGCTCTATATGTATATAGCCTTGTTAGAATCAAAGCGAATACATTTACAATATGCTAACCGGAAGTCAAGCAGACAGACGGGACATGAGAGGCACTTAGAACAGATTCAGACAAACTACGATCCTATTGTTAAATTATAATTACACAACGGCGACTGTACAAGCGACCTACGCTGTCGCAACAATACAAACATCAAAACATAAACACCATATACATATAAAATACGTGAGTTCCAAACGAATCTTTACATCTGAAGTACAATCTGTGATCAGTAAAAACATTGCACTTATTTCAACATAACCAAAGACTTAAATATTACATTGTTTCTTTGGAAATCGAGAATATATTAATTTTACGAATCAATGACGCGCCAAGGTCACTGTTGAATCCTCAGATTATCACAGCGCTCTCACAGAGGGCGCGACTTTAGTTATCACGATACAAAACAGATTACTATCAGTGTACATACATTTATTGCACTATTTAATTATGCTACATTTCAGTGACCAAAGTCATTATTATTATAAACAGATTTAAATACATTTTATCTGCAATTTTGTACTTTTATTTAGCTTACCGGGTACTGCGCATTTTCAACGACAAATTAAACGTGATTTACATACATATGATACAAAAACAATAACAGAGCTGCCACTGGACCACCCTAACATAACACGAGTGCGGGAGGGAGTAAGGCAACTGAAGTGGTGTTCCATGTTCATCTCGATTATAATTATCATTACTTTATATACAAACTAGCACTTAACATCAGAAAGCAAATGTTTATTTGTACTATGCTATACTTAACTATAATACACTCCAATCGTTTTTGGTCAAGGTTACGTTAAAGATGTCCACACACTGCCAGCGGAGGCGGTGACGTAGCGAAGACGGTTTGTTCGAATTAGTATGAAAGGTTACACATTTGGGAGCGGTGGTTAGGCGTCACGGTAGCGGAAGCATCGCGGTGGCGGGGCGGGACGAACCGGCGCTATATACAGACGGCGGGATGCGATACGTAGGCGTGCTAATAGCGGTTTTTAAAGTCGTTTTGCAAGAAGGTTTATCTGCTTTCTCAGTGTTAATGCTATTAATAGAAGCAGTTCTTCATCACTCCCGTCTGACATGTTTCTAAGCACACTGTTATCTGCAAACGCGATGCTAACACAGACAAGGCTCCGCCACGCTTCCGCATCGTCACCGCTCCATCACCCATAGCAGTGCGTGGGCAACTTTAATCCCTGCAAACACCGCGACACTAAAACACAAAGGCTTCGTTCGCACCGCCCCCGCGAAGCCACCGATCCTACACCTCTGGCAATGTGCAGACACCCGCACCACTATCGCCACGCCTCCGTACCACCATCGCTCTCACAGCCACGGCAGTGTGGACAACTTTAGGCTGCCCGTCCATATGAGCAAAGAAGAGTGGAGCCGAGAAATAGAAACCAATAGAATTGCACAAAAAAGCTTAGCGGGGGCGAAGACATCAATTTTGTGCATTGATGTGTAGGTACTAGATGCATTGTTTAGAAGAACGACACGTAACACCGAGTTATAGTGTCTGCACCATATTGTCACTATGGTCACTTGACAGCTGTCTAGCCAGCACACGTAAGTTATGGAGCTTAATATTATTTGGTTTATTGGAATCGGCGAGTATTGAATGATTCTTTGGGGCAAATTTGTTTTGTTTTTTTGTTAAGTAACCCACTATTTCACTGTAAAAACAGTTACTAACGCGATAACTAGTAAATTGAATTATTTTTCTTTCTAAGGGAAGTCCATTACGATCAAAAGCGGGAAAGTCAATTACGCAACCTCTCGCTTGCATTACGCAACGTCCACACATCGATACTAGGTTGCGTCAATTGAATTTGGAACATGTTGCTTATACGAGATCGCGCGTCTATTTATTTGAAGTCGTTGATTTTGTGCGATTCTATTGGTTAATGTTTCTTCACTCCGCTCCAGTGGAAAGGTAGCTTTAGTCCGAGCATCGAAGGGGCAAGCAAATGGAATGACATGTGAGTATCTCAGCTGGTTCCGTGTGGTGCCGGCCTCTCTTCTCATGGATGTCGTAAAGGGCGACTAGGGGATTCACCAGAGGATGGGCAGCAGCGTTCTCTGAGTATTTAAACAACCAACTGCGATCGCCAACCCGCCTGCCAAGCGTGGCGATTATGGCATATCCTCCCCTTTGGGGGAGGCCTTTGTCCAGCAGTGGACGTCTTTTGGCTGAAATGATGATCTGGGCTGGTCGCTCATGGTCAGGGCGGGTGCATTAAAAGAGCCTCTACGAGTGACGATATTTAATTGATCGTCCGGCGCACCCTGGGCAGTCAGCCCCGCTACCAACCTGCTGACCAGTGGCGTTCGTTGCATATAGGCAATTAAGCAGTACCCAGTGCCTTCCTCATTCAAATTCCATAGCTGTGTAAGTTATTATCTTTTTTTCAAAGTACGATGATTATTTATCTTTTAATAGACTTATTAATACTAAATTAATCTTCCTACATAAAAAATCAATAACTTACACCACAATTAAATTCGAATGAAGTAGGCAAATGCACGCCACTACTGCTGACTGGCTAATCTTTTTCCCACGGCATGAGATATTATCATTGTGGCTCATGTCGACACGATAGAAGAAGGGCGGGTCGGTCGCTACCGGCGCATGGTGGAGTTGAGGGTCTGCATGGCGAGCGGGGGCGGGGCGTTGATATACCCGTAGGCATACACGTTGGACTGCTGGGCTCTTGCGTCGGCGCCGCCGTACTGCACGTTCTGCACGTTCATCATCTGCAGGTTGTTGAACTGCTGCTGCGGTGGCACGCGGTACCCGTTGAGCCCGTACTGGCTGATGATGTGCGTGTTCAGGTTGGGCGACATGCGAGAGCCTGGAGCCATCTGCATGTGCTGCATCGGACTCAGGTTACCTGGAACAATGATATATTGTTAATAAATACCGTCTTCGGCTACAATTTGAAGGTAACTATTATTATAATTACTTGTAGTGACTTTTGTAATATGCTGCTATTATGTATTATTAAGTTAATAGATTTAATGTATACAAAATATTGTTAAACGATTTTTACAAGAGTAACACCATGGAGTTTCTTCTGTCCATTCTTCTCCATAGGAATTGACATTTTGGAATGAGCAATTTACCCAAAGACGTGCCAAGTGGATGAGAATTTCACACACAAGCAGTGTTCACGGTAGCTAAAGCACTGGCGTACTGAGCCAGGAGTCGCAGGTTCGAATCCTGCTCGTGAGCGATTTTTTCTTTCCACAATTTAAATCGTAAACTCATATTTGTTTTGGAACACTGCTTTGTTTGAAATAAGTCCCGCCTATTTCCGACTAAATATAACGCGCTGCTATTGGCTTGTGGGTCAACTTTACTCAGCGGACATACAGCGACCTGCGTGTCCAATATTATAATGCACTGAGAATACTGGCCGAGGCTGCCGTGGCGGTGCAGTGCGTCAGGGATGTTTGCTGATAATAATATTGGTGGTCTCGACGACGTCTGTGGTCTAGTGGTTCGAGGGACGGACTGCTGATCACGAGATCGTGGGTTCGATTCCCACAGGACACAAATATTTGTGTGATGAACATAAGTGTTTGTGTTGGTCTGGGTGTTTCTTATGTATTATAAGTATGTATTTACAAAACAAACAAAGTATATAAGTATTATATCCATTGTCTAGTACCCATAACACAAGCTCTGCTTAGTTTGGGACAAGATGGTGCTGTGTAAAAATGTCTCGAAGATATTTATATTATAGTTATTAGGAAAAGGGGTGCCTCCCTGATAACACGTATCCGCGGCAGTCCCAACACTATTCTCAGTGTATTCGCAGTTCAGTGGGATTCACCGATGCTGCAGAGATGGATGCAACTCCACACTGTATTTAAAATTATACCTGATTTTTCAAGATTGTTTTTAATAAACAGGTCAAAGAGCGACGCCTTCGATGGTATGGACATGTGTTCCGCCGCCCAGAAGACCACATGGTACGAGCAGCCCTTGACCTGCAAACGACGACGCGACGCCGTGGAAGACCCCCCGCCACCTGGCTATCGTCAGTCCAGAGGGACTTGAAGGAGAGCAAGATCGAAGCCGCGACTGCGCGGGATAGAAATAAATGGAGAAGGCAGACAAGGAGAGCCGACCCCAGATAATGGGATAAGGCTGAGGAAAAGAAGTTTTTAATAAACTAGATATTAAGAAAATTGTTACTAACACTAGTCCATGTCTGAAAATAAACGTATTTTAATATATTTTTAATTGACATGCGCGCTTGTGGCGTGATATTTATCTGTGCGAATAAATAGAACAGTTTCGAAATTGGACAACTTATATTTTTTTTCATTGCTAATAGGGTTCTACCGGACCGAGTGTTGTTGCGCAACTTGGGAGAGGCCTATGTCCAGCAGTGGACTGCGATAGGCTGAGATGAATAATAATGATGATGATGATGGGTTCTATGCTTATTGTTCATGGTTTACCAGAAAGTTGACTATGAAAATGTCATATGCATCTCACAAGACTATCTTCTATAGAAGAAGAAATCCCAAATGAAGACGCATATATGACTGTTGCATGTTCTTAGAAGACGGTGGCTACAGAGCGCACCGACTGTGGAACCATGCCTGTTTGTCCCGGTTGCCATACGAATATCGGTAATATACGATGTCGGTATTTCCCACGGAATATAGAAAATAAGGGGAAGGGACATACGGCTGCCGCACGCGTGGCACAATTAAACGCAGATGCGCAACATTAACTTAATCGCGCCTAGTTTGAACTAGTTTCTCGCTGCGACACTATGACGTCTCGAATGCGAAATACTAGATTATACCGTATTGTGTCATTTTAATGTGTAACATGATAGCAGAACGACAAATGAATCTCATAGAGGTGTATTATGTCAACGCTTTGTGTACAATTTTGATAAATTTCAATAAAGCTATTTTAATTTTAACATCTTGTATTAAGATTTAATTTAAAAAACGTTAGGCCCCATTTTAATTTTTAATAGACCCATAGAATAATGTACTATTTCAATTGTCAATGTGTGATTTTGGCGACACTTTTCCTGTACTAAGTAATCGTAAAGGCACTTCCACTTTTTTCTTTATTCCATGGTATTACCCAATAGCTGGGTTGCGGGGTTCTAATAAATAAATAAATATCTTCGGGACATTTTTACACAGCACCATCTAGTCCCAAACTAAGCAGAGCTTGTGGTATGGGTACTAGACAATGGATAATATATAATACTTATATACTTTTTTTTGTTGTAAATACATACTTATAATACATAAGAAACAACCAGACCAACACAAACACTCATGTTCATCACACAAATATTTGTGTCCTGTGGGAATCGAACCCACGACCTCGTGATCAGCAGTCCGACACTCGAACCACTAGACCACAGAGGTCGTCAAATGGCAAATGACAGTCACTATGTGTAAAATACTGATGTTCAGCCGCAGTGGAAGATGACCCTAACATAATTGGGAGATGGTTCTGAGCATGGTATAATAACACCAGGTACTCTCTTCCCGTGACAGCTCGGTCACGTGATTGCCTCCGTACTACGTCATCGGCCGTGGAGCCAATAGCGGGCTGTTAGCGTGACACTTGTCAGTTTGATGTGCTGCACTTTTTGAAAATAAATTACCCGAGCAAAATGCATTTTTTTCATTTACTTTCTTCTATAAAGAATCACTTTTTAACTAGTAATTTAATATAGTTTCCTTTATTAACTAATTAGATGAATAACACGAGATAACAAATAGTTAGGCTAGTTATGAATTTATTTTATATTCATTATGAACAAAAATCTCCTTAAGTATATTGAAGATATCAATCAATGGCAGCACTGATCGTGACGTAGCTTGGAGGCATCGCGCTGTCATTGCGGGAAGAGAATACCTGGTGAAACATCTTATTATACCATGGTTCTGAGATAGATACTGACTTGTGGTGTTCCGGGTGTTCCTGGGCGAGTCGAGCTGGTTGTGCGGCGGGTAGTACTTGGCGGCGTGGTAGTGCCCCGCCGGCGCCGCGGGCGGCGTGCCCGCCTGCTGCGCGTACTGCGGGAGACAAATAAAATGTATAATAAAATTTCTTTATTGTGCCAAAAACATAACATTGGTTGAATCCCTAGACCTCACACTAGGATTCCCTGTGTCGTGGGGTCTAGTCTCTTTCAGTCCAGAAGACATAGTTGACACGGTTCAGAATGAATTTAATGGTCAATTGAGTTATAAATAACAAAAACAAAAAAACAGCTAACAACCACGTCAGAAATATTGACTAACGTGTCCGAGTTGCGGGAGCGACGGCATACTCGTGTCTGCGATGTTGTAATTCGTCATCATCATCATTTCAGCCGAAAGACGTCCACTGCTGGACATAGGCCAAAAGGGTTATATGTCATAATCGCCACGCTTGGCAGGCGGGTCGGCGATGGAAGTTGGTTGAATAAATACTCGGAGAATTCAGCTGGGGCATCCTCTGGTGAACCCCTTAGTCGCCTTTTACGACACCCATGAGAAGAGATGGGATGATGCTATTCCTATTTATTGTATCCGGCACCACACGGAACATATTGTAATGATTAGCACACATTGAAAGAACATACAAAGGAGTGCTTGATTAACATCAAGAACGAAGGTTTAAAATATTTTTGTAAGACTTCAATCTCACTTTTAGGAGTCTATGTTGATTAAAATTGTATATTATTGTTATTGTGTGCCTCTGGCTGTAGTAAATAAGCCATTTTTCTTTCTTTCTATCTGTAGCCAATTTGTTCAAAACATAAAAAGTTGGAGGTGATCTTCTTTTGGTCCTAGCCCCCCCTGCGTACTGCAGATTTTTACATAACATTCACAATCAGCACATTACTGTTCGTCCACCGCTGGGTCTTCTCAAAATGAGAAGGTTAAGGTCTTAGTCCACAATGCTTGCCTAATGCAGGTTGGGGCTGGTAGTGTTCGCTACGGGCACATACCTGGTGCGGTGGATGGTGCTGTGGCGCCTCAGCCATCTGCTGCAGCTTGGCCAGCGAGCAGGAGGGCGGCCAGCCGCCCGAGTGGTACTGCTGCTGCTGCTGGAACGACAGGTAGCCGCCCTGGTAGCCCGCGCCGCCGCCGCCCTGCATCACCGCGCCGCCCGCCGCTGCGTCCAAAAAACTCGCTACATTTATCATAGCAAGAACGAGTAGTTTAATATCATATAGTAAATTATTAATTTTGAGCCTGATGAGACTCGTTAATCATAACAGCTTTTTTATACATTATGTATTAAACAGGTGAGCTAAGCTATTCATTATACTCGAGGCTGGATTGCAACCCGAGCCGGAGGCGAGGACGTAATGAAGCCAAGAGTATAATGAACAATGCCCACGCGTGTCATACGACGTTTTTCAACACACACGTTTTTCAAAATCAAATAACTAATATTAAAGTTGTGAAAAATGGCGCACGGATTTCATTATTCACGCGCCGTGCCAGTGGTTCAGTTACGTATCTAGCTACGCGCGCGCAAGTGGAAGGAATCCGCCAAACAGCCTAATATAAAAAAAAAATATAAATTGAATATTTTTGTATTTATAACACAAATTATGTTATTTTATAGAAAAAATAAGTAACTTGATGAAGTGAAATGTTTATTTATTTTATCATATTTTACCTAACATAGTTTATTTATTCACAAAAGTGTTTACAATTTTTTGACAAAAACTCTTTGCTGAGACTTAAAAATAGACTGAAAGTAAAAATAACTAGTGCGGTAATGTATAGTGAAAAGCACGCCTGTTTTATAAGCTGCATTATGAACCTAAAACCGGTGCAATAAGAGCCAATTGTGTTGAAAAACATCTTATTCACAAATAAAAAAACATTAAAGAAATTATTTTCCTAATTATGCCAAACATTTACTTTCTGTAAAGCAGTGTCTCCTGCGACCAAAATATAACAAAACATGCTAACATTTTGCTTAGGCCAATCAAATGTAGCCAAACAGCTAGGCCACGCCCCCAGTTTGTTAGAAAAACATGTTAGATGTTAAAAATAACAAAAATATGGTCGCAGGAGAAGCGGCTTTAAGCGCAAATCACACACAACGCGGGTACGGGTCGGGCGCGGGTCGGGTCGGGCCCGCGGCGGGTATATTATATGTATATTAACCTGTTTTTATATGGACGACATCACAGGAAACGTGGGCATATTTTTGTTATTTCTAACATCTAACATGTTTTTCTAACAAAATGGGGGCGTGGCCTAACTGTTAGGCCTAACAAAACACGCTAAAGTGTTATCCAACTGGAATGGAAAACATCCCCGTATTCGCCTGCGGGGGTCCCCCGCGTAGTGATGGTTAACTAGCCGAAAATCCAATAACTTAGCTAGCTGGCTATTTGTGGTGGAGTAGCCAGCTAGATAACCAGCTATTTCAGCTATTCGGCTATTGGATAAAACTGATAGCGCTAGCGTCGTCGTAGCTACTAGCCGTCGTAGCTACTAGCTAAGTTGTCTTGAGTAACACACAACGGGGCAGTTGCATTTAGTTCGATCCTCGCATTCCTCGCCGTGATAAGTTTAGATGTTATGATATTATTATATATTGAATCACAATAAAACTGACTGACTGAGTGATACGCATTCCCGTTTGCTCCTCAAATAACAATTTTTTTTGGTGTTAAAAGTGCAGTTACTTGTTTGAATTCTCAGTTATTACCTTTTGTAAACAGTAATTAGTGTTCTCAACTAGTTTCATAGTGTTTTTGACTTGATTATAAAGAATAAAACTATAAAATTAAACAAGTCGTTACAAACTTTTAGTGAAGTCGTGATTCAAAAGTCGTTTCGATACAAACGCGTAAGTGACGCGTATTTCATGGCGCTTAGGACATTCTGTCCGAGACACATCAAGCAAGTGATATATCAACGTCGTTAAGCGCTTTAAATATTACAGCACTTTTTACCACTATACATTGATAGACGCTTCAAAGCTACAATCTGCTGAAAGCGCTTAATTATCGCTTCTGTTGTCTTGAGTTTTCGACTTTTCGCTCGGTGGTGATAAAATGGCAACAAATACTTGTGCGGGTTGCATGGATGTTATAACTGACGGTAAATGTTTGCAATGTAGCACTTGCCACCTTTGGTATGATCTGTTATGTGCGAATGTCTCCAAAAAGCACCTCAAATTAATGAGTCAAGAGCACAAAGAATCTTGGAAATGCTCTGGTTGCTGGAGTAAACAACCAAAAGGTGACAATTCTAATACACCGGCCAGACCTACTCGACTTGAGAGCCCCACCGAGGAAAGCTCACAACGCTCACCATCAGCCACCGACGCCAATGTTACTCACCGTAAAAACTTTACACGAACCCAATTGCCCAGCGATGACTCGGACGATACGGTACTGTTCTCTAAAGAAACCTTGAGGGAACTTATAAAGCAAGAGATGCAGGAAGCACTCAAAGATGTAGTTTCTGAACAGTTCCGACAAATAAATGAACTCATTGCTGATTTCAAAACGTCCCTATCTTTCTTTAATGAAAAATATGAAGATATGACAGCTATGTTGAAAGAAAAATCGGACAAGATACTGAAGCTAGAACGAGATAACAGCGCCCTCCAAGATTCTCTGTTTCAACTCGGCAAGCGTGTTAATTTGGTGGAGCAGAACTCCAGGTCCACCAATATTGAGTTGCAGTGTATACCCGAGAATAATTCGGAAAACTTAGTTACTATTGTCTTACAGCTAGCCAGGGTAATTAGTTGCGACATTATTGATTCCGACATTCAACACTGCACGAGGATAGCTAAAAAGGATTCTCAAAGTACAAGACCCCGATCGGTCCTTGTGAAACTCGGTAGCCCACGCCAGCGTGATTGCTTCCTGGCTGCAGCCATAAAATTTAACAAAAGTAATGATCAAGGAAAATTGAATACAAGTCATCTAGGAATAGCTGTAGAAAAGCCCCAACCCATTTATGTTACTGAACACCTGTCTGCTGAGAATAAGGCAATTCACGCGGCGACTCGCATTCGTGGAAGAGAACTAGGATACAAGTTTGTATGGATCCGCTACGGCAAGATCTTCATAAAAAAAAACGAGACATCACAGAGCATTGTCATCAACAGCCTTGAAAAATTGAAGTCTTTAACCTAAATTGTGCCAGTTAAGGTTAAGGTTAAGTTTTTGCATGTTCCTATTGTTATTACTATCCACATTCAATCTTCCACTTCATGTTTACTATCAAAATGTTAGAGGCTTGAAAACTAAAACTGTTGACTTTTATCATAATATTTCAATACATAACTACGACATTGTGGTGCTTACGGAGACATGGCTGCGCAGTGATATTCATGACTCTGAGCTATTCGATGATAGATACAATGTTTATAGACGCGATCGTGAATCAACTATAAATAACACTTGTAGGGACGGCGGTGGAGTTTTGATTGCCATTTTGAAACATCTTAAATCATGTAGATTATCCCATCTGGAAAGTGAGATTGAAGATTTATGGGTTAGTGTAGATGTTAGTCCTTCAATAAATGTTAAAAAGAAAATGTACATTGGTGGTGTCTATCTACCGCCACCCATACATCTTGATACGTTAATGCTTTACACAAATAATGCTCAAAACATTTTAAATAAAAATGAACATACGTTAATCTTAGGTGATTTCAATCTTAGTAAGGTCTCTTGGATTTGCAAAGATTACTTTTTAGATCCCGTTTGTAATAATTCTGAAATCAATGCAAAACTAATGGAATTTATGACTTTGAATGCTCTGCATCAATTCAACTCCATACCCAATAGCAAATCAAAAATACTAGACCTAATATTAAGTAATATCTCTGTAGAGAATAATGTGCGCTGTAACTATGCACTGTCTAAAGAGGATCCGTTACACCCTCCGTTGGCATTTTATATACCAATATTAGCAGATTGCCATTTAGTGCCCAAAAAAGTATCTAAACCAAATTTTTTTCGGGCAGATTATGAAAAAGTTTTGGATCATTTAATGTCCACGCAATGGGAACGTGAATTCGATAACTGTTCCACTGTGAATGAAATGGTTGATGTTTTTTATAGCATTTTAAGAAATATAATTTCAGAGTTAATTCCAATTAAACGGACGACCTGCGGGAAATATCCACCATGGTACTCATGTGATCTCATAAGACTTCTAAAAGAAAAATATAAGTATCATGTTCGTTATAAAAAATATAAAAATCCATTAGATTTGCTATCATTTGAGGGATTAAGGGATGATTGCAATGTTCTCAGAGCTACTTGTTACAAAAAGTATATTACTAGTATAGAACACGGGATAACTAAGAACCCCAAAATATTCTGGTCTTTTATCAAAAGTAAAAGAAAAGGCAGTAGTACATACCCGGCTCAAATGTCTTATGAAAACAAAGTTGCGAATAACGGCGAGGATATATGTAACATGTTTAGTGATAATTTCGCGCGAGCTTTTAACAGTTCATCGAATGGCCCGATTACTTTAAACACGAATTCTACTACTTCGTCAGCATTGTGTACATTAGCATTTGATGATAACGAGATTCTTAGAGGCTTAAAAGGGTTAGATGAAACTAAGGGAGCCGGTAGTGATGGTATACCTCCCGTTTTTATAAAACGTTGTGCTAAGGCCCTCGTTAATCCCCTTCAAATAATTTTTAATAGATCTATACATGAAGGCACTTTTCCATATAAGTGGAAAGAAGCTATTGTTGTTCCTATTTTTAAATCCGGGGAAAAGCATGTAGTTTCCAATTATAGACCGATTTCCTTACTTGTAACGTTTGGAAAAGTTTTCGAAAAACTTATTAGTAAACATCTGATGTGGTACCTCAAACAACAAATTACGGAATACCAACATGGCTTCGTAAAATCTAGATCCACCACCAGTAACCTTCTATGCTTCACTTCTGCCTTGTCAGACTACCTTGACAAACGTATCCCAGTAGATACAGTCTATACAGATTTTAGCAAGGCATTTGATAAGGTGGATCACTGTCTCCTCGTTAACAAGCTAGCTCAACTGGGCATAGAGGGCACATTGATTAACTGGTTCAAAAGTTACTTGCATAATAGGACTTCCAAGGTGGTCGTTAATGGTCATTTTTCTGATAATTATATAGCTACGTCTGGAATTCCTCAGGGATCACATTTAGGACCAATTTTATTTAACGTTTTCATTAACGACATAACGCAATGTTTCAAACACTCTAGTTTCTATTTGTTTGCCGACGATCTGAAAATCATGAAGCCTATTCAGAGTACCGAAGACTCCCAAATGTTACAGGAAGACATCCACAGACTAACGTGCTGGTGCAAGGAAAATAAAATGTTTTTAAATATTAGTAAATGTAACTACTTGCAATTCACTCGAAATAAAACTCCCCCAAACAATAAATACTACATTGATGGAATCGAAATAAAAAATCTTTGTATTATCCGTGACCTAGGAGTTCAACTTGATTGTGCACTCAAGTATGATGCTCATATCTTGAATATTGTAGCAAGAGGTTTTAAAGTACTTGGTTTCGTTATACGAAATTGTAAAGAATTCAAGAGATCTTCCACAAAAATTAAACTTTTCAACACATTAGTTCGGCCGATTTTAGAATTTAACTCAGTTATATGGAATCCACACTATGAGGTTTACACTAAACGTTTAGAAAGTGTTCAGAGACGATTTCTTTACCATCTATGCTATGGAGACCACTTAGCTAAACAGATAACGAGCTACGTAGATAGGCTGAAACATTATCATATAAAAACACTAGCTAGTCGAAGAGAATTAATAGATTTGGTTTTCCTTCATAAGTTAATAAACGGAATCATAGACTGCAGTGAACTCTTAAGCTCTATTAAAATAAAAATTAACACCCGCCTTCCCAGAAAAAATGTTTATGATTTATTGGAAATTCCATTTTCTAGAACGAATCTCGGTCATTTTGCTGCTATGCCTAGACTTTGTAGACGATACAATGCGTTATCAAAAACTCGCGATATTGACATCTGTGCGTCTTTATCAAAGTACACGAAAAAATTGAAAGAATTTATTTAAATTATAATTAATTAACTGTTTTATATATATATAGAAAAATAATATACATAATGTAAAAAGTGTCTGACTCGATTGAAAGCGGGAAGATATATGTATTACCTACATATTGTTTTGTTTTTGTGTTTTTAGTTGAGTCCGATACTTTCACCTTAATTATAAGTTAGCTCAGTCATTAAATTTGTGCATGCTGTGGCCTCCTGTAAGTGAAGGAGTACACCAGATAGAATCTTGTATCTGTCACTTGTGATTTTTTGTGTACATCTTTTGTTGGAGGTCCTCAATAATATAAATAAATAAATAAATAAATAAATAAATATTATGATTAGTTTTTGGTTTACCTACTTACTTTATTTCGAACTTCTTGAAAATAAATGATTTTTCTTCGTACGTACATATTTTTACATTTATTACGTATTACTAATTACTACATATTTAAAGTCGAAAACATTAAAAACAAAAAAAACAAAAAACATTTAATTCAGACCTTCAAGATCCATAAAAGTTTTAAAAGTATACAAATTTATAAAAACAAGAGTTTGTTAGTAAAGAGATAACTTAAATACTATTTTTTACATTGAAATGTAAAAATTAACCAAGAAAATTACAGTAAAAACTACAACAAAAGACCCTTCTTTTGTTGTACAAACAAAATTATAGATCTCAACGATTTTAAACCTAATTGACAACTAAGTTAGGTTTGAAATCTTAAAAATAAAGCCAATAGCTATTTTACTTGGTCAGCTAACGGCAGCGCGGCGGCTGCCCGCTACTCCGTAAACTTGTTGGTTATTCGAAGCTGTAGCCAATAGCTAGCTATTGTGTTGACAGATATCGTAGCCATGGCTATTAATTGTTGGATAGCCGCTATTTAGGTAGTTATTAGAGTAAAGGTGGGTTTAGCGGGGGGAGGGGTATGTTTATTTCACCGTTGCGTCACTCGAACGTAACAGACGTCTCTGCGCTCTCTCGCTTGTGTGTTTATACAATATTTTGTTTGAGTATTTTAAAATTAATTGGAATAAAGATAACACACAATTTTTTATTCATTTAATACGCAAGCGCCCAGCAATTTGGGATGTGTTATTGTCGGATTACAAGAATAAAATAAAAAACTCGACGATCTAACGCGACATCGGTTTATTTTTTTGCTGTATTTATAATAACTTCGAGAAAATTGAGTTTATCTTCCTCCACTGAACTCATTTTAGCTGAATGACGAAAAGTTATCTAACATTATTTGTTGATATTTTCTATTAAATCGCAGACGGGAATGTTTTGTTAGATTTTGTCGCAGGAGACACGGCTTGGCTGATAGAACATCGGGTTTAAAACATCCTACTATACAAGGTCATTATATATTTATATTATTATTTATTCATTTATTAATTAATAAATATTTTTGGGACATTTCACACATCACCATCTAGGCCCAAACTAAGCAGAGCTTGTACTATGGGTACTAGACGATAGATAGAATACTTATATACTTTATTTTTTGTTGTAAATACATACTTATAATACATAAACAACAGCCAGACCAACACAAACACTTATGTTCATCACACAAATATTTGTGTCCTGTGGGAATCGAACCCACAACCTCGTTAACAGCAGTCCGATACTCGAACCACTAGACCAGAGGTCGTCATTATTACTAGACTTTTTCAGCGGCTTCTCCCGCGTAGCCGTAGTCGGGTTTTCAGCTTCGTATTCGAATATGTCAGGACTATACAATACGCGTAATATAACTGTGCCGCTCTGAAACCAGGCTGCGTAGGGCCGCACAGAGTCGCGTAATAAGTGTGAGCAGGAAGTAAACATGCTCGAACGTTAACGTTAGACTGAGACAGCGAGAATGTGCGCTCCCCCGCCATCTTGCCACTCAGATGAACAACCTATCAGTCTTGCCGCCATTACCGCGCTGCGCGCTACTGATTTGGTTGCAAAATTTACTATCTGCGCAGTCACCTGTTGATCACTTAACAGCGGCACAGTTATTTTACGCGTATTGTATGTGTGTTTATGGCAACGAGAATTAAACCTTATAGAAACGCAATCATATCTGATTTGTTTGAAACAAATTCCACCAATTTTCGAAGTTACGCGCTGCTATTGGCTCGGAAGATGCAACACGCGGGCGTGGCACTGCCCGAACCAATTGGAACACACCTATGCGCGCTTCTATTGGTTTACTTTCTATTTATCTGTGCAAATCAATAGAATAGTTTCTTAATTCATCTGTGCGAAGAATAGAAACAAAAAAAACCGGCCAAGTGCGAGTCGGACTCGTGCAGTAAGGGTTCCGTACCTCTCAATATGTTATGTTTGTCTTATTTTTAGTATTTGTTGCGAAACTACATAATATGCACTATAATCTGACCAAGTTTGACGCTGGTATGTATTACCGTTTTGAAGATAGAGTAGGAACAAAAACGTTGAAAAAAATTCATGTTTTTTGAGGTTTGTTGTATGGGGACCCCCTTTGGTTTTAGTCTTTTTTTTGTTTTTAGTATTTGTTGTGATACACCTCATAGCAACACATATTCTGAGTAAATTTCAACCAGTTACCTATTACCGTTCAAAAGATACAGAACTATGACAGACAGACGGACGGACGGACGGACAGCGTAGCGAGAGTAATAGGGTCCCGTTTGGAACCCTTCGGGTACGGAACCCTAAAAACGACATTGTATTGAACTCGAACTGTCATTTTGTCTATTCTTTCGTAGACAAACCCCTTGTGTAGACTGGTCATGCTGCGGGTGCTGCCATGAACCATTTTTTGTTTTTATATTGTAGGATGGCGAAACGAACTAAAGGCCCACCTAATGTTAAGCGTCATCGAGCATTGAACCCTATACACATGAATTATTGTGTGCTATGTGTGCCATTTGCTTCAACAAATGACAGAAAAAAATCATTTATTGTGCGTGCAAGCTGTAACTTCAATAAGTTGTGTAAACAGCATGATTTTGATATTTTTAATACAAGTGTGACCGCGGCTAGAAAGTGCTTAAGCCTTAACTTTTTTAATTAATAGGTTAATAAAAAATAAACTTTAAATATAGACATTCCATGTTTTTGTACCACCGTTTTAGTCATTGTTAGTACAGTATATTAGTAACAGATAATTTTGTTTGTATTCTTTTCCCCTTTGATGTTCTCCATGTTCTTGTCGGCAGTACTTTGTTCAGACCATTTTTGTTTTACTCTATTTTTATATGTGGAGACTTGTAATTGGCTGTCAGTCTAGCACATTGTTCTTATTCTGTTTTCTTTAGCTGTAAGTCTTCCATACAAATTAAATAAATAAATTACGAAACTGTTCTATTGATTTGCACAAGTCAATATGAAAAACCAGCCAAGTGCGAGTCGGACTCGCGCAGTAAGGGTTCCGTATCTCTCAACGACCTGTAGGCCTAGTACGAGTTTGACACTTACCGATACTTCCATCGAATTCGACGACTTTCATTCATTAATCAGTAGCGCCCCTGGCGGATACGAGGAGGAACTAGTAGTTTATGAATGAAAATCGACGAAAACTATGAAAGTATTATAAAGTGTCAAACTCGTACTAGGCCCCCTGATATCCCATAAAAACCGATTTAATTTACGACAGTTTATCAAAAGACATCAACGCACAGTGGGCGAAATATGAATTTTTTGCATGTCTTTCTTACGCAGGTACCACCACATATATTTGTTTGTCTTATTTTTAGTATTTGTTGCTAAACTATATAATATGCACTATATATAATCTGACCAAGTTTGACGCTGCCATATATTACCGTATTGAAGATAGAGCAGGAACAAAAACGTTGAAAAAAATGCATGTTTTTTTGAGGTTTCTTGTATGGGGACCCCCTTTGGTTTTAGACTTTTTTTGTTTTTAGTATTTGTCGTGATACACCTCATAGCAAAACATTTTCTGAGAAAATTTCAACCGGTTACCTATTACCGTTCAAAAGATACAGCCCTGTGACAGACGGACGGACGGACAGCGTAGCGAGAGTAATAGGGTCCCGTTTGGCACCCTTCGGGTACGGAACCCTAAAAAGTCAATAAGAGTGCGCTTGGGTGTGCTCCAATAGGCTCGGCGATGCCACGCCCGCGTGTTTGTCCGAGCCAATAGGAGCGCGTAACCATGTAAATGAGCTGGTCTACAGCACTGACCGTGCGGCTGCGGCGGTGTAGCGCGGTGTCGAGCGGGCGGAGTGTTGGCGGCGCGCAGCCCCGCCTGCTTGCTGTCCGCGCCGCTGCTGTTGCCGCTGTTGCCACCACCGCTGCTCCTGTGCGAACAAACACTTTGTATTCATCATCAGTTGACTAACCCCACCACAGAAATAGATAGAATGGTTGTAATCACAATTTTACTTGCGATTCATGCGTGGCAACTTTCCGAACAAACTACGCCTTACATTTTGAGGTCATTATTTAAAAAAAAAGTATTTTAATCAAATGTACTTTACAGCTTTTGTTTCTGCAGTTAGAAACAGCACAATGTTAATAGTCTTGAATGAAACGATTCAAATTCTTCATATACTGTATTACAATAATATAAATACAAGGTGTGATCGGTGTCACCGTCGACGACGCAATGCTAATGAGAGTGCGCGCGCGCGGCTCGGCCGGCGCGATCACGCCTCGATGATATACCTAGGTAGATGGATGTATGTATGGGCATGTTTGTATAATATAATAACTATCGTGAGTTAAATTCATAATGATTAATATAAACGGTGCGCGGTGTGCGGTGTGCGGTATTATATTAATATTAATATAATATTTGGTGCGCGACGCCGCCGCGTAACCAGCTCATGATTAAGGGCTCCGTTCGAGCTCGAAACCGGTCGGGCACACCCGATGATATAACGTGAGTGAAACCGTTTATATTAATCATTATGTTTGTATAAACACACAATAAGGTATTTTTGCGAGTTTTTGTTACAGTATTTATAGAAACAAATCATAAGGCGTGCTGAGAAATATCCTGCACTATTGTACATGGTGCTGCCACGCGCGCCCTGCCCTCATGGCCATTCTAACTATTTCTGTGAACCCCACACACCAGTAAGCCTCAAGACGCCGCATAAACAAAGTTTTGCATGAGAACACAGTCGTAAAATATTGGCGGCGACCGGGGGGCGGACGGCGCGTTATGATTGGTCGGCTCAAATGTTCGGTGATATGATTGGTGCCGCTCGCTGACGGAGTGACGTCCCGATTGGTGGCTGGGCGTAAGATATGCAGTGCTTCTGCATATGCTTTGTGACCGGGGGTATCCGGCTAATAGGCGTCTAGAGGCTTACTGGTCTGTGACTAACCCATTCCCATAACCCGTTCCGTGCGGTACAGGACGTAAAGAATTTCATCACCCTATATCTTCTCATGGGTGTCGTAAAAGGCGACTAACGCACACTTCGGCCACTCAATACAATATAAATGCTAGCACCACCTACATACACAAGATTACGTATGAATACGAACGCACACACCCGTGTAGGTTAGGGATGCTCGCCATTCGTAATGCCGACTGGGTTCCAAGCGCTTCTCAGTAGTTCTCAGAGATGGCGTGCTTTTATAGCGACAGGCGATTGACATCCATTGCAATATTGCAGTCCAATTGCCGTCAGACTGCGAGTGCGTGCGGGGCGCGGGCGAGGAATCTTAAATTGACGGGGGGTGGTGAGTGGCCGATTCACCAGAGGATGGGCAGTAGCGTTCTCTGAGTATTTAACCAACCAACTGCGATCGTCAACCCGCATGCCAAGCATGGCAATTATGGCATATCCCCCCAACATATGCTTGGGAGAGGCCTATGTCCAGCAATAGATGTCGTTCGGCTGAAATGATGACTAAACCAGCCCGGAGGAGTCTGGGTTTATGCCCAGTTAATGGCACTCTTGACCAACTATCTATCAAAACGAGACTATCAACAACTTGCTTTCAGCAAATACTCGGTTACTTTGGACACATTATATTTTCCTGGTTTTATCTGCAATCAGTCTTCGATACTTTGATGTGATGAAATATTTTTGGCAGATAGAGTGTGCTCTCCAGTGAAAGCATCTACTCATAGGTGTAGCAATATGCTTCTAAAGAGAACAAAATGTCTTTTCTTTTTAGATGTATTTGGTAAGTGAGCTTTGTCAACACAGCGGTCAGTTCATTTGGATGCCTCTGCAGCCTTTCTGTGTATGTTTTGGTTATATTCGAAATTTCTTCTTTCACATGGTTCATTTGAAGTTCATTGTGGATTTCAGCATTTGTAATGAACCAAAGCCCATTGAATATGGTTCTCAAGATTATATTTTGCATTCGCTGTATGATGAAGATATCTCTCTATTAGAATACTCTCCGACAGCATGGCGGTTCTACTGGCTCTCAACAGTTCTACTGTCAACTCTGGGCTCATCTATGAATGCCACCAGAAATTAAATCAGGTAGGCAGCTCCAACAATATAACCCTACAATGGATTAAAGGTCATAGTGGTTCTAGAGGCAATGACGCAGCGGATGAACTCGCTAGGAGGGGATCGAGTACAGACGTGGTAGGACCTGAACCCATAATACCTCTCCCTTTCGGTCATTTACGTACTCTGGTAAGGAAACGCACTAGAGACAAACACAACTACTCCTGGATAAACCACGAGGTATGCAGACAGGCTAAGGAAGCACTCCCCGTCATCGACGGTAAGATCACCAAACAGCTCCTCCGGCTGTCAAAACAACACCTACGTACGGTGACAGCCGCCTACACCGGACACGGTTCATTTAACAAACACCTCTTTGTCATAGGTGTGACTGACAGTCCTCTGTGCAGAGCCTGCATGGAGACAGAAGAAACAGCGGCCCACGTGCTTCTCAACTGCCCGGAGGTCGCCTCATACAGGGCTAAGTACTTCGGAGATCCGGGTACTCTCCGAGAGACAGTCAGCAACATCAAGCGTCTGCTGGCCTTCCTCGAGGAGCTGGGGTGGCTCGAGTAAACAAGTTATTCCCACCCACACGCAAAAAACACGCCGAGCGTGGAGTTGCGGAAAATGGCCCGTTATACCAATACCAATACCAAAATGATGAAGATATTAGAGTTGCTGGAGCTTCCCCATAGTTGAATACCGTACATCCAGACATGCATCAATATGATTTTATAAATGAGCAGTTCATTATCAGTTGATAGTTTGCTGTTTCGCCCTAATAATGCTGGACACATAGCGTGGAGAGAACCAGATAACCTCAAGACGCTTGTTATAGTTGGGAAGGTAGAGGGAAAGCGACCACACGGACGATCACCTAGTCTCTGGTCAGACCAGGTAAGCTCTGACTTGTCTGATGGTCAATGAAGCAATGAGGCAAGCCGAGATGTGTGGAGGAGCATAGTATCGGACCTTCAGAAAGGACATGACCCTCAGTAATGACAAACATGATGAAGAGAAGAATGGCAATAGATGATTGTTTTAAGTACAAAGTTTTAAATACTGAGCTGGATCCCTTGCCACACATATTATGTTGTATGCATGTTGTGTTCTCATTCATTTGTCCTGTTACCTTTGCATGTAATATGTATATTTTGTGTATGTGTGGCAAAATAAATGGTTTAAAGTAAAATTTACATGCTGTTAATGATCGCTAAATGGGCTTTGACGATGTTACACCATTCTATGTACCCTGTTTATTGCAAATAAAGAAATTGAATAGACTCGCCCCCTATTACAGTGGACTTATAATACAACTGGCAAAATGTGGGTGTACTCTACAACTCCCTACCCCTTCAGTGAAATACAGGCGTGACATTCAGTTAGGCTCAAAGATTGATGATTGTAAATTGTCCCATTAAAAATTCTAAAATGTATTTAAATATCATAATAAATGATGACAACATAACAAACATAATATCACGCCTGTATTTCCCCGAAGGGGTAGGCAGAGGTGTAATAGTACACCCACATTTCGCCAGTTATGTTATAGTCCCATGTAATAGGGGGCGAGCCTATTGCCATTGACCGGGCACAAATCCAGACTCCGGGCTGCTACTGAGAATACTGCTAATAAATGATGTGCTCACCTATTTCTATTGTTGATCTTGTGCTGCTTAGGCGTTTGGTGCGGCTGGTGCGACTGGATGGGCTGGTGCGGCTGGCTGGGCTGCATGATGGACGGGATGTGGATGGCGGAGTACTGCGGCGACGGCGCCGGGTGCATGTGCATCATGGAGCACGGCGACGCCAGGTCCGAGCCGATGCTGGTGGGCGACTCCAGGCCCAGCTGGCTCACGTCCAGCTCGCAGGCGGGGTACTGCACAGAGTGCACCGAGTTGCTGGTCGAGTCCGGCGTGTACACTCCCATCGACTGCAGCGCGGGGCTCACCGCCTCGCACAACTCCTCCTTACTAGTCTCTTTCGGGGACTCCTCTTTCTTCTGCTGTCGAGACTTCTTCTCAATTTCCTTCTCTTGTCCACAAGGCCCATTCTGATTGAAGGGAGCCTTGCAGCTGGGAGACGTCAACACCTGTGAACTCTGCTGCCTGTACTCCGCGCAGCTTGTGACCACTTCTTGCTGTTTCACTTGCCTCTGCATCATCTGTTTCATCTGATCGGCTGTACTCTGTGACTGTGACTTTTTTGGCTCGCACTGAGTTTGACATGCAGTCGTTGTTTTTGACTGCTTTGATGGCTTACAGTCGTTTTTCTGTGAACACTCCGCTTTGGAAGTCGGTGTTTTGGTCTCCTTGAAATGCGGTAACCCGGTCGTTGCGTATAAACTACTGCTCAAGGCACCATAAGCAATGTTGTGGAAGTCTTTCTGGTCATACTTAGGCAGTAACTTTTGAGGCGATTTTTGAACTTGATCTAAATGAGGAAGATTGAATTGGTGTTTATCTAAGTAGTTCTTGTCACTTACAATATTTTTCATATCTAAAAATCTATTATGTTCCCAGGTGCCCTGTATCCGGGTGGGGTCCCAGGGCGGCCACTGGTACTGCCCGTGCGTCGTGTGGTAGTTAGGAATTTGGTTCATAGTATAATCCGCTTTAGGCACAAGTTCATTATCATACTTGAATTTGGGCAACATTTTGTTCAAATCACTCTGATCCGCCTTCAGGTTTAGCTGTGCGGTGCAACTTTTGTCATGTTTCACTGATTGGTTTTTTGAGTCGCATTTGGAATTATTAGATTTCTCTTTCTTAAAAAAATCTTGCTTTTTAGGTGCTTCGTTTGTTTTAGTTTCAACTTTACTCGTGACCGGCACAGAGTTTATCACGTTTATAGGGACTGACGTCTCTGGTTTCCGTGCGTTTGTGTTCTGTTCTGGAAAAAACATCTTGGGTTCTGGTGTACTCCTAGGTGTGTCGTTCTTATTAGTCTTCTTGTCAGTTTTCTCTAGCTTGCTGTGAGCAGAGTTCACTCGCACATCCCGTAGTTTACTCTTCTCTCTCGGCTTTAGATTAGGATCGTTTTTACAGTCTTGGGTATTAGTTTGGACTATGCTCATAGATCCAGTTAAGGAGCTTCCGATCGCGTTGTTGACGAAACTAGCTTCTAACTCTGCCCTTTCTAAGCCCATACTGACGGCAGCGTTAGCGCTTTGACATCGAGGTAAAAAATTGATATCAGTCACATTGGGCACTTTCGGTATGACTGGGTTTATCACTGGGGACGATATTGGATGCGGCACTTCTAACTTTGTCGTGCTTTTACTTATAACTGGAGTAGAATCAAGAGTGTTATTAATTACTCGATTTTGTTCACTGGTCTTGATGAGAATTTTGTCAGTTTGCACCGCCTGAGACTCTTTGCTAACATTTGCTCTGTGATTCAGATAGGAATGTTGAGCTGTATTGATCTGTTGTATCGTCATGGAATTACTCACGGGGCTTTGAAAGTTCTGCATTGTCGTTGGCTCAATTACATTTCTAGTTATAATAATTTCATCTTTCCTAGAGTTCATCATGTCGTTCCGAAATGGCATATCACTTTCTCTACTTACAATTGGATTAATTAATTTATTTCTATTATCAATTTCATTAAAACTATCTATTTTGATGGGGTCTGGCTTCTTCATACTAGATAAATCTCTTTGTGTGTTATCAAAATGTTGAATTATGTCTATTTTGCATGGTGATGACTTTTTCTCTACATGTTTAGCCTCGTCCATATTTTGATGTTGTATTACAGTTTCTTTCCTCATTTCACATTGTTTCTGTTCACAAATCACCTCAGTGTTCATACTTTCTGTAGATTTTCTCGGTTGAGGAGATGTATTTATCACCGATGTGTCACTTTTCTTTGGTGATATGTTCATTTGTGGGGAATTCGCGTTGTCAGATTCCGCTTCAACAACTATTGTTTCAATTTGATTAATTTTTGGGACAATCAGATCTACTGGAGGTTTTATCGTGTTCACTTCCTCATGTGTTCCTCCAGGATCGAGGACAATGTGTGCATTCTCTGTGGACACAACTGGTATCACTTTAGATGGACTGTCCTTTTCCTCAACCTCTTTAGGTTTGTTCTCATTATTTTGAGGAACAGGAGCTACCATATTGGGTTTTGGAGAAGGTAAAGGACAACTCTGACTGTTGTTGTCATCAGATTCAGAAATAATTATAGTTTCCTTATCTTCCAGTGCTTGTGTAGGCGGAGACTTCATCTCACCATTTGTAGTTTCAGCTAATACATTGTCCTCAGTCTGATCATTCTCTGTGTTCTCCTCCTCAGTTTTATCTGGAGTGGCTTCCGTTCTACTATCATTAAGAGCATCATCGGGTTTATCACTAGTCTCGTTGATAACTTGGTCTTTCTCTGCAATAGATTTCGGAGAGTCCATATGTATACTGTCAAGTTCCATATCACTTGTATGATGGTCTGTGCTGTTCTCTTCAATTTGTGTCGGCGAAGCTGGCTTGCTAGGAACAGTTTTTCTTTCTTCACTCTCTTCAACATCCATCTCATCATCAGCTTCTCCTGAAGAGTCTTCAGAACTCGCTTCGGAATTTTTGCTTTTCTCTTGTGTTTTCTCCTCAAGTTTGTCCTTTGGAGAACTATTGTGGTCCTCAATAGGGATAGGAATGCTTGGTTCAGTTGAGTCATCAGTTTTATAGTCATTGACTTGTTCTGTAGTTTCTACAAGTTTAGCTTTCTTAGCGGCTGGTGATGCGGTCCTCGGCGCAACTTTAGTGATCTTCTGTCGTTTCCTATGGCCACCCTTCCACGCCAGTTTTCTTTTAGTCTTAGGTTTGACAGGGATCACTGCTGGTGTGATTGCATCCATGTCCATACTCTCTTGACTTTCCTGACTATCGGACGCGTAAGTTGGTTCTTTGACACTCTGTCTTCTATTTCTCGGTGTAGCTTCTTCAGTGACCTCGTTCTGCATAACTCTGGACGATCTTCTCGCGACACTTTTACTTCTCTGTCTCCGAGGCGTTTCTTCCTCTTTATTCTTATCTTCTTCCATGATGGATTCAGATATCTTACTGCCAACTTCCCGTTTCCTTTTCCGATTGCTTTCAGCGAGCGTCGGAGTAGTCTGGTAGGTAGTTTCGCTGTACTTTAAAGGTCGCGTTCGTCTTCTGCCAGATGATGTAACTTCCACAGGTGGTTCAGGAGCCTCGATTTCTGGTTTGGCTTTCGCCGAAGGTTCCTCTTTCGTCACGGGAGCTTCTGACTCAGTCGCGGTGTCCTCACTCTCAGTCTTACATTCTGCTTCATCATTCTCAGTTTCCTGATCGGCTGAAGCTTCCTCAGGCGATCTGAAGGGGTTTACAGTGGGCGCTAGGAGCGGAGTCCATCTCAGACATTCGGGATCGATTTCCAGTCGAGGTTTGCTCCTCACTTTGTTCATATGATTATCAACTCTAATCCAATCTATGCAGAGTCCTAGTTTGGTCGTCTCATCGTTGGGGATATGTCTGACGAAGCCGAGCAACTGAAACGTTATCGCGATGTCGTTCATATGCATCCCCGTCGTGTGAGCGATATCTTCGAATGTGAAGAGTTTATCTTTATGGTCATAGAGATATTCGAGTATTACAGACTTCCAATAGGCGTGGTACGAAACTCTGCCAAGATCTGACAAAGGTTTTTCTGGCGTGCCAGGTTGTCCTTCTTCTTTAGAGAGTAAATAACCTGGGAATAAATAAAAATAGATTAATTAAAACATATTTTAACATGCATAACTAAAATTCAATATAAACTGTTTCATAAAATAAGTAATAAAGATTCCACCACTCACTAAAATGGATGAGAAACCTCCCGTAGCCCTGTCTCTGGTACTGCGGCATCGTCATAATGCACGAAACATTATATTTCTGCTGACAATGCTTTTCTTTGGAGAAGTAGCCGACTAGGTGGCATCCTTTGCTGTCATTAATGGTCAGCACGTAGAATAGGAAGGGCTCAACATCGTAGTACAACGTCTTATGGTCGAGGAATAGTTTGGCGAGAAGGCAGAGGTTTTGGCAGTAGATCTTGTTAGCGTTGCCGTCGACTTCAAAGACGGATATGTCGCCACAGCGGTAGATCTCCGTCGCGGGGGGATGTCGCCAAAGACACTTGTCTAGATGGCGCACGAGAACTGCCCGACTCTTCGCGTATTTCAGGCAAAACTCACACAGGAATAACTTGGGTAGCCTGGAACCGACAATTTAAGAAGATTAGGTTAAGATAGTGAAGAAGTTTATTGTGTGAGACCACATACTTCAGATTTTGTAGTCTTGGCTGTCACAAAATTTATTGAATCGTACGGGTCTTTAGCAACCCAACGTGTTTTAAAAACAGCGTAATATTTAATACTGCTCGCAAAATAGTTAAGATACGAAAGACCGTATGCTATTATAATATAGCAGAAGAAAAACGTCAAAATAAATAGAGGTTTACCTGGCATATTCCTGCGGGAAGGGGCTGGAGTACCAGGTGTCGATCTCCCATTGGCCGAACTCTATCGCGGCCGGACTGCGGGGAGGGGCGAGCGGCGCGGGGGCAACGGGCGGCGCCTCCCCTCCCCCCGCAGCTGCCTCCTGAACTCCCGCCACCACCTCCTCGCCTCCCGCCGCCGCCGCCGCTGCGCCGAACAGCTCCGCGTCTGCCTCCGTCACACCGGCCGGCAGCCGCTTGCCCTCTGCAAACACACGCACACCTCTAACACTGCGTCCAAGTAGTGGTGGCACTGTGAAAATCCCGATAAGTGTGGATCTCGTAGGGTTTTTATACTGAGCATTGTGCGACAAGTGGGATTGTCCAATTTTGCGACACTGGATAGGACTTCACAAGTCTAGTGTGAATTACCTGTTTTAACTTTTAGCAAAATGTATTAATTTAAAGTTAATAACATTAGGTTTTAGGTTTTCTTTTGATTTTACTAACACTATATGGATATACTTGTGATCTGAAATAAAGATTTTATTATTATTATTTGTATCTCTTTAATATGTCTCGGCATATCTTCCGTGAGGAAGACATCCGGACCTTTGGAAGGCTTGCCAGAAGACACAGGTCCAGCTTGCAGTCGCCCCTTATTATAATTATATTGAAAGACATTACTAATTATGAAATTTTGATTGAAATACCTGGCGAATGAGTTACAAAATAAGGCTTATTGTCGCACTCCTGACCTAATTGAAAATAAAATAACATGATATAAAGTAACATAAAAAAAAATAGGGAATACGGCAAGTACATATAAAGCAAGTTGTCCCGGACACCCGCACGTGAACGCACGGGTGTCCGGGCTGCGTCCTGCAAAGGCGCGAGCGAAAGTGCATGTGTGGATACTGCCGACACCCGAGTAACAAATATGTTGTCATCGGCGCTCGGCGTCCGACTGAGAAGCTAACAAAGAGCGCGCGGCTCACTCACCCGTCCCGAACAGAGAGTCGGAAGAGAAACGAATCGACGACGAGCGCCGGCCAGCAATCAGAGCGAGCGGGACGGTCAGATCCACCACGACACTTTCACCGCGCCTCACAACCGATCTTACCCGTCTGATTGGTGGCCGGGCTCGCGTCGCGCAGCGCTAGCCCGCGGGACAGTTTGAGGGCCTGCTCGGGCGCCGCGCAGCGCCTCCCCGCGGCCGCCGCCCTAACCAGCGCCGACGCCGACAGCGGGCCGGGCGCCTCCGGGAGCCGCGCCAGCGATCTACTCCGACTTCGGGCGCGAGTCATCACCTCTTCCTCGGGGTCTGGTTCAAACGAGGACTCCCTAGTCCGACTGCGTGCGCGGCGCAGCGACGCCTGGTACCTTCGGAAGGTGCTCCTGGTCTCTTTGAGAACCTGTCGGTCTTCCTCGGGCGTCCCGTGCCGCGACGGCCGCGACTGTCGCGGTCGGGACTGTGAGCGCGACGCGGATCGCACCGAGTAGAACTCCGACAGTCCGTCGAACAACGTGGTGAGCAGCCTCTCCCCACAGCGACTGCGACGCCGAGCGTTGTGCCTCCTGTCACCCGAAGGCTGCAGCGGCGACAGTTGCAGTCTGTCCTCTATCGGCTCAGACTCAAACCTACTTAGTTTTGGCTCGACTTCTAGTCTTTTAAATTTTAGAGGTTCGATCTCGAGGCGCTTATGTTTCCGTGGTTCGACCTCAACTCGCCTGTGGTCGTATGGTTTGACTTCTATTCGCCTGTGGTCATGTCGTTCGATCTCCAGTCGCCGGTGGTTGTGTGGTTCGATCTCAAGTCGCCTGAGGTCGTGTGGTTCGATCTCCAGTCTATTCAGTTTATGGGGTTCTATTTCCAGGCGCTTATGATTTTGCGGCTCGACCTCTAACTGCTTCTGCTTCTGCGCTTCAGCAGCAAAGCCCCAAACACCGTCGGGTCCGGAATCGGCAGCTAAACGTTCGAACACAGTGGATACGTACGCGGGCGCGGGCAGCTCGTCGCTGTCACTCGAGGACAGCGGCGAGTCGGGCGAGCCGCGCGACTCGGAGCCGGACGCGACGGATTCCGGCGACACAGGCGACGGTAGCGATGAAGGCGACGGAGTAGAGCGCGTGGAAGACGGCGGCGAGCCGGGGGACAGCGTCGAGCGCGGGGACCGGGGCGACAGCAGCGCGCGGGGCGAGGGGGGCGAGGCGGGGCGGCGCTCCAGGCGCAGCTCGAGGCGCTGCACGCGGGTCACCCGCACGCCGCCCCACCCCTCCCACTCGCCCGACGACGAGCGACGCCGGCGCTTCTTCACCAGATTTTTCAGATTAAACGCAGAAAATCTGAAAAACTTCTGCTTCTCTCTCGACATTCTCTGTTCGGGCGGGGGGCGCGGCGGGACGTTACCATCGGAGGGCTCGTCGTCGGAGTCGGGTCGGCGAGCCGGCGTGCGCGGCTTCCTGCCACGTGGAGTCCCCGCCATGCTGGACCTGCGGACACACGCACCAGTCAGAGTTCTGCGGCGGCGACAGACCAGTATTGCCAACAACTATTTGCTAGCCCACTAGATGTAACTTTTAAAACCACCAGCTTTTTTTTTGGGTATATTATGAAACCACTAAAAAACACCACTAAACTATAATTTTAAATTAAATGAAAACATGTAATTTAATGAAAAAATATAGGGATTTTTTGTCCCATCAATAGATGTCGTCCCATCAATGATGAAAAAAGTTATTAATCTTATAATGGCCGGACTGCCTTTTCCAGATTACCTTTACATAAATGAGAATACATTTTGCAATAAATAATGTATTGCTGCAGGGAGTGTGTTTTATAATAATTACATGACCACTCTTCACAACTTTTAACCAATGTGGTGGAACATGGAAATAAATCAAAAAGCGTTTGATTTTAGAACATGGAAATAAATCAAAAAGCGTTTGATTTTAGAACATGGAAATAAATCTAAAAGCATTTTGTTCCTTCTGCAGCAACCTATTCCGTTATTATTAAAGAGCAATATTATTAAAATTATTATTTTTTAAATTTTAGTTTGAGTAATTTACCGAGTGCAATGTTTTGAGCCCACATAAAAAACTAGTGAGCCACCAGACACAAATTTTGCCCACCAACAGGGGATCCCAAACCACCAGTTTTAGTGGTCTACTTCCAGGGAAGTACTACTACCTTACCTACTTCTCCGCCAAACAGTGATGCTCGCATTGCTGTGTTCCGGTCTGAAGGGTACAGGTGTCAGTGAAATTACAATCACATGAGACTTTCCATCTTGTCTCAGTTTGGTGAACCGACTTGCGGTACCATTAAGGCAACAGCCTAGGTGGTATTGAAGTTGTTATGGGCAAAGGTAACCACTTAACATCAGGTGGGCCATTGGCTCGTTTCGCCATCCTACACTATAATTATTATTATTCCATTTATTCATTACATTTTTAATTCATAAAAAAAAAATTAAAAATAGTAGCCCAACGGTATCGGGAACAGGTTAATTATTATTATTGATAAAGGCCTGCACTGTCCAGTCCCACTGCAGGGCAAAGACTGGTCCTTATTAGCCACAGATAGACAGAAGTGGAAGGAGAGTAGGGAGGCCTTTGCCCGTACACTATAAAAATAAAATATAACAGTGCGTCGGCCACGCGCTCCGTGGCACTCAGACGAGACTCACCGCTTGGGGGCTCGCGTGCAGTGCGTGCAGCGCCAGGGGGGCGGCGCGCAGGCGGGGTGCGCGGCGCGGGCGCAGCGGGCGCAGCGCGCCGCCCAGCCGCCGCGCGCGCCGCACACCTCGCACCACGCGCACGCGCCGCACGACCAGCGCACGCTCTGCGCACACGTTACAACGTCAACATTATCAGAGGGCCTAGTACACTCTAAAGGTGGGCACTGACGATGTAACCATTCGGACGTCGTTTTAATGACGACATCCAAAAAAGCTTGACTTGTTCTAAAAATAACATACGTTTTCAACATTCACGGACAGATTTTGGAATACGGCCACGCCATTCGCATGGTTGGAAGCATCGTCAGTGGTCACCTTAACAAAGCAATTAAAAAAAAAAAGACGTGTGGCACTCGGAGACTGCCGCGGTAAAGCTATTGCATAGCATTTTTTATATAAATACAAAGAGGTGCCCTAACGCCGAAACTCTAAGCAGGCATGAGTCACCAGATTGCGGGGCGAAGAGGGGGATTACGCATGCGCAGTAACGCCGATACAACCAATGCCACCTAGAGGCGACTTGCAGAACTAAAGAGACAAGCGTGATATTTCAAAAAGTCATTAAAAGTTCTGCTATTCATCGATAGATGGCAAAACTAAAAAGTATCACCGCTGTGCCGGTCGGAGTGGGGGGTGTTAGGTTATTTTCGTTACGGAATTTCTGGATTCGGTCTCCACGCTCAAGGCCCGCAATAGAATCTATGCAATAGCTTAAAAAAAAATAGTATCATAAGTAGAAAAATTTGCTGATTATTATTTAATGAAGGGTAGACTGAAATGTTTCTAGATGTTATAACAATGTTTAAAGATCATCCAGTCCACAGAATAGTAAAAAAACCGGCCAAGTGCGAGTCGGACTCGCGCAGTAAGGGTTCCGTACCTCTCAACAACCTGATACCCCATAAAAACTGATTTAATTTACGAGAGTTTATCAAAAGACATGAACACACAGTGCGCGAAATATGAATTTTTGCATGTCTTTCTTACGCCGGTACCACCACATATGTCTATGTTTGTCTAATTTTTACTATTTGTTGCTAAACTACATAATATGCACTATAATCTGACCAAGTTTGACGCCGGTATATATTACCGTTTTGAAGATAGAGCAGGAACAAAAACGTTGAAATACATGTTTTTTGGGGTTTCTTGTATGGGGACCCCCTTTGGTTTTAGACTTTCTTTTATTTTTAGTATTAGTCGTGATGCACCTCATAGCAACACATATTCTGAGAAAATTTCAACTGGTTGCCTATTACCGTTCAAAAGATATAGCCCTGTGACAGACAGACGGACGGACGGACGGACAACGTAGCGAGAGTAATAGGGTCCCGTTTGGCATCCTTCGGGTACGGAACCCTAAAGATGAGTATTCATAATAATACGTTAAATATCAATGAAATATTCATGAAATTTGTGAAAGTGCAGGAAAGAAACGCCAGTCATTGGATGATCACTTCTCGCGTCATATTTTCGTACTATACTACTGCAGAAGATTGATACGGCATAAGCAATGTTTTGCAGCTGTTTTTCTGCGCCATTTGCTCTTAATTACTCCATTTCTTACGACTGCATTCAGAAACATGTGGGTTACCTTAAAAGCAGGTAGAGTAATCTGATCTAGTATGTTGAGGCATGTAGGATGAGCATAGGACTTGCACTGTTGGCAGCAGATGAGAGCTTCGACAGCCCCCAGCCTATTCCTAGCTTCAGTTCCAAGGCACTCAGTACACACAGTCACTCCAGCTGGACTTGGTTTCTGTAAAAATAAAAATGACGACCAACTATGCACAACATGTTTATGTAGACACATTACACACATCATTACATCAAATTGTAGTCTGTAGTGGATTGGACATATTTAAATTGGTGACAAAGCACTTTTCACATCACATGAAGCATAAATATGGGTCAATTAATAAAATTGCATTTTAAATCATAGGTTGTCAGATTATCACAACATTGTTTCAAGTGTATATAATTTCTATGACTTGGCTGAGGAAGACAGTGTTTGACATATTTTATGCTTTTCTTAATTTTTTTTTTTTTTTCAATCAGTCTATCATTTGTTTGCTTGAATACGGGTGTACATGGGGTGATACTTAGGTTAAAACAAAATTTCAACAAGATTCATTCACATTTAAGGTGCAGCGAACTAATACTGCTTCCAATGTATGGTGCACTGGATGCAGCAATATAAATGCAAACTCAGCATTATATTGCATGAATTGTGATTGATTCCACACCCTGCCTGATACATCATTGCTGTACATCAATAATTCATAGTTTATTATAACATTTTGTTTTAATTGTGCTTTTAATATATATAATAAATGGTTGTCTAGAAGAGATCAATGTAGAGTGATAAGACCTCCAATTTTATGCATTCCTGATGTAATAATTATACTATGTACTTTTATGTTGTGGAATAAAGTGGAGTATTACTATCCCTTCCCTTTATTCATCTACATATGTACACATACTTTATAATATTTCTATAAAAAAAAACATTTAATAATACAAAATAAAGGAAATAATAATTTTCATTTTTAAATTTTATCATTATTTTAATGTTAATATGTAGGCTAACATGGGATGCAATAACAAAAAAAACTTAGTTCATTCATAATTCGAGAATTCGTTCATAAGACGACGTCTGTGGTCTAGTGGTTCGAGTGTCGGACTGCTGATCACGAGGTTGTGGGTTCGATTCCCACAGAACACAAATATTTGTGTGATGAACATAAGTGTTTGTGTTGGTCTGAGTGTTTATTATGTATTATAAGTATGTATTTACAAAAAAAATAGTATATAAGTATTATATCCATTGTCTAGTACCCATATTACGAGCTCATAAATTATATAACCTATAAAAAAAGTTGACAATACTGTGCATGTTATTAGTGTTTAAAATAATCTTACATTGTTTAAAAATTTGTATGCCTACCAAGGCGAAACATAGTGAAACTTCTATATTTTTTGACATCACTGTAACCTATGTTTATAACAAATAAATGAATCTGAATCTGATTAGTTTGGGACTAGATGGTGCTGTGTAAAAATGTCCCAAAAATATTTATTTATTTATTTTATTATAAAACTATGTTTCTTTTATGCATAAGGTTTTTTTCTTATATGTAGATCTAAGGAGATTAATTTATCAAACACACTTATGTCTACCATTACAGACAAGTTTTTTTTTTGGCAACAGTTGAAAGTATTTATAAACTTGGATACTTATTATAATCTGGTACATCCTTGAGTTTTAATTCAAAATGAAACTCAAACATCTTTTGTCCATAACTGAGCTTTGAATGTTTTGATCCCTTTATGAATCCTAATAATAGAACTCACAAAGGTCAAAGAGGGTGTTCTATAAATATGCCTACTGTTATAACTAGGCTTAATATGCTAAGGAATTACTTGAAATAGAAGTTATCTATCACAATTTGCCACCAATAATAATATTTTCTGTTGCTCTAGGTAAATTAATATTTTATTCATTGAATTACTTTTAAATTTTGACAACAATTTGAACAAGGTTGAAAGATTTAATTTCATTCATAAAAGATGTGTTTGTCAAAGTCATACTATGTCATGTGAGCAAGTTACCAATACTTTGATGTGCAGCAATATCATGAATCATCTTGTCACATTTTTGTCTGCTTAATCAACATATGGCACATTTTTTCTGCTTAATCAACATATGACACATTTTTGAGTTTATTATAAACTTTTCCTGGATGATGGAATGTTGACTTTTGATTTCAAATCTGTTTAAACTTTTGTAACAGACATGTTTCCAAAACTCTTGACATTGCCAGAATCGAAATTTGAATTAATCTCGAAATTGGCATTGGTATTGCTTGCCATAAGAGAAAATTGAATTGAATTGAAACATTTCAGGATTCAATATAGTGTGATGATATTATTATTTTTAACGATTGTAACAGGTGACAAAATATTTATTAACTTGTTGTTTAGAACAACTCAAATATTGTTATTAAACAATTATTTTTCATATTATCACTTTCCCTGTTTAGTGTACCGTATGGTGCATGGTGATGAAATAGTTCTATTATACCTGTGTTGCAGACTGTTCAAGTGTTAATATTCCAACTTGTGAACTAAACTTTCATTGCATAAAAAAATACCTACATTGAATAATAGTCCTAAATAATATGCAACTCTGTTTAATGCTTTTAATATATTTTTCAGTAATTTCAGCCTATGTTGGTTAAAGAAGTATTTATGTGACTCAGATATTACAATAAATGTTAAATGATCAGCTTGATATGTATTGTTAAGTTAGAACATTTTTTGCCCCAAATGAGCCATAATAGCCTTGAACACTAATAGCCAGGTCAACAACCTTATTATTGAAGAGAGCATTTTGTTTGCCAACATTCTTCATTAGTTTATCATTCTGTTTGATTCATAATAAAAAATTTACAATAATAAAATGTATTACTCCTCAATTTTTATTCTCAAGATTATGGAAAATAACACTAATTATAGAAAATATAGTTTTATGTAAAACAAAAGGGAACAATTACTATTATTATAACATTGCCCAGTAGTGTAACTTGTTCAGTAACTTGTTGTAAACATCTACTGCAAAAACATGGCCATTTCACAATTTTTGCCACTAAACTATAAATTCAGAGAAGAACCACTCATAGATTTGTCTGAATGTAAGCCTAAATCGCATATGTTTACACCAGTCAAACTATAGGTAGGTATTGTTTAAGAGAAGTTTTTGATAACCTGTCAATCCACAATTTGCCCTACTAGTGGGACAAAGGTAGATATAAAGATAGGTTTCTATGTTTAGAGAGAGATTTATCACAAAGTGTAATTTTATATTTTACTAAAATTGTTCTAGATATAAGCTAATAAAATTAAATAAATAATTCAAAGAAAGTTTGCTCTAAATATATCTCATGAATGATGCAGATTTTTTGTATATTGTTTACAAACACTGTTATCATACTCATTATGTAAAAGCATTTTGGCCATTTTAGTATGTGCCACAGTGATAGTAACATTGTTTTAATCAATTTATAGATCAACAGTCTTTCGTACCTTCTCAGGAGAGTCCTGTGATGTCTTTGATCGCTGTTTGGAGCTGCGGTCCGATGATGTGGTGAGGGGCCTCTCAGTCGCCTTGTAAGCCCCTGCCTGGTGGCTCAGCAGTCCTCGCGCTACGGCACGCTTGGCAGCAGCTCTCAACACTGTACGCACATCAACTTCAGCTTCAACAGTCACTTGGTACGCTTGGTACATATGTCTTTCAATAGTCTTTAATGTAGAACCGTCACGTTCACCCAACTCGCGCACAGCCTTCGCAACAGCCCTAGAAAGGTCAACATCTTGTGTGATTTTCAGAATCTTGTTCTGCAGACCACCAGGATCCTTGTACGAGCTCTGGCCCTTGTTGTACACCTTCAGCACGGCGCCCTCACGCACGGCGAGCTCCAGACGCTCCGACACCACATCTTCGTGATAGTTGTGATGCTGTCTAATCGCGTGACAGATGCGCTCCACACTGGGCCTCTGCTTCTGTGAGCGTATCTTGTGTATCGCTTCCAGTATCCATCGCTTCCACACTTCTTTGCCGACGTCGTCCGGCTCACACATCTTCGTCTACGATTATTACGTTCTGCCGCCTGAGTAACGGTAAGGTATTGCACTTATGTCAACACCCATCACATTTTGGCGCCTCGAGCGAAATTCCATTTTATGAAATGGAACCCCGCCGTATGCGGCCGGTAAATTCGGCCGCGGTGCGAGACGCCGGTTTACAGCATGTCACCGAAGCTCTCGCAACCCGATGACACATCGGGCCCCGCGAGCGGGTTTTGGCGGAGCGAGCATCCGACAGCCGCCATCTTGTGGCGATCTAAATTTTACGTAGCGAACAAAACACACGGCGTAAATAATAACGACCGCCTCAACAATTTAACAAAACTAAATAACAACATCCGTTGAAATAAACCTTTCCACTGTCACAATAATTGTCTCTATTTTAAGAGATTTTTTTTACAAATCTCAAATACGGCAGTCTTTCCGGTTCTTTTTTTCACAAAGCGCCTTCACCAAACAAACAATACAGTAATGCAAAGTGCACCGATTAAATTTTTAATCATAATAACGCGATTTTCGTCTTGAAAACACATTCGCATCATAGAAATATTAGAAAATTTTGTTGAAAACATTCACAAAACACCAACAAAAGGCTCTTCAAAATGGCTATCAATTAGATTGCCTTATTAAAAAAATATTTTTGATATCCTGTCGGTCACAAATGTATTGCCACTTTAATTAGAATTAATACATATGATAATATAATGTTTGTATCAATGCGCTCATTGTCTATGGCAGAATGGTAATTTTGGAAAATTAGAAATTAAAAGTCTGTGAAATTAAATTATGCTCAGCAGCAGCAGTGCTCACTGCTCAGCATAAATAATAGCCTGAACTGCGTGGACGCTTTAACGAAAACGAACGAGAGCCAGAAAAGGCCTTCGTTCGCGGGCGGCCATGCACTTTAGCTGGCTTCCACTGTTTTCACTCGAAAGCTTTTATATTTTATATACAGTGATTTTCGCTGATTGCCACCGCACACGCATTTTGACAGTTGGAAACATGAGTTCACGCTTAGATTCGCCTCTGAATGTAAGCCCAAGTAGACACAACAACAGCGAAGGCCAGTGAGTGTGCGGTGTCGATGAGCGAAAATCACTGTTCGCCTTCGCTTGCGCAACGTATAATGTCAAAGAGCTTCTTCTTCTTGCGTGTCAATGGTTCACACTTTGAAAACGTTCAGCCTGCCCAGTGGCAGGGTGAGTGCACACCGGGCCCGCCCCTGCTCCTCCACTGTGCCCTCTGTTGGCAACAGAGGGACACATGGAGCAACTCCCCACTAGCCCAGAACGGGCCCCTCCCGCGCCAGAATATTCGCCACAGGCAATAAAATCCCCCGAAGGGTAATCCCTCGAAAGGATTTTATTGCCCGTGCCCAGGATGCACCAGCCAAACAACTGCCGTTCCCTCCAGACGTGTCCAGAAGGACAAGCAGCCGTCAGGCACACGTAGAGGTTTTCTGGCCAGCACCTAGCAGCGAGTTGTACCTATGGAGGCGGTGAATTCTTCTATATCCACCTAGTTTATACAAATATCTATTAAATCGTTATTGAATTATGAATCTATTCTTTGTCTCTTGTTAACTAACGTGTTATGTCGTCTGGTGAAAGAGATCGCATGCTATTTGTATATTCTCTGTTTGGCAACATCTTTACGGGATATCAAAATACCTACTCCGCGTGGCAACCCCGCTTACCCCGCAATGTGGCCCATAGTACGTGAGCTTTCAAGTAAACAAATTAGGGCTGTTGAATTTTTTTTAGATATCAGATTTTCGTTATATCGATATTTTTAAATATACAATTGGAGTTCGATATATTGAAAAATAATATCGGTATATCGGCCAAAATTCATGATTCTAGGTCAACGTGAAGTATATAGGTTTTTTATGTGAGTTTGCGAGTGTCAAAATATGAAAGAAAAGAAAGAAAAATAGTTTAATGTCACAGTTAACGACGCGCAAAATTTAAACAACAATGATAAACACAAGCAGGTAGCTAATAGGTGGGGTTACATAGAAAGTAAAACAAAAAAACACATAGATAAAAAATTAAGAAAGGACAGTCGATATAAAATATAAGAAAAGTGTAGGTTTAAAATATCTTCGTTAGTTCTCAAGAAATTGTTGATTGTTCTCATTGAAATAGTATTGAAGGAGATATAAGTTAGTGAAGTTTTACTTCAGTCGTGTGGTCTAAAGCACACTCGTATTTTTATGTCCTAGGGACAGCCGAACTAAGTATTTGATATAATTGTATTATTTATTACTACTTTAAAATGATTTTAATCAGCACACATCTCTGGTAAGAAACACGAGTATCGATATTGATACTTTTTTTTTTATTACTTACTTCGCTAGCTATGGCCGCCATTACAGTGGCCCGGGTACTGTAGGTATGCCACACTTATTTCGTAGTATGACAAGTCCATAGATATAAGACAATGGTGTGAACCATATCCCCTAGTAGTCTGTGGTGTGAATCCAGTGCTGCGAACTGTATTGGAAAATGGCAACACCGTAAACAATAACTCAAGATTGCTCTTAGGCCCGTATTACAGAAAGTTCCTCAAGCGTTGATCACTGTTCAAAACTAATTTTGAGTTGAGATTTAATTTTAGAACATGCCTCAAGCACAGATTTATTGATCACAGTTTAGCTTTATTTTATACTGTCATCTGTTTCGGTATTTGAGCAGAGATTTGATCTGTAATCACTCTAGTGTGGTCCAGACTACGCTTGAGTAGAGATTTCTATACTATTTTAGGTCAAATTCGTGTGTTATGTTGTTGAATTAAAGTTTTTAATTACCGCATTTAAATAAGACCGATACTCAAGTAACGATTCCATCCTTAAATAGTGATCAGGTGATTGAAGTTTAAACTGTACTTGTGGAACGTTTTGTAATACGGGCCTTAGCAATAACTCATAGAAACTAAACTATAGAAAAAGTAGGAAATCTCTGTAATGTCTCTGACACACATGCCTGTAACTTGCACGCTTGCTTATCAGCTCCTTTCCTGCCTTTTCCTTAATTTTTTGTAAATACATACTTATAACACACAAGAAACACCCAGACCAACACAAACACTTATGTTCATCACACAAATATTTGTGTGCTATGGGAATCGAATCCACGACCTCGTGATCAGCAGTCCGACACTCGAACCACTACACCCTACACCACAGACGTCGTAATTTGATTTCATCATCATCATCAATTCAGCCGAAAGACGTCCACTGCTGGACATAGCATAACATAACATCACGCCTGTATTTCCCCGAAGGGGTAGGCAGAGGTGTAATAGTACACCCACATTTCGCTAGTTATGTTATAGTCCCATGTAATAGGGGGCGAGCCTATTGCCATTAACCGGGCACAAATCCAGACTCCGGGCTGCTACTGCTGCTAGACATAGGCCTAGCGTAATTTGATTTACTGACATGCAATATGAGGGAGGGGCACAGGGGGCTGTGCAACCGGCGCGGCGCGTGTGAACGTACGTGGTATTTATTTATTTATTTATATATGTTTTACTGTCCCGAAGATATTTATTTATTTATTGTACACCATAAAAAACATTACATTGAATTGTTAGCTACAGGCATGCCAGTGTCGCCCAAATCCGTCTTATTCTTCTTTCCTTTTTTTGTCTCATTAATTTAGTTAGCTACACATTCTTCTGCTAGTAGCAATATGACACTATTTAATTCACTTCGAATGCTTTCCGTTAGTGAAAATACCAGATAATAATCACAGATTTTATATTTACAACCGTAGACCAGTAAATGTCAAATCTGTGGTAATGATCTAAGATCAAATGCAGACTAGAATTAGTTTTGTCAGATTATGTATGTATAAAGTGACCATACGTCCCGTTTTGAACAGGACTGTCCCTTTTCTCGGTCACCTCACCCGTTGTTCCCAAATAAAGCTCTGGGACGCAAAATAGTCCCGTTTTCCGAAACCTTGCAAAAATTCCAAATTATGGATCTCGTCAGACACGAGTGGTGCGAGACCGCGTCGTTGACGATAGGTGATTCCCCACCCACGCGCGCTATTGGTTACCAAATTTTTCACAAATTGTTACAATCAAAATAATTATAATTATTAATCTAAATATAATAGTATTTCCCCGAAGGGGTAGGCAGAGGTGTAATAGTACACCCACATTTCGCCAGTTATGTTATAGTACCATGTAATAGGGGGTGAGCCTATTGCCATTAACCGGGCACAAATCGAGACTCCGGACTGCTACTGAGAATTTCCTATTGAAAAGACCCAATAACACTTTGCCCAACCCGGGAATCGAACCCAGGACCCCAAGCTCAGCAGTCGCGCTTGCGACAAAATTATTAATCAATCAGTCTTTAGTTGCTAAACATACATGACCCGGGAACCTAATGTTTGTGGTTGGCCTAATTTGGGTTTGGGGGCTCGGAGACGGCCAAGCACGTAGATTTTAGATTGAGTCAAGTGCAGTTGATCATTTACAATGTTTGCTTGATGCTTGAGTCAAGCATCTACGTACGTGCTTGTAACAATGCTTAATGCAATTTTCTATTTTGCTTGTCGGAAGCGCTTGACGCGACGTTTTGACCGTATTCGCGAGTTGCTTTATCAAGCACAGGAGCGTTTTATAGCAATTATGGCAATGTGAGACACCAGTACTAATAACTTTAAGGATCAACAGAATGACAAAGAGTTTCTGTTATTATTAATATCGCTGTCAAAATTCGTACATATACATAATGCCTTACATGCTTGATGTATATATCAAGCTACTTGAGCAAGTAAAACAAAAAGAAATACGGGCTTGCCGTCAAGCTGCTAAACCGTCTCGGAATCTCTAAAGAACTTTGCAACAGATAGTATAATCAAATCAATCACTGATTCACTGAACATTCAAATCTAGAACGCATTTTTTTTATGTTGTGGTAACACTCACTTTTAAAACAAATGTTTAGAGTAGGTAGGTACCTACCTAAAAATTTAGTTTCGCGCGCTCAGCGGGTATTTTGTATTTTAAAAGTTTTTGTTTGGCACCTATTTTGTACATTTGGTGTTTTTCATTTATAGTCTTATTTTCAAGTTAAATTGAAAAACATACCACTCGGCAAATATGGAAAATAATGGCTTTACTGAAAGTCACAGAGTACATGGTATATACTCAAAGCAGAGTACTGAAAGTGCAAATGGCTTGAAATCTGACACCAAACTGATATGTAGGAGCTACAAGTTATAATTGTCTAATAACTACCCAAAATGAGGTGAGTTGAGAGCATTTCCTAATGTTGATACTACTTTTAGATCTTTGAAAATTAAATCCATTTGTAAAACATGTTTCATTCAGTTCCGTTCAAAGTTGAAGCACAAAAACAATCGATGTGCAAGCGGCACATAAAATTTTCGCCGCATATTTCTGTCCGCCGCATAGGCTTATATATTTCTGTCCGCCGCATAGGCTTATATATTACTGTCCGCCGCATAGGCTTATATATTACTGTCCGCCGCATAGGCTTATATATTACTGTCCGCCGCATAGGCTTATATATTACTGTCCGCCGCATAGGCTTATATGGATGCTGATAAGCAATAGTATGTCAACCTACACGGAAGCCATTTCGAGTAAATCGTGTTTCAAAATTACGGCGCCAATTTAATTAGTTTGTTCAAGAATTTGCTGCAAATATTGAAGATATGCAGTCATTATATCATAATATAAGTTTAGATCAAATTTCTCCCATTAAACTTGTAAAATATGTTATATTCATTCCAAAAACCGTTAAATTTGATATTACCAAATGCGCCAGCAAACATTTTATTTGAATAAACATTTCAAGTCTTATAACACATTATTGCTAAACTGAAAACAATTAATTAAAATTCAATTTGATTAATGTCAAGTACCTTAACCCTATATTGATAAACGTATTATTAAGATAAAAATTGTAATGTTAAGGTGTTATCAATAAAAGCCATGATTTCTTACAATATTAAAATATTTATTTACCTCTTAAAAACGGAACAAATTAGGGCCATCGAGCGTTATTGGCTATTCAATCTTCAAGATTTACTTTGAATACTTACCTACCTACATCATAATCAACATTATCTAAATTAAAACAGTATTTAAAAATCAAATTCAAACTACCCACAACAAAATAATCTCGTTTCGTTCGACTGGTTAGGGTATCAACGTTAACGGCGAGAACATCTCACATCTCCGTTTTGCCGATGACATCGTTGTATGGCTGAGTCGTTGGAATACCTGGGCGAAATGCTGCACAGCTTAAACGGAGCATCTCGGCGTGTCGGTCTTGGCATGAATCTGGACAAGACTAAAGTCATGTTCAATATGCATGTCATGTCGAGGCCAATATTCGTTGAAGGGTCGGCACTCGAAGTCGTAACGGAATACGTCTACCTAGGGCAGATAATTCAGCTTGGTAGACAAACTTCAAGAAAGAAGCCGACAGAAGGTTTTAGTTAGGCTGGGTAGTATTTGGCAAACTTCGCCGAGTCTTCTAGTCGCATATACCGCAAAGTTTGGAGACAAAGGTTTTAAACCAGTACGTCCAGCCTGTCATGACTTACGGTGCCGAGACGTGGACACTGACATTTGGGCTGGTTCACAAATTCAAAGTCGCTCGGTGAGCTATGGAGCAAGCTATGCTTAGAGTTTCTTGGAAGGATAAAATCCGTAACGAGATTATCCGGAGGAGAACCGGATTGACCGACATATCTTGTAGGATCAGTAAGCTGAAGTGGCAGTGGGCTGGCCATGTCTGTCGAAGGGCTGATGGCCGCTGGAGCAGACTAACCCTTGAGTGGAGACCGCGAATCGGCAAACGCAGCGTAGGGCGACCCCCACCAGGTGGATCAACGACCTGAAGAACGTGGCTGAACGTGACTGGATGCGGAAGGCAGAAAACCGTGTTGTGGCGCAAATTGGGAGAGGCCATGTCCAGCAGTGGACTGCGATAGGCTGAGTTGATGATGAATCAGACAACTCATTGGGCTCGGACTGAATAGTTGCTGTATGATGAATAAGCTCAATAATCAACGAATGAGCTAGTGTTGTATTATCAGCCATAAAAAGCAATCAACAGCAGCTAGAAACTCCAATAAATCCAGAGTATTATCAAAGTCCAGATTTTGATCAGAAATATAAATATTCGGAAGGTATGTTTCTGCTGGCCGAACTTCTGGTAACCCCTCATTGAGACTGCTATTTGATGGGACCATACGCCTCTTTTCTTCAACATCGTGGCTAATAACCTCACACTGAAACTCCTCGTCAGAAGTAGGACGCGACGCATGGCTTTCCTCGTGAGGTATTAGGTACATGATCCGAAAACATGGCTTCTTGATCTTGGCGGTGGTATTCTGAAAATAATTATAAAAATAAGACACAACTTGTAAAATGAGGGTATGTGCCAAAATGTAATAATTTCGAGAACCTGAAGATTTGAGACAATGTATGTCTACCCTGTTTGCGAATACTTACAGTCGTGAACCTGTTTGTTTTATTAATTCCCTCATTCCACGTTTTTCAAAAACGTTTCAAGTCATTTAACATACTATTGAAATAAACGAACGAACAAGTGAACGAGATTTTTTTGTAGCAATAACGTGTCAAGCTTTATAAAACTTATACAAGCGCTAGTCAATAGTAGAATGTTTGTTAAGCAATAACCTGTTAATCAAAAATATTACATTTTGCTGAAATTAGGTAGTTAAGATAAGTAATATTACCACGGTTAGTATGTAAAACGTATTTAAATGTAATTTTAAACAGTATTCTGTAATAAAAAAGCGTTGTTTTAATAATTTTACCGGTAAAATGACCTCTAAACTTGTATAGCTAAAATCCTTATATTTATGTAATATTTGGACTTACCTTTGATGATCTTATATTCCCCAAGTCTTCTACTGCGTTTTCCATGTAGTATTCGTGGCTAGTAGTCTTGTGAGGCCCACTTTATACGTATAATTTTAATTAAATATGGGCCAATGTTGTTTACACAGCCGAAAAAGGATAATACTAATTACGCAATAACCGATCATGTCCCATAACTTCTTTTGACTTTAAACAGATGGCGCCTAGGGTCATCAAACAATGTTTCAAGTGCCTAAACATCTTATTGCAAAATGTCTTACCCTTCGAACTGATTTCGTGTTAACCTTTTTATACTCATTTTTGGTATAAAAACCATTCAATCAGGTTAAAACCCTATTGAAAAACGTTCTTTGTCAGTCAAAGAAGCGTACTGCATCATTAACTCAATTTTCGGATTTTTGTGGGTTGACACATTATTGCTTATCAGCATCCATATATTACTGTCCGCCGACACACAGGCGCGCGTAAGCTGTACTGATAGTAGCCTTTTAAGGCCAACTTGAATTTGCTTCACTCCGAGTACGAATATTGCGGTTCCGAGCTTTCGCGCTAACGAATTCTCCGGAATATGTACCAGTGAATTTGTTGTATTACACGCGAGTGGTCACGATGATGGAGCTGTAAGATATGTATAAACAATCATTAAACTACGAGACTTGACACCACTGTCAGCCTCCATTCTTGATAGTTCATTAATTACTGTTTAAAAAAGGTAACTTTTGTTACAAAAGTTTTGTAGTGATAAATCCATACTACCAATTTATTAAAAAATCATTTTCTGAAACCACTAGAAAATTATAAAAATAATACACAGAGAATGATACAAAACATGTTTATTAGACAACAAATACAAACATAAGTACATTACAACTGCTATATGTACAACTTACAGGACACCAAGAGTAAAAACAATTCCGAAACCAAGATGTGTCATCTGCAAGCAAAGGCAATGCATTGATGAGATGATTCCCACAGTTGTGTGCAAGATAAACCCTAAACTGTACACTGGTTGTGTTACAAGGAGCTTGTCAAAGTTACTTGAAGAAATAAAGGATTTTATTATAATAGAGACATATAGATGTATGCCCCTGTTGGGTGATGAGCAAGAAAAAGTCCCTAATTGGGATGTACATATTGTGCGCTACTCTATTGTATTTATTAAACATTCAACTTCTAATTAAGATGATTTGTCTGATGTGTTGAACATGTCATCAATTTGATTGTTTATCTTTATATTTTTCATAAGGCTAACTTCTAGATTTATTTGTTTTGAACATTTATTTTGAGATTATTTCTGTTTCTTTACTATAAGTTAATTAAGCAGATAACTGTTTCCTTAAAATTTTACAGTGAATAACTTAAATTGTTTAATAGTAAAAGCTAGTTCCTAATTATTATTATGACACATTCAATGTTTGAAAATTATTTTAGTAATAATGTGTTTAATTAGTTTGTAAGATATACATTTAAAAATGATTTACCTTGACACTATATTTGATTAAGGGCTGGTTTTAAGTTATTGTTTATGTTAACTATTATCTAAGGAATATGACTGACATTTTGACTCTTGTTGTACAGAAAATCTGTCTAAGTACCATAAAACGGGATGAATAGAAAAGTGGGCAAGGTTTTTAACATTGAAATAAGATTGTAGCCCACATATTTCAAAAATGTTTTGCCATATTTTGTGGGCAACGAACTGTCTTATTTCTATTTTAAAATCTTTGCCCCCTTTTGTCCCTATTCATCTCTGAATCCCTACTCACCCCGTTTTACCCGGTATCATATTTATTCCTCAGTTAAATGATATCAGACAGTTGAAAAACTGGCCCTAAAATAAATGTTTATAACTGTGTTAAAATTTTAAGTTTTACTCATTTAGAGATAACACAAACAAGTTTTAATTATTGTTTCATGTTAGAAAAATATTCGACATAACAGCTTAGCATAACTTTGTGTCTTTCTTTACCAGTGCATATGCAAAGGTCATAAACTAATCCATCAAAGGCTGTAAAGCCAACTTCAGCGTCTTGTGGGCTATTCGTTGATGATTAAATAAAACTAATGCATATTGAAGGCACTACACACTATTAAATTATGTGCATTCAGTTAGGCTGCTTTCAGAGCAGTGCATCTGTGCGTAACTCCGGAGTGGAGACACGTATGGCGTTAGAACATTGTTTTACAGTGACGCGGATTTCTCCGTAAGGAACACGCCTCGTATGGAACGCTTAATTTATTGCATTAAACTGAACACTCGATTCAGAACACTACGCAAGTGGACCACATTGCTCTGAAACCAGCTTTATACCAGTGCTTTTTATCATTTTCCATAGTACAACCTCTTTGGTAAAAAAAATGCCCGCGACCTCCCCACCGTCACTAGACATAGGATTGATTATGTAAGGCTATTAATATTAAGAACTTTACTCCAGTTTCTGAAAGGCTGATCAATGCAAAAATTAAGTAATCGGCTGTCAAATCCCATGTCAAGCGTTGTTATTGGTTTTACAATACAATACAATATCTTTATTTGCAATAAATAGGGTACATCGAATGTTGTTACATGATAAAAATATGTTCAAGCCCATATTTTTTTTTTAGTATTTTTGTTGACCAATCACAGGAGCTGACATTAGATTTGACAACAGATCGAATTGATCAGCCTTCCAGAAACCGGGGGCTAATATTTTAAGTGACCCCTCTTACAGGGTTGACACACGTTAAAAAGCACAGCTTTACACCATAAATATAATTTCAGAAAAAGATTCTTTGTATTCATTACATGCTATTATACTTCTGGATGCTGAGGCAAGCGTGCTGGTAAAATTACAAAAAAAAAAGAATATTATAACTACATATACAATAATTTTGTTTGTGAACATTAGCTGACATCAGATCTATTCATAATACTATTAATTTTAATTTTACGTGTTGAGAATACAGTTTAATTTAGATTTATTTAATGAAATCTTATTTTAATATTCGAAATTGATGGATCATTGATACTATAATTTGTACAATATTTGAGGTGGACCCAGACTACAATATAGCAATACCATAGTCATTATAAAAATAGAATAACCTTATCACAACATATGAACATACACAATTATCGACTTTATTACTATGTAAAGATAGTTGTGAATGGAATACATTTCTCAAAACTAGATTCAACTTAAATCACATTTTGCTATTTAGACATCTAATAACTTGGCCTGTGGCCTATTATTTCTATTATGCAAGGTGTATATTTAGAACATCGAGCATTAAGCCCTATAGAGACATAATCATATCTGCTTCCCGATTCAGAAACACGTGTTATCTCTTTTTATCTCGTTGCGTGGATCATAAGAGACGAGATAAAAAAACCGAACTGGTTGACAACTGATTATCGTGTGGTTTTGAATCGTGGAGTTGATTTGTTTGAAACAAATTCCGCCAATTTTCGACTAGACATAACGCGCTCCTCCAATTGGCTCGTTCAATGCAACACAAGGGCGTGGCATTGCGCGAGCCAATAAGAAGGCGCCAAAGCGCGCTCCTATTGGCTTATTTTATATTTAGCTATGCTAATCAATAGACCAGTTTCGTAAAAAGACAGCCCGTATTTTATCTCTATAGGGTTTAATGCTCAGTGATCTGGAACTACAACCTTAAATGAGGTAGGAAATTGTATAGGTACCTGGTTCAGATATTTAAACAAAAAAAATTGCGTCTAAATCTAACCTTAACTTGAGCGTAATTCTGAGTAGATTCAAGGTTGCAATTCACATAATACACCTTAAAATATTCGAGCACTTGCTATAGTATGAAAACTGTACAAAATAGAGACAAATTAAAGATATTATGCATACTGGGGGTCCCATCGCTATGCTTCATGGAGGGAAGTACTTAAAATATGAAAGAAGACTTCATTTTATTTTGAATTCATAGTTTATTAAAAATCCCTTGTTGGAGGAATTGAACTAACAGAATACAGAAGTACCACCTGTATTTTATGGCTTCTGTTGTTTGATATCGATATTAATAAAGAGGATCAAAGCTGTCTACTAACAAGCATAGCATCTTAAATTAAAGTCCATGAAGAACTTAAAGTAAATAAATAAAGGTGTTTTTTGAGTAAAATTTGCTATTTTGGTGTCGTTTTATTGAAAACTACCAAAGCTTAGATTAATGGTTTTCCCCCATTAATTGGTAGAGGCAGATTTTTTTCCATTCATACTTTTTAATGCCAGCTCAGGGAAGACACTTCAAAATCCTAGAATGCAGTATTACTTGCTTTAAAAAATAAAATGAAGTATTTAAATAAAATTTCCTATTTTCAATATTTGCAATACTTCCCCTCCATAATGCATTGGGACACTGTGTATACGACACTGTGCGTAACCGTTACATACTTACACTATGTACATTATTGCCGTGTTGAAACTACTGGAAGAACTAAAAGGCATCAGAGACAAATCTAAGGGTGAACATGCTTCCAACTGTCAAAAGCTATTTGACAGTTGGAAGCATGAGTTCAAGCCAGTGATGTCAACTTAGCTTCTTTATAGCTAGATCTAGCTATTTTTCAGATTTTAATTCTATATTGAAATTAGTTTCATATTTCTAGTATTTTTTTTACTTGAGCTACTTTGCAGGGTAAAATCTGGTGATCTGGCAACTTTTGCAAAAGATCTAGCTACAAAGGTGATGGTGCAGTTGGCAACACTGGTACATGCTTAGATTCGGCGCTGAATGTAAGCGAAATACATCGGTTTGCTAGACACATGGCACCTAAATATCCGGAAATTTAAGAGGCCTACCTAAATTGTACTAGTAATACTCATTTTGTGGCTTGCTGCGTATTCGAGCAGGCTATCTTAATTTTTCTATGTAGCTTCTGAGCAAGACACGAAATATTTTATTACATTTTCAATTACTTTCAAGAGAGATGAGCTGACTGCCTAGTACTTTAGTTTTATTATATCCAATTATAAATGTTATTTATGATCAGTGATCGGAATAGGTAGTGCAATTCATGGTATAATAACACCAGGTAGTCTCTTCCCGTGACAGTTAGGTCACGTGATTGCCTCCGTACTACGTCATCGGCCGTGGAGCCAATAGCGGGCTGTTAGCGTCACACTTGTCAGTTTGATGTGCTGCCACTTTGTGAAAATAAATTACCCCAGCAAAATGCATTTTTCATTTACTTTCTTCTATAAAGAATCACTTTTTAACTAGTAATTTAATATAGTTTCCTTTATTAACTAATTAGATGAATAACACGAGATAACAAATAGTTAGGCTAGTTAGGAATTTATTTTATATTCATTATGAACAAAAATCTCCTTAAGTATATTGAAGATATCAATCAATGGCAGCACTGATCGTGACGTAGCTTGGAGGCATCGCGCTGTCATTGCGGGAAGAGAATACCTGGTGAAACATCTTATTATACCATGGTGCAATTTAGGTTTAAAAACCTTAAACATAACACACAGAACGGTCAGCGAAATTGCGGAATTAAGTTCTTTAGATTAAAAAGAAAAACTATAAGAGAACTTTATGTTTTAATAACTTCAATGCATTTTATATTTATTTTTATCATATTGAAGAAAATTCATATTATGATGGAAAATATATACTTAGTGAAGATAATCAACTATAAATAAAAAATAGTAATTGACAGGAATTAATTATTTAATTGATACCTATGTTTGACAAATAAATAATTTTGAATTTGAATTTGAAATTTTAAACTTATAAAATTAAACCTTATGTTTATTTATTATTTATTTAGGATTACACAAAAAAAAGTACGTGTGTAATTGAAAATGATTCCTGAAATGTACCTAATTTAAGTTATTTTTTATTTGCACCTACCGCATATCGTCTTGTTGTGGCAATAAATCATTTTTCTTTTTCTTCTTTCTTCAAAATTAAATGTAGCCAGTTCTTAGCGTATTTCTAATCCCGCAATCTCAGTACATTCATGGCATATCCATATTGAAATATCGTTATAATAAAACAAGTTTAATCGGTTTACATCCAAAAGTCAAGAAAACCAATTAAAAGAATATACGCGATGTGATCCAGTTAAACTAGTTTTATTATAATGTGTAGTGATCGCGAAAACCTAAGAAATTATTAAGATATCGTCATGAAATCCCGCGAAATTGGACTACCTATTCCAATCAAAAATTAATGGATTTTATAGTTTTTGAAGAATATCAAAACATTGTTCAATCCCACATGTGTCCCGTAAACCGTGTAATATTTTTGTTTAGATTTCCGGCAGAAAGCTACTTTCACCGGTGAACGTGCAGCCCGAATGCCCGATCACATGAGCCGCTGCATAAATACCGCATTGGACGCACTCTTTGTAAGGTTTACCCTGTATCATTTGACTTATGAATCCCCCAGTGAAGGCATCGCCGGCGCCATTCGTATCTACGATCTCTTCCTTACTTAATGGTTTAACAGGTATTAGGTGTACTTTACCCTTTTCTACTAGGATCACAGGTTGTTCACTTCGGGTTATGACAACCACTCGAGATCTCGCCGTGTTCAGTTTTGGTAACGCAGCGATCGTAGGTGCGATGTCTATTAATCTATCACCTTTCAGACCAAAAGCTTCCACAAAGGAGCACATTTCCTGTAACGACAGAGAATTTTAGGTAAGTATGGGGTCATAAGCAGTGATAGCCTAGTGGTTGAACGCTTGCCTTCCATGAAGGAGGGTGTGAGTTCGATCCCGGCCCGCATCTCTGACTTTAGAATTCATGTGCGGATTTATATTCGATTATCTTTTGCTTTAACGGTGAAGGAAAACATCGTGAGGAAACCTGCACAACCGAGTGCTCCATACAGTTCTCAATGGTGTGTGTAGTCGACCAACCCGCACTAGGCCAGCGTGGTGGACTAAGGCCTTAACCTTCTCGTAATGAGAAGAGGCCCGTGCCCAGCAGTGGGACAGTGATGGCACAGAATATCTAATAGTACTAACGTACAGAACGGCCACTCACTGCCTCCCGCCAATTTAAGATTCCTCGCCTGGACCCCGCACCCACCCAGTTTGCCGGCAATTGGTCTGCAAGATTGCTATGGATATCAATCGGCAGTCGCTATACAAGCACGCCATCTCTGAAAAGCGCTAGGAACCCAGGTGGTATTACGAGCGGCGAGCATCCATAAGTTACACGTGTGTGCGCGTTCGTCTATAGACGTACTCTTGTGTATGTAGGTGATGCTAGCGTTTATATTGTATTGAGTGTCCGAGGTGTGGTGATGGGCTGATTATGTAAGTTTGGGGTCATGGTTAAATGAGGGACTTATTAAAGAGGTTCCAATACTTGATGTTCGTTCTAAATATCATCATCATCATTTCAGCCGAAAGACGTACACTGCTGGACATAAGCCTCCCTTAATTAAGGGGGCATATGCCATAATCGCCACGCTTGGCAGGCGGGTTGGCGATCGCAGTTGGTTAAATGCTCAGAGATGCTAGCTTGCACCGTGACTTAAATATACAAAAAGTCAAAGATGAAACCACACAGAGAATGAGCGCTTAGAAGAAAAGGTTTGCGATGCATCCTAATAAACTTACATCAAGCCTGATGAAAATTAAAACTTTCACAAGGCTCAAAAGATTGGCTCCACAAGACTTACAATGACATTATAATTTGATGTGGATGTGTCAATGGGCGCATACCAAGCATGTCTCAAAACCTAACCTCAAAACTCAATAATTGTACAAAAGATGCTGAATGTCAGATGGGACAGTTTTATTTTTTTATTTTTTATAGTATAGAATGGCGAAACGAGCTAAAGGCCCACCTGATGTTAAGCGGTTACCCTTGCCCATGACAACTTCAATACCACCTAGGCTGTTGCCTAAATGGTACCGCAAGTCGGTTCGCCAAACTGAGACATGAAGATGGAAAGTCTCATGTGATTGTAATTTCACCGGCACCCGTACCCTTCAGACCGAAACACAGCAATGCAAGCATCACTATTTGGCGGAGAAGTAGGCACGGTGGTAGTACTTCCCCGGACGAGCTCTTTCACAAAGGAGCTCTACTACTACGAAAATTCTATTGCATTAGAAACAATTAAAAAAAAAAAGAGATGCTATGACCCCTTTTCAGGAATAGGTCGATTAAAATTTCAGCATGTATAGATGTGAATGTGATGCTCACCGAATCGTTTCCGAACAGCACGTCGACGTAGGGCAGCAGCTCTTCCAGCTGTGGCTTGAAGAACTCCATGACGAATGGCGCGCTTACGTTGAGAGCGAAAATGAGGTTAGTCTCGTGCGCGTGTTTCGCTATCTGCATCAACGATTCTTGCGACACCGCTATGAAGAAACCCTGGGAACAGAATTATATTCAAATGTTATCAATTTTAAATTTACTTATGGAAGATCGTCTGTGTGGTGCCGGACGCAAAGAATTTCACCACCCTATATTTTCTCATGGGTGTCGTAAAAGGCGACTAAGGGATTCACCAGAGGATGGGCAGCAGCGTCGTCTGAGTATTTAACCAACCAACTGCGATCGCCAACACGCCTGCCAAGCGTGGCGATTATGGCATATCCCCCCGTTTTGGGGGAGGCCCATGTTCAGTAGTGGACGTTTTTCGGCTAAAATGATGATGGAACTGATAGCTTATTGTAATGTTTAACGGCCGATCATACCCGCTGTCCCCCACATAGGATCACTTTGCTGTCCGTCTGTCTATCCGTCCGTCAGTCCGCCGTCCCCGAGCGGAGTGCGCTCATGAGTATCTCGCCACGGCAAAAAAAGGGAACATCATGCGTCGGACTGAGATACCACAAAGCCCAGGTTCGTCCCAGTAAAACATGTATTTTTGTATGTTTTATTTAATAGTTAACTGTAACTGACTTTACCCACCAGATGGCGCTTAAAGGTGAGGTCAGATGGCAACTCGATGTTCGTAATAATATACGAACGCTTTGGCCAATGTTGTTTGCTTTTTTATGGTTCCGTACCCAAAGGGTGCAAAACGGGACCCTATTACTCTCGCAGTAGTTATTATTGGGCAGTCAGCCCCGCTACCAACTTGCTGACTGGCTAATCTTTTCCCCACGACATGAGCTATTATCATTATGTAGCTCGTGTCGACACGAAGAAGAAGAATTACTCTCGCTACGCTGTCCGTCTGTCTGTCACAGGGCTGTATCTTTCGAACGGTAATAGGCAGCCGACTGAAAATTTCTCAGAATATATGTGTTGCTATGACCCCTACCACGACAAATACTAAAAATTAAAAAAGTCTACAAACAAAGGGGAAGAAACCTCGAAAATCATGATTTTTTTTCAAAATTTTGGTTCCTGCTCTATCTTCAAAACGGTAATAGGTACCAGCGTCAAACTTGGTCTAATAATAGTGCATACTATGTAGTTTAGAATGGTTTCTTACCATTGCTAAGTGGTTTTCCGTACTTTACCTAGTATATCGACACTCACCGAACTGTAAAATATTTTCGCGGTCTCGATGACCTGTTTGCTTTCAGGCTTCGCGAGGTGGTCTGGAGTGAACTTCTGTGCGGCGGCGAGGTTGGCGCACAGCGACCGGTGGGTGCCCCCATCCGTCAGGAGCACTGCGCATGTCCCCGTCGGTATATCTGGGTTAACCTGGTACAGCACGTTAACTCCGTCAGCTCTGAAGAAAGAAAAATACAATTTGATTATCATATGCATTAGCGGATGAAGGAAAAATCGTGAGGAAACGAAGACTCCAAAAATATTCTCGATAGTTGTTGCCCTAGGTTTCTCTCGTGGTATTACGATAAAAGTATCCTATTAGTATAGATAGCAAAAGATGTGTATGGAGAATCGTAAGGCACCATCTGTGGTCGTGGTGGTGGTAGTGTGGTAGCCTGGACTACCAGCCACCTAAACCTGCCCGCCCCCCTAGCCAAGTTGACAATCTACAATCGTCAACGCTATAGAAAACAATCAAAATGTATGGGCATGACATATCTCAACGTATGACTATTTCGTTGAGATATGTCATTCCCATACATCTGAGCAGGTGACGAGACTTGAAAGCTTAGTGCCTTCATCTCTAAGCACGAACTACTGTCTCCCGATCCCAGTTATTTGTTTTTTATGGACTACAATGATATCTGATCAAGTGATCAACCAAACATGCCGCAGAGATACGTAAAACCTAAATTACACAACAGTATAACCAACTTATTAGCATTGATAGCCTAGTGGTTGAACGTTTGCCTTCCATGAAGGAGGGTGTGAGTTCGATCCCGGCCCGCACCTCTGACTTTTCGAATTCATGTGCGGATTTATATTCGATTATCACTTGCTTTAACGGTGAAGGAAAACATCGTGAGGAAACCTGCACACCTGAGAGTGCTCCATATAGTTCTCAATGGTGTGTGTAGTCCGCCAACCCGCACTAGGGCAGCGTGGAGGACTAAGGCCTTACTTACCCTTCTTATACTGAGAAGAAGCCCGTGCCCAGCAGTGGGGCAGTAATGGGCTGGTTATGTTATGTTTTATAACCAAACTTGCCTCGAACAAGACAAAAATTTAAATTTATTTATTTATAGTTAATTAACACGGTACAAAAACCAATTACATTAATTAACATAGAAACGATACACGATATAACGATGGTATTACAATTTACGTATATGACAAATTTTATATGAAAAAAACGGGCCAAGAGCATGTCGGGCCATGCTCAGTATTATAGGGTTCCTTAAGTAGGTGTACAAACGAATCAAATCGAATATTAATCATGGCTATTTTAGTTTTTGCAATAATCGGCAGCATTCGCGACTCAGAGCGTGTTGTTAGTAGCGCCATCTAGCGATAAATTCAAGAAGCCAAATTTAAGAAGTCTGATTGATGTCAAAGTTACTTTTTGTGATTTTTTCAAATAGAAAGTAGCTAAAGGAGCATTATTTGCCATGATAATTTTTCTCTAAGGTCAATGACCTTTGAACTAGGACGTTTTAAGTATTTTTCGGTTTTCTGTCTATAACTCAAAAAATTATAATCACATTATACTCGAAATAATTTTAAAAGAGAGTTTTCACAAAGGTCTATCAATGTGGAAGATTATAAGTTTCTACGTTGCATAGTTTAGAAATGGCAGGGGGGGACACACATTGCAAGCCACTTTGGCGGGCTATATTTCGCAGATGGTACACCTGATAAAAAAGTGATGTATGAAACATTACCTTCATTTTAGTAGACCTATTCAATGGTACCCCACACGATGGGGTGCAGCGAAAAAATATATTTTTTCCCCATTTTACATGTATAGGCACCACCCCTAAATTAAAATTAAATTATTTATTCATACAAAAACCTTTTGTAGAACACTGAGTTATTATGGTACACATAGAAATAGTTGCAATACAAACAATAAACATTTTTACAACCAGGATACAACAGTCAAAAGGTAAGAGCAATTAGTGAAACCCTGCCTCCTAAACTAGGATACCCTGTATCTTAGGAGTGTCCTCGCTTAAACAGTAAATTATGGTCGAGCGACTTTTGTCATTGTTCTTAGCGACATATTGTGCGTTTACAAAACTGTGATGTGATGTATGAGATTTATTAGTAAATATTCTGATGTATTTGGTTGTGTACCAGTGCGGTGTAAGAAATATGAAAGGATAATTAATATTAATATTATGATGAATTTGTCTTTAGTTTATGTATGTGTACGTTATAAGTATGTGTAATGTATGCGTGTGTTGGGTTATGTGCATGTAGTGTATGTATGGCTTCGAGTAGTTTATGTATGTGTGCGCGTCGTGTAGAGGAAAGGGGGTGTATGTGTGTAGGGATGTGGTGAGGGTGTGTGTGGTTGCTGCGGCTTTAGTTATATTTTTATAATTAGTATTAACTAGGCCAGGTAAGTAAGTTTTCTGTAGCATAATAGTCCTGATCTTTCAACCAATCCCTTATAATAGTTTTGGCTTTGTGTGAATTTAGGTTGATAATATGTAGGTTTTTATTTATGTTTTCATATAAGTGTGAGCTTAAGACATAATGCTGTCGTTTAGCGAAAGTAGTCCTGTGGGGTTCTGTAAGACAGAGAAGCTTCTTCTTACGGCGTGTAGGGTCTGGTGGGGGGAGGTCAGCATGTTTCCTCATGACGGATTGTAGAACAAACAGCTGCCTCACAGTGAGTACTTTGGCATCTTTATATAATTGTGCTGTTGAATATCTAAAACGCTTTTTCAACATGACTTTAAGGACGGCTCTCTGCGATCGTTCTAACATGAGAAATCTACTTTTTGATGCTCCACCCCACGCTGTAATGCAAAAGAAACGTTTTTAACGTTTTTACGTTCCTAAAGAACGTAAAAACTATTTTTTTATTCTTTTAAAATTGAGATCTATATGCAGACTATTTTTTAACAAAATTTCATTTACTTATGTTTATAACTGTAGAAGTTATTAAGCTATAAAGGATTAGGACAGACGGACATGACGAAACTATAAGGGTTCCTTGTAGGACTTCGGAACCCTAAAAACTAGCTTTTACCCGCGGCTCCGCTCGCGTTAAATTCTGCTAACCCACGTCAGTCCATTCCAGTCCAGTCCACTGTCCCACTGTCCCGCTGTCCTGCTGCCCCGCTGCCCCGCTGTCCCGCTGCCCCACTGCCCCACCGTCCCACTGTCACTGTCCCACTATCCCACTGTCCCACGGCCCACTGTCCCACTATCTCACTAGATCACTAATCACTATCGTCCTGTCCCATATCCCATGTCCCATCCTATGTCCAGTCCCATGTGCCGTCCCACTGTCCTGTCCCATGTCCCGTCTCATGTCCCGTCCCATTTCCCGTCCCATGTTCCGTCCCCTGTCCCGTCCACTGTCCCGTTCCCAGTCCCGTCCCCTGTCCCGTCCCCAATCCCATCCCCAATCCCATCCCCGGTCCACTCCACTCCACTCCATCGTACATTACTATCCGCTTGTGCAAATGCATAGAAGCTTCGATCTGTCGGGTGAGTACGCAACCCACGAATTAATTTTTTTCTTTTTTTCTTTCTTTCTTTCTTTCTCAAAACCCATACCAGTTTTTAAGTCAGATCATCAGCTTTCAAACAAAAAAAAAAACATCAAAATCGGTCCAGTAGTTTTAGCGTGATGCTGGAACAAACAAACAAACAAACAGACGTTTACAATTTTATAATAGTAGTGGACACCCTCGTATACATTCTCTCACAGAACATCAGACATACTAGCAAAATTTTATTCCATCCATCCGCAAAACAGGGCGTTGAGCGCCTTTAAGGTACGGCACACAGGGGACTCTGCCCTGGCGACAGTTCAAAAAATAATAATTAAATAATGATTTCAAGCAGTGCTCCCAACTCTGCTATTACTGCATTTTTTTTCCAAGCCTTTGCGAAACTTGACCATATCTGTACCATTTTGGGTAGTTTATAAAATGAGGATATTATTTATTTAATTTGTACGAGGTTATGAGCATTTTTGCATGAGTCGTAAAAGGCGACTAAGGGATTCACCAGAGGATGGGCAGCAGCGTTCTCTGAGTATGTAACCAACCAACTGCGATCGCCAACCCGCCTGCCAAGCGTGGTGATTATGGCATATCCCCCCAACATGCTTGGAGGAGGCCTATGTCCAGCAGTGGACGTCTTTCGGCTGAAATGATGATGATGAGCATTTTGGCAATGAATTTTGTATGATAATAAATCTGAGGATCATGTTATTCTGTATTCTGAGCTGAGGATAATAATTACTCATTCATCAGCTTTCAGGAAAGTGTCAACTGTCAATTGAGTGCCCAGAAGGGTATTGATTTCCGGTCTTCCTATCTGATATAATCCGTTATAACACCGAATAACACGACTCTTCAACGCCAACGCCCAGTCTGGCCGTAATAATAGGATAAAACTATTTTGGCACAGACACATGCATCAAATGCATGATTAACATTTAGGCGTACTAATCAATCTATACCAAATGTTTTAAATTACTGTTCGTAATATTTGGCTTGTGCAAATTTGAAGTTTGTTTCCGTATATTAACTATATCCAATAATAAACACCTATGTAATTAAATTATCTTAAATAGTTATTTACTAAAAAAGCCCAAGATATTTGGAAAGTCACCTGAGTCGCAGAAGAGAAGACGAAATCTCTATTGTTATGCTACCAAGATAGCTCAGGGATACAAAAAGCAACCAGTTTTTCCGAAATCTGAGTCGGCGCGAGATTTTTATTTATTTAAAATTATATATGTCAATTTAGTATGTACATCCTACTATTGTATCTCGACGACTCTTCAGATAGCAGATAAAATAGTTATTCTATTTCGAGAGCTTCAATGTAAACGAAGCATTGTACAAACGAGCCAGATAGTGAGATAACCGGGGTGACTGTTATCACGATCGGTGACAACTTGAGACTTATATCATTTGAAACACTTCTTACATCACTCCCTTTTATTAATTGATTTATTTCAACGACGGAAATTGAAAAAAAATATCTTTATTTAAGTAGGTGAGCCACTTTTATGGGAGTAGTGACGTTGAGATGAAAAAAAAAAAACAAAGTTAAGCAGGGACAAGAAATTCAGGGCACGCCGCAATAGCGGTGGTAAGGCCCGTCATGGTGGAGTGGCTGGAAAGGAGCTATGGTGCCCTCACCTACCGGCTGACACAGCTATACTCTCGGAGCACGGTTGCTTCGGGAAGTATCTGTGTCACATAGGTCGGGAGCCAACGCCCGAGTGTCATCACTGTGGAAGCTGCCCAGAGGACACGGCGCAGCACACACTGGAGGAGTGCCCAGTTTGGGTCGCGCAGCGCCGTGACCTCATCACTGTAGTAGGCGGCAGCAATATCTCGCTTCTGGCCGTGGTTCTGTCTATGGTCGAGAACGAGAGCGCTTGGGAATGCGTCGTCTCTGTCCTCTGCGAGGAGGTGATGCTCGCTAGGGAGGCGGCGGAGAGGGTTCGAGAGGCGACGATCTCTATTCCCATCCACAGGAGGCGACCTGGGCGTCGCAGGAGGTCGTATGCCGACCTCCAGCCACCCTAGCTGTGGGCCTGCCGGCGGGCAACGCCAAGTCCGCCGCCCGACCAGTCAAGGCCCGTGACAGTGGCGCGTTGTGTTCCGCGTGCGCCAGTCAAGAGGAGGGTGCGGTCGATGTGGTTGCCGCACGGAGAGAAGAGGCTCGGGACCTACCGGGGATGGTTGGACGAATACAGGAGTTTTTCCACCGCCGCGGCCAAGGGTCGTTAGAGGAACATCGTGGTGGTTTTTAGTCGGTAAGAGTCCGACACTGGCTCCACCTTCCCCGAACCGAGTGCGTCCATGAGGACTTTCCCCACGAAAAAACTCCAATTAATGAAACCACGGACTAATTACGGCAAGAAAACGTTATCGTATGAAGGAGCACAGCTGTTCAATAGATTACCAGAGGATCTAAAAGAATGTGATAACATGAAAGTGTTCAAAGCTAAGCTAAAGAATTATGTATGCACACTAACATTTCCAACGCTCTAGAGGCTAAAATTATATAATTTAGTTGTAAGTACTTTTGTATCTCATTATAAGTGAACTGTTTGTTCTTATGAGAAATAAAAATTCTTTAAACCTAAAAAAAAGGGAAATCGAAAATTAGGTTAAAACCAAGAAAAAAATCCCGGGCGGGGAATAATTCGCATGCTGGCTGAGGCTTATAACCTTTCTGAGTGTACGCCGCTGTAAAACATCACTTGCTTTCTAAAAACCCATCTCGAGGAAACCCTGACGGATAGGGCTCATGTCTATGGATAAAACCCGTAACTTTAGCACAATAAAATTATCGTAGCTTTTATATTATATATTTTAAATTACTCTAAGAACTCCGCGCTTTTCATATTTTATCGATATCAAATCACAAACCGCGAAACTAAATAATAAACTACTTACTTATGTATTGCGGTTTTACGCGATACAATAGCTATTTAAAATAGATGACCTTGTACCATTTCCTCTAGTCATGCGAGATATACCTACGTTTTATGGATGAAGTATTGGACCTCAATTTGTCATTATTGATTGACACTATCTTGATGAGAGATTATGATAAGGTGCGATGTGTGACAAAAACATATCAGGAAACGCTGTGACTAATGACTGATGGTTTATAGAAAAATGGAATTGGAATCGACACAGCAAAGCTTTTAACTCATATTCCATATACGGTCAAAGTATACTAAACACTGTATTAGTTATTTTATTATTTTTAACGCATTTTACGCATGCGAAGGAGTCGCAGGTTCGAATCCTGCTCGTGAGCGATTTTTACTTTCCACAATCTATATCTTTAACTGTATTAGTTGCTTTAAACTGTTATATAGTTTTAAATAAATAAATGAAAAAAATTGGGACATTTTTACACAGCACCATCTAGTCCCAAACTAAGCAGAGCTTGTGCTATGGGTACTAGGCAATGGATATAATACTTACTTATATACTTTTTTTTTTACCAGACAATGGAAGAATCCGTGGGAAGGATGCTGGAGCACGACGGGAGTTGCTACTAATGAGTGGATTCTCTTCTATGTCGTAATGAAAGTATAAGCTAATAATCAAGCAAGGTTGGTAGATTTCTAGCGACTAGTGCCGCTTACTGCTCAAAGTACGCCAGAAATACTTGAGATGCCACTCGTGCAGTGCAGGCTCTTTTCATGCAAACTTAGCGGATTTGAAATCCAGAGAATGGTGTTCGAATCCCTGGATTCATGTAACCTCATGACGCACCGATTAAGTTACAGTGACGCTGTAGTTCGTTTCTGACAGCGACTAGCCGTAGATAAGAGAACTGCACTTCTTGTTACGTGAATTGGCCTGCAAGACGGCAAGAGAAGGATACGTTTTTTGAAGTAAAACTTCTTTAGGCATGCATGACTTGGGGAGTAAGCTGGTGAATGCGTTACGGAGTTACGAAAAGTTAGGCGAAGGGAGGGGGTAGTGCGGGACGCGGGGAACGAGGCGCACGTGACGGCCGGCTACGACACAGCGCCGGCAGATGTTTGTTCTCATTGAAATAGTATTGAGGGAGATATAAGTTAGTGAAGTTTTACTTCAGTCGTGTGCTCTAAAGCACGCGGTTTTATTTTCATGGTATAGTATGGCAAAATGAACAAAAGACCCACCTGATCTTAAGCGGTTACCTTTGCTCATAACAACTGCAATACTATATATTGTAGGCTGATGCCTAAATGGTATTACATGTCGCTTTCGCCGAAAGGAGACATGAAGATGGAAAGTCGTTTGTGATTGTAATTTCACTGGCACCCGTAACCTTCGGACCGGAACGGCAATGCAAGCATTACTATACTGCAAGTGCATGTAAAGAGGCAAGAACATAAAAGACGCAATGAATTCTGGGAATTAAATTGATATATTAGTTTATCAATAACAATTTATCAGTTTTCATGAAGTAGGTCGCAGGTCAAAAATAAATAATTATTATCTTTAATGTCTGTGAATATACTCGATGAATTGACAATTTAGTACAGGGTTATTCACGTAATTTCATGACGCGCCGATCTAGTTGCAGTTACGCTGCAGTAAGTTCAAGTTTTATTCCTAAATGGTATTCTTGTAATCTTTGAACTGCCCGTAAGCTACACGACAGCCAAACTTACCTAATGTTGTAGCCATATAAAAATTACTAACCAAATAATCGAATAGAATCGATTATGTTTCAATGAATATACATTACAGAATAATATTACAATACTGTTTTTAGTGCTTTTTAGGGTTCCATAGTCCTACAAGGAACCCTTATAGTTTCGTCATGTCCGTCCGTCTGTCCGAATCCTTTACAGCTTAATAACTTCTACAGTTATAAACATAAGTAAATGAAATTTTGGTAAAAAATAGTCTACATATAGATCTTAATTGTAAAAGAATATATTTATTAGGTGTATCATCTGCGAAATATAGCCTGCCAAAGTGGCTTGCAATGTGTCCTGGTCCTGCCATTTCTAAACTATGCAACGTAGAAACTTATAATCTTCCACATTGAAAGACCTTTATAAAAACTCTCTTTTAAAATTATTTCGAGTATAATGTGATTATAAATGTTTGAGTTATAGTGAGAAAACTGAAAAGTACTTAAAACGTCCTAGTTCATAGGTCATTGACCTTAGAGAAAAATGATCTTGGCAAATAATGCTCCTTTAGTTACATTCTATTTAAAAAAATCACAAAAAGAAACGTTGTGTTATAGTGATATGACACACTTCTTAAATTTCGCGCTAGGTGGCGCTGTTTGCAAAAATTGAAATAGCAATGATTAATATTCGATTTGTAATTAGACCTACTTAAGGAACCCTATAATACTGAGCATGGCCCGACATGCTCTTGGCCGGTTTTTCTTAACACTTTTCTTACCGGTCAAGTTGTATTCGGAATCACGCACTAATGACGCGCAGCAGTAGAATATAATAGAATAAAATAGAATAGAATCTTTATTGGTGTGATTTTTTTTTTGTGTGTGGTGTGAATAACATTGTTCTTTCTTTAGTTACGTGAATTAGCGTGTGTGTAGCCTGCATTAATCTCCTCTCTCTCTCTCTCTCCCACACATGCGAAATTGAACAAAAATAACTCAATAACATAATATGATGCACTTACTCGGCTTTTTCTTTCAATATCTTGGCGTAGTCGTCATCGCCGACGCAACCAAAGTAGGAGCAGACCTTGGGCTTCTTCACGAGCCATTGGACAACACGGAGAGTGTTTTGCACGCTGCCACCAGCAAAGTATTCTGCTTTGTATCTGGATTGTGGAACAGAGAACGAATGGTTATTGAATATAGATTGGATAATACCAATTTTACCTTTAAATATAGTTTTTTTTTTAAATAAAATCTTCTAAAAAGTATTAAGCAACAAAATATTTAAGGAATGAGAATTTTGAAGTATATTTTGAGTCAATCAACTCAGCCTATCGCAGTCCACTGCTGGACATAGGCCTCTCCCATGTTGCGCCACAACGCTCGGTCCTCTGCCTTCCGCATCCAGTCCCCCCAGCCACGTTCTTTAGGTCGTCGGTCCACCTGGCAGGGTATTTTGAGTATCACTTTACAAATATAAAATTTAAATAGGTAAAACAAACGTACTTATCAGTGAGTTCTTTGTACAGAGGCCAGTGTTTCTTTTCCGCCATGATGGCATCGTTGGGCTTGAGACCATACTTGCGCAACAACTCCTCATCTACGGCTGCCGAGATGTCCAGTAGAGGGTTACCTATCCCCACGAGGGCACCCTCCGTCAAAACACCACTGGAACAAGCAAAATGTTTGTGTAAGGCACAGAAATAGATAGAAGTGTAAGGGCTCGTACGGACGTAAGCGTTTCCTTTCGGCTCAGCACCGCCTTGGATTTAGCGGGCGTCCACGTGTTTACACAGAGGTCATTGCACTTTTGGGTTCTATGACGATTTATACCACAGTAAACCTAACATACAGCCAACAACCTAACAACAACCAACAACCTAACTACGTTCTAACGCTCCGGATTGAATCACTCAACAAGTCAACAGACACGCCTCAACATGAACCTAAGCGGACGTCGCAGTAATGTCAGTGCAAACACCCGCTTAGCATAGGGAGGGCTCCGGAGGCATATTACATTCCCGGAGTTCCCCCTTATTGTGCTGTAGACGCCACTGAAGGGGTTTTAGTGGGTAAGAATCCCACGCACCCCGGCCTCCATCCCCAATGAGGCAGGCTTTTGAAGGTTTCCTCCTCGCAGCAAAAAAAGGGGCCTTGTTGACGCGTGCGTCTGTGTAAGTGCCTCGTTTCGAGCGTTTGTTCGTACTGTATGTTATGTTTACTGTATTTATAGTAAAGCATATTTTTAAATCACTTAGCGAGCGTTGCGTACGCGCAGCATCCGCGCGGCTTCACGCGCTGCTGCTTCGCGTCAACCATGGTACAATAAGATGTTTCACCAGGTATTCTCTTCCCGCAATGACAGCGCGATGCCTCCAAGCTACGTCACGATCAGTGCTGCCATTGATTGATACCTTCAATATACTTAGGGAGATTTTTGTTCATAATGAATATAAAATAAATTCCTAACTAACCTAACTATTTGTTATCTCGTGTTATTCATCTAATTAGTTATTAAAGGAAACTATATTAAATTACTAGTTAAAAAGTGATTCTTTATAGAAGAAAGTAAATGAAAAAATGCATTTTGCTCGGGTAATTTATTTTCACAAAGTGGCAGCACATCAAACTGACAAGTATCACGCTAACAGCCCGCTATTGGCTCCACGGCCGATGACGTAGTACGGAGGCAATCACGTGACCTAGCTGTCATGGGAAGAGACTACCTGGTGTTATTATACCATGACGTCAACCACTTGCAATCCGCGTACCCCACTACACCTTTCTCTTGCTACTTAGCACTCCTCGCACCCTAGGTTGACTAGTATTTGTGATTGCAGCATGTAAGAGGTGTGAAAGCGTAGTAATATAAATAAACACGCCTTAAATAGATAAATAGTACAAAAAAAAGTCCGGTGTACCCTTGGATGCAGTTAGTCTCGCTTGTCCCGCTACAGGTCCCGCCTTGCTGACAGTTTATGTTTTTAGCTAAAGTATCTATTTCCATTATACAGGTCCCGCCTTGCTGACAGGTTATGTTTTCAGCTACGTCATCTGTTTCCATTATTGTATATCGTGTAGCTGATATTGTGCACTGAAGTAGGAAGCTTTAGCAATGTACTATGTTTCCTTCACTTGGAGTCGGTTTCCTTCACTTGGAGTCGCGTTCCTATAATACTTCTAGGGTCAACGCGAACGCTGCGGAAATGTAGTTGGTATGTACGTCTGCCGGAGTTTTTTTTTTACAATTTTGCAGACTTTGTAGACGTTGCCACTGAATGTTTTGGAATTGGTTTACTCTTGACCGCCCCCTTCAGGAAAAATATGTAATCGACGTTGGAGCGAGCTTACCCAGAATACTTTTCACTCGTGTCTTAAAAAGATTAGGATTATATGCACTCGGAAACACAGACGCATTTAGAGAATTCTACTCTTTGACTGTGTGAACAAGGAATGATGATTAAAACATTAAGTACGCTTAAGTAGTTTGTACGCACGGCTACACATCAAGCTGTACATTTCCAGTATATGCTTACCTCGCATTGTATAGGCTTTCCGTACAGTGAGATGTCAGCTTATACACAGTGAGACCTCGCATTGTATAGGCTCTCCGTACAGTGAGATGTCAGCTTATACACAGTGAGACCTCGCATTGTATAGGCTTTCCGTACAGTGAGATGTCAGCTTACACTGGAAATGTACAGCTTGATGTGTAGCCGTACGTACACCGTATAATACGATACGATATCGTCCGTCGTATAATACGATACGATATCGTCCTTCCTTACGTCCGAAAGTCTGATGGAAAAGGGGGAACGCGGAGCACACGGAGCTCTTTAGTGTAGCGACACACCTGCCCAAAGTTAGGTCGCCGCGTCGCCAAAACTTCAGCGGCTGAATTGTCGGTAGTAGTATTCGGTTGGCATGACACACCGAACGCGCCGCACATTCGGAATTACGCGGCATCTTGTTAAGCGTGCTACGACGCGACGCGACGGAAAATTACGTGGCGTTGTAGTCGGTCCGGTGTTGTCATTTTCGATAGAGGTATCGCGTCGGAAGCGCGCGCCGAACGTTCAACTACGCGCGCGGAATTTTCGGTTGCGTAACACGTCGCATGTGTCACTTGCTATGCAAAATACATTGAATGCGTTCTTGCGGAATAGTTGCTCGACGCAAGGTTCGGGGCTACGCTGAGCACGACGTAATTTTGGCTGATGTGTCGTAGGTTACGAGCGTATTGAGCCGAACGTTCAGCAACGTATTTTCGGCAGGTATGGCCGCGCACTTAGGAGACTCCCGAAGTACAATCTGTAAAAGACTGACAGACTTCACGGCGTTGAGTTAGGCTAAATCTTCGCTTTCACTAGCTTACTGCTACAAATGAGCCTGAGCTCACGTTTCACCGATCTGAGTGCAGCAAGCTGGTGGGTATTTACCTGTGCCATCCCAAAGGTGGCTGCAATACTCTATGAAAGATCGGACATGTGCTTTATACAATGACAAAACTTGTCCAGTCGTAAAGTATTGCTTACCCTTCATTAGGATGCCAAGTTTTTTGGCCGCAGTTTGAGCAGTTTGTTATCAACCTTTTGCCAAGATTCTTAAAACCGAAATTTACATGTAGACGCAGACGTCAGCACAGACCTTTGAGAATGGAATAGATATCCATAGTCAAAGGCACAGACGCTAGATGGTCAGAAGCCTGAGAAATATCGGAGTAAGAAACGGTGTCTACACACTTGCTCCATTTGTTTTAGGTGTTTAGGTGAATAGGAAGTACGATTTTAAGGTGCGCAAACACGTCACTCACCTTCGGGACTTTGGTCCTTTAGAAAAGGAGGTGCGCAAACACGTCACTCACCTTCGGGACTTTGGTCCTTTAGAAAAGGAAGGTAAGTCATAACAACCTAAAATACTCAGCGTATTCCGGAGAAGGTATACGTGGGACACTCAGAAAGTTTTGCGAAACTAAAAAAAAATGTTCTATACGTACATATATTTTTATCAAATCTTTTCAAAGTACTTTCCACCAGCCTCTATACAAAGATTCATGCGCCTAAACCAGTTTTCAAAACACTTTTTCCAGTCCGCCGCAGACACCTCGTTTACAGCCTGCTCGAACGCAGCCAGCGCATCTTCCGGCGACGAAAATTGTATCCCTTTGAGCTGATTTTTTATTTTTGGGAATAAAAAGAAGTCACACGGTGCTAGATCAGGGCTGTAAGGAGGGTGACCCAGGAGTTTGACTGGCGTGCTGTCCAGGAAGTCCCTCGTTTTGAGTGCGGTGTGCGCAGGTGCATTGTCGTGGTGGAGCAGTAGCCCGCGGAGCCCTGTGTTTGGTCGCTTGTTGCTTATAACAGAGAAAACTTCTGGCAAACATTTGGTAGTATACCATTCGGCATTAATGCTTCTTTGATCCCGTAAGGGAATTGATACCAAGTGGCCAGTCAAATTAAAAAAGCTAGCGATCAAAATCTTACCCCCGCTTCTAGATCGCTTCACTTTGGTAGGCGTTGGCTCATTTTGAAACACCCAAACAGTCGACTGGCGCTTGGTTTCTGGGTCGTATTGATAAATCCAGGACTCATCACCTGTAACGATGTCGTAAACACGCCGAGACGAGCCTGCTTCAAATTTGTTAAGCATATCACGGCACCATTCCACCCGGGCCTGCTTCTGAGCATCGGTGAGGTTGTGCGGCACCCAGCGTGATACTATCCTCCTCACGCGAAGATGGCTGTGTAGAATCTCGTGAACGCTTCCCGATCCAATCTTCAATATGTGTTGAATCTCCTGATATGTAATTCGCCTATTGTCTTGGATTAAATTTTTCACTGCTAGCACGTTTTCTTCGGTAACAGCCGTCAAAGGGCGACCGCTTCTTTCGTCATCCCCCAAAGTTGGTCGACCGCGCTTGAATTCGTTATACCAACGATACACGGTTGCCTTGGAAGGGCCTTCATCCATGAATGCCATTTGAAGTCTATCGTACGATTCATCTGGTTTCAGGCGACACTTGAAATCGTATAAAATCATAGCTCTAAAATGTTCCCGGCGCAGATCCATATTTCAGTGAGACACAATACTTTGAATTAACTCGCAAAAAATGTGGAGGGAAATTTTGAAATTGGAACTTACTTATTTTTACTTATAAATAATCATATTTTCGAAAAACATTATAACTGGCCAGTCTCCCATATATAAAAACTTTTTTTCGCAATACTTTCTGAGGGGCCTGGTATATTACTTGATCTAGTAATATTGTTTAGGATAACTGACATGCCTAAAATGCATAATTATTAAACCTGACTAGCACGTCTACCAACTTCAGACAGGCCTGGGAATATGGTCATTTGAAAAAAAAAAGGAATTTGTGCGTCCAGGAAAACACGAGACGATAAAACACTTCTAATTTTTCTTAAGATCTAACGCAAAGATAATAAATAATTTACGTTATAGTGTAATAATTATACTGTTAGGTACTAAAATAATAGTGAAAAGTGAAATCACACCTTTGTTAATGGATCAAAGAGAATAACACAGAGAAAATAATCACTAGGTATTAAACGTAGTGATTATATTATCTTTGCTAGGTATGAGGTATGTTACATAGAATAGCATAGAATAATGATCATCTGGGCATTTTCATTTGGAGAGGACCCGGTTACAAAATGGATTCCATGAATTCAAAGTAGTTATAAATTTAATGTTATTATTTAAAACGCTAGATTTATATCTTATCTCTCAGAATAAGTATATATTTTACTTTAAAAAAGCATGGCATTGTTGTTAAAAATAAAAATAAAATACCTTAGAGATATTTTCATTCCATTTTGTAACCATTTTGATTTCAAATTTGGTAACAAAATACCACTGTAATTTACGAAATAACTGTTTATTATGTTAACTTATATCCTAATGAATGAGATCAAAGTAAAAAAAATCTTCTATAATTTAAAAAAATCATATTTTTTTTCAAAAACATCTCCATTTTGTTACTTTTGGATCCAAACTTAATATGTATTTCTTAATTACGAAGATTTTACGCGGATAAGACTTAAGATATCTTTAAATAAAAAAAAACTAGAAACTAAACTCACTTTCTCACAGAAAAATATTCGGCAAAAAGTCAAAGATAATTATACAATTCAATAATTAGTAAATAATATTATTGGGACAGTAACAAAACTGAACGAGTAGTTACGCAAATGGAAATTACTAAGACTAGTTCACACAGCTCTAGAAAGTTGCATGTACCTACTTAATTAACTTTTAACACAATATCACATTTTAAGAGACTATAAATCAGGTAATAGTATTATTTTTTCTGTCATTGTTTTTGCAGTCTCCAAATTTGAAGTTTTTTGGCTTTTTGTTCCACATTCATATCCGATATTTAACTTCATTTTTCAGTTCAGTTTAATTTCTCCTTGAAACGCCGTTGTTTTTCGGCATTGATAAGCGCCATATTTGAGTCTAAAAGTAAATAAAGCATGAAAATAATATTTATTCACAGTATCTCATAATAAACTTAATTTATATGCATGCATAATATGCACTCAGCCTAACATTTCCACATCGTAACCACGACGTTCCACATGTACGTAACTAAAAAAATGGAAGTAACGTTAGCATGTCATTCTAGATGAAATGTTTTAAAACTCTTTTATATTCTGCTTCGGCCGGAAAACAAAAATATTTAATAAATACTTTAAGGACTAGAGCACAAAATTAACAATAAATTACATGAAATATTTGAAACTTACCGTAATTTCCACGGTTACAAAATTGAGCTTTACAAGTGTTACCTCACTCGGCTGTACTTAAACACTATTCTGTCGGTTAAACAAATGTTAAATCCACTGTCATGACTACTGGAAATGGTCCAAACGTGGCCGGTAAACTAATAAAATGCCTACATTGGTAGATTCTTTCTTTTTTCGAGCAGAAATCACGGTTACAAAATAGGAATTCCACATAAGGCCAGAATTGAGGGACAAGAAAACAAGTGTATTTTAATTACTTTTTATTACTAAACTGTTATTAAATTGCTACTCGTTTTAAAAAGGGTTCAATAATAATCATTTTAGTGCTATAACATAAACTAGGAAACTAATATATATCCAAGAAAATCTTTGCTGAATGTTGCTGCGTTACCATGGGACAGGTCAAAATTGGGGTCTTTTGGAGTTATTTTGTTTATTATCATATATTTATAATAGATATTTTAAATAAATTTAACTGTCTTTTTACCATGAAATATGAAGGGATTTTAAATCAACAGGTACATCTACTTAAAATTATAGCATCTCTCCAAAATTCATCTTTAAAATCATGGGACAGGTCAAATTAGCGTGGGACCTCTAAATGTGAAATTGCCCATCTATATTCCAAAAATCATATTTTTTGTACAATGTAAATCAATGTACGTGGGACACTCAGAAAGTTTTGCGAAACTAAAAAAAATTGTTCTATACGTACATATATTTTTATCAAATCTTTTCAAAGTACTTTCCACCAGCCTCTATACAAAGATTCATGCGCCTAAACCAGTTTTCAAAACACTTTTTCCAGTCCGCCGCAGACACCTCGTTTACAGCCTGCTCGAACGCAGCCAGCGCATCTTCCGGCGACGAAAATTGTATCCCTTTGAGCTGATTTTTTATTTTTGGGAATAAAAAGAAGTCACACGGTGCTAGATCAGGGCTGTAAGGAGGGTGACCCAGGAGTTTGACTGGCGTGCTGTCCAGGAAGTCCCTCGTTTTGAGTGCGGTGTGCGCAGGTGCATTGTCGTGGTGGAGCAGTAGCCCGCGGAGCCCTGTGTTTGGTCGCTTGTTGCTTATAACAGAGAAAACTTCTGGCAAACATTTGGTAGTATACCATTCGGCATTAATGCTTCTTTGATCCCGTAAGGGAATTGATACCAAGTGGCCAGTCAAATTAAAAAAGCTAGCGATCAAAATCTTACCCCCGCTTCTAGATCGCTTCACTTTGGTAGGCGTTGGCTCATTTTGAAACACCCAAACAGTCGACTGGCGCTTGGTTTCTGGGTCGTATTGATAAATCCAGGACTCATCACCTGTAACGATGTCGTAAACACGCCGAGACGAGCCTGCTTCAAATTTGTTAAGCATATCACGGCACCATTCCACCCGGGCCTGCTTCTGAGCATCGGTGAGGTTGTGCGGCACCCAGCGTGATACTATCCTCCTCACGCGAAGATGGCTGTGTAGAATCTCGTGAACGCTTCCCGATCCAATCTTCAATATGTGTTGAATCTCCTGATATGTAATTCGCCTATTGTCTTGGATTAAATTTTTCACTGCTAGCACGTTTTCTTCGGTAACAGCCGTCAAAGGGCGACCGCTTCTTTCGTCATCCCCCAAAGTTGGTCGACCGCGCTTGAATTCGTTATACCAACGATACACGGTTGCCTTGGAAGGGCCTTCATCCATGAATGCCATTTGAAGTCTATCGTACGATTCATCCGGTTTCAGGCGACACTTGAAATCGTATAAAATCATAGCTCTAAAATGTTCCCGGCGCAGATCCATATTTCAGTGAGACACAATACTTTGAATTAACTCGCAAAAAATGTGGAGGGAAATTTTGAAATTGGAACTTACTTATTTTTACTTATAAATAATCATATTTTCGAAAAACATTATAACTGGCCAGTCTCCCATATATAAAAACTTTTTTTCGCAATACTTTCTGAGGGGCCTGGTATCTATGGATCTCGCCATGATTCTTTCCATCTCTAGTAGGGCAAATCTTGGTGGATATATAGGATATTAATTTTGGCTGTAAATCTGAATCTGTTCATATCGCTCATGATCTGCAGATTGTTAGGCAACAATAAAATAAATATTTCATCCCCCCATCTCGGAAAGAGTATTTTTGCTCTTCGATATCTGAGTGCAAAAGCCGTTTTTATCCCCTAGAGGAAAAAGTAAATTGAATTTAGAACATCGTGTGCACTAGGTTTGTGAATTCAAAACATCATTAAACCTATTTACTTTTCTCCCTCCATGGTGCCGAATTTATCATACAACTTTTTTTCTTTCAACATCTTCGATTGGCCTCGGACGACACAGTCACGTTTTTTTCGCGGTCCGTAATTTTATCGTCAAATGTATATTTAAAGATAGCAATCAGTTATAAATATGTGCTAATATTGTGGTGTAACATCAGTGCATCGTTTTTATATAAAAATAACGACTAAACATTATCGTACAGTGTAACATTAGTGCTAAAATGTGCTAATACTTAAATCATTATAAACTTTTACCCTGCAATCGGCATTAAAAACTGACCTACGACAACCCGCGGTCTCCAAGCGGCAAAGGCGGCCTTAACTTGGAGTTATTAGCAAATAATTATCGAGAGGCTCCAGTTTAGTTCCGCCTTTGGAACTTGTTCGAGCGCCTTTTCAACGGATGGATTTGAAATCATCTTGAGAACCGGGGAGTGCCTTTGTGGTTAGACTGCTATCATGTTAACCCGCAGAGCTGCATCCATGGAGGACAAATTGAGGGCTACACTGAAGGAGTTGGAGTCGTCTAAAAATCTATGCAATCAGCTGTTACAGGAAAGAGATGACAGCGAGGTGGAAGTAAAGAAAATAATTGTCAAGAACACTGAGCTAAAAAACCAATTAGCTGAACTACACATACAATATATGGACACACTTGACAATCATCAACACCTTCAGCAAATTGTTTCAAACTACCAACAGTGCCAGGACATCCATGAGCAGGCTCTGAGACGTATTTCAGAGCTTGAACTTGAGTTGAAAGAGGCCTGGAAGAAAATTTCCCACATGGAAACTCTTAAAGTCCAGGAGCAAACTGCCAACACCTGCAGCCTGTATGAGAAATTAGTTGATACTGCATCCGGACCAGTATGTGGTGAGCCAACAGTATCTATTGACTTGACCAATGATACTATTTCTAAATGTACTTTGTTAACAAGTCACAATAAATTAAAAAAATATATTAGGATGAACAGATTAATTAAAAAGTACCAAAAATGTAAAAAAAGACACAATGTTTACTTATCAAATATCAGTCTTAGAAAGAAGCAATTGAATTTAATGTATGAACTAAAAAAATGTCAACAAGAACTAGACTTGTGTAGGTCAATGTATGACAATGATACAGAGCGCCTACAGGAAGAGCTATTTCTTCGGGAAAATACTTTGAAAGATATTTTTAATAAATATGTAGCTTCTCAAAAAGATCTGAGCGAGCGTTTGCTGCAGGCCGGTGAACTGGTGGATTTAGTGAGGTACAGTGCAGAGAGGTATGAGTCGCTGACTAACAACCTCTCATGTAACTGTGCCTGCTCCCCGCCAGTTCCTGACTCACGGAATGTTGCACCTTTGTCTGAAGTAGCTCAACAAGTAGTTTCCTGTGATAAAGTTGCAAATATCAGTAATAATTTGATAAACAAAACCTACATTTTTTCTGATAAATTAGGTCAAGGTTTTGGTGCTTTACTCGGTCAGAGTTCTAAACATGTATTAAATAATTGCTTTCCCGGTGCCAGCTTTAGCCAATTAATTCGTAATATTAAATCAACTAAGCTAAACGCCAGTTCGACTACCATATTATTATATGGTGATAGTTTAAGTATTAAGAAAAAAGATATTGTAGACTGTGTCCAATTGATGCTGGATCTTAATCAAAAAAATTGCTGTAAATTCATAATCTGTGCCCTACCATATTCACAAAACCTAACATATGAACAAAACAGGCACATCTTTGACCTCAATATGCTTATTTATAATACAACTTGTCGTCATAGCAACGCTATAACATTTTTTGATTCCAATAAATTTATAAGTAAATTTATATTGACAAAAGCTACAATGTATTTGCCCGCCTCTTGTAGGAGACAAATTGCTAATCTTTTAGCATATAATATACAATTTTTACAGATTGATACCAGTACCTCTTGTGTGCCCAAGATTATTGTTAATAACATACCTAATGATACGCCTTTAAACTACTAGGTGGGACAAAGGGTAGGCCGCATGAACTGATTGTTGTACATCAGAACATGGAGGGTCTGTCCGGCAAAGAGTTGGAATTAAGTCTGTTCATGGAGAATTATGATGTTCAGGTTTTATGCTTAACTGAACATTGGCTAAAAAAACATGAAGTGCCATTTGTCAATATTGATAATTATTCTGTAAAAAGTGCATTTGTAAGAAAGAGTGCAATTCGGGGCGGGTCTTTGATAATTGTCTCTAATAAGTTAAGATGTAAAGAGCGTTTAAACATAGTAAATCTTTCTGTTGAGCGCACTGTTGAGTTATCTTGTGTTGAACTCGAACGATACATTATTATATGCGTATATCGACCCCCATCAAGCGACTACAATCTATTTGAATCAGTGATGGAAGAATCACTCAATAAAATTAAATCCACTAAGAAGGCCATAATAGTATGCGGTGATTTTAACGTTGACATTCTAGATCAGACTTCCACTAGTACTAGATTTATTAATTTGTTTAAATCATTTAATTTAAAGAATTTGTTTTTTGAACCAACTAGAATCACAGCGACTTCATCGAAGTGCCTGGATAATATATTTAGTAATAGTCACGCCTCCAATAAATTAGTTATAAGTGATCTGTCTTCAGACCATTTAGGTCAAGTTGCTAGTTTTACCAATATGTTAAATAACAAAGTAATTAAAGTAGAATGTAGGCCATTCACTTTTAACCGTTGTATTAGTTTTAAAAACAATATTACTTCAAAAATTGATCCATCAATATTGGAGTATGAGAATCCAAATGTCATATTTGGTGCTCTTTTCGATGTTGTTAAGACAGAATTTCAAAGCATTTTTAAAACAAAAACTTTAAATATTAATAACACGTATTCTGCCTCTTTTAATCAATGGGCCACGGAAGGAATTTATAAAAGTAGAGCGAGATTGTATGAGTTATATGGTATGAAAAAATACAAATTTGATTCCCAATTTGTTGATTATGTTAGAAATTATTCAAAAATGTTTAGAAAGGTTTGTATTATGGCAAAATCTAAGTTTATTAGTGAAAAAATCAAACAATCCACTAACAAAGTAAAAGCTACATGGAAATTTATTAATAATGAAACAGGTAAATCACTTAGACGCGAGACGCACTTTGAGATTATTGACAATAATAAATTAATAAACAAAGATTCTGATGTGGCTCAGGTCTTTAATAAATTCTTTGCCAACATACCTATTACTACAACTTGCTCCTTAAACTCATCTTCGACTGCTGCTGAAATCCTTTTACTTAATAGTGTGCCTGAATGTAGCACCCTCTTCAAATTTGAACATATTACCCCATATGATGTAATTAACGCTTTTAAGTCACTTAACTCCAAAAACACTGGTGACTTTTGGGGCATTTCTGTAAAACTTTTACATAATATAATAGACGTTGTTGCCCCCTACCTCGCAACTGTTTTTAATAAAAGTGTGGATTGTGGTATTTTTCCTGATCTTATGAAGCATAGTAAAGTCATACCTTTATTTAAGTCCGGTAACAAAAATGAGATTGGTAATTATAGGCCTATTTCTATATTACCGGCGTTTAGTAAAATCTTTGAAAAGTTAATACTCAAGCAGCTATTAAGATATTTTAATTTCAATAAATTCCTACACAGTGAACAATACGGCTTTACAAAGGGTCGCTCAACCACAGATGCGGGTGTGGCACTCCTTAAGCACATTTATAATGCATGGGAGAACTCACAGGATGCGATTGGAGTTTTTTGTGACCTTTCGAAAGCATTCGATTGCGTTCACCATGGTACGCTTTTACGTAAGCTCCACCATTATGGTGTTCAAAATGTAGCACTTGGAGTAATAAATTCGTATTTACAACATAGGTTTCAGTGTGTCGATGTTAATGGTGCTAAATCTTCTAGACTACCTGTTCAACTAGGGGTGCCTCAAGGGTCAATACTGGGTCCGTTTATGTTCCTGATATATATTAACGATTTACCATATAATTTAAAAGGAATCTGTGATGTTGTACTGTTTGCAGATGATACATCACTTGTATTCAAAATTGATAGGAAAACGCAAAATGTTGATAATGTGAATAGTGCTTTGTCTCAGGTTACACATTGGTTTACTTTAAATAACCTAGTGCTCAATTCCAAAAAAACTAAATGTATTAAATTCACCATGCCAAATGTAAGGAATCTTGGTCCTTCCGTTTTACTTAACAAGGAGGTACTTGAGACTGTAGACTCCACCGTGTTTCTAGGAATTACATTAGATAAAAAACTCCAGTGGGGTACTCATATAGTTTCTCTCGCAGGTAGACTCAGCTCTGCTGCCTACGCTGTCCGAAGAGTCCGTCAACTAACTGACGTGGACACTGCTCGGTTAGTGTATTTTAGCTACTTTCACAGCGTCATGTCCTACGGTATTCTTTTGTGGGGCAAAGCCGCAGATATTGAAAGTATATTTATTCTGCAGAAGCGAGCTGTGCGATCAATATACCAGTTAGCTGCTAGAGTTTCACTCAGAGACCATTTTAAAATCATTGGTATTCTAACTGTTACATCGCAGTTTATTTTTGCCAACATAATGTATATAAGGAAAAATATTAATTTATATACTAAAAATAGTGATTTCCATAACCTGAATACTAGAAACAAGCATCAACTATGTGTCCCTTATCACCGACTACACAAAGTGCATGATTCGTTTGCGGGGCTCGGTATCCGCCTTTATAATAAGCTACCACTGTGTTTGCTAGAGTTACCTTTTAATTTATTTAAATCAAAAATAAAAACTATCCTTTTGCAAAAGGCGTACTATACTTTGAATGAATATTTAGATGATAGAAATAGTTGGTCGCCGAATTGAGCGCAAGATAATCCCTAGCATACTATATTTATTTGACATGATGTGTGGTGCATATCATAAATATTATATATTATTTGTTTTTTTTTTTTTACAACATTGACATTACTGTATTTTTAACTTTTACATATGACCATACACTTTTATTTTTTTGTATGAGTATGTTGACATAATTGTATTTTTACCTTTTTACATATGACATTACTGTATTTTACCTTTTACATATGACATTATTGTATTTTTTTTTTTTTTTTTTTTTTTACATACCATGACATTACTGTAATTTTACATATTCATGTTGACATATTATTTTTTTATTAATTTATTATTTTATAACAAATTCTATTATGGTGTACTAAGTGACAGACAGAGACGTGCTGCTGGGGAGTTTGTTGCGCCGCTTCTTCTTCCCAGCTTAAGCATTAGGAAGTGGTGAGGGCGGGCGTTTTTGGGGGTCTGTCTATGTATGACGTTCGAAAAGAATTAGCTGAAACGAGTCTACTTCGAATAAATGATTTCTGATTTCTGATTTCTGATTTAATTTGTTAAAAACTCAGACGCGAAACCTTCTTGGTGTACCTTTTTTTTAATATACGTGGGACACTCAGAAAGTTTTGCGAAACTAAAAAAAATTGTTCTATACATACATATATTTTTATCAAATCTTTTCAAAGTACTTTCCACCAGCCTCTATACAAAGATTCATGCGCCTAAACCAGTTTTCAAAACACTTTTTCCAGTCCGCCGCAGACACCTCGTTTACAGCCTGCTCGAACGCAGCCAGCGCATCTTCCGGCGACGAAAATTGTATCCCTTAGAGCTGATTTTTTATTTTTGGGAATAAAAAGAAGTCACACGGTGCTAGATCAGGGCTGTAAGGAGGGTGACCCAGGAGTTTGACTGGCGTGCTGTCCAGGAAGTCCCTCGTTTTGAGTGCGGTGTGCGCAGGTGCATTGTCGTGGTGGAGCAGTAGCCCGCGGAGCCCTGTGTTTGGTCGCTTGTTGCTTATAACAGAGAAAACTTTTGGCAAACATTTGGTAGTATACCATTCGGCATTAATGCTTCTTTGATCCCGTAAGGGAATTGATACCAAGTGGCCAGTCAAATTAAAAAAGCTAGCGATCAAAATCTTACCCCCGCTTCTAGATCGCTTCACTTTGGTAGGCGTTGGCTCATTTTGAAACACCCAAACAGTCGACTGGCGCTTGGTTTCTGGGTCGTATTGATAAATCCAGGACTCATCACCTGTAACGATGTCGTAAACACGCCGAGACGAGCCTGCTTCAAATTTGTTAAGCATATCACGGCACCATTCCACCCGGGCCTGCTTCTGAGCATCGGTGAGGTTGTGCGGCACCCAGCGTGATACTATCCTCCTCACGCGAAGATGGCTGTGTAGAATCTCGTGAACGCTTCCCGATCCAATCTTCAATATGTGTTGAATCTCCTGATATGTAATTCGCCTATTGTCTTGGATTAAATTTTTCACTGCTAGCACGTTTTCTTCGGTAACAGCCGTCAAAGGGCGACCGCTTCTTTCGTCATCCCCCAAAGTTGGTCGACCGCGCTTGAATTCGTTATACCAACGATACACGGTTGCCTTGGAAGGGCCTTCATCCATGAATGCCATTTGAAGTCTATCGAACGATTCATCCGGTTTCAGGCGACACTTGAAATCGTATAAAATCATAGCTCTAAAATGTTCCCGGCGCAGATCCATATTTCAGTGAGACACAATACTTTGAATTAACTCGCAAAAAATGTGGAGGGAAATTTTGAAATTGGAACTTACTTATTTTTACTTATAAATAATCATATTTTCGAAAAACATTATAACTGGCCAGTCTCCCATATATAAAAACTTTTTTTCGCAATACTTTCTGAGGGGCCTGGTATTTTGCGCGCGCCAGTTTCTTTTCACGTCATATAACCTTAGGTTGAAAACAAGAAACTTGAAAACAAGTGAAAAACCTAAAATGCACAGGTCTATTACCCTAAAATGAGTGGTTCTAGCGACGAGGAAGTTTATTTGACGCAAACAGAATTGACTGAAACTGTTAATAATGCACAAATGAGCTTTCGCCCTCAACAATCACGCGAGAAGTATTTGAAACAATATGATATGGTTAACATGTGGCGACTAGATAAAGGAACCAAAACTTTCTCAGAAAACGTTTTGCTCATTTACGCCAAGGGAATCCGATGAATCAGTACAACTATTAAGTATGACAGATAGTTTACCGAAAAATAGTACACAAGTCACTAACACCAACATTACAGTACCTAACAAAAATATTACTCTCAACTTAAGTAACTGTAGCAACGTTACTTTAAATTTTTCTTAATTAGGTATACCTAAGTATTATTTGTTATAGTTTAAAGATTATTCTGTAATACTTACCTATCATAATGTAGTAGTTAATACCTAAACTGAAATAAAAGTATCTTGTGATTGTAAATGTTTTTTTTTGCATTTAGTCATTTCCTCGCTAAGGTGGGATGAAAAGTTACGTGTTGCACTCGAGTGCAAAGATTTTTCACCTTGTGCTCTATTGATTCCCTCGCTAACGCTCAGGATTCTAACTGTTGAATCACTCGCTGCGCTCGTGATTCAATTTTAGAATCCTTCGCTTGCTCGGGCATCAAAATTGAGCACGCGGTTAAAAAGCAACTTTGCACTCTTGTATAACAAATAACTATTCTCTGCGCCGTGTCTGTACGTTCAATTCATTGATTTGTATGATGAAGAGCGATATCGTAAATCGTAAGTTTTATTTTTATGGCAAATCAAGCTAAAGGCCCACCTGGTGTTAAGCGGTTACCTTTGCCCATAACAATTTAAATACCACCTACTTAGGTTGTTGCCTAAATGGTACCGCAAGTCGGTTCGCCAAACTGAGACATCAAGATATGCGTTAAGATAAAGATATCTTATATGATCTGCCACCATGTGTGCAGTGGGCATGGGTACCTAACTCCGGACACATCTATATCTTCGGATATATATCCCAAAGCGTTATTGCTTAATTTAGTACTTTCTTGCCGACAGTGCTTATTTCGGTAGCGAGGTGTGTAGGAAACCAAAAATGTTCCTCTTTTTCCTCTGTTCAAGTCCATGGAATACTAGAAAGAATATGATCGAAAAGACTGACGCCCTTCCTAATTTACTATCGGAAAAGGTCTGTCGTAAATTAATAATACTGTTCTGTATAAAAATCGGAGTCTAGTTATTAGTTGACGTGAGAGGTCGTTTTTGCTCTTAAATCGTTGTTTTTGCTCTAGAAAATCTAGAAAAATTACGTGATAGTGTTATTGTCACCAGAATTGTACGTTATTAAAAAATTTGACACTTTAAAAAACTATATGACAATGTAATTTAATTGTAAAATTGATGTTGAATAATTAGTCATCATCATCATCATTTCAGCCAAAAAACGTCCACTGCTGGACATAGGCCTCCCCCAATTAAGAGGGGATATGCCATAATCGCCACGCTTGGCAGGCGGGTTGGCGATCGCTGTTGGTTGGTAAAATACTCAGAGAACGCTGCTGCTCATCCTCTGGTGAATCCCTTGGTCGCCTGTTACGACACCCATGAGAAGAGATAAGGGTGGTGTATATCTTTATGTCCGGCACCACACGGAACCACGGATTAATTAGTACCAAAAATAAATTAAAATTTGCATTATTATAGTGCATATTTGACCCTTTTTTTTTAACCGACGAAAAAAAAGGAGGGGGTTCTCAATTCGACGCATATATTTTTTATTTTATGTATGACCATGCATACCTTTTTACAGAGTAGTCCGATTTTGATGATTCTTTTTTTAATGGATAGGATATATCTCGAAGTTGGTCCCATATAAATTTAAAATCAAAATCCACCCCTAAGGGTAAGAAAACAAGGGATGAGTGTTTGTTCACCCACTGAATTCTTACTATTAACCGATTCTGTTGAAACTTGGCACACATAAATACCAGGCCCCTCAGAAAGTATTGCGAAAAAAAGTTTTTATATATGGGAGACTGGCCAGTTATAATGTTTTTCGAAAATATGATTATTTATAAGTAAAAATAAGTAAGTTCCAATTTCAAAATTTCCCTCCACATTTTTTGCGAGTTAATTCAAAGTATTGTGTCTCACTGAAATATGGATCTGCGCCGGGAACATTTTAGAGCTATGATTTTATACGATTTCAAGTGTCGCCTGAAACCGGATGAATCGTACGATAGACTTCAAATGGCATTCATGGATGTAGGCCCTTCCAAGGCAACCGTGTATCGTTGGTATAACGAATTCAAGCGCGGTCGACCAACTTTGGGGGTTGACGAAAGAAGCGGTCGCCCTTTGACGGCTGTTACCGAAGAAAACGTGCTAGCAGTGAAAAATTTAATCCAAGACAATAGGCGAATTACATATCAGGAGATTCAACACATATTGAAGATTGGATCGGGAAGCGTTCACGAGATTCTACACAGCCATCTTCGCGTGAGGAGGATAGTATCACGCTGGGTGCCGCACAACCTCACCGATGCTCAGAAGCAGGCCCGGGTGGAATGGTGCCGTGATATGCTTAACAAATTTGAAGCAGGCTCGTCTCGGCGTGTTTACGACATCGTTACAGGTGATGAGTCCTGGATTTATCAATACGACCCAGAAACCAAGCGCCAGTCGACTGTTTGGGTGTTTCAAAATGAGCCAACGCCTACCAAAGTGAAGCGATCTAGAAGCGGGGGTAAGATTTTGATCGCTAGCTTTTTTAATTTGACTGGCCACTTGGTATCAATTCCCTTACGGGATCAAAGAAGCATTAATGCCGAATGGTATACTACCAAATGTTTGCCAGAAGTTTTCTCTGTTATAAGCAACAAGCGACCAAACACAGGGCTCCGCGGGCTACTGCTCCACCACGACAATGCACCTGCGCACACCGCACTCAAAACGAGGGACTTCCTGGACAGCACGCCAGTCAAACTCCTGGGTCACCCTCCTTACAGCCCTGATCTAGCACCGTGTGACTTCTTTTTATTCCCAAAAATAAAAAATCAGCTCAAAGGGATACAATTTTCGTCGCCGGAAGATGCGCTGGCTGCGTTCGAGCAGGCTGTAAACGAGGTGTCTGCGGCGGACTGGAAAAAGTGTTTTGAAAACTGGTTTAGGCGCATGAATCTTTGTATAGAGGCTGGTGGAAAGTACTTTGAAAAGATTTGATAAAAATATATGTACGTATAGAACAATTTTTTTTAGTTTCGCAAAACTTTCTGAGTGTCCCACGTATAGTTCTAGACACTACAACATAATGGAGACCTGGAGTTAGATTTCTGCCACAAAAAAATTAAAAATTAAACTTTTTAACAAAAAATTGAACCGACGAAAACAGAAACTGAAAAGCGACAAATAAATTTAAATAACTAATTATGAGTCGGCGCCAAACAAACGATCAACGAAGATCATTATATTACTTACTACTAATAAAAACAAAATAACATCAAATACAACATGAAATTTTCTACGATAAACAATAACTTTCCAAAAATGCGTTCTCCACTCGACCACATGCAACTCGCACGCACTTTGCTTGTTCGTTTGGCGACGACTCATAATTAGTTATTTATATTTATTTTTCGCTTTTCAGTTTCCGTTTTAGTTGGTTCAATTTTTCGTTAAAAAGTTTCATTTAAAGCATGTTTGCATGCATATTTTTGTATTTTATTTGTGCATAAATTCCAATGTCTAGTGATAACTAATATTAATTTAATAGAGAGTTCTGGGTATTTATAATAAATACAAAAAAAATAAAAATTGGCAAGGGTAGGTGGGAAGCTTTAAACTATATTTACAGAGTTAATAGTTTCTGATTAAACTACAGTACAGTACCTTTACTTCAATTCTGTGCACTAGTTTTTCGTCAAATGATGTACTTGGCAAGTAATATCCAGGGGTCGGGTGCCAGTAAAGCGTTTTTAGTCTGGATTTTGTAATGACTGATGGCAACCCAATATTTTATTTGTATACTCTTTTATGCCAAATAGTAATATTGTATCTTTTTCTTTACAAATGCTGACATTATATAAAAATTATTAATATACTGCAGGAATACATAATATAAGTAGCAGGTATATACCTATAATATAATATAAAATAATATAAGTAATAAGAATAAATTATTAAATTCAATTTTCATGATCAAATTGAATATTGCATGCTGTGAAACGGCCAAATATGTGGAACATAAATTGCATGATAATTGCATGTGGCAAATAAATGATTTGATTGATTAATTAATTTATAATACCCTCTGTACCATATTTCACGCAATAAATGATAAATACATAAATATTATTTTTTTTACTGATGGGGGCCATTGGACATAGTGATTTGAAATTTGGAGGAAATATTCCTTGAGTACCCTAGCAATGGGGGGACTGGATGCAGAAGGCAGAGGACCGAGCGTTGTGGCGCAACTTGGGAGAGGCCTATATCCAGCAGTGGACTGCGATAGGCTGAGTTGACCCTAGCAATGCACTACGGAGGGGTTTTTTGAAATTCTACCTCTAAAAGGATGTATCTATCTATCTAATTTCATGGGCTACTGTGTTGCAATCACCATAAAGAACCTTATTTTTTTTAGTTTTATGCTAGGACCACTTTTGGTTGGCGATTTGCTAGGTTGGTTGCCACGTTTTAAATAAAACACACCCTAATAAAGTGATAGAAACATTATTAAAGGATTCTGAGGGATTAACGAGCAAATGGAAAGATTTTATTAATTTTGGGCGTTAATTATTCACAATTTTGACGTGTGCTTAATTATTCACAATGTCGAAACGAGTATAATTTGTAATAAAAAACACATTATCGTCTATTTAATAGCCGCAAAAAAATATAAAAGGTGCGAATAATTAATTGTTCACAATGCGATTTGTAACCAGCCTCCATAGCCTCCTTACCATTTTTTTCTAAACGACAACATGCTACTGCTGGCTACTGTAGAATTGTTCCGGCGAATTAACCAAATTAAAACAGCAGTCGTCGTCAGAGGAAGTTATTAATAAGATGAATAATCTTACCTCTGAAATATTTCCATTATGTAACAGCAGTACTATAGCACCAATGAATTTAAACACCGTATCCTATACGATTTTAGTCAAACAAATAATCGGCTAAATTATTAGCTTTCGTAAAGATATTACAGCATGTTTTTGTTGACTCAAATTTACAAAACGTGTTCGCAAGTTCCGAGCCGCAAGCAAGAAATGCCAAAATGTCAAAGAAATGTCATATTCTTCCTACACAAAAAAAAAATGTCAAAAACATAACGTTCGGATACGATACTCACAATTTTCTTTTACCCCAAAAGTTTTTCAATTTTTGACTAGTGGTGTTCTCATTTTGTGTAGTCTTTTATGCGAAACTGTATCAGTTTAACCCTACAAGCTCAATCTCTTCTTCGGAAGTTCTTTATTCTTGAACCATGGATCTCAGAATCCTTTTTTAAAGCTAGAAACAAATTATTGGACGTGACTTACACAGTCTCGACGGTAGCGACTGATGCTTTATCTGATATCTTTACACCTATGTGTGCAAACTATCAGCAATAAGTCGCAGACGTGACTTTGAGCGTTCTGACTGGTTCCGACGTCCGACGAATATCTGGCTCGCTGGATGTTATCATGATGTGCAGACTACAGTAGTCACTGTCAGTCCCTTCTGATAGTTTGTTTCGGGCTGAAGTCTCAGAAGCACTTTGGATTTTTTTAATGCTGAAAATGCCTCGAAATCCTTTTTGGGCTGGAACGTGGTGGTTATTGACCTCCTTGGACCTTGGAAAATAGACCATCGACAACTAAAGTTCGACTTTATAATCAGCTAGGATTGCTAGGAACAAATTATAAGACGCGACTATCGCGACCGTCGCGTCGGTCGCGGCTGGTGCTAACTATATATACACACATAACAACATAACATATGCTATACTAACACATTATGGGTCCTAGATGCCCGATTATAGAATAATTAATTTAAAAAAAAAACTCTGTTTGAAACACACTACAGGGAATTCCTGTCCCCGCCCCCCCCTAGGCCAATAGCTAGGTACAGTACGTATCTAAAACACGGAAAAATTAACATTCTACTGTTAAAAACATTACAACAGTCGTCGAATTCCCGCCAAAAATTCAAACGACATTTCAAAAGTGGTCAAAATAATTACGACGGTTTATTACAGATTGTACGATTAATCTTCTTCTATCGTGTCGACATGAGCTACATAATGATAACAGCTCATGCCGTGGGGAAAAGATTAGCCAGTCAGCAGGTTGGTAGCGGGGCTGACTGCCCAGGGTGCGCCAGACGATCAATTAAATATCGTCACTCGTGGAGGCTCTTTTTAATTATGTCGCATGTCGTCAACGTCAATACTTTAGTTATTAATCTGAGGTCAAAAAGTCGAAATGCGATTAATGCGATAATTTCAGTGAGTTGATAAGTCAATGGATAATTTGAACTTTTGGAGTTGGCAGCACTGGTACGGCCAAACAAAAAAGACTGCATCATTTGGAAGTTGGAACGTGGTTGGAAATCAAGTATTTCTTTTTCGTTCACACGGGTGTATATTTTAGTTTGAGAGAAAGAGATAGAAACTACTTACAATACAGGCAACCAAGATTTTCATTGAATCTAAAAAACCATAACCATAGAGTATTTCCATAGATCTGTTCTGTCTGCGTTCTGCAAAAAGGTAGATATATCGCGCATTAGTAATTTAGTATTTTATAACCTATAACCGGTGGAAGATCACGTTTCGTGCGGTCTCGACAAGAATTTTCGAGAATAAAGGTGGGATTTCTTTGAAATACTGAAATATCATTCCAATCAACACAAAAATGCTGCGCCTACCACGTGTTGTTCGCCAAACTGCGTCTTTCCACAAAACTCACCAACTATCGAGATTTTACGCCAAAGATGTGAGGTTCGGCGCTGATGTAAGAGCCCTCATGCTGCAGGGCGTAGACGTCCTCGCGGATGCTGTTGCAGTCACAATGGGTCCGAAAGGCAGAAATGTTATTTTAGAACAGTCTTGGGGCTCACCAAAGATTACAAAAGACGGTGTGACAGTTGCCAAAGGTGTCGAACTCAAAGACAAGTTCCAGAACATTGGTGCAAAATTAGTTCAAAATGTCGCGAACAACACAAATGAAGAGGCCGGAGACGGCACAACAACAGCCACAGTTCTCGCCAGGGCTATTGCTAAGGAGGGCTTCGAAAAAATCTCAAAGGGTGCGAACCCTATTGAGATCAGAAGAGGAGTCATGCTTGCAGTAGATGCCGTAAAAGACAAGCTAAAGAGTATGTCAAAGCCTGTCACGACACCAGAGGAGATCGCACAGGTGGCCACCATTTCCGCCAACGGTGACACCGCCATCGGTCAGCTCATCGCTGACGCCATGAAGAAAGTCGGCAAGGACGGCGTTATCACAGTCAAGGATGGCAAGACTCTCAACGACGAACTCGAAATCATCGAAGGTATGAAGTTCGATAGAGGTTATATTTCACCATATTTCATCAACTCATCAAAGGGTGCCAAAGTTGAGTTCCAGGATGCTTTAGTTCTCTTCTCTGAGAAGAAAATCAGCAATGTTCAAACTATCATTCCTGCTTTGGAACTGGCCAACTCACAGAGGAAGCCCCTTGTCATTGTAGCTGAGGATGTTGATGGCGAAGCCCTATCCACACTTGTAGTTAACAGGCTTAAGATTGGACTGCAGGTAGCAGCTGTTAAGGCTCCAGGCTTTGGTGACAACCGCAAAGCCACTCTCAGTGACATGGCTATTGCCACTGGTGGTGTTGTATTTGGAGATGATTCCAACTTAATTAAGTTGGAGAACCTTCAGCCTTCTGACCTTGGCCAAGTAGGCGAGGTTGTCATTACAAAGGATGACACTCTCTTCCTCAAAGGAAAGGGTAAGAAGTCCGATATTGACAGGAGAGCTGAACAGATCCGTGATCAAATCCAGGAAACTACCTCTGAATATGAGAAAGAGAAATTACAGGAACGCCTTGCCCGACTTGCCTCCGGAGTTGCAGTCTTACATGTTGGTGGATCCAGTGAAGTTGAAGTTAATGAGAAGAAGGACCGTGTCAATGATGCTCTAAATGCAACCCGTGCTGCTGTTGAAGAGGGTATTGTTCCTGGTGGTGGCTCTGCTCTCCTCAGATGTATTCCTGATCTTGTAGCACTAAAGACAGCAAACAGTGACCAGGCTACAGGAGTTGAAATCATCATAAAGGCCCTGAGAATGCCATGCATGACGATCGCACGCAATGCTGGCATCGATGGTGCTGTTGTTGTCGCTAAAGTTGAGGACTTGGGTCCTGAATTTGGATATGATGCCCTGAACAATGAATATGTGAACATGATTGAGAAGGGTATCATTGATCCCACCAAGGTTGTGAGGACGGCGCTGACCGATGCCAGCGGAGTAGCATCACTCCTCACCACCGCTGAAGCTGTGATCTGTGACATCCCACAAGAGAAGGAATCCAACCCCATGGCCGGAATGGGAGGCATGGGCGGTATGGGTGGAATGGGAGGAATGATGTAATCTTCAGATAAGGACTTACAATTGCATTTATCGTGTAAAGAGAACTGTTATAGTAGTTATATCACTGTTATGGGTATTTCAATGATAATATCTGGTAGTCTGATTGATTTTATACAAAATTGTGGAGTGAATGTGTATTTCCCAGTTTTTTTTTTGAGTCTGATTGAGTTACAAATGTAGGAAGGCAATTCAGTGTCTTGTTAGAATTATTTAGTTTTATTTGCTTGAATAGTGCGAGCAGTGTTATTTTTAAAATAAATGATTAATGTTTATATTTTCTGTAGTTTATACTTCCTCTTTATGAGCTGATAAGTACCTATAAGGTTTTTCACATAAAATAGGTATGGTGACGTAATCAAATATGGTGGTGAAGTCTAACACTTATTCTTATGGCATCATTCTATCTCTCCCTATCACCGTACCAGACCCATGCTATGTGAAAAAGATAACTCCTCAATCCTTATAATCAAATGAAATTATTGAGAAATTGTTTCTGATTTTCTCATACAATGACTACAAATGGAATAAAGCATTTTATTTTTTTTGTGATGTTAACATAGTATGTGCGAGTATACATTCATGTAATTTAATTTATGTTAAATCCATTCATTTGCATCACCTAGACCATAGATAGGTAAATTATGTAATAATAAATCTATGACCTATCTCAGACAGTAAAAGCTTGTGAACTTGTGATCCATACAAGCACAATATTTTTTTTTTTTTTTTTTTATACCTGTCTGGTCTAAGGGATTCACCAGAGGATGGGCAGCAGCGTCCTCTGAGTATTTAATCAACCAACTGCGATCGCCAACCCGCCTGCCATGCGTGGCGATTATGGCAAATCTCCCCCAACGTGCTTGAAGGGAGGCCTATGTCCAACAGTGGACGTCTTTCGGCTGAAATGATACCTGTCTGGCACTGTAGTAATTATGTTATGCATTCGCTCTGCTGTTTTGTAGGTAGGTTGGTACCTAGGTACTTACTTATCATTGAAACGAAACCGGTTTGGTACCTGATATTTTGCGAATACATTATGTGCTTCATTACTAGAATTTTCTAGGCCATTCTCTCGAGTTCACACCACAAGCGGCGCGAAAATTACATAACTGAAATGCGATAAAAACGCCGGCTTAATTTGAACATCTTTATGACTGATAAGAACTTTACGTTTATCAAAGTTCATCGTCCAATTCGTATGAGATTGTGTAGTTAGTTAGGTAAGAGCATGTGCGCGAAAAACCTAGTAGTAAGCTATGTGAAGTAGGTAGCTGTGTTAAAAAATGACGTCATAAGGCTCTTTACAGCGTTGCTATTGGTCAGTATTGGTACTAGCCGGGCCTGGCTTGTGGTGCGGTACGAGGGAGCGGGAATGGAAAACGGCATTCACGTAGCACTTAGCAGACAGGTAGTTGTGTATTTATTCTAAGCAAGTAGTTACATAGTATTATATTATCTGTGTAGTTACTATATTATGTTTTGTGCAACGAACATACAACCCAATAGACGCCTACCTAATGTTGAATTACCTATATGCGTACAATAAATTCTGCCACTAGCTGAGGCGGGGTACTGCAATCCGATTGGCCCTACCAAGGCGGCTACTAGGCTAATCACTAACGCGGCAGTTTTGTCGGCTCATGAAAGTGGTCGAAACTGATTTGAAGATTTCAAGTGGCGACCTACATAAGTGATATTTCATTGATGTGTTGCAGACATCGGTCGCCTGTTATGAGGCGTCTATGAGCTGTATGATCGTTGGTTTGGTGCCTATGTAAAACTTCATAAGCAGACAAGTTACAATCATAATTAGATATGTATTATAGAAATTATAAGTTTTACACGGCCAGTAGGTTTTTGGAATCAGCTAACACCGCTAAAGCTTAGCACCCAAGCACCTTTTTGCGCAAAATAGTAGTACAGTCGAGTCGACCGCACGTTAGTGGTAACAGTTTGACCTTAACATGTCTTTATTTATTATTATTACCTATTTATTATATTCTTTATTGTACACTAGCTTTTACCCGCGGTATCGCTCGCGTTAAATTCTGATAACCCACGTGACGGATCCTGTTAATTCAGTCCAGTCCAGTTCCATCCATCCTTTCGTTCGGACCGTCCAGTCCAGTCCAGTCACTATCCCACTATCTCGTCCCATGTCCAGTCCCGTCCCATGACCCGTCGCGTACTATGTCCCGTCCCGTCCCATGTCCCGTCGCGTCCCATGTCCCGTTCCGTCCCATGTCCAATGTCCCGTCTCATGTGCCATGTCCCGTCCCGGCCCATGTCCCGTCCCCCATGTCACATGTCCCATCCCGTCCCGTCCCATGTTATCAATTGTTCAGCAAATCAAATTTGGTGACACGACTGCAGCGCGACCTACCGGGTCCATTTGTTAATTCAAACCTTGCAGGGACCCAGACTCGAACGTACCTACACAAAAACATCGATCAGTTTAGGAGATCAGTGACATACCGACAGCAGCGCCACCTACCGGGTCCAATTGTGTTTTTAAACCACAGGAACCCATTGAAACACACACAAAATTTCATTCAAATCTTATTTAATACGTTCTTTAAAATTAGAGGGGACCCGAGTTTACCATACCGAACGTGCGAACGGGACGAACATCAAATGTTTGACAGGTAGGAACAGTTTGTATGGGAAAATAAAATTGTTGTTTTTACTATTTTCCTCGCAAATTTTCCACAATTTCTCACCTTTTAAACCTTCCCTGGACTTCCACAAATAATTCAAGACCAAAATTAGCCAAATCGGTCCAGCCGTTCTCGAGTTTTAGCGAGACTAACGAACAGCAATTGATTTTTATATATATAGATAGATAGATTACACCATTACACCAAACGAAAACAAAGACGATAGTTCACAGAAAGATGGGCGGTCTTATCGCACAAGGCAACCTCTTCCAGACAACCTTTGGATGGACTAGAACTTTTTTTTTCCTTAATAAAGCTATAAGGATGGCTTTATTTTGTAATTCAAGTGTTACCACAGACTTGCAGTTGACTGTGGCTACTTGGACCTCGGACACACGAGACACCCACTTTCCTCAGAGCCAACTTTGTGCAAAATGTTAAGCACTCATCATCATCATCATTTCAGCCGAAAGACGTCCACTGCTGGACATAGGCCTCCTCCAAGCATCGCCACAACGACCGGTCCTGCGCCTTCCGCATCCAGCGGATTCCCGCGACCTTCATTTCGTCGGTCCACCTTGTGGGGGGCCTACCCACGCTGCGCCTTCCAGTACGCGGTCGCCACTCCAGAACTTTACTGCGGCCATCCGTTCTGCAATGTGCCCCGCCCACTGCCACTTAAGTATGGCAATTCGGGCTATGTCGGTTACTTTCGTTCTCCTGCGAATCTCCTCAGCACATAAAGCACTGATAAATTGAAATTGGTATCGATTCTCTTATTCACGAACTAAACTTATTTTAAACTATCGCTCTCTTTTACTAATAGTAGATACAAGAAAGGGATGGCAACACAAATTAGTCTGAATTATTTCCCTACAAGTTTAGTCATGATCTCGGAACGTGCCGACTAAAATACAAAGAAATTATTATGTAATGTAACACGTAAACTAATTTGACAGCACTAAAATTGTTGCCATCCCTTTCTTGTATCTACTATTAGTAAAAAAGAGTGATATTTTAAAATAAGTTTAGTTCATGAACAAGAGAATCAACATTACACCAGTATGTTATGTTAGCTTATATTTATATCTTGAATTGGAATTTGTTAATTAGCATTAGTTCTTATTATTTGTAAAAGAATACGATAGTTACTTAATAGTATTTATTAAATGTGTCTTCTTAAACTTAACATAAAATAATTCCTATATAGATTTATAATAATATAATAATTTACAAAAATATCTGATCTTCATCTGAATCTCCAGCACCATACACGAAATGCCTTCGCGTTACATTCTCTTCAGAAACGATTGCACTCGGCTCAGTCTCCACATTGCTATTTTTACAAGGCGTCACAGGGTACCTCACTGGGCCCAACCACCTCCTGCTAAACCCAAAATTTCTCGGTAACGCTACATTCTTCGAAGAAATACTCTTTACATCTAAGCTATTCAGGGAAGACTGAATAGATTTCAATGACGATTTTTTAAATATGTCATCTGAGTCGTCATTCAGGTAATCATCCGGTATATCTACGTCTTTTGGAATGCTGAGGCTCAAAGGTCTTCGTTTTGACCTGTTAACGGTAAGGTGACCACGCCACGTATTGAATTTTTGAGAATGTTTCTTCTGAGGTGTATTTTCCTGAGATGAATAATTCCCCAAGTCTGATTCTTCATAAACTTTATTCTCAGAAAAACACTTCTGCAGGTTGCTTTTGTTAGGAGTTGATTGTTTGCTAGATCTATCTTTTATTCTACTTATAACTTTATCTTTCGTTAGTTTTATTAAAGCATATATTGTTTTTAAAGCTTCTTCGTTTAATAATTCATCATCTGTTATTTCTACATCTAAGGCACTAGCGACACTATTACCGTTACACTTTTGAGCTATATTTTTGGTGCTACTGTCTTCAAGTTGGCTTCCAATACTGTGTTGATAGTCTAAAAGGCTTGCTTTATTAGTATTTTGTAGAACAATCAGTTCTACATTATGTGGAGCTGACTGTAACATAACTAATGCTTTGTCATATTTTACATTCAACAAGGTCTTACCATTGACTGATATAATTTGATCTCCAGGTAAAAGTTTCTTGCACATATCTGCAGGACTTTCTGGAGTTATTGATTTAATATACACATTGCCATCCGAACCTTCTGCTACTTGTAATCCTAGAGCATTCATTTCATCTCTTTGTAACAGAGCAGTAACAAATATTCTTTCACCTTGTACACACTCCATATTGTCGAGTTTCTCAAAGAGTGATGCGTTCAGACAGGACTCATTATTTGCAGGATTATAATTAAAAACGTCTGGATAAACCTTAGGAGATTCTAGAACATATGCAGTTGGTGCGGTTAAGTTCTGGATATAATGTCTCTCAGGCAACAATTGCATGCTGTTGATGTTACAATGGTGTCTTTGCTCAGTACTCAGGTCATCAGAATCACTGTGTGTCATAGCCAAGTCTCCCTCAGACCTTGAACAAGGATTGGGGGTTCTGACGGGAGTAGTGGGATATCTACTGTCTGTAGCGGATTTAATGCCATGGAACACTCTAGTACCCATTTTGACACCTTGCCTTCTTGGTATACTGCAACTTTCTGAAGATGACAATCCATCATTGGAAGAGTTTTCGTGGCCTTGAATATTTGATGAGTTCAATACTATTGCATCATTAGGGAGTGGTGATAATATTTGTCTCAGAAGCTCTTCTGTATTTGGCTTTTCATTCTCTTTATTGTGAGGCTTTGTCTCTCCAAATATATCTACTTTAAATCGCCTCCTGGTAGGTCTTCTCACTCTGATTGGATTTCTAACTGCTAAGTTGTAGCTGTCTTGATAATTACTGCAGTCGTACTTCTTAGGACTTCCACCAACATTCAGTGGGCAATTCAGTTCATCTGATAAATAAGTAAGGAAGTCCTCTTTAGCATAAAGTTTTAAGTACAACCTGTGGTGTAGGGAAGCCAACCAAAATGTAAAATAGCTTTTGTTGTCCACCATTTTCAATTTATATTTGACACCCATTTTCGATAGCCCTGAATATGAATTGGGCATGATGTACAAGCTTTTCTTGTTATAATAGAATGTATGTATATGATGCCAGGGCAGACTTTGTAGAACTATCCTATTTGTATGGGTACCTGTGTCATCTGTTGGATGATTATTTCTGGAATAGAGAGTGATACCTCTTGGACCAATTGAGAGCCACACATCTCTGCAAAATCCGTCTCTCGTGGCCCAAATTGCAGAGTAAAAATGTGCTCCATAGTCACGAAAAGTTTGTGCAAGGGTGATGTAATTTATAATGGCTTTGTGTCCGTCTAAACCACGTCTAGATTCATGTGCTCTCTTCATACGCAACTTGATGTCTGCCATATCATTCGTTATAACAGTTTCAGGTAAATAATGTTCTAGCAAAAAGTAGTCTGCTGTCCCATGTTCTCTGAATGAAAATTCTCCAAATTCTATGTGTAGCGCATAACCAGCCAACAAAATGAGATTCTGTATTGTTGAAGTTAGCTGTCCTTCTAATGTAGCTCTCCTCAGCTGCAAATATACTCTGTTTCTCCATTCTCCACCTTGTATGTTGCTGGCAATGTTTTTGGGCAAGAAAAACTTTATCCTCAAGAATACTGTTAAATTGGCATCTTCTTCAGATACTCTCTTTTTACTATTTGTTTTATGCCAAGCTTCTGGAGCAACTTTTTTGATTTTATAATCATCTGGCAAAAATACGAAATCTCCTCCGATCAAGATGGCAATGCCAAGCATAAAGTTATGCTCATATTTCTCACTGTTGACCAAAGCTTCAAACAATTGGCCAGCAGTAATGACATTTGGGTCACACAAGACTTCAAACTTCTGACCATTCAGTAAAACTACAGTAATTACTCTTTTGTCAGAAACTGCTGAGAGAGTCAAGTTGATGTGTCTAGCTGGCTGTGAAGCTCTTACTATGAACTCAGGTCCAATGCAGCCTTCTTTGCCTTTAAAACTACACTCAGCTTTGTATAACCTTGAAGCTGCCCTCTGTACAGGCTTTCCTCTTCGAAAATTTGTAGGCTGTGGTTTAGCCACATTGTCATTTAGAGCTATTGCAGTCATTGAAACAGTGTTTTGCATTACAGTGGTTTGCATTCTGGGTTCCTCAATTTGAGTGCTACAGGCAATTTCTAATGTGGAATGTGCATTACTCAAACCTCCTCTTCTATGTGTATCAAACAAGTTAAAAACAGCTTTTCTATGGTTTCTAGGAATTCTGCAGCTAGGGAATGGGTCCCTTTCGTCTGGAGACTTGAGGAGACCCACACAGCTTCTTGGACGGACACTGACTTTTAGCTCTGTGTTGGTGCTAGCCTCTTGTGTTTTGGAATGTCGTCTTTTGATGTGGTTCAGGTCATCATCAATATGGAAGTCCATGACGGGGCTGAGGCCGATTGAAGCAGCTGAACAGGAACTCCGCCCAGAATCTTCATCACAGTGGCGAGGCATGGTGCTAAAACAAAAAAATGGGTAAATTGTGTGGGTAATATTCCTATAGCATTTCTCACATGCACTCGGTGTTTCATGTCTCTCAGATGTGTGGTAAAGTTTAAAAAGCCCTATTTGTAATTAATTCAGTTAGGTATAACCACAGACAGTAAAAAATATAGACGAAGTGTTGTGAACAACCTAGTGAAGCCAAAAAACTATGCTCTTACATGTACAACCAGCACTCATGCACTTCAAACTGTGCTCATCCCTCTCAGTACACATGTTGCGGTATTGTACAGTGAGCATCGTGAAAGCAAATATCCTTCAGGTGCATGGAGTGTGTGTGAACGCTGGTAGAAGAAGAAGCAGTTATTTTTTGGCTTCACTATAATTGTTTGCAGCACTTCGTCTATATTTTTTACTGTCTGAGAGTATAACAAAATTCACTTCATGACTTCATGTTTTTACAACAATTAAGATTTTTTATAATTTGACATGGGTTATTCTTGTACCCACATAAAACAACAAATAAATTAAGAGCAAGAAAACTGTTTATAAATGTGCATGGTTTATTCCTCTTTAACGCAGCAATAGAGCAAAGACACATGACATGATTTTTTGCAGAGATACTTGATGGGCTGTAAAGTAACATATGCTACATATACTGGGTGTAAGGGAAACGCTTCCGAAAACGAAGATACCTAGGTGCTGGTGATTACTGATACAAAACCACGAAAAAAAATGCGATTCTTTTTTTAGATTTTTTCATATATTTTTTTTGCATTTTTCATACATAACCAGCTTTGGCAGTTAAATAAAACTCATATATAATGAAGAATGAAAAAAAAAATCTAAAAAATGAATCGCATTTTGTTTCATGGTTTCGTATCAATAATCACCATCCAGCACTATCACCTATCTTCGTTTTCGGAAGCATTTCCCTGACACCCTGTATACAGGGTGTCCAATTGAGTGTCTTTGTTGCTTTGTTATTCTTTCACACAGGGACAGGTCGACAACGGGTATATACTTATATTTTTAGGGAGCGAAGCCCCCGCGGCTTCGCTCCCGTGGTAAAAGCTAGTAAACAATAAATAAACATGATCGCTAAACAAACTAACTATATTTAAATAATCGAGTTCTATGAACACGGTACAAAGTACTAAAACAATAGAATTGGTCTGGTTGTTTCTTATGTATTATAAGTATGTATTTACAACAAAAAAAAAGTATATAAGTATTATGTCCATTGTCTAGTACCCATAGTACAAGCTCTGCTTAGTTTGGGACTAGATGGTGATGTGTAAAAATGTCCCAAAAAATATTTATATTTATTTATTTATAATTTTATTAAACTGCATGGCATAGGTATATACTAGGTACCATAGCTACGAACTGATAATGTTAAATTAAAGCTATTATCCTCACGCTATTGGAAAATTTGCAACTTTATCTGAATTAAAACTACTGTGAGCATTCGACACATCGACTTGACGAAAGCTAAATGACAAACTTACTTGTTACAAGTTTAGTAAAGTTATAGCCGAAAATTTGTTATTACATTTTAATAATTTACTTCCACTTGTTTTATGCACCAATCAAAATAAAATACGAAACAAAAACTCAAGTTTATTCACACGCATTGCAATACAAATTTAATCACAGCCGCACCCGCACATTCAAACATTTTTTTTGTTTCACTAATTTTTTTTACCAACCAAATTCCATTTATACGTATTGTTTCGCGCACGTTATTTACAAAATTGATTGGTTAAACTTATGAATTGCAGGGAAAATCAAAATGTAATGTTATAATGATAGGTTCGATAGTCAAAGGTTATTATGGGCACTCATTTGGAAATCTTTAAAAAAAAATTATGGCTGTTTTTTAATTTCCTTAAAATATGTAAACTAAAAATTAATGGACTAACAAAACGTTTGTAATCTGTCAAATGTTATTTGACACCACAGACCTACACTTGCTCGACAGACCAAGTAGAGATGCTAAGCATACTTTTTTTTTTTTTTTTTTTTTAATGGCTTTGCACGGTTTGTGCATTTCGCCAATGACGGTTTTGGTAGATTTTAGGAAGAACGACGATAATAAAAGGTAGGGAAACAAAAATTTTAAGGAAACAGAATGGATTTAACGTGGATAGGATCAGTATGGTTGTTCAAAGATGAGATGGGTTGTAAAAGGAGAAAGGATATATGAAGATGAGCAATTTACATTAGGTGGATAAAATTCTAATTTTATTTACAGAAATAAAAGAGGCTATACATTTATAAATTTGAAGATTGTTTGTACAAAGTAATGAGAGAATAGAAGTAGGGAAAGGAGTACAGAGGGAAACAAGATTATTTAAGAAGGAACCACGGTCATACAGAGGACAAGCAAAGAAAATGTGATTTAAATCTCCTACATCAATACCACATGTGCAAACGGTGCTGTCAACAATATGTATTTTGGCAAGGTGGGCTGGAGAACAAACAAGACCAAGCCTGATTCGTATTAATATAGAGGTCTCCACCTTGCCAAACTTTGCCCGAAAGAACCACGGCTTTACAGGAATGTCAGGCTGAATCTTTGAAAAGTAACGACCTTTTAATGTTTTGCTCGTATCCCAAGCTTCCTCCCAGGAGTCACGGAGAAAAGATTTTGGTAAAGCTATAAGGTCAGAACAGAAATTTGTGTAAGGAAACAAATCTCCACACTGCACCGCGTCACTGGCAAGACCATCAGCAATTTCATTGCCATGGATTCCAGCATGAGCAGGAATCCAGACAAATTTTAGGACCAAATCCTTAGACATAGCTCTAAATGCGAATTCTCTTATTTCAAAAATTACAGGTAATAGGGATTTTAATTTAAATGGAAATTTACCAATGGCTTGTAGAGCACTTAAAGAGTCAGAGAATATAACGGATTTTTTAATTTTTAATAAGTTAACATATTCAACTGCTTTGAGGAGGCCAAAACATTCACCCGTAAAAACAGATGTCTCCGGAGCTGAGGAAGCTTAATTTTTTGGACAATATTATACTGAGAATGATAGACACCAATTCCAACACATTCAGAAGGAGATGGCTTGGAAGCGTCTGTAAAAATTTGATGGAAACCTTCAAAATTCTCAGCAAGAAAAGTTTTAAAATTATAGCTAACAGTAGGGTCCGATTTATCAAAACAGTTAAATTTTATATCAGGAGTAAACTGAAGAGAGTCATAAGTGCAGGTGAATAAAGGAAGTTTATTGGAACGGTGAGTAGGAGATGATAAAGAGAGGAATTTTTGGTAACTTACGACTAAACATGGCACAGATTTATGAGTCCAGTAATTAGAAGACTGAATATACGATACTAAAGATTCCAGTTTTGGAATGAGAGGGTGATCCGTAAACTGAATGATTCTAAAGAGAAAATTATCAGATAGGAACTGCCTTCTTAAATGCAAAGGGGGTTCGCCACACTCAACTTGAAGTGCGTTAATGGGACTGGACTTCATCGCACCTGATATAATATGAAGAGCTTTAGATTGGATACGATCTAATTTTTTTAAAGCCATAACACTACCAGGTTCTAAATTGTATAGTCCATAATCCAAAATGCTTCTAATAATAGCATTGTAAATAAGTTTCAAAGAGAATGGATGTGCACCCCACCAAACACCGGAAAGACATCTAAGAATATTTAAGTGGTGTTCACATTTACTAATAACATAATCGCAGTGTGGAACACCAGTAAGCTTTGAGTCTAAGATTACTCCTAGGTACTTAAAATTATCTTTTACTGGGATAGGGTTGTCATTATATAACACATTCACTTGAGGAACAATTCTTTTACGGGTGAATAAAACAGCTGCACTTTTGGAAGCGGATAAATCTAAGCCGTTTAAATGTAACCATGTTGCTAAAGTACTTAAGGCAGAAGTAAGCACGGAACAGGCTTGTTCAACAGAATTACTTGAAAAATACAACAATAAGTCATCAGCATATTGGAGAACTTTAACTTGGTTGGTAAAAGACGAATCTAAATCAAAAGTGTAAATATTATACAACAATGGACTCAGCACTGAACCCTGTGGAAGACTGAAGTATTTGGGATCTCCGGGACCAGGATACCAGATCAAGGAATAAAACTACTTCACACGATTACAAGTATATTCCGACTGACGTACAAAAGATGACACAGTAGCAGTGTCATAACACTACCCACTTATGTGGAACAATATATATAATAAATATTTCTATGTACCTTCATACGCATACATCACACCTCACCACTTAATCTCTAAGTTGTTTACACTTCATTATGATGTTAGGAACTATTCCTAAAATTATACAGTTCTTATAAATAAGGCAGTGTAGTCATACATTGCGTAGCTTAGTAACTAAATATAATACAATACAATAGTATACAATTTATCATGTACTAATGTTGTACCTGAAATCTAATAACTGGTTTACGAATTCGTTTGTGTCGAACCTCCGGTGGTAATGATGGTGATAGCCCGGACCTTGCTACTACTTGAGGTACATCCTCAACATTTATCCTCTCTTTATCAGCCTCGCTTACAAGGTTCGCCTTATCTCCATCCTCTACCCCGCCCGGAATCGGGACTGCATCCTCCACCTCAGACACTTGAGCTGGAGGTGGTGACGAAGAATCCGTGACAGTACTATCAGAACCCATGAAGTCAGATAAACGGGATCTACGTTTTAATTGATCAATATGTTTCCTAGCAAGTCGACCGTCACCGTTATCTACTAGGTATTCGCGCGTGCCTGCCCTAGCTTGAATTACCCCCTTTAACCACTTATCTCCCATAGCACAGTTCCTAGTCCACACCTCATCATGTGGAGCTAACTCCCGTATCACGCCACCAGAATTTTGTACCTGCCGTTGTTGTACTGTCCGCACCCGGTCTTCAAGCGCGCGGTCGGCGCGCAACAAATCTAAACGAGTACGTAATGCGCGTCGCTGTAATAACATCGCCGGTGTTTCTCCCGTTGTACTCTGAACTGTGTTTCTATAGTTAAGTAGAAACGTTTGTAATGCTGCATCGATATCTTTGTCCTCTCTATACGCCTTTTTAATAGCGGATTTGCACAGTTTTACGGCATTTTCTGCGGCACCGTTTGACGATGGATGGTATGCAGGTGAAAAACACTGTCGTATACCGTTAATCTTTAAAAAAGTACTAAATTCTACACTCGTAAAAGGAGGACCCTGATCGGACACTAATTCTACCGGTAGACCGAATCGTGCAAAGGTGCTACGTAAAACTTTGATTACTTGTTTTGCGTTCGTACGTGGCATTTCAAAAACCTCTAACCATTTTGTGCTTGCGTCAATTAAAATCATAAATGTATTACCATGATATGGCCCTAAGAAATCTATGTGTACTCGGCTCCATGGTTGTGTGATATAAGGCCAAGGCCGCGGCGGCGCTCGCGGCGGCGAAGCGCCCTCCACCGCACAAGTCTCACAACTTTGACACAATGCTTCTACATCACTATCTATGTTAGGCCACCATACGTAACTACGAGCTAATGACTTAGTTTTGACGATCCCCATGTGACTAATGTGTAATTGTTTTAGTATATCCTTCCGTAAGGTTTGTGGTATTATCATCCGATATCCCCACATTAAGCAACCGCTATCTACATACAATTCATTTTGCCTCGAAAAATAAGGTTTAATTTGTTCATCTGGACATGACAAAGGCCAACCTGACTGCACATATAGATGTATTCTATTTAATAAAACATCTTTTGCTGTTTGTTTCCTAACTTCACTGTTTGTTACTGGTAGAAAATCCTCCACAAAGTTTAAATACGTGATCTCCGTACTCACGCTCGATTGTTCACCCTGTGGCAACCTCGATAAGGCATCAGCACAATTCTTCTTGGATGACACGTATTCAATTTCATAATTGTAACCTGACAATAAAATCGCCCACCGCTGCAAACGCGACGCTGCCATAACCGGAATGCCTACCTTATTCCCGAAAATATAAGTTAACGGTTTATGATCCGTCTTTAGTACAAACTTACGCCCATATAAGTACTGATGGTATTTTCTTATACCAAAAACTATAGCGAGTGCCTCTCTGTCTATTTGTGAATACGCCCGCTCGGCAGTACTCAAGGAACGCGACGCGTATGCTATCGGCCGCTCTCCGGCCGCGGTGATGTGCGATATCACTGCGCCTATCCCTACACCGCTCGCGTCAGCGGTCAACACGAGCGGCAAGTCAGGTGAATAATGTGTCAACACCTCACCTGACGCTAGTTGGTGCTTCACATGTCTGAACGCTTCTTCACACTTGCCACACCAGTTGAAAGGTACATCTACTCGGAGCAGTTTATACAGCGGTGAGAGAATTGTACTGACATTCTTAAGGAATTTGGCATAGTACATTGTCATACCTATAAATGCTCTCAACTCTGAAACATTTGAGGGGGCTGGTGTACCAATTATAGCCTTAACTTTATCTGCACATGTTTGCACTCCATCTTTGCTAATTATGTGACCTAAATAACTGATTTTCTTCGCAAAAAAACTACATTTTTCTTTTTTTACTTTGAGACCAGAGGAATTTAAACGATCAAAGACCTTGTATAAATTGTTAATATGTTCCTGGGTTGTTGCACTCGTGATAATTATATCATCCAAAAACACCCCTATGCTAGGCAAATCGGCGAATAATTGTTCTAGGTGTCTTTGAAATATTCCGGGGCTGGACGACAAACCATACACTAATCGATTAAACATGAACATACCTTTATGCGTATTTATAACAGTAAATTTCTTGGATTCATCTAATTCAAATTGTGCATATGCTTGGGATAAGTCAATTTTACTTCTTCCCCCCCATGTAAACGAGCTAACAAATCTTCCACTCGCGGTAAAGGATACCGGTCGACTTCTAAAACCTTATTTAAAGTTAATTTATAATCAGCACAAATTCTGATAGTACCGTCTTTCTTTACCACTGGCACGATAGGCGTGGCCCAGTCCGAGCGGTGCACAGAGGTGAGGATGCCGTCCCGCACGAGCTGCTCCAGCGCGCGCTCCACCGGCGCGCGCATCGCGTACGCCAGCGGGCGCGCGCGCATGAACACCGGGCGCGCGCCGGCCTGCACGTGGATGCCCACTGCACCACCGGTGAATCGACCCAAACCATCCTCAAACACCTTACAGTATCTGGAACTAAATTCAGACATATTGAACTCCTTCTGTTGCAAACTATTTACCGACACTACCCCACCCATCAAATTAGAGCATAATTGTATTTTCAATTCGGCCATCCACTGTCGACCGATTAATATAGTTTTACCCCCTCTAATGATATACAAATCCAATTTTTTACATTCGTTTTTATATTTTACCTCTGGCTTAATAACCCCAATTGGATTTACGATTTCCCCTGTGTAATATCTTAGCACAATGTTACATGAATTTATTCTTAAATCACTAAACATCTTTTTGTACGTTTCATAATTAATACAAGATATGGCACTTCCAGTGTCACACTCCATCTTTATCTCTTTGCCATGCACTTTTAATGACAAATATATTGGTGGACACTGAGCAATAGATAAGTTATTAATATCGACAGTCATTACCTCGTCGCTTTGTTCACCGTCCGATTCGCCTGTTAAGGCAAGAACTCCCTCCATGTGATGGTGTTCTACTTCTAACGGACAGACGCGACGCAGATGTCCTTGCTTGTTGCATACGCGACAAACGTATCGCGTAAATTTACACCACGCCGTGTCATGCATCCCTCCGCAGGCATTGCACTGGTGGTCTCGCCGAGCACGCTCCGCCGGCGCGGACGCTGTCGCTGTCCCCTCGGCAGGCCGCGGCGCGCGCACGGTGCGCGTGGCCGGGCGCCTGTCCCCGCGCGCACCCGCCGCCACTGCTCCATAGTGCGCCGCTCCGCGGGCCCCGCTTTGAGTCGTCGTCATCACCGCCAAGCAATCACTCGCTGTGCTTGTCTTATCCATGGACTTTGTGCCACCTTCGACAACAGCTGCATTTTTCTCTGCCGCTTCCATACTCATAGCCATGCTATAGGCCTTTGTATAGTCCAACTTTTCTTCGGCGAATAAACGTTGACGAATGACTTCACTGCTTATCCCGCACACGAATTGATCCCGAATACTTTCTTCAAGCCATGTTCCAAATTCGCAAGTTTTCGTAATTTTTTTTAGAACTGCCATGTATTCTGCTATACTTTCGCCTGTGTTTTGTTTCCGTTGACGAAATTTAAATCTCTCGGCTAACACGCTCGGCTTTGGCTGCAAGTGTTTTTCCATTATGGCCGTTACCGATTCAAAAGTCTTTGTGCTTGGTTTATGCGGCGTGCACAAATTTACCAATAACTCGTAGCTCTCGGCTCCCATTACGGTTATCAACGTTGCCACACGTAATCACGGGTAGTAATCTTAGAACAAAAATTTTCAACCTTATGTCTATGATTCTAGATGGGTTCAATAATAGATTTTGACAGTTACTTCGTCCCCCTCAGCCTTCCCCTTCTGGTCTGTATATATTATATTGTTGTTATATACCTATGTGTAGTATACATCTATAATCTCAATTATTGAAGTAATTCTCTTTGTAATTAACTCTTTGTAAAATGGGCAGTCTAAACTATGTACCTATCCCATTTAAAAGTTGAAATATACTATTCAGTTTTCTACAAAGTTTAATATAACTAAATAAAAACGTACATTACGAATTACGGTTACGAAATGTTTGTTAACGGCGTCTGCCCAACAAACAAGCCTACTACTAGCCACTAGCACATAAAGCCACTGTTATATGATCACATCAGGTAAGCAAATAATAATATATTTCATTTCAATGTTAAAGTGTAATATTTGACAATGAACTTTTCAATCTGCATGCAGTACACACTACAGAAAACGATTATTTCAGGCTTCTGGGGGCCAAACGAAGCTTAATGAATTGATACACAGGGAAACAAGCCCTTCCCACCAGATGGTTCAAATAAAACTAGGAGTTGGGAGATTAATACAATACCGCTTGAATATTATTTGTTTCTTTTTGCAAACATAAGTATACTACATGCAAGTTGGAAATCATAAAATATCACACATAATGCAATACAATAGGGGACACTTCTAAGTACTCCTTGCCTATCTGGCCCTTGTGCCCCTCCCAGAAACAAATCCTGGATCTGCCCTTGGCCACAGCAATAGGATTCCATTTGGACCCTTCGGGTGTGGAATCTTAATAATATTAATGCTGTTGTAAAACTAATTTTTAATATTTCAGATACTGAGATGCCACCGCCTACATACAGTTTTGTTGGAAATCATTTGTTAAATGAGGTAAGCAACAGCTTTTTTCATTTTCTTAATGGCATTTATATTTAAAAACAAAATAATATGAATAATAATATTATAAGTTGGCCTCAACAAAGTAAGCTGTGTGTGAATGTCACAATCAACTGAGAAATGTTTGAGCATGACGGTAGGCAGGGTAAAGTTCTAAAGACATTTCTATTAAAAAATGGTTCATCATTATCAGCCCGTTACTGTTCCACTTCTGGGCACGGGCCTCTTCTCAGAAGGATTCAGGCCTGAGTCCACCACGCTGGCCTACTGCGGGTTGGTGGACTAAACACCATCAAGAACTGTATGAAGCACTCTCAAGTGGGTAGGTTTCCTCACGATGTTTTCGTTCACCGTTAAAGTAAAAAGTGACAATCAAATTCTGATTCGCACTTGAATTTGAAAAGCCAGAGGTGTGGGCCGGCCGCCGGGTACGAACTCAGATCCCCCTGCAATGATGGCAAGCATTCAACCACTAGGCTATACTTTAAATTACTAGGTTATAATGTTCATTCCGGGACCCATCTGAAAACCAGTGCTGCAACATTTCGGTGTTGAAGCATATGCTGAGATGGAGGCCTTTTTAGTCTTTTACAGGCATATTATTTTTAATTTTATTGTTGATGTGTTATTTTTTCTTTCGCCTGTAACAAGATTAAAATAATTATTTTATTTCTTTCTTTCATTTTGTTTGATTTATGTAAATGCAATGATAACATATTGTAGATATTAATGTAAAACCAAGTAGTTAAAAGCCTTAATTTTCCTTACAGGTAATGTACAATCAAATAACAGTCCCTTCAACACTGAAGATGATGACTCCTGTGGCTAGGAAGATCCTGTGGATGCAAATCAAACATGAAAATGTAGAATTTTATTCTGATTAGAAATAACTGAAAAAAAACATAATGTTTATAGGATAAAATTGAAAAATAAACAGATTTATGTAAAAGTAATGGTTTTTATTTCACTTTCACTATAAAAAATAAAATATTAGCAATGCATATATAGGTACCTACCTACGCATGAATAAGAGGCAAAAGCCTTGTATCCAAGGCCGAAATTTAAAAACCTTTTGCTTGGTTGGAAGTTGAAAAAAATGTATTATCTGTGCTTGTCATTTTCTATTATTGAGGTTACTCTTTGGTTCCCTATTGACCAAATTTCTTGTTCGGAGATTGTCGTCTGATGCGTAGCATCTCTACTTGGTCTGTGCACGTAATTCATTCTTGATATCGTTGACCAGAAAATAATTTTCGAGACGCTCCACATACAATTTCCAGTCATCTGATTGCACTTTGAACTCTCCGATTTTACCGATGGTCATCTTGAATGTTTTCACAAATAACCACACACTTTCAACACACGTAGGTTTTAATAGTCTTCGTCGCCACTGAAGTATTTGGGATCTCCGGGACCAGTACCAGATCAAGGAATAAAACTACTTCACACGATTACAAGTATATTCCGACTGACGTACAAAAGATGACACAGTAGCAGTGTCATAACACTACCCACTTATGTGGAACAATATATATAATAAATATTTCTATGTACCTTCATACGCATACATCACAAGACGAGTCATCATCTTTCCATACAAGACGAGTTAATTGATGATCAGCAACTGACATAATTACTGAGCGTTCGGATAGTATATTCATAATGAAATTGGACAGATTGATCGGAATTTGTAAGGCATGCATTTTGTTCTGTAGAACAGATAGCAAAACATTATCATATGCTGCATTGATATCTAAAAAAACAGCTATGGTGGATTCATTATTAGAAAAGGATAACCGGACATCAGTAGTAAAAATACTTAGGCAGTCCATGGTACTTTTACCCTTTCTAAAACCGTATTGTGAAGCTGCCAATAAACCTTTGCTTTCTACATACCACTCAAGGCGGTTTTTTATTAAATATTCTGCTAACTTAATTAGAATGGAAGATAAAACTATGGGGCGGTAGGAAGAAACATCGGATGGTAGTTTATGAGGCTTAAGAAATGGCAATACCATTTGACGTTTCCATTCAACTGGGATGTTTCCTGTTTTCATTATAGAATTAATAAGATTCAAATAGTAACTGAGAGCATTATCACTTAATTTGGCAAAAAAGGAGTAAGGTATGCCGTCAATGCCTGGAGCAGAATCTACAGTATTAATGATAACACCCTTCAGGGCCCCAAGTCTGCTAATTACACTAAAAAACCAACCATCGCCATTCCACCGACACCCTACTGACCAAAGACATTTCTATACTAACGTCAGTATAATACCTTTATGCTACTGACACTCATAAACAACTGTGACAAAATGGGTATTCTGCTAAAACTTAAAACTCGTCGGAATGGCAATAGAATGGTAATGTCAAATCGATGTTGCCAATTAAAATCTACCATTAGCTGTATTGTTTTTATTAACCTTTTTTTTAGTTTTTATCAATGAAATATTTAAATTAAGGATTTTATTGATATTACTTACCTCTTAAGGGGTCATTATACTCATCCGTATGAACAACTTTTACATTTACGTGTTTAGCGTACTACGCGGCAATACTATCGACATACGTGTTAATTAAAACCTCTTAAGGGGTCATTATACTCATCTGTATGAACAACTTTTACGTTTACGTTTTTAGCGTACTACGCGGTAATACTATCCGACATACGACGTGTTATTCAAAACCTCTTAAGGGGTCATTGTACTCATCCGTATGAACAACTTTTACGTTTACGTTTTTACCGTACTACGCGGCAATACTATCGACACATACGTGTTATTGAAAACCTCTTAAGGGGTCATTATACTCATCCGTATGAACAACTTTTACGTTTACGTTTTTAGCGTACTACGCGGCAATACTATTGACAAACGTGTTATTGAAACCTCTTAAGGGGTCATTATACTCATCCATATGAACAACTTACGTTAACGTTTTTAGCCTACTACGCGGCAATCCCATCGGCATACAACGTGTTATTAAAAATCTCTTAAGGGGTCATTGTACTCATCTGTATGAACAACTTTTATTATGGGACCAATCCTGAAATCACAAAAAACGCAAACGTAAAATTTGTTCATAAGGATGAGTACAATGACCCCTTAAGAGGTTTTCAATAACACGTCGTATGTCGATAGTATTACCGCGTAGTAAGCTATTGATATACGTGTTATTGAAAACCTCTTAAGGGGTCATTGTACTCATCTGAATCATCACCATCATCATCATCATCATCATCATCATCATCAGAATAATAGTTATTTAAAGACCAATGGCTATCCAATGACTTTCCACTGAACTACATTATAATTGACAACCATAAAATCAAAATCAAAATTAAAATCAAATTAATTTATTTGTGAAACATAGGTAAAAGTTAAAAACTTTGTGGAAAATTAAAATATTAAGTCACACTTGAAAGGCATACAAATTACATAGTACCTATAGAACACAGCATAGCATTTTCATTTTTATTCCATTCGTTTCTACCATTCAACTGCCATTGGACTATTTGCTATTCTGTAAACCAATAGTGTATCAATGTCTTCTCGATAGCTTAAGTTTCGGTAGTCTACTCGTTATTTGACGTTTCTGACAATCGTCTCTCAATGACTTTTTGCCATCGAACTACAACTGAGAGGTCATTTTGCAAACATACCTTTTTTGCAGTTATTGTTGTAACAATTGAACTTTTTTTTTGTAAAATAAAGTTGAATTGTGTAATGTAGTAATTTAATTCGACGATTATTCAATTTTAGACTAGAGATGCCACCTTGAGAATCAGTTACACAATCGATTGGCATGTACTATTGACTATCGACATATTAAAGCAATACTATCGTTAGTGACTATATAGTATTGGACACTAATAGTGCTATGAATAGTATTGCATAAAAAGCTATCAATACGGTCGATAGCAACGATCGATTCGATAGTATCTATAGCTAACCTTGAGAATCAGTTACTCTATCGATAGTATCGATAGCGTGGTACCTGCCAATATTATCGACATATATATTATCGTCAGTATAAACAACTTTTACTATGAACCCAACCCTGAAACAGCGAAAAAAAAACAGCTGTTCCCTACATTTTCCCGATTTCGCGGCCCTAAATTTGTGTTCACATAAATCGACGAAATGTAGAGAACAGCAGATTTTTTTACGTTTGAAATGTTTCAATTATTTTTCAACACACTTACTCGTTAAGTGGCTCTTATTGCACCGCTTTTAGGTTCATAATATAGCTTATAATAACGCACGCGTAGTTTTTACTTTATATTATCGCACTAGTGCTTTTTAGTTTTTACTTTACTTACAGTTTATTTTTTTAAAGCAGCAAAATGTTTTTATGTCTAAACAAAATTTTAAAAAATTGTGAATAAATCAACTATTTAATTTGTGTTATTTAAACATTTAATTTCATTAAATTATTTATGTTTGTCAACAAATTAACATTAATTTGTGTTATAAATAATAAATTTCATCACAATTATATTTTTAATATTAGGTTGTTTGGCGGTTTCATTCTACCAACTGCGCGCGCATACCTATACGTCACCGTGCGATTACAGTGATCCGCTCGCCATTATTCACAAATTCAATATTTGCCTAAAATACGTTCATATGTTTTTTTCCTCGCAAGTGTGTTAAAAAACGTCGTATGACACGCGTGAGCATTGACTATTATCCTCTCGGCTCCATTACGCCCTCGCCTTCGGCTCGGGCTGCAATCCAGCCTCGAGTATAATAAATAGCCAACTTAGCTTAAGTTACTTGAAGCGAAGTTCGCTACGTCGTTTACGTAACTATTGGAACATGAAGCAACTACGTGAATCCTTAATTAATAAAAACCAACCATCGCCATTCCACCGACATCCTACTGACACTCCTATACAACTGTGACAAAATGGGTATTCTGCTAAAACTTAAATGTCAATCTCGTCGGAATGGCAATAGAATGGTAATGGGATATCAATTGTTTTCAAATCGATGTTGCCCATTTAAATCTACCATTAGTAGTTGTATTGTTTTTCTCAAACTTTTTTTAAGTTTTTATCAATGGAATATTTAAATTAAAGATTTTGTTGATATTATCTACAAAATTGTCATGTCTATAAAATAATTAAAACACATCAAACGTAAAAAAATCTGCTGTTTCCTACATTTTGTCGATTTATGTGAACACAAATGTAGGGAAGAGCTAATATTTTTTTGGCGATTTTAGGGTTGGTCCCATAGTAAAAGTTTTTCACATGGATGAGTACAATGACCCCTTAAGAGGTTTTCAATAACACGTATATCGATAGCGTACTACGCTACGCGGTTATACATCGACACATGTGTTATTGAAAACTTCTTAAGGGGTCATTGTACTCATCCGTATGAACAACTTTTACGTTTACGTTTTTAGGGTACTACGCGGCAATAATATCGACATACAACGTGTTATTAAAAATCTCTTAAAGGGTCATTATACTCATCCGTATGTACAACTTTTACGTTTACGTTTTTAGCTTACTACGCGGTAATAATATCGACATAAGACGTGTTATTGAAAACCTCTTAAGGGGTCATTATACTCATCCGTATGAGCAACTTTTGGTACTTTTACGTTTACGTTAATAGCGTACTATGAGGCAATACTATCGACATACAACGTGTTATTGAAAATCTCTTAAGGGGTCATTATACTCCTCCGTATGCACAACTTTTACGTTTACGTTTTGAGCGTGCAACGCGGTAATGCTATCGACATACAACGTGTTAATGAAATCTCTTAAGGGGTCATTATACTCATCTGTATGAACAACTTTTACTAAGGGACCAATCCTGAAATCGCAAAAAAAAACGAATGTGTTTAATGACCCTTTAAGGGGTCATTGTACACATTCGATGTATGAAAAACATTTATTATGGGACCAAAGCTGAAATCACCAAAAAAATATTATTAAAAAAAAATATGATGGCAAAAAAATCATCGTAAGACGATTGTGGGAAACGTCAAATAACAGCAGAATAGCAAATAGTCCAATGGCAGTTGAATTGTAGTCAATGGCAGTTCAGTGGAAAGTCATTGGAAAGCCATTGGTCTCAAAATAACTAGTAGAATACCAAATGGCTAAAACTATTCCACCGACACTCTACCGACACCCAACTGAAGCGTTTGTCAATTAGCAGACTCGGGGCCCAGTTCATTTAATGTAAACGGGCAGTCTAAGGTCCGTATTCCAGAACGATACTCAAGCGTTGATCACTGTTTAAAACTAGTTTTGAGTTGAGCTTTGATTTCAGAACGTCCCTCAAGCAGAGATTTGTTGATCACAGTTCAGCTGAGTTTAGTTTCGTTTTATATTGGTGCCGATTCTCTTGTCACAAAATTCTCTAAACTAGACTAAAAATCACCTAAATTTAGTTTAGTCCTGTCAAACGACGTTTTCTATTCTGAAATTCACTTTAAAACTAATTTTTGGTTTGACAGGACCAAAATTAGTTTAGTTATTCAACTTAGTAAAAATTGACATTTTGCTATTCTGTAATTGACGTTTTTCACCTAATATTAGAAATGTCAACCTAAATCCGACTATTTTTAGAAGGCATCAAAATACATGTCGACTATAATTAGTTATCAACAACTAAAATTGCAATGTTTATTTTATTCATTTTTATATTTTTTAGGTAGTTTAAAATAAATAATGGATGCCTACTATGTGGTTGCAGCTGTTGTAGATTCAGCAGAAAGGTAAATTGTTCATAGAAATATACAATGAAATTTATAATTTCGATAAGAAGAGGTACCTATATAATAAAGGATAAGAAGTACATAAATCCATACAATGCGAAAAAAAAATCTATGTTTTACATTCAATTCTATCATTTTATGCTAATATGTGTCCCCAAAACCAGTCGGGGTAAGTTGTGAATTTGGGGCCTTCCCTGAGGGGGGCTTTCAACGTGGCCTTGAATGAGGGCACCTTAGTGGGTGCAGGTGGCCTGGGAGTGGGTGCCGGGACGGAAATGTCCATTAGCGCTGGGGGGGCAGGGGCCGTGGGGGCTGAATGAGAGGGGGGGAGGGGCGGGAATTGGCTCTGCTGGCCTCCCCTGTTGAACCAGGGGTTGGGCCCACGTGTTTAGCTTTGGGTCCTAGGGGCCCGTGGCTATTTGGTATCGGGCCCAAACTTTGCCCAAGTGGGCCAAGTTGATTGGGGATGGGCCCAGGTGGGCCGAGTTGATTGAGGGTGGGCTCAGGTGGGCCTCTACGGAATGGGGGCTGATAGGGGGTGTTGGGGTTAGGGGTCCCGAAGGAGGGGGCTTCCCTACCAACGCGTCCGGAGGCACGTTTCGCCAATTTGGCGTTTTTCTGTTTGGGTGCTTTCGGGCATCCGCGATAACTCGCCGGATGTCCAGATTGCCCGCAGAGGACACAACTGGGGGGCTCTGTGCACTGGTCCCTCTCTTTGGGACGCTCGCACTCCCTTGTGCCGTGATCACCCAGGCACTTGACGCACCTAGGCTTAGCGTAGCAATTACGCTGTGAGTGGCCATATAATTGGCAACGGTGGCACTGACGATGGGCGAGGGGGTGCGGTCCTTAAAGTCCGGGCTGGCAAAACGCCTATGCGGTGATGCGGACTACTGGGGGACCCTAATGGTTCTCGGGAACGGGGTGGAGATGCCGAACGGCTGCGCGGTGAGTGCAGCTCGTCGTCATCACTGACGGGAGGGGGGCGTCTGCGCCTTAACTGGGGAGCAGCCGGGGGTGACTCCGGAGAGTCAGGTATCCCCGCATCAGTAAACAAATTTCCATACTTATTAATTATGTGGGTCTTGAAGAGGACGGTCTTCAAAATGTAATCCTCCGTTTTTTTTTTTTTTTTTTTTCGAATGGGTTCTCGCAGGTGGGACCGAAGTCCCATTCCTGCTTAACCGGACTTAGTTGGCGGAGAGTCCCATGTGGGACTCCATTCGCCGAAGGTTTTATCCCTATACTTACAAACTAAATACGCGGTATAAATACCGCGCAAGCGGGCGCCCCCCGAGGGGGGGGCTCAAACCTCGCTAGGGCATTGCAGGGGGACCCCGCCGTTCCTATGTCCCCCTAGCAGCCGTTGCTGCATCGAATTGGTGTAATCCTCCGTGGTACTTTTTAGCTTATATTCTAATTTATTCAACTTTTTTGAAAAATTTCGTGTCCTGGATGCTAGAACTTTTTAACCACGTCTTTAAAAAGGGAAATTCCAGCTTTTTAAATTAAAGAAATAGTTTATTATTGTGATTGCCCATGGAATTCAAAGGTCCTCGCGTTTTTTTTGCAAATAGCTCTGTTTCTCGTTGTTTAAGATATACAATATGATACGCTGCAATAATAACAATATATCTCCTTTGATAGGTACTCTTAGGCCCGTATTACAGAAGGTTCCTCAAGTACAGTTTAAACTCCAATCACCTGATCACTACTTAAGGATAGAATCGTTACATGAGTATCGGTTTTATTCCAGAACGGTAATTATTATAAACTTTAATTCAACAATATAACACACGAATTTGACCTGAATTAAAATAGAAATCTCTACTCAAGCGTAGTCTGGACCACACTAGAGTGATTGTTTACAGATCAAATCTCTGCTCAAATACCGAAACAGGTTACAGTATAAAATAAAGCTAAACTCAGCTGAACTGTGATCAATAAAACTCTGCTTGAGGAACGTTCTAAAATCAAAGCTCAACTCAAAACTAGTTTTAAACAGTGATCAACGCTTGAGTATCGTTCTGTAATACGGGCCGTAGAAAATAATAACCTAGCTCTTTAATCTGATCAGATTATTCCAATTTATATATTTTATTGGAAATATAAAACAAAAATGTACTTTATTTCGTGACATGATTTTTTCTTCTTAATTAAAATGATAAACTAATAATTCCAAATATAATTATTATTTAATTTCCTTCTGTTTTTGTGATCTTTCGGTCATTCCATTCACTCTTTAATAAATTTTTCAAGATGTACTGGTAACACCGCCAATTCAACTTAGATGCGTCAGGTTGGCGGGAAAATTCGGAAAGATCGTGTTGTGGATTTTGTATTATTTTCCTAAATTTGTGTTTCTTCGAGTGTTAATGTGTAATAATGGTGGATTATTAAATGTTAAGTGCTCTTTAACGTTTACAAGTGTGGGTAAATGGTACAAAGTTGAAAAACGTGACTTTCGTATTTTCTCATCATCCGCTCAAAAACCTGGTAAAGTTTCCATCACTTTACTAGGGTAGGGTGAGTAAACTAAAGACTTGGCTGGAGGGTCTAAGCAACCAGGCCATAAAACTACTCACATAACAAAAAATGACTTGGCTTAAAGGTCTTAGCAACCAGGCCATAATACTTATATAAAAAAAAAAAAAAATTAGATGCGTCAAACTCAATTATTAGAGCTGTCAACAAGTTTTCTAAAATAAGAAAAAGATAAACACAGAATAAGTTTTATGATTTTCTAAACTAAAATTTGTAAATTTTAGTTATAGTTTGGTTTAGGTGGGTGTACAAGAGAATCGGCACCATTGAAGAACAGAATTTTTGCCAACCTTCATATTTTTTCTTTTTAAAAAGCTTACGAGTTTCTGTGATAATGATACAGAGGGAATCAAAATTAGAAAAGGACATGTTGAGGTTATATGTTTCTTCAGCTTGTTTTCGTTTATTGACAGCCTCAGAACACTCAGAATCCTACCAAGGGGGCTTGGGAATTGTACTAATATTGTTCTTTTTAACAGGAAAAACCTCGTCTGCTGCATTAATCAAAATATGCGCTAAACGTTCTGCACACTGATTTTCATTACCATTGGAGATAACGGGAAGAGAAGATATGTTGCTGTCAACTTTATTTTTATATTTATCCCAGTCATAACTACTTCTGTTAGGGATTTTGTATTTTAAATTTGATCTTTTTATCTTAGAAGTTTGTTTTAAGAAAGGGAAAGAAATGAGAATAGAAAAATGATCACTACCAAAAGTAGAGGTTAAAGTCTGCCATATTACTGAAGAAGCTAAGTTAGGAGAGCAGATAGACAGGTTAACTGCACTTAGAATCTCATTGGGACCAGTACGCCTAGTAGGAGAACCCGAATTTAAAATGCATAGATTGTGCAGATCTACTAGATCTAATAACTCTTCACCATAATTATTAGAAATTGAACTACCCCAAGATTGGTGATGGCAGTTGAAATCCCCCAGTACTAGAAAAGGTTTAGGAAGAAAAGAAAAGAGATTATCAATCTCTTGAAGTATAGAAGAAGAAGGGTAGGGAATGTAAATAGAAACAAGACAAATATTATTAAATAAAATTGCTACCATTGATATTCCATCACTATGAGGAGGTAATGAAATTACTGAGAAGGGAATAGAATCCTTAATAAGTATAGCTGCACCAGCATACCCATCAGGTCTATCATCTCTAATAATTACATAGCTATGAATATTAAAAACTTGATTTGGTTTAAGCCATGTCTCTGCCAAGGCAAAGGCGAAAGGCTTGTATTTATTTATTAGATAAATCACTTTTTTTATTATTTAGACTGCGGCAGTTCCATTGAATGAGTTTGGCTTGTTGGTCCATTATGGACAGACTGGGAGAGTTTATTGAGGACTGGGGCAACGTTGGACGGTGAAAAGTTGAACTGTGCAAAAAGACTTAAAAGGGCTGTAATAAAATCATTCAGTGAAAATTGAGTATCAGATTCATCTTTGCTTTGATTATTTAGAGCACAACCATTTGAAGGTTCTGGAATAGCATAATCATTAATGATTGCATTGTGGGCATCTTTGTTGTAACCATGGATAGGTTTATGAGGAGAACGAGGTTTAAGAAAGACAGTTTTTTTATAACCAGAAGGACCAGAAGGGGATGTTTTATTTTGAAAAGAAATAAAGGGCTTATCGGAAGAATCTCTTGATGGGGGAGATAGTAGTGTATCAGCAAATGATTTTGAAACCGGTGGATGTAATTTAGAAGATTCAGCATAAGATATAGAATTTTGGGCCATATAGGTTTTTATATTTTTCTGTCTTAGAAATTCAGGGCATGACTTATCAGTTGCAAAATGATACCCAGAACATAAGCAACAAGATGCATTTTCAGGCTCTAAATTACAGCTATCTGCTGTGTGGTTGTGTCCACATTTAAAACACCGGGGTTTGGATCTACACTGCATTTTTGTATGACCAAACCGGCAACAATTAAAACATTGAATTGTAGGAAAAATGTAAAGATCAACCGGAAGTGCATTGTAGCACATGAAAATACGCTTTGGTAAAATCTGCCCATCAAATGTTGCAACAATTGTTTGAGAAGGTTTCCAAACAGCAGATCCGTCAATAAATGTTTTAAAATTAAGACGTCTGACTTTAATTATTGGACCACACCCTATAGGAACTGAAATGTTATCCGTTACTTCCTCTGGAGACCATTCTGAAGGAATCCCACGAATCAATCCCATTCTTGTTACATTAAATGTAGGTATAAAAGCTTTTAACTTCTGAGCCTCCAAGCTGTTGTGTTGAATAAAAGAATTCGCATCAGAGAAAGAAGAAAATGCAATAGAAATTTTATTACGGCCTATCTTTTTCACACTGCCATTAATAATGTTCTGAAAAGTGTTCTGCTTTAAGAATTTGCCAAAAGTAACTGGGTGCAGTGTAGTGCCATCATTAGGTGTCGATTGAATTTTTTGTATATGTATTATGAAAGGAGCAGCATCGCTTTTTTCATAAAGCTGTCGTCCCACAGAGGAGGGAATTGGAGATTGAGTGGATGACGCAATAGGATCTTGGGTGGTTGGTGCATTATTTAATTTAGTTACTTCAGGTGATGATTGTAACTGCGAAATGTTTTCAATAGTACAGCTACAGCCCGACGACTCCGAACCGTGGTGCTTCCTACGGCGTTTGTTGCAGTGCTTGCACATGTGTATTCGACTTCTCTTTAAGGACCGGGCCGAAGTGGATGTATCGGTATCCATTCCAGACTTATTCGACTGGATTGTCACATAATTACCTGCCGGGGGGACAAAGCCCCCCGGATCAGGCGGATGATTCATTGAACGACCAGAAATAAAACTAAAAACTTACCACTACAGCAAAAGAATGAACACTAAAGCTAAATTTAAAAACTACAATACACAAATATACAATTATACTACTACCAAACTGATCTGTAACATAAATTAATAAATAAATTATTTGAAAACAAAAAAAACGCGCCCGCCAAGTTAGAAGTTTCCCGCGCTTTTTTTTCTACGCATACTTTCTTGCTCGTTCATGGGCTAGGCCGCGTTCACTTATATCGCCCGACGTCGTCGAACGACGCTCGGAGCGTTTCCTGGGCGTTCGTTTGTATGACCGCTCTGAGTAACTGAACGACCAAAGCATAATGTAAAATAATTTCTAATAGTGAGTCAACTCGGCCACCAGACAGAGCAACGATGGGGTGAAGGAGAGCGAAGGTCCCCCCTGCCCGCGACGCCTTCGGTAGTCCGGCTCACAGAGTACCTTAGTATATACTGTATTACACTATGACCTACACCTAGATAGCTACTAATCTAGTAATCTGTGCCTACACCCTACACATGACCAAAGCAAAGGGCTACGTTCAATTATTACGCACTCAGTGTGAAAGTCACCCGGTGCGAATATCGCTCGATCATTGACGATTTTCTCAGAGTTACTGAACGACTTCGGGCGACCTTATGAAACTGACACTTTCAGTATTATCGTCGGATGATGGCGGACGACGCCCGGAGCGTTGTTTGGTCGTTCAGTTACTTGGAGTGATCGTCCGGGCGTTCACACCAAACCGTTCAGTATTGTGTGCGGGCGTCGTCGAGCGATCGCACCGGTCACCCCGTGAAATAGAAGGGTAAAAGACGCTCTGCTGTCATATTGACAGATAATAGTATGAAATGACGAATGACAGATAATTTGAGGTTTCGATTGTCATAATTGTCAGTGCTGTATTGTTCTAGTGTCAGTTTCATAAAGTCGCCCGAAGTCGTTCAGTAACTCTGAGAATTTCGTCAATGATCGAGCGATATTCGCACCGGGTGACTTTCACACTGAGTGCGTAGTAAGTGAACGTAGCCTAGAACAATGAAGCACTGACAATTATGACAACCGAAACCTCAAATTATCTGTCATTTCATACTTTTATCTGTCAACATGACAGCAGAGCGTCTTTTACCCTACTATTTCACGGGGTGACCGGTGCGTACGCTCGACGACGCCCGCTCACAATACCGAACGGTTTGGTGTGAACGCCCGGGCGAACACTCCGAGTAACTGAACGACCAAACAACGCTCCGGGCGTCGTCCGCCGTCGTCGGACGATAATAGTGAACGCACCCTAGTACGCTCCGGGCACAGAGGAACCTCCGGGCGTCTCGTCGGGCGATATAAGTAAACGCAGCCAAGGAATGACTGTCAAATACCAATTTGTTCTCTCTCACACATTGTGAAAATTGCATAGGGCTATTTCATTCTTATGCTTGTGATTCTAGTAAGCTATAACAAATTACTTGAACTGTTAACTCGTCTCAAATGTTGATAACATAGGACATTTTCCCCTAAACTTAGGATATTTCTTGACCCTTAGAATATTATTGGGGTATAGAATTTTTAGGCTATTATTTAGGGGAAAATATTTTTACAGTGTGTTTTAACCATCAAATATGAAAATTAAAACGAAACGTTTCTTTGCGTGTGACTAACGAATTGCAGTCAGTAATTGCCGATGTCATCTAGTTTAATAATAACCGATGTCGACTTCTAAAAGTGATTTTTAAATCCCATTTGCAGAATAAATTATTTGAATTTTAATTTGTGCAAAATGTTTTTGCTGTTTCCATTCGTTCATAATACTTTTCAAGGGGAAAGTGGTTAAAATATTATGTTATTTTAAACCATTTATTTTGCCACACAAGTATAAAAAATATACATATTACATGAAAAAGTAACAGGACAAATTACAGAGAACACAACATGTATACAACATAATATGTGTAGCAAGGGATCTAGCTCAGTATTTGTTGTGCATGTTTATTTAATATTTATTCATTTGTTTCCTTTGTTGTGTTATGTTTAAATTTCAAGGTATTTTCCACTGAGACTAGGGGAAAATTAGATGTAAGGGTTGGCAGCACTGCTCGACTGTAGTTTTTAGTGGTTGGCGGGAAAATTCGTAAAGATCATGTTGTGGATTTTTTATTATTTTCCAAAATTTGTGTTTCTTCGAGTGTTAATGTGTAATAATGGTGGATTATTAAATGTTAAGTGCTCGTTAACATGTACAAGTGTGGATAAATGGTAAAAAGTTGAAAAACATGACTTTCGTATTATCTCATCATCCCCTCAGAAACCTAGTAAAGTTTCCATCACTTTACTAGGATACAAGTATAATATGTTCAATGATTACGACTGAAGGACATGTATCCATGGTCATGAATAAATTAAAAAAAAAAAAAAAAAGTAGTTTTTAGTTTTTGTCATTTTGTCATTTTGACAGTTAGATTTTTGTCATATTTTGACGGTCATGATATTTTTGTGCGTTGTGATTGTTTTATTTAAAATAACTTTGTGTTAGATATTATTAATAATAAGAATGGCTACGTTAATTCAGTCATACGAGCAACAGTATTCAGTACTTACAGCGGATATAACGGCTAAAATAGGACGTCTGAAATCAGGCAGTGAAGGTATGTGCCTATTTAATAACTAACTAAACAAGCATATTACATATTATTATTACTTGAAGGAGAATTCAGTCACGTTACACGTATATGTAGGTATAGTTATCGCAGTGAATAAATTATTATTATTATCAGCCTGTAGTGTCCCACTGCAGGGCAAAGGCCTCCCTTCTCTTTTTCCACTTGTCCCTGTTTTTTGCCGTCTGGGCCAATCCGTTCGTCGTTGTTCGTCGTGAATAAATAATAATTAAAATATAATTTAGATTATTTTGATGAATGCCATCAAATCCAATAATTTATTTCCCACAAGATATTTATTTACTGCATAAGCTTTGCCCACAGCATACATATTATCACTATTACCAAATAATGCAGTATAGTTTTGTTCGTAATATCGTGTAGAAGGATATTACATTTAATTACTTTTTTAAGTCCCTCGTATCTACTTGGTCATACCCTGCCTTTTTGTAGGCATTCTAAAATTATGTTTAAATTGACAGTAAAATGTTTAATTTACTATTGAATATTAATAATATATATATATTGAATATATTTTAATTTATTATTATTTTTTCGTATCGCGATCAAATCGCGGATGTTCTCAAAAAATGCCAGGTTAAGAGTTCTCTAAACCGACGAGCATGCATGACGAGGTTAATGGACGTAGATGAAGCGAAAGAGGTGTGTCAGGATCGTAGCAGGTGGAAATCCATAGTCTCTGCCTACCCCAATGGGAAACAGGCGTGATAATATGTATGTATGTATGTATGAATATTAAAAACATTCATTTCAGCACTTGTGTATCTAATAAACTCACACTCGTGTTTTAATAACCCCTATCATGCAATAGTTTCATAAACTACTGTTAATGCACATTATAAAATGTATTTTAATGAAACAAGGCTGTTCCACATGCTGTCATCAGTAATCAGGTTGGATCTCTTTTACCAATGAAAGAGTTACTATAAGCGCAAATAAATAAATCATAAATAAATATTGTTGATACATTTTACACAGCACCATCTAGTCCCAAACTAAGCAGAGCTTGTTTTATGGGTACTAGACAATGGATATAATACTTATATACTTTTTTTTTGTAAATACATACTTATAATATCTAAGAAACACCCAGACCAACACAAACACTTATGTTCATCACACAAATATTTGTGTCCTGTGGGAATCAGCAGCAGTCCAACACTCGAACCAATAGACCACAGGCATGGGCAAATTAATTCGTTTGGATTATTTTTTACAAACATGCTGACCTCCATTATTCCATTATACAAGCCAGCCAAAATATAAATTTGTTTGCTTTTAAACAAAGTTTTGCATGTCTCAAGTGGTCCTACGTCACATAAAGCCCTTACTCTTTATTTTTTGGCTGATGAAAGCTTAGTTTATATCTGTGGAATTGCCCCACCATAACAATCCATACCTTAACATGGACAATATCCATAATATGCAGTCAGTACGGCTGCCATCTACAGTACCTTTATTTTGGTGGGAAAATCCTCATGGACGCACTCCTCCTGATGAAGCCGGAGCCAGCGTCGGACTTTACCAACTAAAACTACCATGGTGTTCCTTTAACAACCCTTGGGCTCGGGCATGGGAAGCTCTGTATTTGTCCAACCATCCCGACAGGTTTCAGCTCGCCACTAGTAGGCCAGCTCCTTCTCCCCATGCAGCCCGCGCCACTGTCACGGACCTTGACTGATCGGGCGGCGGACAACCCGAGATCGCAGCCCGCCTCCTTCGCGAGCATCACCTCCTCGCAGTAGGAGATGACGCCTTTCCAAGCACTCTCACTCGGGATCATAGACAGAACTACGGCCGGAAGCGAGAGATCGCTGCCGCCTTCTGCAGTGATAAGGTCACGTCACTGCGTGGCCCAAGCTGTGCACTAGGCCAATGTGTGCTGCGCCGCGTGCTCAAGATAGCTCCCGAAGTTATGAGACCCGGGTGTCGGCTCTCTGCCTACAGATACTTCCCGAAGCCTCGACAGTATCTGCCTCAGTACCTACTACCTACCTACCTACAGCTAACAGTTTCGTCTGAATCTTATATGCATCTAAATAAACAATAGATGGGTAAATAGTTTTGATGCTAATGTAATTAATTACTTTAAAATAATCTTACTAAAGAAATTGCCATTACCACTTAAATCATGGATGGATGATCCTGCCAGCAACGCCAGGGTTATGTGGGGGTGGGGCATATCAGTAAACATTGAAAAAATTAGTTTTATTAAGTGTAGGATGTATCACCTTTTTAGATAAGCTTACTTGCAAGTACATGGTAAAAATGCGACACACATAAAGTTATATCCCTTCTATTTTAATATTACAGTCTAAGGTCATACAAGGTAATCAAAATAATTTTCAGATAATCGTGATCAATTAACTCGAGAAATTCAAGCAAATTTTGAAGAAGCAAATGACTTGGTAAGTTTATTAAGTTCAGTGTGGATATTTTGTACCACAATACATATAATAGTAAGTAAATAATTGTGAAACAATATCATTTAACTAACATGAAGATTACACATATGATGTAGTACACTGTACCACTGATAACAGTGATAACTCTTCAAAAGAACTACAACACAATTATTTTCTTACTTGTCTTATTTATTAAACAATCTTGGCCATTCTTGGCATGTCTTTTTAATGCCATTCGTCAATAATAATTATTAAAAGACGTTATTTTAACAATTTCACACACTGAATAACATTTATTAACTTAATTACATGTGCACAAAGACATTACAACATGTGCAGAACTAGTAATTATATTTTATCAGTAGTTATTTGAATAAAGAGACATGCCAAGATTGTTTACTAAAAAAGACAAGAGAGAAACACACACATCACACTATAGATATTAGGTCCCTAGACACAGAATGGTTTTATAGGTCTTGCCTACAGCAGGCGTCGGAGGCAGATGCATCTGATTTATAATACAACTTGACACAACACACTTTAGCTGTTAGGTCCCTAGACAAAGAATGGTTTTATAGGTCTTGCCTAAAGCAGGCGTCGGAGGCAGATACATCTAATTTATAACACAACTTGACACAACACACTTTAGATGTTAGGTCCCTAGACACAGAATGGTTTTATAGGTCTTGCCTACAGCAGGCGTCGGAGGCAGATGCATCTGATTTATAACACAACATGACATAACACACTTTATATGTTAGGTTCCTCGACACAAAATGGTTTTATAGGTCTTGCCTACAGCAGGCATCGGAGGCAGATGCATCTGATTTATAACACAACTTGACACAACACATTTTAGATGTTAGGTCCCTAGACACAGAAACTAATAATCTAATTAATTGAAGTTCGGCATCATATTTAAAAAATAAATGTTTTCATGTTTATTAATAATAAAAATACTATGCTGTGTTCTATAGGTACTATGTAATTTGTATTAGGTTAAACATAGTTTGACTTAATATTCTAATTTTCCACCAAGTTTTTAACTTTTACCTATGTTTTAGTAATAATTTTTTTTTTTTTTTTTCTCATGTTTTACAAATAAATTACCTTTAAAATAATATTTTATAAATACATTCAGTTGAACAATTTGACGTTAAAGGCGCAATATTGTCAATAGTTGGAGCAATTGGAGTTGGAGTCTCGAGGCGCGGGCGCCGGGTCTCGCGTGGCGGCCTACCGCGCCGAGCTGCAGCGCGTCAGGGAAGAGTACCGCTCTGTTGTCAACAATGCTGGATCTTGTAAGTTCAAACAATGTACCTAGTCGAAATTTTTGGAGTCATATTTTAGATGGTTTAAATAATTAAGAAGAAAAAAATTGCTTAAAAGGCATCAACACTTCTCATTCTGAGAAGAGAAAAGTGCCCAGCAGTAGGGTAAAATTCTGATTAATTAAGCACAATCATTATCTTATGTCTTGTGAAGAGCGGAAAGCTACAAAAAATCAGCTTTTGTGTTAAAATGATTAAAAATACACATAAATTTAATCTATATCTATATGAATATTATAAAGAGGAAAGATTTGTTTGTTTGTTGGTAATCTATAAACTAAAAAAAAACTAATGAACCGATTTTAATAATCCTTTACCATTAGAAAGCTACTTTATCCGGAAGTAACATCGGCTGTATTTTATTTCGGTACGCGAGTGGAGCCGTGGCAAAGTCTAGTAATAAATAAATCATTTAAAAAACGGGTGTGCTTTAGACCACACGACTGTAGTAAAACTCGCACCTCTCTCTCTTGCCTCTACAGTAATTAATATACGAAACGTAACTCTCTCTCTTTCTATCTTCACTAACTTATATCTCCCTCTCAACTTCCGTTCGCCTCGCCTGATCAAACTTTTCGTAACGCATTCACCAGCTTACTCCCCAAGTCAAACGTGCCTAAAGAAGTTTTACTTCAAAAAGAAAAGAAAATCACTACAACATAGTATAAAACAAAGTCGCTTCCCGCTGTCTGTCCCTATGTATGCTTAGATCTTTAAAATTGCGCAACGGATTTTGATGCGGTTTTTAGGGTTCCGTACCCAAAGGGTGCAAACAGGACCCTATTACTCTCGCTACGCTGTCCGTCCGTCTGTCTGTCACAGGGCTGTATCTTTTGAACGGTAATAGATAACCTGTTGAAATTTTCTCAGAATATGTATTGCTATGAGGTGTATCACGACAAATACTAAAAATAAAAAAAGTCCATACAAGAAACCTCAAAAAACATGCATTTTTTTAACGTTTTTGTTCCTGCTCTATCTTCAAAACGGTAATATATACCAGCGTCAAACTTGGTCAGATTATAGTGCATATTATGTAGTTTATCAACAAATAAGACAAACATAGACATATGTGGGGGTACCTGCGTAAGAAAGACATGCAAAAATTCATGTTTCGCGCAATGTGCGTTGATGATTGAAGTTTGATAAACTCTCGTAAATTAAACCAGTTTTTATGGGGTTGAGAGGTATGGAACCCTTACTGCGCGAGTCCGACTCGCACTTGGCCGGTAATTTTTTTTAAATGGATAGAGTGATTCAAAAGGAAGGTTTATATGTATAATACATGCATAATATAGCGGAATTGCACCCATGCGAAGCCGGGGCGGGTCGCTAGTAATTAATAAATAAATACGTGAATTTTACCATTTCGCCAGACAACTACGAGAATGATGAGGTGTACGAAGACTGGGGTGGGTCAAACGAGCAGCACCGCAAGCTGCTCGACAACACGGAGCGACTGGAACGCACCGGCAAGACGCTGACGGAAGGCTACCGTGTGGTGCTGGAGACGGAGCAGATTGGAGCAGCTGTGCTGCAGGACCTGAGTGTGCAGAGGGAAACGATACAGAGGTCCCGAGGAAGGGTAAGGAAACATATGAATTTTGTTTCTATCAACTCAGTGAGTTTTGGAAAGTCAACTACTGGACATAAATAAAAATGAATATTTCCGGACGTTTTTAAAAATGGACAATGGACCGTATATATATGGACAGCTACGTATGAAAAAACAATTGCCGTACTTTATTGTCATTGTCAATAGTGATGCACTGCTACAGCAATATTTTCGATTTTCAAATTCCATTTATTTCTACTGTTTTTTTATGTATGTCACAGATTTTTTTATTAAGGCTAGGCTCCCAAAATGAGGTGACTTTTTGAAAACACATGCTGAGTCGAACACATGCTTGATGAATGTCAAATTTAGATACATGTTTTTTTTGAACCTTTGTCCATCGTTTGACTAGACAGTTACATAATTAGTTGATTTTTATTCGATACTTTTATTTTTTGAAAATCATGCGTTTTTAGAGATTTTTCGAATATTTATCCTTTATTATTTAACTTAGCTATATAAAATATATGCAAATAGGAAGATAATAAAGTTTATTAAATACTAGCTAGAGGAAATTTGTATAGATTGTTTAGTATTCTTGTAATAAAAAGAAAACTGTTTTGAGATTTACGACATTTACTTCCGTGGTAAAACACGCGAGAATGATTGTCTCGAAAATGAGTTCTATTGCAACTCGCATAAAATTGACGAGAGTGGCCCGCAAAATTCGCTTACGATCAGGATTCGAACCTGCAACACCTGGCTCAGTACGCCAGTGCTTTAACCACTAAGCTACTGTGAACATTTTTTTAAATAGTATTGGATGGCGAAACGATCTAAAGGCCCACCTGTGTGTCTAGTATGAGTTTTACAGTTTTCAAACACGATATCGAGTATCGTGTCATTTCATTCATAAATTAGTAGCGCCCCTAGCGGACTCGCAGAGGAACTAAAATCGGCAGTACAAGTCATTGCAATTTTCAGTTTTCGAAAACCTAAACTTTATTTCGAGAAATACTGTGTGTTTTGGGCAGTTTTGGCAGTATGAGTGCCAACTTTGACAAGTTGACGGCAGAATTATAAAACGAATTCGATGATTCGTTTGGTATTGTTACTCGCAAAATAAATTTCGTGAGAGCTTCATATTTTACGTAATAATAGCTTAGTTTTTTTTATACGACGATATTTTACCGGGTGGCCCAGCAGACAGTACCTAACTACTACATGCTGCAACTATTTAGATATTTTTTCAACTTTATTTAATAAAATAAATCGAAATATTGATTACATTTTTATTATTTATTCATCGTAATTTTTGATGAGAAATAACCCTGGGTGAATAGAAACATAAACCTAGCCCTTTATGCTATATTTGCTTCATAAGCTAGGTTTATGTTTTCTATGGATATTTAGATATATTGGGATTATTGTCTCGAATCATATTCCGAGCAATATAAAACTAAAATTTATTATAGCTACAATTGCATTTCGCGCGGTGCTGTGTGGTTATCATACAGTAATCACCACCTTTATCTATTAATTCGTAGACAGAGAATAGGAAGAAATGATTTCTAATTGATATTTGTAATTGCATTCTCCATATTAACGTATTGATTATTGCGGTCATTAAGATCTATTTTCAACAATAGGTAGTAGGGGGATTGGCTTTATAGAAATAAGTCTAAAAACTGATTTTCCCATCAATGGGGATTTCTGGAATAATTCTTTGAGCACGCTATGTTGACGTGGCGTATCATTAATTGGGCCACATCCTTACTATAGTCTCATCGTCATCATCATTTCAGCCGAAAGAAGTCTATTGCTCAACATTGGCCTCCCCCAAGTAGCCAAGTAGCTTGGGGGGGATATGCCATAATCGCCACGCTTGGCAGGCGGGTTAGCGAGCGCATTTGGTTAGTTAAATACTCAGAGAACGCTGTTGCCCATCCTCTAGTGAATCCCTTAGTCGCCTTTTACGACACCCATGAGAAGATATAGGGTGGTGCAATTCTTTACGTCCGACACCACACGGAATATATAGTCTATGTTAATCCAATTAAATAAAAAGGTAAACAAACCCAGTTTCGGTAAAATTATCACACAATCACTCACATAGTGGAATTAGTAACACATACATCCGTATTTAACATAACTGGCGAAATGTGGGTGTACTATTACACCTCTGCCTACCCCTTCGGGGAAATACAGGCGTGATGTTATTTTCATCCGTATTTTGAAGGTTTCAACTTGATTGATTTAACTCATCACTTTTTCCAATATTATCAATTCTAAATTGTTTTTTGAAATTCATTTGCTACACGAAAAACCACTTATAAAGTTCAAAAATGTCCCAAAAAAAAAAGCATATTTTATCTAACTCATTCAATGAATCAAGGAATCATTTAATTGGTTAATTGATTTGTAATTGACACTACAATTGGACATCATTAAACACTAAATGGTTGGATTGATGACCCCTTGGTTTACTTTTCTGTTTAGGTAATTGGATAGACATAGACTTTACCTTAGGGTGGTTTGCCACTCGTCAAATTTCTTTGTCCAATGTGACTATGATCAAAGAAATTAGATTACTTTCATCAAATGTTGTATAACGCTTATCATCATATAAATAGGATTGGACCAAGAAATTGGACAAAGATATTTGACCAGTGGCATACCACCCTTATTCGTAATTATGTTTGGGACATTAGAACACAACATAATAATATAATTTAATAAAAAACAATATAGGTAATTAGGTATTTAATTGTCTTCTTTAACTGTCTATAGCTTGTCACTGTATTTCTATTTCTTGTAGCCTCTGAAGCTCATCATACGCGTAGGGGCAGGGCAAGCACAAATTTGGCGTGGTGTCTACTGAGTTTGCGTGGTGTTGAGGTCAAGATGCCCGAATTTTCACAAAAAGGAGTTGACAAGGTGCTTATCCAGGCTTGTTTCAATCTCCAAAACTGGAAAAAGTAAATAAAGAACATATTGTAGACCATACAGTTTGACATAAAAGAGTGCAAAACATGGGGGACCACTAGTCATACATATAAATAAAAAACTTGATACATAAATCACTCATCTGGCAGAACTTTAAATTGTCATTTATTTTAAATTAATAAGTGTATTAAGACATTGAAAATTTGTTCCATTTCTCGACAGACTTCATTGCCATATTATACCATACTAGCCATACTTGGTTATGGTTAGTTGTATGTACACGTCTAACCACAACCCAGCATGGTGTGACAGTGTGGGTGTGTCCTCCATCAGGATTTAATTTTAACAAAATCAAAATTAATAGATCTCATCCAATTACAATACATATGCATTTCTAATATGGAATGGAATATTATGTAACTTGGTAAAATCATAGATTGGTGATTGTGGTGGAAAATTAATGAATACCTACTTACTGCGCTAAGCTTTGACAACCAATGCATAGTTTTTTTTTTTTTTAGACAACTGAGGTGCTGCTTTATTTGGATCTTCATTTCTGTAGATCATCATTTGGTCATTTGATGTGGGCCGGCCAGCTGAAGAGAACAATAGATTAGATTACAAAAACATTGTAAAAGATTCATCAATAAAATATCTACTTACAACATCAACATAAAATAATAATTGTAAATAAGTGCTTTTACTAGATAACATTATAATTCAGACTTAATAGAAATAGAAGGCAAATTGTAGTGCATTTTACACTATACCTATAGGTAGGTACTATATAACTTCTACATATTTAATAATATGTTACATGTTTTACTGTAGCTATGTGACGGCTTATTCACTTAAACCAACTATGAACACAGCGCACACAATGTATGAAATGATGCACTTATATTAGTAAATTGAGTATGTTAGGATTGTAGCATGTTATTCTATCGTATCTGCTTTTTAACATGGAAATTTAAGTCACATTGTAGCATATAATTCTATTGTCTTCTTTTTAACATTGAAATAGTATGAAGTACATATAGATAAATGCTTTTTAAGTTACATGAACATAAATAAATCATTAAATAACAAAGTCACAGGGATGTTATGATTGAATTAAATCGCCAAAATAAAATTATCTCGAACATAAAATTTCCATGTTTTTGTAAGATTCTAATGTAGAAAAAAACACCATTTATACAATACACAATTATACAACTTGTAGATTGTGTTGTGTAGTAGTTAGTAGGTTGCGTGAAAGATCTTACCTTTTCTATTTTTCGCCTTAATTAGATTAAATTCCCGTCGTATCCAAGTTAAAAGCAATAACAAGTTCCTGCCACTTTTTCGTAACAATCATAGCCTCTTGTAGACTCCTATGGGTTATCGGCAGCCTCGGCAGGCTTATGTTAGATACACTGCACTACTAAAAATAAGATTAAACATTAATTAATGCATATAAACTATTAAAAATTCTTGTAAATTGATAATTTTTTTTACAATGTTTACTAACCTCAAAATTGAACTTTTATTATTCCGGGCTAGTCATGGGCTAGTCCCCATTACATTCACGATATGTAGGTAAATGTACATAATTATTAAACGATAAAATTATATGTTATTAAAGTAATTTTAATTTCATATTAATCTACAAGAATATAGTACATGACCACAGATTACAACTAAATTTCGATTAGAAAAATATCAAACTGCTTTTCTCTTTTTTCTTTGCGCGAGTAAAAGAGATAGAAATATACAATGTGAAGTTCGTTCATGGCAGCCAGGCTGTGCCAGGCTTTTCGAAAAATCGCTTAGACTTTAATCGAAAAATTGATCTCGTACTACCGATTGCATCAAAACTATTTCGTGTGCACGTGCTCACGGATTAAGTATTGGTGTATGTGATGTGTCAACTCGTACTAGACACACTGATGTTAACCGGTTACGTTTGCCCATAACAACTTCAATACCACCTAGGCTGTTGCCTAAATGGTACCGCAAGTCGGTTCGCCAAACTGAGACATAAAGATGGAAAGTCTCATGTGATTGTAATTTCACCGGCACCCGTACCCTTCAGACCGACACACAGCAATGCAAGCATCACTATTTCGCGGAGAAGTGGGTACGGTGGTAGTACTTCCCCGGACGAGCTCTTTCACAAAGGAGCTCTACTACTATTCAGTTAAATAATATTAATATTCAATTGACGACGTCTGTGGTCTAGTGGTTCGAGTGTCGGACTGCTGATCACGAGGTCGTGGGTTCGATTCCCACAGGACACAAATATTTGTGTGATGAACATAAGTGTTTGTTGTCTGGTTGTTTCTTAAGTATTATAAGTATGTATATACGTATATTTTTTTTTTCTCATAGCACAAGCCACAGAAATAGATAGAATGGCCATGTGGGCAGGGCGCGCGTGGCAGCACCATGCACCATAGTGCAGGATATTTCAAAGCCTTTCTCAGCACGCCTTATGACCTTATGACTTGTTTCTATAAATACTGTACCAAAAACCCTTAAAAATGCATCATTATGCTGTTTCTACCTGCAGAAACAAAAGCTGTAAAGTACATTTGATTAAAATTATTTTTTTAAGAATAATGACGTCAAAATGTAAGGCGTAGTTTGTTCGGAAAGTTGCCACGCATGAATCGCAAGTAAAACTGTGATTACAACCATTCTATCTATTTATGTGGCACAAGCTCTGCTTAGTTTGGGACTAGATGGTGATGTGGAGGGCAGTGGCGTGCAGTGGCCTACTTAATTTGAATTTAATTGTGGTGTAGGTTATTGATTTTTGTATGTAGGCAGAATAATTTAGTATTAATAGGTCTAATAAATGATAAATAATCAACGTACTTTGGAAAAAAGATAATAACTTACACCACTATTGAATTTGAATGGAGTAGGTACTAGATACTGCCTAATTGCCTATATGCAATGCACGCCACTGGTGGAGGGGCTCTTCAAGTGAGACCGCGCGTTCCTGATTTTATCTTATTGTAATTTATTTTGAAATTTATTTTAAATAGCATTCTATAGTATATAATATAATATTTTGATAGAATGTAATGTAATTAAATTTAATTGTTATTTTACTGGCCACCTAGTGGCATCCACTGCTTAATTTTATTGTATTATCTGTGGATAATGTAGTGGGCTGCAACATTACCTTATACAAAATTACTAACCCTATAATTGATGTCTTATGTTGTAGCTGTTTATTATCCCTCAATAAATAAAATAAAATGTGTAAAATGTCCCAAATTTTTTTTTTTTTAATTTTTCAGCTTCGCGAAACAGACGAGCAACTGAACCGTTCCACCCGGTTGATGAACACAATGGTGATGCGAGCGCTGCAGGACCGGTTCATCCTGATCATGGTGTTTCTGGTGCTGGGCGTTCTCCTGTGCGTCGGGGTGTACTTCTACGTCACGTAGCTGGCGCCGGGCCCCAGGGGGACTAGTGTACGTGCTTGGAGATGGCAGCCGGACCCAGTCTGTGTAAGCTGTTCATGTTTGTAACATGGTATGATAACTAATATGTTTCACTAGGTATTCTTTTCTCGCGATTCTACGAAGCTTTGGTTTTTTAATATTATGGCCTGGTTACTAAGACCTTTAAGCCAAGTATTTTTTCTTGGGTACAACATTTTAACACAATATGAATAAAGTATGTGCACTGTTTGTTAAATAAGCTACGTCACGATTAGTGTTGCCATTCAAATTCAAATGTTTTTTTTTTTTCAAATAAACCTAATTACAGGCACTTTTGAAAGTCAGGATCTAGTTGCACGGTTCCAAATTATTGGTCCTATGGAGTAGAACTGGCAAAAAACTACATGGATATACTCTTTTTTAACCGACGAAAAAAAGGAGGAGGTTCTCAATTCGACGCGTATATTTTTTTTTTTTTTATGTATGACCACGCATAACTTTTTACAGAGTGTACAGACCTATCTTATAAAACTTTTTAACAAAAAATTGAACCGACGAAAACAGAAACTGAAAAGCGAAAAATAACTAATTATGAGTCGGCGCCAAACAACCAATCAACGAAGATCATTAAATTACTTTAAATAAATAATAAAAACAACGTCACATCAAATACAACGTGAAATTTTCAACGATAAACAATAACTTTCCAAAAATGCGTTCTCCGCTCGGCCACTTGCAACTTACACGCACTTTGCTTGTTAAAAGTTCGTTTGGCGCCGACTCATAATTAGTTATTTTTCGCTTTTCAGTTTCTGTTTTCGTCGGTTCAATTTTTTGTTAAAAACTTTTATAAGATAGGTTATTGTTTATTACATCAAATTCATTCAATTAATGTAAGTATAATGTAGGTTAAAGATAAAGACAAAGGTCTTCAACCAGTGCGTCCTGCCTGTCATGACTTACGGTGCCGAGACGTGGACACTGACAGTTGGGCTAGAAGACGCTCAGCGAGCTATGGAGCGAGCTATGCTTGGAGTTACTTCGAAGGATAAAATCCGTAACGAGATTATCCGGAGAAGAACCAGAGTGACCGACATAGCTTGCAGGATCAGTAAGCTGGAGTGGCAGTGGGCTGGCCATGTCTGTCGAAGGACCGATGGCCATTGGAGCAGACCTATCCTTGAGTGGAGACCGCGAATCGGCAAACGCAGCGTAGGGCGCCCCCCCGCCAGGTGGACCGACGACCAGAAGAACGTGGCTGAGGGGGACTGGATGCGGAAGGCATAGGACCGAATGTTGTGGCGCAACTTGGAAGAGGCCTATGTCCAGCAGTAGACTGCGATAGGCTGAGTTGATTGATTGAATGTAGGTTAATGTCAGAAATAAACAAGAGTTTAAAATTGAGAATATTTCCTTCAGAAATAAACGTAAAAAGAGTTGCCATAGTATGTAGGAGCTGACCTGTCCCGACAGACGGCACCCGTTCACGAGCATGACGCGAGCATCAGCCATCGCTTAACTCAACCATATTGAAGGGAACTTAATGACCCGACCCGGCGGTAAATGTCATGTCTCTGGACCCGACACTAACGCCACCATCAGCATGACATTGATTGACATCTTCAATCATCATTCATCTTGGTTTTTTATTCATACTTAATTCAAAATAAATTCCCAACTAGCCTAACTTCTTGTTATTCATCTAATTTGTTATTAAAATAAACTTTATAAAATGACTAGGTCATAAGTGCTTCTTTATAGAAGAAAGTAAGTGAAAAAATGCATTTTGCTCAGGTAATTTATTTACAAAAAGTGGCAGCACATCAAACTGACAAGTGTCACGCTAACAACCCGCTATTGGCTCCACAGCCGATGACGTAGTTGTGGGGCAATCACGTGACCCAGCTGTCATGGGAAGAGACTACCTGGTGAAACATTATTGTACCATGGTTTGTAATCAGTCCATCGTTTTATATAAAGGCGCGTTTTCATTGTGCAAGTGTCTTGCATATACAGCTTGAGTAGTTGAAACATAAACTTGCATGCAAGGTGCAGGTTGTAAGCAGGTAGTTTCAAACTTGTATAAAGGCGTTTCCATTATGCAAGTCAAGTGTATTGCATGCAAGGTGCAGTGGTGGAAACGTAAACCTGCATGCAAGGTGCAGGTTGTATGCAGATAGTTTTAAACTTGTATAAAGACGAGATTCATACCACCCAAATTAAACAACAACAAACCAACCAAACAACCAAACTCGCCTCGACCAAGACTTAAATTTAGAAAATGACTTCAAGCAAAGTGCTCCCAATTCTGCTAATACTGCATTTTTTTCCCAAGCCTTTGCGAAACTTGACCACATCTGTACCATTTTGTAATACCAATAAATATTATTGTGCTTCTTACGAAGCCTAAAGAAGAAACGCTAAAAACAAATAGTATGCTGTAATATATGCTTCTGCTACTCAAGTGTCGAATGAACTGTATTCTTTATTATAACCCCGGCTCCACACATTGGCCCGAACGTAAGCGTCAACGCTATTCGCCAACGTGTGGTGTGTCCGGAACGTTGGGGCGAGCGTTGGCAGTACAGTACATCCACACATTGGCGGATTGCTCAGTCTTGCCGCAGCACTCTGCGGTAAGGTGCATCGAATGAGCTTGTTCCTACGGTCGCCGCGTCTTCAAAATGTCATCCGTGTAAATGAACACAATAGTTATACAATTTCTAGAAATATATCGTTTTGTTTATTAACAAATAATAGTCATATCCTCTTGTCTGTCAAATATTTTTTCTAAGATGACGTCCATTGTTTAAGTATTGTGTTATTTACATTGACAGTTGTGCTTTTAAGCACTCAATAAAGTTAAAGTGCCCAGTGCAACTTCTATTTCAGATGCCTTTAGATTGGCTCTGACGGAACTAAACTAACATTATCTCCAACGTATGGACGCAAGTCATAATTTACGGGCTAACGCTCGTTCCAATGCTGGGGCCAACGTGTGGAGCCGTCCTATAAGTATAAACAAATTAATACCCGAAATAGTTCTGTATTGCCGTTGTTGTACTAGCCATGAGTCTCATGTAATATAATCATTATAACTATAAAAGTGTATATTATGTAATATTACTATCAAATATAGGTTGGGTCTTCGTGCGACCACACGAAAGCTGAAAAGCTTTCGAAACGTCAGGAAAACCAATTTAAATAACATACATACGCGATGTAATCCGGTTAAACTTTTTTTAAAATTAAAAATAGGTTGACTGGTGGAACGAGGGACTATTATTCCTACCTGGCAACACTATATTATGGGCTTAGTCAATCTTGACCATGTCGTCACTAAAGGGCCGCGCCACACTGTGCGCGGGTGCGGGTCGGGTCGTGTTGCTCGCGTGAGCCGCACTACTTGTTGTGTTCACCCAGGGTTTTTTGTTGATGCAAAAAAATTACATAATATATATAAAGTTATTTCAATTTTAAGTTCATAAATAAATGAAAATCGTTTTTTTTTCGACATTTCACTAAACACACTACTAAGTGACAAACACTGTAATTGATCCACAATGGAAAGCTCTTTAATAACTAATTCGAAAGAAACTTTTTTTTTTTTTTTTTCGACTGGATTCTCGCAGGTGGGACCGAAGTACCATTTCTGCTTAACCGGGCTTAGTTGGCGGAGAGTCCCATGTGGGACTCCATACGCCGAAGGTTTTTCCCTAATCCTAAATACTTACAAACTAAAGACGCGGTTACAATACCGCAAGCGGGCGTCCCCCAAGGGGGGGGCTCGAACCTCGCTGGGGCATTGCATGACCCCGCCGTTCCTATGTCCCCCTAGCAGCCGTTGCTGCATCGAATTGATTTCCTCGAAAGTGGCGGACTTTCGGTCTATCGGATGACGCGCTAAACGCCGTTATGCGGCAAGCCTCGCCGGCGAGGCTAAGACCTACCTAAAACCTAAACAGTGGCTACGCAATAGCCTGCTCCTAGGAACTACTCTAGAGCAATAGGGCCGGTCTCGCGTGACGAGATTATCTCCGGTTGCTACACCGTGAGGGCGTCCCCAGGGGGGAGCTCGGACCTCGACTCAGGGTGCAGCAGGGGGACCCCGCCACCGGTCCCCCCAGCAGCCGCTGCTGCGTCGGCATGTGTTTCTGTTTCTCGAGAGTCGGACTCTCGGATTCTGTGTGTGTGTCGCGTCGGTCCTCGCCGGCGGGGACGATATCTTGGACGACGGCGTCGGAGTGTGCTTGTGCTTTTATCTGACTCCTGGAGGAGTATAATAGCATCATCGGGTTCGATGAGTGTGTGTCTGGGACGTCGGATTTTGCTGATAGCAGATGGCTGGTAAACGGTGGCCGCCACGACCAAGGGATTGGGGTGCTTGGGAGCGGAATCGAAATAGAGATCGAAAGAAACATGACGTGTAAGACCTTATACTCAATCCCAGTGTCTTCCTATTGGTCAACTAGCGAACGATGATAGCAATGAGTAAAAACGCGCGAGGCACGTGCCACTCCGGCACTGCCTTCTTTACATGTCATGACTTATTTGTTCAAGTTTGTTGTTATGAATCCGCATCCGTGAAAGCTCCGCATTAAGAGAACGCTCCCAAAACGTAATTCCCACCCTCGCACTTCCCTTACACACCGCAACTGCGGGCCGCTCTCGTCAATTTTATACGAGTTGCAATAGAACTCATTTTCGAGAAAATCATTCTCGCGTGTTTTACCATGGAAGTAAATGTCGTAAATCTCAAAACAGTTTTCTTTTTATTACAAGAATACTAAACAATCTATACAAATTTCCTCTAGCTAGTATTTAATAAACTTTAATATCTTCCTATTTGCATATATTTTATATAGCTAAGTTAAATAATAAAGGATAAATATTCAAAAAATCTCTAAAAACGCATGATTTTCAAAAAATAAAAGTATCGAATAAAAATCAACTAATTATGTAACTGTCTAGTCAAACGATGGACAAAGGTTAAAAAAAAACATGTATCTAAATTTGACAATCATCAAGCATGTGTTCGACTCAGCATGTGTTTTCAAAAAGTCACCTCATTTTGGGAGCCTAGCCTTAATTGATGCAGATGCGGATGAAGATGTCCGAGTTAATGCAAATATTCCGCATTTGCGGATGCAGATGCGAATATCCGTAACAACTCTCTGTATGAATGCCTATCGTCGAATACGTACAAAAAGTTACATTAGGAATAGGTACGTATATTACGACGAATGTCATTGATGCTACGCCCACACCCGACCCGCGCTCTGTGTGTAGTGGCGGGAGACACGCGCGGCTCCCGACACGCTCCCGCGCACAGTGTGACGTCGTCCATATAAAAACAGGTTTATGTTCAGGGCCCGACCCGCGCCCGCGCTATTTGTGGCTTGCGCTTTATGTGTAACAATAATATATTAGATACACAGACCAGTAAGCTTCAAGACTCCGCATAAACAAAGTCTTGTATTCAAACGCAGTCGTAAAACGTTGGTGGGGTCAGGGGGGCGGACGGCGTGTTATGATTGGCCGGCTCAAAAGTTCAGTGGTATGATTCCTTATGATTGGTGCCGCTCGCTGACTGAGTGACGTTCCGATTGGCGGAGTAACGTATGATATGCAGTGGTAGAGCATATGCGTTGTGACCGGGGGTGTCCAGCTAAGCGGCGTCTAGATGCTTACTGGTCTATGATTAGATATCAATATAGGTGCCTGGTTCATGTAATATTGACTGTTGTCACCACAGAATTAGATAGAATGGTTGTAATCACAATTTTACTTGCGATTCATGCGTGGCAACTTTCCAACAAACTACGCCTCCCATATTGACGTCATTATTAAAAAAAAAAAAAAAAAAAATATTTATTAAATTTATGCACACACAGAGAAATAATAATAAAGTAAATAGAAATCAATAGTACAAAGGCACTGCTTATTTCTATAAGAAATTTCTTCCAGCAGACCTGCGAGAGGAAAATTTGAAGCAAAGAGATGTAGACACAGTGTGTCAAGTAATACTAATAAATATAGCTACATATATATATATATATATACTCATACATAAACTAATATATAACGTAAAATAAATTTAGTATAAAAATAATAAACATAGTCTAGGTATACCTACACAATATCAAAATAGAAATCATAATACATAACATTATTACGTACAACCTATGTGGATGAGGAAAGATAATGCTCTTTTACACGTTTTTTGAAGGTGGAAACAGTTTTACAGTCGCGTATCACGGGCGGAAGCGAGTTCCACAACCTAACCGCGTGCACAGATAAGGAGTAGGAGTAGAAGTCAGTTTTATGGGATGGAAAATTGAGGATGGTGGAAATTTTCAACAAATGTACTTTACAGCTTTTGTTTTTGCAGTTAGAAAAAGCACAAGAAGGCATTTTTGCGGGTTTTTGTTACAGTATTTACAGAAACAAGTCATAAGGCGTACTGAGAAAGGCTTTGAAATGCCCTGCACTATGGTGCAGTGTTGGCATGCTCGCCCTGCCCACTTTGCTATTCTATCTATTTCTGTGGTTGTCACTTTATCGCTTATATTAATTTTGTTTTTTATGCGACGTGATGTGTTTATGAAGTGGTTGTCAAAACATAATATGTTCTAGTAACAACGCAGTATACTTGCCTTGCCCATGGTTACAAAAAAAACGTAGGACGTGTAGTATTGTATCGTAAAAGAGTCCCATCGCATCACAGACATAGTAAAAAATATACAGGAAGTGCTGCGACTAAGGTGAGCTCGGTTTCAGGTGCATTTGTGTGCGTGAGCGCTGGTTGTACACGAAGTAGCATAGTTTTTTTTGGCTTCACTAGATTGTTCGCAGCACTTTTGTCTATATTTTTTACTATGTCTGTGCATCGCATATGTAGCATCGTGTCTCTCAACTTGCCCCTTATCCATTGGTTATCCTGACTATTTAACACATTCCTGTATCTACATACTGGGTGTCAAGGAAACGCTTCCGAAAATGAAGATAGGTGATAGTGCTGGTGATTATTTACTAATACGAAACCAAAAAAAAATGATTCTTTTTTTCGATATTTTTTTGCATTTTTCATACAGCTTTGGGCAGTTAAATAAAACTGATTTGCAAAAAAAACCCCATTTATTTACTGAATTTTTAAAAGTTCGCAATGTAATTCAAATAAAATATCAGCTGGCGCTAGGGGTGAACGACATCCGCTCGCATAAGCAGTCCGTGTCGTAGCGAGCGTAGGTAGGTTAGGTTCGCGCGGCCTTGATCCCGAGTTTTGTACGCTTTACATTGCGGGTTTGCAAAATACCAAATCACTAAAACAATTTGTATAAGGCTAATGATTATTGGTATTAGATTGTGTTTAGGTAGTATAATAATAGCCTTTCAGTTTCGGGAGCATTTCCCTGACACCCAGTATAGGTATTACAAGTTTCTTATTACTTAATGTAACAAATTATATTTAACTATGTATAGTTATTAGTTTTAATCGCGTTCTACAACGTGTTATTGAAATAACTGAAAACCTCTTAAGGGGTCATTGTACTCATCATTATGAACAACTTTTACTATGGAACCCACCCTGAAATCGCGAAAAAAATCAGTTGATCCTTACATTTGTGTTGTAAAAGTTGTTCATACTGATGAGTACAATGAGCCCTTAAGAGGTTTTCAGTTATTTCAATAACACATTGTATATTTACCTTCTATACGATTAGCTTATTGATTAAAAGTACACAAAACATTGATGAAGTGTAATGTCAAGTAAAAATTGTTTATTTAAAAGTTAGAGGGTTTAAATGTTTTATGTAAACTAAGTTTTAAAAGAGATATATCACTATGATATTATGTAGCCACTTCTCACAGATTTTTATTAAAGTTTCCTTCGTTTATCACAGTGAATGATATGTATATTATCTTGTACATGAGACTGTTAATAGTAAATTAATGTAGATAGACAAAATTTAATATTTATTATAATCTAAGTGTTTGCAGTGAGGTATGAAGTTATGAAGTGTATTAAATTTGTTTTGATGAATTCTTGTTTTTTTTTCCTACACCCTGTAAAAATATTTTTGTAGAACAGGGGTCGTTCCTCGTGGTCCCACTACTTTGCCCTACCGGTGGGACCACGAGGAAATGTTGTTCCTCGTGGTCCCACTCAGCAGTGGGCTCACAAGGAATACTCTTTGCCGTTCCTCGTGGTTCCACTACGTTGCCCCACTGGTGGGACCACGAGGAAATGTAATTCCTCGTGGTCCCACTCAGCAGTGGGCCCATGAGGAATACTCTTTGCCGTTCCTCGTGGACCCACTGATGAAATTACTTACCAAAACAGGCTAAATAAAAATACACCTGAGTTAATGGTTAGTTAATTGCATTTTTTTAGAATAATCTGTCACCAGTGTACCCATTGCTGGGCTACAAATTAAGCAGTGAATGGACATTCCGGTAATAATACCTAATGCACCTGAGCGAAACTACGAACGACTAGGTACCCTATAGTTTATGTACTCCTAGTACTTTTCTTTGACGCATGGTAGTTTAGTAACGTATAGTTGTTATCCTAAAGGTAAGAGCAATAGGTACTCTATAAACGGTCGAACATGTAAACATGTACTACCAAGCAGTAGTACCACTCCTGCCCTTTGATCATCATCCTCCGAGCCTTTTCCCAATTACATTGGGTTCGGCTTCCAGTCTAGCCAGATGCGGCTAAACATCAGTATTTGACACGGAGCGACTGCCTTCAGACACGCGCAAGTTTTTTTTTTTTTTTATGATGGCGAAACGAGCTAATGGCCCACCTGATGTTAAGCGATTACCTTTGCCCATAACAACTTTAATACCACCTAGGCTGTTGCCTAAATGGCATCGCAAGTCGGTTCGCCAAACTGGGTAATACTGACATTCGGAGGTTAGACCAGTTGTCAGAATTGCAGGCTTCTGACTACCCGTAACGACTGCCATAGATGTTCGTATGGCAACCGAGACCGACAGCTTAACGTGTCCTTTGATAAAATTATGAAACTACTCTGCAAGGATTCAGGGGTCAATAAAAAATAATATTCCAAACAAAATCAGCATAACATTATATTTCATACATTTTTACAGTCGGAATCACAATATCTTAATACAATGTCGCAATATATTACTAAAATATATATTAAATATTTGTTTATGTATCGCTTAACTGAGACGGCTTCTAAGCTAGCTTGTTGCGGGATTGGAAGTATCTGGAGGTATAAACTAGCCTGGAAAATTTTTTTTTTTCATATAGCTGCTATATTTTATACAGGCAGTAACGTGACAGAAAGAGATAGCTATCTACAATTGGCGTGGCCTTAAAATGCTAATGTAACAATTTTTTCACCAAACTGGTGACTACATCATCACGAAATGGCGTGACTCAAGAAAATAAAACATTACACTCCATTTTTTTGGGCAGTCGTGTAAAAATGGCTTCATTCCGATTTTTTCCATTTAAAGACAGTACAACATATCTTTGTTTCTTTCTACCACAAAGTGACGTTTATGGTATACAGAAATACAGCTAATGCGTAGACAGTTCAACTTATTACTACGACTCCAGGGAATTATATATATATATATATATTCCTTCAAGGAAAGCTTATTTAAAACATTAGTTCTAGTACGAGGTACGAGTTCGTATTCATTCGTAAATTATTAGTAGTTTCTTCACTTATCCGCTAGGGGCGCCACTAATTTACGAATGAATAGGTTTTATGTATACCGCTTTATATAATAATGGTGTCTATTGTCTTGTTCACGACCTTAACGTATTTTAACCTATCGCTCTCTTTTACTAATAGTAGATACAAGAAAGGGTAGCAACAATTTTAGAGTTCCGTAAAATGCCCTAACTTTGCCAACAAGCCCTACTTTGCCTAAGGCATTAACTTAATTTTGACACGCACTGAAACTTTATAACTGAACCAAATGTTAGCGTTGTCATAGTTTTCAAAGCTCTCTAAGTACGGAAATCATAGCTATTATAGTTTACTCAAAAAATTACTAGGCAAAGTAGGGCTTGTGGGCCATGTTAGGGCAGTTTACGGTTCTAAAATTGTTGCCATCCTGTTCTTGTATCTACTATTAGTAAAAGAGAGCAATAGTTTAAAATAAGTTTAGTTCATGAACAAGAAAAGCGACACCAATGTTCCTAGTATTCTACCTGACAGGAGCCTGACGAACCTGAAATATGAGGTTGAGTAATACCATATACAATACACCCAGTGCAGTGTCACATTACCAGATTCTTTTTTTTCATTCTTGATTTTAGTAATTTTTCATGATTTAATTAATATTCGTTTAAACAAATCTACAAACACACTTTCGCATTTATAATATACGTAGGATTATCCCTATGTATATTTCAAATAGACTACCTATCTAGACCTACTTTAATAAAATTGTACACAATAACCAAGCATTAAGCAATAAGCATACTATATCGCTAAAGTTTGTTAAAATGAAATATGACAATTTGATCTGTTTAAATGACATGAATGGACTTGTGCGTATTTGTTGTTCTGAGGACGAGGAATACTATCCGCTCGTGATACAGTTTTTTACTAGTACGGGGGGATAGGGTGAATCAGTCTAATGACAACCGATGCCTGCAACCCCTTTCACCTAACTGTCAGTTTTGATAAACGCCAGTGTAAAATAATTGTTACCGATTTTTGTAATATATTATCATGGTTATCTAAGATTTGTAGAAATTATGTAACTCTTGTATGGTTGTCTCTTGTTTATGCAATAAAGAATATTGTATTGTATTGTATAAATGCGAAAGTGTGTTTGTAGGTTTGTTTTTATTTCACGCAGCAATGGCGAGTGACATGTTTACTTTATATCCAGGAAATATGCACGGTTCCTGTGAGATGAAGAGAGCCACGGGAGCGAAGCCGCAGTTAAAAGCTAGTTTTATTATAAATAAATAAATAATAATTTAGGGTACACATTCAGGGCACTCGCAAACTTAGTATTTTTTAGGGTTCAAAACGGGACCCTATTATTCTCGCTACGCTGTCCGTCCGTCTGTCTGTCACAGGGCTATATCGTTTGAACGGTTATAGGTAGCTAGTTGAAATTTTCTCAGAATATGTGTTGCTATGACCCCTATTACGACAAATACTAAAAATAAAAGTCTAAAACCAAAGGGGACCATACAAGAATTTTTTTTTTCAAAGTTTTTTGTTTCTGCTCGTATCTTCAAAACGGTAATACATACCAGCGTCAAACTTGGTCAGATTATAGTGCATACTATGTAGTTTAGCAACAAATACTAAAATAAAAATAAGACAAACATAGACATATGTGGCGGTACCTGCGTAAGAAAAATGCAAGAATTAAATTTCGCGCTCGGTGCGTTGATGTCTTTTGTTGAACTCTCGTAAATTAAATCAGTTTTTACGGGGTATCAGGTCGATGGGTAGTACCACAGAAATAGATAGAATGGTTGTAATCACAATTTTACTTGCGATTCATGCGCGGCAACTTTCGAACAAACTACAACTTAAATATTGATTTCATTCATTTTTATTGTTTCTGCAGTTAGAAACAGCTCAATAAGTCATTTCTGCGGGTTTTAGTTACAGTATTTACAGAAACAAGTCATAAGGCGTACTGAGAAAGGCTTTGAAATGCACTGCACTATGGTGCAGAGTGTTGGCACGCGCGCCCTGCCCACTTTTCCATTATATCTATTTCTGTGGGTGGTACGGAACCCTTACTGCGTGAGTCCGACTCGCACTTAGCCGGTTTTTCTAAAGTTAAGTATTGCGATGTACTCAAACGGGATGAGTAGCAAAGGAATGCATGGGTTAACGAAGATGTCTCATTTATCGTGGGTATGATTCAACGTTAAAATCCTTGCTCTTTGAACCCATTTTGGCATCCTTAGTCCCTGTATTATGGTATCAAGTTCCAATCTCGCAGCAGCAGCCATCTCAATTAAACAACACACGTATAGCTTACACTAGTACAGCACAACACAAGCCCAGAGATACACCGTATGTAGTAGTTAATAAAGACATAAAATAGATTTTTGTTTACTAGCCGTTAGCATGTTCACTTACGCCCGAATTTCAGTATGATGCTCTAGCATGAATGAATTCGAGATTCTATCACTTCAGAACACATCAATGAAATTTCACTAATGTAGGACGCTACTATTCGCCACTTGAAATCTTCAAATCAGTTTCGACCACTTACATGAGCCGTCAAAACTGCCGCGTTAGTGATTAGCCAATAGCCGCCATGGTAGGGCCAATCGGATTGCAGTACCCCACCTCAGCTAGTGACAGAATTACGCATTATATTCAACATTAGGAGTCTATTGGGCTGTATGGTCGATGCTTCCCACCAGAGCTTTGCGAGGAAGCTGAGAGGTGACCGAGAAAAAAAATCAATACAAATTTAATAATAGAATATTACATACAGGCTGGCGCCTGTGGCTTCGCTCCCGTTTTTTCGACATAGAAACTTAACTACATTTTCACCCCTTTAGAGATGGAATTTCAAAACATCTTCACTGCAGAGTATACAAGGTATACTGGGTGTAAGGGGAACGCTTCCGGAAACGAAGATAGTTGCTGGTGACCACCAGCACCTATCTTCGTTTTCGGAAGCGTTTCCCTGACACCCTGTATAGAGTGGGGTATTTATTAGCTCTCCTATTGGTGGGTTTTTTCCTAACTCAACGCTCATCTTCACATAGTTCTGCTCGAAAGCCACCATTAGTGTACCCGCATTTCGTTCGTCAAAATTCGGCAGTGACGGAATTGGCCGATGGGACCTCCACCTTGTGTTGTACTGTAGTCTACCTAGTCTCGTATGAAGCGTGTCCTAGCCGCGGCTACCTGTAGGCGGGGGCAGTGGGGCATGTATCATGTGAGGTTCTGAGGAGCCTCCACCACGTCCTCCTCGACGGGGTGCCCCAGGGAGAGGAGGCGCATCTTGTAGTCATTTAGCTTGATGTCCTGAAGATACATAGAATAGTTAAGTTTGTGATATAGACAAAGTTGCTTTGGCAGTAATAGCTGATTTGCCCACATAAGTATTTTATTTTTTCTATTTTCAAAACCACTTCATGTATGGTATGTATTTTCATGTATGAAACAAGATTGGAAATTATACAACCTTATTCTTAGTTTATACTAAACCTCTTAAGGGGTCATTGTATTCATAATTATGAACAACGTTTACTATGGGACCAACCCTGAAATCGCGAAAAAAAAAAAACGGCTGATCCCTACATTTATGTTAAGGAAAGAAAGAAAGAAACATTTATTTGACACAAAGCACATAGATACACAGACATAGGTAATTCAACGGGAACACAATCAAATATACAAACGGTGTCTAGCGACTGTGCCAAATAGGTCCAGTTCAGCATAAATACCAGGCAACCAGTGCCTGCGCTGGTTTTGATTTTGTTCTCATAAATTGACAAAATTTAGGGACCCAGCTGATTTTTCTCCGCGATTTCTGGGTTGGTCCAAAAAGTGTTCATACTGATGAGTACAATGACCCCTTAAGAGGTTTTCAGTTATTTCAACAACACGTTGTAGATGTCGCTACACTATCAATTAGATGTAATTATAATCTTGGAAAATGGGGTTACATCAACAAAACGGCGACAGGGTGTGGTTGTGGATATGACCCTCAAACTATGCCTCACCCCTTATCCTTTCCTTTGTGCCCCAACACCTGCACCTTAAGCGACCTCTGCGCCACCACTGATAACGCCGTAGAGGTTGCAAAGTTTTGGGCTTGCCAAGTCTGACAAAAGATCAGTCGTATGTACCACTGACACGAGGAAGAAGAAACTATCAATAAAAATGTTTATAAGTTCAAACACTAACCTGATCAGCCAATAGCTCCAAGAGATCATCTTGATCCTTCCTGACCCTGTCCAACTCCTCCCCCACACTCTTCTGTCCATCCTGACTGGTCTTCAGCTCATTGGTGAGCCTGGCCACTTCGGCCGCCATGCCCTGCAGCTTGGCTTCGTACTCCTGGAGCCTGGCGTCGTCTTGAGGAGGGGGGACTGGTTGGTGGGCTGGTAATGCCTTGGCAGCTGAGACTTGTGCCTTCAGAAGTGTGTTCTCGTCTTTTAAGTGAGAGTTTGCTGATATTGAGTCGTTGAGAGCGCTCTGCAAAAAGAAAAAAGGAAAATTGGTTTGATGATAAAATCAGTTAAACTCTAATAAAGACACACACACATCTGTGTGATGAACGTGTTTGTGTTTCTTATGTATTATAAGTATGTTTTAACAATAAAAAGTATATAAGTATTATATCCATTGTCTAGTACCCATAGCACAAGCTCTGCTTAGTTTGGGACTAGACGGTGCTGTGTAAAAATGTCCCAAAAATATTTATTTATTTATTAAAGGGGCTTATCGGTAAATGGCGCAGTTAAGAGGAAATGCAGGCAGAGAGACTTTTTTCCATAAACAAGTTAATATTATATGCAACCGAGTTTAGCTATTTCGTAGTTGAGCTACATAATTATAATGATAAAATTATCTATACTATAATAAAACTGTAAAGGTCGAAAAGTCTGTATATTGAGTTTTTTTTCGCGAAAATCGGCTAGGGGGACTAGAAATAAGCAATAGAACACGAATCAATCGTTTAAAAAATGTATGTCTGTCTGTCTGTTTGTTACCTCATCATGTGAAAATGGCTGAACGGATCGTAATGAAACTTAGCAGTTGTATTGGTATTAGTCTAACTTAAAATATAGGGTATGTTTTATCTGAATCGGTTGAGTAGATCCAGTGATACAGCTTGACCCCTCTATTGTATTAAGTTGCATACAAAGTAAAGGTCATGATTGCTGGTTGGTTGCAGGTTCCTAAAAATACAACTAGATTCTATTAGTATTATAGAAAATATAGAATAACATAACACAGCCCTTCACTGTACCGCTGCTGGGCACGGCTCTCTTCTTGGAATGAGAAGAGTTAAGGAACTGGATATTGTTAGTATTATAGAATAACATTACCAGCCCATTACAGTCCCACTGCTGGACACGGGCCTCTTCTCAGCATAAGAAGAGATGTGGTTAGTGTTATAGAATAACTTAACATAATCAGCCCAATTACTTCCCACTGCTGGGCACGAGCGTCTTCTCAAAATGAGGAAGTTTAGGGCTAATTCCATCACCTTAGCCGGTTCGTTGTAGAAACAAAATATAGTATGGTCGGTAAATAGTGTAATCGTCTGTGTAGGCGCTTATATGTACATATATATTTGAAGACATTGTGTTCATAATTATGACACGATGTTATTTTCCGACATCCACGCGGACGGAGTCGCGGGCACAGCTAGTAATAAATAAAAACGTCCAAATGAGTTTTTGCTGAGACTTTAAAATCATCAACTCAGCCTATCGCAGTCCACTACTGGACATAGGCCTCTCCCAAATTGCGCCATAACACTCGGTCTTCTGCGTTCCGCATCCAGCCCCCCAGCCACTTTCATCAGGTCGTCGGTCCACCTGGCCGGGGGTGTCCTACACTGTGTCTGCCGACTTTACAATGCGCAAACCAAATCCGAAGCTAACTTCCGAGATGCAAAGAACTGTGGCGAGTATTGCAACTCACCTGTAAGGACTGGTTCTGATGCAGCAGTCCCTCCAGCTGCGACATGAGCTCCTGCAGCCTCGCGTCCTGCTGCCGGATGAGCGTCTTGTACTGCTCCAGGTTCCCGCTCTCGGGTGAACCTCGCTCCAACGCTGGTTCCCCTGTGCCGTTCTGTTGTGTATGCTCTGTTAAACTTTGGATCAGGACACCTGGAAAATAGACAAAGTTCAGGTTTAAATATGATTTCTTCATTTGACATAGTTATTGGTGGTTGTGGAGGAACGAGGTATCATGTTCCTCCAACACAACGGGGGGATCCTCCGACCAAGCTGTGTTAGAGGATGCTTGTACAGGTACTCACTCTCCAGCACCTTGAAGAGTCTGCAGAACTCGTAGTCGATGAGCACATCGGCCGGCAGCTTGGCTCGCAGCTGAGGATGCTTGTACAGGTGATGTGAAGACGGTATACTCACTCTCCAGCACCTTGAAGAGTCTGCAGAACTCGTAGTCGATGAGCACATCGGCCGGCAGCTTGGCTCGCAGCTAAGGATGCTTGTACAGGTGATGTGAAGACGGTATACTCACTCTCCAGCACCTTGAAGAGTCTGCAGAACTCGTAGTCGATGAGCACATCGGCCGGCAGCTTGGCTCGCACCTGAGGATGCTTGTACAGGTGATGTGAAGACGGTATACTCACTCTCCAGCACCTTGAAGAGTCTGCAGAACTCGTAGTCGATGAGCACATCGGCCGGCAGCTTGGCTCGCAGCTGAGGATGCTTGTACAGGTGATGTGAAGACGGTATACTCACTCTCCAGCACCTTGAAGAGTCTGCAGAACTCGTAGTCGATGAGCACATCGGCCGGCAGCTTGGCTCGCACCTGAGGATGCTTGTACAGGTGATGTGAAGACGGTATACTCACTCTCCAGCACCTTGAAGAGTCTGCAGAACTCGTAGTCGATGAGCACATCGGCCGGCAGCTTGGCTCGCACCTGAGGATGCTTGTACAGGTGATGTGAAGACGGTATACTCACTCTCCAGCACCTTGAAGAGTCTGCAGAACTCGTAGTCGATGAGCACATCGGCCGGCAGCTTGGCTCGCAGCTGAGGATGCTTGTACAGGTGATGTGAAGACGGTATACTCACTCTCCAGCACCTTGAAGAGTCTGCAGAACTCGTAGTCGATGAGCACATCGGCCGGCAGCTTGGCTCGCACCTGAGGATGCTTGTACAGGTGATGTGAAGACGGTATACTCACTCTCCAGCACCTTGAAGAGTCTGCAGAACTCGTAGTCGATGAGAACATCGGCCGGCAGCTTGGCTCGCAGCTGAGGATGCTTGTACAGGTGATGTGAAGACGGTATACTCACTCTCCAGCACCTTGAAGAGTCTGCAGAACTCGTAGTCGATGAGCACATCGGCCGGCAGCTTGGCTCGCAGCTGAGGATGCTTGTACAGGTGATGTGAAGACGGTATACTCACTCTCCAGCACCTTGAAGAGTCTGCAGAACTCGTAGTCGATGAGCACATCGGCCGGCAGCTTGGCTCGCAGCTGAGGATGCTTGTACAGGTGATGTGAAGACGGTATACTCACTCTCCAGCACCTTGAAGAGTCTGCAGAACTCGTAGTCGATGAGAACATCGGCCGGCAGCTTGGCTCGCAGCTGAGGATGCTTGTACAGGTGATGTGAAGACGGTATACTCACTCTCCAGCACCTTGAAGAGTCTGCAGAACTCGTAGTCGATGAGCACATCGGCCGGCAGCTTGGCCCGCAGCTGTGGGTGCTTGGCCGCCTTGTTGTACAGCTCGTGGCGCGTCACCTCGCTCACCTTCGACGTGAACACCTCCATGCCGATGCGCTTCGTCAGCAGCTGCCTGAGGGAGTCCTGGAAATGAAATATCGGGATTGTAGACCATTGAGAATATTTTAAAACTATCTTACAGAATGAGGGGAACTTCAGTGTGTGACGTTAGTTGCGATAGACTGTATACCGGGGTGAATAGGGATTCAGGGGTGAATATGAATAGGATCAAAACTAGGCAAGGATTTTAACATTGAAATGAGATAGTTTGTTGCCCACAAAGACTTTAGAATGTTTACCAAATTATGGCAGAACATTTTTGAAGTCTTTGAGTGCAACAACTATCTCATTTCAATACTAAAATCCTTGCCCACTTTTGGCCTACGCCACTCCAGAATTTTACGGCCCCATCGGCCATCCGTTCTGCGAGCAATGTGCCCCGCCCACTGCCACTCAAGTGCCTTCCTTTATTGAGTAGGTATCAGTTAGAACGAAAGTTCGTACAGTACGACACAAAAGATAAGGCGCGTCGTTAATATTCGTTCGCGCAGACACGAAAAAACGATCGACGAAAACGCCCGAAACATGAAAAAAATATAATCATACTTATGCAATGTGTTAAAATTGATTGCCGTAACTTTTTTTCCATTTCGCTTACTCGCTTCCGTACTCTAGCGGCAGCGGCTGAGACTTTTGGCGCGCATTGATGGAGTTTTCTGATTGGTTAACCAATTTCCCAAGTATTTAAATTGTGTCATCTGCGCAGGTACGGTCACGACACGATCCTTCCCGGTGATACATTTTGTCGACAAAGTCCTTTGAACGAATCCTGCTACATTACACGTACCTACGGCTGCCGTCGAAAACTGAGCGCAAGCGATTTTAGCTTTTGTGGTGGTTCACCGGAAATATTTCTGAACACAGAAATAGATAGAATGGGTTGTAATCACAATTTTACTTGCGATTTATGCGTGGCAACTTTCCGAACAAACTACGCCTTACATTTTGACGTCATTACTAAAAAAAAAAAATTTTAATCAAATGTACTTTACAGCTTTTGTTTCTGCAGGTAGAAACAGCACATAACATCACGTCTGTATTTCCCCGAAGGGGTAGGCAGAGGTGTAATAGTACACCCACATTTCGCCAGTTATGTTATAGTCCCATGTAATAGGGGGCGAGCCTATTGCCATTGACCGGGCACGAATCCAGACTCCAAGCTGCTACTGAGAATTTCCTAATGAAAAAACCCAATAACACTTTGCCCGACCCTACCAACGAGGCAGAAACAGCACGATAAGGCATTTTTGCGGGTTTTTGTTACAGTATTTATAGAAACAAGTCATAAAGTGAGCTGAGAAAGGCTTTGAAATATCGTGGGTGCTGCCACGCGCGCCCTGCCCGTATGTCCATTCTATCTATTTCTGTGCTGTATACTGACCTTGGAGTAGTTCTCGACGGAGTCGTCGTTGAAGTGTACGCAGATGGCCAGCAGGAAGGCGGCCAGGCCCTGCAGCAGGTACTCGTTGTCGTCGTGCTCGCTGGCGCTGGTCTGCGCCACCAGCCAGCCCACGCCCCCGGGGGCGCGCAGGAAGCCGCTCACGGCCCCGGGGCAGTAGCTCATCCACTGCGCCAGCAGCATCAGGAGACCCACCTGGAACGGTAGGCGCGATTTAGTACCTAAAGTAGTGTAGCGAGTGCGACATCTATCGCACTACATGGGAATTAACACTGACGTAGTAGATGACGTCACAAATATTGAATCGGGCAGGCAGAATGTGTGTGTGTGTGTGTGTGTGAGCGGTTCGTATACAGGGTAATTGAAAAAACACCCGAAACCTCCAAGCACTAACTTCACCACGATCCTGATTAATGTTTGTTCTACGACTTTGGCCAAAACTATACAACATAAGTTCCATGTGGTGCCAGACGTAAAGAATTGCACCACTCTCTCTCTTCTCATGGGTGTCGTAAAAGGCGACTAAGGGATTCAACAGAGGATGGGCAGCAGCGTTCTCTGAATATTTAAACAACCAACTGCGATCGCCAACCCGCCTGCCAAGCGTGGCGATTATGGCATATCCCCCTCCTTTGGGGGAGGCCTTTGTCCAGCAGTGGACGTTTTTCGGCTGGAATGATGATGATGATGATACAAGTTACCCAAAAAAAATGTTTTTGTTTATTTTTAGTGTTTCAAGTCATAGAACAAATGTTGTTCTGGGTCATAATATAAAGTTAGTACCAAGAGGTTTCGGGTACCTTGTATATACAAGCGCCCAACATCAATCGTTGGGCAGTAACCCAGCCAGGTTGAAAGATCATCCCATTGTGTTGGAGGATCATGATACCTCATTCTTCTACAGTAGGATCTACAATTTGAAGAACTGAATTAACTTTTGAGGACGTCAAATTGATCATAGCCTTTTGTCATAAACATATCTATGGCTATAATCCTTAAAGACCCACATACCTTAGATTTCAACTTAGTAGTTTGTTGCAACAACAAAGTACACTGATGCAGCAACGAGACCGGTGAGCTTCCAATATTCGTTGCTAGCAACACTCGTAGCAACTGTTCTTTCTGGACCGGGTTTTCTATCAGGCCATGCATCAGTGCTACTGCTGAGAACCAGTTGGAGAGTACGTCAGAGGAGAATAGGCCTCCGCATAGTAGCTGGCCACTGGTGAGGCTGGACATATCCGAGGAAGACGGCAGCAGAGTTTGGACCAGGCTAGCTTGACTCATCTCGTTGTGGTAAAGGTAGCATTGGAAGCAATAAAGAACTGCACATCTGGAAAAAATATTACAGATGTGTATTTTTTAACATGATCCAGATTTTAACGGAAATACAACCTGTTTCAAAAGGTGATGAATGGATGATTAAAAGCCATGTTGTAGCCATCATCCATGCACTACACCAAAAATACATGTCGTAATTTATCAAACCTGGATTTCTAATCTAAGTTATAAGAGCCTCATACAGTTATAATGTGTGAAAATAAAGTCTGTATAAGTTGATAAGGGACTGGTTCAAAATAACCTGTTTAACTTATAGATAATTACTGTCTTTTTTCAGAGAAATCAAATTAATTACCCTTGAATCAGTTCCGGAATTGAAAATCTTCCGATTTTTTTTCAAGAGCCTGTTTTGTTCCACTGCAGGGCAAAGGCCTCCCTTCCTTTTTTACACTTTTCGCGGTCTATGGCAATTTTTTTTTTTTTTTTTCGAATGGGCTCTCGCAGGTGGGACCGAAGTCCCATTTCTGCTTAACCGGACTTAGTTGGCGGAGAGTCCCATGTGGGACTCCATTCGCCGAAGGTTTTTTCCCTACATACTTACAAACTAGATGCGCGCGGCATCAATACCGCGCGTAATCGGGCGGGCGCCCCCCAAGGGGGGGGGGGGGGCTCGAAATCTATGGCAATTCGTGGCCAATCCTTTAAGTAGGAGTCCAGGGCCCTAATTCTCGCGTTGTAGAGATAAATGTCTAATTCGAGATAATCTCTATTTTTAAATCTCTACGAAAAATGTCGCCGGTAATGTCAATTACTTTAAACCACTCTTTGTAATAAAGCGCTTGGCATATACATATCTCTAACGTGACATACTGAGAATACAAAAAATTATTTTCAATCGACATTCGCCATCTTGTTTCGACATTATGTCGAGTTCGAGACAATGTCTACGACGCGAGAATCATCCCCCTGCTCATATTACATGTCCTAATTATAATAAGTTTGAAACTCACCTTAACGAAAACGGCTGCTTCTCATTAACCATAGACATCAACAACACCACAATAGCAGGTCGCGGAGGATTCGACGGCGCCATCACATTCCCCAGAAACTCCTGGTTCGTCACCTCACCCCTGACAGTCTCCCCCACAGTATTAATCGTCTCCGTCAGAATATCCGCCGGGACTCCACTCGACATCAGGATATTACAGAGAGCATCTAGCAACCCAACATTCTTCATGATTTTCTGGCAACTTGATATAATTTGGGCTGAATTACTTGGCGAGACTAGGGTCCGTACTATAAGGAGCATGCAGTGAACATTTGATACTTTCTGCGGAGACCACCCCGCCTCCTCAGACTCATCAGGAGTGTTAAACATAGGCAGCATCTTCTGGATATAACTACCTTCTTTAAAGAAGTTGATGTTACTGCTATTATTCTTTAACAGATTCAACATCAGTAACAAACAGTCTTCTACGATAATTCCTCCATCAGAATAACCTTCAGTCGAGACTATTTCGAATAATCTATCGAATGCGTTTTCGAATGCCACAATCTTCTGTATATTCGCGTTTCCTTTGGTTAATTTTATGAGTAATAACAAAGTTTCATTTCGAATGACTTCTCGTGTATCTCCTAGTAAGTCCATCATTTTGGAGACGCCCATAGGTTTAACTAGAATGATTTCTTGAATATCTTTCGGTCTGTTAGTTAGTAAGGACGTGAGGAGTTGTACGGTAGACAATCTAACCCTAAAGTCGTATTCGTCTAAGAGGTCTAGTATTAGTTGGATGTTGTGATGGTCTTTAATGAACATTTCGGTGAACTGTTCCCCGATGTTCATGGGCACTCGAGGGTTGTTCTCCTCTTCTTCGAACTGTGTGGGCGACATGACATTGTTGAGCGTGTCTAAGGCGTAGTTTATTGTTTCGTTGTCAGCTCGGTCCAGTTCTAGCACCTGGAGACAGAAAGATGTAAGTAACCAGAGGTATTGCAAACAAAAAGTGTAAACATCCTGATATGGTATGGAATTATGTTTTCGTTTTTTCGCTGGATGTTAAGACAAGCCTTACTGTCCTTTACTTGCGTATCACTCTAAACCAAAGTACTTATGGTTTCGTAATGTTTTAGGCAGCGTTTTAAGGGAGGCCTATCATATGTCTGGCATAAGGGTTAGCGCACACCTTCGAGCCCTATGGAGACGAAATCACAACTGATTTGTTTGAAATAAATTCCGCCAATTCTCGACTGGACATAACGCTATGGCATTACAACACGCGGGCGTGATGTTGCAGGAACCTATTTTATCTATGCAAATCAATAGAACAGTTTTGTAATACGTGATTGAGCAGTCCGTAATTTATCTCTGTAGAGTTTAATGCTGATGGCACACACCGACGCGACTAAGTGGCGGCGAAGAACAGTCCACTGGTCGCAACAGTCGCAAGGCATACCGAGCGGCGCCGGCGCCGCGACTAGGCTCCTATAAATGCTTGTGGCCGCTCGACTGCTTTTTGCGGCGCTTTGAGCCAACCTGTATGATTATAGAACGTGTTGATCTGTATTCGTGCCATATTTAAGGAGGTGACTATACCACTGATACTGAACACGAATCAATACCATTTTTTTTTCTATATATACCTATTTGTAAACAAACTAATTCCCTCCATGTGTCGCGTGCGACACAAAAACGATGGATGCGAAACCACCAAAATAATTTGCAGGTATTTCCATGTATTTTAAAAGGGTTTTTACAATGCCACGGACGACTTATTTTCAGTCGTTCGGGATTTATTCTTAAAATTTGGGTATTAAATGATCGTATTTTTTTAAGTCATTTTAGACGACTAAGCACATTATTTAGCATTTGCTCTAGAAATATGGCACGGTTATAGATCAACAACTTGTATTTCGCTATTCAAATTCAATTGTTCCGTGTGGTGCCGGACATAAATAGTAATTGCACCACCCTATTTCTTCTCATGGGTGTCGTAAAAGGCGACTAAGGGATTCACCAGAGGATGGGCAGCAGCATTCTCTGAGTATTTAACCAACCAACTGCGATCGCCAACCCGCCTGCCAAGCGTGGCGATTATGGCATATCCCTCCCTTTTGGGGGAGGCCTATGTCCAGTAGTGGACGTTTTTCGGCTGAAATGATTCAAATTCCAGTCGTATGTAGAAGCAAAAAGTGTTGAATTCCAATTGTTATTAAATTAGTTGCTTCGCCGCAACTCCATCGCCGCGTCGGTGTGCGCTAACCCTAAGACTGTTGTTGGGTGAGTAGAGAGGGATAGCAATATTTAAAAAAAGTTAAGATAACTTCCAAAAACTTTAGTAGGTAAAGCATTTTACTTGTTTGAGCGTATCCATGCCCTGTGCGCCGACTTCGACGCGGTAGGTGCGCGACATTGCTTTGAGCGCGCGGCAAGCATCCCGACGGTCTTCTAGCAATGTCGAGTTGTTTACTCTGTCAACGAGGCGCTCCACCTGAATGAAGAGATAAATAAAGTTTGGGAGTGGGAAGATAAACATAAGCTTTAGCTGTAGGCTTGAATACATGCTGAAATTGTAATCGCTTCTTTCCCGAAAAGGGGTCATTGTACTCATCATTATAAACAACTTTTACTATGGGACCAACACTGAAATCGCGAAAAACAATCAGCTGGTAGGGATCAGCTGATTGTTTTTCGCGATTTCAGATTTTGTTGATTTATGTGAACACATAAATATGAACAATTTCAAGGTTGGTCCCATAGTAAAAGTTGTTTACCGATGAGTATGAGGGTTTCAGTTATTTCAATAACATGTTGTATGACTGCCCTTAATATTGCCCTTGTAACGAATAATTTGATGCTTATACTTAAGTCATGATTACCGTTTGTTATAAAAATGCCATCCTAATTAAATATTTGTCAACTTAAATTCATATTTTTTTGTTTTTGGAAACATGTGAATGTAACATAAGTCTCATCAATTTCACAAATATCTAAGTACCATTTAAATTCCACATGAATACATATTTTATTTTATAAATGGCACATGTTTAGTATTAAAGTGAATTGAAAGTTGAGATTTTTTTTTATTCACCCGAGAAACAAGTAGATAGATAGATAGAGTATACTTTATTGTTTGCCAAAAATAAAAATAAATTTATAACAAACGTTTTAGGTAGTTTCATTACTGTAAAATTGTAAATTGTAATGTTAAGTACTTTGAATTTGTAATTAAATTTTTAAATTAATTTCTTCTAAGCCTTGTACTACTTTCCATATAGAGTTAAAAACCTTTACATTGGTTTGTGAATTTAATAGTGTATAAGAAATGTAGAAAATTAATATCACAAATTATAGAACAGGTATGTGTGTAGGAAATACTGACAGTAATGACCCTGTGTCTGATCATAAAAGGGACAACCTAAGGGCAGGTTAGTCATACGAATAATTAGTTTAATTACAGAAAATAAAGGAAACAATCAAAAGTCTGAAGGGAACATAATGATGTCAAATTCCTAAAATATTGAACCAATTTAGAGGCATCTGGAGCCGCCTACGCTGAAATTATAGAAAAGAAATAGCTACACTACATTTAAAACTATAAATAGGTCAGCTAAAGTTTTAATTCGAGATGGTAAATATTGAAATACTCACGATCTCCGCTCCCGAAGGTTGGTGGCCAGGTTCCGGAGCACCCAGCACGGTCTTCAGACCGCTTTTTAGAAAATCCATTTTTCAGAAATTCCTTAATTTGTTACTAGAATAAAGTTTAAACTTATTAATACGAAATCATTGCATAAAATACTTAAAATCACAAAAATTAAATCAACCCTACACGACACGTCAAAGCATTATTTTTTTGACATGTGAACAGTGTTGCCAGGGATGATTTTCAAAATTCGGGAGGCTTAGTATGAAAAAAGCGGGAGATAAATTGAGGAAAAATGGCAAAAATCGGGAGATGATGTTTTTCAACAAAAATAAAAGTTTTTGAAGTAATCACGGTATTAAATTTTGCCCTAAAATATTGATTTTTGTATTTATTCTTGTTGAGTATCAGTAGTATAGTCTCCTCCTTAAATATGGCACGAATACATGTCAAGTATTGTCAAGTCAACACGTTGTATAAGCTACTTTTTATCCCAGGAAGACGAACAGTCCCCCATAGATACACTAATATGGACACAGTCCCCGAGAGATGCGTGATAAACCACATCCACGCGGGTGAAGCCGTATGCACAGGCTAGTTATTAATATAAACGGTTTCACTCACGTAATTCCATCGGGTGTGCCCGACTGGTTTCAAGCTCAAACGGAGCCCTTAATCATGAGCTGGTTGCGTGGCGGTGTTGCGGACCAAACTGTGGAGGCTCTTCGAGGTCTTCTCGGCGCCCCCGCTAGGGGGCGCGAGGATCGGGGCACGGGATTATATCCCTTTCCCGAGGCATCTATCTCTACCCGTTAATACGGGCATGGCGTCGGGTTGAGACTGTCGTCTCTGGCCTACTTGCTGCTTGCCGCCTGCCGTAAGACAGGCTGCAAACGCAGCTATGTGTATAATTGCAACGAATGTTCCTGTAGGAGCGCTGCGCACTCCGTTCCCACGGGTGCGCTACTTCACGACGCCTTGGCGGTCAAGCCCTACCAGGTGGAACCCCCGGTTGCCCCGAGGGAAGCCCAGCAGATGCCAACCTGCGACAAGGCGTCGACTTGTTTAGCGCCCTCTACAGGGGAGTGTTAGCCCCCGCTTACGACGTAATCAGAGCGAGCCGATCACGCCCCAAGCTAAGAGTCCGTATATGTGTGTTTCGGACGGCTTGTACTGTGAGTAACACCGCCCGATGTTTACGTATGAAATACGCGCCCGCGACGCGCATTCTACGTGTGAGTATTGAGGCATGTACAGTTGTGTATGTCTGTGTATAGCGCGCTCCGTGCCTATATTAACTTAGCACACGTCGCGCGCTAGGATGCATATTATGTATGTGAAGTGCTCTGCGTTTGAGTAAGTCACGTGTTACGTGTTATGACTTACTCAGGCGTCAGTCCGGTGGGGGGGGGAGCGTCGTCCGCGATAAGGTCCCGCGGGTAGCGCTTGGCGTCGGGAGGCCGCGCGTGCTAGGGCGCCAGATTCTTGACATGGGGCCAAGCTGACGCATCGGCCCGCGCGAACATCTTCTTCGCCAGGCGTGCAGCGAAGTCCTCCAGGCTCTCGATCTTAAGGTCACGTCGTATGGTGCTATTCCTCACGTAGCGAGGGGCGGCGACGATCTTTCGCAGCACCAGCGATTGCTGTGCGCGAAGTAGCTTCTTGTTTGTCTCGCTAGTGAGGGCGACCCAAGCTGGGGCAGCATACGTGAGCTGGGGGCGAATATAAGTTTTATACACACCCAGCTTTGTCCGTAGTGAGAGGCGAGATGAGAGCACTGGGTGGAGCAAGGCGCGGGTTGCTCTTACCTTAGCGGTGACCTTGCGGACGTGCGGTCCCATAGTGAGTCGACGATCTATGGTGACCCCTAGGTATGTTACCTGGGCTGACCACGAGATGTCGACTCCTTGCAGCTTCAGTGGTGGTGGATAGGCGTCATAGCCCGTGAGCATGGCCTGCGTTTTACTCACGTTAACCGACAGTCTCCATGTGGAGGCCAAAGCCCAGCGCGCCGCGTAGTAACAGCGCGCGTTGCGTGTAACTAGTTGGGCACACGGCACACCCGATGGAATTACGTGAGTGAAACCGTTTATATTATTAATTATCAAAACTAGTTTCGTATTCTATAAAAAAAAAAAAACATATAAAATAATTTAATTAAACAATAACGTACTTTCAAAAATATTTAATTCAATTCAATTCATTTATTTGTCAGAATGTAGGAGTACATGTATGATCTTAAATTGAAATAGCCCATTTACATTCTACCATTATATGGTGTGCAAATATACATTAAGTTAAGTTAGTTATTAAGCTATTCTAATTCCATGTCTTTGAAATTCGTTTAATTTTGTGTAATAATGATAAAATTATGTTGTTGTTAATATTATTGGTATTACCTATTAGGCAAAACCTTTTGTTCCTAACACTTTTTACAGAAAAACTGCGAATATGGATGAATCATTTCATTGAGGGTAGTTTTCACTGAAATTGGGGGAAAACAAAATTGAAGGGTTGTCAACATTAATTTGACAGTTCGTGTCATGTCAAATCAATGTTTATTTCACAGACCAAGTAGAGATGCTACGCATGTTTATTTCATTTAGTTGCTTTTCTCGTGATTTCTGTTTTTATTTCTCTGAAGTATAAATAATTCACAAGAAGCCACAGCTTCCGGCCGTTATCTCGGTTTATTACTGCAAAAATGTCAACTGACCTCAGTTCCAGTTTCAACGAGCAATACATGAACATCAACACTAAGATGAAAAAGTAAGTTTTACTCTTTCACTCATCACATTTTCTCTGAAGGCTGTTTTGGTGGTATGATACTAACGCTATTGAATTGCACAGACGGTTCATGCGGAAACCAAATATATCGGAAGCGACAAACGAGTTCATAGCTCTAGCTATACAGTGCGAGCACTCGGACCAGCCAGCGTTTGCGGGGCACGCTTACGTCGGCGCGGCCAAGTGTGAAGCCTCCGTGGGCCATTTCCTTGGTGAAGCAGAACATTTCATGGCCGCGGCTCGACAGTTTATGAAGGCTGAGAAGAAATTGAAATCACTCAAGTTTTATAGTGCTGATAGAGAGAACTTGGAGGTATACTCATATTGTTATTTAAAATCCGTTACATGCTACCTATGTTCAATATTGATATATGTAATAAATACAAAAAAAAAAACTGATGCTCACTTGAAAGAACCATCCCCTCATCCTCATAAGTTTAAATCAAATCAACTCAAATCAAAATAATTTATTTGTAGGTTTAAATAAGGTCTTAATTAGATTTAGTGCGCTATGTTTTGCCTTAAACTTAACTAACCTTTTCAACACCACAGCTTTGTAGATGTTTTTGTGCCCTCAGCGCCACATCTTTTATAGAAGACATATATTGTATGGACATAAGTACAAAGTAATAAAGACATGGCGCTGAGGGCACGAAATAGTTTGACTTCTATAGATGTTGAAGGTGGTGAAAAGGTTAAACATTTGTAGCCCTAACTTGTATGGAAAAGATGTTGTTCTTCATTATAATATGTCCTTATAACTACTATTTTTCTCATTTACTTATTACAGGCAGCAACAGGCTGTTACATTCAAGCCTTGAACAAATACCCAGAAAAGTCTCCGATCAGAACATCCATACTGATGGAGCTGGCCAGTGACCTTATAGAGCTGAACCACAAGCTAGAAGCAGCATCATACTATGAGCAGGCCATAGAGACCGTCACTGAGAGCACTATGAAAGTTATCTGTTGGAGGAACCTGCTGAATTTGAGGATTGACTGTGGTTTGTTTCATTCTGTCAACTTCTCTTATGGCCAAAATGAATATCCTATCTATACACAATTCACACAAATATGATATAAGCTCCATACAACTTATGTTAAATTAGGTTTATTTTACATTCGCAGAAAAAAATAATGGCGAAATGTGGGTGTACTATACACCTCTGCCTACCCCTTCGGGGAAATATAGGCGTGATGTTATGTTATGTGGATACGCAACTAGTACCTTAGTACTATTAGCAGATGTTTTGTAGGCTGCTTGTCTTTGTCAGCGGATATAAATAAATCAAAGAACAGCTCTCTCTTAGCTCTCATTAGACACAACAGATTTTATATAGGTTTGTAGCTAGTGTAGCTAACCACTGCCACCTTTCAACCCACTATAGAAGTTTTCGTGCCCTCGACTTTAAACTTTGTACTAATGTCCATACAATATTTGTCTTCTATAGAAGACATGGCGCTGAAATCTTTACGATGCTGTGGCGGTGAAAAGGTTAAAAGCTGCTCCAATAAACGGCTATACCATATTGCCTGATGTGTTTAGCAGGAAGAATAGTGATCACCATGAACTTATCTCTCGCAGATGAGAAAACAGATCTATCCTCTTTCTCGGTCACCCTCTGGAAACTACATGGTACAAAGCCTGCAGTCTAGTAGTTGAGAAATAGGTTAATTTGAAACTTACTTTGAAGAATTCTTGATTTTAGAGTTATCCAGTTAATGTATTTCTGAAGAAAAAAGTTGAAGTTTTGACAGCTCTTATATGTAAAGAAAATAAATTGATTAACTGACTATTGAAAAAAAACCTAGACTTAGTTATGATTATTTTGTTTGTGATTAATGACCATGTTTTATATCTCACATTCAAATATTTTTATTTAATTGCAGGCAAATATGATGTTGCATTAGAAATTGCTGATAAAATAACAGATTCTAACCTGAATTTGCCAGAAGACATCCTTGCTGAGTGAGTTTTTTTTTAACCCTTAATTGGTACAGATACCGGCACGAGTCGTGAGCTCAAACTTCACATGCGCAGTAGTTAATTTATAGGTCTGTTTGGTGGAATGACAGGAGAGTGGGGTGCCAACGCCGAACATTGCTTCACGCGATTGGTCCGTCAGTCGATGCTCGTCGTCAATTGGACAATTACGTGTCATTCGGCTACCATACACTTTCAGTTCAATTTCAGTGACTCACATTTTGGCTTTTAAAATAGTTTATTTTTCTTTCGTCATACTTAATTTATATTTTAGTTTTTGAGTGTTTAAGGTTTGCATAACGATAGTTTATTTTTATCTTCCATTATTTATTACACGTGTGGTAACATAAAAACTCTTTCAAAATGCCAAGGAGAAAAAATACAGTTTTAAATAGAATAATTCCAGGTGTTCTTCCAGGTATAAGGTAATACTTCAGTCTTCTTGTGACCACGGTCAATGCAACTTTGTCGAAACGTCGAGGTTGGTGAATGACTTAGTCATTGAGTTTAGTCAAAATGTTTTATTTTTATTTATTTATGCACAAAAGGTCCCAAAATTTTAGTCTAATATGAGTGAAATTCGAGAAAGTTTATAAACAACCATAATCCTAATAAAACGCTAACGGTGGAATTTAGTAAACAAAGATACTATTAAATAATTTTGATCGAAAGTGTACATGCGCGAACTTGCCCCTACCACTGTCCATCTGTACTCACGACTCGTGCCGGCTACTCTACTAAATAGTGCCATGTGGAAATCAAGGGGTAGAGCTTTGCTTAGTAGTGGATGTTACAGTACGCACAATTTAGGTTGGCTGGAGTAAAGTTAGGGACTGTGGTTGTTTCCCTTCGTCCCGCCTCCAACTGATACCCATAAAAGGTTTACTACAACGGTTTTGTGACAACTTCACTTCGGCAAAGATAGTTTGCGCATTTTATTTTACATACATATTATCACGCCTGCTACCCATTGGGGTAGGCAGAGACTATGGATTTACACCTGCTACGATCCTGACACACCTCTTTCGCTTCATATACCTCCATTAACCTCGTCATGCATGCTCGTCGGTTTATAGTACTCTTAACCTGGCATTTTTTGAGAACGTCCGCGATTTGATCGCGATACGTTCGCCGAGGTCGTCCCCTTCCAACTCTTCCATCCACACTCGCTTCGTATACTTGTTTCGTCAATCTCCTCTCGTCCATCCTCTCTATATGTCCAAACCATCTTAACATACCTTTCTCAATCTTTGTCACTACAGCAATCTTTACGCAGTAGAGATTTATTATAGCAGCTGTTACTACTTAACACCTTTTCAGTACAAAAATTGCAATACCCAAAAATTATAATGTTTTCAGAGTGCAAGTATGCAGAATACTGTTGACACTTTTGGTCAAGCCTCCAGACGACAGCAAGCCTCCTTCACTGAAGCAACTCTTCATATACTTGATGAACGACTATGAAAGTGATGGTAAGAACAATTTTATGTAACTTTATAAATTATTCAATCTGCACAGTTTCAAATACACAGTGGCATGCATTGGCCAACTTTATTTGAATTTAATTGTGGTGTAAGTTATTGATTTTTGCATGTAGGAAGATTAATTTAGCATTAATATCTTTTCACCGCCAAATCTATACATATAAAAGGCTTTGTCCTGAATGACTGACGGATCAACGCATGAACGCAGAGCCTAAACCGCTGATCGTAGAGACCTGAAACTTGGAGGGTGTGTTCTTTGTATGACGTAGGCATCCGATAAGAAAGGATTTTCCGAAATTCTACCCCTAAGGGGGTGAAAAAGGGGGGCAAAGTTTGTATGGGACAACGTGATTCCTTGGTCCAATCTTCTTCAAATTTTGCATAAACCTTTTTTAACAGAATTGATGGAAGACATGTTTCGTATTTTGTTGAAATTCATCACCTAACGGGGTTAAAAAGGGGTAATTAGTTATTTTGGCGGTGATTTGCTTCGAAGTTGATATCAATACTTCTTAGTACTTTTGATTTAAATTATATTTTATTCTGACACATGTTTGAAAACTCAATCCGATTTTATTCAAAAAAGGTTGAACTCACTTAAAAACATAAGGCGGGCTCCACACGTTGGCCCCAACGTTGGGACGAGCGTTGGCCCGTAATCATGCCTAGCGTCCACACGTTGGAGATAATTTTAGTTCAGTTCCGTCAGAGCCAATGTAAAGACGTGTGAAATAGATGTTGCTCTGGACACTTTAATATTATTGAGTGCATAAGAGCTGAACTGTCAATTAAAATAACACAATAGTTAAACAATGGACGTCGTTTTTGAAAAATGTTTTGACTAACAAAATAATATTGTTGTTATTTGTTAATAAACATAAAGATTTTTTTATAATAATTCTATAACTATTGCGTTGATGACATTTTCAAGACGCGGTGACCGTAGGAACAAGCTCATTTGATTCACCTTACTGCATGAGTGCTGCGTCAAGACTGAGCAAACCGCCAACGTGTGGGCGCATCGCCAACGTTGGCGCATAATTCCTTTGATAAAACGCGATGATTAACTGCCAATACTCGCCCTAAAGTTTGGGCCAACTCCATTTTCCCGATCCACACGTTGATGAATAGTGTTGGCGCCAACGTTCAGGCCAACGTGTGGAGCCGGGGTAAGCAAATACTATTTAAAATTGGAAGGTTTCTAAAAATATCTGTGTTTGATTTCTCGTGTATAATAATACCTTTTAGTTTGTCTTAGAAGTTTAATTTTATGTTGTATTGTTTTCCGCAATTTTATTCCCAGAGATTCCCCTAACACCATCGAATTACTCCTTCGAATTCAAGAGAGTGCAGTTTCCCATCAAAGTCTGCTTCTCAATAACTATAAACAAAGCTCAAGGTCAAACTCTTAGGTAGCGGGAATAGACTTGAGGGAAAGCTGCTTCTCTCACGGCCAGTTGTATATGACATGCTCCAGACTAGCCTGGTATTCTAGCTCCCGAAGGAAATACAAAAAATATTGTTTACAAAGAAATACTGCGGTAGGTGTAGTATTTCGATTTCGTTGTAAAAAGATAATACCCCGTGGTAACATAACATAACACATAACATAATACATAACATAACACATAACATAACATATAACATAACATCACGCCTGTATTTCCCGAAGGGGTAGGCGGAGGTGTATAGTGTACCCCCATTTCGCCAGTTATGTTCACAAGTCCCATATAATAGGGGGCGAGCCTATTGCCATTGACCGGGCACAAATCCAGACTCCGGGCTGCTACTGAGAATTTCCTAAAGAAAACACCCAATAACACTGCCTGACCCGGGAATCGAACCCAGGACCCCACGATCAGCAGTCGCGCTTGCGACCACTAGACCAACGAGGCAGTCAACAGTTACCCCTTGGTAACTTTCACCAAATCAAAGGCCGAGCTTCGTGCTCACAAAATATAAGGAAATTTCATTTTATTTTCATGTTTATTTACTATAATTAAGATTGTTATATTTTATAAGTATTTGAACATAATAATTGCAAAATTTAATAACGTAAAAACCAACTAAAAATCCTAGTAGAACCATTTTCAACTTCTACGCGGACGAAGTCGCGAGCAAAAGCTAGTACACCTATAAAAGACAAACGATTTCGACTTTATAACTTTGTACTAACATCCATACAATATTTGTCTTCTATAGAAGACGTGGTGCTGAGGGCACGAAACCCTTTACGATGCCGTGGCGGTGAAAAGGTTAAAATATAAATAATGTCGTATTTTGAAAAAAGATAACAACTTAGACCAATATTGAATTTGAATGAGGAAGGCACTGGGTACTGCCTCATAGCCTATATTATTTTTTATATTATTTATTGTTTAAATCAGATACATAGATCCATATTTTTGTTAGTAATACTTAATAAACTATATTAGTAAGTAATCCGCTATACAATACAAGTAAATTCATCACACTAAATATGCAATGCACGCCACTGCAAATTCAATAAATGTAAATTGTGACAACTCTATACTGGGTGTCAGGGAAACGCTTCCGAAAACGGAGATAGGTGACAGTGCTGGTGATTACTGATATGAAACCACAAAAAAATACGATTCTGTTTTTATATTCTTTAACCGACTTCAAAAAAAGGAGGAGGTTATGTATTCGGCGGTTTTTTTTTTTTCCATGTATGTACACCGATTACTCCGAGATTTCTGGGCCGATTTGCGTGGTTGTTTTTTTATTTGGTAGAGGAAGTCCGCGCGGTGGTCCCATATAAATTTTATTGACTTAGGTCGAGTAGTTTTTTAACCAGCTTCAATAAATCAGTTTAATTTTTCATATATATTTTTTAAACTAATTTGCTAAAAAAAACCAAGTTCACAATGTAATTCAAATAAATGATCAGCTGGCGCTAGGGGTGAAGCAGTCCGTGTCGTAGCGAGCGTAGGTAGATTAGGTACGCGCGGCCTTGATCCCGAGTTTTGTACGCTTTACATTGCGTTTGCAAAATACCAAATCACTGAAACAATGAGTATAAGGCTAATGATTATTGGTATTCGATTGTGTTTAGGTAGTGTAATAATAGCCTTTCAGTTTCGGGAGCGTTTCCCTGACACCCAGTATAATTGATTTATCCGCCCGGGGCGCATGACCCTCTCGAATCAAATCACTGATTTGTCATCATTAGTGAAATTTCAGTCACATTGGTCTTGAGTGAAAATAGATTTTGACGTTTTATGATATGCAAGTGACATACAACCTTACCAAAGCAATTTTATGTTTGACTGTTGACTATACAATAATAATAATCTGTGTCCGTTATTCTACTTCCAGCAATTCCCCTGAACACAGAGCTGCGGCTAAAGCTTCAGTCAATAGTGATCAGTCATACGACAGGTGACATACACTCCCTCATCAGTGCCACTGCTGATACCAAGCAGTTCCTCACAATACAGCAAGTTGAACTCTTAAATAAATTAATATCAGAAGAGAGAAGCTAGGACTGTTATTGATTAATTGTTTATTTTGTAAGGGTCAATTCACACCAAAGTGGCAGTGGCACAGTAAACAGGGGTCATTGTACTCATCAGTATGAACAACTTACTATAGGACAAAACCTGAAGGCGCGAAAAAAAAAACCCTACATTTGTGAATACAAATATAGGGAGCAGCTGTTTCTTTTTTCGCGATTTCTGTAGTGGTCCTATAGTAAAAGTTGTTCATACTGATGAGTACAATGACCCCTAAAGAGGCTTTCAGTTATTTCAATAACACGTTGTATATGTGGCAGCGGTCAGCAGTTTCACTATCTAAAGCAGCGGTACTCTAAGTGTGTTCCGCGGAACCCTAGGGTTCCGCGATACCCCTGTAGGGGTTCCGCAAGAATTTAGAAAAAAAAAACAAAACACCTCTCTCTGGTCACTGGTCGAACGTTTTGAATCCGCCCGCCGCGCGTATACTTGTGAGCGCGCAGTCCCTTTGATAAAAGCCGCCTCTGAATTAGACGCTATAGTTGTGAACAAGCGACTTTCGGCTCTATCTACAAAAGCATAAAGTCGAGATTGTTTACAACGCATTTTTTTGTATTTATATTTTTATTTCCGCTTTTTGTTTATCAAAGGCGCCGACTCGAGTATTTTTGAGAATGTTCGAGTTCGAGTCTAGGACTAAGTATAAAAGCGCTATTATATAAAAAAAGTCGCGCCTCGTCAGTCAGTTGACGATTAGCGTTCGGAGCGATAAGTTCGTACCTACCTACTTACAAGCTGGCTAGCCTGCTGCCTTCTTGTAAGTTCTACTGCCCGCTGTATTCTGATTGTATCAGTTTTGTACATTTCTTCTTTGGACTAAACTTTGTCTCATAAACGCAGTAACGATTGTGCATTATTTTGACCCTACCATCCTGACGTGTAACATTATTAATAAAGAAGAATGGAACGTTGGCTTAAAGGTGTTAAACGTGTTGCAACGACATCTTGTAATGACGCTGAATGTTCAAAAGCAGTACGCGCGGAGAATACAGCAATTACCGATCCAGACGATGATGCCACGACGTCAAGCTCCACGGTTTCAAAGACGAAAAAAAGGAAGTATGATGAATCATATATCAGTTTCGGATTTGTTGATTCCAACGGCTCACCTCTCTGCATGTTATGTAGTAAACTGCTTCCTAATAGTTCCATGGCACCTGCCAAATTACGCAGACATTTAGAAACTGTACACCCCGAGTCTAAAGACAAGAATAAAGAATTTTTTGTTCGTAAAAAAGAACAGTTATTGGAAAGTCAAAAAAATATGATGCATGTAACACAAACTATCAATGAAAAGGCCACGGAGGCATCATATTTAGTTAGCTATCGCATTGCACAAGCAGGTGAAGCGCACACTATCGCTGAGAATTTAATAAAGCCATGTGTGTTAGACATAACAAAATGTATGCTCGATGAAAAATCTGCAAAGCATCTTTCTACTGTACCGCTATCAAACGATACTGTTTCACGGCGAATCCATGATCTGGCAAGCTACGTCAAACAAGAACTAGTTGCACGTCTACAAAAAACACGATTCGCCTTGCAAATGGATGAGTCAACTGATGTCACTGGTCTGGCTATCTTGCTGGTTATCGTGAGATATCCATATGAACGTTCTTTTGAAGAAGACATGCTTATGTGTTCACCGCTGCCCACAAACACTACCGGGGAAGACATTTTTAATAAAATAAACATATTTTTTAAAGAAAATAATCTTAGTTGGAACGATTGCATTGACATTTGTACAGATGGGGCCAAGGCGATGACAGGTAAAACAGCAGGAGCAGTATCACGAATAAAAAGTAAAGCGCCTAATTGTAGTTCCAGCCATTGTATTCTGCATAGACAAGCACTTGCGATGAAGCAAATGCCGTCAAATCTAAAATTAGTTATGGATGAAGCGGTAAAAATAATTAATTTTATCAAATCACGACCACTACAATCCCGATTGTTCTCATTATTGTGTGAAGATTATGGCAGCAAACATAAAACACTGCTGCTCCATACAGAAGTGCGATGGCTGTCTCGGGGTAAAACTTTAACAAGGCTATTTGAACTTAGAGCCGAGTTACAAATGTTTCTTTCAGCAGATACAGTTTCTTTTAATTTGAAAGACCGTTTGTATGATAAAACTTGGTTGTTCCGATTGTCTTTTATGGCGGATATCTTTCAAAAACTGAACGAATTGAATTTATCATTGCAAGGTAAACAGACAACAGTGTTCCAGGCCTATAACAAAATAACTGCCTTCAAAAGAAAATTAGATTTTTGGATTATTTGCGTTGGTAAGAGAGAAATAGAAAGCTTTACGTCACTTAGTGAGTTTGTTAGCGATAACGACTCAGAAATGTTTCAAGATGATGTGTTTGAAGAATTGGTCCAATATCTCACTTCGATGCGCGCATCTTTTGTAAAGTATTTTCCCGAAGAACATAATACAAAAATGAAGCTGAATTCATGGATTCATAATCCTTTTTTACCCAACTTGCAAAAGCCCGAAAGTATGTCAAACGAGATATATGAATCTCTTTTAGAAATGTCATCAGACACAAGTATGGAGTCACTGTTCAAAACGACGCCTCTCAACGATTTTTGGTGCAGAATCCGTGATGAATATCCAATGCTTGGCAGAATGGCTCTGAATATTCTTCTCCCGTTCCCAACAACATATTTGTGCGAAACAGGATTCTCAACCTATGCAGCCACGAAAACAAAATATCGCAATAGACTGGACGCCGAACCTGATATGAGACTTCAAATGTCTTCTATCAAACCTGATATCAACCAATTGATGAAAAATAAAAAACAGTTTCATACCTCCCATTAGTTAAGATTTTTTTATTTTTAATATCTTCTATTATTGTACTTGGCATGTGGTTAAAGTAAGTAATAATTAGTAACTGTTACATTGTACTTTTATTATGCTCATATAATAAAGAATACACTTTTAAAAACTATTGTTTTATTGTAGGGTTCCGTCAAGTATTTTGCTTGTCAAAAGGGTTCCGTGACCAAAAAAGTTTGAGAACCGCTGATCTAAAGTATCAAACCATTTTAAGCTTTATTTAGAAAGAAAGAAAAATGATTTATTGCCACAACAAGACGACATGCGACAACTTGAAGTTTTACGGACAGATTGTTAATGTACTTATTCAATTTGAAAACCTGCCCGTAAAACTTCAACTTAAAATTTTGTTGCGATTCGTTTTTCCACTTGCCAGTTGCCATTCGTTTTTCCACTTGTCTGTTGCGATTCGTTTTTCCACTTGTCCGTTGAAGTTTCACTTCTACTATGTGTCCCAGCACACATTTCGTTTTTTTTTCCGCAGGTTTACTGCAAATTATGTTTTGGTTAGGTTAGGTGCATTTTAATAAATGCATTTTTTATTTAAACATATTTTATCAAATAAAAAACCAAACCAACCAAAAAATCATCCATTTCGGACGACCCCTGCGTAGCCTTTCTCTCCCTCCACGCGGCCGTAACGCTTTTTCGTGAGAAAAATCCTAATACCCCACACATACCCTACATACAGAATACATGTAGAAGTTTTACCATCACCATCATCATCACCATCACCACCACCATCATCGTCATAATCAACATCAACATCGTCATCATCATCGTAATCGTCATCGTCACAGTCTGTGACGGCGACTCCTCGTCATCATCATCATCACTACCACCACCAAAATCATCATTATCATCATCATCACCACCACCAACACCATCATCATCATCATCACCGCCACCGTCATCGTATAATCGTCATCATCATCATCATCACCACCATCATCATCATCATCAGCCTTTCTGTCCCTTCGCCGCTGCCGTCTCTCTCCAAGCGATATATTGTCTACCCCCTCCATGCGGCCGTAACGCTTTTTCGTGACAACAAATTCTAGTACCTAGCCTACCTAGTCTATATAGAAGTTTCACTTCAAAAATAACTTAATTACATGGTACATTTTACAAATTTTTTTGGAATTACAGTACAGATACCTATGTAGTTGTAATATCATAGCAAGACCAACTTTGCGTGTCGTAGCTGCGGCAAAGAAGTCGACACTCGGCATGATGCTGTGTTGTAACTTGTAACGTGAGTCAAAACACGGCGCTGATTTTCAGTGTTAACCCCAAGTGACGAGCGGGTGCCAAGTCAGCAAAAGCATTCAATTATTTCCATTAGGAAATACATATCTATCGCCTGACATACTCGGATTGGATACGGCCGCCCGCGGATCCGCAGGCGGCCGCTGGCGGTAGCTTTTGTCCTCCCGCGACCCAATGCTAATGAAGATAAAGCTTAAAATGGTTTGAAAGTGAAACTGCAGCCGCTGCGCTGACACTTCAGTGTAAATTGACCCTCTTCTTCTTCCTGTGCCATATCCTCATTGGATGTCAGCGACCACCGCACGTAATTCGTTTCTATCTTGTGCCAGTCTGCATAGACTGGCAGCGTCATTGATGTTGAAAAATTGACCCTAAGAGTAATTAAATAAATTATAAAGAGAATAGTCATTTATTTAGTAAGAGATAAGAACGAGTAAAGAAGAAGTATTTGGGTTATAAAAATGTATTCTTCCCAAGTGTAAAATGTTATGTAACAATGTTATAAATTGTGGAAAGAAAAAATCTCTCGCAAGCAGGATTCACCACTTGCATTAATACGATAAAAAAAATAGAATAATTATATGTAATGTATGTGTATTTCTTTTATGTACACAAGTAGGCAAAAGTACCTTTGTAGTATTTCGTGATACTTTACTTTTGTGTCTTGTATCTCATTTTATTTATTGAAATTGTTCCTTGTTTATATTACATCTGTCTTTAAATTGTAAATTTTATTATTAAATAATTTGTTGTTTAAATTTCTCAGACCAATAGAATAAGATAGACGGAGCGCATAGATCTAGCGAATGAGCCAGAAAAAGGAATACAGAAGTGCAAAGGAGTACCTACTATTCCGCCCAGTGTTCGCGAGATGCAATTTGGAGCGTACGTCTAATGCTCAAACTAAAAGATTAAGATTAAATTGTGGAAAGAAAAAATCGCTCACGAGCAGGATTCGAACCTGCGAACCTGTGTTTCTTAATAAGATATCGCTGACGTCACCCAAAGTCGTGCCAAGTGGATGATAATTTCGACCGGTGTTCACGGTAGCTAAGTGGCTAAAGCACTGGCGTACAGAGCCAAGAGTCGCAGGTTCGAATCCTGCTTGTGAGCAATTTTATCTTTCCACAATTTAAATCGTAAGATTTCGCTTCGCATGCGTAAATGCGTTAAAAATAATTAAAAGATTAAGATTGACGCTCCCGGCCGCTGCTCGCGAACACTGGGTGGAATAGTAGGTACTCTACTCACTCTCGCCATTTTATATTCCTTTTTCTGGCTTCGCTAGTTCTACGCGCTCCGTCTATCTTATCTATTATTCTTGTGGTCGGAGGTAAATTTAAAATTAATTAGACCAATTTAAATTATGCAAATCAAATTATTTGTTATTTGCGAAAATAAAATGGACATAGATAATTAACACCCAATTTTATTGCTTCAAAACCCTCAAAGGCAGAGTAGACATAATTGCTATGCAGTCAATGCATACTTCATTACATATTTTTTTGTATTTTTTGTTTATACACAGTAAAAAACCTTTTTTGTGTGCTTCCTTGACCTTTATGAACAAGATTGTTTCAGAGTGATTTTAAGACTTTTTATCAGTACTACTTATATCGTCCAAATTAGGTATGACAACTTCTAACTCTTTAGCAAAATTGACTTTATGGTCCTTTTGTATGACTTTCTCTCTGGAGCCACCCTCTTGGACTTGGATCTCATTACCAAAGTTGGTGGCAGTGTCTAAAGACTTGTTTTGGGTGGAATGAGTCCACATTTCCTCAAATTCATCCTCCTCATCATCTTCTTCATCAGCACTCTTGTCACTCTTGGGTTTCCCCTCATTAGCCTTCTGCCAACAGTATTCAAATGGATAGCTGACATTCCGGTTGTCATCAGGTGCAATCTCAAATCTTGATGACAAAGCATTGAAGGTGGTGTGAACACCTTCAAGCAGGTTCACATCTATTTCTTCAAAGCCAGTGATGGATGTGAACAGTTCATCACCAGACTTCATGTCAGCCACACCTTTTTTTTCAAAGAACTGAAAATAAGAAAAATGTCATATCAATAAACAGGAAAAACTAACTTGGATTTGTTTGTTTATGAAGTTAAAATTGTTGCACAATATTTAGTCACAATAATGTTATTGTTTAATCTGTTTCACTTCTCTCTGTTTCTTTTTAACCGACTTCAAAAAAAGGAGGAGGTTATGTATTCGGCAGGATTTTTTTTTTTCATGTATGTACACCGATTACTCCGAGATTTGTGGGCCGATTTACATGGTTGTTTTTTTATTTGGTAGAGGAAGCCCGCGCGGTGGTCCCATATAAATTTTATTGACTTAGGTTGAGCAGTTTTTTAACCAGCTTCAATAAATCAGTTTATTTTAACTTCGCGTATCTAGATGTTCTGCTCATTGGTTCGTTTTTCTGAGAATTCTTGGCCGATATGCGTGTTTTTTTTTCACGATAGTGATTGGACGTTTGGAAGAATATGAGCGAGACTTTGCCCAGCAGTGGGATAACAAAGGTTAATATTAATAAAAATAAAAAAAACTCATTGGTTATATAAACATTTATGAATCAACCCTCGCAATTATCAACTAAAAAGTATGAAATAAAAACTTTTTAACAAAAAATAAAACCGACTCCAAAAACCTTAACTAAAAAGTGAAAAATAATCATTGTATGTATTTTAAAATCTTAACATAAACCGAGATTTTGAAGGCGGCGCATAAACTGTTTTTTACTATAGATATGCGCTCGATTGTACATTATATTTACATGACGCGGTTTTATTTTTTGTAAAAAAAAATTTCTCTTGTGTTTTCTGTTCTTCTTCTCTTAGGTTACCCTTCCCACAGATATTTTAACCTTTTCACCGCCACAGCATTGTAAAAGTTTTCATGCCCTCAGCGCCACATATATTCTATGGACATTAGTACAAAGTTATAAAGTTGTGGTGCTGAGGGCACAAAATCGTTTGTCTTATAAAGGTGTCATTGGTGGTGAAAAGATTAAACAACTACACTTTCGCGATAAAATACTTACATTAGCAATGTTGCGGCAATCCCTCAGCAAGAACTCCAGCCCATTAGGATGGTCTGGTTGCACAGACTGGGAGACATCAATAAACCAGCACTTGTTGTCCCACCACAGAATGTTGTACTCCGAGAGGTCAGCATGAATCATGTGCCCCGTGTTGTACAACTTGTGAACTGCTTCCAAAACCTCATTGTACACACTCTGCCATTTCTCAGGCTTCAAAATAACATCTCGTAATTTCGGAGCAGGCTTGTTGTCTTTCCCAATGAAAGACATCAACAAAATATGCTTCTTCAAGCAAACCATATCAGGACAGTTCAACCCAATCTTCTTCATGCGTATCATGTTATGCATTTCTTTCTCAGCCCACATATGAACAATCTTGCGTGGGTTCTGCTTTGAAAACCGGTCTTTGAAACGGTAATCAGCTTCAATATACTTATCACGAGTTTTGAACTCATTAAGTGTAGTCTTAAAGACTTTGATTGCACATTCTTTGGGTATGGTCAGATCAGGATAGTTAGTATTCCCGTTAGCGTGTAACACAACTGATTCCTTACCAGTTGAAATAATTCCATTGATATCCTCCAACAATTCATTGTTTATAAGTTTAAACAGAATAAGCCTTGTAGGCTCATCAAGACCCATTTCAGCGGTGGCATGACTTTCTTTACGGTCCAACATTTTATGTTTTCGGGCCTGATGGTGTCTTGTTTGCTCTTTCAAATGATTGAACACAGAATTGGATAGCTTCATGTCAAACCCAGCTCCATCTCCAGTGCACACCTCAGGAGGGAATGCCATCACACGACAAGCATTCCTTCTGGCATTGATCACACTGTCATGTTTAGTGACCATCTCTCCATCTTTCATAACATAGCCACGTTTGGGAAGACTCGCGAACTCTTTCTCATTAGTCTCAAAACGATCCCAATCTTTTTTTCCTCCGTAAAGATCATCTTCATCAGAATCCGAATCATAAATCAAATGCTTAGGCACATTGAAGTAGTTATCGTATGAAACCGACACTTTGGCGTCTCCGTTACGTTTCTTCTCCACCACCTTGAGTTCATTGTCATATTCTTTATCGAATTGGCATTGCAACACCTTTGCAATGATCGCATCCGAGTCACAGAATTCTTTGACGTTAGATGTCTCAATTTCATGCAATAATTCGGGTGGTATATCATTAGACGTACTCACATGCTGGTCGGACAGCTGTTCAGCGAATTTTAGTTCCTCTTTTACCTGGAGCCCTCGTGCGAACTCTTCGGACATGATATCCGACAAATCTTGTACATCTGCAGGTGCAGCAATTTTCTTCCAGGGGTTCGACATTTTGTTTTGATAAATTAAAGCTATATCACAATCTTAATCTTAGGGTTAATGATAATATCTTAATAGTCCCTGTTTAAGTAGGAAATTGATTACACAATAAGAATAAATAGATACGGAATACGGACTAGGTACACACACAAACCCTCTCGGTTTGACAATTTTGACATTAAATTGATGAACGTAAACGTAGTGGTTATAACTTATATTCTCTTTGGATGAACGATGAATTGAAATTAGTGATGGGCGTAATCGATTACTACTTTCATGACTATTTATTTTAAAAAAAAATGCACAGCTGCATACCAGAATTGCAAATCATAACTCGTCAAAATGTAGCAGCGAAGGTAAAGCCCTCACTTGGGGTTTTTGGGGGTGGACCCACTTGCATATCTTGCAATGGTGCTTGTCGGGCGATTAGCTTAATGTTATTATTATCAGCCTGTAGTGTCCCACTGCAGGGCAAAGGCCTCCCTTCCCTTTCCCTGTCTTTTGCCTTCTGGGGCCAATCCTTCAGATATAAGTAAAGTTCGTCCTGCCATCTCCTGCCTGCCGCGTTGTCGTTTGCTGCTGTCTGGAACTCACTGTGTGATTGTTTTCGCCCATAGCGTCTCCGGCATGCAGCAGAAGTGACCAGCCCAGTGCCACTTAAGCTTGGTAGCTGTTTGGCCTACATCAGCAATTTGTGTTTTGGTTATTACTTTAAATCATGAAAAATTATCAAAATTATCGAATCGACACATAATTGAAATTGAACTTGTCTGAACATCTCTTTTGTCTAAAGATTTAAGTCGATGGGCGTAGACCACGGTTTTTAATCTGAGGCGCAGACAGTGATGAAAATGACATTGACAGCTGACACTTGCATTTTTTATTGAGTCAGTAGTGGTCAGGTAGCTTCTTAAATCGTTGATCGAGTCGGAGAATTGCTTTTTAATCAAAGAAGAGGCTGTTTTTTTTTACGCAGTTTCAGTGTAACATTTCAGCATGTATGTCCAGTTTTATTTTAATATCAAGTCCCACAGTGAGGCCTAAACACTAACTAAACAGTAGCACGATAGTATTGCATGATTTCGAACAATCGATACTATAGTTTGATACTATCGATAGTTGGATACCTTCCTATCGATACTATGAATGATTTGGGGTTTTTCGCACAGAGTACATTTGTATATGAGGTTTTTCGATATTATCGATTGTTAAGCAACACTAATTAATTAAAATTGTATAATACTCAAGAACAAAGAGAATATAACACCACTACGTTTAATAACTTCTTAGGTTTTCGCGATCACTACACATTATAATAAAACAAAGTTAAGATAATGATATTGTGAGTGATTACTGCGTGCATCGAAACGATTTTAATTAATAATATTGTACGGTAGATTAAAATATTTTTTTAGAAATATTTGTAAAGACGCTTGTCATCTTAGGCCCGTATTACAGAAGCTTCCTCAAGTACAGTTTAAACTCCAATCACATGATCACTTCTGTAATACGGGCCTTAGTCTACCTGCGACCACGAAATGCTGCAAAGCTTTCGAAATGTCAGGGAAACCAATTTAAATAATATACGCGATTTAATCCGGTTAAACTTTGTTTTACCACTACGTTTACTCAAGAAATCGGACTTGTAACAATTATTATCAATAAATAAATTCAATTCAGCCCATAGACGTGATAGACGCCGCATAATAGGCAACCGATCTATGGCCCGTATTCCAGAAGGATACTCAAGCGTTGATCTCTGTTTAAAACTAGTTTTAAGTTGAGCTTTGATTTTAGAACGTGATCAAGCAGAGATTTGTTGATCACAGTTCAGCTGAGTTTAGTTTCGTTTTATATTGTCACCTGTTTCGGTATTTGGGCAGATATTTGATCTGTTATCACTCAAGCGTGGTCCAGACTACGCTTGAGTAGAGATTTCTATTATATTTCAGGTCAAATTCGTGTGTTTTGTTGTTGAATTAAAGTTTATAATTACCGTTCTGGAATAAGACCGATACTCAAGTAACGATTCTATCCTTAAGTAGTGATCAGGTGATTGGAGTTTAAACTGTACTTGAGGAAGCTTCTGTAATACGAGCCTATGTAATTTTTTCACTAGTGTCGGTCGCACAGACCACAGACTTACTAGAGATGCTACGCATGTCGGTCGCCATGTCGCCACTCGAATTGAGTGCACTCCATCCATTCCTTTTGGTATAGGTATATTACTCTACTCTTTGGTGCACTCGTTTGAGGTGCATTCGTGTGAGTGAGCGGTGGTTTTTAACTTTGTACGGAGGAGCAAGATTTTGTTCAAGGCTTGTCTGGTGTGCGTCATCCCAGCGAAAAAGTGTCGAATTTCTTAATTCGAGATAAGTAAATCGTTAGTGTATGACGTCGTGTAATTGTGTATGAACATTTCAGATTTGTGTGTCCAACCCTTTTTGGAATATTCATCAAAAACGTTTTCCGCTGGAACGACGTCTTCCCAGCGAGACTTTTTTTTTCCAAAGGACGTAAGTAAAATAAAATAGTTACATGGATTAGAGTATAACGAAAGGTAAATGTGTATGCATAAATGAGATTTGTGTGTCTAAAGACTCCGAAGATATTCAAGTTTCCGCTGCGGTGACGTTTGGCTGATTGCTGGATATCATAAACGGTTAGGCGAATAGTTGTAACTTTTTTTACACATGTTGCAATTCTTTTGTGTATAATGTTTGTGAAAACAGACTTCGAAAAAAAATTATTAGGTCCTAGTACTACGAATATGAGCTCCGAAGCCTAAATTTTAAAGTTTATTTGTACCTTATAAATGCTCACAATGTCATGTTAAGTCTCATCAATGTACTATAAGTAAATAAAGAATTATGAACAAAATTGCTAGGTCTGGGCCACGATGTTGTTCGCCATTCGATTGGACGAGTTTACTATGGGTTGGCAAATTAAAAGGTATCCCATTCGTTAGTGTATTAGTTCAATTATCCATTTGTAAAATTGTAGCCCACTACACTTAATAATTAAAGAAATATAATCAAAAAACCAATGAGAAGCGCAATACAGAGATAAACCAACCAAGTTTGAATGTGTACTAAAAAGCGGCCGCGCGATACATGGTGCTTACCTTCCAAAATTGTTAGCATACTTATTGTTATTGGTGTGGTACTTTGGTACAGGTGCGTACACAATAATTAGTAAAAATGAAAAACAACTACAGTTTAATTAGTTTTATTTTCAAAAGTATCAATTTACTAATGATTATCGATTGTAGATATGTGTATGTAGGTATAGGTACTTAAAAACTCGTGCAAAAAAATCAACAACAACAAAATAATAAAAATCTACATACTAAAATCAACATAAAAGATATAGAAAAAGTATTTATACAAAAAATAAGTATAACTATTATTTTAATTAAATTACTTAATGTTTAAAATCACAGATCAGTTACAATAATTGACTCATTCATAAGCTCAGTAGGTATCTACATTAATGTAGGTTGTTATGTTTATTAAAATTAAAGATTATGTATATTATTCGTAACCAGCTCTACGTAGATAATAAATTAACTGAAAAAACATAAATTTTGGATAATATCGACATTTGAGTTTCTATTCTCTTAATGATTAAAATCACAGATTATAATATTAGTAATAATAATTGACTCGTATTAAAGCACATTTAAGTAAGTGTAGGTACTTACTTAAATGTGCAGTAGGTAGTGTGTAGGTAGGTACCTACACTGTAGTACATTTGTGTCGCTTAACTTCAAACTCGGATAAATCCACTCTACCCTCTTAGGAGATATTTAAGAAAATGTGATAATAGTCTTAATTCCATGAATTAAAAGGCAGTTTTTTTTTATTATGGCAACAGTATTGAAGAAAACGATTCTGTTTAGCAAATTCAGTATTTAAACCATTAATTCTTTCAAAAATATAATATTTAGATTGGATTTACCTTCATTTGATATAATGGAATGCAATTTATCTATCTTTGAAAAAACTCAGTGTGGATTTATAGAATTTTGATTTAATAGATCTGGATTTGAAAAAATACGATTAAAACTAGGGATGTGGTAGTGGCGAAATCACGGTATACCATCGACAGTCGAAGTTGTGGTAGCTAACTGAATAAAACTAAAAATAATACAAACAAATTAAGGAAATATAATTTTATTTAACGAAAATAGAAGGTAGGTACCTAATTTAATTATTACGATTTAAATTGTGGAAAGAAAATATCGCTCACGAGCAAAATGCGTTAAAAATTATAAAACAATTTTAATTATTTTAAATAAAATTCATTATTTTTTTGGAGTCATCTTCTTCAATTTCTTCTTTGTGCATTGGTCGCCCTATCACATTCAGCACTTTTTTATAATATTTTACTTCCACCAACAAAGTGCGTTTCCAGCAATTTGCGAACATTAATTAGTTTTGCTTCATGAACTGGAACTCCAATGTGCAGTCTCTCTGGACTAAAATTTTGAAACGATTGGCCGCGTTTACTGATAACTTAATATTAATAAGAATAATTAATATAAATAATATTAATACATACTTATTATATCCAAATAATTCTGTAACAGTCTACTGTTACAGAATTATTTGGATATAATAAGTATCAAAATAATAATAATCGATAATGATTAGTACAACACTAGTGCCAACTCTGGATTCCAAACGACGCATGGGTATAGATATTACAAACTAACCGAATTTTCGCACTTTCCTCTTTCTTACGGCGAAGTTTTATATTAGGCCGCTGGCAGCACTTGGTGACTTAATTTTCATAGAATTATCCATGGGAACTGTCTAAATAATAAAAAGAAACAGTAAAAAAGCAGGAGTTTACGGTGCTACTGTCGCAGAGTTTACGTCGACTGACGCACAGACTAAGAAGTGTACTACGTACAGACGACCCACTCCCATACAAAAAAATGGCCCGTAGTAGTTGGAAAAATTGAACATGACAGTTCGTTTTTTTTTTAATTCTTTTGTTGAATTTTGGGCAAAGGCTCACACTGTATGCCTTATTTGAGCTGTTGTATATTTTTATTTCAACTTTAGTTCGTAAAATATAGCTAGAGTCCTGTAACAGATGTCAAATACGTAAAAATACATTTAAAATTTACGTATTTGACTTCTGTCACAGGACTGAAGCTATATTTTACCAACTATACATTTTCGAAACGAGAACTGAGAATATGTAAATGAAACAACATATTTTGTTCAGATTTTTATTTATTAAATTATAGTTTTTAATACAATATGTCTTATTTATACTCAGAACTGGGAGTCCTTACGGTACGAAAGTTGTTTATTAAGTTAGAGATTGTCGCACAACATAGAGTCCAACCACACTTTACGAATAGACGAAGAACAGATATTGTATATAACATACCCAAGTATAAGACATCGTTTGCACAAAAATTTCACAACTATCTCGGTCCTAGCCTATACAACAAAATAAGTAGAAGTTTAAAATTAAGTAATCTTAATCATCAAACATGCAAAAAAACTATAGACAAATTCCTAAAATCATTAGACTACGATAACACTGAAAAACTCCTGAAAAATTTGTTATAATTAAGGCACATAAATAACACAACATACATCATTCATTATACACATAGGTAGGCACATCACATTAACGTACCCCGCACACACGTACTCTCACAAAATTACAAAACACAAATAGACTACCTATCTAGACCTACTTTAATAAAATTGTACACAATAACCAACCATTAAGCAATAAGCATACTATATCGCTACAGTTTGTTAAAATGAAATATGACAATTTGATCTGTTTAAATGACATGAATGGACTTGTGCGTATTTGTTGTTCTGAGGACGAGGAATACTATCCGCTCGTGATACAGTTTTTTACTAGTACGGGGGGATAGGGTGAATCAGTCTAATGACAACCGATGCCTGCAACCCCTTTCACCTAACTGTCAGTTTTGATAAACGCCAGTGTAAAATAATTGTTACCGATTTTTGTAATATATTATCATAGTTATCTAAGATTTGTAGAAATTATGTAACTCTTGTATGGTTGTCTCTTGTTTATGCAATAAAGAATATTGTATATATTGTATATAATATTTTGCATTCTCGGAAGAGATTTTTTTAATTAGCCTAGATAAATCTGTGCCTTTCAATATTTTATATGAACACCAGTTGAAAATTAAAAAAATTACCATGCCAAGGAAGGGCACTTTAGTTTTTTACCCGACTGCGCCAGAAGGAGGGTTATGTTTTTTCGTGTGTTTCACAAGAAAGGAAGTCAAATGAGTAGGTACTTAGACAAAGTTCGGCTTGGTATGGTGAACCCGATGTACAGGCTACGTGAAAGAGTTTCCCTCTTGATGTCTTACTATTCAAGCTAGCACAATTCTCCAAGTTGAAAAGATAGTCAATAAAGATACTGTTTCAGCAGTATTTTTTAGGATGAAACTATCTTCTTTCCCATCAGCATATTGAGCTAGAACAAATGACACTTGAATTAAACTTGGTACAAATGGTAAATTAAAGTTCGAGATTTAGAAAAATATAATTATATTATATTTTTATATTAACATTCATGATGATGAGACTGGTATAAATAAATTAAAACACTAATGTTTACTTTTATTTCGTAATAGTAATTAGCAGGTATTACCTCTTCTCGTGGGTGTTGTAAAAGGCGACTAAGGGATTCACCAGAGAATGACCATCATTCTCTGAGTTTTCATGCAATCAACTGCGATTTCCAACCCGCCTGCCAAGCGGGGCGATTATGGCATATCCCCTTTTTGGGGAGGCCTATGTCCAGCAGTGGACGTCTTTCGGCTGAAATCATGATGATGAATCAGCAGGTACCATATAAATAGAGATTTAAAATAGTTAATTAATCTTACCAATTTATAACGGTAGATATGGTCATCATGTTTCCTTTTACAAGAATAATTATTATCACGATTCTGACATACATCTGAAAAAATAAATACTTTAGTATTCTATAAACTATTCTCATTCTTTATTGTACACCAGAAAAATGCAGTACCTATTAAATTATAAATAGAATTTAGGTACATGTATGTACGAGTGGGCGAGCTTAACTCAAAAAATAGTTTTCTACCAGCAAACCTTTGAGTGATAGAGATAGATTTTAAACTATCTTGTAACACTTATTTTACATCAATATGGGTTGATGGATCAGTGATCTATTGATCATTGGCATTAACTTTGCGGGTCTCAGTCAGTCTACTGCGTCAACAGCATATAAGTTACTACAGTAAGTTTGCCAATAGTACGTGATACCTGGTCTAGTGACACGGCCTGTTAGAAATTCCAATAAAAAGCAATAGGTACTCGCTACCAAACTTGAGCGGGTTGGAGTGGATATGAGTATACTCATTTTTTTACTACATTAGCTGTACACCTAAAATTTTATAAGCAGATTACCGATTACGTACGAACCTTCATAAACTTTTGTATTCCTGTAGTTATTTCATCGGCCAAAAACAATGTAGGATAAGCACCAACTTTAAGCCGATACTTCTCATTGATGAACCTTTTTTCAATGCTTCTGACACAAACATAGTTTGTGAAGATCTTGCACGCTAAACTGCGCAAATAAGCCACTTTAAGTCCTATCTCACTTACGGGAAGCTAATACATCTTAGCGTCCTTTCGTTTGCTATCACAATGTTCGATACAACACTTGTTGTACATCTTACTTGTACTATCACTGCAAAATATCACAGTTAAGAAATCATTAAGAGGATAAGTACAGAAATTAATCAACGCAAACTTTAATCAACAACATTTTAAGGAAAAATCTAAATCTTACAAAAACAACCAAAATTAACGTAAAAAATTAACAATGACCACAGACTACATAGAGATACTACGTATGACGGTCGAAAATTATCTATGGTCTTGACAAAGGGCCTAAACGGGGTGAAGACTGTTACAAGGGGGCGAGGGTCTCCTGTCATGTATGAAATTTCTAACCATAGAGTACATCTGTATACGGTTGAAATTATTTGTTCCAAGTTTATCACCCGTGGACTGACGGCCATGTTGAACAAACGCAATTAGCCGATTGGCTCTCATGGATTTAACTACATTTGAAAAAAACTGTCTCATGGATCTATCTGACTTAGATAAAATATTATGATTTTGACTGTTTATTTCAAAAGAATCATGCGGATTTATACACAACTGATGAGATTGTTTAAAAGCATTTTTTTTTTCTCTTTCTTTTGATACCAAAATCTTGAAAATTCTCAGAATTGGATTTATCCGAGTTTGAAGTTAAGCGACACATTTTAACGGCCAAAATTAATATGCAATCTATCCACGATTTGCCCTACTAGAGATAGGAATTTGACATAAGCTCCATACAAAATATGTCAAATTTCTATCTCTGGTAGGGTAAATCGTGGATAGATTGGATATTAATTTTGGCCGTAAGTGCATATAGATTAAGGGCTAAGGCTCGATTACACCAACGTTAATTCTCTGGTTAAACGGCCGTTTACTGATCATTCCAGTATTTGTTTTGAGTAATCAGCCGTTAAATCAGAGGATTAACGGTGATGAACACCGACATAAGTTCACCAACAAAATAACAGATTATTTATTATTTTTAACGCATTTACGCATGCGAAGCGAAATCTAACGATTTTTTTTCCACAATTTGAATCATAAAATAACAGATGTTTAATTTATATTTTGTGAATTCCGTTTAGTTCATAAACGGCAGATTAAAACTTAAAATTAGAAGTTAGTTATTTTGTTAGTGAACGACGTCGTATGGCGTCAAGCAGACGACTTTCTTATTGAGTGATCGAAAACGTCAATTTTATGAAATATCACATATCTACTATGCAACCTTACATAACCTTTAATATAAATGCTTTTGTTATGTATATTAAGGACAATAAAGGTAATGTTTGTTACATAATTTAAGTCTCCATATACCGCGGGGGACGTTACAAACATACAATTCACGGACACAAAATACACCCAGACTCAGAACAACTACCTATTTGTGGGTCACAAAAATATTTATTGCATGTGGGAATCGAACAGACAACATTTGGCGTGGTGTCAATAGAGAGGTGACTACCTTAACGACTATGCCACAAGTGCAGTGAAATTAATTGTAAATGTGAATAGACGAGAACATTAGCAACTACAGTGAACCGTGGTTCATTGTTTACCTCTTTATTTTAGTCCACTGTCAACGTACGGGGTCCCATCGACTTTGGATGTATGTTGCCAAACACACGTTTATACTAGATCGACACAGATAGCATAAATAAAAACGCTAGGAAACACAACACGAGGTAGTTTTATCACATCTCTACTTGGTCTGTGAGTTTTATGTTGAATCCGATATGAAGAACAAAGGAAGTAAGAAAAAAATTAAACCTAAGTTTTTAATAACTTTTTTCGCAATAAAACACAAAAATTCACTATGCTTGAGTGTCCGTTACAAAACAAAAACAAAATAATCATTTGTTTTTACTTCTTCAAGTTAAATGGATGGACACACGGACGGAACCTGTAAAAAAAGAAATTCAAATCAATTTGTCTGTCAGAACTTTAAAGAAAGAAAAATATTTATTTGACACAACTGAGACACATACAAAAGAAATATACATGAACAAGAAATAGATATAGTGAAGAAGTAACAAAGCGAGGAAAAAAGTCATTGACAGTCATGCGCCATGTGTGTCTCAAAATTGTGACAAATGGGTGTCCAGCTCAGCATATTGCCAGGTTATTAAACCTGATGCTGGAACATATTGATTACTTTGTAACTTCTAAACTAAGAATGTTAATTACCTACAAGGAAATCTCACATAATACGTAAAACTTTAGCACCACAGTCGTGGTATCATTACCATACTCTACAATATTATTATTTGTTCTTAGTGACCCCATGTCAATAACTGTGTACCTAGTACGAGTTTGACACTTACGAATACTTTCAAAGTATTCGTCGACTTTCATTAATAAATCTGTAGTTCCTCCTCGTATCCGCCAGGGGCGCTACTGATTTATGAATGAAAGTCGACGAAAACGATGAAAGTATTCGTAAGTGTGAAACTCGTACTAGGCCCACTGAATAGTACCTACTTATTTTGAAATAATTGAACTGATGACTGTGTAAAGTAAAATGAGAAAATAAAAACTAAAGAATTGTGTACGCACATGTACCAAAATAAAAACGGTACTATACTAACAATTTTGGAAGGTAAGCACCATGTATCGCGCGGCCGCTTTTTAGTACACATTCAAACTTGGTTGGTTTATCTCTGTATTGAGCTTCTCATTGGTTTTTTGATTATATTTCTTTAATTATTAAGTGTATTGGGCTACAATTTTACAGATGGATAATTGAACTAATACACTAACGAATGGGATACCTTTTAATTTGCCAACCCATAGTAAACTCGTCCAATCGAATGGCGAACAACATCGTGGCCCAGACCTAGCAATTTTGTTCATAATTCATTATTTACTTATAGTACATCGATGAGACTTAACATGACATTATGAGCATTTATAAGGTACAAATAAACTTTAAAATTTAGGCTTTGGAGCTCATATTCGCAGTACTAGGACCTAATAACCTGATTTCATTTTAAAATTTATAGCTTCCTAGCGGTAATTTTTTTTCGAAGTCTGTTTCCACAAACATTACACACAAAAGAATTGCAACATGTGTAAAAAAAGTCACAACTATTCGCCTAACCGTTTATGATATCCAGCAATCAGCCAAACGTCACCGCAGCGGAAACTTGAATATCTTCGGAGTCTTTAGACACACAAATCTCATTTATGCATACACATTTACCTTTCGTTATACTCTAATCCATGTAACTATTTTATTTTACTTACGTCCTTTGGAAAAAAAAAGTCTCGCTGGGAAGACGTCGTTCCAGCGGAAAACGTTTTTGATGAATATCCCAAAAAGGGTTGGACACAAATCTGAAATGTTCATACACAATTACACGGCGTCATACACTAACGATTTACTTATCTCGAATTAAGAAAATCGACACTTTTTCGCTGGGATGACGCACACGCTTGTCTGTGACTGGATGTTAGAAAGCCAAGTGAATTTGAGTCTTTTAGGATTGTGTTGTGGCCATAAAGGTATTATACTGACGTATGGAAATGTCTTTGGTTGTGGCACAATTTGGGAGAGAAGCCTATGTCTAGCAGTGGGCTCAAAGGCCGAGTTGATCGATTATAGTAGATGACAATAAAAATAAAACCAGAGAATAGATTTTTTCTTTATATTTTTTTGCCTAACATTTACTTGGTCGCCTTCTTGCCGCCACCACCACCGCCGCCACCACTCTTTATGTTCGCCTGCTGCGCCTTGAGGACCTTGACAATCTTCTGTTCCTCAATGAGGAAAGCCCTGACAATGCGCTGCTTGACGCACTTGTGGCAAAGAACACCTCCATAAACACGCTTGACGGTCTTCTTGCGGTAGCAAAGGCGAGAACGCTCAGCGGGCCTTGCAGGCTGGATACCACGCAGTTTGCTCTTGCACTGGCCACACCTTGGGATCTTCTTGGGCTTCTTAACATACTGGTAGACAAGACGTCCACCTGGTGTCCTTACTCTGAAAATTTAAAATGTTTTGTTTTAGAAATCAACTGAGAAAAAAACATGTTTCAATCATAAAATAAAATAATTTCTTAGGTTTTTGCAATCACTACACATTACGATAAAACAAGTCACAAAACCAACACGCATCAGCTCAATTAAATTAAGTTGATAGTGTGGTTTCCATATAATATAACTATTGCTTCGGCCTGATTGGAGACCTCACAATAAATGTGTTGATGAACTAAATCAACACATTCCCCAAAAAAAGAAGAATTATACAGTTGTACAATTTTACAGTAAGACTGTAAAATTCATGTTGTGTGTATCTTTTCCAAACATAAATCTTATTTTTGTTGCATATTGACCCTTGAATGTAAAGCAGAGTTCAAAGATTGGCAGAAAGTGAAAGTGATTTTTTTTTTAGCTTTTATTGCTTCTAACTTTATTCCTTGCTGATAATTAATAGGTTCTAGTATTTGTTGTTTAAGTACAGGATATTACTGAAATCATCCATAAGTTTCCAACTTTTAATGTGGAGCCATTATTCAGATAGACCACAAGACAAAATAGGTCTAAAGACAGCAACTTTGAATGTCCACCGAATTTTTAGCCTAGAATATTTCTAAAAATAGTTTCGTACTCTGATAAAAAAGTTCTTTTCAACAATATCCTGAATGCATTAGAAGAAAGAATTCTTTTTCCAGTAATTTTAAAAATAATTTTCCAGTTTTGGTCATACTGCACTTTTCCACTTTTGTAGTAATAATATTATTTAGATTGGAAGTTAGATTGGAGGTTCTGACAGACAGACAGATGGACAAAGTGCTTAGCAGCCTATTTAACTAACAACCAAAATTAATAACTGATCTATCCACAATTCCTACTTCTCCGCCAAACAGTGATGGTTGCATTACTATGTTTCGGTCTGAAGGGCCAGTGAAATTACAATAACATGAGACTTTCCATCTTCATGTCTCAGTTTGGCAAACCGACTTACAGTACCATTTAGGTAACCGCTTAACATCAGGTGGGCCGGTGGGTTCCCAACGAGTCACACCAAATCAAGTAACAGTGTGACTTGATGGGAATTTTTTTCCCAACGTGGCACACTGACTCATTGCAACCTTTTTTCCAGGACGATTCCCAACGAGTCCCACCTAGTGTAACAGTGTGACACTAATTTTCTATCCTTGTCAGGATTCCAACAATCTGTTTTATCATACAAAAAATGTGCCTGTAAACACTTAAATATAATTAAAAGCAATATGACGATCCAAAATTTTGCCAAAAACGCGATTTTAAACGATAAAATTTTTCAATGTATGACTAGTGGCGCCACCCTGAATTTTGTGTACTCATTGGTGCCAAACTGTACGACTGCTAAAAAAAGGTTTGAAAACTCCTTGGTTGGGTCGAAGTGGCATTAAAAACTCCTTAGTTGGGCTGAAGTGTGCGGTTTTGGAAAAAAAAATTAAATTACCGCATTGTTTTGTTCAGCAAACTGTATCATAATGAAACTTTTTAAATTCATTACAGGTGCATGTGCATAAAGTATGTCATTATGACACTACTTTCGAGTTCATAATTCGAATTTTACGATACAAGTGTAGATAAAAACTTTTTTAATCTATTTAACTCACGTGTTTATAAAATACCTGGGTACTATTTTTCATTTCACAGATAAGTATGACTCGATGGGATTTTTATTCCCATCGCGTCACACTGTGATTCGTTGCAACCTTTTTATCCAGAAGGGTTCCCAACAAGTCACACCCAGTGTAACAGTGTGACACATTGAGAAAAAAATTCCCATCGAGTCACACTGTTACTCGATTTGGTGTGACTCGTTGGGAACCCACCGGTGGGCCTTAGCCCATTTCGCCATCCTATACTATAAAAAAAAATGCCCTACTAGGGATAGAAATTTGACATAAGCTTCATACATTTTATGTCAAATTTCCATCTCTAGTAGGGCAAATTGTGGATAGATCGGTTATTAATTTTGGCTGTTAGAGAACTTGCTTTGCTCTGACAATAATGCATGTTGTCTGGCATTTTTGCTGAACCTATTTGGTGCAGCCACAGGGCACACAATTATACTTTTAGATTATTAGATGATTAAAATTGTATATTATTGTGTGCCTCTGTATGTAGTAAATAAACCATTTTTTCTTTCTTTCTAGGTATAAGTTGTTTAAAATGTTTGATGAGTTTTAAGTAGCAATAGGATGGTGTCATGTAAAAACTGGTAATCAAAGTCAAATTAATTTGTAGCTCAAATACACAAGTACTCACTACTCAGTACAGAAAACCTGGGTACATATGTTTAACTACTGATATGGGCTATAAATTCTGTACAGTTAACCTTTTCCCTGCCAATGACACCTATAGAAGACTTTGTACTAACATCCATACAATATTTGTCTTCTATAGAAGACATGGCGCTGAGGTCACGAAAACCTTTATGATGCTGTGGCGGTGAAAAGGTTAAGCTAGTGTCAAGATTATATCTACAGTTTTATCATAAGTTTACAAGTCATCGCAAGCATCCTCGTGTACTAGATAACAACTGCCTACACAAACATCACATGCATTTTAAGAAGCACAAACTATTAAGTGTAGCATGTAACTGTACAATTCAACCGTTTGAATTTGGTCAGGAATAGCTTAGAGCTGTTAAATATTGGATGGTCGAAGTGTTGTTCGAAAGCAAAGTTCAAATGAGCAACAAAACTTGCAGAAATCTACTTCCGCAAGCATTACTACCGTGTAAGTGGAGCTTGCCGCGATTGTTTACACGTTAGAAATTGCTCGCAGAAGTCAACATCTGTCAAGTTTTGCTGCTAATCTAAGCTTCGACATCTTCTCTTTGAGGTTAACTTTGTAAATAAGATCTGATTGTAGTGTTATTGTACCATATTTGTACAAGTGGCCTAAGCAATCGTGGTAGACTGGATATAATATTAATTTCTAGTATAGATCTGATATAATACTCACATTCTCCTTTGGTTTGATTTAGTATTGTACGACAAACGTCGTCTGAACGTTAGCCGCTGTACCATTTTGGAGCTGAAATATGAAAGGAATTATAAGTAACACGTCTCCCACTTTTCAAATCACTATGTTTATTTAAAATTTCTTGTAATTATAGTAAGATTCAGATAGATTTTATAAAAATATTTTTATATCACACAAATCCCAACCTATTTGACAGCTGTTGACAGGAAAAGAAAAACAATCGTGTCTATGGCAACATCTACGGTTCAGTGTTGCCAAAAAACTATTTGCAAGCCCACTAGTTGGAGCTCTTAAAACCACCAGCTTTTTAGCGTATAAACCACTGAAAACATAGTTTTTTATGAAAAACACGTAATTTTTTCATTTTTTTATTTTTTTATTTAGGTTCGCAAACTGGACGTTACGACATTACATTCAACAATAACATTTGCGGAAAATAATATTATTAATTTATTCTTATTCTTTATTGTACACACAAATATACATTTATATTACAGTAGGAAAGTTAATTATTAGTTAATTTAATAATAAGGGACATTTTGTCCAACAACAAGATAATTTACGAGAACTTTTTTTTAAATTTTATGTGGACCAGACTGCCCTTTCCAGACTAATCTATAATTAATAAAAATTTTTAACAAAAAATTGAACCGACGAAAAGTGAAACTGAAAAGCGAAAAATAACTAATTATGAGTCGGCGCCAAACGAACTTTTAACAAGCAAAGTGCGCGTAAGTTGCAAGTGGCCGAGCGGAGAACGCATTTTTGGAAAGTTATTGTTTATCGTTGATAATTTCACGTTGTATTTGATGTGACGTTGTTTTTATTATTTATTTAAAGTAATTTAATGATCTTCGCTGATTGGTTGTTTGGCGCCGACTCATAATTAGTTATTTTTCGCTTTTCAGTTTCACTTTTCGTCGGTTCAATTTTTTGTTAAAAAGTTTTATTTTTCATTTTTTTGTGGTTAAAATCTAACTCCAGGTCTCCATTATGTCGTAGTGTCTAGAACTATATTTCTGTGTGTCAAGTTTCAACAGAATCGGTTAACAGGTAAGAATTCAGTGGGTGAACAAAAACTCATCCCCTGTTTTACTACCCTTAGGGGTGGATTTTTATTTTGAAATTTAAATGGGACCAACTTCAAGATATACCCTATCCATTAAAAAAAGAATCATCAAACCGGACCACTCTGTAAAAAGTTATGCGTGGTCATACATAAAAAAAAAAAAAAAAAAAAATATATATACGCGTCGAATTGAGAACCTCCTCCTTTTTTTCGTCGGTTAATAAAATAAAATAAATGAAAATAAAAATTGTTTATTCTCGCCACTAAAGATTACAATCTTATGATACACATTACATTACAATTAATTTTGTGGTGGTTAAATTGGGAAGCATAAGATTTTGACCCTATCCCCTGAACTAGGCGTAAACCTGTATCTCAGGAGATAGTATTAATGAGTATAAATTTTGCAATAAATAACGAATTGCTGCAGGGAAAGTGCGTTTTATAATAATTGCATGACCATTCTTTACGAAACCAAGTATTTTCATACCAAAAACATAGATGTCGCTAGTACATATGCTACCGAGGCTAATGATCTGACTAGCAAGGTATAAAAACTCATGCGCTGCTGTTGTTTAGAATTCAATTCAATTCAAATTCGTCGACAATTATTTACCAAAAATTAAGTTTTCCAGTTCATTTGCTTTAGTTTTTTGTATGTTTAATTTGCCTATTTATTAGTTAAATTTAACAAATCCTTATCCCCACGATTATTAATGTATAATTATGTTAGAAAACGTAATTTGGTTAATAACACCAACATTTAAACTTATCAATATTTTTTTCTAGTTATACTAATATTTTTAACGCATTTACGCAATTGAAGCGATATCTAAAGATATAAATTGTAAAAATAAAAGTTCTGATTTCACCTAAAGACTTATGTGTAAGTTAAATTCGACATCGAAATTATTGGTCACGCAAGATAGCCTATCGGTGGCAGTGTTAGACTTATGAAATTAGAAATGTATATAATTCTGATATAAATAATTCATTAAACTCTATAATCGCATGGCTTAATAATAATAATCTAAAAATTAATTTAAAAAAAACAAATATAATGCATTTTAGTCAACGTGAACGGTTACACAATCCATCAAAAATAAGCTTAATTTATAAAGATAATATTATACAAGAAGCAAATACAGTGCGATTTCTAGGACTAATTATTGATAAAAAAATTAATTGGAAAAGTCACATTGATTCACTTAGAAAAAAAATCTGCAGTTTATCATATGCCCTATTTAAACTAGCTGCATATGTCAACACAGATACTTTGTTAACAGCATATTATGGCCTTATTGAATCATACTGAGATATGGAATAATCTTTTGGGGTAACTAAACCAAGAAATATATCGTTTTCAAAATGCAAAAACGCTGTGTACGTGCTATGTTCGGAATCCAAACTACTGACAGTTGCAAGCCAATGTTTGTTAAGCACAAAATTCTTACACTTCCGTCAATTTATATTATCGAAGTAGCATTATTTGGAAGAAATAATCCGCATTTGTTTCCTCGATTATCGGATAATTGTGTTCAAAGTCGACGTGGTAATGATACACTCTGTATACATGTAGCTAAGACCACACTGTTACATAAAAGTATTGTATGTATGGGTCCAAAAATATATAATAAAATTCCAAAGGACATCAAACAACTAAATTTAAATTTATTTAAAGTCAAACTGACAAAGATGCTTACAGAAAAATGCTTTTATTATATAATTGACTTTTTAAATGATAAAACTTAACATGTGTATTCCATTTTAATAATTTTATAATGAAATAATATAATTAAATTTTAATATTTGTACGCCTTCCATGACATAACATGTTTACCCGCGGCTCCGCTCGCGTTAGATTCTGTTAACCCGCGTGACGGATACTGTAATCTTACATATACAAATAAATATGTCTTTATCTTTAATATTACATGAATATTATATACATTAACGTTAAATTAGAAAGACTTTATGAAAATTGTATGAAATTATTAAAAAAAAATGTTTTTATTTTAAAATTTAGTTTTTGTAACTTTAGTCGCTGTGAATCTCTTTTAATTTAGTTTTTATTTATAGGTTTTGTAATCTTAAGTCGCTGTGTTGTAAAGCTCCATTTTAAGGGGTTCCGTACCCGAAGGGTGCCAAACGGGACCCTATTACTCTCGCTACGCTGTCCGTCCGTCTGTCCGTCCGTCCATCCGTCTGTCTGTCACAGGGCTGTATCTTTTGAACGGTAATAGATAACCGGTTGAATTTTTCTCAGAAAATGTGTTGCTATTAGGAGTATCACGACAAATACTAAAAACAAAAAAAGTCTAAAACCAAAGGGGGTCCCCATACAAGAAACCTCGAAAAACATGCATTTTTTTCATCGTTTTTGTTCCTGCTCTATCTTCAAAACGGTAATACATACCAGCGTCAAACTTGGTCTTATTATAGTGTATACTATGTAGTTTAGCAAAAAATAGAAAAACAGGGCAAAAATAGACATATGTGGAGGTACCTACGTAAGAAAGAGATACAAAAATTCACTTTTCGTTTACGCTCGTTAATGTCTTTTAATAAACTCTCGTAAATTAAATCGGTTTCTATGGGGTATCAAGTCGATTGTTGGTACAGAAACCTTACTACGTGAGTCCAACTCACACTTGGCCGGTTTTTTTCTTTACCACCCTGAATATTGTACATCTTATGGATATGTTACGGTGAAACTTTTTTATGTTTTAACATCTGTATTTTCAATTACCTGTGATAAACAATAAAAATCTATTCTATTCTATTCTTAGAGCCACAGTTTCGGATCCTACTAGAGCGTCCGAACTTTTTGTCTTTATTTACGCGGCCGTAATGCTTTATCGTGACACAAAAATATAAAATATAGAAGTTTAAGTTTATTCTTTATAAAATAAATACATAGAAGTTTCACTTCAAAAACCACTAGCCACCAGACACAAATTTTGCCCACCAACAAGGGGTCCAAAACCACCAGTTCCAGTGGTAAAACCACTGAGATGGCAACACTGCTACGGATGGCACAGACTAAGGAACGGCACAGACTATATTCTATAACAACACCAACGCGGTCTTTTGGCAAACTACAAAGATTGATTTTAAAAATCTTCAAAATTCCTTGTTTTTCAATGCTCCATGATTTAGATAAGCCTTACATTATTTTGATATTACATAGTAAATAATTTTCTAAAGCATTATAAGTTTTTATTAGTTTTATAAATTGTCTTGTTCCTATGGACCTGTAATACCTACGAAATAAGCGTGGTATACCTACAATATCCGGGCGATCCGGGCCATCGTTATCGTTATGGTGGCCATAGCTAGGGAAGTAAGTAATTAAAACTAAAAAGTATCGATATGGATGCTGGTGTTTCGTACCAGAGATGTGTGCTGATTAAAATCATTTTCAAGTAGTAATAAATAATGCAATTATATCAAATACTAAGGCCCGTATTACAGAAGCTTCCTCAAGTACAGTTTAAACTCCAATCACCTGATCACTACTTAAGGATAGAATCGTTACTTGAGTATCGGTCTTATTCCAGAACGTTAATTATAAACTTTAATTCAACAACATAACACACGAATTTGACCTGAAATAGAATAGAAATCTCTACTCAAGTGTAGTCTGGACCACACTAGGGTGATTACAGATCAAATCTCAGCTCAAATACTGAAACAGGTGACAATATAAAACAAAACTAAACTCAGCTGAACTGTGATCAACAAATCTCTGCTTGAGGAACGTTCTAAAATCAAAGCTCAACTTTAAACTAGTTTTAAACAGAGATCAACGCTTGAGTATCCTTCTATAATACGGGCCTAAGTTCGGCTGTCCCTAGGACATAAAAAATCAAGCTTCTAAGTCAAGGCTATCATACGGCTATGTCACATTTTGATACTCGAAAACTCACATAAAAAACCTATAGGGTACTTCGCATTGACCTAGAATCATGAAATTTAGCCAATATATCGAAATATCTTCTTTTTTTTTCAATATATCGAACTCTAATTTTATATTTAAAATTATCGATGTATCGAAAATCTGATATTTAAAAATATCAACAGTCCTAGTTTGTTTACTTGACAGCGCATTGTACTATGGGCCTCATTTTTTTTTTTTTTTTTTAATTATTATGGCCTGGTTGCTAAGACCTTTAAGCCAAGTCATTTATTTGTTATATGTGAGTAGTTTTATGGCCTGGTTGCTTAGACCCTCCAGCCAAGTCTTTAGTTTACTCACCCTAGTAAAGTGATGGAAACTTTACCAGGTTTTTGAGCGGATGATGAGAAAATACGAAAGTCACGTTTTTCAACTTTGTACCATTTACCCACACTTGTACACGTTAACGAGCACTTAACATTTAATAATCCACCATTATTACACATTAACACTCGAAGAAACACAAATTTAGGAAAATAATACAAAATCCACAACACGATCTTTCCGAATTTTCCCGCCAACCTCCATGGGCCTCATTGCGGGGTAAGCGGGGTTGCCACGCGGCGTGGGTATTTTGACATCCCGTAAAGATGTTGCCAAGCAGAGAATATACAAATAGCATGCGATCTCTTTCACCAGACGACATAACACGTTGGTTAACAAGAGACAAAGAATAGTTTCATAATTCAATAACGATTTAATAGATATTTGTATAAACTAGGTGGATATAGAAATATAGAAGAATATGCCGCTTCCATAGGTTTCTTAATTCAATGGTTTTATTACTGTCAGACTGTCAGTGGCCGAGCCTGGGGCCGCGTTCACCAGGGTTGCCAGACGCGTCGAAGTGAATTATCGTACCGACGTTCAAAAATTATCGTACCCGACGAAAAATTATCGTACGGTCGACCGCACGTCGGTGGTAACACTTTGACATTAGCAGCATCTTTATTTCGTAAGCAGTAAGGGCGGTTTTCGAACTGACGTGTTACCACTGTCATGCAGTCGACTGTACAATACAAGTATGAAATACTTAGGCCGTATCGTATTACAGAACGATACTCAAGCGTTGATCTCTGTTTAAAACTAGTTTTAAGTTGAGCTTTGATTTTAGAACGTTCCTCAAGCAGAGATTTGTTGATCACAGTTCAGCTGAGTTTAGTTTTGTTTTATACTGTCACCTGTTTCGGTCTTTGAGCAGAGATTTGATCTGTAATCACTTTAGTGTGGTCCAGACTACGCTTGAGTAAAGATTTCTATTCTATTTCAGGTCAAATTCGTGTGTTATGTTGTTGAATTAAAGTTTATAATTACCGTTTTGGAATAAGACCGATATTAAAGTACGGCCTTAGTTTTTTCAGAGTTTAAATTTTTTTCAGAGATGTGTACAGTCAACCGCACGTTAGTGGTAACACTTGAATTTCGAAAACCACCCTTTCTGGTTACGAAATAAAGACACTGTCAACTGTCAGTACCAAACTGTTACACAACTGATGTACAGTTGACTGTACAAGTCTAATATCAGTTAACCTTTTAAAAATTGAGTAATAATCATATTGTACCCGCCGGCTCGGCTTCACCCGCGTAGGCCGCGTATAAATCGGTTTATGACAGATAATTAATGTTATCGCTCAACCCTCGGGAATTGTTTATCTTCACGGGATAAAAAGTAGCCTATCTGCTAATCTGAGTTATGGTCTACCTGTTTGCTTAATTTCATCCAAATCTATCTACCTGTTACAGGGTGACTAAGGATAAACCAAAGACATTTCCATACTGACAGTATAATACCTTTATGGGATAAACAAAAAACATCTTTACTTTTGCATAATTATATGATATTGGTAGGATTATGGCATTAGGTGAAAGATACACAGTGTTGAAAAAAGAGAGAAGACATTTAAAGTATTTCTAGTGTCTATCATGCATAATTTGTAGTATTTTTACGAATTCGAGCAATGATTTCCAGTCGTCAAAATTATCGTAGTTTTGCGTACGAATACGATACTACATTTTGTATTGTACATCGTACCAGAGGTGAAATTATCGTACATGTACGATAATTTCGTATTTGTACGATTTTTGGATTTTTAATTGTGATTGCTGTGTTGCTGTGTAAGTTGAGGTTAGTTGTCAACTCCATGCCAAGAAGTTCTAGGTGGTCGACAATACTTATAGGTATACCTTGGAAAGTAGGAGCCAGATGGAAAGGACTCCGTTTTGCAGTGAAAAGACATGCCTGAGTTTTAGAGGCGTTAAATTGACCAGATTGTCATCTGCCCACTGGGAAACGAGAATTAAGATCAGATTTGTCCGCTCTATCATGGCATCTCGTAGAGAACAGATTTCCTGTTGGTTGGCCCCCGCACTGAATAAGCATCTCTTTGTGATAGTACTGTCATCTGCGTAGCCAACAAGACCTAACTGAAGCAAATAATTTATGTGAAGCAGGAAAAGTGTCGCAGAGAGAACAGACCCTTGAGGAACTCAGGCATTAATAGACAAGAAGTCAGAGGAGCAGCCGTCAATGACCATTTGAATGGCCCTAGGGAAAAAAAATAAAAAATAAATAAAAAAAAACTGATATTGATCTAATTAATTTTTGAATGATTTTCAATCAAATTATGATGGCTTGTGAGATTAAGCACAAGGTCCTGTGATCTTAATATTTTAGCTTTCTTTGGAAGAGTCACTGCTTTGCTCACTAGGATATTTTGGGATTATGACGGTTTTATACATTTGTTGAGTTATTTTAAAGATTTATATTTGCATGGGTTCACAATTTGCAATCGTTCTACCGATTTTTACGTGTCCTGAGTAGTAAAAAATATCTCATTTGGAACTATGGAAAACAAGGAAATTAGTACCAAGGAAATTAGATTTAAGTGAACAAAACATGATAGCAAACGAAATATACACTGGATACATATGGCTTAAATTAAGGGTATTACCCTACACCACAATGCTTATTCAACAGAAATAGTTGTTAAAAAGCATCCATAGGCTAAGAAACAACGACCACAGAAATTGAGAATTCCTTAAACCAAAGTCCAAGGAGGCACGTAATTACGCGAATAGTGCAAAATTGAACAGAGATGCGCACGTCCTGTTTCGATGGGCTATTGCGGTGAAATAGACGAGTCAAATCGTGTAACCGTTACATTTAAAATACATGCGGTCAGTTATTTACAAGGGCTGAACGAACAACCCAAGGAAATTATATTTTTCACTTGGACAAGTACAAAATGCCATTTAATTCCATATTCCTAGTGATTTTATTAAATTAATTGTATTTTTTTAATAACTTAGTATGCATTAAGCATGAAATATTAAGCTCCTAAAATAAAAGATTTAAAAAAAAAAAAGAACAAAAAAAGGTTCTGAAAAATACTTCTGAGTACAGAAAAAATTTAAAATGTAAGAAATTTTGTGAAGTGGACATACCACGGAAATTAGAATTTGAATGTTCGCATGACCTAATCTTTGTTATTATATATGTTTATTTTTATGTTTAATAGCAAAACCAAGTCGGAAATGATGTTAACTATCACAAAAAATAGGCACGGAGAACACACACAGTTAAAAAGTAGTGTCCGCCTACCTGGACATGAAAAAAACATGATTTTGGCGAATTACCCTTAAACTAGTTCAAATCAATATACTTTGGAATTTTTCTAGTTAGAATTCGTGTTAAAAAATCACATCTCAGAAAATTCAAAAAGTCTCATACACCAGGTATTCCCCAGATTAATACTCATTTAAATGCACCCGCGTTCATATAATTTAGCATTATTTTTGGAATGCTGTCCATTGCCCGACCCTGCCACTTAATACACTACTAATACTGGTTGATGCGATGTGATTATGACGAGTTTGGAAGTACTTCTATGGCACTCGTGGGTCGCAGCTGAAAATCAGCGTTGGGTAGTCAGTACCTGTACTGCTACCTAACATTATGCTGAGCTGGTGGCCCTTTGGCACTTACATATGTTTTAAGCTATTGCATAGCTTCTATCGCGGGCCTTGAGCGTGGTGACTGAATCCAGAAATTCCGTAACGAAAATAACCTAACACCCCCCACTCCGACCGGCACAGCGGTGATACTTTTTAGTTTTGCCATCTATCGATGAATAGCAGAACTTTTAATGACTTTTTGAAATATCACGCTTGTCTCTTTAGTTCTGCAAATCGCCTCTAGGTGGCATTGGTTGTATCGGCGTTACTGCGCATGCGTAATCTCCGTCTTCGCCCCGCAATCTGGTGACTGATGCCTTCTTAGAGTTTCGGCGTTAGGGCACCTCCTCTTTTTTATTTACATAAAAATTGCTATGCAATAGCTTTACCGCGGCAGTCTCCGAGTGCCACACGTCTTTTTATTTTTTATGTTATTTTATTTTTGTAAAGATTGTTTGTGCCAATAAACACATTTTCTTTCTTTTTTTCTTTCTTACTTAGATCGAGGGGGGGGCTGACGCCCCCCACTGGATCCATGCCTGCGCAGGATGGATGGCCGGATGGCTGATGGGGCAGTAAAGATCTGGAGTGGTGACCGCGTATTGAAAGGCGCTGCGTGGGTAGAGGCCCCCCACAAGGTGAACCGACGACCTGGTGAAGGTCGAGGGAATCCGCTGGATGCGGAAAGTGCAGGTCCAGTCCTTGTGGCGATGCTTGGGGGAGGCCTATGTCCAGCAGTGGACGTCTTTTGGTTGAAATGATCATGATTATGATGATGTACCTAAGGGTAATCTGAAAAAGGCAGTCAGCCATTATAAGATTAATAACTTTTTTTCCTTTTTCTTTAAAAATCTTGTTGTTTGTCTTACCAAACCAATAATTTATTTATGGGACAAAAATCCCTATATATCGTTCACTAAATTACATGTTTTTCATATAAAATTATAATTTTGCGGTTGTTTTTTGTGATTTCATAATACACCCAAAAAAGCTGGTGGTTTTAAGATTTCCATCCAGTGGACTAGCAAATAGTTTTTTGGCAGCGTTGCTTTAGCCTTCTTGATCGGTCGTCTGTTCTGAAGGTTTCGTGCTGTGCACTATGGTGCAGTGTGTGGGCCATAAAGGTATTATACTGTCTTTGGTGTGGGCAACGCGAGATTGGTCCGGGTCGGGTCGCGGTCGTGTCGTGAGTCGGGTCCGGTTTCGTGCAGTGAATGGTGTCCATAAACGCGTCATCTAATTTTTTATAGTTTTTTATTTATATATTTTGTTTACTGGTAATAATTTTTCAGAAAAAGCAAAATGGCTACCGATGTGTAATGTTTGTGGTGATGTTTTTCAGTGTTTAGAGTTTTAAGAAGTGGTTTTTGAGTGAATTCTTCATACAATGGGTAAGTAAGAAGTTTATTTCGACGATTTTAACCTTATTTCAAAACATTTACCTCTTTGTTGTGAGGAATGTGTCTCCTAGCGGTGCCAAGAAGTCAGATGTTTATGGTGTACGAATTGTACGATGTACGTATAAACAGGAATTGGTGGAACTACGAGTCTTAAATTATTATGAATTCGTTTCGTAAGTTAAGTTCAAGTAACTAATCAATATAGGTAATTCGTTAGAGAGTCGCCTTATAAACTAATGCTGACTCCAAGTTAATACAAAAGTTATTTGCGTAAATGTTATCTTGAAAGTCCAAATAGTTTTTAACAGATGCCGCTTTTAGTAAAAAAAAAAACTAATAAATTGTGAAATTTAACCGTTTCGGCGCTTAAAGCCAACTTCTCATAATAACAAAGTCGCAGAATACCAACATCTCTCAATGCCACTTTCTCTGAATGTCAACTTCTCACAATGCCAACTTCTCACACTGCCAACTTCTCACAATGCCAACTTATCATAATACCAACTTCTCACAATTCCAACTTCTCAAAATGCCTTAGTTGGTATGAATATGGTGATACTAAATATTGTTTTTATCTTTAACATCAAATGTAATTTTACCCATATTTCGCAAATAAATTTATTTGAATTTAAATTTGAATGACAGAGAAATAAAACTATAAATGGTCAAATCAACTATTTATTATAATTATGATTATAACTATCTAATCTACTACATATTTATTATAATCATACATACCAATTATGAAAAAAATTACTCGTTTATGAAGAAATAGTAAAAGTATTATTATTTTTATAGGTACTTAAACATTGGCGTAGCTATGTAAACAAGGGCCCTGTGGCAAAAAGTTAAAACTTTAACATTCTTTATTCAACTTGGACAGCCAATCCCAAAGTGTGAGATAAAGCCCCCCTGCGGCCGCTGCAGGCCTAAAGAGTAAGAGACCCAGAAAAAAAATGGGGGCATTGTGTAAAGGCTTGGGGGGCGATTTGTAATTTCATCTAGCTAGGCGGACTCGGTCAGAGTGTCGCCTTAGAGGACTCTTAGACACCGACTGAACTCTCGACTTTCGGGTAGACAAATAAGTTTGGGAACCACTGAACTAGGATAATATATAACTTTTTCGAAAATCGAAAAAGGCTATCGTTCATAGGGCCGAGGGGCCCCTTGAGCTTGAGGGCCCGGGGGCACTGCCCCATCTAGCCCTACGGTAGCTACACCACTGTACTTAAACAAAGTGAGTTGCAGTATTTACTGTTTTTTTAAATTTTACTGGATTTAAAAAAAAAAAGCTATGAATGGTCAAATCAACAATGTATTATAATTATGAAATGTCAAGTCAACTATCTTACTTTTAAATGGGTCAATGAACCATACTTAAGTTAAGCTTATAGTAATTAACAAGTCAAGATACAGATGGCGCAGCAGTACCTATGTTTAGTTTACCAATTCATAAGCTTACCTCAAATCTTAATAAAAACTACTAGTTTTATAGGTGCACTATAGTATAGTATAACGGGCTGGTTTCTGCAACTCCACGTTCAAGCGTGTATTTTGCGTACGGGTGGGAACTTACTCGATCCACCCTAACTCCTCGAAAAAGGCCAGCAACGCCTTGGTGTTGCTGGTGATCTCTGAGGGTACCTGGGTTACCGAAGTACTTGGCCCTGTATGTGGCGACCTCAGGGCAGTCTAGAAGCACATGGGCTGCTGTCTCATCTTCCACCATGCAGGCTCTGCACAGTGGGCTGTCCGTGACACCTATGCACAGTCTGTTATTTTGCCTTAGTTGCGGCCATCCTTATTTTTTGAGGCTTTTAGAAAGATAATAACCAAACAAAACTTCTATTAAAACCCCCGTGGTTTTAAGTGTCATAGTTTTCAAAATATTTCGAAAATCGAGAAAAATCCATAGAAACCATAGAAACGTGTTTTAGGCTTTCATAATGAACATTTTACAATAAATGTTTCATGGCACGCTAGCCATTAACTTAATGCATCATTACATCTATTTTATCATAAAAAAATGCGTTCTCCTAGGCGTCAATTTTATTTTTTCCATGATTTCATAATAATTTTATTTATGGTCATTCTTAACATGGTCGCATTTTATTTTTGTGTGTAAATGTTTAGTACACTACTAAGTATAACCACAAAAAAAATAAGAAGCAACGAACACAGGAACTCGGAGATATTCATTTTTAAAGTTTTAATTTAGGGTTGTCAACTAATGTAGGCGCCTTTAACAAACGACCAATTTCGCTCGGAATAAATTTGCTTCTTCAATTATTATAATTTCCTATTACTATTTCTGAAGCATTATCCTTGGTCTAATCATGTCTTCACAAACACGATTTTATTAGATTCACCTGTAACTAACAAATCATGTAACAAATCTTGTTTATTATTCTTTTTTGTTTTGTAAGTGCATGCACTTACATCAAAATGAATCTTCGATGAAGGATATTATGTGGAATTGGGAAGGGGTCCGCCCTCGTTAGATAGAATGTCAAAACCCAATTTCCATACATAATATCTGGAGAAGCGGGGGTGAGGTGTCATGGAGCCGTCAAAGACCCATGGCACTGCTTTGCCTCAGCAGGTACTGACCCGTCCTGCTGGGGGATGTCCTTCTGGGCCCCGACCAGAGGACTTAATGCAAGGGGGGCATGAGGGCGCCAACCCTCATGCTGGTCAGCGAGTGGCAACTCCAACGACTAACAACGAAAGCACGAACACGGATCTGAAGAAATCACTCACGAAATTGGGAATTTATAAAATTTTGGTAGATAAGGCACATTTGCACGGGGTTCATAAAAGACCTTTGGATCTCAATTCAGAGGAACGATGCCTAATCGTGTTAAACGCTTTATATCCAAATGGAATTCCGAACAATATCGATAGCCAAAACAATGAATTTAATTACAATCTTTCAAATTTTTTAAGTAAATGTGGAACTTTATATTGCAGTAGTAAACGGAATTTCAAACGATTTTGTAATAAAAACAAACACTGGCTTTCCACTATTTTTGATATTGAAATACCAAAAGTGAATATCGAGGAAAGTCCTTTACCACAACAAAATATTATAGAATTGGATGAGGCACATTTTTTATTACAAAATAATCCTTCAACTTCGAGAAGTAGTAGCTATGCCTTACAAAAAACTTTAAGACCCCAAGAACTTGGAAGACCCGATACCTGAAACTTCTTTTGGCGCTCATTCCAGTTTCACATCAAATACACATTTATTACAAAGTAATCCTTCGACTTCGGGAACTAGTAGCTTTGACTAACCTTCAATAGATCCGAAACCTGAAACTAATTTTGATGCTTCATCCAGTTCCACATCTACATTTTATGAAAATTTAAGTGATCGCCAAAAGCGCCGTGCACGTAAAGATCTTTAGGAATCGCTTGACGGAGAACCTCATTCAAAACTAATTAAAGTTATGTCGAGAATAGTAACAGACGAAACCGGCGAAAAACTAAATAAAAGTTCTACTCAGGAGTTTGAGTTTATAATAAAGGAATGCTTGAAAAGTCCAACTCGGCCTAAAAAAATCGCAGGAACCATAAAGTCAAAATCGGAACCCAAACCCTATTCTCCTGATGAAGCTCTTTGTTTAATGATTGATATAAAACTATCAGTGGAGGACTATATCTACATGCAACAAGGTGCCAAATCTCGATGATTTAATATTTACCCTGCCTATTATAAGATACAAAAAGCTAAAAAACATTGTTATCTTGATGTTGAAATTGAAATATCAGAACGAGAAGCCAAAGTACCTTTAAATGATTTACTTATGCACACGTTTCGACGAATCATTGACTCTTGCGACCAAAGGGTTTCGGAATATTGCAATCAAAAACAGTTAGATACACTTCACTGCGTTTTTGAGGGTTCATGGGGTTTTGATGGTAGCACAGGACAGTCAACATATAAGCAAACGTTTTCTGATAAAATTGATGACGAACACTGCCTCTTTGCTACTACCTACATTCCGTTGCGCATAAAAAGTCTTGATGGTTTTGTCTTATGGTCAAACCCAAATCCACAATCTTTTAGATTTTGCCAACCAATAAAAATACAATACAGATCAGAATCAAAAGATCTGATTCTGGAAGAAAGGAACTGGGTAGAAGAAGAAATTGAAAATCTTTCACTAATTTATTCGGAAATTTTTGCTGGATATGTCGTTGTCGGAGATCCAAAATTATACCTCACCATAATTGACGGAAAAGTCTTTAATGTCATCACAAATACCAGCTCACAATTACGGTGTGCGTGTATTATTACCCATGATCCATTACCGCAAAGTTTTGCTGATATTCCTAATACTGAATTGGTAACAGACGCTTCTGATGATAATATACTCGTATTATCATCACAAGAAGTTTTGACAAACTCCGATGATGACTGCTAGGTTAGCGTCACGTATCGTTGTAGTCTTAGAGCATTGAGAACATTATAGTAATTGTTTTCAGACAACAGAAACCCAGAAAGAGACACAGAAAGACACGAGAAAGAGTTTACTCAAAGTTAGTTAAATACTAACACACTACACACCTCTGCCTACCCCTTCGGGGAAATACAGGCGTGATGTTATGTTATGTTTTTTTTTTTTTTTTTTTAGTTAAATACTTGGGAAATATCTGGCACTTTTATTTTATTTTTTTATTTATTCAATTGCGACAACCCTATTTCCATAGAAATTTCAAAAATATTTAGAAACTCTCTATCTTCGTATTCCTGCTATTGACGCATGTCATATTTTAGTGTATTATTGACAATAACATTACGCATATATTTAAATGAAAATAAGATGCGACCGTGATAAGAAAACATGAAAAAAAAATGTTTTGTGTTAATCGGTAAAAGTAAAAAATCTCCTAATATATCAAAGGTACGATGCCCCATTTTTTTATCTAAATATATATTATGCTGTTACTTTATTTAAAGGACTAACTAAATATGTATTACAACAATTTTCGAAAATAAAAATTAATTTTGTTTTTCTCACTTTTCAATGAAACCTTAATAACTTTATAATTATAAAAAAAAACACTATAGGTATTTCTGCCAAACCTTTATCGTTACTATAGCTATCGAATAAAAACATAAAATGGACATGGCCGCAACTAAGGCAAAATAACAGACTGTGCTATGACAAAAAGATGTTTGTTAAAGGACCCGCATATATATAGGTGCACTAATACATTTATATCAGTATGTACAAACTTATAATTAAAGTATATTTAAATGAGTTCAAAACTTGGAAATCTAGGCTTGGGTAGTAATTACCTGAATTGCTCTTAGCAATTAAAAGTTAGTAATTAAAAGTTTTTTTTATTATTCGCTCATTATATAAGTCTGGCGACACCTTTCCGCTAACCGATTGACTTCTTTTCCATAATATTGTTTTTTTTTTCCCACCGCATAACTTCTGAATCAACCAGGTGTGGTCTGCTAGATTGACAGTTTTATCATAAGGGTCCTGCAGGCTAGTACCTAATTACCTGAATTACTATAGCACCGTATCAAATTGCAGTGCAAAAAAATCAAAGGGTAAAATATTAAAACATGTTTTTTTTTCTTTTTTTTTTCTATTTCTTGTGCGTGTAAATTTCACTTTTAAGATATACAGATGGGAGGGACAAGCTGAAAATCAGTGAACTACTGAGCTGGATCCCTTGCCACACATATTATGTTGTATACATGTTGTGTTCTCATTAATTTGTCCTGTTACCTTTGCATGTAATATGTATATTTTGTGTATGTGTGGCAAAATAAATGATTTAAATGGTTTTAAGTTAAAAATATAAGAACAAAAATTTTAAAAAAATATTAAAAACTGAATTTCATCAAAGATAAAGTTACCTTGGCTTTATGGTCGTTAGCTCTCAGTATATTTACCTTTGTTACTCCAAGTTCAAGCTAGTTCTTTGTAGTTATTTTTACTCTAAAAGTTAAGTTATTCCATCTTCCAGTTATTATGGCTAGCCAGTCGACTTTTAAGCCATATTCACATGTCTCTAGTTCTCAGAAAAATCCTATGGTACTTAAATTCTTTGACTTGAACCATGAAGTTAAGTAAAATATATATTTTTGGAACATTTTTACACAGCACCATCTAGTCCCAAACTAAGCAGAGCTTGTGCTATGGGTACTAGACAATGGATGTAATACTTATAATACATAAGAAACACCCAGACCAACACAAACACTTATGTTCATCACACAAATATTTGTGTCCTGTGGGAATCGAACCCACAACCTCGTGATCAGCAGTCCGACACTCGATCCACTAGACTACAGACGTCGTCAAACGTCGTCGTCGTCGTCGTCGTCGTCGTCGTCGTCGTCGTCGTCGTCGTCGTCGTCGTCGTCGTTCCACTGAAAAGGCTGTATGAATGCACACTCAGAAATCAATCATCCTTGATCACAAATTAAGCTTCATGTTATTGTGTGTACATAAATTATAAATAAATAAATAATAAATAAACACTCTAAGGCCCGTATTACAGAAGCTTACTCAAGTACAGTTTAAACTCCAATCTCCTGATCACTACTTAAGGATAGAATCGTTACTTGAGAATCGGCCTTATTCCAGAACGGTAATTATAAAGTTCAATTCAACAACATAACAATAACACAACACAACAACATAACAACAACAAAAACAACATAATCAACAACAACAACAAACAAACAACAACAACATAACACAACAACAACAACAACAACATAATTTGACCTGAAATAGAATAGAAATCTCTACTCAAGCGTAGTCTGGACCATACTAGAGTGATTACATATCAAATCTCTGCTCAAATACCGAAAGATATGACAGTATAAAACAAAACTAAACTCAGCTGAACTGTGATCAACAAATCTCTGCTTGAGGAACGTTCTAAAATCAAAGCTCAACTTGAAACTAGTTTTAAACAGAGATCAACGCTTGAGTATCGTTCTGTAATATGGGCCTTAGATCCCTATTACGAAACGTTCCTCAAGTACAGTTTGATCTTTAATCACCTGATCACTGGACTATCGCCGTTTATGGAGCATTGTACTTAACTCCCAGAGCTGCCACTTGAGTTAACTGAAAAACCCTGGCAATCTGCAATCGGCAAGTTTAGAAAACTCTTTAATATACGGAAGTTGGACCCAGGTTCCGAAGCGCTACTTTATGCTCGCGACTACTGATGTGGTTGGTAGTTGAAAAGCACATAAATGCAGGCAGATCTAACCTTTATGACAACGATTTTAGGGGATCCATGGAGGTCTGTTTTCCTGTGACTGGCTGCAAAGAGGACTTATTATCATAGGATTGAAGTTGGTTGATTCGAATGTAATATTTATAAACCCTTATCGCAATGTTGCTTGTTAATGAATAAATAAATAAAATAAAAAATAATAAAATCTCTAGATTAACACAATGAAGAACTATAGTTGAATTGATGATGACAACCATAATTGAGTGCTAAGCAAAAAGAAAACTTGTGCTCAACGCTTTATTTGCTCATACACAAATGAATGATGGTCTTGTTATGAACCAGATTTAGATGTAGAAAAGTTATTTACGTAGCCATTGAAGAGATATCTAGGTAATTTTATTAACATTAAAAAAATCTCGGGTTTATAGATATCGAATCGATATAACTGATTTAATTAATTGCTAACCAATTTACTTGGAGGCGCCAACGTCCATAAAACGGCTTAGCTTTTGCCCTGATTGGAGCACCTTTTACAATGATTATTCCATTAACTTAATGTTTCATATAATGGAATTTTTCTTCTTTTTAGGGTTCCGAAGTCCTACAAGGAACCCTTATAGTTTCGTCATGTCCGTCCGTCTGTCCGTCTGTCCTAATCCTTTACAGCTTAATAACTTTTACAGTTATAAACATAAGTAAATGAAATTTTGTTAAAAAATAGTCTACATATGGATCTCAAATTTAAAAGAATAAAAAAATCGTTTTTCCGTATTTTAGGGGTGGCGTCCATACATGTGAAATGGGGAAAAAAAAATTTTTTTCGCTGCACCACTTCGTGTGGCATATCATTGAATAGGTCTACTAAAATGAAGGTAATGTTTCATACACCACTTTTTTATCAGGTGTACCATCTGCGAAATATAGCCCGCCAAAGTGGCTTGCAATGTGTCCCCCCCCCCTGCCATTTCTAAACTATGCAATGTAGAAACTTATAATCTTCCACATTGATAGACCTTTGTGAAAACTCTCTTCTAAAATTAGTTTGAGTATAATGTGATAATACTTTTTTGAGTTATAGAGAGAAAACTGAAAAATACTTAAAACGTCCTAGTTCAAAGGTCATTGACCTTAGAGAAAAATTATCATAGCAAATAATGCTCCTTTAGCTACTTTCTATTTGAAAAAATCACAAAAAGTAACTTTGAAATGACACACTTCTTAAATTTGGCTTATTGAATTTATCGCTAGTTGGCGCTACTAACAACACGCTCTGAGTCGCGAATGCTGCCGATTATTGCAAAAACTAAAATAGCCATGATTAATATTCGATTTGATTCGTTTGTAATTACACCTACTTAAGGAACCCTATAATACTGAGCATGGCCCGACATGCTCTTGGCCGGTTTTTGAATTAAGGCACGTTAATTATGTCGATGTGTTTAGAAACGGTATTTCTATGCTAAATATACCTATTTAATTTTAGTGACATGCTTAGATAATAATAATAGCTGTTGTAACTATTTAGGTAGGTATAACTGAATTTCCATAATGATCTCATAATGGAGTAATATCAGCTCAAGTTTCTGCCCAAGTTACTTGTATTAACAAGGGTAGTGTCGGGCTACATAAGACTTTGTAAAGGTTCGGATAGTACCTCATCCATAACGTATAAATAATATATAATTGCCATCTCAGGACCCTAATTCTCGTGTTATAGTGATAAATGTCTAATTCGAGATAATCTTTAATTTTAAATCTCTACGAAAAATGTGACTGCCTCGTTGGTTTAGTGGTCGCAAGCGCGACTGCTGATCGTGGGGTCCTGGGTTCAATTCCCGGGTCGGGCAAAGTGTTATTGGGTTTTTTCTTTAGGAAATTCTCAGTAGCAGCCCGGAGTCTGGATTTGTGCCCGGTTGATGGCAATAGTCTCGCCCCCTATTACATGGGACTATAACATAACTGGCGAAATGTGGGTGTATTATACACCTCGGCCTACCCCTTCGGGGAAATACAGGCGTGATGTTATGTTATGTGTTGTTACGAAAAATGTCGCCAGTAATTTCGACTGCTTTGAAAAGGCTTTGAACCACTCTTTGTATTTAGAAGGCTAAGGCGTAGACTATCTCTAACGTGACATTCTGAGAATACGAAAAATTATTTTCAATCGACATTCGCCATCTTGTTTCGACATTATCTCGCGTTCGAGATAATGTCTACGACGCGAGAATCACCCCCCATAACATGAGCATTATAACTCCTCGTCTTGTTATTGCTTTGCATAACTAGTTTCAGAAAAACGACGTAGCAAGCGGGCAATTTTCTACAGCACAATCCATACGAGTATTAAAACAATTCAAGCAATTCGGTATGTTTTTGGTATTTTATTAAGGTAGATACATAATAAGAATTTGAATAAAAAATCATTACTCACACCTTGAAAATAATTCTCAAAAATCATCATATAAATATAAATTAGATATGTAGGTACGTAAACCATTTAACTTAATACCCGTATATAAATCGTCGTAACCAATTTGGTATATCATTCTGTGAGGTTCACCTTTATGGGCTCATCCCGTCGATGCGCGTACGCATTCGTTATGCGCCATGTTTCATCCGAGGTGTCAGAAATAAGCCTTTATAAAATGCTCAAAGGCGCTTACGTTATACATAATTTCAACCGCGAAGAACTTGGTTCGGAGAACCGTCCGACATTGAGATGGGTCATTTTGTAATAACAATAGCCTGAGCTCCACATAGGGCTGCCTCAAACACAGAACCATAAAAAGGTGAGATCGTAATTGTTAAATAATTTTGTGAATCATAAAATACTCATGACATGGCATACCTAGTTCAGATCTGTGGTTTTCCTTAAAATATTCATATAAATTGTCACGTTTTTGTGGACCAAATGAATGGAAAGTTATCTAGCTCTGTGACTCACAGAAATTTATTATAATGGTGTCACAGTTCAATTTAAGCTGTAAAGTTTAAGTCTATGAATAATTATTACTGTTGACTTTTCTGTACTATTTGTGACTTTTCTTTTTCTAATCAATTTCGGTATGTGACGCGGTGACGCCATAATATATTTGATTAAAGTAAATAAATAAATAAATAATTTGGGACATTTTACACAGCACCATCTAGTCCCAAACTAAGCAGAGTTTGTACTATGGGTACTTTTTTGTTGTAAATACATACTTATAATACATAAGACCACACAAACACTTATGATTATCACATAAATATTTGTGCCCTGTGGGAATCGAACCCACGACCTCGTGATCAGCAGTCCGACACTCGAACCACTAGACCACAGACGTCGTCAAGAAAATATGTTTCGGATTCAGAGATAAGGAAAAATAAATCAAAAGATTTTCGGAGATAAATTCAAGAAAATAATAACATGAAAGCCATGCGTACAACGGATGCTTATCTTTCCACTTACATACATATTACATAACATAAGGGGCTCGTGCCTAAGTAGCAAGCGTGTGGATTGTAAGACCTGCAAGGTTAAGCTGCACTAGCCGCGGTCAGTCTGTGGATGGGTGACCGTTTCGTTACACATCGAGACCCCTTCGTGCCTCGGGGTGCACGTAAAGCCGTCGGTCCTGCGCCTGATCTCTCTCCGGTCGTGTCGAATTGCCGTCCCAACGGATTATGAGAGTAAGGGAACAGAGAGTGCACCTGTGTTTGCGCACATACTTCTGCACTATAATATGTCCCGCGCAGATGGCTAGTCTCCATTGAGATTGGCCGCCCTGACCGAAATTCGGCCGGAGGACATTATTATTACATATCATAACCAGCCCATTAGTGTCCCACCACTAAAGTCCACCACCCTGGACTTCACACATCATCAAGAACACTATGGAGCACTCTCAGATGTGCAGGTTTCCTCACGATATTTTTCTTCACCGGAAAAGCAAGTAATAATCAAATTCCGATGATCCGCACATGAATCCAAAAAGATAGATGCGAGCCGGGTTTGACTCGGGGTTCTTGTACTGCTGGGTTATCATCGCTTCTTCATCATCATCATCATTCTAGCCTGGTATCACCCACTGCTGTGCTGCTGGATATAGACCTCCTTTCGTTTTTGCCAGCCTTTTCGATCTTGTGCGTCCCTCATCCAGGTGTTTCCGGCGGCTTTGGCGATATCATCAACCCATCGCTTCTTACCGAAAAAAATTATATTTTTTAACGTATGTTGTAGAACTCTTGAGTCTACCTAGACAGTTAAATCGTAATTATTTATTTTCAATTCTATATTATATTGAAAATAGCAACATAATAATAATTTAATTCAACAATCGGTTCCTCGCCAGCCCTAACTCGAGATGCAAGCTGTTTCTTTTACGTTTTTCCCCTGTCGAGATTCGGTGCCCGACACCTCGTGACAATGGCGCTATAGCGGCGCGCCCGTCATACTGACGGGACTATTGTTGCTTCAAGCAAGCTCATTGAACTTAACACTGCTTTTCCTCTTACCATCTTCAGGAGCGATCGTAGCAGGCAGTATAAAAAACCTGAACAAATTCAAAGAATGTTAAAACTCTCTCCTCGATTGATTTTAAATAATAAGTCCTGTAGACTGCTGATGGAATTGAAGTTACAAAATCAGTGTTGAAGCAAATACCTAACATTGTACATTATGATAACAATAGGCGGAGTTTCTTGATTGAATGGTTATATCATTATTTGAGATATAAACTGTGGAAAGAAAGAATCGCTCACGAGCAGGGGCCTTACTCCCGGACTCGATCAAGTTCTGTATCAATCGAATTTGAATTTGAGTTAGTGTCAATTCGTACTGCATTCCTCTAGGAATTGACATTAGCTCGATTTGGTTCAGAGCTCAAACCAGTCGGGAGTAAGGTCCCAGGATTCGAACCTCCACAGTTTATATCTTTAGATTTCGCTTCGCATGCGTAAATGCATTAAAAATGATAAAATAATTATTATTCGAGACTTCCTTCTGCAGTTTTGTGCCTTTGATTATATACTTCATAATCAAAGTAAACTTCATCGAAATTATTGAAAACTTAGAATATTTTTATTTACACAATGCAAAAGCACATGCTTTGTAAATTTTCCTTCTCATCAACTCAGCCTATCGCAGTCTACTGCTAGACATAGGCCTCACCCAAGTGCGCCACAACACTCGGTCCTCTGCCTTCCGCATCCAGTCTCCCCCAGCTATTTTCATCAGGTTGTCGGTCCACCTGTCTGGGGGGCGCCCTACGCTGCGTTAGCCGATTCGCGGTCTCCCACTCAAGGACTCGTCTGCTCCAACAGCCATCGGTCCTTCGACAGACATGGCCAGCCTACTGGAACTTCAACTTACTAATCCAACAAGCTATGTCGGTCACTCCGGTTCTTCTGCGGAATATTCCTTCTAATATAGAGAATTTAAACAATCTTGTAGCACGTATTATTTTCATAACATAAACATAACATCACGCCTGTATTTCCCCGAAGGGGTAGCCAGAGGTGTATTAGTACACCCACATTTCGCCAGTTTTGTTATAGTCCCATGTAATAGGTGGCGAGCCTATTGCCATTGACCGGGCACAAATCCAGACGAAATCGTATTATTTTCATGTCAATTATTTTTTAAATATAATTGAAGAAATGCATACAAATCCCATCTAGGTTGTTTAATCTACTAATGCACAATGCACGACACAAAGTTAAGTTTGCCTAGGATGGAAAATAATGCTGCATCTTCTTAACTATTATAAAATTGTAAACGTCTGTTTGTTTGTTTGTTTGTTCCAGCATCACGCTAAAACTACTGGACCGATTTGGATGATTTTTTTTTTGTTTGAAAGCTGATGATCTGACTTAAAAACTGGTATGGGTTTTGAGAAAGAAAGAAAGAAAGAAAAAAGAAAAAAATTAATTCGTGGGTTGCGTACTCACCCGACAGATCGAAGCTTCTATGCATTTGCACGGGCGGATAGTGATGTACGTTGGAGTGGAGTGGAGTGGAGTGGACAGGGGATGGGACTGGGGATGGGACTGGGGACGGGACTGGGGACGGGACTGGGGACGGGACAGGAGACGGGACTGGGGACGGGACAGTGGACGGGACAGGGGACGGAACATGGGACGGGAAATGGGACGGGACATGAGACGGGACAAGGGACAGGACAGTGGGACGGCACATGGGACTGGACATAGGATGGGACATGGGACAGGATAGTGGGACATGGGACGGGACGATAGTGATATAGTGAGATAGTGGGACGGGACGATAGTGATATAGTGAGATAGTGGGACAGTGGGATAGTGGGACAGTGGGACAGTGGGACAGTAGGACAGTGGCAGTGGGACGGTGGGACAGTGGGGTAGTGGGGCAGCGGGTCAGCGGGGCAGTGGGGCAGTGGGATAGTGGGGCAGTGGGGTTGTGGGGCAGCGAGGCAGCGGTACAGTGGGGCAGCGGGGCAGATGGGCGGGGAAGCGGGGCAGCAAGGCAGTGAGCCAGCGAGGCAGCGGGGCAGTGGGGTACCGGGGCAGCGGGGCTGTGGGATAGTGGGGCAGTGGAGTAGCGGGGCAGCGGTGCAGCTGGGCAGCGGGGCAGTGGGATAGTGGGGCAGTGGGGCAGCGGGGCAGCAGGGCAGCGGGGCAGTGCGTTACCGGGGCTGTGGGATAGTGGGGCAGCGGGGCAGTGGGGCAGCGGGATTGTGGGGCAGCGGGGCAGTGGTGTAGCGGGGCAGTGGGATAGTGGGGCATCGGGGCATTGGGGTAGCGGGGCAGTGGGGTAGCAGGGCATCGGGGCAGTGGGTTACCTGGGCTGCGGGGCAGTGGGGTAGTGGGATAGCGGGGCAGTGGGGCAGTGGGATAGATGGCAGTGGGACATCGGGGCAGTGGGGCAGCGGCGTGGGGCAGCGGGGCAGTGGGGCAGCGGGGCAGTGGGAAGCGGGGCAGTGGGATAGTGGGGCAGCGGGGCAGTGGCGTAGCGGGGCAGCGGGGCAGTGGGATAGTGGGGCAGCGGGGCAGTGGAGCAGCGGCGTGGGGCAGCGGTTCAATGGGGCAGCGGGGCAGTGGGAAGCGGGGCAGTGGGATAGTGGGGTAGCGGGGCAGTGGGATAGTGGGGCAGCGGGGTAGCGGGGCAGTGGGGTAGCGGGCAGGCAGTGGGGCAGTGCGATAGTGGGGCAGAGGTGCAGTGGGGTAGCGGGGCAGTGGGGCAGCTGAGCATCGGGGCAGTGGGGCAGCGAGGCAGTGGGGTAGCGGGGCAGTGGGGCAGCGGGGCATTGGGGTAGTGGGGCAGTGGGGCAGCGGGGCAGTGGGGCACTGGGGTAGTGGGGCAGTGGAGTAGCGGGTCAGTGGGGCAACGGGGCAGCTGGGCAGCGGGGCTGCTGGGCAGCGGGGCAGTGGGGCAGTGGGATAGCGGGGCAGCGGGGCAGTGGGGCAGTGGGATAGTGGGGCAGCGGGGCAGTGGGGCAGCGGGGCAGCGGGACAGTGGACTGGACTGGAATGGACTGGACTGGACTGACGTGGGTTAGCAGAATTTAACGCGAGCGGAGCCGCGGGTAAAAGCTAGTTTTATATAAAATCAGTTAAAATAGGTAGGCTCGGCTCAGGGTTGCAATTACTACAACTATTCACCTTATTGCGATGTTACTGATGATTACTTATCACGAAGAAAAGCTGTTCTCCATGTTACTTATAAATTGCTTATGCTTAAAAATATCGCATTATTCTTCCTTCCTATGTATCCCATCAGGCAGGACATATAGAATTACAGACTACATATTATTCCGTTACATACAGACTACATATTATTATTCCATTTTTAGGGTTCCGTAGTCCTACAAGGAACCCTTATAGTTTCGTCATGTCCGTCCGTCTGTCCTAATCCTTTACAGCTTAATAACTTCTACAGTTATAAACATAAGTGAAATTTTGTTAAAAACCGGCCAAGAGCATGTCGGGCCATGCTCAGTATTATAGGGTTCCTTAAGTAGGTGTAATTACAAACGAATCAAATCGAATATTAATCATGGCTATTTTAGTTTTTGCAATAATCGGCAGCATTCGCGACTCAGAGCGTGTTGTTAGTAGCGCCATCTAGCGATAAATTCAAGAAGCCAAATTTAAGACGTTTGTCATTTCAAAGTTACTTTTTGTGATTTTTTCAAATAGAAAGTAGCTAAAGGAGCATTATTTGCTATGATAATTTTTCTCTAAGGTCAATGACCTTTGAACTAGGATGTTTTAAGTATTTTTCAGTTTTCTCTCTATAACTCAAAAAATTATAATCACATTATACTCGAAATAATTTTAAAAGAGAGTTCTTACAAAGGTCTATCAATGTGGAAGATTATAAGTTTCTACATTGCATAGTTTAGAAATGGCAGGGGGGGGGGACACATTGCAAGCCACTTTGGCGGGCTATATTTCGCAGATGGTACACCTGATAAAAAAGTGGTGTATCAAACATTACCTTCATTTTAGTAGACCTATTCAATGATATCCCACACGAGGGGGTGCAGCGAAAAAAATTTTTTTTTCTCCATTTCACATGTATGGACGCCACCCCTAAAATACGCAAAAACGAATCTTTTATTCTTTTAAAATTGAGATCTATATGTAGACTATTTTTTAACTAAATTTCATTTACTTATGTTTATAACTGTAGAAGTTATTAAGCTGTAAAGGATTAGGACAGACGGACAGACGGACGGACATGACGAAACTATAAGGGTTCCTTGTAGGACTTCGGAACCCTAAAAATGGTTTAGATATAGATCTCAATTTTAAAAGAATAAAAAAATCTTGATAACGTATTTTAGGGGTGGCGCCCATACATGTGAAATGGGGATGACATTTTTGTTTTCGCCGCTCGCCCTCTTGTGGGGTATCATTGAATAGGTCTACTAAAATGAAGGTAATGTTTCATACATAACTTTTTTAGGGTTCCGAAGTCCTACAAGGAACCCTTATAGTTTTGTCATGTCCGTCCGTCTGTCCGTCTGTCCTAATCCTTTACAACTTAATAAGTTCTACAGTTATAAACATAAGTAAATGAAATTTTGTTAAAAAATAGTCTGCATATAGATCCCAATTTTAAAAGAATAAAAAAATAGTTTTTACGTTCTTTAGGGGTGGCGCCCATACATGTGAAATGGGGAAAAAAAATATTTTTTCGCTGCACCCCATCGTGTGGGGTATCATTGAATAGGTCTACTAAAATGAAGGTAATGTTTCATACATCACTTTTTTATCAGGTGTACCATCTGCGAAATATAGCCCGCCAAAGTGGCTTGCAATGTGTCCCCCCCCCTGCCATTTCTAAACTATGCAACGTAGAAACTTATAATCTTCCACATTGATAGACCTTTGTGAAAACTCTCTTTTAAAATTATTTCGAGTATAATGTGATTATAATTTTTTGAGTTATAGACAGAAAACTGAAAAATACTTAAAACGTCCTAGTTCAAAGGTCATTGACCTTAGAGAAAAATTATCATGGCAAATAATGCTCCTTTAGCTACTTTCTATTTGAAAAAATCACAAAAAGTAACTTTGACATCAATCAGACTTCTTAAATTTGGTTTCTTGAATTTATCGCTAGATGGCGCTACTAACAACACGCTCTGAGTCGCGAATGCTGCCGATTATTGCAAAAACTAAAATAGCCATGATTAATATTCGATTTGATTCGTTTGTACACCTACTTAAGGAACCCTATAATACTGAGCATGGCCCGACATGCTCTTGGCCGGTTTTATCAGGTATACCATCTGTAAAATACAGTTCGCCAAAGTGGGTTGCAATGTGTTTCCCCCCTGCCATTTCTAAACTATGCAACGTAGAAACTTATAGTCTTCCACATTGATAGACCTTTATAAAAACTCTCTTTTAATATTATTTCGAGTATAAGGTGATTATACATTTTTGAGTTATAGTGAGAAAACTGAAAAATACTTAAGACGTCCTAGTTCATAGGTAACCTTAGAGAAAAAAAAAATTGAAAAATTATCTTAGCAAATAATGCTCCTTTAGTTACTTTCTATTTAAAAAAATCACAAAAAGAAACTTTGTGTTATATTGATATGACACACTTCTTAAATTTAGCTTCTTAAATCTAGCGCTAGGTGGCGCTGTTTGCAAAAAACTAAAATAGCAATGATTAATATTCGATTTGATTCGTTTGTAATTAGACCTACTTAAGGAACCCTATAATACTGAGCATGGCCCGACATGCTCTTGGCCGGTTTTTTATTACTTAATGCACCTAGACATTCCTATTTGTATCATATATTAAAATAATAAATAAAAACTTTTTTGTACGTCCTTCGCGGTTGACAATGACGGCATATCCCGCCCACACGCGTCATGATGCCTCTATTGTTGCATTCAAGATGAAATGACGACTGTAAAATATCATCCTGGTATTCAAACATGAGTGTAGGCGTAAAGTCTAATGATATGCTATTGTAGGATAACATTGTCATTAGGTAATGGAAATTTCTTTCATGTAACATATCATGTTTCCTGAAGTCTGAAGTCGTTTGTAATCTAAGTACCTACTTATTATTATTAACTGAAGTACTGATTGTTTAATGAATATGTATCTACTAGCTTGTAGCTCGTACGTGTTCTGTGATCCATAAAAGGCACTAGGAAGATTTGTCGCTTCCAAAAGTGTTTTTTATTATTTCTGTTTTCATTCGGGAAGAAGTCTTTAGCTTCGTATTCCTTCAGTTGCGACTTGTAGATAAATCATTTATTCTTCAAGTTCAGTTCATCCCATCTTTCTATAAATTATTCACACACCATGAAAACCATTAACTCAAATTTTGACCGGCAGATTGATCTAACTCGCAAAAAACACAATACAATTAAATAAATATTAAGAGGTGAATATATGAACTCTAAAAAAAAAACGGAATTGAATAGATTATTTATTATCGTTGGCTCGATGCACGAGCAATACATAAAACATTCGGAGCTATACAGAAATTTAATATCTTTCATCTTAATGTCGTGGACCTGATGCGGCGTGACGAATCGGAAACTCGCCTTGATGCGATCACGTATTAAACCGATTCCCTTCCAAGTGGTCATCATAACAGCGATTTACTCGTATTTTTACACCTGGAAAAATATTGGGCTCTGAAAACAGCGATTAGGGTGAAAGTACAAGAAGTGAGGGTACAAGTACAAGAAGACCCTACTGTTGTGAACTAAGAACCAAATGTTGCAATTGATGTAAAAACTTCAGAGAGATCTTGACTGCGAAAGGCTAAAACACACCAGAGTCTAGTCTAGAGACACACGCAACATGCACGCCACGTTACGCCGCCAAATTATTCTAAACATTTGTTTACTTGATACACGTTGTCTGGTACACGCACAGTAGAAACAATGGATGTAATAGCTACATTTAAGAAGTTTCAACGTCATTGTGGGCCGATGATGATTTTTAAAGGGCCACCGTTAAATTGTGGCGTAATGACTGTGGCGCTATAAATGTGTTGCCGGTGTGTGGCCTGCCTAAGTTGATTGATTGACGTATGTTTTGCATACGTGCCTCGGTAAACTGATATCGGTGCTTCAGACATCCTTATCAAATGATTAAAAGCGACCTTGCAGCACTTAACAGGTAATAATAATTGGAATTACTTTTAATGCGGCTTTATCATTGCAAATCAGGATGCAAAGAACGATGTCTATGATATCGCAGACGATTATGTAATTTGAATTGAATTTGGTCACTATCGATGAAGGAAGTTTTTATCTAACTTTTAGTAGTACTAATAGCTCTATTCATTGCTCCTTTGTTGTATCGCCGTCTCTTCTGCTCAGTCACCGCTTTTTTCGTGGCTCAAAAAACATTAAGCACAATGAATCGATGTAAGAGCATAGATCGATGCGATGGTTCGATCTGTGTATCAATAGGAAATCATTGCTATTGTTGACGCTAAGAGCCCGGTTGCGACTCTTTTCTATCTTGTAATTCAAATCTACCACTTGGAACTTCGTTTATAGTTTTAAAATGCTCACCTCTATCGTTACATCTTTCACTTAGTATTATTACTTATATCTTAACATAATGGTCTATTTTGGGCGGGTTTTGATCTTAAGATAAACTCGGAGACGTTACAATGTTTTTACCGTGTCATTGCTCGGTCGTTGAAGCGGAAAATATGGTTGGGATGACAAAAATGCACAAAGTTGCCATATTAATCTCATCGCACGTCACGAATTTCTCACGAGTTTGGAACACATTATTTCTGTACAAATCCACGCAAACGTTTGTTTACAAGTCGCTGACCCGAACGGAAAATACTAAGAACGTATTGTTGTAAGTATAACACAGTTTACAATCTAGAGCGTTACCCCTCTAAAATGAGCTATTTGTTTAACAACAAGCTTGGCTTGGATTATAACAATGTATCGCATTCCGATTTACCTACCTATTTCCCTACTGGTAGTGGCAACACTTTTAACTTGGTCATTGTGGACGCCTTATCCAACGGTTTAGTCTACTTTAACTATTTCGAGATTGTTTGACAGAACGAGCCCTGGAATGTTCTTTGAAGTATTGGGCACGAGATATTTAATTTTATATACCTGTAAAACAAAACAGAACTGTTAATCAAAAGGCCTCAACATGTTATAATAACAAATCATCATCTGTTGACGTAAAAATATTTGTGACGTGTAAGGAATGCCTTCTGGTTCCGAGTCCAGTTGTAGAATCTGTTTCCTCTCATAACATATGTAGCGTACATGCATAGTAGTATTTACAAGCTGCTATCGATGAATTTAAATCAGGGACGGATAATGTAGGCGTTGCACTCCTCGTTGGAATTAAATATCTACGAGATGCGGCGATAATATACGACCGAACGTAATGTGAGCACCAATCTTCTTGCTACAGCATTATTGTCATTAGTTTAAAAGATAATCCGACTAGTATCAAAATATCGAGTTACACGCGCTACCACTTCACGTTTCACGTGCTAACCTAAATATGTGATTTATTAAAAATTAAAGTAAGTTTTGCGGTAACTAGTCGAGAAAATTACTTATCGCTTGCTTAGTTGCTTCTGATTTGTGTCTTTCCACTAATGCGTGTAGTGTTTCAATTTAAATACCATTATGTGTTGATTCTGTGCCGACCCAAGTGTTGGTACAATTTCAGAATATCTTTTGTTCTTAGTTTCTCTTGCCGTAGTACGCCTACGAAGGTCTTACATAACTGAAAACAAATCGTAAATCTTGCCTCATTGAAGGATGCTCGGATCACATGTGCGATGGTACGATAATCCTGTTATTTATTCATCCTGCCCATGCCCTTAATTAAACGTGGGCTTAACGTCCAATAATACTGACACATTAGATGGTATTTATTTCGGGTACTACCCCATGGATTCCTTTCGAAACGTTAAGCTCTACATAATGACCTCTTTCCGTTTTTAAATCGAGCTCGAGGCTTTTAAATGTTTTCTTAAGAATTTGTGCGGTTCCAATTCTTTTTGTCATGTTGATTGCTCTACGTACTCAATAGTTTTTGTAGTAGGATGGCGCTGCACGAATCGTATCAATCCCTTCTTAATAATGACGCCTTCAATCATTGGGACGTAGCCGACGTAGTAGTTACATTTCTTTTGCCAGTACAAAATGGAGTAGTTGATGGCGTTTCTATATTCCCGCAGCATTACGTGATGGCGTAAGATTAGTGATGCAATATAGCTGGAGGGGTATCTCTCAAGCGTCACTTTACTTGCATTGCTCTGTGTGTGCCGTATATCTGAAGTTTTTGCGGTCGAGCGGCCAGCCTTGGTGCCTGCAATTTAATCGTACGTGCGAAGAGGAATTGCTCCCCTAATTGCAGTTTGCGCGCACTGCGTCGGCCATTTTATTTACTTCGCATTACCTCTCACGTCGAATTTACTTCTCGGAAGTGGTCAATTTGTCAGTCGAGCCTGTAAATGTTTAATGTGACTTGATTACCCCCCATTTTCAATGGTAATCTATAGCCGAATTGAGAAGTTCAATGTACTGAAGTCCTTTTGGTTCAGTTTATTTTTTTATCTTGGTGATCAACACCTATTCGAACTAAAGATTCTCATGTGTTTTTTGTCACAGGCTGTTTTAAATCGTATCTGTTCTTATAAGGGTCTCCCGCCGTCAAAGGCACCTGGGAGTTACGGCCGCTCTTATAAGGCATTAAAATAGACGCCGGCGAAGCGTGCGGCTGCGGATTGACTCTGAATGGCGAATATTGGCGATGTGCACGGCTCGTGGTTAACTCGATGGTACACGTTGTTTTTTGTTGGGCCGGGCGTTGCAAACGAAATTACGCCTCGTTCGGCGCCGCGCGGCCGCTCCGACTCTTCTTTTTAACATGGTGCGCGTCGAATTTTATTATTTTTATTTAACACCTGCGCCCGGTAATCTGTATTCGACGATCTCCCGAACGCTTAACTCTTTTTGGGCGTGTTTTTGTGTCGGGGAACGCCGATTTATAGCGTTTATGTTTTGTCCTTCTAAGTGTCGTTTAATTTTCGTTGTCACACCGTCTGTTCATAATAGATTATATGTGCCCTTGATTAGAACATTTCTGTTGTGGCATCGCATCAAAACGAAATGTATTAATTTTTAACCGACTTCAAAAATAAGTTGGTTATTATTAATTAAAACAACACAGGTCGCAAGTCTAGGTGATATGTTTATAGAAATCTCGATAAAAAATCAGTGAACACAACAGTAACTTGTACGTCGCACGTTCTTAATGCTGATGCCCATTCATAAACAGAATCCCAAGCTGATTGGCTAGAAATGGTCTTCATATTTTTTGTTCCCATGTTCAATTACATCGATTTGTAGCAATAATTGTATGGGTCTAAACGCTAATTGCTACCGGCACGCGGATGGCGCAGTGCGGTGGGCGAGGCTGCGCCTGCGCCACTTACCCTGTTATTATCTAAATGCACTGCTGTATACCTGCCAAGTTCCCAGCGCTCCTCACAATATGCATTAATATTGATATTTATACGAAGATACAGTTTTTATATAATAATGACCAATTAAGTTCTTTCCTAAGCTAATTTAAGACTATACTACACGGAGTTATTGTATCAAAACTGCACTAATTAAAATGAAAATATTTTTTTAATTAAAAAATTGTAGTAGCGTGATTCCAAACTATTAACAGACCAAAACAATCTTGACGCCTTTTCAATCTTTACACTATGCTATTGCGTGAGGTGATATCATAGAGCCGAGTAAAAAATGACCATTTATCAAAGTTCTTAGAAGCGAACATTAATTGAAGTCTACACGTTCCTACCACACGCTAATTGAAACTAATACTTCGGTTCCTAATTGTGACCCCTGCATTATCTACAAACAGTTTAATACTCCAGTTTATTAATTATGTTGTCAAATAATGGTGATTACTGATTAATTGCATTACTCGTTTTCGTTTTTCCTAAACACCAGGGTTGTAACACAAAATGTTAGATGTCAAGTTTCTATTACAACGCTAGGGTCGTATGTCAATTTCCTCGGACGTAACCTTTAATTTATAGCCCTAAATAGCGTTTATGAAATTATTCAGTAGCTGCAGTTATTTTAAAATAAATAAATAAATACATATTTTTGGGACACTTTTACACAGCACCATCTACTCCTAAACTAAGCAGAGCTTGTAATATGGGTACTAGACAATGGATGTAATACTTATATACATTTTTTTTGTAAATACGTACTTATAATACATAAGAAACACCCAGACCAACACAAACACTTAGGTTCACCACACAAATATTTGTGTTCTGTGGGAATCGAACCCGTGACCTCGTGATCAGCAGTCCGACACTCGAACCACTAGACCACAGACTTCGTCATTTTAATAAAATAATTTATGTATTTTTAGGGTTCCGAAGTCCTACAAGGAACCCTTATAGTTTCGTCATGTCCGTCCATTTGTCCGTCTGTCCTAATCCTTTACAGCTTAATAACTTCTACAGTTATAAACATAAGCAAATGAAATTTTGTTAAAAAATAGTCTACATATAGATCTCAATTTTAAAAGAATAAAAAAATCGTTTTTACGTATTTTAGGGGTGGCATCCATACATGTGAAATGGGGATGAAACATTTTTTTTCGCTGCACCCCCTCGTGTGGGGTATCATTGAATAGGTCTACTAAAATGAAGGTAATGTTTCATACACCACTTTTTTATCAGGTGTACTATCTGCGAAATATAGCCCGCCAAAGTGGCTTGCAATGTGTCCCCCCCCCCTGCCATTTCTAAACTATGCAATGTAGAAACTTATAATCTTCCACATTGATAGACCTTTGTGAAAACTCTCTTTTAAAATTATTTCGAGTATAATGTGATTATAATTTTTTGAGTTATAGAGAGAAAACTGAAAAATACTTAAAACGTCCTAGTTCAAAGGTCATTGACCTTAGAGAAAAATGATCATAGAAAATAATGCTCCTTTAGCTACTTTCTATTTGAAAAAAATCACAAAAAGTAAATTTGAAATGACACACTTCTTAAATTTGGTTTCTTGAATTTATCGCTAGATGGCGCTACTAACACACTGAGTCGCGAATGCTGCCGATTATTGCAAAAACTAAAATTGCCATGATTAATATTCGATTTGATTCGTTTGTAATTACACCTACTTAAGGAACCCTATAATACTGAGCATGGCCCGACATGCTCTTGGCCGGTTTTTTAAATTACTGCCCGTATTTTGTTAATAAAACAGTTTGAAATACGTTTTATCAGTATTTCCATACATGGTGGTACAATACCCACAATCTAACTTGGCCGGCCTGAAGTTAGGCACTACGCATGTTTCCACCGCCCCTTGCCACGGTTATAACTTCAGGCCGGCCAACTTATATTGCACGTACTGTACCCGTAACTAGGCGAAATGACGGATTTTTATTTTATGATAACAACTTTTATGTAACTCATTTCAAGCAAATAAACATTCTTATTTTTCAGGCCAGCCAACTTATATTGCGCGTACTCATAAAACGATTACTGCGATGGTCTTGTAATAACTTCAGGCCGGCCAACTTACATTGCGCGTACTGTACCTATGATACGTTATTTACGCAAGAGCAATATTATACCACTGTTATGTATTTCGTAATATGATCGCCGTCCGTCTGCACCCGTACCTGTGGTATTCATCAACCAATCGGTATTCCAATCCGACCTCGGATAGTAAAATAAAATCTCCACATGAAAAAACGCGGCTCCCTGGCGCCTGCGCCGATCTTCGAATACACACATTAAATTTATACTAACTCCCTTAAATCCATTGCCTCAGGGTTTATTTTTGAAATGCCTTTTGGCAAATATAAGTTGTTAACTTATAAATCATATTCGCCTCAGTGTGCCCTACGAATTCGTGTTTTTACACAAATATACAGCAACAAATGGGATAAGTATATGTTTTTTTTGTAATGAATAATAGCTGACGTTTGAGGCAGGCTCGTCCTAATTGTGATTGCCATTAGGTGTTGCATTAAAATGACGAAGGTTTTCCTTAGGTAACAAAAATATAATGATTAAGAGCCATTTGTTAAAACATCTCTTAGGTTTATTTAAAAAAGGTTCATAATGAAACGTTCGATATGTGACTGAGATTAATACATTAATTGAGTACCAATCACTTCCCCAATATACCTAATCCTTTAACGTTTTTTGTGAATAATGACTACACACAAATTCGAAGCATAAGTCTCGTTATTTTCACAATTTACACAAACTACCTGCATATTTATTACTGTATGTATAGCTTTATAATCATCAGCAGGCATAATTATTTTCAACGCAATCAACTCCTGGTTTATTTTAATTAAATTATTCGAACAATCATAAATATTACCAATTCTGCTAATGTCTTCAGGTCTAGTCATTCGTCGGCTCTATCAAAGTTATAGCCTTTTTAGCCATTATAACATAAGTCGCGCTTTTTTAGGCAAAGCCATTTATTATGCAAAAAGAAAAAACCTCTGTAATTAAAGAGGCGCCCCAGTAGAATTAGATACGTCTATCGCCGGAAATGCCTTCACTATTGTAATTGCTAATTAATACAAAGATACTATATCTCGAAAACTTTATGCTAATAAACATTTCTTCTATAGAATTGGAAATTTAAATATTTTGACACAATAATTTTCATTGGTTGTTACTAAACAAGCTTTTACTATTATCGGCACCGGAAATAAAGTCTGTCGTTCTATTTTAAACGTGCTTAACAGTTATTTAACGATCGCTTAAATGATCTTTATCTTTGAACGTTTCTTCAAAGAAGTGTTTAGAATTTGAATTTTATTCGTTTTATATAGAATTTTTCTTGTTGAGAACACACATCTGTGATTTTGATACGCATTCAGGGTCTTTGTTCTATTTTGTTGTGTAATCTTTAAAATTCTAAACGGCATTATTTAGTAGCATAAACTAATGTACGGCCAACATTAATATCATATCTATCCACGATTTGCCCTACAAGAGATAGTTAAGTTCCATACAAGTTATGTCAAATTTCTATCTCTTGTAGGGCAAACCGTGGATAGATAGGTAATTAATTTTAGCCGTTAGTTGTTTTAAGTAAGTAAAGGTTGAATGGTAGAGAATGCAAATAATTATTTAATTAAATAAGCAGACACTAATAATTCCAAGTGAAATCACCAGTTTAGAATACTTAATAATGGAAATGTGGACGACTGATAGTATAAAATATATAGGGATAAATAAAACGGTGCGAACAACGGTACGTAAATCGGAGGTATATTAGTACAAGAGAAAAAACAAAAGGAATACAAAAGACAGAAGCGTATAGACAACAATAGATGACATGAAACCATAAAATAGTTCTGGTGTATTTAAAACTTTTCATCACCCTCCCTTAAATACAACCCCATAGGCTTCATGCAGTTGTCATGCTTCGCCTGAGGTATAAACCTTAGTTAGGCTGTCGACCGTCATCATGCTGCTTGCAACGTGGTAGAACTCTCGAGTCTCCATTAACAACTCGAAAGCAAACGAAGTGATGACGCACATATGCTTACAGCGTGGCTGACAACCTTCAAAACCTGTAAGTTTAATTGCACGTTGATTATCTGAGTACAATTTAACCGGAGTGCTGACTTCACTTGGCCACAGCTCAATGTGAAGCTGTCGTAACCATAAAGCTTCTTGAGTAGACGCCGAAAATCTAATTGAAGTGACAAACAAACAACAGGCGTGACCACTTGAACACTTTGACACTTTATTCTTTCTCATTGTTCATAGCCCTTGTTAACAAGTCTAGCCTTAGATTTTACTCTATTGTCATCAGCATCAACTGTGGTTTAAAAAAACCTTGTAGGTAATACTGCCTTTTTAACATCTGGTAAAGCAGTTAGGGTCAACGTATTGTTTTCGACCAATGAATTGTATTCAGAATGTTGTCAACGCTTGTTTCCATAGATGGGAATTCCTTCCTTGAAATAACCTCTTGGGGACTCTCTGGGTCCTTGTCAATTGATGAAGCTCTAGGTATAGTCTGACATAAGTAGGTATTTTTAACATCTTTCTTCTCACTCTAGGTCCCAATTTCATATTACTAAGAGAAACCACTATGTACCGACTCGGTACATAGTGGTGCCTCTGCCCAAAACACCTTGGATAGGCAGGAATTAAACATTGAGCACTTTCTACTAGGGTCCGATTCGATACAAAATGCCTGATTTCTTTATGAAATTGCATTATCAATCCTAAATATTCTTTATCATTATCAGTCCTAAATACTTGGATTTTTCTGTTTAACTGGTTTGCAACAAGAGCTGTAAATTATTTGAATTTGTCTAATGCTTCAGCTTTTGAGATTAAAAAGTATACTTGCACCTTCCTTACTTTATCAATAAAACTTATAATATTTGGCACCACCGAGAGCCAATTCTCCATAGACCCACATTTATATCCGAGTGAGTTAGCTCTAGAGATTCAGTGACTCTTATGCCTTCATGCTTAAACGGTTGTCTCTTTCCCTCGAAACAAATAGCTCATATTATATTCAGAGTTTCCGGTGATGAATGTTACACACGCACAGCAGAACAATCTATTCTCGTAAGGTCGGATGGCCTAATAATTGGTTTCACAAGTAAGTAAACATAAGCTGCAGAGCATAAGCTATATTATCCACATGCAAGTCATTATGACATTTAGCCGTCAAACTTATTTGTTATTTTATGGCTATTTTGATAACCATTCTCTTTTCTGGTTCTCTATATAACCATTACAGAACTTTTTGGTGAATTTTTCTTGACACCCATTTCGTGTCATTTCTGTCTGACAGCAAATTGTATGTAATATTAGATAGCTCCACGATAGCTCTGACCTGAATCCATCCAATCTTGTTGCCGGAACCAGTTACTTTTATTTTATTTTGCCACATCCTTTTACCTCTAGCTGTACATTACATCAATTCATGACTTCTAGCTTTTAGTTACATATATATGCATGCTGGCACTGGAATCAATGTGCTAGTAGCCATTTACAGCAAAGCATTGGCAGCCAAGAATTAAGAATGCAGCATCACAAGTCACACCCGAACTCGCCATAACCATTGGCTTATAGGTATCTGGCAACCCGGCGAGCAGCAATGGGCCGTGCCACTCGTAGTCCACAGAAAAACCTAGATTCCTGAGTTTGTGTGCCTGTGTCACCTTATTTACGTAATTCGCAATATCCCATCCGTTCAGCTTTTCAATCGGCGCTAGATGATACGCCACTTATCGACGCAATACTGATCACCAACGTACTGAAAAACTGAAATAAATGAATTTCGTAGATACACGTAACGGCGAGGCTGAGACGGCAACCTCGAACGTGATCTATAATTCTATTCTATACTATCCGGGCGCCTGGGCCCATAACCTAATGGAAATGTGGACGACTGATAGTATAAAATATATAGGGATAAATAAAACGGTGCGAACAACGGTACGTAAATCGGAGGTATATTAGTACAAGAGAAAAAACAAAAGGAATACAAAAGACAGAAGCGTATAGACAACAATAGATGACATGAAACCATAAAATAGTTCTGGTGTATTTAAAACTTTTCATCACTTAACTAATTAAGATAACTTTAAATTCGTACTGATTAAGAGCTAGTTTACTTTGTCTTCCTCGCTTCTCCCACAACTTAGAAATATATTTCTTATCAAATAAAACCATCCATTTCGTGTGGCTTTGTCCGCAGTGATACAACAGTTTGATTGACGTCCAGGTTACTTCGTTAGAGCCCTCTTCAAAAGCGCATTGTGGGCTTATACACGACCATATCCCGTCCCAAGACCCCACTCGTAAATAATACCGTCTCATCTCCATTTACGACGTGTGATATTTCTTGTGGGTCGACTAAAATGATTTTGTTTGACCCTTTAAAGCGCAAGGTCTAACGCTTACTCGTATTGTATTGAATGCAGCTTTTTCTTCTTTTTTGTCATTCAAGGCTTGTTGTTTGAGTTCGTAGTGCCTATAAGTCGGTATTTCTTCCAATTACGGTTTCCTGTTTCTTGGATTGTGTATTTCTTCAATGGATTTTATTGTTCTGGTTTAGGCGAACAAGAAGTTTTGACACCTTCAGCTATACTGAGACCATTCTTGAAAAGAATATTTGTTTTTCTTTTTTAAATTGGGTTCACATTGTTCTATGTTCCAATTTCAATGTCTAAAAAATCTGACATCAAATGAATCAGGGTAAATTTTCTCCGGTCATGTTTTTCCAAAATATAAATAAACTTGTACTAACACTATCATCCGTCTTAAATCCGAGAAGTTTACTCGGCAGATGTTTTATTAAGGAACCCAAGAATGATATGATGTCAGTCAGTTTGATTGACAGCAGGCGCCGTTCCCCGGTCTGCTTCTATTGATTATAGTGATACACGCCGCATGGTGTGGGACTTGGGAGTGCTTTTCATAGAAACTGACCGATACTTTGTTGCTTCATCGTGCTCTTCGTAATCAGAAAGTAGGCCTCACTCTTAACGAGAACTCAATTCTGAAATCCATCTCTTTGTTAGCGCTAAACTTAAATTAGCTACCAGAAATACGCAATCTATCACTTCGTAACGGCCACTCATCTTGTTTTAAATACTTCGGTACATAAATAGGCATCCTACACGACTGTACGGTAGTTTGAACTGGCGCTGATGGTTCGTGACCAGTTTCTTAAGCTCGAGCGTAGGCGAAGGCTTAAAAACAAACCCGTGACACGTTATAAATAATAAAAAATGGAAATGTCAATTGGTTACGGTTAAATAACTGATTTCCGTCGGTCTGTGGAGAGCCACAAAGGGGTCTCATTAACAAAATCCGACACCGGACCTAATCCTTTCGTTAGAGGTCTATTGTGGTCGTAGACCCGGTACCGGTCTCTTCCCGGTCCGGAAAGTCATTAAACCTATTTGTTGTGTTAATATGTCATTACCCGATGCAGTGTTTGCTTTCATTATGAACGTAGAACGTGTTTTAATTATGGTCGCTTGTGTATTTTTATGTATCTTTCAGTAGCTGCTTGTTGTCCCTCAGTTTCTGTTTACCTTAATGTTTATATTTTATGACCGTACGTCCTTTACAACAATTATAAACTACTTACCACTAAATATTTCCTAATTACCAAATTTTAACCCACAAACCTATTGTCACTAATTGTAACTGCTTGAGACGTTAAGGATCTTTAGATAAGATCTTCAGCTTCTATACCAGGCAAAAGGTAAACTGGTACTTAGTAAACAAACGCATGTGTGTAACAAATGAAGAGCCAAAATACTTTGTATGCTGACCAGATCATCAGCGCATGAAGTTATCAGTGGAATGTAATCAAGCGCAAGTGTGAAGGGTCAATTAAGACATGAGTAACTGCGATATAGATGGTGTTGTTGCGTTGCAGATGATAGATCTGTCACTAAGTTAAAATATCTCGAAATATCGCTTCATTCAAATGTATTACTTGGGAATAAGCGATAGAAGTTCTTATGGTCCAAAGTCTTTGAAAAACCAACTGCAGCAGTTTTAAACTGCTGATGAGTTGATCAAGCAAAAGCTAGAAAACAGGTGCAGGTGAAGTTTCCAGTCAAACAAAAACACATTTTTTTATTTGAACATAAACTGGTTTACATTTTTGTGTACGTTAACAGCTGTATTAATTAGTTCAGAAAACTGTGTCGCAGCCATTAGACCCCTGAGGATTTAGGAGTTAGTGACACTGTTTAAATTGCCGCAATGAATCTACAAAGTATTCAATCACAGACAATATTACCAATGAAAAGTTCATGTGACTAGACAGCGTACGATATGTGACACGAATGACGCACATTTGCAAATTGTGCATATCGTAGGAAATAGGCGTCAATTGAGACGAATGCTGGTCTAATCGAAGCATGGATAGCACGGTCCGTACTCCGCTCCGAATGTGCATGTTGGCGAACAATTGTTATTGCGATACCTATATGATGATCTCATAGTACGTACTACTGTTTCTACTTACGTTGGGGAGACGTAAAATTCCATTTGTAAGTGCAAATTGTCCTTGAAATGATTAGGTTTTAGATCGATATTGAGATTTGTTGAGTAGGTATCTAGAACGGTGTACAGCTTATAATGCTTTAAACTTTTAAACAAGTAAGTATTTCTAAGTTCAAATTTTTCACGTTAACAAGCTTATCACTTCGCGAAAGTTAAGGATACAATATGGGCAAATAAAGCTTGGAACATTAATGATAAGATAACGTCTCTCGTCACTAATTATGTACACTTCCCATCTTCCATCTCCATATTTTATGGTCAAATAGCTTTGTTGGAGTTATGTTGCTCAAGATTCTTTCTTATCACAATATCTTTCATATAAATGTCATCAGTTTTTTGTCCTACGATTACGATCACTAAAATTTGGGGCAGCTTAAAACTGTCAACTCAAACGTTAACCCAGAATACCATATAATATAACATACCTTATCAGTGAATCCCGTTGATTTACGTCAATCTAGCCTGAATAAGCAACTTTTCCCTATAAATAGTTTTAATAACCCCGATCAACGTTTAAAGTGCGGTGGAGCGGCGACTTCAAAGCGGGGTTTTATCTCACGTTGACAGCTAACAAAATCCTTTTAATTAGCGGGTGTCTGCGCCCATGCACCTTACGCGTTACGCGCGTCCCTCTCCCACGCCAAACATCGTGCGCAACCAACCTTTTTATTGATTCATTTGGAACTGATACATTAAATCGATTATTGACTTATTTGGCGATTTTTATTTCTACATCTTTATGTTAATTGATATTTAATTGGTTGTTCAAGAGGTTCGTTTTTAGTTTAGTTTGCTTTGACAAGTTCTGGGAGAGTTCGTAGTAAAGCTATGTACCAACGATCGGAACACTAAAACAACATTGTTGTTTATGGAAGATGTTTAAACACGCTTTGCTGAGATAAGTATGTATAGAGATATGCTCCTTAACTTAACAAGGCGATCAGAATTGTTGGCGGTACCTTAAAGCAAGTCTTGTGTGGTCCCGAGTCTCGAGTCTGGTCTAAGAATTGATGACTCCCATTTGCAGGAAGGCGACATAAGAGAAGCAGTCTTCAGCCCATTAAAGCTGCTGGCTAAGTTATACAGCTAACTGGATAAACAAAGAACATATCCAAGAATATGGTAGAATACACGCTATGAAAGACAATTAAAATATATTGGTTCAACGAATAAATCACGCTTACGGGAGTAAAATTTCTCGCGTACACTCTGCCTGACATAGGATTCTGCTGGCTAGTTCAAAGGTGGAGAGAGTGAAAATAGCGGCCAATAGACCACTGCCATGCTAGGTGCAACACCTCACAGCCTGCTACTTTTATTTGTAAGCGCGGAACAGTGTCCACAGTGAGGCTTGTTTTCCACCAGAGATGTGCGAGGTAGCTAGGTGGCGCGAGGATGTGTAGCGGCGCTGTGAAACGGTGTGACGGTTTCCACCAAAGATGTGCGAGGAGATTGCGCGGTGCGAGGATGCGTAGCGAAGCTGTGAAACGGTGTGTAGCTGAGTGGTGCAGGGATGCGTAGCTCTCCGTGTAATCGATCGATGATAATTGTTATAGTAACGTATCCAGAATCGGTGCTTTCTTCTACATTGAGTCAAAAAAGTAGAAATCAATTATATATTTTCTGCCTCCAATTCTTCATCGTTTCTATGAAATTTCACTAGGTAATTTACTCCACTCAAGGACTCGTCTGCTCCAGCGATTCAATCAATATAATCACAAAATAACTTTCTCGGAGCCAATACAGCTTTCACACAAAGTACAGTTTCACTGTAAGAGGTATTAGCGTTTCTATGAATATTGGAACACTAGCCATCTCTAGAAGTGGAATTTTCAAGCAAAATATTTATTCTAGGCTTTATCTGGTTTCCAAGTACAAATTAAGTGTAAATATGTGCAACATTGTAGCTGGACGAACACCCTGAAGTTTCAACTTATTATTCAGGCCTGCTATATATTTTAGATTAAATTGATATGGATGGTTCAGAGATTTTCTAATAAGCATGTGCTGTCGTCGCATTAAGGGGCAAGTTCACCCAGAAGATAACAGATGTTTATGTAAAAACCAGATGTTTAACCCGAACTTTGGTGTTTACCAACGATAACCAACCGTTTTATCACAGTAATCAATCGATTTTTCTAACCGAAGTTGGGGACGTCGTTTAAGTACTAACCGGGTATTTAAACATGACATTTTTGACGTTTGATGGTTGAAATTGTTGAGATTATTCATTGATATTCTGTATTTCATTGTTTTTCGTAATTTTAGAAGAGTCTATGCTGCATAAAATATTAATATTAGGATTATTACTCTCCAATATAACAAAACAATTGCATTTTATCATATTCGTAAAATTTACAATAAAAACCGAATAAAATAAGGGCCGGAACACGTTGCCGTTTTTCGAGCGTGCATTTTTCTTTTACGAACATAAACAAAGAAACATATTGCTTATGCTTTGAGAAAACTTATGAAAAATGTGTAAACATAACTGTTTTTGTCGTATCGAGGTAGTACGTAATTTTTTTATTTATAATTTTTTGTATAATTAGTCAAAATAAAAATGAATGCGGCTTATATACGATGCTCGCGCGAAACCTGCACAATGTTACCGCTACTTTTGGCTAAGCACAACTACCAGAATTTTATCATGTTTCAAGAAACGCGCCCGCCCGATACACTTCGAGTTTGTTGCGGCCTAATATTCAAACATCAAAATGGCGTATTTAATTGGTTGCTATGACAACCAAGACCGCTTATCCTGCAAAATTAAAAAGATATGTCAAATGTATAGAGTAGCATTATACTAGGATTTTTAATTTTGGAAGAGTTACCTGATATGCAACCGTTTTATATTGTCGTTCTTTTCATAGTGTTGTTGCCATTTAGTTACCATTTTGATTAATCGTGTTACATCATTCGTTCTTTCATTCGTTCTTTCCTTCCCAGAACGCTCGGTTTCAGAATCAATGATCGGATAGGAGTCGTGAACACGAAAATTCCCGCGTCCCGGTTAAACATCTGTTGTTGAATAACAGGTTGATTTTGCAAACAGTGGTTATTTCATTGTCCGCGAACTCGGCCCTAAGTAGGGTTTCCCAAGTCTTTTATCAAATTGATTGTATTACATTCCTTAATTAAAATTATACTACCTTCAAGAATGTTTGTGTAGATGTTTGAATGTTTACTCAATCACGCGTAAATCGTTGAACGGATTTGGATGAAACTTGGCAAAGAGCTAGGAAGCCTGGGACCTGGAGAAGGACGTAGTCTACTTTTTATCCCGGGAAAACAATCAGTTGACGAGGGATGCTCAATAAACGGTATCCGCAATTCGATTGAATTAATTTTTTTGTTCAACTAATTCTCCTTTAGGCTTACACCAATTTAGTTTTCATACTACAACAGTTATTGATGACCATAAATCGTAGCACTCAAAAGGGCATCCTTATCGACGCCAGTCCTCGTAAAAGTCCGCATAAACTTTATGCTGTTGCCAATATGAAAACGTTTATTTATATATTTGTGGATTTACTGCTGAGGAAGCCTAGTAGCATCCGCCGGACCAAAATACTCAGTCGCCTGCTGAATTCCGCGACGTCTAGTGGGTGAACGAACCCGTAATGAGATTCCCTTTTTAGGGTTCCGAAGTCCTACAAGGAACCCTTATAGTTTCGTCATGTCCGTCCGTCTGTCCGTCTGTCCTAATCCTTTACCGCTTAATAACTTCTACAGTTATAAACATAAGTAAATGAAATTTTGACAAAAAATGGAATAGATATAGATCTCAATTTTAAAAGAATAAAAAAATCTTGATTACGTCTTTTAGGGGTGGCGCCCATACATGTGAAATGGCGATGAAAATATTTTTTTCGCTGCACCCCCTCGTGTGGGGTATCGTTGAATAGGTCTACTAAAATGAAGGTAATGTTTCATACACAACTTTTTTATCAGGTATACCCTCTGCGAAATACAGTTCGCCAAAGTGGCTTGCAATGTGTCCCCCCCCTGCCATTTCTAAACTATGCAACGTAGAAACTTATAGTCTTCAACATTGATAGACCTTTATAAAAACTCTCTTTTAAAATTATTTCGAGTATAATGTGATTATAAATTTTTGAGTTATAGTGAGAAAACTGAAAAATACTTAAGACGTCCTAGTTCATAGGTCATTGACCTTAGAGAAAAATGATCGTAGCAAATAATGCTCCTTTAGTTACTTTCTATTTAAAAAAATCACAAAAAGAAACACACTTCTTAAATTTAGCTTCATAAATTTAGCACTAGGTGGCGCTGTTTGCAAAAACTAAAATAGCAATGATTAATATTCGATTTGATTCGTTTGTAATTAGACCTACTTAAGGAACCCTATAATACTGAGCATGGCCCGACATGTTCTTGGCTGATTTTTTTAATGATAACATTGGAGCGTGATGCTTCAAGATTATGGTTGAGGCCTTATTGAGATAAGCATCTTGTATTGATGAATGTCTTTATGTAAAGAGGTCTTAATTTTTTCATATCTCCAAATTAATGAGGTCAGAAATTATGGTGTGTACCATTCTTAATGCTGATAATTAGAGATGCACCGAAATCAGGTTGTACCGAGTAACTGAATATCGAGTTTTATTCGGTTTCGTTTTCACCGAGTCGAAGTACTCGGCTGAGTAACTCGGTTTAGTTTTACGCAGGTTTGACGTGAAAACACGTTTGTATAAAAATAAATAAATAATTTATTCAGGACCAAAACATTTTTACGCATTGTATAAACCCGCCAAACTGTGTAACAGTTTCTCGGCGGGATTAGCGCTCGTTTATATTAGGGTTCCGTAGTCCTACAAGGAACCCTTATAGTTACCATCTAGTCCCAAACTAAGCAGAGCTTGTAATATGGGTACTAGACAATGGATATAATACTTACATACTTTTTTTTTTTGTAAATATTATACTTATAATACATAAGAAACACCCAGATCAACACAAACACTTATGTTCATCACTCAAATATTTGTGTTCTGTGGGAATCGAACCCACGACCTCGTGATCAGTAGTCCGACACTCGAACCCCTAGACCACAGACGTCGTCAAAAGTTATTCGGTCTACTACGAGTACTCCATAAACTGCCGAGCTTGGCGAGTACCGAATAATAAACGAGTAGTCGGCACATCTCTATTCTCTACTGATAATTTAATAACAATAATTGATAATTTTATTATAATTTTCTGAACTAACCCATAAACACACCAAAGTAGAGGTCTAAATTTCGTTGTACTTCAACTTATCCAAAAGAACCGGTAGCAGAACAACGACACACGTAAGGATAAGGTCGTTATAATAAAGATAAAACATTCATGTCTGAATTATAACAAAGATTTTGAATCAACAGTTGAGTCAGTGTTATGACTTATGATAAATCTGAAGGCGAAATTCTCGTCTTAAGATTACATTGGCCAAGTTCATTGCGAAATCATACGGGCTCGAAAGTGATAAATTCCGGAAGAGTTTATATGACTCATTCTATATTTTAGATAAGTATTACTATTAGATGATACGTGGTTTTGGTGACCAACAAAATGTCTTGGATATTTCTGGCCATTAGCTAAATAAATTAAAATCTCCTATCATACGCACGATCGCTTCAAATTCAGAATTTATCCATTTCATTACCATCGCGTCAGTTTACTCGCTTACATTAATGTCATGCGCAGCTCTGAGTTCTTTATCTGTACAAAAACACGCAATAACGAGGAGATGAAAACGTTTCGATTAAACGTTCACGTCCCTAAATTCCATTCCTGTATCATTTATAACGTCCGTTTGAATTCTCCATTCCGAAACTCGAGTACTTTGATACAATTTATTTGTGAAATTACGATTCTTATTCAGAGTTTGTCTTACTCGTTCTGGCCGGGTTTGAGGTGCTCATTGTGTATGGTGTGAAGTCCTGTGGTGTCCAATTATTCTGCCGGCGGTGGTCGTCGGACAGGCGCCTCGCCCCCCTATCGCGGCTCGCCATCGATAATACTAACCGGTTCGTTTTTCGTTTATAGGTCGGACCATCTTGATATTCAACTCTGTGGACCACTCCATACCGAATTCCTAATCTGCTGAGACGATTGTTCCTTTTTACACTTGTTTACGAATTTGACGATTACCAATTGGTTACGCGTTTTGCGGGTGTTTTGTTTATCTTCTAATGTAATACAATTACCAGCAAAAGTTTTTTACTTGGAAACTAAATAATGAGTCAATTAATTAGTCACTTCCTTCGTATTATGTCGTCGTTTAATTTTTCTAGCATTCCTTGTTACCGCATTTCTTGTGCGTTAGCATTTCACCATGACCACGTAGCTTCTAGCATATTATTTTCATTCAACAAGGGATTTCCACGTATAGTCATATAACCATAGCTTACGCACGCTTGTTTAATCAACTACAATGCCACCTATAAATGAGCAATTCATACGTGAACAGTGAAGTTATTGTAAATATACGATTTTATGAACACTTTGTTGTCGATTTTAATTAAATGCCATAATTGGAGCTGTTCTGAGTATACTATGCACAAATTACACCGCTCACTAAGGATATAATTTGTCTGTGCTCGACGTAATTACAGTACTAAGCTACTCAAAACATTCTCCTTATGAAGTACCCACAACTGGTTTTCCCTTAGCTCTCAAGTCACATAAATATTATCATCTAGTTTTACTGTTTCCTTCGGTGCGTCGCAAAAAACCTTATCATTTACATCGTACACGACTCAAAAGGATTCCGTGACTCCAAGTTGGGGTTATTTATTTTAAAAGTGGTCATTAAGTACAGAAGCAGCAATTTGGTTCTCACATGACCCCGTTCTGCGGACCGTGAGATAATCGCAAACGGTAGTGTCCAAGCACGTACTAGGTCCTTATTAGGCAAGTGAGATTTTTTTCTGTCGCCGGCTGGCTTCGAGGCGAGTCGTGTCGTGCCATGGGATTGAGCGCGCATGCATGATTCCTGCCGCTGCGCCTTGTTGCCTTGCGCTACTCCGGACCATTTACAGATTATTGAGTTATGTCGCGCTTCTTCTTATACTATAACGTAATCCAACTAAATACATCTTTTTTTTTTTTTTTTTTTTTTTTTTTTTCAACTTCATCATCATCATCATTTCAGCCGAAAGACGTCCACTGCTTGACATAGGCCTCCCCCAAACATCGCCACAACGACCGGTCCTGCGCTTTCTGCATCCAGCGGATACCCGCGAGCTTCACCAGGTCGTCGGTCCACCTTGTGGGGTGCCTACCCACGCTGTGCCTTCCAGAACTTTACTGCCCCAACGGCCATCCGTTCTGCGAGCAATGTGCCCCACCCACTGCCACTTAAGGGACGGCATTGAGAAAAATAGGGATTTTATAATCAAAATATTTTTATTTGTGGATACGACGTAGATCTAATTTTTATATATCTGATTTTTCATTATATTTACTAGATTTTGGTGCAGGGAAAACACGATTCAATAAAATTTGCTCGATCGATTTATTTTCCAAAGTATGGTCCGTTTTACCATTATTTTGCATTGCATTTGGAAATCCCAATAGTTTTTACTATTGTTTTTTGCGAATAAGATACATCTTGTGCATTTCTAGATTATGGTGTATCAGTTTTTATTTACATGTTTTTTCGCAGAGATATTAGCAAAAATGTAAAAAAAACATCAAAACAGCGCGATTCCGCTCTGTTCTCGCACGCGCAATTTGCCGTGTGTTAGTATGGGACGGTTGCAAATTCAATGCAGCACCTTAAATTTGGCAATTTTTCAACTTACAAGAATGTTATTCCAAACCGGTCACAAATTAGATTGATCAACACTTTTTATGATATTAATATTTGACTTTTGACTAACGAGCATAAATTTCCGGCACCTTATTTTATTACAGATGAATTTTATTCAACCAGCCACATAAAAATCACGAAAGTCATAAAAATGTTGTTCATAAAATTATTTCTGTCAACGGTTTCTGAAGTTTATAAGTCTGTAGGTCATTTTCAATTATAATTATTAATAAATTTCTTCGGGATCGTATGACCCTCATAACCCATAAAAGTCAGGCGCGAGTGCCATAGTGAAATATGATAATTTACCACCATCACTTGTTCGGGTTAAACTACGAAACGATCGTGCGCCGGCGCCAGCGGTCCTGCCCTTGCGTCATGTATAAACGACCAGTTTTTATTTCATTCCAATATGGACCATTAAGGTGAGCAGATTTTCATCTTCGCGCTTCAATGACGACTCGCTCCCTGTTAATATCCCTTTGTTGTTTAGCCCACCACCACGAAATTCAGGTGAGCTCGCTTTGTAGTTATTGCTTTCCAAATAGACAATCGTTTTGTAATAAAACTAGAAACTAACGATAGGTTCCTAACAGAACAAAAGGCTTTGCGTAATACACAGAACACGCCAGCTGACAGCAAAGCCATAACGGGCCGATTTAACAAATCTATAAAGAGCTTATTAAGTTACCTTTTTGGGAAACAATAAAATGTAAACAGCAACCCGGAAGAGTGGTTTCCTCCGTACCAGGTCCAGCTCGTGATGGAAACTCGTACCCTTATGAATTATCCAAACGTCTGGCCGTCTCTGCGGCGCCCGCGCATACGCACTAGTATCGTACGCAACAGCAAACATCGGCCGAGATAATAAACGAATGAGTCTGTTTGTTTGCTTTGTGTAAATCTTGTCTGTCATAAAGTTGCAACTGTTGCAACATACTTATACTGCTTGCCCCTGGTGGTAGGTAATTAGGTATGGATGCAACGCGCGTACTAAAATTTCTTGACGCATCAAAGGGCCATAAGTTAGTGACAATTTGAACGTTACACATAAAAGTTTTTATTTTAATTCCTTGAAACTATTGGTACAAGAAATAAATAAATTACATTATTAAGCTCGGTCTATTCTTATATTGCATTGCATAAACCAGATTCAGGTTTATAAATTCCTCACAAATTACTGGTCAAGATAACAAGGCGACAAGCGACACACCTTTTGTTGTTGAATATTATAAGTAATTAACAATAATTGAAAACAACCAGTTAATTTGTGTAGATAACAATCTCATCTGCAATCTGTGGCCTTGTTCGAAATATACGGAAACGTGCAAATTTACAGCTGAACGTAGGTAATACGGACTGACGCCTTACATGGTAGCATGTCCTCACGTCGAAGATGGAGGGGATAATAATTGTAAAAGCATAAAACTTTATTGCTCGTTCACACAAGTTTGTTTAATTCAATCAAAGAGCACATAAATGGACGAACACTGACTCCGGTGGCCAACAATCTGACGATGTTTGTTTCTTTTCACATGTTAAAAGATAGCCAGCATCCATATGGACCACTTTACGTTAATGCGTTCCCTCTATAGCTTTTAGCAATGTATGAACAATGTTATGATACAGGTTACTGAACAATCTAGATCTGAAAACTGGTTTAAATACAAAGCTGCACGCAATATAACCGATTAACCGGAATGACCCTTGCGTAAAATTAGAAACTGTTACTTATATACCCTAAACAATTCGTATCATATTCACGTTCAGAATCAGCGATCACCGATGGAAACGTTACGGAGTTGTCGTGGGGTCCCATTGCGAACAGGGCTGGTGCCTTACTCCTGCGACTGGTTCGAGTTCTGAACCAAATCGAACTAATGTCAATTCCTTAGAGGTTTTACTGTCACTTCCTTCAGCTCGATTTGGTTCAGAACTCGAAACAGTCGAGAGTAAGGCCCCTGGGCTAGGTGTCCGACCGCATTCGTTTATCTCTAGAATTATAACAGATGCGAGGTGCGCACGCGACCGTCTGTTTCTCCCCATCGACATAACCAACCGTAAGACATAATAGCTGCACATTTTGATTAATTGCCTCGAGACTTTCATCTTATGACATTTTTATGGCCTTTTATTAATTACCTTTCTGATTAATATTGCAGCTTCCAACCATTTACAACTCTGCTATCGGTTCCTCTTTAGAAAGAACTTGAAAGCTAACGAGCTTTATTATTATTTTTTGTTGATTTTACAGGTTTATTAATTTCTTCACTCCGGATGTATGTAGTCAACAGCCGGAATGAAAGATTTATTGTTTGTATCGAAAATAAAAATAGTTTTACAACCATTCAGACCGTTATTAAAATAATAAACAGTCCCTTAGTTGCTTCCGCGAGAAAATATCGCGAACCAAATGTTTGTAATGCATTACGGGAACACGGCGCGTTGTTTATATGATAAATAATATTTAAAAGTCGTTCATTTCGTCCATATATTTTTATGTCTGCCCGAGTCGTAGGCTGCATTTTAAATAGATATGACCTATTTTTCGTATACATTCTTGACTGAGATATCAAGAGATGATCTCAATCCTCAACTTTACCGACGAGATTGGCCGTCTCGTTATGGCATATGAATAAAAACTTGAAAATATTTTCAATACTGAATGCTTTCATCCTTAAAAATAGCCTGATTTAATGAGCATTCAAATATTTATTAATAAGTGAGTTCAAATTAATTTGCTTTACGGCATCTACTTCAGGTAAATCAGGTGTAGTATCGTGCAATTAGTGAAACTCGTTTGATGATCTGCCATAAAATGTTTCGGATTCGGTATGAATGGCATTGCCTTATATGCTGACTAATTATATTTTATCGTTGTTAATTTGGTTATAGATTGAGACCAGATAGTGGATTAACAAGATGAAAATAAATATAGTCGTATTAAATAAATAAAATAAATAAATAAATATTTTTGGGACATTACACATTACATTGACATTATTACATTGTATTATCACATCGCTGCGTTTTCTGGTTTACCAGTGTAAAGTTTTATTCGTTGACAACGTTTAGTGTATTGGAATCGCTTGTAGGCACATTTACGATTGCACTAAAGGTTAATTGGCTATTAAAACTTGCTAGAGGAGATTGTCAACTTTTATACTCTGTGTCTGTGGTTTTCTTTAATTTCCTGCTAGAAGACGTCGAAAAAGTGGACAATATTAATACTTAGAGTGATAATATACCCCTTATTAGTGTTACTAAACGTACGTTGTGGACAATTAACGGTGCGCTTGTCTCAACGGCACCAATTAAACTGGAAATCAGGACGCGTTGCCGCTCGCTGGTTGGTAATTAATTGTAATGTACACCGCGGACTCATGAATGGCCCGCTACAATATACTCCGTACAGAATACGTAATAGGAAGGCGAATAGCGAACGCGGTAGATTGTTTGGTGATTTATTGAAGGCTCGGTTTTGGTCAGTATGCCGTCACGCTAATTCTTGGTACTAAGTTGGATTGTTTGTTAAGAAGCTGCCTATAAGTTTGAATGGTGTTATTAATACGTTGTGTGCACGTGTCCGTTTTATAAACTTAGTAAACCTACTAGAGTAGAATATTTTTGAGTTAGGTATATGTTCAGGTGCCGCAAACTCGCTTTTTTTCATGTAAGTACCAAAATTGTATTAGCGATTAGGCAAGGCAACAACCTCAACAGAACAAGAGTTTTCCTTATATTTTGTCTTTTTATGCATACCTCCAGCTTTGGTTGTCTAATCTGATTCGCTGAATTACAACAATATCCGATACAATATTGTGTGAAAAGCAACAATTTTCGAAATGTCAAAATTGTTTTACTCATGTCTTAGTTTGTTGTGCCATTTTCTGTTTTTTCACGTACCTAGATTTTTTCAAGGAAACGTTCTGTTGCTTATTCTGCAACAATTTCAGAATTAACTTCATAATTTTTGTCCGATAGAGTTACTGTAATCACCGCTAGTCATCACATTTGTCGATTTCGTAAATCAAATCCTAAAAGTTTTATTATCCTTGCAATCAAAATTGCTGTTGTATTTGAGTACCTATTCACCTGAACCGACATAATACTTTTTACCTTCTTCGAACGACAAACAACATCTTCAAAAGTCCAAGATAGTTTGGATCTATTTTATCTAGCAATGAAATCTTGAGCTTATACTGCTATGGTAGCGATCATGTTACATTATTCATTTTAGTATTATTCTTGTGGGACCTTATCCTATGAACAGCATAAAACCTGATTTAAAAGAAAGAAAAAAAAAACTTTGGTCCTGGGTTCGATTCCCGGGTCGGGCAAAGTGTTATTGGGTTTTTTCATTAGGAAATTCTCAGTAGCAGCCCGGAGTCTGGATTTGTGCCCGGTTAATAGCAATAGGCTCGCCCCCTATTACATGGGACTTACAACATAACTGGCGAAATGTGGGTGTACTATATACCTCTGCCTACCCCTTCGGGGAAATACAGGCGTGATGTTATGTTATGTTAAAAAAAAAAAATTGCTTCAAATGTGACGCACAAATTTACCAAAAAAATTCAAGAACACAGAACAAATACAGGTACAGAGTCAAGAAGTGTGGTAAGATATGCGTCACATCCGCGCAAAACGGCCACCGCTCAGCATATGCTGTGCCTCATGCACGGAGCAAAGACGGCGCTGGTTTTCAGCGACAGCCGGCGTCGACACAAAACTTAGATCAGTGCGGCGCGGCGTGATGTTGGTAAATAACGATAAAAAATAAATAAGTAAGATTAAATACAATTCGAGATAAAAATGTATCAACTCAGCCTATCGCAGTCCACTGCTGGACATAGGCCTCTCCCAAGTTGCGCCACAACGCTCGATCCTCTGCCTTCCGCATCCAGTCCCCCCCGGCCACGCTATTAAAAAAAAAAAAACAAAATTAATACGCAAAATAAATAAGTAAGTGATTTGTCAAACTACTTGGTACAAAGTTCTAAATTGAATTCCGTAATTGAAATAGAAACGTCTAAAGTTATCGACGTATATTTCAGGTGTTGTAGTTAATCTGTCAGATGCGCGCAAATTGATGTTGCAACATGATTTAAAGTTTGGGATGGATGGTCGTGCCAACGGCCCGGTACGGCGATTAGTGATTGGTCACGGGACGAAATGGTAACGCGTTGTTCCCGTCAGACCGTAGCCGTGGAATCGACGTGGAATTTTTGGTTTTTAACCCCTGGAATAATATGAGCTTGAGAAGATTGGATGGAGTTTTGATTTAAGGGTCTCTTTATTATGACAGGAAATTATGAGTTACGAAGCTTCTGTTTGAGGTATGGGTGTTTCATTTACTTTTATATTATGAAGGATGTCGTGGCTCTTGTTAAAAGCTACGTACAGTCAGAAATCTTTCCGCTGAACCACCGCTAAGGCTAAAATCGCTTGCACTCTATGTTCGATGGCAGCGGTAGCTACGTGTAATGTAGCAGGAATCGTTCAAGGGATTTTGTCTACAAAATGTACAACCGGGAAGTATCGTGACCGTTCATCCAATTACGTAAACCGATTTATTTTAAATGTAAACTTTTTACCGCCACTTAACTATGTTAATATAAAAGCTGGCGTAAAAATTATCATTATTATGGCATCCGTTCTATTTATTTTTTGCAACTAGATTAAATTAGATCTAAAACAAAATATAAACATCACACAAACTATGAATCTCTTAAATATATAGTACAGTCGACTGCATGACAGTGGTAACACTTCAATTCGAAAACCGCCCTTACTACTTACGAAATAAGGATGCTGCTAATGTCAAAGTGTTACCACCGACGTGCGGTCGACCGTACTAGCTGACAATGACGAACGAGCAAATAAAGTTTATGTAGAGATAGAGACCGTAAACTTGGTCCCGTGGAGCGAGGTCACATCTGTTTGTACTAGGACTAGGAACCTACCGGCCAGGCGATCGTCGCCAACGTATTTATTGATATGGACTTTTAAGGACCACATCACGACCGGTTCTTGCTTCCATAAACGAACTAAGACGCGAGGTCAGTAAATTGTTTATTAGAAAATCCTACGGACGAATGTTACGACTTAGCTTTCAAGCTAAGTTTATTGTAAACTGGCTTCATAATTTATTGTTCGAGGATGAATAAAAATACGTCTCAGTGCGACGTGTGACGTGTATGAAATGTATGATTTATCATACATATCTTACAAGAGACAAGTATTAGATTTTATTGAACAGATAGATGATGGACAGACGTCGTCATTTCGAGGAGTGGCCAGACAGATTCATTCGAGTTACGTTCTCGGGTCAACGCTTCTTGTACGACACTAGTTTTCGTTCCGACAACTATTTGCGAATCATCATCAATTACATTTTAGGATTTCGCAGAAATGTAGCCTTGGAACGTGAAATATTTATGTATTTTCTTCATTATATGCGCACGGTAGTAGAATTCCGAACGATTTACAAAATCATGAGGTTTTTGATCCTACAATTTATGGCATTGAATTCCAAAATTCTATTGTATTGACGAACAATCACGGTAAGGTATATTACCCGAAATAATTTACAATGTGGATTAACTTATTTCCTTCATAGTTAGGCATGGCGAGCATAAGGTCCAACATTTTATTTTAGACTCATAATTACTGACACTGAGCAAATAAGCACAAATAACGGACAAACAAATTCGTGCAAATCAATGTAAAGTACGGTCTACATACACACAGCGATGGGTTCGCGAGATCACGCTGTGTGCCTCACAAGTTGATTCGCTTTTAAATCAATCACGGATTGGCTGCTAATGCGTATCAAATGTCCATCCCAAATGGCGTTTTGTTCCTATTTATTCCGGATCTGGTCTAAAACATTTTTCCAAACATACCCGTAGAGTAGTGATTTTCGCTTTCTTGTTCGATGTCATAGGAGTCACAGCTAACGCTTGAAAAGGCGTGGGTTCGATGTTATAACTTCTATTGGACCGCCTGTGGATCCTTACTCTCTCAGAAATTAAGTAAGTTGTAATACTACGATTTTCTTTGACTCTTTTTCTGACTTTCATGGAAATTATCAGCTATAAATTGTTTTTCATATAATGAAACAAAATATTCAGATTTTCCCAATACCTGTGCCACGTTCTTCCATCATCAGACTTTTCCGCATGCATTATCTATATAGTGCATATCACGTATGACTCACCGTGGGAAACTAGATCTGCACAACGCGAGATATAATCGATACACTGGCTGAATGACATATCGAATCATGTAATTATATATCGTGACCCATTCGGACATGCCGTGTTTTGAAATCGACACTGCCCGCGCCAAGCTTCAAAACGCGTTCCGCCGGAAATAGTGGTTTACACGTCATTTTATACACGCCACGCCATCTCGATTGATAAGTTTCCGGCGATACGTTCTCGTCAGATGCTATCTGCTGTGGGAGTTGTCATACATCGATAACCCTTTTCTTCGTCTGAGGGACCATCCGGCTCGGTTAGCTTTCGAATAATGTCTTCCCCAAATGGCTCGATCTCGTATTACTACTTCACTATTCAAACATCAAGATTTAGATAGCCAAATAAGCATTGTGGACCAACAAAAAAGGTAAAAACAACTTGCTTTTATTTTCTCGTTTTCACCTCATTATATTCGCAATATGTAGATTAGAAACGGTATGTTAGATATTAATACTGTATTGTAAATGGAATAAAGCGTCTAATCTTGTTAATCAATTAATAACCAGACATTGTCTCTCAAGCATCTGACAGATACAAATCTGATGTGTACAAAAGAGTACAATTTCAACGAGATCGTTTGACTTAATCCATTAATCAATTTTAATTTTCTTAATTTCGTCAGAGGTGTCCACTGTCGAAATGTCGGCTCTTGTTCGATTGGAACTGTCAATGCGTCCGCGCACATGTTGTGTCCACGCGTGACTATTAATTTCAGCCTTTTGATTATAGCTATGACATCTAATTACTGCACGAATTTAATGTCGACATCTAGCGACAAGACTAGTTAGCACATACATAATTGTAGGGATCTGGTAATTGCAATCAGGGTTGTTGCGAATATCAGCATCAGCATCCGCTGATCATCAGCATCATTTTCAACATCAGCATCCGCATTAAATTATGCTGATATTTATGCTGATGTTCATGTTGTAACGTGACCGAAGGGGGAGGGGCTTATGGCACATTTTTTGTTTCGCTTATGAGTTTTGACCGCTAGTATACTAAGTTTATGGTTTTGACCAATCATAGCACAGAATATTGCACTTCGGTGATTTAGCAAAACCAAAACAAACTTGTCTATTACGACCAATGTCAACAGCAGACAGTACCGTTGAAAGAGGCGTTCTAACAAAAAGGGAAATGTGGAGCTATTAGTCAGCTAATAAAAAGCCAAGGATGAAAATGATTTATGCTGGATTGCCTTTGGTGGATAAAAATATCAATCAAATCAAGCTCTTCATTAACGAATGCAATCGTAACAGAAGCACTAAGGTAATAAATAAAATAAAATTAATATTGTTGGGACATTTTACACATCACCATCTAATCCCAAACTAAGCAGAGCTTGTACTATGGGTACTAGACAATGGATATAATATGTAGATACTTTTTTTTTTATAAATATATACTTATAATACATAAGAAACACCCAGACCAACACAAACACTTACGTTCATTACACAAATATTTGTGTCCTGTGGGAATCAAACCCACAACCTCATGATCAGCAGTCCCACACTCGAACCACTAGACCACAGATATCGTCAATAATAAGGGGAAATCTACATTAAAAAATATATATATATTGGCGTTTGCGTTCGCGTTGCTCTTTTCTGCGCTCAAAGTGGGTCCATCATTCATCATCATCATGTCAGCCGAAAGTCATCCACTGCTGGATATAGGCTTCTCCAAGCAGTTTGGGGGAATACGCCATAATCGCCACGCTTGGCAGGCGGGTTGGCGATCTCAGTTGGTTGTTTAAATACTCAGAGAACGCTGCTGCCCATCCTCTGGTGAATCCCTTAGTCGCCTTTTACGACACCCATGAGAAGATATAGGATGGTGCAATTCTGTACTTCCGGCACCACACGGAATAAAGTAGGTCCAGTTTAGATAGGTACAAAACTTACAAAAGGTTTCTTTCTTTATGTGCAAAAACTTTGTATATAAGTTTATCTCTCGTTTGTTTAAGCATAGTGAAAGAAAGCTCGAATGCTTTTATTTAAAAATAAAAGCTTTAAAACTCCTTATAAAATGCGCCTAAAATGGAGTAACGTTTTCGGTAATCCTAAAAAAAAATTGCGCTTGCTTCGCTCGCGCTAATTTACATGTTTCTTTACGGGTTTGTCTCATGTAGATTTTCAATGTGCATGTTATCTTTTTCATAATTTACTAGATTTTAGTTAATAATTCGTAAATAAAAATGTAGGGTCGCGATTTTTTTTCCAAGGCTCTATGAAAACATGAAAAAGTTTCGTTTGTTATATTATTTTGCCCTTAATTTTAAAATTTGATTAGTCACCGTAAAAGTTTTAAAAAGGCACTATTTTTAGCCTTTAACCAATAGCGGATTTTTATAAAAAGATATATTATATAAATAAATTCAAATTAAATTTTTATATAAATTCATAAGGAACATTTCCAATTCAAAAAAATCAACATCAGCATCCGCTGATGTCAATGTCAAAAATCAGCATAAGCATCCGCTGATGTGATAAAATTCTGGATCAGCAACAACCCTGATTGCAATACTAAATCAGCAGGCGTAGTATGACCACTGTAGACAAGCGTTTTGTCTACGAAAGAATAGACAAAATGACAGATAAAGTTCTATACAATGTAGTTTTGTCTATTCTTCCGTAGACAAATCTCTTGTCTCCAGTGGTCATGCTACGCCTGCTGGTATTTATTATACATAATACTTATGTGAGTTTTAGAGCAAATTCCACCGATTTCCATTGCTTTTCTAAACGTGAAGAGAACGATCAATTCTGTAATTATTATTATTCTTAAGAAATCACGTTTATCATCGTCTTACTTTACGCAAAATCTCGCGGCCCAATAAACCTTGTCTTTAACTGCTACCATAAAAGCAAATGGTCGAAAAATGTTTCGAAGTTGTGTTTGAAAATATTATTTACGACAGCGAAATAATAGCCATTTCAACTATGGAATATTTATTAAAAATAATCTTAATTTTATAAATCCTTTGAAATATTTTGTCAAAGGAAAGGTAGTTAAGGTATTAACTTAAATTGTCCATAAAAACAGTTTCTTTACATCAGGATCGTTAGCTAAAAGCGATCGATTTATTTATAAAGATCATTTTTATTATCAACTCAGCCTATCGCAGTCCACTGCTGGACATAGGCCTCTCCCAAGTTGCGCCACAACACTCGGTCCTCTGCCTTCCGCATCCAGTACCCCCCAGCCACGTTCTCTAGGTCGTCGGTCCACCTGGCAGGGGGGCGCCCTACGCTGCGTTTGCCGATTCGCGGTCTCCACTCAAGAACTCGTCTACTCCAACGGCCATCGATCCTTCGACAGACATGGCCAGCCCACTGCCACTTCAGCTTACTGATCCTACAAGCTATGTCGGTCACTCCGGTTCTTCTCCGGATAATCTCGTTACGGATTTTCCTTCAAAAAAACTCCAAGCATAGCTCTCTCCATAGCTCGCTGAGCGACTTTGAACTTGTGGACTAGCCCAACTGTCAGTGTCCACGTCTCGGCACCGTAAGTCATGACAGGCAGGACGCTCTGGTTGAAGACCTTTGTCTTCAAACTTTGACTTAACTTAAAACTTTAACTTTTAATTTTTATTATATCTAGGATAAATTTTATAGTAACGACTCTTAATTTTATCACCAGCATTCAGCATTTATTGTTCGAGGCAGGTTTCGTAAAATTTATTTATACTACGTCGCATTTGATGGGCATACTCGTATAATATCTTTTACAATTTATTCTATTCCATAGAGATGAGCATAAAGGGTTTGACTTGTAGACTAGTTATTTCCAGTTTATTGGTTGAGTACAATTCGTTCTGGTGAATTGAAATAAATTGATTGAATCATTGTCCACTGTAGAAAATCGAAGGAACAAAATAATCAAATCGAATAAATGAAATTATGTACTTCAATTTAGAAAGCAAATGTGACCAATTTAGAGGCTTCAATTGAGATTGTCTCCGATGATGATGATGTATGCAGGCACCCTGACGCCGACGGCGGACGATCAGTTTCCTGCGATCATTCAATTACATACAAGTTTATATGATTGTAAATGCGGGCTGGGCTGGATAAATGATGTTATACAAATCGCCAGGGGCCGAGATTACTGTAAATTGATACTACTGGTAGTTTAGCTGGTAGCCGGGCATCGTACTGTGTTGCTGCTATAGATGAATTAATGTGTATAGATTGTACTAATAAACGTTCCAGATTAGAATTTTGTTCAGATTAGATTTGATCGCTGATAGGTAGACTACGATCTCATCTGAAATAAGTTTTATGACATGCAGAGATAAATCTTAAGCATTTACTTACTAGGTCATCTTGTCAAAGTGTTTTGGTCATCATAAGCATCATTTAGAAAAAGTAGTAATTTTCATTAATGTGCCGGAGAGATATGTTCTCGATCAATCGTTAAAATGTCATTATTTAGCAATGAAAAAAGAATAAACAACCGTTCAAATTGAGGTTATTAGTTTAAATCGGCGCCATTAAGGCTGTGTTTAATTCGAGGCTTCCGTCGCAGTTTCCCCGGGTATCGAGCCCCTAAGGTGCGGAGTTGGCCGCGGGCGGTTTGCCATTACGTTCACCTGTAATGAAGTAGGGCCATTCTCGACCGTTTGCTGGCCGCTGCTCGTATGGACTGGCCCATTTGTAACAGGATTGTGGCCTCTGTTAGGGTTGCAAAATATTGATTTCCAACAACGGAAAATCTGCATAAATCGAAAGCTAGGAAAAACCCATATTACAAAAAAAAAAACAATATTCCTCGAAAAAGGGTACCTTACTCGTTATGAAACTCGTTTTAGACAAAACAATTTTGGAGAATATATAACTCAGTACCCTACACCCATGGCTTTGATCCCGTGGTTCTTCAGTTCATCCCACAGGAAGCGTTTTCATTTTTTTACTATTCATAAAACGCATACCAGTACCAGTGTATCCGACTGCCCCAGAAGGAGGGTACTGTTTTTAAGTCTAATCATTACACTACATTATAAAAAGTTTCATCAAAATCAGTCCAGTACTTTTAGCGTGATGAGCGCAAATAAACAAGCGGTAATTTACAGTTTTATAATATAATGGTTAGTATTATAATAAACGCGGAGTGTAGATCTAATTGACAGAAACAGCCCTACCTTGAATGCAATTCGACCGACCGTTACCAAACTTGGAATTACGCTTAACACTGACAAGCTATCCTAAATTATTGCAATTTGTATGGATTTGCGTGGGACGATTTCGTGAGCTTGATGCATTACAATTTGTGGACTAGTTCTAAAGCTAAAGATTATGATGTCACTACTGCCAGGAGTGCCAGATCTGTTGACTTGCTTACGTATTTATGAAAGACTTTATTAGGTGTTGCAATCATTTACATCTCAGCTGGAAATGTTTGCTGTTTGACATCATTTTTCATTCGACATTGTTGAATTTAAATAAAGGTACTAATGGTACGTGCTTTGACTACGCTTTTTTCTTTACTTAATTCTCCTTTCCCCCCTCTTTACTTAACTCCCCACTTTCAATATTTATGCTCTACACACACAAGAAACCTACGGTCTTCTAATAATCGTCTTCTACATTGCCCTTATCATAGCTCTAATTTTGTTCACTCATCCTTTCATATTCAATCAATTCTTCTTTGGAATGAGCTACCTCTCGAGCTTAGGATGGCCACCAGTCGGGACTCTTTTAAAAGGAAAGTTCGGAAGTTCTTTCTAGATAAAATTTTGGCAGAATCATCTCATTAGTATTTTATCTATGACTATAATAGTATATTATTATATATATTTAGTACTTATTGTATGTTATATATATATACCTATGTATGTTTATCTATTGTTTTAGTGGTAATTTATTTCTCATCTTGTTTTGTGTCGTGAATCAATATTGCACCTTTTTTTTTTTTTTTTTTTTTTTTTTTTGCCGTGGGGAAATCCTCATGGACGCACTCCGCCCGGGGTAGGCGGAGCCAGTGTCGGACTCTTACCGACTAAAACCACCACGGTGTTCCTTCAACTACCTTAGCCGGGGGCGTGGGAACCCGTGAGTATTCACACAACCACCCCCGACAGGTCCTGGCCCGCCACAAGCAGGCGAGCCCCTTCTCCCCGTGCGGCCTAACGTCGGTCGCACCCTCCTAGGTGGCGCACACGGAACACTGCACGCCACTTCACCTCATGGGCCTTTACCAGCCGCGCCAACTACGCCGGCTGTGCCAGCTACTCCAGCTGCTGGTCGGGCAGCAGACTACCCCGAGTCTGCTGCTCGCAGGCCCTACCTCCCGTAATTTTTTATAGAGGTTTTCTTCCTCGCGGTCCGGGCGGTGAAGCCAAGACCCTCGGTCCCAAGAGGCGCGAGAACACTACTCAGCAGGCACTCCTGGGGTTACGAGATCGACGGGGGCAGGGAAAGACAGTCCCTCCGCTGCCTGCCCAGTGGCAGGGTGAGTGCACACCGGGCCCGCCCCTGCTCCTCCACTGTGTCCTCTGCTGATATCAGAGGGACACGTGGAGCAACTCCCTACTGGCCCAGAATGGGCCCCTCCCGTGCCAGAATATTCGCCACAGGCAATAAAATCCCCCGAAGGTTAATCCCTCGGCAGGATTTTATTGCCCGTGCCCAGGATGCACCGGCCAAACAACTGCCGATCCCTCCAGACGTGTCCAGAAGGACAAGCAGCCGTCAGGCACACGTGGAGGTTTTCTGGCCAGCACCCCATCAATATTGCACCTGCCTTGTCATCTCTGTATCACCCTAAGGTTGACTGGGAGAGAATGCCTAAGGCATTAAGTCCGCCTATGTACACATGTTGCATGAAGTTTAAATAAATAAATATTCTTGGTCACGAATCACTAAATTAAGAACAAAATACGTGAAGCTATCAGTGATGTGATTCTGTGAATTTCGTGAATTTACGAAAGCAAATGTTGAAGTTCTTATTTTAACGAATTACAAGTGCTTATAAATTATTATTTTTCGAAAACGAAACGGTTTACGTATACTTAGTGTTATGTATACAGGCGAAAGTATATAAAGTGTACAAGAGCAGCAGCGCTGCGGGACGTGTATAAATCCAATGTAGCCATTGTCCTGTCGCGCGCTCACAAAAGTGCACTTTTGTTTCACCCCGATCCAGAACAATCTCCCGTGGAGACGACAACACGTATTAGACCATAAGTTTATCTAATAAGGCAACTAGTCACTTATGCAGCAGTATAAATAAATTCTACACTTATATGGGAATCTGAGAAACATGGATGGAATATTTAAAAAAATCACTTAGCTTATATCCACTACCTGTAAATCTGATTAAATTATGCTTTTATGACGTTGAGTGATCAGAGACTTTTATTATGGTAAACGTAGAGAATAAAGTGAGTGAAACAAAAAATCACAAGAAATATAGCTACATACGTGCACCAGAATCAGGGACCGTACAACCCCGGTTAAGAGTTAAGCCTTTCGAAGGGGTAAGCAGTTTAAATGAGGTTACCTTTATCATGATGTAACCTTAAATGGGTTATATGTTGAAACTCAGTAAAAGGGTTACCATTATATAATGTTTTGTTCGGGTTACTATATGGTTATTCAATAAACTTATGCGAAGTAGGTGGTGTAGCACTTTGCAACCTATGCCCATCATCGAGCGATCATATTACATTGCTCCGAGTCGGAATGTTACGCTGTTATTATTTTATACTTACTAACTACACGAAAGAGAAAGAAAGATCGTTGAAAGTGTAACCCTTATCCTTAGCCTTTCAAAAGGGTTACCCATATCGTATGGCAGTGGCGTGCATTGGCCTGCTTCACTTGAATTTAATTGTGGTGTAAGTTATTGATTTTTTGATGTAGGAAGATTAATTTAGCATTAATAGGTCTATTTTAGATAAATAATCATCGTACTCTGAAAAAAAGATAATAACTTACACCACTATTGAATTTGAATGAGGAAAGCAGTAGGTATTGCCTAATTGCCTATATGCAATGCACGCCACTGTCGTATGGGTTTTTGATTAGCCGCTTAGAAAAACCCTATCGAAAACCTTTTCAATGGGTAACCAGAATGGTCCCTGACAAGAATTAATAAGTCCAGAGAGCATGAAAAGAGCATGAAAATTCTACCTATGAATAATATGAAATATTGCAGTTATTGTAGCTAGTTCTAGCAAAGTAGCATTTCCGTCGGTTAATGAAGCTGGTACACGCTACGTACTCAGCTTATTGAAAGCTCCACGGATCCGTGTTCCTTTTGCTGTCGACAGTGTGGACCGACTTCGCATTAAAGACGAAGGTTTTACAATCCTCGGCGGATTTTTTATTCGCCGCCGCCGCGGGAAGTGCGAAATTCGCGCCGTTTCGGAGACAATAAAAATAGGAACTTGTGTAGTAACATTTGTTCACATGAAACGAAACCACAGATCGGATCTACAAAGTTTTCAGAAAGTCTCGCATCAATAATAATCTCTCACAACAAAATTGTTAAAGGCCCTAAAATCCGATTTGAACAATATTTTTTGGTCGTAAAGCAATGCGGGCAGTGGTAATGCACCAGGAGGAACGTTTTATTACACGTTTCTAAATATTTTTATTGATCATCATCTATAAATCATGATCTATAAAAGTTGGGACTATACTTACAAGGTGCAATGTATCACACCAGAGATTCTTTTATCGATAAATCACGACGAGGTGGACGCTTATTAAAACACCCCCTCTTCGATGCATCAGGCCCTCACGCACTGATCATAACGCATGGAGAAAATCTAACGTTTATATTTAACTTGAATTTATTACTTAATAAAACTACGGCGACGGAGAAAGCTGTGAGCGTGTAGGGTATCTCAAAAGAGCGAGATTTATCCATTCTGGGAAGGCAGCCGTGGCCGACATGTGTGCGGAAATGTCCTGTTTACTTTCCGTTTTCGTATTCGGACAGCGCCTTTTAAGTCTCTTGTTTATTGCGCTCTATGTACGGATAACAAGGGATTTTGTAACTCTAGTATTTCTGGGAGACAATGAAATGGTATCTTCTTACCATCGGTGGGTGGATATGGATATCTGAATGCGAACGATGAATTTTGTAATGCTGTCCATTTCGGGTGCTGCTCTATGACATATTTGTAGCGCTTTGTTGGCTTTACTATCGGCCGAATAAAGTAAAACTATGTTTAATTTATTTTATATGGTAATACGGTGCGTGGTCGGCAGCGGTTCAAAGCGAGCTCTTAATAAGGACGTGTCCCCTTAATTCTCGTCGGTGTGGTCACTAACATTCCTACAAGGGTTTGCTCTCTACATTTTTGTAAGTTCGATGTTCGTTTTTCTCCTCGACCATTTCCCACCTCGGTTTGTCGTCAAGAATTTAAACGAGCGCACCGATTTCAATCGCGCACCATTGGGTCGCGTTTTTTTTTTGTTGGCCGTGCGAGAAAAATTATAAGACTTCCACTAAGTACGCCGCCATTTGTTAAGTTTTTTTTTGCCTTAACTTCGCCCTTTATGTATTTTATGTGGCATTCTCGTATTTTAATGCGACCCTAATTTATTACTATGCCTTTCAATATGACTATCATCTGCATTTATCAAGACGTGGAACAAATAATGACTTTCAATAGAACCGGAACGTAATTTCATCTCAATACATAATACACAAATAGATTTTAGTTAATAATTCGTAAATAAAAATGTAGGGTCGCGATTTTTTTTCCAAGGCTCTATGAAAACATGAAAAAGTTTCGTTTGTTATATTATTTTGCCCTTAATTTTAAAATTTGATTAGTCACCGTAAAAGTTTTAAAAAGGCACTATTTTTAGCCTTTAACCAATAGCGGATTTTTATAAAAAGATATATTATATAAATAAATTCAAATTAAATTTTTATATAAATTCATAAGGAACATTTCCAATTCAAAAAAATCAACATCAGCATCCGCTGATGTCAATGTCAAAAATCAGCATAAGCATCCGCTGATGTGATAAAATTCTGGATCAGCAACAACCCTGATTGCAATACTAAATCAGCAGGCGTAGTATGACCACTGTAGACAAGCGTTTTGTCTACGAAAGAATAGACAAAATGACAGATAAAGTTCTATACAATGTAGTTTTGTCTATTCTTCCGTAGACAAATCTCTTGTCTCCAGTGGTCATGCTACGCCTGCTGGTATTTATTATACATAATACTTATGTGAGTTTTAGAGCAAATTCCACCGATTTCCATTGCTTTTCTAAACGTGAAGAGAACGATCAATTCTGTAATTATTATTATTCTTAAGAAATCACGTTTATCATCGTCTTACTTTACGCAAAATCTCGCGGCCCAATAAACCTTGTCTTTAACTGCTACCATAAAAGCAAATGGTCGAAAAATGTTTCGAAGTTGTGTTTGAAAATATTATTTACGACAGCGAAATAATAGCCATTTCAACTATGGAATATTTATTAAAAATAATCTTAATTTTATAAATCCTTTGAAATATTTTGTCAAAGGAAAGGTAGTTAAGGTATTAACTTAAATTGTCCATAAAAACAGTTTCTTTACATCAGGATCGTTAGCTAAAAGCGATCGATTTATTTATAAAGATCATTTTTATTATCAACTCAGCCTATCGCAGTCCACTGCTGGACATAGGCCTCTCCCAAGTTGCGCCACAACACTCGGTCCTCTGCCTTCCGCATCCAGTACCCCCCAGCCACGTTCTCTAGGTCGTCGGTCCACCTGGCAGGGGGGCGCCCTACGCTGCGTTTGCCGATTCGCGGTCTCCACTCAAGAACTCGTCTACTCCAACGGCCATCGATCCTTCGACAGACATGGCCAGCCCACTGCCACTTCAGCTTACTGATCCTACAAGCTATGTCGGTCACTCCGGTTCTTCTCCGGATAATCTCGTTACGGATTTTCCTTCAAAAAAACTCCAAGCATAGCTCTCTCCATAGCTCGCTGAGCGACTTTGAACTTGTGGACTAGCCCAACTGTCAGTGTCCACGTCTCGGCACCGTAAGTCATGACAGGCAGGACGCTCTGGTTGAAGACCTTTGTCTTCAAACTTTGACTTAACTTAAAACTTTAACTTTTAATTTTTATTATATCTAGGATAAATTTTATAGTAACGACTCTTAATTTTATCACCAGCATTCAGCATTTATTGTTCGAGGCAGGTTTCGTAAAATTTATTTATACTACGTCGCATTTGATGGGCATACTCGTATAATATCTTTTACAATTTATTCTATTCCATAGAGATGAGCATAAAGGGTTTGACTTGTAGACTAGTTATTTCCAGTTTATTGGTTGAGTACAATTCGTTCTGGTGAATTGAAATAAATTGATTGAATCATTGTCCACTGTAGAAAATCGAAGGAACAAAATAATCAAATCGAATAAATGAAATTATGTACTTCAATTTAGAAAGCAAATGTGACCAATTTAGAGGCTTCAATTGAGATTGTCTCCGATGATGATGATGTATGCAGGCACCCTGACGCCGACGGCGGACGATCAGTTTCCTGCGATCATTCAATTACATACAAGTTTATATGATTGTAAATGCGGGCTGGGCTGGATAAATGATGTTATACAAATCGCCAGGGGCCGAGATTACTGTAAATTGATACTACTGGTAGTTTAGCTGGTAGCCGGGCATCGTACTGTGTTGCTGCTATAGATGAATTAATGTGTATAGATTGTACTAATAAACGTTCCAGATTAGAATTTTGTTCAGATTAGATTTGATCGCTGATAGGTAGACTACGATCTCATCTGAAATAAGTTTTATGACATGCAGAGATAAATCTTAAGCATTTACTTACTAGGTCATCTTGTCAAAGTGTTTTGGTCATCATAAGCATCATTTAGAAAAAGTAGTAATTTTCATTAATGTGCCGGAGAGATATGTTCTCGATCAATCGTTAAAATGTCATTATTTAGCAATGAAAAAAGAATAAACAACCGTTCAAATTGAGGTTATTAGTTTAAATCGGCGCCATTAAGGCTGTGTTTAATTCGAGGCTTCCGTCGCAGTTTCCCCGGGTATCGAGCCCCTAAGGTGCGGAGTTGGCCGCGGGCGGTTTGCCATTACGTTCACCTGTAATGAAGTAGGGCCATTCTCGACCGTTTGCTGGCCGCTGCTCGTATGGACTGGCCCATTTGTAACAGGATTGTGGCCTCTGTTAGGGTTGCAAAATATTGATTTCCAACAACGGAAAATCTGCATAAATCGAAAGCTAGGAAAAACCCATATTACAAAAAAAAAAACAATATTCCTCGAAAAAGGGTACCTTACTCGTTATGAAACTCGTTTTAGACAAAACAATTTTGGAGAATATATAACTCAGTACCCTACACCCATGGCTTTGATCCCGTGGTTCTTCAGTTCATCCCACAGGAAGCGTTTTCATTTTTTTACTATTCATAAAACGCATACCAGTACCAGTGTATCCGACTGCCCCAGAAGGAGGGTACTGTTTTTAAGTCTAATCATTACACTACATTATAAAAAGTTTCATCAAAATCAGTCCAGTACTTTTAGCGTGATGAGCGCAAATAAACAAGCGGTAATTTACAGTTTTATAATATAATGGTTAGTATTATAATAAACGCGGAGTGTAGATCTAATTGACAGAAACAGCCCTACCTTGAATGCAATTCGACCGACCGTTACCAAACTTGGAATTACGCTTAACACTGACAAGCTATCCTAAATTATTGCAATTTGTATGGATTTGCGTGGGACGATTTCGTGAGCTTGATGCATTACAATTTGTGGACTAGTTCTAAAGCTAAAGATTATGATGTCACTACTGCCAGGAGTGCCAGATCTGTTGACTTGCTTACGTATTTATGAAAGACTTTATTAGGTGTTGCAATCATTTACATCTCAGCTGGAAATGTTTGCTGTTTGACATCATTTTTCATTCGACATTGTTGAATTTAAATAAAGGTACTAATGGTACGTGCTTTGACTACGCTTTTTTCTTTACTTAATTCTCCTTTCCCCCCTCTTTACTTAACTCCCCACTTTCAATATTTATGCTCTACACACACAAGAAACCTACGGTCTTCTAATAATCGTCTTCTACATTGCCCTTATCATAGCTCTAATTTTGTTCACTCATCCTTTCATATTCAATCAATTCTTCTTTGGAATGAGCTACCTCTCGAGCTTAGGATGGCCACCAGTCGGGACTCTTTTAAAAGGAAAGTTCGGAAGTTCTTTCTAGATAAAATTTTGGCAGAATCATCTCATTAGTATTTTATCTATGACTATAATAGTATATTATTATATATATTTAGTACTTATTGTATGTTATATATATATACCTATGTATGTTTATCTATTGTTTTAGTGGTAATTTATTTCTCATCTTGTTTTGTGTCGTGAATCAATATTGCACCTTTTTTTTTTTTTTTTTTTTTTTTTTTTGCCGTGGGGAAATCCTCATGGACGCACTCCGCCCGGGGTAGGCGGAGCCAGTGTCGGACTCTTACCGACTAAAACCACCACGGTGTTCCTTCAACTACCTTAGCCGGGGGCGTGGGAACCCGTGAGTATTCACACAACCACCCCCGACAGGTCCTGGCCCGCCACAAGCAGGCGAGCCCCTTCTCCCCGTGCGGCCTAACGTCGGTCGCACCCTCCTAGGTGGCGCACACGGAACACTGCACGCCACTTCACCTCATGGGCCTTTACCAGCCGCGCCAACTACGCCGGCTGTGCCAGCTACTCCAGCTGCTGGTCGGGCAGCAGACTACCCCGAGTCTGCTGCTCGCAGGCCCTACCTCCCGTAATTTTTTATAGAGGTTTTCTTCCTCGCGGTCCGGGCGGTGAAGCCAAGACCCTCGGTCCCAAGAGGCGCGAGAACACTACTCAGCAGGCACTCCTGGGGTTACGAGATCGACGGGGGCAGGGAAAGACAGTCCCTCCGCTGCCTGCCCAGTGGCAGGGTGAGTGCACACCGGGCCCGCCCCTGCTCCTCCACTGTGTCCTCTGCTGATATCAGAGGGACACGTGGAGCAACTCCCTACTGGCCCAGAATGGGCCCCTCCCGTGCCAGAATATTCGCCACAGGCAATAAAATCCCCCGAAGGTTAATCCCTCGGCAGGATTTTATTGCCCGTGCCCAGGATGCACCGGCCAAACAACTGCCGATCCCTCCAGACGTGTCCAGAAGGACAAGCAGCCGTCAGGCACACGTGGAGGTTTTCTGGCCAGCACCCCATCAATATTGCACCTGCCTTGTCATCTCTGTATCACCCTAAGGTTGACTGGGAGAGAATGCCTAAGGCATTAAGTCCGCCTATGTACACATGTTGCATGAAGTTTAAATAAATAAATATTCTTGGTCACGAATCACTAAATTAAGAACAAAATACGTGAAGCTATCAGTGATGTGATTCTGTGAATTTCGTGAATTTACGAAAGCAAATGTTGAAGTTCTTATTTTAACGAATTACAAGTGCTTATAAATTATTATTTTTCGAAAACGAAACGGTTTACGTATACTTAGTGTTATGTATACAGGCGAAAGTATATAAAGTGTACAAGAGCAGCAGCGCTGCGGGACGTGTATAAATCCAATGTAGCCATTGTCCTGTCGCGCGCTCACAAAAGTGCACTTTTGTTTCACCCCGATCCAGAACAATCTCCCGTGGAGACGACAACACGTATTAGACCATAAGTTTATCTAATAAGGCAACTAGTCACTTATGCAGCAGTATAAATAAATTCTACACTTATATGGGAATCTGAGAAACATGGATGGAATATTTAAAAAAATCACTTAGCTTATATCCACTACCTGTAAATCTGATTAAATTATGCTTTTATGACGTTGAGTGATCAGAGACTTTTATTATGGTAAACGTAGAGAATAAAGTGAGTGAAACAAAAAATCACAAGAAATATAGCTACATACGTGCACCAGAATCAGGGACCGTACAACCCCGGTTAAGAGTTAAGCCTTTCGAAGGGGTAAGCAGTTTAAATGAGGTTACCTTTATCATGATGTAACCTTAAATGGGTTATATGTTGAAACTCAGTAAAAGGGTTACCATTATATAATGTTTTGTTCGGGTTACTATATGGTTATTCAATAAACTTATGCGAAGTAGGTGGTGTAGCACTTTGCAACCTATGCCCATCATCGAGCGATCATATTACATTGCTCCGAGTCGGAATGTTACGCTGTTATTATTTTATACTTACTAACTACACGAAAGAGAAAGAAAGATCGTTGAAAGTGTAACCCTTATCCTTAGCCTTTCAAAAGGGTTACCCATATCGTATGGCAGTGGCGTGCATTGGCCTGCTTCACTTGAATTTAATTGTGGTGTAAGTTATTGATTTTTTGATGTAGGAAGATTAATTTAGCATTAATAGGTCTATTTTAGATAAATAATCATCGTACTCTGAAAAAAAGATAATAACTTACACCACTATTGAATTTGAATGAGGAAAGCAGTAGGTATTGCCTAATTGCCTATATGCAATGCACGCCACTGTCGTATGGGTTTTTGATTAGCCGCTTAGAAAAACCCTATCGAAAACCTTTTCAATGGGTAACCAGAATGGTCCCTGACAAGAATTAATAAGTCCAGAGAGCATGAAAAGAGCATGAAAATTCTACCTATGAATAATATGAAATATTGCAGTTATTGTAGCTAGTTCTAGCAAAGTAGCATTTCCGTCGGTTAATGAAGCTGGTACACGCTACGTACTCAGCTTATTGAAAGCTCCACGGATCCGTGTTCCTTTTGCTGTCGACAGTGTGGACCGACTTCGCATTAAAGACGAAGGTTTTACAATCCTCGGCGGATTTTTTATTCGCCGCCGCCGCGGGAAGTGCGAAATTCGCGCCGTTTCGGAGACAATAAAAATAGGAACTTGTGTAGTAACATTTGTTCACATGAAACGAAACCACAGATCGGATCTACAAAGTTTTCAGAAAGTCTCGCATCAATAATAATCTCTCACAACAAAATTGTTAAAGGCCCTAAAATCCGATTTGAACAATATTTTTTGGTCGTAAAGCAATGCGGGCAGTGGTAATGCACCAGGAGGAACGTTTTATTACACGTTTCTAAATATTTTTATTGATCATCATCTATAAATCATGATCTATAAAAGTTGGGACTATACTTACAAGGTGCAATGTATCACACCAGAGATTCTTTTATCGATAAATCACGACGAGGTGGACGCTTATTAAAACACCCCCTCTTCGATGCATCAGGCCCTCACGCACTGATCATAACGCATGGAGAAAATCTAACGTTTATATTTAACTTGAATTTATTACTTAATAAAACTACGGCGACGGAGAAAGCTGTGAGCGTGTAGGGTATCTCAAAAGAGCGAGATTTATCCATTCTGGGAAGGCAGCCGTGGCCGACATGTGTGCGGAAATGTCCTGTTTACTTTCCGTTTTCGTATTCGGACAGCGCCTTTTAAGTCTCTTGTTTATTGCGCTCTATGTACGGATAACAAGGGATTTTGTAACTCTAGTATTTCTGGGAGACAATGAAATGGTATCTTCTTACCATCGGTGGGTGGATATGGATATCTGAATGCGAACGATGAATTTTGTAATGCTGTCCATTTCGGGTGCTGCTCTATGACATATTTGTAGCGCTTTGTTGGCTTTACTATCGGCCGAATAAAGTAAAACTATGTTTAATTTATTTTATATGGTAATACGGTGCGTGGTCGGCAGCGGTTCAAAGCGAGCTCTTAATAAGGACGTGTCCCCTTAATTCTCGTCGGTGTGGTCACTAACATTCCTACAAGGGTTTGCTCTCTACATTTTTGTAAGTTCGATGTTCGTTTTTCTCCTCGACCATTTCCCACCTCGGTTTGTCGTCAAGAATTTAAACGAGCGCACCGATTTCAATCGCGCACCATTGGGTCGCGTTTTTTTTTTGTTGGCCGTGCGAGAAAAATTATAAGACTTCCACTAAGTACGCCGCCATTTGTTAAGTTTTTTTTTGCCTTAACTTCGCCCTTTATGTATTTTATGTGGCATTCTCGTATTTTAATGCGACCCTAATTTATTACTATGCCTTTCAATATGACTATCATCTGCATTTATCAAGACGTGGAACAAATAATGACTTTCAATAGAACCGGAACGTAATTTCATCTCAATACTTTAGGAATACACCTGCCCTCTCAAAAAATTCATGAGTCGAAGAGCCTTTATCCATTGTATTAAATCTGGTTTATAAAAATATGTCCTTGCATTTCTTATTTCATGTGGTCGATGGTGCGTTTGTTTTGTTTTTGTTGCGGGCATTGTGCGATGGACACAGGATTAACAAGAGCGTCGGCGCCATGGGCGTGCGGCTGCAGCGGTGACTGAATAGCAAATGTATCTTGGTGTGCGGTGCCCACTGCCCATATCTAGATGCAAGCTCGGTACGCGCGCGCCGTTCCCGTGCAGATGCACCCGATTGCTCGCATTAACATAGCATAGCATTTTTATGAATACACGAATTAATTGTATATGTACTCTTTTGTAGCTCATATTTTGTACCATTTCTCTTGGCCACAAAATCTGTGTAACTTATACTTAGCAGGATTATCTGTCTCCGTCCGCTGGCTAATTGACACACCGAGAGCGTTGTGCCTTCAAATTATGTTCAAATATTTGCTGTGTGGACGCGTAAAGCGCACAGTAAACACGTTGGTCCGTCCGTCCGTTTGTTTGTTGAGTCCAATGAGCCCGAGCGGGCTGTTTGCCCCGGTTATCTGCGCCGTGCGTGATCTCGAGACGGACGGGTTTACTTCATCCCGTGGTTTTTCTTTTGTTTTCCATATAAGGAGTGCATCTGAACGTGAGATCGGTCTCGTTGTTCGTTGACACGTAGTTGCCATTAACGAAATGTCGATACCAGTGTCATAGTAGTATAGACTAAATACCATGTTTTCGTAATCCAAAGCTTTTTGCTAATTCTGCATGACTAAATAAATGTTGATTTGCAAACTGAATCAAGTTTTGTAAGTAAATCGTGTAATAATGTTCTCTTTTGGTTTGTTTCAGGTAAGTACAACGGCACTATCAGCAACTGTACATATTTCAGGGAGGTATTAAATACAAGACATTTCGACACTAACTGCCAAGTTCCCATTAGCAGTAAATGGTGCCGTATCTATACTATTTGCCAACGCTTTATGTTCCGGATCTATTAATTTATTTAATTATACACTAATCAATTTGTTCATAATACATCATATACATTATTAGTGTAATGTGCTGGAAACATGCCATGCAACTATTTAAATTCCTAACCCGATGGATGTATATTAACTTTTTTTTTTTCTCTCCGTGGGGAAATCCTCATGAACGCACTCCGCCCGGGGTAGGCGGAGCCAGTGTCGGGTTCTTACCAACTAAAACCACCACGGTGTTCCTTCAACTACCTTAGCCGGGGGCGTGGGAACCCGTGAGTATTCACACAACCACCCCCGACAGGTCCCGGCTCGCCACAAGCAGGCGAGCCCCTTCTCCCCGTGCGGCCTAACGACGGCCGCACCCTCCTCTGTGGTGCACACGGAACACTGCACGCCACCTCACCTCACGGGCCTTTACCAGCTACGCCAGCTGCGCCAACTACGCCAGCTGCTGGTCGGGCAGCAGACTACCCCGAGTCTGCTGCTCGCAGGCCCATCCTCCTGTAATTTTTATAGAGTTGTTCTTCCTCGCGGTCCGGGCGGTAAAGCCAAGACCCTCGGTCCCAAGAGGCGCGGTAACACTACTCAGCAGGCACTCCTGGGATTACGAGACCGACGGGGGCAGGGAAGGACAGTCCCCCCGCTGCCTGCCCAGTGGTAGGATGAGTGCACACCGGGCCCGCCCTTGGCCTCCACAGTGCCCTCTGCTTTCTCAGAGGGACACGCGGAGTAACTTCCCATTGGCCCACATCGGCCCCTCCCGTGCCAAAATATTCGCCACAGGCAATAAGGTCCCCCGGTCCAATGGAGACTTATTGCCCGTGCCCAGGTTGCACCGGCCCAACAACTGCCGTTCCCTCTAGACGTGTCCAGAAGGACAAGCAGCCGTCAGACACACGTGGAGGTTTTCTGACCAGCACCCCGGATGTATATTAACTAGTTTTACCTATTTTATCCTTTCGTATCTTCGCATTATCTGTTCACATTCTTGATGATAATCATAACTGTTCTGATGAAGTTTTTCCCTGTATACATTTTGAGACAACTTACGATATATCTAATTAAAGAAAAACTAAACATTCCTGGTAGGCTTGCCCACTTTTTACCGCGATAGAATGTTAAGCCGATGCATTTGTGCTAATGTACGTTAATTGGCAAGCAAGCGATGCAGGGAGGCGAGGTACTGCCAAGTACGGGATGTCGTTCATCCATCGCCCTGGTGGTTAATCAGCACTGCCTCACCTCGAGCGGCGACTCTTTTAATATCTTATATGGAGTTCCCATAAATAAAAATAACGACTTAACGGCAAACTGCAGGGTATCGTAAATGTGTAGGCTAACTAGTAGTACTTACATCACCGACCCTGCGTCTCTTCTTAAACGCTCATCCTACGTTTTCTTTGGATTCAGTTCTGTTAACTAAAGTACATTAGAGCAAAAATATATCGGCACATTTTCAAGACGAACGTAATATCACAATGTCAACGTTGTGATTTCATAACTTGGAACAATTTGATGCTGATCCTCTGTGGCTGAAGTACCCAGATCGTTACGCGTGCGACGCTGCCGCTGCGATGCGATGTCCCTTAGCCAACTCTGGAATTAGAAAGGTGCACGTATTGTGGATGGGGTCAAATGTCATTGTTGTGGTCGGACGCTAATCTGAATAGACCACTGCACAAATGTAACTCGACCGCTGATTCGACGCGACTAAGTAAAAGGGGCACTGTATTAGGTACGGGTCGTTTCAGGCCGTGGAGTACAACCATTCTTTACTCTGTGGTACACACGGCTACACATCAAGCTGTACATTTCCAGTATAAGCTGACCTCGCATTGTATAATGGAAATGTACAGCTTGATGTACTTGCGTCGATTCTTGTCCTAGGGCGGCTAGGGGCACCATTATTTGTAGAGAATGTATCTTACTATGAAATAGTGATTTTCATAGATTAGGTTATCGTTTCTGATTAATTTCACGAATCTGCCATTCTGCGAATATGTCATATCGCGAATCTGACATTTTACGAATCTATCATTTTGCGTTTCTGACATTATCCACCTAAACCTAAATCAACCAAACATTTGTGTAATTCTTATGTTTTATTTTTCTTTTGATCGAAACGAATCATATTCTATGTGATTATTTTCCTGATGTAAATTCCTGCCGCTGAAAGTCCTTCCATTTCAATCTGGTATATTTTCTATGTTAAGATGAACATACCTCGTAACCAAACTATTGAGAAAAATTCGACATCGGATTTGTAACCAACAGACGTCATCGCACTTCAATACGGTTTCCATAAATTCCGCAAACTTTATACCATGCAAATAAGCGTGCATTTTTTCAAGCTACCTCATTATAGCTCCCAGTCACATAGTAATTGTGTCCGGTTCACCAATACCGTTGTATGCGTAAATAACATTGTTCGTTACAACCGGCACTCTCGGTCGAATGGACCCAGACTTTTTTTATCGTCGCTATTCGATTCTCTCGATTGAAGCATCGGCATTGTGTTGTATCGAATAAAAAGCTGCACGCTTTCTTACAGCTTATTGGTAATCGATTGTTACCGCAAGTTGAATACGTTTGAATTTGATGTTTAGTCTTCTGGTGATAGGTTTCCGGTGGTAAGCATTGTACTTTTGTTCGGACGTTTCCTTCTCAAATTGCAACCTGACTATTGTATAGTTCTCGATTGTATGTAAGTAATTATTTTAGCTGTATGACCGGGCATAGTTAAGGTGCCCTTCCTCTGTACATGTCCAGATTAAGGTGGAGATAAAACAGTAGATATCTACTCGTAATCAGTTAATACCTGACTTCCTGGTTTTGGCTAACAGGCGTAGTACTTGTTTCAGCGGCTGTTATAATAGAAGCTTTTGTCAGTCCACATAACTTTGTTCTGTACCTACTATCAGCAAACTTTCCGGTGAACCACCATAAAGGCTAAAATCGCTTGCGGTCAGTGTTCGACGGCAGCCGTAGGTACGTGTAATGTAGCAGGATTCGTTCAAGGGACTATGTCGACAAAGTGTATCACTGGGAAGGATCGTGACTGTACCTAACTGACTTTGTAGAGACCACTAAAATGCTGCCTGCTGAACTCTAAGTTTTAATCAATACAGACATAATAAATGAGTACTAGGAAATCCGCCTAATACTGGGAACTTGCATTGCTATGTGTAAAGGAACTGCTCACTTGCTAATGAACGCACGGCCACTTCCTTCAAGCACAAGGAGACTAGCGCTATTGTTATTGGTATTGCTGTTATGATCGCTATCGATCATACGAGGATGAGTGAGTGAGGTAATGATTAAGTCAAAAGCTATTATTGTAGAAAAACATGGCGAGTTTATACTACATTTTTAACCGACGAAAAAAAGGAGGAGGTTCTCAATTCGACGCGTATATTTTTTTTTTTTTTTTTTTTTTTTTTTTTTTTTTTTTTATGTATGACCACGCATAACTTTTTACAGAGTGGTCCGATTTTGATGATTCTTTTTTTATTGGATAGGGTATATCTTGAAGTTGGTCCCATTTGAATTTCAAAATCAAAATCCACCCCTAAGGGTAGTAAAACAGGGGATGAGTGTTTGTTCACCCACTGAATTCTTACCTGTTAACCGATTCTGTTGAAACTTGACATACATAAATATAGTTCTAGACACTACGACATAATGGAGACCTGGATTTAGAGTTTAACCACAAAAAAATGAAAAATAAAACTTTTTAACAAAAAATTGAACCGACGAAAACAGAAACTGAAAAGCGAAAAATAACTAATTATGAGTCGGCGCCAAACAACCAATCAACGAAGATCATTAAATTACTTTAAATAAATAATAAAAACAACGTCACATCAAATACAACGTGAGATTTTCAACGATAAACAATAACTTTCCAAAAATGCGTTCTCCGCTCGGCCACTTCCAACTTACACGCACTATGCTTGTTAAAAGTTCGTTTGGCGCCGACTCATAATTAGTTATTTTTCGCTTTTCAGTTTCTGTTTTCGTCGGTTCAATTTTTTGTTAAAAAGTTTTTAAATTATTAAAACTCAACATGGGGCTCTCATGCCCATGCTCTATCGTCATCAGCCTATATTAATCCACTGCTGGACATAGGTCTCTTCAATGACACGCCACTGACATAGATCCTCGACTACTCGCATCCAGCTGCTACTAGCCACATTGACAATATCATCGCTTCACCGAGCCTGAGGGCGTCCTTTCCTACGTTTCTTAATAAATCACTTACATCTTAATGAATGAATGTAAGTAATAAACTCCTCGATTTAAAAATCTCAGGCTGCAAAAATAATGTAGAGCTTCAAGCTCGCCTACAAACATCATTAAGCAACTCGTTCCTCATCTCGCTCACGACACGCGCTGGTTAAGCATTTATTTTACCCTTTTTGCCTGTGAGATGAGCTTGGAAACTTATTCTGTCTTGACAGGTATTTAGCATAAACTATGCTGTGTTAAATTCTTTTTAGTTGCTTTATTGACTGCGATACCAAGCTTCGGCATTCATGAACGTCTTGTAGTACTTCTGAACTCCAGTCTTTTTTTACCCGGTTTCTGTAAAGCCTGATCGGATCGATTTGATCTGTTGTCAAACTTTATGTTTTCTCCTGTGATTGGTTGCTCCTTGAGCAAAAATACTAATAAACTATCACAACACTTGACATGGAATTTGACAGCTGATTGGTAAATTTTTGCGTTAATCAGCTTTTCAGAAACTGTAGGCTTTGACTTTATCGGTATTCGAATGACGCTTTTGAGTCACACGGGCCTGAAGCATCAAAAACTATAATTGACATGAAATTCTTGTCAGAGCTGAGAGCTGGCAAGTTGTGATAAGAATCTCAGTTATCCCAGAGAGGAAACTGCCCCAAAACATGGTAAATAGGCTCTACCTCAAGGTAGCACCTTGGGACTTAAGCCCAATCAATGACAATGATTAATCGATATATCACAGTTCACCTCTGTCAACCCTAACAGGGATTACAGTCATAACTAATCAGCTTAAACCACGCCATATTAAAATTCTTGTAATCACAAGGTGTTACGAATATTGTCGCCATTACTGGACGTTAGAAAGGCAGCATGCCAGCATTGCCAGCCGATTCGTGCCGGCCCACTCACAGAAATATTTCAGGCATCCGACCCATTCATACTAATACTACAAGTATTGTTCTTTGACAGGGAGATTTGAATAGATAAGCTGATTGAAACACGATTAGAACACCAGTTGGTAATACTGGTTTGTAAATTGTATGTAATTAAATCATTTACAATTTATTGTAATAAAATTTGTAATAAATGTTAAGTAACTGAATATGCTATGAAGTTATTATAACATAGAATGTTGAAGTCTCTTGTCTTTGACTGAAGTGAAAGGTTGCAGATATAACGATTATTTCCTAGATTAAAGCATAATTTAACGAAGACTAAGCAGATGATAAAATGAACAATTTCTCTTCGCAATGACCGGGAAGTAGTTTCATCTTCGCCTATGTGTTTCCTGATGATTCTAGTTGGTAATTAAAGGTATAAAACCGAGGGTAAAATTATTATGTATGGTTTGTCGTCTCGACCGATGTGAAATCTTTAACACTTCATGTCCAATTTCGGTGATTAGTTTTGAACAATTATCTTGGGGCTATGATAGGAATGATAGGATCACTTGATTGATTATTTCATATCCGTGACAAACTACAGTATTTAAACGAAGATTTTTTCTAACAAAATTTAAAAAAAAATCTTAGGTACCTAACCTACTGTAAAAGCAGATTGCCTACCAGTTACCATAAAGGAAATGCCTCATTACTTCTAACCACTTAAAACTATTTGCAAAATGCACGAGGATGCGAGAGAATCTTAAACCTACTAAAATTCCCAATTAAAGTAGCAGTAGTAGTTAATTAAACTAGGGCAAGAATAATTGTGTATATCTTTATGTAGTGAACCTGTATTGAAATTAGTATTTAACCTCTAGGTACTATCAGCAAACTTTCCGGTGAACCACCACTAAGGATAAAATCGCTTGCGCACATTGTTCGACGGCAGCCGTAGGTACGTGTAATGTAGCAGGATTCGTTCAAGGGACTTTGTCGACAAAATGTATCACCGGGTAGGATCGTGGCTGTATTTATTGAACTGTTAAAGATTTAATAGACGCAGTGCAAGATTTCAGTACCTACCAGTTTAAAGGTGCGGACAAGCTGTATACGATAGCGTTTCTGACACTTGGCAGTTCCTAAATGTTCGGCGAAACGAATGCGTTACTGCATTTGTGACGCTTGACCTGTGTTTGGAAGTAACAAATGGAATATTGTTAGTTCCCCTTCCAAAATATTACCGTGAAATGTTAGCGTCATTTACCAGCTTATGGTACTTAAGCTTTTTTTTATTCTATTAATATTTATTGAGGGTTTAATACTTAAGCTTTTACATTTATTTCTGTACTAGCCTATGCCCGCGACTTCGCCCGCGTTGTCGTTTATCGCGCGTATCTCGGGAACTGTTCATCCTCCTGGGGTAAAAAGTAGCCTATATGTTAATCCGGTTTATGTTCTATCTATCTAAATTTCATTAAAATCCATATAGTAGTTTTTGCGTGAAAGAGTAACGAAACATCCATAAATCCATACATCCCCACAAACTTTCACGTTTATAATATTAGTAGGAAGTAGGATAGGTTGTCTAGCAATCGTATCGTCTACGATGTTCAAGTCGATGATGTAATGCTTTAAAGTTTTAAACTTGACTACCATATCCTGGGTAATGTTTTAGGCAGCATTACACTTCAGGCATCATATTCTCTTATATGCAGGATGAAATTAAATATATGCGACATAAACTGTTGCGATAAACAAGGTTTTATATGGGAAGTAATTTTTTTTTGTCCGACGGAGTATTCTTAGGAAAGTGAAGAAGTTACTGCCCGTCCGTCAAGACACTAACTTCTGGGTTGGTTGATATTCGGTGATTTTATTGATATCGTATGGTAAGAGTCTAACGGCCAAAATTAATATCCAATGTATCCACGGTTTGCCCTACTAGAGATAGAAATTTGACGTATTTTGTATGGAGCTTATGTCAAATTCCTATCTCTAGTAGGGCAAATCGTGGATGGATTGGATATTAATTTTGGCCGTAAATAAGTATTAGTCGACGGTTCTTGGTTGAATGATGGTTGAGAAAGTTATATTGGTTCTATTTAAACTATTAAATTATAAATACTAAATTAACACTAAAAGATGATTTGATTTGATTTGTTATGAGTTACGCGATCAATGGTCGAAAACGTACTAATTGGTAATAATCACGATCGATTCATTTATAAAAATGCGCAAAGGCAAAAGTGCTGATCTGTTCGGTTGTATTGCACCGAACAGAAAGGTTGTTCAGTTTCATTGGTAGGATCCACTTTTAAAAGTTGTCGCATGTATTTGATTTCAACCTATATAATTATTAACCTAGCATCAAGACACGGCTTGAATGGATGAACATGCAACTTTAAATGTAAATTCTTCTAGTGCATCGCCGCAACCGGCTGTGCAACGTCTCAGCAATGTGTTGAATGATATATACAGTTGATCAATTTAAATATTTAGTCTCAAGACTGTACTGTATCAGAAGCCCGAAAGTCTGACAACTGTTCTAGCCTTAAGAGGTCGGTATTACCCAGTAACTGGATTGCGGAGGTCTGCTGGCGGTCGCTGCGTATAAAATACTGCTGTTCAGCCGTATCTGATTAGACTGGAAGCCAACCCCAACATAATTGGGGAAAAGGCTCGGAAAAAGGAGAGTCAAGACTGTACACCCCGCTCCGATTATACACAGTGCTCCGAACCCGACCAAGGTGCGGTCAGCAAGCTCAGAGCCGGGCGACAGAGCGTGTCATGATCCGCCGCAGCAATCTAGACCACAGCGCCTATCGTGGTCTAGTCGAGCGTGGTCTATCCTGGCCCACATCGAGCGTTGAACCTGATGCGCCTCAATGGACACGGATTCGGTACCAGACGAGCGGACGCGAGCAATAAATCGATCGGTTGTATCTACTTTGTAGTGTGAACAGTTTTATAAGCTTGAGGTGTAACTTGAAATTAAGTTCGGCGTTGTTTTTCAACATTGGAGCCAACAGATCGTATCTTGTTAATAATGTATGAACGTGCAACGTGATTTTTACAGCAAAAGGTCCTAAATTTCACAAAATCGCTAGTGTTCTGCAGGGTTGATAAAAATCATAATGTTGTTTATGACAGATTTTTTTTCACTTTTTATTTGACTTTTTAAGATTTTTACTTGATTTTTATTATTTACATACTCATAACTGTTAATATTCCAAATATTGTCTCAAAAATCCCAACGGTTCCAAAGAAAAACTAGATTTAAGTAAAAAAACGTATTTTTTCTCCAAAATTAGTAATCATTTTTTAAATGGTTTCCATAAATGTTAATCTAATGGCATAGAATCTTCCATATTTATGACAAAAATTACTAATTCTTGAATTAAGGAGTAGTAGGTAGGTTTCTTCAAGTTTTGTTTTTTATCTTGATAAAAAACAAAACTTGAAGAAACCTACCTACTACTCCTTATTTACTTAAAAACTCTTACTTATTTACTTATGAATATTTTTACGAAAAGTTTTACTAGTATGCAACTTTGTAAGAATTAAAAAAAAACCTAAGATAAGTACAGAAATATAGGAAACAGTTCATTCAAACTTCTAAGACTTTTTACTGGTCTAATCAGTTCCTAAAAGTAAATTCAACATCTAATTGAAGCATCTCCTAATTCGATTTTCTTGATTATTTGAAGTACCTATTTATAGTTATAGTTGCTATTGCCATTTTTTCAATATTCTAGTAAAAAATAAAAACTGTATAATTTTTAATATGATTTTTTCTTTTCTAGTCCCATAAACATTACGATTTAAATAAATCAATGAAATTTTATGGAAAAAAATCATGTTTGATTTAAATCACTGATTTTTATATAAAAATCACTTGATTTAAATCAATGATTTAAATCACTGATTTTTATATAAAATATCACTTGATATTTATAAAAAAAATCACTTGATTTAAATCATTCAACCCTGGTGTTCTGAGATATTGATCTGGATTCGGCAATAAAATTGATTATAGCATCATACATACATATTTTCTTAAAATATCACAATATCACATTATTTCCCTTGAACTTTCTACATTTAAGTTATATCTGTACATATAAGCATGTATGTATATGTGCTGTATTATGTATAAACCATTTTTCTTTCTTTCTTTGTTTCTTTTCTTTAAGTTTCTCGGGAAAACGTCAATGTACGTACTCTTCTGTAGGAAAACATAGAACATGATTATTTATTTATTCAATTTACTGTATTAATTTGTTGTTTCCTCATACTCATTCAAGCTACATTTAATGCTGATTGATGATTTGATTCAATCGTATAAATAAAATTAAAATGTTTAATGGAAAAAACGGAGAAACTCAGTAAAGAAGATTAAGAATCAAATTGATTGACTGCACTAACATGTTTGTTTTTGCAAAACACAAAACGATTTATTTCTATTTCATTATTGAGGGTGTCAGTGTCAACTGCCAACTCCAATTTTTAGTAACAATTTTATTGAAGTCAATCCTTTCACAATTTCATGCTTATGAGCACTTATGATCACGACTTAAGATTCAGGCAATTTTGAATAAAATACGGTTATATGATATGTACTCCGAATTGGTCCACACTTTTATGAGTCCAGTATAAATTTCAGTGAAACAAACAATTGCAACCTCACATTTAATTTTTTTGTCTAGATGTAAAATGTGTACTAGATTGGTGTGAAATAAATTGCCTCGTTTACAGAGAAAACATCGTGGCTACAAAAAATAAGTTGACAGGGTTAGAATTAACCGCTCCTCCGTGGTACGTGTTCAAAGAATTCAGTCTTTGTTGTCGTTCTACAAAACGCGCCACGGAATTCTTAAAAGTTCTATCGAGGTGAGATCTTCAGGGTCATCACTTGGACACATCTTAAGAGCTATAGAACTAGCTACGCGTACGGTTCTTAGGGTTTTTTTCTTATTTTGTGGGTTTTTCATTATATTGTTGCTATGGAAATTTAAAAAGCCTCTCCATATCATTTCATCAACTTTATTGGCGTTATTACCTTTCAAATCAATCAATACTATTTATTTTTAATTAACTTCAATTATTCTGTCCCACATAAAAGCTATTATTGTCAAAAATTGGTTCGTTATAATATATTTTTTGTTTTATTTTATATCTGTATATGTCGCGACCTCTAAACATTCGTCGAGATCAGAGTCGCTCGTGCTCGCGCTTCCACTTTTTGTTAGCCACACCGTCGCGTCGCGCCGCCATCTTTCCGAGAACTGTCGCTTTAAAGAAAAAAAACTCACCCGAATACTCAGTCGCGGCCGACGAAGGTGTGAATATAATTAATGCTTTATCAAAGGATCCGCCTACCCACTAAAGTTCTGCTTGTTGCAACATTTGCAACTGATTTGGACATGAGCTCATTGGAGGCTGACTCCTGAATTTTGATTCCTCAGTTTTTTTACTTCACCCGACGAAACTAAACGTCATCTCGATTATTATATTCTCCCACATCAATCAAGATACGGCACCGTCTCAATATTTTATTGGACTGGCTAGGAAGGATCTTGCATATGAAAGAGTCTGATTTCAACGCTACACATGGGTATCTGTGAGCTCTAACGCAGTCATTAGTCGATAGTCGACACCTTGGCTGCATAATTTTATAACTGTCACATTTGTCGCAGTTATCGTCATATTTCTTGAGATAAAACCGGCTATTTCTGCTGTACTTATTACGTCTGCTCCATATAACTCTCATGTTGTGACCGAGCTTAGGTTTAGTTTTTATTTACACATTACTTGATCGTTTAGAAGTCTAAAATATGCGACATCATGAATTAACTGCGCCACACGTTGCGTTCACTGACGTGTAACATAATAATATGCTGACGTGATTTTACACGAGAATGCCTTGCTGTCAGATTATTCTTAATGCAGACAAATGTAAAATCCTATGCTCAAACGATTCTTATGGTCTGAGATCTATACTATAATAAAACTGTAAAGGTCGAAAAGTCTGTACTTTGAGTTTTTTTTCGCGAAAACCGGCTAGGGGGGCTAGAAATAAGCTATAGAACACGAATCAATCGTTGAAAAAATTTATGTCTGTCTGTCTGTCTGTCTGTTTGTTACCTCATCACGTGAAAACGGCTGAACGGATCGTAATGAAACTAAGCATTTGTATTGGTATTAGTCTAACTTAAAATATAGGGTATGTTTTATCTGAATCGGTTGAGTAGATCCAGCGATACAGCTTGACCCCTCTATTGTATTAAGTTGCATACAAAGTAGAGGTCATGATTGTTGGTTGGACGCAGGTTGCAGGTTCCTAAAAATACAACTGGATTCTATTAGTATTATAGAAAATATAGAATAACATAACATAGCCCATCACTGTCCCGCTGCTGGGCATGGCCCTCTTCTTGGAATGAGAAGAGTTAAGGAACTGGATATTGTTAGTGTAATAGATTATCATAATATAATCAGCTCATTACCTACTGCCCCACTGCTGGGCACGGACCTCTTCTCGGAGCGAGAAGAGGTAAGAAACTAGAAAATATAGAATAACATATCGTAGTCAACCCATTACTATCCCACTACTGGGTATGGCCCTCTTCTCAAAATGAGAAGAGTTAATGAACTGGATATTATTAGTATTCTAGAATAACATAACATTATCAGCCCATTACAGTCCCACTGCTGGACACGGGCCTCTTCTCAGCATAAGAGATGTGGTTAGTGTTATAGAATAACATAATCAGCCCAATTACTTCCCACTGCTGGGCACGAGCGTCTTCTCAGAATGAGGGAGTTCACCCTAGCCGGTTGGTTGTAAAAACAAAATATAGTATGGTCGGTAAAATAAATAGTGTAATCGTCTGTGTAGGCGCTTATATTTATATATTTGAAGATATTGTGTTCACAATAATGACACGATGTTATTTTCCGACATCCACGCGGACGGAGTCGCGGGCACAGCTAGTCCTACATAAGTTAATCTGGGCGTGCGCAGAGCTATATAAAATTTTTGTCTGGAGAATGTCGAAGTTGCCGCACGCAAATTGCGTTGGCAGACAGGCTTTGCGGAATGAGTTCTTGTGTATCCGTTAACGTTGGTGATTGCAACTCCTGTGACAATGGAATGAGGCATTGTCTTCCCGGTGTTGGTGTGCTGAGTACTTGGAATCAGCGTCGTCGGGTCAATGGCTCGGCGCGTGCGCTGCTCTAATTACCGCGATCGTTATGATTTAGGTAATGGTGTTGTTATGGCCGGCTTAACCTGATATTGTACGTCTCGGTTACTTTTATGTTCCTTACGAACATACGTAATCTTGAGATGTGCCTGCCCAGCCTGTGTCTTTTATGAACTGAAGGATTTTTATAGTCGGTTTAGTAGATATTCTTCTACTTTTTCCTCAAAAGCTATAAAGTTATGTCATAAAGGAGATATAAAATTAATGCGTTTTCAAACAAATAGATCATGCGGCTGCGTAATAAATGTCTTCAGCATCCTTTCTCATATACCTATTACAGACGTAGCCATTATATTTTGATATTTATTTTATTTCGTTTTATGTTGGCCATTAAAAGGCACCTTTTATTTACGATTCGCACCAGTCTCAGCTACACAATAGCATCGCAGGTATATCGCAGGTAGGGCTTTGTGTTAAACGAAGTGTTCTCAAAACGGACGGTGCGGGCCATTGTCAGTTGTTAAACCTGACGACACCGTGTCTGCCAGATGCGATGTCTATTGTCAGAACTATGAGAAAAAGTAAATTTTCTAAGAAATCTCTAGCTTCGTTGCACATGTGCTTTGGTCAGGGATTTTGTACCTGCACCCATGGCCATAGCACAAAGTAAAGCTTCTTTACTTTGTGGCCATAGCTCGTAAAATGGTACCTTTATTGGAATATTGTATGCGGCTTTATGTTCAGCATTCGGTCGGTTGCGTTAGGATTGTAAGGTTTTACGACTAGTAATCATTAACTCACCTTTGTTCGATGATAGAAATTACAATTCGCTGAAAATTTCGAGTTTCTCCATTGAATGATGCGAATGCACCTTTATAGAATTGTGTATCTTGAGTTATTCTTCGAAATATATTTACTGCGAAAGTCTATTTCCTGTCCTTTCATTTAAATTCATCATTAGAAAATTAAAGCTACAAGCGGCAAATGTCAATACTGGATTTATTTCTATTCCGTTTGAAAGCCTACTAACCTTGTAAAGAGCGTGACTTGACATGCAATATATTAGTCAAATATATTACAATAAGTCCTTTAAATATTAATATATTCTGATTTGATTAATCATAATAGCGGCCAAATTAATCGTATACGTATTTGAGTAAATCTCAGTGTTGCACGACAGTTTTAAACTATTTCGGCGTACTTTTAGAAGTAGGTATGCGAAGACATCCAATATTTCAGTGTAGCCCACCTGATCTCGAGATAATGCCTATATCGGGCGCATATTTGCGAGCGAGACGGCCCGGCGCGGCGCGCAAATACACTCGGTGTTGGCACCGCACCACGGATGTCACCGGCTGTTATGTCTAGCTCAGAACACCTGCATTTTACTGCATTTCACTATTCATACTAGCTATAATAAATGACGATTATGTGTCAGTATTAATTAATATACTTATCTATTTGCAAAGCGGTATGCTTGCCAAAACAAACGATCGCTTGTCTGATTAATTCTGGCTATTACAGTAGATTTAGATTTTATTTGAACGTGATACAATTTATGCTATCGAATCAATCACTTTTAGTTATTAAATTAAGAGAAGCACCAAAGTCTTTGAGGGACGCCATTTCAAACAAATAAGAAGCATTAATCTTGATCTTGATGCATCGATATTCATATTTTGGTTAGCTTTAAACTTTAAAGGATTTATTTTCCTAAACCTTTCATTTTGTTTAGTAAGTTTTACTAAGCTCAAAACAGTCACGATTATGAATCCGTTAATGTCAGAGTCAGGTCTCTACCCCTTTAGTATTCACTCACGATTTAGTTTCACCTTAAGATTTACTAAACTATTCCCATGATTTGTATTGAACCCATTTCACAAGCTTCACGTATTTATTGCGTCAAACTTAAGTAAACGGGAAACGTTTCTCCGAAGTCACAGTTCTCCTTCCACAGCCCACAGCATCACGAGTTGGTAAATAATTGTATGAACTTTTTGAACCATCCCACTTGATCCCACACAACTTAAACTCGGTCAGCCGTCGACTATTACACGAGTCCAAGCTTCACAGTTACTATATTCCCACGTACCTATTCGTATAATATTTCAGAACTAAATAGCATACACTTCATTGAGATTTACAACAATGTTAAGCAAACGTCTAGTGAGTGGTCAACTGGGGTCAATATTGATGCAAGGTAATTGAAAGACGCTGAAACATGATAGCTGGTTGCTGGTGACTTTAGACCGCATGATGTGCGGTCACAATGTTCGGTTGTGCGGTTTACCGTTATCCTGACCGAGGGTCATATCTCGCAGATTATGAGGTAATGGATTTTGCAGCATTCTGTAAAATGGTATGTGGAAAATGTTAAATACGGTCTTAACTCTCCGTGTACTTCGACTACTTAGCTCTTGTTACTGGCGATTGCTCTGCCACGTTTGTAGTCTCCAATGTTGCAATTCTGTCGTTTTGGCTTTTAAGCCATTATTCGGTTTTCTCAATACAACCAACCTTGCACTTAGCCATTCAAATTCAAATGTTTTTTATTTCAAATAAACCTAATAACAGGCACTTTTGAAACATCAGGATCTAGTTGCACGGTTCCAAATTGAGGGTCCTATGGAGAACAACCGGCCTGAAGAAACTCCGTGGATATTGATATACGCTTTTTAATTTACAAAATACATTAGACGATGAAGCTCATGCGACAACGTCAACGACACAGAGGGTTGACCAACTTGCCGACTAACTATCCCTGGCGTATGTATAGGACATACATACATATGACGAGAAGCAGCGTCACCTGTGCAAGTGGTTCGACTGTGCTATCAGAATTACGGCAAAACGAAACGTGTTTCATAAAAAAAATGTCTGATATAAAGTCGTGATTAACATTTTTTTGGATGATCTACAAGAAAGTTCGCTCTGTTCCACAAGTGTACAGTTAATGAAACTAATGAACACTCACTTGATTAACTAATATCTAGGTGAGAACAAGTCTAGTAATTTAGTACTCGGCGGAACCAGTTGCTAGCGATTAATAACCAGCCGCATGCCGCCCCGATCCCACGACAAGAATTGGGTCTTCAGGAAATTAAAGCGTCCTCGTTTGACGGTGGAAACAAGCCGTCGGAATCAGTGTTAATATCGGTGATGAATTACTACATTTGCTCTCCAATCGCCAATCAGTCGAATCGTCTGATATCGACTTGATGTAATTAACGGTTTAGAATGTGAATGATTCTGTTAAGCACTCTCAATTTTGATGTTACATCAAATCAGTTTGGCTGAAGAGTCAATGGACGCGTCTAATGAATATGCTGCGTAGTTTAATTGCACCTTGATAACCAAATTAAATGCGATATAAGTAATTGTAACTTGTATCAATTTATATTACAAAGACATTTGTAACATAAAGGACCTTAGGTGTCAATATGATATAAAACGAAACGTCTTGCAATGAATACGTATGAAGAACAACCATAAAAGCTCAAGCGAATTTAGAGAACATATATTATGCGATCATAATACTGTTTTATTATTTACTCGAAAGGAAACTCAATAAGATTTATAGTGTCGAGGTACCGCAGACTAAATTATTTATCTCGGAAGCAGTTAAAATTATCTATAAATAAATTACTCTCGATATAAAGACGATAATAAATGTTAGTCGTAATAGGTCGGGATGCAACAGTGTTGCCCCTAACGTGTTGTTTTATGGTTGTATTAACATTCCTGTGGTCGAAATTAAATCAGTACCTTGCCTATCTACTGGACGGGTGTCAAGAATCAGCTCAGCGCTGACCACAGGAAGAGCGCCTTATTGAAATTCTAGAAACGTCAGTGTTTAAGGGTCTCGTAGACACGAACTCTCGATGTTTGTAATAGAAGGCAATTTGCATTTAAGTTCTCTTAAACGATCGGGCAAGCGTATTGGGCCATAAATACTTATGCTAATTTAATTCACATTTGTCAATGCTACATTGTCATCAATGAATTGAAAGTGTTCGAGCGAGCCGTTTGAATAAATTTTATTCCTCTTAAAAATCCTCGTAAATCGGTGGCAACCTGCTCATCTAAATAATAAACGTTTTAGTGAAGACAACACAGTGACAAAATCATAAATATTTAAATTGGTAATGCTACCGGATCGCCGAATAAATGTCTTGACCTGTCGTGTATGTCCTTTGACTATGGATATCTATCAATTTTCAAAGTAGAGTGCGCAATAGTAAAACAGTAAAGTAAGTAAGTTTCTAAAGTAATTGCTGTTGGTCTTCCAAACAATAAATAAATAGATATGACAGCTTCTGAAAAGAGTCCCAACGAAGGAGTACAAAAAGGTCACCGCCAATAGCATTGACTCGTGGAAATTGGTACTGTAATGAATGGTGACGTAACACCGTACCAAAATGATCGACAGCCGAGCGGTAGTAAACATGCGTAAGCGTCATTCACAGACGCGGCCGGATATTGAGTATGTGTGAGTGCGCTCACACGTCACACACTCCCGGGAATGGGTACGTGTGCGCAGTGAAATTATGAAGTCATTTCTATACTAAATAAGCTCGATTCCTATATATATTGTTTGATGATAGTTGCACCACGTTTCGCCTTTGAAGCAAGTGTAGTGTGGTCTATTATGCTTGTATGCAGTCTTAGGACTCCTTGCGTAATAGCTGTAATGATATTCATATCATTCGATTGTTCTCGGGTGTGCATAATATCTGTGTTCGATGTATCTCATCGAACTAATATTGGCTGTCTGATCTATTTGAGAATCTTACATATTTCTGTAAAAGTCGACTATGAAATTGCTTCATCACCCTAAAGTTGAATGTCACTTGCACATAATGAAACATCAAAGCCTTGAGCTATAATGTCCCAGAGCTTAGCCTAGCTTATGAGAATTTTACCAGCGCCACGTGTAAGTATTTGGAACTAAACATCACATAAAAATTTGTTGATAATTACACGATATCGCAACAATTCATGCTACATGCTACTCAGTACATTATTCCTCAATGCGACTAAGTCTATTTTCGCTTACAAGACCAATGTGAATTACTATTGCCATCCTGAGTGAAATTTCAATTTACTGGGATTTGTTGTCAAAAATGGTAAAGCTTTTCGTGGACGACTATACCTAATTAAATCGAACATTTATAATTCGTTAACTATCTTTAGATATCAATTATACTAGCGTTAAAAACGATGCGAGTTAGTGTGAGTTTCTATGGTCAGTAATAATACAATATTTTATGGCTGTGGAATCGTCTACACCAATTATTATTTTCAACAGATTACATATATTATTTTCTGCTTGTGTTTCCTGTGGTTGTATCTAAATGTTGACTTCTCATTCATGGATTTGATGATTTATGTACCGGAAAACAGGTAGAAATATCTACATAACTTATCGCAAGCTGTGTTTGGAATCTTGTAACCGTGATTTTGGCCTCCGACATCTATCCAACAACCGGTGTGAAATTGACAGCTTTTCCGTTGGTATAATGAGCTACGATCTACGATAAATACTTTGAATATATATTTTAGACAAATCAATGGGTTATTGATTATTCCATTATGAACCTAAGCCTTCGATCATATATTTCTAATATTATAGACTTCTTCTTCTATATGTAATATGTAGAATCGAGCCACAACTTTAAGATGTAATTCTCTAACCACGCTGGTCCACGCTGGCTGACCAAAGCTAAGAACAGCAGACGGATTTCCCTAAACCGCGCGCTTTGCTTATCTGCAGGTGGATTGCCTATGTCATAAATTGACGTTTAATCGAAAAGAAAGTTCCATCAGATCCCGACTAGTTGCGACTCGTCTACGAGTAAGAGGTCACGACTCACGACTGACGAAACTAGTTTCGTATATAGCAATTTAAAATCAACACACCCAACATTGGACAAATTAATGTTCTGCCTTACATGGACCGAGACTTGTCTGAAATCGTCTTTGGAGTCGTAATTGTGCGAAGTGTTATTGTGATGGTGATTTATGGGCCTTAAGACTTCTAGTTAATAGTTTTGCTAAATACTTCACTCGCATATTGGAGGTGGCTGTAATTATAATCTTCTTTGTAAAAGGTGTATGTTTCTTGAGTCTCGCATACTTTGTATCTTGCAATACTTAAAACTTGCAATCCTTCATGATTCTAGACAAGGATTGTAGCAACATTTGTTTCATCATCGTTTTCTCCGTAACTAGTTTTGGTCAGTTAAGAAGGAATCAAATAAAAATAATAATTTATGCTTAGTTAATTTCTTTTGCAACATTCGCTAGACATTTATTGCTTTTGGAAACAGTTGTCACGACAAGTGAACACCTGTGTTAAATAAAAAACGTCGATAATTTTGCGAGGAGAAATGACTAATCTAAAGTTCTTAGAAATATTATTTCGCGAGGAAGACTTGGTGATCAGCACATACGTGTATATTGCTGGTCAAATTTAGAGGCGTGTAAAAATACAATTGCGATGCTTTTCGCAGATCCTTGCACAACTGTGGATATATGGTTTCGAATATTTCACGAGACAGAAAAAGCCATTTCAAAAATTCCACATTGTTTTCTCTTCTTCACATAGTTTAGAGGCCGACCCAAAAAGCAATAATGGTTAAGTACTTCACTATGTTATTGTACCCATTAACAATTTTTTTTTTTTTTTTTTAATCATATTTTATTAAGGGGTTTTTATCCACACGGATATGTCAACCCCATAGTACCTTACACACTGTCTAATACATACATATTTGATACCCCATTTACTCATATATCATTAAATTATAAAGACAATCAAGACAAATTATAGTATCTTAAATTGATAATCAATATGCATATGTCTCCGTCCGCGTGTTGATAACCGGCACACCGGTGGCACTGTTGCAGACCAGTCTGGGGCCCGTTATACTCTCAATGGGTCCCATCAATGGACCACGGCTATTTGCATAAACATCTATAGTAACGTCTTGATCACCGCTTCATTCATCTTCACTAAACTTCGTTATAGCTGTACATTGATTAGCTGGCTTGTTTATATTTGTATAAGGTGCATTTGGTTTGTAATCTGTGTTGAATTTGATGTTTCGAGAGGTCCCAGATATTTTGTAGAGTGTTTGTTTTGGTTTGTAGAAGTTATTCTATTGGTTTAATATTTATGGAAAATTACACCCAAGTAAAATTAGAATTGCTTCGAGATTTTAGCCTTTGGCATTCAGATTAAATTTTCTAACTGCAAGAAACTTGGCATCATCATCTTAAAATATGATGCAATGATTTGTCACAATTTGTAGTTTTTAATCGTATTTCAAATCAGACAAGTTTTCATCAAAGCTAGCCTATTTATTTGTATAGATAGTATCAGTGTCAGGGGGTCTACTCCTGTTCGACGATATTCGATAAATCGTACGATTCATCGCACAATTTGCTATTCCGGTCAACCATCGTTCCCTTATCGCATGCGATGATCGTGTTTTGACGTTTGTTTTTCTCATCTCCGGTAAATTGTATACGACTATGAACCGTAGTCTATCTTAATTGTGCCTTTTTTATGTGCCTATCTTTATTATGTAAGTATCAGTCGGAACGAAAGCTCGTACTTCGTTTGTCGTTCGTAAAACGCGAGTAGACCTACAGGACTCGGGTATCGTATTACATTGAACCGGTTGTAAGGCAGTTGTTTTTTCGCAAGGTCTACTAATTTGATTAGTCAGGTGGCTAACGGCGGCTAATATATTATTATTGACTACCAATTATTATAATCAACTAGCATGTGATGTTCGAAAAAATATTTATACATGTTCTGCTTGATTTGCAAATAAATGTCGTAAATATTGTGATTTAATTCATTTAGAACCTCCCTTATGCCTAATTCAAAGCATATAAAGTAGCATAAGCATCATCTCGAATTCCAAACGTTCCTATGTTTTCTTATATTTCAAATAAATTCGCTAATATCAACAATGCAATGAATGTTATGTTATGTTGTTTATGTTGAAACATAAATCATTTCATTAAAAAAACATTTTCGCACATAACCGGAAACGATCCTAAACATTGACGTCAGAATCAAGGGGTACGTGATATATTTACATGTTGAATTAGAATTGAAACTCAGAAAAGAAGTTTTCTTCCTCGGACTTTGATACTCATTAAAAACTGCAACAGAGGTCTAATTGTTCCTGAGTTATGGATCGCCGTGGGAAGGTTAATGATACGTTTAACCCCACCTTATCGGCTAATAAGGCTTTACCAGATATTGGCTACTCAATGACTTTTTTATAGTCACACTTTTGCTCTGTGTATGATTTATGGGCAATATTTCTTGTTTTCTTCTCAAATAGCGTGCTGAGAATAGATGTTGCATCATTATTCAGTTCTATAGGGAATTAGTATTGTTTCTTTTGAAGGAAGGAAGGCTAGGTTTTGCCCGTGGATGTTGTACGAGACTTTGTTTGTATCAGGAGAGAGACAGCAGCATCCATCAGTACACTGATACCTGGTTTAATTAACGCCTGAGACAGTCGTACCGCATAGCACAAGGAAATAGCTTTAAAGTACAGAACTAGTAAAACATTTACTAATGAAAAGTTATGTTCGTTAAGTTACTTTTTAACAATATTATCCGGGAAAGCAGTCAATCGTTTCCATCGATCTAGTTCAAATTAAATAAAAGTCGTAGATTAAACTCACAGTAACTACCGTTGCAATGTAAATTTCTCTTCATGTTGTTTATCTGATTTAAAATCTGAAATTTACTTTCCCAATGGCAGATAGCGATCTGGGCATAAATAGACGAAATGAGAATACTAATATTGTTACACTCAGATAATTTAAATAAGAACAAAAGCGAATTATAAATTCTGGCGTCGATCGAAAGCGCATCCGATTTGCACAATTGTATTGTGATGATACTCACATCCGTAATTATTTCGTACAAATAGGTACAACGTATTAACGCAATTATTGTGAGCTTTCATCGTATTGCAAATTACCCACGGAATAACACTAATTATATTTTTGTTCTGTGGCCAAATATCGCAGATACGGCTATAGGCATCAATTTGTCGATCATAATTCGTGTTTTTGCTGAGTTTCGACGGACACGCTCGCAAAATTACATACACCTTTCGATGCAGTAATTAGATTATGTTGTTGAAAAAAAATGCATGTTATTACTTTTGGTATAAAAGTGTTTAAAGTGCTCTCCAAAGTCGTGGTTAGCCGTCACGATTCACGTATTGGCTGATTCCAATGTTATCGATTTAATGACATTTAAATTGTAGAACGCGCTTATTTCCTCGATTCATTCATATTTTCTCTCGAATCCAGCGGTTATGATTTTTTCGCCAGCAACGTACTTTAACTGAACTGTACTTTTATTTGACATTGATGCATTATCAGTTTATTGTTCGGTATTAACTTAAGAAAAAGCTGGTCACATCCATTAAGTTTGATGTACTACCCACTTTTTTGTTCCGTTATATTCGAGATCGTGGATCATATTGTTAGCGTTTTATTGGTGCAATCCGTCATGTCTTCAATCCGCCCTCGATCGCATCGCTAATGGCGCGCGCCCACCGCGCTGTTTCGCAATAATCATCAATTTACGGTAATTGGCCGACGAACACCTTCGAGCAGCTTCGAAGGCTTGTTCTCTTATTTCTCAATAGTAATCGAGGGGTAGTGTGGGCGGAGGTGACCTCTCGGCACGCGTGGGTGAGCTTTCTACGCTGATCCGATGCGCCACGCTTATCTAATGGATAGGTACGACCACGTCGTATCAATACGTGAATGTTATTTTTATGACAGTTCTTTAATGCTTATGATCAATGTCTTCACCGAAAATTTGACGTTTTTCGACTTTCCGGTATTGACTTGGTAAGATTTTTGTTTATGTGCATTTCTCATTCTGTTGTTGCAAACAGGTTGCAAAGATCATATACTGAATAATTCAACAGGATAGCTTAGTCGTGGACCGTACACTGCTCTCAACTATTTGTTTTCTGTACCTCAGGACTAAAAAAACTCCGTTTCTTGTTCTTTAAGACTATGTAATGCACTGTTTACTTTATAAAGCCGCAGCTTTTTGTTTTTATAATCATTAGTGTCGGTTACACGAGCTGGAACAAGCAGGGTTGATTACACCGCAGCTGTCAATAGGCAGTGTTTAGTTTCATATAAAAAGTAGAGTATTAGTTGACGAAACCAAATTCCACATGAACAGCGCCACAGCCACGATTTAGAGATCCGCACCAACAGTGAAAGAATCATGGCGAGATCCATACATTCATTTGAGAATTCGGAATAGCGCGATATGGCGTTTAAAATGTTCGTTGGTTCCTAAGGACCAACTTAAGAACTTAACTAAGAAGGAACTTTTAATAATTTCTTAGGTTTTCGCGATCACTACACATTGTAATCTTATTATAAAGTTTAGCCATTTACTTAGAAATATTATATTTTATTCCGGTGTTATTTAGAGAGTTATTCCTTAGGGACCAAGAATAAATAGTAAAACCATTCCAACTTCTCTAAAAAACTTCATTTTTGTTTACAAGTCCTGCCATGTTTCTTAAAACTCTCTTTGGCCACGTATGAATCGTGCCATCTGCTTTCGACTTTTATTATTCTTAAATATTAACTTAGGAATACGTAATGAGGTTCAAGAATATTTAAGAGGACGTATTTTTTTTAAATTCAGTCTGTAATCCACTAGGTATCCGGTATAAATTCACTTTGTATTAAACAGTGGTTTATACATAAGGAACACATTAAAAAAAGTGTGGCTCAAACTTAACCATTTTTTGTCCTTCGATCCGGATAGAATGTTCCTTTCTGGTGATAAAATATCGTATTACATATTTGGCCCCTGAAGCAAATGAAGTATTATAAAGCGTTATATTATTTTACATATCGTAATTACGTGGGACACTCAGAAAGTTTTGCGAAACTAAAAAAAATTGTTCTATACGTACATATATTTTTATCAAATCTTTTCAAAGTACTTTCCACCAGCCTCTATACAAAGATTCATGCGCCTAAACCAGTTTTCAAAACACTTTTTCCAGTCCGCCGCAGACACCTCGTTTACAGCCTGCTCGAACGCAGCCAGCGCATCTTCCGGCGACGAAAATTGTATCCCTTTGAGCTGATTTTTTATTTTTGGGAATAAAAAGAAGTCACACGGTGCTAGATCAGGGCTGTAAGGAGGGTGACCCAGGAGTTTGACTGGCGTGCTGTCCAGGAAGTCCCTCGTTTTGAGTGCGGTGTGCGCAGGTGCATTGTCGTGGTGGAGCAGTAGCCCGCGGAGCCCTGTGTTTGGTCGCTTGTTGCTTATAACAGAGAAAACTTCTGGCAAACATTTGGTAGTATACCATTCGGCATTAATGCTTCTTTGATCCCGTAAGGGAATTGATACCAAGTGGCCAGTCAAATTAAAAAAGCTAGCGATCAAAATCTTACCCCCGCTTCTAGATCGCTTCACTTTGGTAGGCGTTGGCTCATTTTGAAACACCCAAACAGTCGACTGGCGCTTGGTTTCTGGGTCGTATTGATAAATCCAGGACTCATCACCTGTAACGATGTCGTAAACACGCCGAGACGAGCCTGCTTCAAATTTGTTAAGCATATCACGGCACCATTCCACCCGGGCCTGCTTCTGAGCATCGGTGAGGTTGTGCGGCACCCAGCTTGATACTATCCTCCTCACGCGAAGATGGCTGTGTAGAATCTCGTGAACGCTTCCCGATCCAATCTTCAATATGTGTTGAATCTCCTGATATGTAATTCGCCTATTGTCTTGGATTAAATTTTTCACTGCTAGCACGTTTTCTTCGGTAACAGCCGTCAAAGGGCGACCGCTTCTTTCGTCATCCCCCAAAGTTGGTCGACCGCGCTTGAATTCGTTATACCAAAGATACACGGTTGCCTTGGAAGGGCCTTCATCCATGAATGCCATTTGAAGTCTATCGTACGATTCATCCGGTTTCAGGCGACACTTGAAATCGTATAAAATCATAGCTCTAAAATGTTCCCGGCGCAGATCCATATTTCAGTGAGACACAATACTTTGAATTAACTCGCAAAAAATGTGGAGGGAAATTTTGAAATTGGAACTTACTTATTTTTACTTATAAATAATCATATTTTCGAAAAACATTATAACTGGCCAGTCTCCCATATATAAAAACTTTTTTTCGCAATACTTTCTGAGGGGCCTGGTATAGGGTAAGGTTATACGAATATTTGAAGAATGATAAAATTATTATCTGTTAGGTTAGACTGGGGGACTAGGTCTGTTAAGACTGGTACTAGACCATTTATTTACATCAAACTATGAAATGCGGAAATCGTATTCAGAACCTTTTCTCTATTTATTGAAACTTGTTGTTACTAACAAAATATGGACTGTGTGTCCATATTTTATACTACAATAATTTATTTTAGACTGATTTGTCTAAAATAAATCATGTTTATTTTATTTTAATGCAAAAAAGTACGTAGTACATAATGCCGTGCAGAAGATGACAAGATCTCTCTAATTTTATTGTAATCATCATCATCATTTCAGCCGAAAGACGTCCACTGCTGTATATAGGCCTCCCCTAATCGGGGCGATATGCCATAATCGCCACGCTTGGCAGGCGGGTTTGCGATCGCAGTTGGTTGGTTAAATACTCAGAGAACGCTGCTGCCCATCCTCTGGTGAATTCCTTAGTCGCCTTTTACGAAACCCATGAAAAGATAAAGGGGTGGCGCAATTCTTTACGTCCGGCACCACACGGAACATTTTATTGTAATACACCAAATCAAACAAAAAAGAGAAAAGTTCAAAATTTCATGAAATTATATAGCGATGTTGCACGAGCCATTATATAAAATTATAATAGTAATGGTTGTCGTGTGTCAGCCGTAGGTTCGACATTAATGTCGTCTCAACGCTTAATGTCGCGGAAGTCGCCTACGCGCCGCGATTAAAAACGCTTACGACTAAATAGTCGCGATCGCGCTTTACTTTATTGACCGCTTAAAATGGTATATTATGATAATCGTAATTACTGCCTGTTATAGTAGGCAGCGAGCTAGCTTCCGAGACACCTGTTTAGGGGGAATATAGCAGTCAAATGGGGCCAAAGATTATTTGAATGTCTATAAAGTGTTACGCTCGTGTACCTTGCAGTTGCGAGCATTTTTTAGATCAGCAGTTTTTTGTAAAGTCTAATTATGTCAGTCTTCTAATTTATTTATTTTGATCCTCCCTTTCCCGCACTGTATTTGATCTTGCGTCTTGTTACCTCTTTCATAGTGTGAATATCCTACCCTGCTTCCTAATATTTGTGTGATGAACATAATTGTTTGTGTTGTTCTGGGTGTTTCTTACGTATTATAAGTATGTATTTACAAAAAAAAAAAGTATATAAGTATTATATTATATCCATTATCTAGTACCCATATCACAAGCTCTGCTTAGTTTGGGACTAGACGGTGATGTGTAAAAATTTCCCGAATATATTGATTTATTTATTTTATTATCATTCCTACTATCCTACTTCCTACTAATATTATAAACGTGAAAGTTTGTGAGGATGTATGGATGTGTGGATCTTTGTTACTCTTTCACGCAAAAACTACTGTATGGATTTTAATGAAATTTGGCATACAGATAGAACATAACCCAGATTAACATATAGGCTACTTTTTATCCCGGGATGATGAACAGTTCCCGAGGGATGCGCGATAAACGACATTCACGTGGGTGAAGTCACGGGCATAGGCTAGTTACTTATAAATTTGGAAGGAATAAAAACCAATCTGTTACTTTTTCTAATTCATAAAAATCTGTATGTAACCTGAGATTTGATAACTTCATAAAGCTCGCTACGTTATATCAAACCAAAAACGTGAAATGTATAATGCATAAGAAAGAAATATATGGAGGAAGGCCTTACAGAACAGTTACGTAACATCGGCCACACAGTGCGCCCGCGCCGGTCAAAAGTTCGCCTGCATGCATACGCCCACGCGGATTCTGTGGGCGATAAGACACAAGAAAGACAGAAGATCCCTTTTTAATTATGCACGAAGATTTCTGTTCTATGCGAGTGATATTGTATGTAAAAAACTTTCCGCATACTTTCTCTAAGCATGTCCAATACTGGGAAGAATTTTTTCTTCCATTCCAAAATCTTAGGATTAGGGAAGTAAGGAGACAGTCGGAATAGCTACTCCATGTTTGTTTCACTCGCAAGAAACAGCAAATCTTCTGAAGTTACCTAATATGTGGATTGCTTATTTATACCAAGATTTTGGATCGCCACCGTCGAGACTCCTTATCGTTCCTCATTATTAATGATCCCTCACCACGACAAACCTCTAACTCAAATGGATAAGGTCTATAATCGAAAGTTTAGAGTAGTTTTAAGTTCAATGGTTGTTAAAGCTCAATGATTGTTCATGTTCCGTAGACGTCAGTGATGACAAAATTGTTATTTATTGATATGGATCTTTGTTCGTAGTAGACGTAGGTGTGGGGGTTTTTTACATAATCGTACTGGCTTTTAGTAATTGTATTAATGTAAGTGGCTCAAATGAAAGCTGCTTTTTATCAGAAGCTAAATAAAACTTCTACAAAACTATCATACTATACATTATTTGTTTCTCGCTTGCTTTAGTTGCAGTTTTGGTCCTTCGGGCTTAATATTTGAAGGTTGTTCCGAATGCCTCAACCTATTAGTGTTACTTTATTCAGTTCATTAGCTTATAGCCAGCTCGGCGTATGTCCAGGCGATAGTCCAATAACTCAGCTGCCCCCGAGGCCATGTATCGCCGACCAGACACGACTTTCTCGCTGTGGGCGTCACCTGTCGTGCCATACCGTGTCCATCTGGCACACTTGCATCTACACTCAACTACACTAAAATAAATCTTATACATCAACATATAAGAACCATATTAAACAGATCTGTAGTAAATGCAACCTTGCCAGGTCTCGCCCACAATCGTTCATTGGACTCGGCTCTAGCTCGTCTAGATTCTGCATTTATTATTTAGTTCGTTTCATTAAAAATTGTTTCATAACAACGCTTTCTAAATTTGACTTCTACAACTCATACTTGATTGTTGATAGTATCGTGTCTATTCACTAAAAGTATGGCTCAATTATTTCCATATCACGTACTTAATAGACACGTTGCCATTCTTATCAATTTAACTTTAGAGTCTGTCTTGTTGACTAGTATCGCCAGTCATGCAATGTTGTATTATTCTATTTAAACGTTGCTTCACGATTTTTTCAATGCAATGTATCATTTGTTTAGTTTACATACTCGTTTAGTATTACTGGTTCGCCTACATGTACAGTTTTTATCTTGCTATTTAAAACGATTGTCTGTTGTCTGCCATAGACAAAACATAAAATTGCGACATTGATTCAAGTTTGAGTGACGTTCAATTTGTGTGTATTTGTCCAACTATCGCCCACTGTTGAATTTGTAGGTACCTTTCAATCGATATCTTTTCATCCATCTGACCGTACATTGACAGATCATTAATTACATCTGTAACTGTCAAAACGATTTGTTTTCGTTTGTTTTTCTAATTCTATCGCAACGGTGTCGACTGTAATCCGTTATAGTAATCTCCATGATAAGATTGTCTGTATCTAAGCAAATTACGTATCTTTTGTACTCTAGGTATATCAATTGATATGTTATCGCATCCAAAATTTAACTGCGTAGTATTTGTGGACCAGTGTATTATGACCTGTCGTAGCTGCACATTTATCAACATTTTTGTAACGTGTCAATTTGTCATGCGCTGCGTGTCTCGACTAGGCGGTTGCACAACGCGCCGCCCATCGCCACACCGCATGATACACTCGACTAAAATAAATTGTTTATCTCCTCAAGATAGGCAGACACATGATAGTGTAGTTCTCTCCTCGCTGATAACGACCGCGCCCCTACAATTAAGATTATCACGACATGATTAACAGATTACGTCCGACCTCAAATTGCGCAGTGTTTGGGTTTTATAAAAATGTACAACCTATCTTAGAATATTTTGCTACCGAATTTATTAAGTGGCCTGATTATTTAGGCCTGGTATCTCTTTGGAATGTGTTATTGAATGTGAGAAGTTTACTCAATGACGTCCGTACCTCATTGTATGAATAGCCGTTATCGAATTATGTGCAAGTGTGTTGACAATTAAACGCGTAATCTATCACGAACAAACGGTGTCCATTCACTACAGATAATGCTGTACCAATATGTTGTTGTTTTGATAGATTCCTTACAAATAGAACGAGACGCGGTATCGTGCGGGATACACTCTAACACGCTGGACCTCTGCCCTCTGTTGCACAATTGTCACAAAAACACGGTTATTCCCACATCTATTTTTAAACGTCTCGTTTAGAAATAAGGTGCAAGGCCCAACGTCAACCTAGAAGTATGACATTTTTGTAGTCTTCCGTGCCAATACTTATAAAGTCGTTGTTAGCATTTGAGTTAATTTAGCGTTTATGTAAATACAACAGGGAATGTGATCGGCTTCGTTTCCTCGGGGTAACGGTCGTCGATCAATCGAGTGGGTCGCGCATAGAAAATGACATTACTTGCAATCTGCGTGTGCGCATGAATATGCAGAGCAGATCCATCAGCATGCTAATACAGTCACCTGACCGCCTCCTCGTGGCGTCAATTACGTATTCGATGTATTTATGCCGACAACCGACTATTACACTGATTTCTATAAAAGCTTAAGAGAATACTTTTAAGAGTTGTACTAAGCGTGTGCCGCGCATGCCTATGCAGAAATAAGATGTAGTATTAGTAAAATTTGGCTCTCTTGTCATGTTTGAATTTTCATCTCATGTCTATCTGTAACTGTATCCCCGTAGTGCGAATTTATCTGCGCCGCTGCGCAGACGCAAGCATTACGATAATTGTACACATAAATCCATCCACCATTTGCATATGATGGATTTATATTTTTCTATTTAAAAAATCGTTTTTTATTTGCTACGTTTAACTTGTTTTCTCATTTTCTCGGTATTTCTACAATAACTTATCAAAGATATATGACGTGTTTGGCGTAGCATTACTGAGAGTGAAAAACATAATTTTTTACATCAATTTCCATGCGATAAAATCATTTTCATAGAAAAATCATGAGAAAAGCAAATAAAAGGCTAAAGAGGCATAATAATTCAACAAAAATAATAAGATAATTAACAACAAAATAATGGACACATATATGTTTGTTATTATCATTATTTTGAGGAAAGAGGTAAATAAAATGGTCTTAAACGCCACTGCGGCCTGAAAAGATCTGTTGTGACGCCTGTTGCAGTATAACAGCACCTCCCCAAGTTGCAAAAGACAATCATAAACTAACTATGACTATGGCCTTGGGGGAGGAAGATTTGATCTGCGTTGAGATGACGTGGCCTCCAAGGTGCTGGCTTCTTGTGTGGTGCACTGTATTACATTCGCATAGGATATGGATGGCGTCTCATCCTTTTCGCGACAGAACCTGCAAACTGTGGTATCACTAAGTCCCATTCTGTGAAGGTGTTTATTCAGTTTGCTGTGCCCAGTATTGATCTTGTCAAGATTCTTATTTGGTTCCTGTTCAGTGAAAGCGCTTCTTTCGTAAACAAAAGTGTTTGTGATAAAAGCTCAGAACGTTGAAGCCGGTGAGCGTGGGGTTTGTCACGTATTGCCCTATTTCTGCATCGACCCTTATCTTTATCGAACGCTGATAAATTATGATTAGCTTTTAAATGTAGTCCAATTATAGACTGATAATGATAATACTCGACGAACTTGTAATTATTGCTTATTTTTTAAAGAACTACGGATAATTTACCCGTTTATGTAGAAGAAATAGGAATAATTAATATGAAGAAAATAATTAATATTAATATTTTTGTTATTCTGTTGTACACTTGTTTTTATCCTCTGTTAATATATCAACATCTCTCTATCGCTCTAAGGTTTGCTGTAAGAAAACTCATTTTTGAGTTAAGCTCGCCGATGTACAGTCAACAAATCGGAATCATGACCCACGATAAGCTTAATATCCTACAGACATTTAATACAATTAGGTTGAATTTTGCTTATACAGATATTTCCCTGGCAACAGATTTGTTATCAATTTTTTTAGCAAGTGACAGTGACAGTTTACCAATAAAATATTTTAAATGTCCTAAGTGCAGCATAGAAGAAAACCTTATTGTTTTGACGATTTCAAACGAATTATCAGCTGAGTGGGTCATGATTCCGATTTGCTGACTGTACATAAGCTTTCCTGCTGTAATAATAATGTGTATATGTGTGTACAATAGAGTATAATAAGAAAGAATATAATTTATATATCAGCAGACTGTATAATATTATTGAGCTTAAGTTAGAAGGTACTTTATAAACTGTTTATATTAAACTCACTTAACAAAAATTAATATCCAATCTATCCACGATTTGCCCTACTAGAGATAGAAATTTGACATATTTTGTATGGAGCTTATGTCAAATTGCTATCTTTAGTAGGGCAAATCGTGGATAGATTGGATATTAATTTTCGCGGATAGTCGCTTAAATCAAATCCTTCAATCAGAACATTAATTTGTGAAACCGTGTAGGTGCAAATCGACAAATTTCAGAGCTTTGGGCTAATTACTGACCTCGGATTAGTATTAGTATGTTGTTGTTGCCCTTACCGGGTTTCATGTTGTAACCATATAAGTACCTACAGTAATTATAACCTATGTACTTATCTCAAACCAAACTTTTGGTCTGAGGTACCTACACATGAATGCAATAAAAAGTTCGAGTTTGAGTTTATCTTGATGTATAAAATAGCAATTTTTTAACATCGTACAAGTATGAAGTAGTTTAATAATGAAAATAATGAATGAAATCTCACTACATAAACTTGCTAACAGCAAAATAAAATTTACATTTAGGCTGAATTTTGATGTTAATTTCGCATCTTATCTCGGAGTACAACAGGTTAATAAACTTGAGATAGTTGTCAGAGGAGATAAAGAATATACACAGCAATTCTCACGTCAGGTAACCAGATAACGCTTCACTCGCTTGGATTTCTTGTAAATATTGATTTACTGTCAACTTTATCACAAATCCAATGTACTGCGACTGCGACTCTACAAGTCTTTGAAGCCTTCTAAGAGATGCCAATGTTCCTAACAATTTAGAAATTGTTAACAGCCAATATCAATGGTTACGAATATGTTAATGATGACAAAAACACTATAGATGCGGAGAAAATATGCATATTTTTTTATACATAACGGGCATCTTTAGCTTTCTTGTGTGGGTCATTCTATCTATTGGCATACAGTTCCATAAACCACAAAACATCATCATTTGGATTGCGATTGATCGTATTAATGTTTTTTTTTTATTTACCGCTTACGTATTTATTTTGCACAATATTGGAGTAACTGATCGCGACCAAGAGGCATGCGCAAGCGCAAATATTGTCAGTGTATCGTTCTTATCATGCAAATGGGTCGTTAACAGGTGATGTTCAAACAAGCTAAGCTCATGAAATATGTCCCAATCTAAGACACGTATAAAAATAAAATTATTAAAATACGACCTCGTCCCTAAGGCCCCGGAAGATTAAGGGTGTGTAAAAACTATTACGTAACCTGCGTTTAAACCCGATACTCCTTAATCCTCGGGCCATAAAAAATAGTGACGGGATCCTGTTTCGAAAGGAGCCAAGAGATGTGCGGGGCGGGGAGCGAGCGCGGCACCTTCGAGGCGCGCCACTCTGCCGCCGAATAAATTATGTTCTTTGGCCCGTATCACGCGACCCGCGTCCCGCCCGTTCCCCTGGGGACCTTATCGATCGAGTTGGATAATCCTAGAGGTCGCTAGATCGCCGGCGCCTGCGCGCTGTGCTATGATGACCTTTCGCCCTCGGCAGCATGATCGGAACCAAATGCCATTTGCAATAGTCACGACAAAATTGTTATCCCGATAGCTGAGGGGCGTAACAGTTCGCGTGGTGCGGCTCTGTTTGTTTTAATTACCTTTACACTATTCATCATCTGTATTTGGACGGTCTCTTTATAACGAGCTTTCTTTGCTATATGATGCTTATCGTTTAATCCAATTCGGTCGACGGAACGGTATCCGAGTTTATTCATATCTAAAACAAGATTGAGTGCGATCCGGTGTTTCACATCGAATTCATTTTGATCGATTGCCCTTTTACTCGTATCTTTAACAAATCCATTTATATGATCGCTTGCAATTGCAGCACTCGCAACGTCAATTCGTTTTCGTGCACATTAACCGATACCAGAAACATCTGCGCTGTTTGCCGAATCTCAGTAACTAGTTTTGCACGTGCGGTGCACAGATACAGCGACCTATTCCCATAATATCAACAATCAGCGCTGCATGTAATAACGTGAAAGTAGTAGACTGCGACATGATTGATACTTTGCGTCGATGCTGTTGATGAGGTTCTGGTAGCGTGTTTATGCGTCGTCAGGAGATTTCCCAAGAAAATCACCAGTATAAATCGCTCGCCACGACGTTAACTGTCGCACGGGACGAAATTATGACCGAATGTGATCAAACACGCCATCAGAAATTCTAAACCTCAATCGCGATCCGTATTAGGCTAATAGCTATGATTATTTGCAAATTGATGTCACATTCGGGACAGAGAACAATAGTGTCGTTTCTTTGCGTAGGTATGTAATTTGAATTCATAACAGCAATTTACATACGTTTCGGCAATCGACACGTGCCTCTCAGTTTCGTATGTCTCACGTTTACCGACATCCTTGAAATGCATTAGTGGGCAATGGGCCCGCACATCGGTTATTGATTGCGGCAATTGGAAGCAGAGTATCGAATGCAGTGGCCACGTGAGCCACATGTGTCGTGGACAGAACGCACGCCGATCCTGTAATTCCTGCAACTAACGGCCAAAATTAATATCCAATCTATCCACGATTTACCCTACCAGAGATAGGAATTTGACATAAGCTCCATAATAAAATAGAAGACATAATGTTGGTCATAAAAGCCTCGTATTAATAGCGTTCCGATTAGTTAGCTCCGTAAGGTTTTATTGCCTGCGTTTCTCTAATAACATTTGGAAGTAGGAGTATTAGTACTCCTCGTAAACTCTATAAAAAGCATCAGCTTCCGACAGATGTTGGATTTCCAGAACTGCTACAAAAACGTCTTGCGCTAAAATTATTAAATTCGTATTTACGATATTTACGTGTTGATAAAAGAACGCGTGAGTGTTCTTTTATCTGTAACGGTTGTGTTCATGAAAGGCTGCGTTATTCTCCAAATATTTTATCAACATGTTGTTTTCACTTTTCCTCATACCAACATAGTGGTTCTTCTGTTTAATAAATTCAATGCCTCTTTGTTCCAACGTCCTATTATGTGGGTCTTCATTATCATATTTGGAGTTCTGATAGATTCTTTCCCTGTCGTAAACAAGTTCAGACAAACAGTTCTAGTTACTTGTGTGGACTAATAGCTGTTTGATGAGAGGCAAGGTTCGCTTAATACATTTGTAAGTAGATCATAATAAACAGTTGGCAATGTAGTGTGGCGTCAATGAATTGCAACGCGCGCTACATTTGTGTATCTGATGAGTGTTGTGCGATCGCGGCTCGGTGCTCGCGTTATCTTCGCGGAGCCATGTGGAGGCTGTGCAGCGGTGCATACTGCACGGGGGCGGCGGCGCGGGGCCAGGCCCCAGGGGGACGCCGCTCGCGCTCCGCCCGTCATTCGCGCCGTGGGCGTCGCTTTGCTGACACGTATCGCTCTCAGTGTTGTCCACCAACGGCTCGGAGTCGCGCGCGAACCATAACGTGTCCCGTGAGACAGCGTACGTTGTGACTGTCCGCATATAATCTCGGTGGTGTAAAAATAAAGCCGGCGACAGACGCCGGAATCCCAAGTTATATTTAAATGATAGCGCGGACGCAGGGCCGGGTTCGCCTCGAACGCTCTCCGACGGCATGAGACGAAGTACGTGCAATACCTTAGTCCGACACTTAAACCAGATTGTAAATCTAAGCTATAGTCTTCGCCTGCTAACCTGACTGAGTATTGTGTGTCCTCGGTGCGACATCAGAGTGCTTCAGGGATGCCACTACTTCACACTTGAAGACGACTTCGCTGTGTTTCTGTTTGTTTCGTACTTACAAGTGTTTTCGTTTGTGTTTTCATCTTGGGACCTAAAGTTGTGGCCTCGACGTGCTTTAGTTTCCGCTTTCTGAACGGATTTGCTACGAGTTAAGGATGTGGAGCCGTTGAATCATTCATAGTTTCCTGTCTTTGTTGTATTTATATTTTCTTCATGAATGTTTGTGTCTCTTCGTAAGTAAACTGATGTTGATGTAATCATCAACGTATATTTAGAAGTTTATTTGGGATCACTGTAAAACTAGAATGTTTGAGTTACGATAACTTTTTTCCTAATATTTGAGTAAGCCATTCAGAAATTCTTTGATTCATAGTTAGTTGTTTCCTCTGGTATGTGTAATAGTATGAGCTCAGGTCTCAGATTTCCTTACTACCTATCAGTATTTACCGACCGCAGCTTTATTGCCTTCATGCCATTTTACTTATTACCTATAATAATACTGGTTGAATTGGCTTCATATAACATAAAACTTTCAGTTTTATGTTCACTTCTATTAACAAGCAGACTTCATTAAACTTCACAGTTTAATAATAACGTTTGGCGACATAAATCAATAAATTTTATGATTCCTTTAGCATTTTATAAACATAGAAATAAATATAGACTTGTTTGTGTATATGTAACTGGTAATCATTAAAGCCTAGAAGTCAATATACTATGCAAAGAGTGGAGATCTTTAACTTTTACCTGGCGTTATTGTGAGGACGTTCCGTATCCTTCGGAGCGCGTCGGGTGTCTACCGGGAGGTTACCTGTTGTTTGCTGCTTGCAAAAAATATATGCTTCAAAGCTGGATGAATGTTTAATGCCATTAATAATTATTTAGCTGTTCATAATTCTTTTGTGTTCACATTCAGATGTAGCCTATCATGTTCACATCTCCAGATTGAAAGAACAAAGACCTACTGGGGTATTCTGTAAAAAATATTCATGTTTAATTCATTAAACATGAATTATTGTGTTTGTAATAATTTGATCTGCAAAGATCTTAGTTCAAAATGCCTAAAGCTAATCCAACTGTAAATTGAATTAGAAAATGTAGTTAGAAGGACTCCATAAATGCAATCTGTGCTTAGGTAATTGAAATTGTATTTACTTAAAGATTCGTTTGTATAAATGATTAGCGATTTTAGGGAGTGGACAAATCGATATAAAACTAACTAGTCGATCCAGATTTAAATGAATCTTTAAACGCCAAATACTTAAAACACCTGCAACCAAATTGCCATTACTATTTAAATGCGGTATAATATATTAATGAAACAAGAAATGATGCTGGCGCACCTAATAGTTGGAGACTTGGAAGTAATTAGCGCGTCGGACAGTCCACTTGAATAATTATTTTAATTGACTGCCTCCCTGCATTTTTCACCTTGATTTATTGAACTATTGTAAAATTCTTCGTTTCTGCCAATTTTCTTAAGATTTACTTTAGTTTACTCCTTGACTATGAATTTAGGAACTTTACGTCTCCACTCAAACACAGTTATTCAACGTCTTAGATTAAATCACATGATGTACCTAAGTACCTATTCGCAATTAACTTTTTTACGAAGATGTCGAAGTATCAATGTCACAGTGTTGTGCGGGCTTGTTACCCGTGACGGCCGTGACTACTGTGATCTTTAAACATACCATTCTTGTCATTTGTACGTCTGTAGGTATACTGAATATAAGCTAGGAAGTATCAAAAGCTTCGTAAAGGTTTCTATCTAGCTATCTTCTTTGATTTCTCAGAATGTCTCATTTCACCAATTCACCTTAATCATTGGATGTTGATACAATGTTGGTTTTATTGTCTTCTACAATATAAAAACATTGCTTCCTAAAATATTTTTGTCGTTACTTCGGGAAGCTTGGTTTTTCGTAGAAAATCCATTTTAAGCTAGTTCTCTTTTGGTTTTGTTATTGTCATTAAAATCTACAGCAACTTGCTTTGCTTTAATTTTTACGCTATTTTATAAAGATATTTATTTATAAATAGCTTCAGTCCGTTGTACGATGTTTCAGTAATTATTCATATACCGTGGAAAGTTTTTTCTCATCTGTCCAAATGTAAACATCCTTGAATAACATGATATCTATGATTCTTCATTGTAATTCTGGCAGTGTTATCTGTTAAGATTCGTACCGCTGGACATGGCGTGATAATATTGATAATGATAACTATATGTAATGAAGGTAGTTATTATGTGTCGTGATTAGTTAAATTGGTGTGATGTGGATCTTGAAGAAGCTTTCTTTCAAAAGATGTTCCGATGTAATGTTTTTGTTCAAACAAATTATAGGTATTTTTCTGTAGTCAAGTTTTTCTTTGCTAGTTTTGGCTAGTTTCATTTTATAAGTTTTCGTTTGCAGAGATTGCTCGATTTTTGGAACATATTTGTGTTAAATATCTGACTAACGTCTCATCTGGTTGGCGATATTATGAATAAATATTTCGTCAAACAAAGGAAACCAATACTTGTCAATATGTAAAATAAAACATCTGATTTTTTTAAATTTAGGACATTGCATTTCCCTGATTTTATGTGCTAACACAAGTAAAATTATTTTCTGATGATCTTTTTCTTCCGCTTCCAGGTCGGGGCCTAGTATGCGAGTGCCTGGGTGCAGCCGCATGCCCCGACGGCGCGGTCAACAGCACCTGCGTCACGCAGCCCGGCGGCTACTGTTTTGTGGCCGTCGAAGAGGTACTCGACGACAATGGACTTGACGTGCTCGACAGAACCGCTGGCTGCCTGCCGCCGGATGAGTCGGGGTTCATGCAAGTGAGTTCAAACTTTATTTCTGATTTATTAGAACTCGATCAAGCAAAAGATTGTTCCGTGCGGTGGGCATAAAGAATAGCACCACCCTATCTCTTCTCATGGGTGTCGTAAAAGGCGACTAAAGGATTCACCAGAGGATGGGTAATAGCGTTCTCTGAGTATTTAACCAACCAACTGCGATTGCCAACCCGCCTTGCCAAGCGTGGCGATTATGGCATATCCCCCCTTCTTGGGGAGGCTTATATCCAACAGTGGACGTCTTTCGGCTGAAATGATGATGATGATGAAGCAAAACACCTTTTCACGGACGCCTCAGTTGGTATGAGTTTCGAATAACTTATTTATTATTTATTTATATATTCTTTATTGTACACCATAAAAAAACAATACATAACTAACGTAACAATACGTAACTTAGTTTGAGTTCAGCTTTTGGCCAAACAACATCAGACGCTATTTACCTTGTCAATGCAACTCTGAGAAAACACCATATTGATTTGTTCTTTCAATGCTTTCCAGTGCAAAAGCTCACAGTCGCCGCATCAACACCCTAAAGTGATCGAATGTTGCTTCGAGAGCGATCTGTGCAACCGGCGGCTGCAGCCCCAGCTGCCGGAGCCGCCGCCCGACGTGACGGAGACGCCCGGCCTGCACGGCGGCGCCGTGGGCTCGCCCACGCTGCTCGTGGCCGCCGCGCTCTGCATTGCGCTAGTGGCCGCGCTGGCCGCCTTCCTACTGCTCTTCAGGCGCCGCCGCCGCGCCGGCAAGCGACCCCCATCGCCTCCTGCACCACACCCAGCTGATGTCTCCTCCGGTTCCGGCTCTGGCCTTCCTCTCCTCGTACAACGCACTGTTGCCAAACAAATACAAATGGTGGAGTCTATCGGTAAGGGACGCTACGGGGAAGTGTGGCTGGCCCGCTGGCGTGGAGAACGTGTCGCGGTCAAGGTCTTCTTCACCACGGAAGAAGCTTCTTGGTTCCGCGAGACAGAAATCTATCAAACAGTGCTAATGCGACACGAGAACATTCTCGGCTTCATCGCCGCCGATATCAAGGGCACCGGCTCCTGGACGCAGATGCTTCTAATCACCGACTATCACGAGAACGGCTCACTTCATGACTATCTGCAGACCGTGGTGCTCGATACCCACAGCCTCATGACCATGGCGTATTCCATAGTGAGCGGCTTGGCACATCTACACATGGACATATTCGGCACGAAGGGCAAACCGGCGATCGCACATCGAGACATAAAGAGCAAAAATATCCTCGTGAAGAGAAACGGTCAGTGCGCCATCGCAGACTTCGGGCTGGCCGTGCGGTACGTGGCCGAGCGGAACGAGGTGGACATCGCGCCCAACACGCGCGTGGGCACGCGGCGCTACATGGCGCCCGAGGTGCTGGACGAGAAGCTAGACGTGAGCAACTTCGAGGCGTTCAAGATGGCGGACATGTACTCGCTGGGGCTGGTGCTGTGGGAGATGTGCCGGCGCTGCGCCTCGGGCGGCAAGGCGCAGGTGGTGGAGGCCTACGCGCCGCCCTACCACGACTGCGTGCCGCCCGACCCGACGTTCGAGGACATGCACCGCGTGGTGCTGGCGGGCCGCCGCCCCGCGCTGGCGCCGCGCTGGCGGGGCGGGGGGGAGCCGCTGGCCACGCTGGCCGCGCTCATGGCGGAGTGCTGGCACGCCAACCCGCCCGTGCGGCTCACCGCGCTGCGCGTCAAGAAGACGCTCGCCAAGTACAACACCGAGACCAGCATCAAGCTCGTGTGACCTGGCTGTCCTGTTCCTTGTTGTAAATATCTACTGCGACTACTAGTGTGGGCGCGGATACAGACTATACGTAGTTTAGGTTCCAAGTTAAGTTCCTCGATAATATTCTATTTATTTTACGATTCATGTGAAAATCAATAGCTGTAAAGCCCCATCGATGTGAAAATTCAGTTTGACCACCGTTTTTGTTTAAATCTCAGTATTGTTAAGTTTATTCGGATAACAGTTCACGTCACCTGTGAAATGATACTGTAATTATAATTATGACTAACTTATGAATGTTCCCGATGGAATCTCTCCGCAACTGTATGAGTTTGGTTTTAGTTTTTGTTCTAAAGTAATGTTTTATTTTATAACTGTTACTTAGATTTAATGATGAAGTGTTTTTATAATGAAAAATTTGTTGTCTTCCGTTTGTATAAGCAATTGAGGTGTTCGCATTGAGGCAGCTATGGGAGTGTAGCTATGAAACAATACTCTGTTTACGTTTCTGTTGTAATTAGGTCACTATTGTGAGGTGCAGGAGCCGAGCGACATGTATTGTGATATTTTGACAATAACACGCCTTTGTAATTGTACAAAACAGAGTTGATTTCAAATGTAGCCGTGTAAATGCATTTTTATATTCACATGTTTGTCGGTACAGGCAGCCGTTGTGGATTGTACTTAAACAATGATAAAAAGACTAAATAGTGTGTGAGTATTAAAGTTATGGGATGTAGTGGCACAGTGTCTTATGGAGATGCCTTCGCAACAATTAGTATTAACAATATGTTTTGTTTAGCGACGCACTTGGTCTGATGTGCCTTAAGTTACGAATTTGTGCCTTGTGACGTAACACCAGTTTCCGAAAGGCTGATCAACACAAAAATTAACTAATCGACTGTCAAATCTCAGGTCAAGCGATGTGATTGGTTGTTAGTATTTTTGCCGACCAATCACAGGAGCTGACATTAGATTTGACAAAAGATCAAATTGATCAGCCTTCCAGAAACTGGGGGATAATGAAATAAAAATTAATTTAAAAAAAATTGGCGGAATACTCCCTTTTATCATTTTGGTCCAAATTGCTCATAAAATATTTGAACCCTAGATATTCTAGATTGTAATATTATAAATATTACATAACAATTCGTTGTTCCTTGAATAAATGATAATATTGAATGGCCATCATAATGAATTTGATGTAGACCAAGTGTCCGCCTAGCATTTATTAGTGCTCATCGCACCCTGTACAGTGTTGTGTAAATATAGCCGGTAGCTGACATTGCATAGGTCTCTAATACATGTTAAGTTACAAATAAAACATTAATGGACATAGATTACGTTCACTTATTTACCTCCTACCCAAAATATTAATTCCTGACACACCATAATTACGCTTCTACCTTATGTGCTTAAGGATTTACTGGCAGCGCCCAGAAACTTGGCCACAAAAGCCAATAAAATAAAATAAAATAAAAAATTCTTTATTGTGCCAAAAAATATACATAACATTGGTTGAAGCCCTAGACTTCTCACACTAGGATTCCCTGTGTCGTGGGGTCTAGTCTCTTTCAGTGCAGAAGACATAGTTGACACGGTTCAGAATTAATTTAATGGTCAATGAGTTATAAATAACAAAAACAAAAAAAACAGCTAAAAATATTGGTATCTTGTGTATGTGTGTGGGTGTGTATGTCGGCTCTTGTTAAAGAGCTAAACTTATTTTAAACTAACACTCTCTTTTACTAATAGTAGATACAAGAAAGGGATGGCAACAATTTTAGATCCGGCAAATTAGTTTACGTGTTAAAGAAATGTTCTTTGTATTTTAGTGGGCACGTTCCAAGATCACGGCTAAACTTGTATGAAATTTAAATTCCGACTAATTTGACAGCACCAAAATTGTTGCCATCCCTTTCTAGTATCTACTATTAGTAAAAGAGAGCTTCAGGCCGGGACTCCACCAAAACAGAGATGTGTGCGGTGTGCTGTGCGAGAAGAGATGTTTTTCAGCTCAGGGGACTCCACCAAAGCGGTGATGTGTGCTGTGCGAGAAGAGATGTTTTTCAGCTCTGGGGACTCCACCAAAGCGGAGATGTGTGCGGTGTGATGTGTGCTGTGCGAGAAGAGATGTTTTTCAGCTCTGGGGACTCCACCAAAGCGGAGATGTGTGCGGTGTGATGTGTGCTGTGCGAGAAGAGATGTTTTTCAGCTCTGGGGACTCCACCAAAGCGGAGATGTGTGCGGTGTGATGTGTGCTGTGCGAGAAGAGATGTTTTTCAGCTCTGGGGACTCCACCAAAGCGGAGATGTGTGCGGTGTGATGTGTGCTGTGCGAGAAGAGATGTTTTTCAGCTCGGGTGCGAGGCGTTGAGTGCTCAGTACGCACTGCATTGCGTGACATCGCTCACTGCACGCCGCTCACATCTCCCGTCTCCGCTGCGCGTCGTCCACGCACAGTTCACATCTCCGCTTCCATCGCGCCATACAAATATTACACATCTCCGCACAGCGATCTCCACTGAAGCTGAGCGGAGAGATGTGTCAATAACACAATTCTATTAGTTGTTTAAAAAACATCTCTCCGCTCGTCTCGTCTCCACTTTGGTGGAGTCCCGGCCATAGTTTAAAATAAGTTTAGTTCATGAACAAGAGAATCGACTTCAGAAATCGATAGAATGGCCATGTGGACAGGGCGCGCGTGGCAGCACCATGCACCATATTACAGAATATTTCAAAGCCATTCTCAGTACGGCTTATGTTTCTATAAATTTTGTAACAAAAACCCGCAAAAATGCCTTATTGTGCTGTTTCTAACTGTAGAAACAAAAGCTGTAAAGTACATTTGATTAAAATTCATTTATAAAAAATAATGACGTCAAAATGTAAGGCGTAGTTTGTTCGGAAATTTCAACTCGGCCTATCACAGTCCACTGCTGGACATAGGCCTCCCCCAAGTTGCGCCACAACACTCGGTCCTCTGCCTTCCGCATCCAGTCCCCCCCAGCCACGTTCTTCATGTCGTCTGTCCACCTGGCAGGGGGGCGCCCTACGCTGCGTTTGCCGATTCGCGGTCTCCACTCAAGGACTCGTCTGCTCCAACGGCCATCGGTCCTTCGACAGACATGGCCAGCCCACTGCCACTTCAGCTTACTGATCCTACAAGCTATGTCGGTCACTCCGGTTCTTCTCCGGATAATCTCGTTACGGATTTTATCCTTCGAAGAAACTCCAAGCATAGCTCGCTCCTCCACAGCTCGCTGAGACTAGCCCAACGTTTTTTCAATTTATTTTATTCTTAACGGGCTTGCGTTTGACCGCCACCTCACCTGATGTTAAGCGATGGTGCGGTCGACGATGATACACGCTTGCCCAGCAAAAACTTATTCACTCGAGTCTTGAGGACCAACAGATTATACCTCTCGGGAAACTGACGCCGGCAAGGAATTCCACGTCTCGTCACCACATGTTCGGAAAGTTGCCACGCATAAATCGCGCAAGTAAAATTGTGATTACAACCATTCGGCAGTAACTAAGTACCGGCAGCTCAATAGACAGATCTCAAAGTCCTTGAAAAGTGACCTACGCCAATTTAATACCGAACGTATTAAAGACGCGATAGAGAAGAACAAGGGCTCCAAAGTCTTCGCAAGAGACCTGTCTATTGGGCAGAGCCAGCTTGCAAAACTGAGGACCGACGTTGGCAGAGTCGTTTCCTCCAAGCCAGAGCTATTGAAGGAGGTCGAGAAGTTCTATGGACAGTTATACACGTCCACCCGGAAACCCGCTGTAAATCGGGCTAATGACCCAAGAGCTCGATTGACCCGACACTATACCGAAGATATCCCGGACGTCAGCCTGTACGAGATTAGGATGGCTCTACAGCAGCTCAAAAACAACAAGGCACCGGGTGATGACGGAATTACGGCCGAACTCCTGAAGGCGGGTGGAAAACCGATCCTTAAGGCCCTTCAGAAGTTATTTGATTCCGTCATTCTCGAGGGGAGAACGCCACAGGCATGGAGCAGAGGTGTGGTGGTACTCTTCTTCAAAAAGGGCGATAATGCTCTACTGAAGAATTATAGGCCCATCTCACTTCTGAGCCATGTCTACAAGCTGTTTTCGAGAGTCATTACGAACCGTCTTTCGCGCAGGTTTGACGACTTCCAGCCTCCCGAACAAGCCGGGTTCCGAAAAGGCTTTAGCACTGTAGACCACATACATACGCTGCGTCAGGTTATACAGAAGACCGAAGAGTATAACTTGCCTCTTTGTTTAGCGTTTGTGGACTACGAGAAAGCCTTCGATTCGATCGAGACTTGGGCGGTACTACAGTCTCTTCAACGGTGCCAGATTGACTATCGGTACATCGAAGTGTTAAAGTCTTTGTATGAAACCGCCACTATGTCAGTCCGATTACAGGACCAAGCCTCGAAACCTATCCTTCTGCAGCGAGGTGTGAGACAGGGAGATGTGATCTCTCCGAAACTGTTCACTGCTGCATTAGAGGATGTCTTCAAGGTTCTGGACTGGAATGGGCTAGGCATTAACATAAACGGCGAGTACATCACTCACCTTCGGTTTGCCGACGACATAGTAGTCATGGCTGAGACCATGGAGGACCTCGGTACAATGCTCGATGACCACAGTAGAGCTTCCGATAGAGTGGGTCTTAAAATGAATATGGACAAGACAAAGGTTATGTCGAATTCCCATATAGTACCCATTCCCGTAAGCATCGGAGAATCTACACTCGAAGTTGTTGACGATTATGTATACCTAGGACAAACTGTCCAGCTAGGTAAGTCCAACATCGAGAAAGAGGTCAATCGTCGAATCCGACTCGGTTGGGCAGCGTTCGGGAAGCTACGCAATATCTTCTCGTCCAAAATACCGCAGTGTCTCAAGACGAAAGTCTTTGACCAGTGTGTGTTGCCAGTAATTACTTACGGTACTGAAACGTGGTCGCTCACAATGGGCCTGATAAGAAGGCTCAAAGTCACTCAAAGGGCAATTGGAGAGGGCTATGCTCGGAGTGTCCCTGCGTGATCGAATCAGAAATGAGGAGATTCGCAGGAGAACGAAAGTAACCGACATAGCCCGATGAATTGCCTAATTAACTTAAGTGGCAGTGGGCGGGCACATTGCTCGCAGAACGGATGGCCGATGGGGCAGTAAAGTAAGTTCTGGAGTGGCGACTGCGTACTGGATGGCGCAGCGTGGGTAGGCCCCCCACAAGGTGGACCGACGACCTGGTGAAGGTCGTCGGTCTTGGGGGAGGCCTATGTCCAGCAGTGGACGTCTTTCGGCTGAAATGATGATGATGATGATGACAACCATTCTATCTAAGTATTTCTGTGGTGTTCAATCTTTTATTCTTTCGCGAATATTCTTGAAACTGTGAATCAATTTCTTCTATTCGCTATTCGCGCTGTCATCATTCATCATCATTTCAGCCGAAAGACCTAGACTGCTGGACCTAGGCCTCCCCTAAGCATCGCCACAATAACCGGTAGCCCCTTCACAAGAACCATATTGATTACATGACCTGGGGGCCTAGTACGAGTTTGACACTTTATAATACTTTCATAGTTTTTTTTTTTTCCTTGGGTAAAACATGGACGCACTCCGCCCGGGGTAGGCGGAGCCAGTGTCGGACTCTTACCGACTAAAACCACCACGATTTTCCTTCAACTACCTTAGCCGGGGACGTGGGAAACCGTGAGTATCACACAACCACCCCCGACAGGTCCCGGCCCGCCACAAGCAAGCGAGCCCCTTCTCCCCGTGCGGCCTAACGTCGGCCGCACCCTCCTCGGTGGCGCACACGGAAAACTGCACGCCACCTCACCTCATGGGCCTTTACCAGCTGCGGCAACTACGCCAGCCACGCCAGCTGCTGGTCGGGCAGCAGACTACCCCGAGTCTGCTGCTCGCAGGCCCTACCTCCCGTAATTTTTATAGAGGTTTTCTTCCTCGCGGTCCGGGCGGTGAAGCCAAGACCCTCGGTCCCAAGAGGCACGAGAACACTACTCAGCGGGCACTCCTGGGGTTACGAGATCGGCGGGCGCAGGTAGAGACAGTCCCCCCGCTGCCTGCCCAGTGGCAGGATGAGTGCCAGGTGCAGTGTGGGCCCGCCCCTGCTCCTCCACTGTGCTCTCTGTTGGAAACAGAGGGAAACGTGGAGCAACTCCCCACTGGCCCAGAACGGGCCCCTCTCTTGCCAGAATATTCCCCACAGGCAATAAAATCCCCCGAAGGTTAACTCTCGAAAGGATTTTATTGCCCATACCCAGTGATGCACTGGCCAAACAACTGCCGTTCCCTCCAGACGTGTCCAGGAGGACAAGCAGCCGTCGGGCACACGTAGAGGTATTCTGGCCACGCCAGCACCCCCCCCCACAGACTACCGAAATACTACGTACCTATACAGGTGTCCCATATCGCTATGCTATATGGAGCTAAGTAGGAAATTTTACTTCCGGGAATCGAACCTGCAAGTGCTGAGCTCATCAATAAGCTTGTTCATGTACAGGTTGAATAATCTCTCCCTCTCGGACAGCGCTTCCCCACCTTACACGGTTTTCCTGATGGCTATACCAATATTTAAATAGTGATCTTACTTCATGTGGTAAGGTGGTCTCATGTTTTAATTTCTCGCAGAGGACGTCATAAGACACTAGGTCAAACGCCTTTGAGAGATCCAGGAAACACGCGTAAACTGGGGTCTTTCTGTTAGTGTAGTACTTGACAGTCTGCTTGAGGCATAGGATAGCACTTTCAGTTGATAAGCCACGCCTGAAGCCAAACTGGGCATCGTTTAGAGTAAGGTGCTTAGGTACCAAGTTGCCGATCCAGCACCTTTGCTATAGCAGCATAGCCAGTGGCGGATTTATCAGCAGGCTGAGTAGGTTTGAGCATAGGGCGGCGGATTTTAGGGGCGGCCGATTTTTGTTTTTATTTTAGGCTGTAATTTTTTTTCACATTTCAAACTTGATCTAAGTGCCCCATTACTTACAGAAGAGCACCGCATGCCATAAATTAAGCGCAATTAATATTAATACAAAAATTAGTTACATAAAGCAACAAACTTACAGAGATTCAAATAAAGTAAAAAATAAAGTAAGAAATTACAAAGATTTCTGAAAGACGGTTTGCTGATGTCTTGCAGAAAGAAGTCTACCTACACGACATCTTTCCGATAAGTTTTCGTCTTCCCTTTCATTGATTAGTTCAGAAATATACTCAAAAACTATTTTTTGTGCAATTTCAACCAAATTTTGGGTCATACTATGTTTGTACCAGTTTTGTCAATAAAAAGAATTTATTTATTTATTTAATTTTTGGATTATAAAAATAGGTGTAAGGTATGACTCATCGAAATATATGTTTATACACACTATGTTCAGTAATCTGAGGTTTATACGAAGTACATCGATGGTATGACTCGTGAACCCACCAGTGGTACAAAATATTAATTTGTATGCCTCGTGGTCCCACTGGTCGGTGGTTAATCTAGGAAGGAACTGATTGATAAATTGTAGAGATAGGTAGGTAGATAGATAGAATAAACTTTATTGTACACCAAGAAAATAGTAGTAAACAGGAACAACGTAGGTATAAATTATGGGTACATGGGCGGTCTTATCGCTAAAGGCGATATCTTCCAGACAACCTTTGGACCTGAGAGTGCTCCATACAGTTCTCAATGGTGTGTGTAGTCCGCCAACCCGCACTAGGCCAGCGTGGTGGACTAAGGCCTTAGCCTTCTCATACTGAGAAGAGGCCCGTGCCCAGCAGTGGGACAGTAATGGGCTGGTTATGTAACCTTTGGATGGACAAAGAAGACGTAAGATCTAGAATCTAGATAATGGGGGCAGTCCGTGGCGTACTACTGCATGTTAATAAACTATAATAAATAAATAGCACAAAATATATTACACATAGAGGTAAAAGGGCGACAAAAAATCAGCCTATCCATGGGAAATGTGTAAATCCGCCACTGGGCATAGTGATAGGACTTCATGGGACATACAGGTGAGACCAGTCATCGGATGGATTGTAGATAAATTTAATGTTTATGTTACTGTAGTTGTTAGTTACGCTTAAGACGATCCAGTTTCTCTCGAGCACTAATGAGTACCGGATTTGTGTAATAGTACGTACCCTCAAAATAATGCCAGGGAACTGTGCTATTGCAGCGAAAGTAATGCGTTACCATCTCATGTCTGTGCCAGTATCATATTGAGGTCAGATAACGGCACTTTATGATGCCTTACCACCAGAGCTAAGCGAGGAGCGAGGAACAAACTCACCAATAGGATCGTTTGATTTTCATATCTTAGCTCTGGTGGAAGAGTTCCAATGATGCGATGTTTTATCACTCTTGCCGCACCGTGTATTGCTTGGCAAGCATTGTGTATCATTCTTATCTTATCCGCTTCGCTACACCACACTTCTATGGTGGATATAGACTGCGGTTTCGTGGCAGCCTTTTGCGTTGCTCGCTCACTGCTTTTTTCTCGCACATCTCGGTGGTGGAAAGAAGCCACTTTAAGGGCCATCGTACCTTGTGGGTAAGATGTGAGAGGTAAATTAGCGAATGCGAGCTTAGCAAAGCGCGTTCGGGTAGCAGCGAAGGGAAAAAAGGCAGTGTCCTCTGGAGTGTACCCCTTGCTTCAGCCAGTATGTAATCTATCTATCGAATCTTCACATCGTTGAACCCTTTTCCACCAAGCTATGAATCAAACAATCCTATTCCTGGATTTTTCCTTTCCTTGTATAGCTTATACAGCTTAACCCATAAAGTTACTATACTGACTTCAGTAAGTATAATAATGTCTATGGCCTAAAGATTAAGCAGGACTAAACAAAAAAGCTGTACTTAAAATGATATTTATTTTACTTATTTACATTTAGTCACATAATACAATCTTAAGCGTTTATTCCAATCGCACTTGTGGAAATCGCAGATCAGTCACTCCGAACTAAACTTATACAAATTATATTTATTCTCTAGAAAACAGTACTATCGGTCAGCCAGTCAAGTGGTACAAATAACAATTGATTGCAACTGAGCATTGGACAACTAAATCTAACTTATCATTAACCTAGTAAGGCGCGTATCTTCTGGAAGGAGATGGTCCTCGCATCCCTGGCCTGGAAGTAAAAAAAAACATTTCATTACAATAAAATAAGGTTCATACATATTTTTCTTAACAAAAAGAAGTATTTACGAATGTTGTACCTTCTATCATCAAACGAGTCACGGCTGAAGTCTTCATACATTCTGTAATGAGAATAAAATTGTAAATTTTACTGTGTATGAAATTTTATTGAGATAGAGTAGATCTACATAATATAAGAAACAATACATCTTAACTTGCAAAGGTTGAAAGGGATGTGTGGGGCAAAAAATTTGAATGAACTGCAATAGGCAGTTTTTAAAAATAGTGGTCTACATACTTATAAGGAGTAGGGGTATTTATATAATAATCCTACACTACAGTGAAAATAGAGTGTCAGTTGTGTTAATAGGAAAACTGCCTGGTACGACTGATAAGTGAAAGGGGCATACAACATACAATCAACTGAAACCGATAGCCAATTACTATGACCAACTCTGTACAAAGCAAGAATAATAGCAGAAGTGTAAACACAACAACTTTGACACAAGTCTGTTCTCACCCCCGGGACATTTGAGGTCCTTGAGGGGGGCTTCTCCTGCTGTACATAGCATCATACGACGACCTCATAGATCCCATCCCGCTGCGCATCGGCGGCATGCTCGGCATTGGCGGCATCGGCTCACGGCGCAGTGGCGGAGACACGAAGTCACCGCGTCCTCCGCGCGAAGCACCCATCTCTAGCCCGCGCGAACCTCCCACTGGGTAGCGACGCTCGAACAAGTCACGTGGTGATTCAAACCTCGCGCGATCGTAGTATCCATCATAAGGGTCCTGCCACGATAAAACAACATTAGTGAAAGTCAGATTATATAAAACAAATAAAATAAAACTCAAAGGATGTTATTAGATTTTATCATGTCTTTTGTTTGTTTTGGTGGTGAGTAGCTACTGTAGCATCACCGAGCCCGATCATGTTATTTCGGCCCGAGTTAGGTACCGCGTGCGAAGACAGACTCCACGCGCTCGGCCTACGTGATGCATCGAAAGCGGTAAGATGGAAACCGACGGTTCTGATAGTAAGACATAGCGCGTTACCCCAAATCCTCCCATCATGCGATCGCGAAGGAACGGCGGCGGCGGCGGCGGGGGGTAGGGGTCGCGGCCGAAAGCTCGATCGCGGAAACCGTTCCGGTCGGGGCCCATTGCCTTGGGGCACTCCTTGGACCAGTGGCCGCCCCGGCCGCAGCGGTAGCACTGCTCGGGGTCGCCCATGCCCGGCCGCTGGCGGACGCGGCTCGTCGATATCTGCACCTTCATGGGCTGTCCGTCCACCATCATACCGTTCAGCTCTTTGATAGCTTCGTTGATGTCACCCGACGCGTCCAAGTGCACGAAGCCATAGTTACGAACGATATCGCACTCGACGACCGTGCCGAACTTCTGAAACAGCTCGCGGACTTCGGGCGCGCGCGTCTTGTCCGTTAGGTTACCGACGAATATTTTAGTGGTCGGCGTCGACGGCGCCTTTCGGCTCTTGGCGGCTTCTATTTTGATCGCCTGGCCATGAACTATCTCTCCGTTTATATTCTGAATGGCTTCGCGGCCGACTTGCTCGTTTTCCATGTGCACGAAACCGTAATTTCTGACGATATCGCATTCTACGACCGTACCGTACTTTTCGAATAGCGGTCTAAGATCGGCGTCCGTAGTTTTATCGGATAGATTCCCGACGAAGATTTTGAAAGTACCGGCGCCCGGCATTTTAGATTCTGAAACGCATATAATTTGACGAGATGAGTCAGCAGCGTCCATGACAATGGATGGAAGTTCGAAATACCGAGAAAGTAATAGTTTTACGGCATGGGCGAACTTTTCGAGATACTCACCTTACACCAATTTAACTACGCGTAAAGAAAGCACTATAATAAGTAAATAACACACGGTTTTATTTTAACTTCTATTTTCAACTTCACGGTAAAAAGAAATTTTTCACAAAATGGCGACTTGAACTAAAACTGAAAGACCGAGAGACCGAGCGTCCTTTACCTAGTGATGGGTCTAATCGATTATAACAACTAGGTGTTGCAATGATCAGATTGTTATTTGAGTATCACTTATTTTGTGAAAAAAAACATCGAGAGGAAACCTGCACACCTGACATTGCTCCATATATACAGAGCTAGGTGGTGTGGAGCTACATCAAAGCTTTAAAAAAAAAAGAGAAATCTAAAGATATAAATTGTAAAAAGAAAAATTCCAGTTCATGAGTGACTTTTCTTTCCACAATATATAAAAAAAATGCTAAATATTTTCTTTTGTTTTTAGGTAGGTATATTTGATTTATTAAACAATTATTATTTTTAGGTATAATCGATTAATTGATTATCAAATTGAAACATCACTACCTTTGCCTTTCACTTCACTCACACGAGACGACAGCAAAGCAAAAATGGCGTGGTGGCAGTGTTGCTAGGCTTGGTAGTCTTTTTTCCACTGTCTTTACCCATCCTTAACCTCTTGCCTGGGTATATTTGTGGGTATACTACAATCTACAATGGTAATAATGAAATATTTTTATTATAGCGTACGGCGTAGCTAAACAATAATACTACCGACTGCCCATCACTGTCACAAAATTGCACAGATGGGAAATCAAGGGAGGTGGAGGAGGACACCTAGCAGCCAGCAGTATTGTGGAGTTTCTTGCCGGCTCTTCTCCATAGGATATCCTTTGGAATCGTGCAACTTAAAGGAGGTTTCAAACCGGCGAGGCGAGGAGTGGATGGGCAGAGCGAGAGTTGATGGCAAAATTTCAATGCTCGTCCCGCCCTTCTTTGGTGTGAAAGGTCTGGATGCGTGAGGATATGCGTGGCCAGAATTGAAATATTTGTTGGTACAACATTAAACTATATTGCTGCATGAATAGAGTATTTATTACTTTGCAAAATGGATACACAAATCTCACACCAGCCATCGAGATCCCGCGCGGTCTCTCTCTGCCCTGCTATATATTAATTTTTTTAAAGTAGACTATCTCTAGTTCTGACTATCTATCCAAAAAATTATCACAATATAAAGGTTTCATTCAGTCTTATCGATACTCAATTACTCACACAGCCTAATCGAAAAAAAACCATGAAAAAAATAAAAGAATGTTCGTATATAGTTGCATCTCTATAAATAGGTAGGCGCGCGAGATAGGGCGGGACGACGCGAGCTGGCACTGCTCAGCGTGAACCGGCGCGGCGCCGGCGCCAGTGAATGCAAAGTGCATGATATTATGAGCATACTGTGCCTATTTTAAATAAAACATTTAAATACAAATTCAAAGTTTTCATTTGCTTTTTAGAATAGTATGTGTATTCCAGGCTTTATTGTTACCTGTTATCAAAAAAATCCTGTAAAACACCCAAAGGAAATTAATAACCTCGTAAAAAATACCGTAAGAAAATTCATACATAAAATACCTTGCTGCATCATATTTACCATAAACTTAGGGAATTATTGCCTTAAGCTAGCATCACTGCGTTGTGGCGTGGGCTGGCTGTGCAACCAATGTACGGTCAACCGCACGTCGGTGGTAACACTTTGACATTAGCAGCATCTTTATTTCGTAAGCAGTAAGGGCGATTTTTTAATTGAAGTGTTACCACTGTCATGCTGTCGAATGTACACTGCTCTGTGCGTGCAACTGTGCTTTACACATTGGCTTTACAGTTTCATTCTCATCCGTTTCCGACTGACCATAGACCATTTTAAATTAAAAATAATCGTTCTTGATCTGAACGAGTAAATAATACATAGGTCGGTATTACAGAACGGTCCTCAAGTACTAGCTTAGCTTCTTAAATCGTTGTCAAGTACAGTTTGATCTTCAATTAACTGATCACTATTTATTTATGGATAGAATCGTTGCTTGAGTATCAGTCTTATTTCAATTATGATCCACAGACCAAGTAGAGATGCTACGCATTTATGATCTGTGCAGTGGATAATAACAATGACATTCAATAGAAAAGTGTTGCAAGAATCAATAATTACTGTGGGTTGCAATTTTAGTTTTTGAATTACCTGTAATTATTAAAAAAAAATTGAAACAATAGAAGGGTGCTATAAAAAAATATAAAAAATATACAAAGGTTCTTTTATGATGATGATACTGTTTAGGTACTTTCATAAAGATCTAATCTTTTCTCGGATCACAGCTGTACCGAATAATAGCCCAGCCTCCATACAAAAATATAACCTTACCTTATCTGCTTTTCTGGTAGAACTTTAAGTAGTCTTGTTCGTTTTAATTCAATTAAACTTTGTATGGGTATAGGTATTTTTTGCATGATAAAAGACAGACACACACTTTTTTCTGAAGTAGCCTAATAAATAGCGACAAGTCGCCAATGGCATTTTTGGTCGACCCGACACCCTTCGAGAAGTTCGAGATAGCCTAAAAGAAGGCGAAAAATCGCCTAACTTGGCACCACTGCTTATGAAATAGGGCAACAGAGGTTGGCGGGAAAATTCGTAAAGATCATGTAGTGGATTTTTTATTATTTTCCAAAATTTGTGTTTCTTCGAGTGTTAGTGTGTAATAATGGTGGATTATTAAATGTTAAGTGCTCATTAACGTGTACAAGTGTGGATAAATGGTACAAAGTTGAAAATCATGACTTTCGTATTATCTCATCATCCCCTCAGAAACCTAGTAAAGTTTCCATCACTTTACTAGGATACAAGTATAATATGTTCAATGATTACGACTGAAGGACATGTATCCATGGTCATGAATAAATTAAAAAAAAAAAAAAAAGGGCAACAAAAATATAAATGTCAAAGTCCGTCATCTGTCGTGTCGACGTCTATTCACAAAAAAATATTGAATAATTCGAGTAAAAAATCCATTTTATATGGTGAAAACAGTGTATTTGTGGCGAATCGGTAATTTTCGTGCAGTGGTGACACGCCGTTTGCTGTGGGTGAGTTGAATTAGATATCTTCATTTTAGATAACGTGGGATGCGAAAATAGATCGAATGGCATTTTGAATTATTAAATTATTATAGCTGTTGCTAATTGTGTTGTCGGTGATAGTTGTGTGTTGTGGAATGCGGCGGCGGTATTTGAGTCTCGGACGTAAGTTTTATGTCAAAAGAGTAATAGGAATTTATATCGGGTACATTATGTATGTATATTTTGAGATTTATTGATAGCAGCGATACGGACGGACGTCGGTGTTGTGATACGAAAGTCAACTGATACAGTATTTCAGCCGGTGGTTCTACGGCTTCTTTTCGCGAATATATAAAGCAATTATGCAGTATTTATCGCCACAATTTATTGTCTCTACTAATAAAATGTTGGTATGTCTTGTCACATGCTGTAATTATTGGTTGGTTGTGATTACAGTAAGGGTATTTATTATAGAGCTAACGTTATTAGATCTAAAAAGATTCAGTTTGGGAACTTCGTCATCATCAGCAGCAATTCAAAGACCACCACCACGACATCCACTGCTGGACATAGGTATGCCATAATCGCCACACTTGGCAGGCAGGTTGACAATCACAGTTGGTTGTTTAAATAATCAGAGAATGCTGCTGCTCTCTATCTAGGTGAATCCCTTAGTCACCTTTTACAATACCCATGAGTAGTGGTGCTATTCTTTATGTCTGGCACCATACAGAACATGGTTAGGGAATTTAACTATTATTGTAATTTATTAAATTTCTACTTAGAAGGTTTTAGGTTTTATTTTTAGTATATTTATTTGTATATTTTTTTTACTCCATGTATATCAGCCATCTTAATTGTGCTTATAACATAACATCACACCTGTATTTCCCCGAAGGGGTAGGCAGAGGTGTAATAGTACACCTACATTTTGGCAGTTATGTTATAGTCCCATGTAATAGGGGGCGAGCCTATTGCCATTGACCGGGCACAAATCCAGACTCCGGGCTGCTACTACTAAAGAAAAAACTTAATAACACTTTGCCCGACCCAGGAATCGAACCCAGGACCCCACACTCAGCTGTCGCGCTTATTAATTGTGCTTATGGACTTAGTTAATGAGTGCCCAGGATAAGATTTTAATTTTGCGCTCCCATAACTTATTTTGTATGAAGATAAAAACATAAACTTTATAACTTGTTTTGATTTTGGGCAAGTTCTTAATGTGACCATGCATCAGTGGCATGCATTGCATATAGGCAATTAGGCAGTATCCAGTGCCATCCTCATACTAATTCAATAGTGGTGTAAGTTATTATATTTTTTTCAAAGTATGATAATTTATTTATTTTATTTATTTCCATAAAAAAAAAAATTACATACATTTGGCAGATACAGTGTAGAACATAATGCCCCATGCAAAAATTCTCAAATACCCTCAACTAATTTATATTAGTTCTCAATAGCAAATTTCTTACAAAAAAACAGCATGTTTTTTTTTTTTTTAATGCTATAAAATTATAAGTCATTATTAGGTTTTAATTCCTCTAAAAGGTGTTTTTTAAGTTTAGATTTTATGTTGTTTCGTGTTATGTCATTTTTTTTTTTTTTTTTTGGTTTTTTTTTTTTCAATTGATATTTGATGTTTGTTATTTTTTAACTGGTGAAATGTGGGTGTGCTATACACCTCTGCCTACCCCTTCGGGGAAATACAGGCGTGATGTTATGTTATGTTATGATAATTATTTATCATAGACCTATTAATGCTAAATTAATCTTCCTACATAAAAAAAATCAACAACTTACACCAACATTAAATTCAAATGAAGTAGGCCAATGCACACCACAGCCATGCATCAGCAACCTGCAAGCTGCGAGTCTGCTCCGCAGTCAACAAATGTGGGATGATCTACAGAACTTAATAAACAGGTCATCATTTTAAACACAGATGTCATTATAAGCTTTTATTCTGATAATTTTTTCTTGAGCATATTGGATTTCTTGAGGCCTTGCCTTGACCACTGCATACTTAAAAAACTATTCTAATATTTTATATACATTAATTCAAGACCTTTGCCGGCCTCAATTGCCATATTAAAAAACAATATCTATGTACTTTTTTTTTGTATCTACTTTTAATAATATGAATATTGATAAGGTAGGCAATAAAGTTTAATGGTTCCTATCAAATTACTTGTAAATGTCTCGAAAGAGCAGGTGGTATAGTGAGATCATTTGTAAAATTATCTGCTTTATTATTCATAAAATAAATAAATAAGCCTTGGTATGTTTGAGATTAGCAGATCTAAAACGGGCTAACAATTTATTTATTTTATTTATTTATTTATGTACACACAACACATTTATCTTCGAATTTGAAGAAACCTTTGGACCATACTTGATATAATATGTTGTTCCTATGTAAATAATGTCTTATTTTATTAAATACTAGCCTATGCCCGCAACTTCGTCCACTTGAATGTCGTTTATCGGGCATCACCTGGGAACTGTTCATCTTCCCGAGATAAAAAGTAGCCTATATGTTATACCAGGTTATATTATATCTGTATGCCAAAGGACATTGATAAAAATAGCCTTAAACTGTTACAAAGATGAACAATATACGAAAATTACATGTGATTTTTTTCGTTTCATAATATATATTGTATTTAATGCGGACAGTACAAGAACCATTTTTTATATTTTAAGGAGTATCAATACATTAATGAAGTAACCGGATAAAATTGTATCATCTATGATATCTGTGTATCATCAAAATGACATCAAAATAGCACAGATATCTGTGATTATATGTGTCAAAATAGTAAATATTTAAAAAATCTAAAATAATATTTAGTACTGTCTGTGTTTATGAATGTATTGCAATACATTGGCTTCATTGAGTTTTATATGGTGAGCATCAACTTTAATTTGTAAAGCCTTAAGGCGGAGTCACTAAGGATCTTTAGCAATGTCCTTTCATTAAAATCAATACTGTTGTTTTTGCATGAAAGAGTAACAAACATCCATGCAACAAACTTTCACATTTATAATATTAGTAGGATTGGATAGGATAGGATTTAATTTAATACTTGATAGTCATCCCCATCATTTATTTATTTTAAATGTTTATGTACAAGTAATGCATTTAAAAACAAACTTAAGAAATAACTTTAATACAATTAAAATCGTGGAAAGAAAAATCGTTAACAAGCAGAATTCGAACCTGCGACTCCTGGCTCAGTACGCCAGTGCTTTAGCCACTAAGCTACCGTGAACACTGCTTGTGGTATCGAAATTAATACTATCTTTATGAAAATATATATCATTGTTTTCAGTATCTCATAGGTAAGTATACATACATACATATTATCATGCCTGTTTCCCGTTGGGGTCAGCAAGAATTGCATTACTTAAATAATTAACTTAACAATTTTCATTTTCATTTCAATTATTTATTCAGAAAATAATAATATTGTGTTCGATATTATATACAATATAATATAATATGTATAAGAAAGGGACAGGTAGAAAAAGGAAAGGCAGACTTTTGTCCTGCAGTGGGACACTACAGACTGATAATAATGTGGTACTTCTGACTGGACATATTGCAAATCATCAGGAAGTTCCTCTCTCTGAGACCCTGATCACGATGCCAGTGGGCTACATTTTTTTTTTTTTTTTTTAAATTGTTTGTTTGTAATTTTTTTGTTAATTATTTGTTTATTGTTTGATTTTTGATAAGGAAGGCGCAGGACCGGTCGTTGTGGCGATGCTTCGGGGCGGCCTATATCCAGCAGTGGACGTATTTCGGCTGAAATGATGATGATGATGAAAAGTTTTTAATAGAAATATTTAAAAATGTAAATTATATTATATGTATCTGTATACAACGTGTTATTGAAATAACTGAAAACCTCTTAAGGGGTCACATCAGTATGAACAACTTTTACTATGGGTCCATCACATAAATCGAGAAAATGTAGAGAACAGATGTTTTTTTTTGTTCGCGATTTCAAGGTTGGTACGACTACGAATACGACTTCAAAAATGATGGATTTTCATACAAACTTCCAGGCCCGAATTTCTAAAAATCCTTCCTTAGTGGATGCCTACGGTATAAAAGATATCTACTGTCAAAATTTCATGTTTCTAGCCGCAGCGGCTTAGGCTCTGCATTGATGAATCAGTCAGTCAGGACAAGTGATATGTATAGATAGATAAAAGAATAATAATATGTCGATATGGTACGATACAGTAAGACATAATATTTCATTTCCACGAAAACCTTCTTGTACTCTTGTAAAATCAATGCGCCATTTTCTTTGTCAACTTTACAATATTGTTCACACAATACCTACATAAGATTTTTTTTCTGTATTGGGCTTCACAATAGCCGTTCGCCGCACGCGGCAATGAAATCAATGTCTTTTCATGTAACTCCTTTCGTATACACAGTACAACGGCGGTTCACCTACATAGGTTTATTATGTTACGTGTTCTGCGGCGACAATGAACGGTGTCCGGGGAAAGGATCGGAGCTGTCATGTCCGGTGTCTTGATGTGGGGGTGCGAGAGGGAGGCCTGCGTGCGAGCAGGACGGGCGTCGCTCGATACCGCTCGTATTGTTGGGGCGTCCCTCGCCCCGCGCCGCGTTCAAGAGGGTTATGTAATTTAGGCGAGGCCTCGAAGTTAGCGGCAACGAGGAGCGCTGAAAATGAGAAGTCCTGGGAAAAAGGTTTAAGGAGGAATTCTGTTTCCAACACGTAATTATGGAAATAAACCTATGTTTGGACCAGGATACCAATAGACAAACGGTAGCAATAGCTTGTAGAATCGTTAATCATTTGAGAAGAATAAATACCGCTACTAGTCATAGTTTGTTATCGGATGTTAGCATTTTGATATCAATAAGACCATAAAGTTAATGACCGGCCATGAAATGATTCACACTTGTATCTTTATATTAGTCTATTAGTTGTAAACTCGTAGCTTACGATTTATTGAAATATGACACTCCTAATCTTGTGTAACATGCCTACTCAAATCCTACTCCAGTTTGTAAATGTATCGAAAATGATTCTAAGATTGTAAGAATTGATTTCAATCAATCAATCAACTCAGCCTATCGCAGTCCACTGCTGGACATAGGCCTCTCCCAAGTTGCGCCACAACGCTCGGTCCTCTGCCTTCCGCATCCAGTCCCCCCCAGCCACGTTCTTTAGGTCGTCGGTCCACCTGGTAGGGGGGCGCCCTTCGCTGCGTTTGCCGATTCGCGGTCTCCACTCAAGGACCTATACCGCAAAGTCTGAAGACAAAGGTCTTCAACCAGTGCGTCCTGCTAGTCATGACTTACGGTGCCGAGACGTGGACACTGACAGTTGGGCTAGTCCACAAATTCAAAGTCGCTCAGCGAGCTATGGAGCGAGCTATGCTTGGAGTTTCTTTGAAGGATAAAATCCGTAACGAGATTATCCGGAGAAGAACCGGAGTGACCGACATAGCTTGTAGGATCAGTAAGCTGAAGTGGCAGTGGGCTGGCCATGTCTGTTGAAGGACCGATGGCCGCTGGAGCAGACGAGTCCTTGAGTAGAATTGATTTACATAAGTGTAATTCGATTACTAGACTCGCTTGCTTCGAAGCCAAGCCTTACACCTCCATGGGAAATGGTAGGAATGTATCCCCGCTACTATAGTAATTGGCTCGTGATATTCGCAATTTGAGACACAATATGCCGTATTGTTTCACGTAATGTACTGAAAAGAGGATAACCGCCATTACGGTGCTCTTCTTCATTGTCTAGCGTCCTACGTAACACTGCCTAGGAATATGCCACGTTTCGTAAACTGTTTTTTTTTTAGCTTTAACATTTTACATAATTTGGCTATCTACGCAGACCTTCAGCCAATTTATTTAATGTAAAGAGTTTGTGTCGTTTAAATGACAAATTTCATACCCGTTTCAAACTCGTTTCAGACCTGGAGTCCGGCTCCCTGAGGATAATTACCAGCACTTTGCCACCTCTTGTTTTTTTTATATCCCACAACTTCATCTAAGTCGTGACAGTAATACAGGCTGTATAAAAAGGTTGCAACTAGCAGTTTTTATCTTAGATTTTGGCGGAGCAAGGTCTTGGGTTGTTAGTTGTAGAAAAAATCTCTTCTGCGTCAGAAACATTGTCCATTTTAAGTGTTCTGTACAAAATCTTAGATGAATCACGGGTGACAAAACTATTTCTTTTGTTTGTTTGGGCAAAAAATCGATGCGGAATCTAGAATGATTCATTTCTTTGACTAGATTTGTGTTAATGTTGAAGGGGCTCGGCGTATCGTTAGGTAATTGTTGTGGAGCGGCGTGCCTCGGAAGATAATCTTTTTATAGAGCAATCACGTGAAATGAGCCTGCGAGGATCCTAAATGGACGTGTATTTTACGGAATTAGAGCTTCAGTCTCACGTTATGCTGAGATGTAAAGTAAATGAGGCTCGGATTAAGCGTTCCTTTCTAAGTCTCGATAGGTATTGGATTGATCAAAAGTAATTTACCTACGCCTAGCTTTTCTAAAAGATTTATTAAGGGGAATGAAGCAGCCAAGTGGCGTCCCAATCAGTAAATTTTTTATTACTCGCTACTATTATGTATTCAACATCATTTATCGAAAATTAGTTTTTAACAATTGAAGTACAGGTACTGTAGTTTAATCAGAAACTATTAACTCTGTAAAATATAGTTGCTGTAGTTGAAGATAGACAAAAATGCCAAAAGTGGCCGATTTTCGCACTTTTTCTATCTACAACTACAGGGAAGTATAATTTACAGAGTTATTAGTTTCTGATTAAACTACTCGTTAAAAACGAATTTTCGATAAATTATGTATTCAGCATTTCAGTCTATTCTATTCCGAATTATACTATTCGTCTGTCTGACCATCACGCGTCAACACAGTTGAAAATTGCTCTTCTAAAATATAATTTTTTTTGAGACTGCATTGCAAATTATATCTAGATTCAATATATCTTATTGTACTTGTGAGTAGGTAGGTAAGGAACATTCGAAAACCCTTGTCAATGAAGTTATAGAAGTTTCTACAAGTCCTATTCGCTGACTGGAAACCGGAGTGTTGGAGACACGTTGATGGAAAAGTTAGGTGTGCAGTCACATAGAAGATAGAGAGGGGTGTCCTGACGTCTAACAATAGTCATGTTCTTGCAAACTCAAATGATGTATCGTTGCATACGATTGGCAGATAATTGGACACCGCCTGTGTCGTCTATACAAAATATAACTATCATATATTTGAAACGTGCAGAATGCAGACTTTGGAAAGTTTGGCATATGAAACTTCCGAGTGAGTGATAAATGATAATATTGATTTTCGTTTAGAGGAATCTATTTTATTTTATTCAGATTCTTTTTATCGTTTCATGAAATAGTTTTGATAGGGACAGAAGCTGGTTTGCAGTGTTATAGCTCTAGAAAGGAGTATTAACACTGACGGTCCAGTAAATCCGTTTTAAGTCATAGAAGATTGTTTAACCATTATGCCTGCTGTCTGGACAGTTAATGTGTTAAGGACCCTGTTTTTATACCATATGTAGATCGCGCTTCTTGCAACCTTCTCATATCTTGATGGCCAGTGAGCCCTGTTAGAAAAAGGCATCAGATATAATGTGAAATAGCTCGTCCGGGGAAGTACTACCACCGTACCTACTTTTCCGCCAAATAGTGATGCTTGCATTGCTGTGTTTCGGTCTGAAGGGTACGGGTGCCGGTGAAATTACAATCACATGAGACTTTCCATCTTCTCAGTTTGGCGAACCGACTTGCGGTACCATTTAGGCAAAAGCCTAGGTGGTATTGCAGTTGTTATGGGCAAAGGTAACCACTCAACATTAGGTGGGCCTTTAGCTCGCTACGCCATCCTATATTATAAAAAAATGTAGTTTACATGTAAGCTTGTATTAGTAGGAGCGCAGTTTCCTTCATAATATAAGCAGAATTTTCAAGTAAGGTAAGCTAAGCCATAGTATTTCTAGGAGTTCTTAATGGTAGATTTGCAGAACTATGGGATAGGGATAATCACAGATAAAGCTTGTCTTCACTACCTTTATAAAGTACATAGTATAAAATACTATATGTTATTCTCTTGTAATGTCTTTGGTTATGATATAAACACTTAACTTAGCTGTTCTGTATTCATAAAATGTCGATATACAGAAATCAAGAATTGGACACAGAATTTTGTTTTGGCGTTATTTAGATTCTACATCTTTATCCTTATTTTTAACACGCTTTTATTAGGTCGACCTGTATGTAACTATGTAATGGAATCTAAGGTAACTAATTTAACCATCTTCCAAGGGTCGTAGCGTAATGAAAATTGGCAGCTGTATGTAGTTCTGATGACAATACAATAATATGGTACTGTCGAACTGATCTGATGATGGAGCCGGAAGATATGAACTGGAACATCATGATGGATAATCGTATCATAGCTGTTTTGGATTTCTTAGAAAAGTCTTGTAATGAACTTTGACCACGATTAGGTTTCAAGGTCTGATGATGAAGCCGGAAGATAGGCACTGGCATTCCATGATGGAATATCGTATCATAGTCGTGTTTGCACTTGTGAGAAAGGCCACGTAATGGACTTTAAACACGATCAGGTTTCTAGGTTATAACAAACCTATTATATATTGAATAGTGTAAATAGGTGCCTGTATAAAAAAGTAAATAGACCTGTACATTATCATCATCATTATCATTCTAGCCCGGTATCACCCACTGCTGGGTATAGGCCTCCTTTCTTTTTTGCCAGCCTCTTCGATCTTGTGCGTCCCTCATCCAGGTGTTTCCTTCGGCTTTGGCGATATCATCAACCCAGCGCGCCTTCGGACGGCCCGGGTTTCTCCGATCTGACCTTGGCCACCACTCGGTCAACGCTTTACTCCATCGGCCATCTCTACGCCGAGCCAGATGTCCCGCCCAACTCCACTTTAGCTTAATTGCCCTATCACCGACGTCATAGACTTTCGTCCGACGACGGATCTCGGTGTTTCGGACTCGGTCGAGAAGATTTATGCCGAGCATAGCACGCTCCATGGCCCGTTGTGCCACTCGCACTCGGTGGACAGTCTCCTTTGTAAGCGTCCATGTCTCGGCACCATAAGTCATAGTTGGCAGGACACACTGGTTAAATAAACGTGTTTTTAGGCACTGAGGGATTCTCTCTGACCGAAGGACATCTTCCAGCTTTCCAAATGCCGCCCACCCGAGCTGTATTCTCCTGGAAATTTCTTTATTGGGATGCTTCTTTTCGAAAGATAGAATATGTCCAAGATACACATAGTGCTCAACCACCTCTAGCTTCTCGACCTGTACATGGTGAGTGTAAACAGAATAATATTGATATATCTATATACGATGTATATTGACGTGTAAATAGGGTAGAAGCGTGTTAACTAGTGTTTTTTAAACTATTAATTTATTTCATCATTTAGATCTACAAAGTAATCAGAGGAATCCCAGAGTATACCTTATTTGTTATCCTTGCAAACGGTCATGGCCTTTTATTATAAAGCTACGATCACGATAATAGCCTGGCCTTCATTCATAATCCGGCAGCATCCACTCAGATAACGTCCGGAACTCAGTGCGCATATTTTACAACTGAATCACTACTTCACTACTGAAGCCTTATCTGTAGCTCTGTAGTTTCTTATAACGCATTAATACCGCAGGTCGTATGAGTGACGGAAATAACAGTCACTGTCACATAAATAGATAGAATGGCCATGTGGGCAGGGCGCGCGTGGCACCATGCACCATAGTGCAGGTTATTTCAAAGCCTTTCTCAGCACGCCTTATGACTTTTTTTTATAAATACTGTTAAAAAAACCCGCAGAAATGCCTTATTGTGCTGTTTCTAACTGCAGAAACAAAAGCTGTAAAGTTCATTTGATTAAAATTGTCTTTTTTTAAATAATGACGTCAAAATGTAAGGCGTAGTTTGTTCGGAAAGTTGCCACTCATGAATCGCAAGTAAAATTGTGATTACAACCATTCTATCTATTTCTGTGGTCACTGTAGTTTATATTTATTTGCTTAATTAGTAACGTTTTGTAATATTTGCTTGTGCTTCATTTCCTGTCATTATGTGTGTTAAAATGCATTGTCATATTTACCTTTAGTACTTACTAGAGTAGTTATGTATTTCACACAATATGTTGGTGAATATGAGCTCTGTATAGTATCATGAGAATCTATAAAAAACGACGGATATTTTGCATTTGTAGAGAGCATCTTTATTTTTGCAGTAAAAAAATACGAAACCACTAACTTTCCTCAAAAAGTCTGCGAAGTTTTAAATACAATAAAGGGCAGGAAATTGTTTACAGAAAACTTATGGAATTAACGGAAATTAGCCACTGCTATTGAAAAGTTTTCAGTAAAAATTGTGGTACTTAGAGAGTTTAAAGAAATTCCAAGAGTTTCGTGATCGTAAATTTCTGTTTTACGTAATATTAACTGCAGATATTCTGTGCCAAAAAACGGGCGCCAAAACCAAAGTAGTTATTTTATTCATCGCGTGTGATAAAATATTACTAGTGAATTGAATCTGCACCGCACATCCTGTGTGTCCTGTGCCATGAATAAAGCCTTTACAAGACTAGATTGAGCAATGCCTCAAGTGAGAGGGACAAAACGCCTGACAGAGCCACGTGAAACCTCCCACGAGGGGTGAAAGGGGGTGGCAAGGCGAAGCTCTCATTATGAAAACGCAAATTATATGAAGCTTTAGTTTCAGGAAACGAGACACTGATGTCGATTCTCTTGTTCATGAACTAAACTTATTTAAACTATCGCTCTCTTTTACTAATAGTAGATACAAGAAAGGGATAGCGATAATTTTAGTGCAGTCAAATTAGTTCGAATGAAAATTTCCATACAAGTTTTGCCGTGATCTCGGAACGTGCCGATGCCGACTAAAATTAAAATACGAATACACGTAAACTAGTTTGAAAGCACTAAAATTGTTGCCATCCCTTTTTAGGGTTCCGAAGTCCTACAAGGAACCCTTATAGTTTCGTCATGTCCGTCCGTCTGTCCTAATCCTTTACAGCTTAATAACTTCTACAGTTATAAACATAAGTAACTGAAATTTTGTTAAAAAATAGTCTACATATAGATCTCAATTTTAAAAGAATAAAAAAATAGTTTTTACGTATTTTAGGGGTGGCGTCCATACATGTGAAATGGAGATGAAAAAATTTTTTTCGCTGCACCCCCTCGTGTGGGGTATCAATGAATAGGTCCACTAAAATAAAGGTAATGTTTCATACACCACTTTTTTATCAGGTGTACCATCTGCGAAATATAGCGCGCCAAAGTGGCTTGCAATGTGTCCCCCCCCCTGCCATTTCTAAACTATGCAACGTAGAAAGTTATAATCTTCCACATTGATAGACCTTTGTGAAAACTCTCTTTTAAAATTATTTCGAGTATAATGTGATTATAATTTTTTAAGTTATAGAGAGAAAACTGAAAAATACTTAAAACGTCCTAGTTCAAAGGTCATTGACCTTAGAGAAAAATTATGTTAGCAAATAATGCTCCTTTAGTTCCTTTCTATTTGAAAAAATCACATTGAACACACTTCTTCAATTTGGCTTCTTGAATTTATCGCTAGATGGCGCTACTAACAACACGCTCTGAGTCGCGAATGCTGCCGATTATTGCAAAAACTAAAAAAGTATAGCCATGATTAATATTCGATTTGATTCGTTTGTAATTACACCTACTTAAGGAACCCTATAATACTGAGCATGGCCCGACATGCTCTTGGCCGGTTTTTTCTATCTACTATTAGTAAAAGAGAGCGAAACCCCATAATTCAGGCTGGAACATTTGCTCCAAAAGTAGGTATTTTTGCTTTGTAGGCGGTTATGTCCAATATTTGGTTTTCTGAGTTTTCTGACAACAAATACGTCGGGTCTTGTTTGATAAGGATCTATAGTCAACCTTTTTCTTGTGACCAATAAAGTTGTCGCTTAAATGTTTTGAGTGTTTCCTATTGCCAAAGGGGTATTTGCTGTTTTATTTTGGGAATATTCCACTTAATAAGCATGTGTTTTTGTCGTGTGTATGTGCCATTTTCCGAAGTTACTTCTACTAGTTCGAAGCTTCTTCGCCTGTGTCAATCGAAGTTTACGGATAAAGTTAATTGTTTTCCATACAAACACGAGAGGATTATTTTACATCATTGTCGGTGTGCGTCAATTGGGCTTTGTTGGAAGATAATGGCCTCTTTTTAAACGCTGATGGCCCGGATATTGATCCCGATCATTAACTTTTAATGGTCAGTAGGTCTACTCGCGTTTTACGAACGACAAACGAAGTACGAACTTTCGTTCCGACTGATACTTACATAATAAAGATAGGCACATAAAAAAGGCACAATTAAGATAGACTACGGTTCATAGTCGTATACAATTTACCGGAGATGAGAAAAACAAACGTCAAAACACGATCATCGCATGCGATAAGGGAACGATGGTTGACCGGAGTAGCAAATTGTGCGATGAATCGTACGATTTATCGAATATCGTCGAACGGGAGTAGACCCCCTGGTCATGTTACGTGCTGCGATTGTGATTTTATTGTTTGGATTATTTACGTTATTTTTACAAAGCTTCGGATTATTTTTCAGTAAATTGTAGACCAACATAGTTAAAATGATACCGGATAGATGAATGGCTATAAGATTCGAACCAATTAAAGTTCACAATCTTAATATAATAATTCTTCTGTACGCGTGTTTGTCACCTAACTCCTCCTAAACGGCTGGACCGATTTGGATGAAATTTTGTGTGTATATTTCAATGGGTTTCTGGATGATTTGAAAATACAATTGGACCCGGTAGGTGGCGCTGCTTTCCCAGGCAGGACGATGTCTGCCGGATCCGCTAGTACAATTAACGGCCAAAATTAATATCCAATCTATCTACGATTTGCCCTACCAGAGATAGGAATTTGACATAAGCTCCATACAAAATATGTCAAATTTCTATCTCTAGTAGGGTAAATCGTAGATAGATTGGATATTAATTTTGGCCGATAAAGATTTAAATTCAATCTCTATTTTGACCCGCCAAAGTGGTAGTAAAACATTTCTTTGTTTGGAAGGTTTTGCTGAAAAATATCTACCTATAATTTGTAGGCATTTCAATATAGAGCCCAGGGTTTGCGGAAAATAATCATAAAGTACGTACCTATGTGTACGCAGGTAGAGGTAATCTACAACTACCTCGCCAGTTAAGTTGTTACGAGTGTCGCTCCCAGATTAACCTTACTCGTTGCCGGCTTAAAATACCCACAGCCACAGCCTACGTCGGCACGAATAACGTAACGATGCAAGCTAAACAACAACAAAAAAACTGCTTTGATTAATTGCTTTGCTTTGATTGATTTGATTGACTCTTCGAGTACGAAGTTTTGAAATAACCTCTATCAATAAATTGAATTAACAGTACAATAAATTCCTGTCGTGTCCCATCCGAGCCTGGCAGCCAGCATAGTGGAGGGGTGCGCCCGGGCCGGCGGGGTGCGGGGGCGGGTGGCAGCTCCGACGTCAGTTCCATTGATCGCGTGTGACGTCACGCCCGCCGCCGTCGCTACTGCAGCGGTCGCGTGGCCCGACGAGCGACGTTCGCGCCTTCTCCCGGGGCGCGTTCGGATAGCTCGATGTATAAGGCTGTTAGGTTTTCAGTCCTTGCCTGGTTGCGGCATGTAAAAATAGATTTGTCAATGGTTCTGTTGCCTTGGGCTGTTATTGTTTGGAATGTTTGGATGCAGTTAGTTCTTTGAAAACCTTGGCTTACTGTAGTGGAAAAGATTGATTTCCTTTCTAGGTCGTCAAATTTAGTATCGGCACTACTTATTCTAAAAGTGGCGCCACCTTGGTTTTCAGATGACAATAAAAAAAAAGGCTTTTGGTCTAATGCTTCTAGCGGTTTATTTTTCCTCTAGAAAGAGAGTAAAGAGAGTAAAGTTCAAATGTAAAGGAAAACCCGATGTTTTTGAAGGTTTACTCAGGGTCACAACTTGTGACAGGTGAAGAGGAAATTTAAATTAAGCTTGAAAAGGAATCCTCTATTTTCTTTTTTTTTTCGTATTGATCTCGCTGAATTTATACCCAAAATAGATACTCTAACTGCTTAATCGAGCGGGTGGCAGAGAATCCCGTTAATCCACTCCATCCGCCGAAGAATTTCCCTAAACCTAACTTATAAACTAAAATCGCGGTTGCAAAACCGCATGAGGGCACCCCCCAAGGGAGGGCTCGGACCTCGGGCATTGCGGGGGGACCCCGCTGATATGTCCCCCTGGCAGCCGCTGCTGCATCGGGAATAGTTTTCTCGAAAGTGGCGGTCTTTCGGTATATCTGGGGGGTAGGAATCCTCTACGGCTGCATTATAGTGTAACGGCGACATGTTGCAATATTATGTGAATCGTCCTGCTGGAGACTGCATTCGAGTCCTTGAACGCGAGCGAGAAACACCTGTCATTATGTGAATCGTCCTGCTAGAGACTGCATTCGAGTCCTTGAACGCGAGCGAGAAACACCTGTCATTATGTGAATCGTCCTGCTAGAGACTGCATTCGAGTCCTTGAACGCGAGCGAGAAACACCTGTCATTATGTGAATCGTCCTGCTAGAGACTGCATTCGAGTCCTTGAACGCGAGCGAGAAACACCTGTCATTATGTGAATCGTCCTGCTAGAGACTGCATTCGAGTCCTTGAACGCGAGCGAAAAACAGCTGTCAGCTCTGAAACTTGTCGGGGTCACCAATGTGGAATGTTCTACGTTTTGTTTGGACCAATTTAGACTGCAATAATAAGTGAGATAGATAAATTGCCGCCGTCGACCTCCGCACCGGTAGCCCAGAGTTCGATGGCGGCAATTGATCAATCTCACGTAGAACATTCCACAATAGTATTAGAGTCAAAACTTGTTCCCAGGATAGAATACGTCTATTACAAAAAAAAATGCCAATTGCCCTTCAATTTCAGAAAGTATTATCATCATCATCATCATTTCAGCCCAAAGACATCTACTGCTGGACGTAGGCCTCCCCTAAGCATATGTTGGGGGGATATGCCATAATCGCCACGCTTTGCAGGCGGGTTGGCGATCGCAGTTGGTTGGTTAAATACTCGGAGAACGCTGCTGCCCATCCTTTGGTGAATCCCTTAGTCGCCTTTTACGATACCCATGAGAAGAGATAAGGGTGTGGTGCAATTATTTACGTCCGGCACCACACGATACATATTATGTATTATTATTTAACGAGGTACATGGACGGTTTGAATTAACTCAACAAGCTTGCCGCAGCGCATTGCTCCCCAACCCCACCATGCTTAGTATTTGAGTTGCAAAGTTCTCCGTGCTCGCTTCCACTTTGACCGCGAGTTTGAATAAGCCCCCGCGGAAATATTTCCATATTTAATGTAAAAATATCCGGTTCTGTGTGCTGGTTTTTTGTTAGATTAGAGCATTTTATGAATGTGTGCTATATTATTTTGATTGGCGACAACATTGGTTAACAATATCATAGGTTGATCATTGGCTCATTGGGTTTAAATAAAATAAAATAAATAAATAAATATCTTTGGGACATTTTTACACAGCACCATCTAGTGCCAAACTAAGCTATACTAGACAATGGATATAATAATCATATACTTTTTTTGTGTAAATACATACTTATAATACATAAGAAACACCCAGACCAACACAAACACGTTCATCACGCGGCTGTTGGCTAATCACTAACGCGGCTATTTTGACGGCTCACATCAGTGGTCGAAACTGATTTGAAGTTTTCTTGTGACGAATAGTCGCGGTACATTAGTGAAATTTCATAGATGTGTAGCAGACATCGGTCGCCTGTTATGAGGTGTCTATGGGGTAAATGGTCGAGGCATCGGGTCTCATGTAGCGGATGTAAGGCTTTTTAAAAAGCTGAACAAACGACGTTATTTTTGAATGGTCGAGAACGTCGCGCGCCATTATCTTTACATTCCTTTTACGCTGTATGCGATGCTTCTGAAGCATTATGCTTATGCTTCATGCAATTGACGTTTTTAAAAGAACGCTGTCCATTCGCGAATAAAGTCATTGCTTTTATTGGTGGTTGGTGAAAGATTCCGAGGGGCATATCAGTGCAACAGCAGAGATAACGGTTATTAAATTGACGTAACAAAATGAATATCCTAATTATACTTAGTCAGTGTCAGGGTCAGTAAGTCATTAATGGCTAAGACCTGTCTAAGGAGCCGATGATGTATTTAATTATTAAAAAAATAAAAAAATTGTGGATATAAATGAAACATTTTTATTAGGGTTCCTAAGTCCTACAAGGAACCCTTATAGTTTCGTCATGTCCGTCCGTCTGTCTGTCTGTCCTAATCCTTTACAGCTTTATAACTTCTACAGTTATAAACATAAGTAAATGAAATTTTGTTAAAAAATCCTTTTTACGTATTTTAGGGGAGGCGTCCATACATGTGTAATGGGGAAGAAAATTTTTTTTTCGCTGCACCCCCTCGTGTGAGGATCATTGAATAGGTCTACTAAAATGCAGGTAATGTTTGATACATCACTTTTTTATCAGGTGTACCATCTGCGAAATTATAGCCCGCCAAAGTGGCTTGCAATGTGTCCCCCCCCCCTGCCATTTCTAAACTATGCAACGTAGTAACTTATAATCTTCCACATTGATAGACCTTTGTGGAAACTCTCTTTTAAAATTGTTTCGAGTATAATGAGGTTATAATTTTTCGAGTTATAGAGAGAAAACTGAAAAATATTTAAAACGTCCTAGTTCAAAGGTCATTGACCTTAGAGAAAAAATATCATAGCAAATAACGCCCCTTTAGCTACTTTCTATTTGAAAAAATCACAAAAAGTAACTTTGACATGACACACTTTTTAAATGTGGCTTCTTGAATTTATCGCTAGATGGCGCTACTAACAACACGCTCTGAGTCGCGAATGCTGCCGATTATTGCAAAAACTAAAATAGCCATGATTAATATTCGATTTGATTCGTTTGTAATTACACCTACTTAAGGAACCCTATAATACTGAGCATGGCCCGACATGCTCTTGCCCGGTTTTTATTTATCTTATTACTAGCTAATGCCCGCGGCTTCGCCTGCGTGGATGTCTTTTATCGTGCATCCCTCGGGAACTGATCATCTTACCGGGATAAAAAGTAGCCTATATGTTAATCCGGATTATTTTCTATCTGTATGCCAAATTTAATTAAAATCGGTCTTGCCGTTCTTGAGTTATAAATGATGTAACTAACCCGACTTTGTTTTATATATTAAGATTTATATGTGGCCGTGTGTACCCCCGTTATATTTAACTTCTTTAATTAACAGTTAACGTTAAAACATTTACATTTTATAACCAGAACAAACTGGGTATACGACCTAAATAATTTTATTAATCTCGGACCCGGGACCATCACCGGAAATTAACGTTTTAAAAAAATTATACGGTACCGCGAAATTGAAGCTTCAAGTTGATGGGATAGCCATGATTTCCTCTGAGGGTAATAGAGGGTAGTTTTTACTTTACGTTACTACATAAAATGAACTTGCGTAAAATTAAATATGAAGATTTTATCCAAAAAATAAATAGCATATCCATTATCACCATTCCAAATTGCAACTACACAGAAAAAAAAGATAACAAATTATGTTCTTTTTCCATTGCATATTTCATAATTCGATCATTTTCAAGATTTATTGTAATACTGAAGTTTATTTTATAATATTACTAGACTTTGCCCGCGGTTTCGCCCTCATACTCATTTATTGCTTTCATGGTGTTCAAAAGGTGTTACAGTAGAATAATGGTGTCAAACATGAACCCTAGGGCACAGCAACATCTAGCGTACCAAATTCTATAATCTAAAATCTCTCGGGAACTGTTCATTTTACCGGGATAAAAAGTAGCAAACAACGTGTTCACATGAATCGACAAAATGTAGGGATCAGTTGTTTTTTTTTTCGCGATTTCAGGGTTATTCCTATTGTTCATACTGATGAGTACAATGACCCCTTAAGAGGTTTTCAGTTATTTCAATAACACCTTGTATATTTGAATCCGGGTTATGGTGTAGCTGTGTCCCAACGCACACACACGTGTAGTTTAGGGATGCTCGCCGCTCGTAATGCCGACTGGGTTCCAAGCGCTTCTCAGTAGTTCTCAGAGATGGCGTGCTTGTATAGCGACTGGCGATTGACATCCATTGCAATATTGCAGTCCAGTTACCGTCAGACTGCGAGTGCGTGCGGGGCGCGGGTGAGGAATCTTAAATTGGCGGGCGGAGGTGAGTGGCCGTTCTGTACGTTAGTACTATTAGATATTCTGTGGTATAACTAAAGCTTATAGAAAAAGCTTTTCTCCCCGGAACGTGTGTCACAGAACAAACTTTAATGGGGCTTTCACTCAAGAACACCGAAAACCACAAGGGGTGGTTAAACATCATTACCCACCCCTCACCGAGCCATGGGGGAAAATATAGCCTTAAATGAGGGATTGGATTCTTTTTGTAAAAAAAAATCCTAACGAGATTTTATAAATTACCTAAATATTACTCACCGTTCGATGTCCAAAGCGTTTAGCAAAAAAAACGAGGCTGATTTAAATTTTTATCCAGATGGTGTCAGATTTACCCCAACCTCCTTTTTATCGGTCCGGGGGAAAAGGGCAAAGTTGATTACTGATTACGGCACTGGCTGTCAAACATTTTATCGTCTGAGCCTTTTCCCTCTCAGTTTATTTTTAATCTTCAATCAAACGTGTCTCCTTCCAAAAGGATAGACAGGGAGAAGTGGAAGGAGAGTAGGGAGGCCTTTGCCCTGCAGTGGGACACTTCAGGCTTATAATATAATTATTATAAATAACTAAACGTGTCGTTTACTTATGATAACTTACATTTTACGAATTTTGAAGAACGGCAAATAACTTGAAAATCGCATTGATCTATTTAAACGATTCTAACCTTTGTCATTACACAAATACATACATTTTTTATTTACAAAAAGACCCTGAGTTCTGAGCTATTAGTTTAACACAAATTAGTGAATAATAATTATAGTTTTATAAAATTAATTTGTGATGTGGACTATGTGTTGTGTTTGTGTGCGTGTTTGAGGGGTAAAAAAACATTTTTACACATTGTACAAACCCGTGGTGGTGGTGGGTGTTCGTGTGGGTGTGGTGTGGGTGAGTGTGAGTGTGGATTGAATATACATGGGCGCAGAAAGCAACAACATTTCTATTTGTTTATAATTAGAGTTATTACAGTATAAAATGTGCAGTGCGCTCAAGGGCGGATCCAGCCTTCGTGTCAGGGGGGGGGGTCGCGTACTTATATCCAGCTCTACCAGCTCAGCTTTAAAAGAAGGGTGCAGTCCGATTTGCCGCCCTCAAGAAAAAAACATAAACACACAATAATAAAACAAAGTTTAACCGGATCAAATCGCGTATATTATATTACCTAATAAAATTCTAGGATTTTCGTAATGTTTGCTAAAACATGAATTTACGTTTTGAGAGCTTCAGAATTCCTCTTTGTTGAATATTAATGTAACGGAATAGTTACTTGCAATACCTATACCTATGCCAAACAAGATGAAATGATAACATATACAGGCGCGAGCGTAGCGAGCGCGAAATTTTTCTCAGTCTTGGCTTTGTCTCTATTATATCTACGTCCAGTACGCAGAAGTAAGAAGGACTTTTTAGAAATTTTTTAGACTGTTTATGAACAAACTGATTAGCTCTTCACCAAAGCATATAATATATTCTATGTCAAAAGAGTACACATTTATTTGAGCGAAACCCGTTCATGCGGCGCCTAGAGCGGCTAATAGTAGACGCTATAGCGTATAACTAAATAAAGAGTCACGCTATGGTAATCTTACATCTACATAGGTAAAGAAATTGAGGTCGAGCGCGAATTTTTTTGATATTTTTTTGCATACATTATATTTACTTACTTGATTTTTAAGAGCTTTTTTAATTTGGATGTTATTTTTCCATTCCGATTTTCAAAAAACGAATTAGGTACTTATCATCTAATATCGATATTTACAGGTTCTTAAATTATAACTTGGGCGAGGTTTCATAAGGTTAACATGGTACGTACCTAGTTAAGTAGTTATTTCTGTTGTTTATGGTTATCTAAATATTCGATCGACGGTGTCGCACCGGGAAGATTGGAGAAGAACCTCGCGGCGTGGACGGTGCTGTAAAATCAAACTAAATCGCGCGAATATTTTTTACAATGAACGAACGGGTTCGGCTGCAAGTTAAATTTAGTAATTTTATGTGTGTCTTGTTTCATTAGTATGTAAAAATGTAAATGTATGTATTCATCATTGTAGAAAAAAACGATGGTTGGCCTAGGCCCAGGGGGGGGTCATGACCCCCATTACCCCCCCCCCCCCCTGGATCCGCCCTTGAGTGCACTGCCGCCATCTTTGTTCAAATTATTTGCCGGCTACTAATACTTACTTAGTGGAGTTTTGGTCCTCTATGCCGAGTAATGAATTTAAATGATTTAACCTATAACGCTGAAATTATTTCATAAAGACGATGAGTTAGCAAGTTATAGACCTTTTACCGCGATTGCTTTTGCTTACTATCTCTAACATCGACTTTGTATTGCCAGTTTCAATCGGAAAACCGTTACGTTATATGAGGTTGCGAAACGGCGGAAATATCTAGGATTGTGCCAGCCATGCAATTTTTTCGGATTTCTTGCCCTCGATTTTTATTTCATTCATTCAGCATTGGTTGCTGTGTAATATTTAGGTACGACCTATCTGGATTTTTTTGAGGCTAATACGATTAGTTCATATTTTCCGTCTGTCGTAAGCATTCACAGTTGGATATAGTCTTTATTATTTGTCTTAATTGCCCTTTGTACTCTAAAGCTCTTCTTTTCCATTTTTTCCCGTAAGTTTTTCCAGTTTTTCGTTACATATCACACTCGTTTAAACTTATTTGTATCACAGCAATGTTGAGCACCGCTGGTTCACACGTACGCAGATAATTTGATGAAACGCCCGCCGGCACCCGCTACCTGTTTAAATTTCGCCGGGGTCGGTGACCGCTGCACTTAATGTGATTATTAGCAGGGTTAACCCTCTTATGAAAATGTCATCATAATGATCCTGTAAAAATTTCGTTCCACTCCATATTTTGTTGTTTATTCGGTTTTGCGAACCGGAGGGTTGAGTTTATAATATGGGTAATTATGGGTGAGACCCTTGGCTTTGCAGCCAAGATTTCTGGAACCAAAACCTTGCCTGCACTTGTCTCGCCTGGGAAGAGAGGGTGAGTGATAAGTATTTCTTATAAAAAAACGAGTGTGCTTTAGACCACACGACTGAAGTAAAACTTCACTAACTTATAATAATATACACAATACTATTTCAATGAGAACAAAGGAACGGCCTAGCGCGCGCCTCGTTCCGCGCGTCCCGCACTACCCCCTCCGTTCGCCTCACTTTTCGTAACGCATTTTCCAGCTTACTCCCCAAGTCAAGCATGCGTAAAGAAGTTTTACTTCAAGAATCTCAGTCCAAGTAGTCTGGATTTTGACACATAAAACGTAGATTGTGGGTGTACCATGTAGAATACGTTTTTATCAAACCCTTCGAGGCTTAAAGTTATGATGGTTATGAACAAAATAAAATGGGTAGGTATATCATTGAATCGGATAATAAGCCGGTAACTTTGTGAAGCCTACGCGTTTTATGTAGCTCTACCGCCCACACGTACAGATATAATGTATGTAGTTGTTTTGGAAATGTTTGGAGAGGTTTCAGTACAATAATCTGCATTAACCTAAGGTTGTCTGGTAGAGAACGCCTATGGCGGTTAGACCGCCTTTGTACCCAGTTGTGCATAAATAATTAAATAATAATCATAAATAATAGTAATGTCTAGCTTCTCAAAACCCAACTGATATATTTTTCAGGCACTCAAAAACATTGTATGGGAAATATGGCGAAGTTAGCGAGGCGTATATACTAACTTTACATGTTCCTTGCATATTTGAACACGTAACTTAGATACGTCGGCAGCTTATGTAGTATTCACGCCGTTCCTTATAACATTGGGTCACAGTATAAGGTTGTGTCTACTGTGTAATATATTTCAAGAATTTATCTCCAGCAGTAAACTGCAGTTTACTGCAGGCTACTCTCATACTCCTCACAGGCACACCCTGGACACTCAATACATCCGCGTTGATTTAAATGCCTACTAATCTACATACAAACAGATGACGTTTGTACACGCGCCATATGTGTGTGTAATAATAGGGCTGCGGTCACCGATGACGTCCGTGTCAATTCAATCGTAAATAATCTTTTAGAAAATGTTGTTAATTAAATTACAGTTTAACCCCCAGTTTCCGGAAGGCTGATCAATGCAAAAATTAACTAATCAGCTGTCAAATCTCAGGACAAGCGATGTGATTGGTAGTGGTAGTTAACATTTTTGCCGGCCAATCACAGAAGCTGTCATTAGATTTGACAATAGATCAAATTGATCAGCCTTCCAGAAACTGGGGGTAAGTTATAAATATGTCATATCGCAATCGAAGATGTTGAACACAGAACAAAATAATCACGTTTTGTAGCAGTAAATTACCCATAAATGTGTCTAGTTCCTCACATTAATTCATCCTTTGGAAAATGAAAACATAGCACAAGTAACTACTATCTCTATTAATATATCATAATCACACACACATAAACATCTAAGTACACAAACACATACATACTACTCTATATAAAATTGTTATTATTGTAATTTTTGTTTTTCTTTTTAAATTAATAAATAATAAAATAAATAAAAATAAAAATTGTTTATTCTCGCCACTAAAGATTACAATGTTATGATACACATTTCATTACAATTAATTTTGTGGTGGTTAAATTTGGAAGCACAAGATTTTGACCCTATCCCCTGAACTAGGCGTAAACCTGTATCTCAGGAGATAGTGTTCAGCCATCGTTAGTCTAAAAATAAGTCTTAAAATATATGTGTGTCACTCCCATTTAATATTTTTTTTCTCATAAATTTTTCACTATAAGATGTATACTGATTTGTAAAGGTTTTTGACAATAGTGGTGATACTTAGTGTACGGAGTATGGGGAAGTGAGGTATGTGATGAAGAATGTGAGTAATGTGTGTGAACGTGTGTGATGTATGTTGAAGTGTATGGTGTTGGTGTATGGGGCAGTATGTGGGTGAGAACGTGTAGTTATGAGAAAGCTGTATGAATGCGTATGGTAGATATCATTATGCAATAAAGGTCATTAGGTTTTCAGTATCCTCATAATCCAGCTGCATCAACCATCTTTTAACAGTAGCTTTAGCTTCATGTGTACTTAGCCGTATAATGTTGATTTTTTTGTTTATTTTATCATACACTAGAGGACATAAGATGTAGTGTTGTCTTTCTGCGAAAGTTGTTCTGTGTGGAATACATGGACATTCTGGTGTATTTCTGCGTCTTCCAATACTGGGTGGTTTAACTGATCGATGTCTTCTCAGAATGGATACAAGCACAAAAAGCCGTCGAACACTAAGCACCTGGCAGTCTGAATAGAGTTGTTTAGTCGGATATCTAAACGGCTTTCTTGTTATGACCTTGAGGACAGCTCTTTGTGCTCTCTCCAGGTCAAGAAACATCGTCTTTGCAGCTCCGCCCCACACTGGAATACAATACTGGATAACTGACTGACACAACGCGATGTATATTTTTATAAGCAACTCTAGTGATGCGGATTCTCTGAGAGTTTTAAACAGAAAAATAAGGCTTCTCAACCTAGCAATTACTTTGTTAAGTTGCTTATCCCACCGAAGTTGTCCGTCAATTTGCACTCCTAAGTATTTAACAACATTGACAGGTGTTAAAGTCTGACACTGACAGCTCTGTGTTTTGTCTATACAAGTATGTGCGGTTATATTGAACTCATCAGATGGTTTGGTATTCTTTCTTATTGTGAAGGTTACATAGTTTGTCTTGCTTAGATTTAGAGTCAGAAGGTTGGAGTTAAGCCAGCTCATTATTTTCCTGAGGCAAGCTTCAGACTTTTCTTTAACAGACTCCCAACTAGGACCGTGTACCACAATGGCAGTGTCATCTGCGTACGTATAAATGTTTACATTCGGTGAAGACATTTTACAGAGATCATTAATATATATTTTAAATAGGGTTGGGCCTAAAACACTCCCTTGTGGCACTCCAAATGTGACAAGCTGTTCGTCACTAAGGTAGGAACCAATTTTGACCTGCTGTGTCCTGTTTGTCAAATAATCCTTGAACATATGCAGAGGTATTCCCCTGACACCCACACTTTCAAGCTTGGTCAGCAGGATTGGGACAGAGACCGTATCAAAGGCTTTCGCCATATCCAAAAAGATACCAATACATCTGTTTTTGCGATCCAGTTGTCTTGCGACGAACTGTGTTAGGTCTAGTACGGCATCTTCAGTGGATATGCCTCTTCTAAAACCATACTGATTATTGGCAATAATGTTGTACTTTTCCAGAAATTCATTTAGTCTGGAGTTTAAGATTTTTTCTAGTATTTTAGAAATTGCGGACAAAACTGATATTGGCCTATAATTATTGACACAGTCTCTGTCCCCTCCCTTGTGAACTGGATGAACTAAGGCTTTTTTAAGTGCTTGGGGAAATACACCAGATTTTATAGATAGATTGCATATGTGAGTTATAGGGTCTGTCAATGTATTCCTGCACTGTTTTAGGAGATTAATAATTGTTAGTCTGATGAAAGAGACTAGACTCCACGACACAGGGAATCCTAGTGTGGAGGCTAGTGTACTAAGTATTGTAACTCTGCTTTTGATCAATAAAGATTTTATTATTTATTTATTTATAATAATTATTATATTATTGTTCACTACTTACAAAAAAAATATTAAAATACAATGCCCACGTACAACGCGTGTTGCTTAGAGCAAATATAGTGAGTTCTGAAATCCGGGCGGGGTGAGGTAAGTCGGATCAGCGGGAGGAGGTGAGTGGCCGTTCTGTAAGTAGTACTATTTGTTTCGTGTCATAGGTAAAAAAACTGTTATCTAGAACAGCGGTTCTCAAACTTTTTTGGTCACGGAACCCTTTTGACAAGCAAAATACTTGACGGAACCCTACAATAAAACAATAGTTTTTAAAAGTGTATTCTTTATTATATAAGCATTATAAAAGTACAATGTAACAGTTACTAATTATTACTTACTTTAACCACATGCCAAGTACAATAATAGAAGATATTAAAAATGAAAAAATCTTAACTAATGGGAGGTATGAAACTGTTTTTTATTTTTCATCAATTGGTTGATATCAGGTTTGATAGAAGACATTTGAAGTCTCATATCAGGTTCGGCGTCCAGTCTATTGCGATATTTTGTTTTCGTGGCTGCATAGGTTGAGAATCCTGTTTCGCACAAATATGTTGTTGGGAACGGGAGAAGAATATTCAGAGCCATTCTGCCAAGCATTGGATATTCATCACGGATTCTGCACCAAAAATCGTTGAGAGGCGTCGTTTTGAACAGTGACTCCATACTTGTGTCTGATGACATTTCTAAAAGAGATTCATATATCTCGTTTGACATACTTTCGGGCTTTTGCAAGTTGGGTAAAAAAGGATTATGAATCCATGAATTCAGCTTCATTTTTGTATTATGTTCTTTGGGAAAATACTTTACAAAAGATGCGCGCATCGAAGTGAGATAAATAATAAATAATAATAATAAATAATTCTTTATTATCGGATTCAAAGATCCATAAAAACAAAAACTAATTTAAAACAATAAAACATTATAATTTAAACGAATTAAAAAAAAAGATATTGGACCAATTCTTCAAACACATCATCTTGAAACATTTCCGAGTCGTTATCGCTAACAAACTCACTGAGTGACGTAAAGCTTTCTATTTCTCTCTTACCAACGCAAATAATCCAAAAATCTAATTTTCTTTTGAAGGCAGTTATTTTGTTATAGGCCTGGAACACTGTTGTCTGTTTACCTTGCAATGATAAATTCAATTCGTTCAGTTTTTGAAAGATATCCGCCATAAAAGACAATCGGAACAACCAAGTTTTATCATACAAACGGTCTTTCAAATTAAAAGAAACTGTATCTGCTGAAAGAAACATTTGTAACTCGGCTCTAAGTTCAAATAGCCTTGTTAAAGTTTTACCCCGAGACAGCCATCGCACTTCTGTATGGAGCAGCAGTGTTTTATGTTTGCTGCCATAATCTTCACACAATAATGAGAACAATCGGGATTGTAGTGGTCGTGATTTGATAAAATTAATTATTTTTACCGCTTCATCCATAACTAATTTTAGATTTGACGGCATTTGCTTCATCGCAAGTGCTTGTCTATGCAGAATACAATGGCTGGAACTACAATTAGGCGCTTTACTTTTTATTCGTGATACTGCTCCTGCTGTTTTACCTGTCATCGCCTTGGCCCCATCTGTACAAATGTCAATGCAATCGTTCCAACTAAGATTATTTTCTTTAAAAAATATGTTTATTTTATTAAAAATTTCTTCCCCGGTAGTGTTTGTGGGCAGCGGTGAACACATAAGCATGTCTTCTTCAAAAGAACGTTCATATGGATATCTCACGATAACCAGCAAGATAGCCAGACCAGTGACATCAGTTGACTCATCCATTTGCAAGGCGAATCGTGTTTTTTGTAGACGTGCAACTAGTTCTTGTTTGACGTAGCTTGCCAGATCATGGATTCGCCGTGAAACAGTATCGTTTGATAGCGGTACAGTAGAAAGATGCTTTGCAGATTTTTCATCGAGCATACATTTTGTTATGTCTAACACACATGGCTTTATTAAATTCTCAGCGATAGTGTGCGCTTCACCTGCTTGTGCAATGCGATAGCTAACTAAATATGATGCCTCCGTGGCCTTTTCATTGATAGTTTGTGTTACATGCATCATATTTTTTTGACTTTCCAATAACTGTTCTTTTTTACGAACAAAAAATTATTTATTCTTGTCTTTAGACTCGGGGTGTACAGTTTCTAAATGTCTGCGTAATTTGGCAGGTGCCATGGAACTATTAGGAAGCAGTTTACTACATAACATGCAGAGAGGTGAGCCGTTGGAATCAACAAATCCGAAACTGATATATGATTCATCATACTTCCTTTTTTTCGTCTTTGAAACCGTGGAGCTTGACGCCGAGGCATCATCGTCTGGATCGGTAATTGCTGTATTCTCCGCGCGTACTTCTTTTGAACATTCAGCGTCATTAGAAGATGTCGTTGCAACACGTTTAACACCTTTAAGCCAACGTTCCATTCTTCTTTATTAATAATGTTACACGTCAGGATGGTAGGGTCAAAATAATGCACAATCGTTAATGCGTTTATGAGACAAAGTTTAGTCCAAAGAAGAAATGTACAAAACTGATACAATCAGAATACAGCGGGCAGTAGAACTTACAAGAAGGCAGCAGGCTAGCCAGCTTGTAAGTAGGTAGGTACGAACTTATCGCTCCGAACGCTAATCGTCAACTGACTGACGAGGCGCGACTTTTTTTATATAATAGCGCTTTTATACTTAGTCCTAGACTCGAACTCGAACATTCTCAAAAATACTCGAGTCGGCGCCTTTGATAAACAAAAAGCGGAAATAAAAATATAAATACAAAAAAATGCGTTGTAAACAATCTCGACTTTATGCTTTTGAAGATAGAGCCGAAAGTCGCTTGTTCACAACTATAGCGTCTAATTCAGAGGCGGCTTTTATCAAAGGGACTGCGCGCTCACAAGTATACGCGCGGCGGGCGGATTCAAAACGTTCGACCAGTGACCAGAGAGAGGTGTTTTGTTTTTTTTTTCTAAATTCTTGCGGAACCCCTACAGGGGTATCGCGGAACCCTAGGGTTCCGCGGAACACACTTAGAGTACCGCTGATCTAGAACAATCCGACCCGCAACATAATATTTATCATCAAACACCAAAAACATAATTTTACCCAGCTGTACGTACACAAAACATTATAATCCTTTAACAATATTCACGGTATCAAGTTTTTGCGCCAAAGTCCGACAAACTGAAGGGTTGCAACCCCAAAATTAATTAGCGTAGTAATATGAAGTTGATCGTAAATAAAGATGGCACCCTCGTAACTCATTTACTTTTCTTGGCGTGGACGAAGGTTAGCGTCGTCACCTTACTAGGTCAATGACACGAACCTTTTGAAAAATTATGCTTGGCAAGATAAATTCGATCAGTTTTGGATAAAAGGGTCTCGAATGTCTAAGGCATTAGAGTTTTTTCGCATGCCTAGGTAATGTGTAGGTTAATGTACCCGATTTATTTAACCTTTTAATACTGACGCAGCGAAGTAGCGTTGACTTTGAAGTAGAGTGTGTGGAGAATGATTGGACATTTGCCATGGTATTAAGTCAGTTGATCACATTCTAATGTGCCATAATAGAGGGCGTAAAGAAGATGCGCCCTTTGTACTCCCTTCTGATCAACTTAGCACTAATAATTTTATTATTTTTAACGCATCTAAAAATCGCTCACGAGCATGATTCGAACCTGCGACTCATGGCTCAGTACGCCAGTGCTTTAGCCACTAAGCTACCGTGAACACTGCTCGTGGTATCGAAATTAACCTCCACTTTCGGTACGTCTTAGGGTGACGTCAGCGATATCTTATTAAGAAACAGTGTTTCTCAACCGACTCCACTATCTTTGCAGTTAATTCAAAGTCGTATAGATATGCCTCATCATCATCATCATTTCAGCCGCAAGACGTCAGTGGACACTGCTGGACATAGGCCTCCCCCAAGCATCGGCACAACGACCGGTCCTGTGCCTTCCGCATCCAGCGGATTCCCGCGACCTTCACCAGGTCGTCGGTCCACCTTGTGGGGGGCCTACCCACGCTGCGCCTTCCAGTACGCGGTCGCCACTCCAGAACTTTACTGCCCCATCGGCCATCCGTTCTGCGAGCAATGTGCCCCGCCCACTGCCACTTAAGTTTGGCAATTCTTCGGGCTATGTCGGTTACTTTCGTTCTCCTGCGAATCTCCTCATTTCTGATTCGATCACGCAGGGACACTCCGAGCATAGCCCTCTCCATTGCCCTTTGAGTGACTTTGAGCCTTCTTATCAGGCCCATTGTGAGCGACCACGTTTCAGTACCGTAAGTAATTACTGGTAACACACACTGGTCAAAGACTTTCGTCTTGAGACACTGCGGTATTTTGGACGAGAAGATATTGCGTAGCTTCCCGAACGCTGCCCAACAGAGTCGGATTCGACGATTGACCTCTTTCTCGAAGTTGGACTTACCTAGCTGGACAGTTTGTCCTAGGTATACATAATCGTCAACAACTTCGAGTGTAGATTCTCCGATGTTTACGGGAATGGGTGCTATATGGGAATTCGACATAACCTTTGTCTTGTCCATATTCATTTTAAGACCCACTCTATCAGAAGCTCTACTGAGGTCATCGAGCATTGTACCGAGGTCCTCCATGGTCTCAGCCATGACTACTATGTCGTCGGCAAACCGAAGGTGAGTGATGTACTCGCCGTTTATGTTAATGCCTAGCCCCTTCCAGTCCAGAACCTTGAAGACATCCTCCAATGCAGCAGTGAACAGTTTCGGAGAGATCACATCTCCCTGTCTCACACCTCGCTGCAGAAGGATAGGTTTCGAGGCTTGGTCCTGTAATCGGACTGACGTAGTGGCGTTTTCATACAAAGACTTTAACACTTCGATTTACCGATAGTCAATCTGGCACCGTTGAAGAGACTGTAGTACCGCCCAAGTCTCGATCGAATCGAAGGCTTTCTCGTAGTCCACAAACGCTAAACAAAGAGGCAAGTTATACTCTTCGGTCTTCTGTATAACCTGCCGCAGCGTATGTATGTGGTCTACGGTGCTAAAGCCTTTTCGGAAACCGGCTTGTTTGGGAGGCTGGAAGTCGTCAAACCTGCGCGAAAGACGGTTCGTAATGACTCTCGAAAACAGCTTGTAGACATGGCTCAGAAGTGAGATGGGCCTATAATTCTTCAGTAGAGCATTATCGCTCTTTTTGAAGAAGAGTACCACCAAACCTCTGCTCCAATGCCTGTGGCGTTCTTCCCTCGAGAATGACGGAATCAAACAGCTTCTGAAGGGCCTTAAGGATCGGTTTTCCACCCATAGATATGCCTACCCTTACTAATTATTTTATTACTTTTAACGCATTTGCGCATGCGTATGCGATGCGAAATCTACCACGAGCAGTGTTCACGGTAGCTTAGTGGCCTCGAATCCTGCTTGTGTGCGATTTTTTCTTTCCACAATTTAAACCTAGCACTTATAAATTTTCCTATCCATCGAAATCAGTTTTACCTAGTGTATGGTACATTCAGTTAGTAAATGGGCCTGATTTATTTAACCTTCCAATACACTATAATGACGCAGCGAAATAGCGTTGACTTTGGAGTAGAGTGTGTGGAGAATGACTGGACATAAATTGTTTTTAATGCCAAATCTGAATAAACGTGTCATGCGTCCTAGTTTACCATTTATCATCACTTTCTGCATATTCATTTAGAAGTAGACATTTACCAAACGGCATCAGTCGCTATGCTTATATGCAGGCCCTTTGACGAGTAATAAGGCCGTTTTTTGTGACAAGCGGGTAGCGCCAGACAACCGCTCGCGGATCTGCGAAAACAATGTTTAACTTTTTTAATTTTTATTCTTTTATGGCCTTGCGTTGGACCGCTACTTCAATCTATGTAAAAAAAAAAAAAAAAATCTGGACCAAAAATGTTTTACACATTGTATAAACCCGCCAAACTGTGTAACAGTTTGTCGGCAGGATTAGCGCTCGTTTTTATTTATTTTGGTTCTTATTGCTAGTAAAACTTCTAACTTAAATTAAAGTGAAGTGAAGTGAGTTAAGCAATGCTGTTGTCGACGATGGCGCACGCTTGCCCACCAAAAACCTTTTCACTAGCCCTAACCGCACACATGTGCCCGCGCAACTGAAAAATAGGGCTTGTTAAACTTTGTTTTTGTAGGTTCTCGAGCAGTTGACAGGCGCTTGACACAAAAGAGGCCCGACATAAGCCCTACATGCTCAAGGTTATTTACAACCACAAAATTGATCAAGGTAAATAAATAACCTTCAAAGTAAAACAGCTTTGACCTTCAAGCGAAGATACGTACATACATCAGGAGTCAATCCAGCCTAATAACAGGTTTCGATTTGATTGGTACGCGGTATCATGAAACTCAATTATCACCGTCCAATATTAACACATTTATTATACATAGTTGTATAGGGAACAGTTTCCCTCTGTTGGGCTGTTAATCTACTCTGTTAATATTCTATTAGCCGTAGTAGTAAGTCAGTTGATTATTTTCCAATGCGTCATAATAGAGGGCGTGACGAAGCTGCTCCCTTTGTTCTTGCTACCGTTAAACCTAGCATACCATGTTTTCCCATACATCAAAATAAGTTGTGACTTATATTTGCCTAAGTACTAAACATACATATTTTCTACCTGTGAAGATTGTAAATGGCACGGGACATCGAACATACAGCCCAATAGACGCCTAATGTAGAATATAATGCGTACAATAAATTCTACCACTAGCTGAAGCGGGGTACAGGGTACTGCATTCCGATTGGCCCCAACTAGGCGGCTACTGGCTAATCACTAACCCGGCAGTTTTGACGGCTCACGTAAGTGGTCGAAGCTGATTTGAAGATTTCAAGTGGCGAATAGTGGCGACTTACATTGGTGAAATTTCATAGATGTGTTGCAAACATCGGTCGCCTGTTATAAGGCGTCTATAGGGTGTATGGTCGGTGGCACAGGATTACCTATTTTCATCATAGTAAATATCTTTGTTTGACTGTAAATCTTCTTAACTTCTTCTTATCGTGTCAATGGTTCAAATAAGTATAGGTAACTGTCTTGTTTAAATATTTTTCGAGTAGAACGTGGCCACTATACGAATAGGTCACCTCTTGTGCAGGTGTTCGGGCACAAGGGACACGTTAGCAAGTGCGACATGGATTGCTCTGGGTCACAACAGTCACAATGCGCAAGACTAGGGTCCCTAAACTCCCATTCACACATATTAAGTCTACAGCGACCAACCTGGGTGCGAAGACGATTAAGTGACATCCACACTGGCCACTGTAGATCGTGTCCTAGTGGTAACTTCTCTTGTGGAGTAATAAAGTCAAGAGGTGGAGGGTGCTTTCCAGTTCACAATTTGCATCTGGCGGCAGCTGGGTGGTCTCTGATAGCTTGTGTGCTGCGCAAAAAGCTTTTGCGACTCTTGAGCCGACCTGGAGACATTTGGTGATTGTAAAGGGGATGTCGAACGTCAGACTCCTGCTTGTATTGTTCTATTGAGCAGGCTACATCTCGACGGACCCAAGTGGTGATATCTTCTTAACTTTAAATAAATAAATAAAAATAATATATTATTAGCAACAAGCACGTTTATAGGATAAAAATGTATAGGTGTGACCATACTTTCATAGTTAAAAAGTAATGTCTGCTTATCAGGGGCTAGGCGGGTATGTTCAATAATAGTCACATTAAGACTCTCAAAGCCAACCATGAGAGCACTGTATTTTTAGGTTAGGTATTAGTAAGTAATTACATCAATATTCAATTATCATTATCAAATTCAAAATGTCGTGTCGCGCTATAGAACGTCCGTCTTGTTCAACGACCCGTAGCGAAGTGTGCGCCCCGCTCCAACCGGCGACAATCAATATGGCCGACTTTGGTGGGGTGTCAATCCGTCATAGCGCAGTGTTGCCATTTTATTCCGCCGATTCCTAATAATATTTATTACTTATTTAAAATCCGGTCCACAATCCACATAATGCCTGTAAGGTCGACAACCTGAGTAGCGTGAATGTATGTGGCGTGTCGCGGACTCCTAGTATGCGAGAATGCCATTTCAATCGGCAGCTCTGACGTGTGTACAGCTTACGTGGTGCTATGTGCCACTTGGGAACGTTTTATATAATATGTTCGACAGTAGTAACCTACTTTTACTGCTTTACTTTGGTGCCGGGGATGGGCTAGCAATGATACTGTACCGTATACTTGCCGTGACCGAAATTGCGGACTGTATTTATTATAGGCAAGCAGTAGGCCGAACCTAAACACCAAAAAAGCACGTAGACTTCGTCTTCAATCAAACCAAATCCTTTGCCGTGGGCAAGATATTTGAAGATATTTTTTTATTTTTTATTTATTTTATTTGTACTTAAAACACATATTAACCGGATACCCCCGGTCACAAAGCATATGCAGTAGCACTGCATATCTTACTCCCAGCCACCAATCGGGACGTTACTCCGTCAGCGAGCGGCACCAATCATATCACACAACATTTGAGCCGACCAATCATAACGCGCCGTCCGCCCCCCGGTCCCCGCCAACATTTTACGACTGTGTTCTCATGCAAAACTTTGTTTATGTCGCGTCTTGAGGCTTACTGGTCTATGGCTTCGGAGATTCGTAGGTACCTGCAGGCACGTGGATGTTCAAAGTTCAGGATTCGTGAAAGTTCGCTAGCATAAAATAGCACACCGTGGTCACTCCAATGCAAAGTTCAATAAAATCACACCGGTAAACAAGCGGTTAAAAATATTCCGAAATTATATTGCGAGAGACACCGCTTAGTTCTTCTCTCAATCCGCCATGACCGCCGGCAACCCGGCAAGCGTTGTGATTGGTCGACGCGTCCACTCGCGTCATTCAATCCAGCGCCATCAACATAATGGCTGCAGATTCGAAATGGAAGAAGGCGAATATTTGCGTGAACAGATACTTTAAGGCTTAGTCGTAACTATTTGTGAATAAACATAAAATAACTTTCGATAAAGCCCTGATTTTGGGTTGGTATCTGATTACGAATATATTTTTTGGATTTCAATTTCAATACCTCTCGTTTAACCATACATTCTTTAGCAAGATGCTAGCGAAAAAGCAATTTCGGCTCTATAGTGTAAATGACACCTGATGTAATTTGTGTACGAATAATAAAATCCCGGGCTTATTATCAGGTCTCATATATAAAAATATATCAATCAGAACGGCAAGCCAAATATGAGTAGGCAGTATTTAATGCGGCTACAAGGACAAATTGCTTATTAAAACCTACTTGATTCCTATTTTCAGCAATACGATGTCAATTTCTCAGAATGTAGTCTGAAAATGTCTACGATCCGGGCTGTAATCATTTAGGTATTTGAGAAGCAATTACATGGAAGCACCTATTGACTCTTTTATATTAGATTTCTCTGGAATTTCAGACGTATTCAATCGAATGTGTATAAGAGTATTTCTTATCGGCATCGCTATCCCTTATATTATGAGTTTGAAATATCCGCACTTCACATATATTTTCCGGGTTATCGGATTTCCTAAATGGTTATATAGAATTGGGTTCCGATTCATGTTTGGCCGTCCAGGATAGTTTGAAATGGGAAAAGACTCAACTTTCACTAAAGGCTCAAGTGCACGTTAAACGTTATTCAAGTTCAATAGGCGCTATTATACGTATGTTAGTTGAAGAACGTATTGAAGTGAATATTGGCTTCCTGAATTTTTTTATAGAACAGGTAAAACTGCTGTCTTGATAAGCAGTTAAAATTCTCACTACTACGTAAAGCAATTTAGGGGATTCAGTTATAACATAGAATATATACTAACAAGCGACGACAAGAAGCGACACTTAAGCATGTGTGCTCGTAAAATTGCTCGCGGCTATGTGTGCGGGTGTTGGCGAGCGCGGGGCCGTGCGCGGTGCGCGGCGTGTGGAACGGGCAGTCTCTCGGCTGCCCAGCAAGGCCTATTGCATTCACGCGCTCGCTCAAGGTCACCGGCGAGCGAGCTCACACGTACACGGAGTGTCACCGCTGTGGTTATAATCAGTGCAGCTGACACCCGTATTGATCGCAATATTGTTATTAGAACATAGGTGAAAATCGCTGCCCAACAAAATCCTGTTTTACTGATAGACGCCTAAATGAACTAAGACAAATAGATAAAACGAAGGCACAAGAAGTTTACGATAGCTACATAATTACACCATAATACATTGAACACTGTAACTGTCGAAGTTACTTCATTAGCAACTACGTAGCAAGTATTGGCAGAGCTCATCTAGTGGAGAAACTTCAACTATTTGCTGGTGGAGTACTTGTGGCCCCTAACTTTTGGATCTTTTGGGGTTTTTCTGAAGAGTGGTCAATTTAATTGACTCTTTATGAGTTGATCCATTAATGAAAACTTTAAAGAAGGGAAAATAAATGGAAAAACGAAGAGAAGAAGAAGACCGAGAAGAACTGATACAACAACGACGACGACATCTGTGCTCTAGTGGTTCGAGTGTCGGACTGCTGATCACGAGGTCTTGGGTTCGATTCCCACAGGACACAAATATTTGTGTGATGAACATGAGTGTTTGTGTTGGTCTGAGTGTTTCTTAAGTATGAATTTAAAATAAAAATAAAACTATCTAAGTATTATATCCATTGTCTAGTACCCATAGTACAAGCTCTGCTTAGTTTGGGACTAGATGGTGATGTGTAAAATGTCCCAAAAATATTATTATTATTAATATTATATTATTATTATTTATTAACAAGTGAAGGAAAAAATAGATATGGGTGTCCTATCAAGAACTCAAGTTGGAGGCGGAATGTAGAGAGAAAAGAAAAATACTCCACTGTCAAAAGTCTAGCTCTTATATTAATGATAATGTGTTTAGAGGTTGAAAAAATTATAGACTGTATAGCCAAAAGTATTGCGCAGTGTCTCGTATACCTTATTTACATACCTACATTTATGTGATACTTAGTAATTTTAGATCGTTCTGGTTGACTTACAATTGATTTGTCTTTTTATTTTATCGGGTAGAGATTTAATGTTCTCAATTTGGTCGTTTGAATCATCTATACTATATTGCTATTGCTATATATAAAGAGGGAAGATTTGTTTGTTTGTTTTTAATCGATAAACTCTGAAACTACTGAACAGATTTTAATAATAACATTTTCACTTTTAGAAAGCTTCTTTATCCAGAAGTAGCATAGGCTATATTTTATTTCAGAAGGCGGGCGAAGCCGCTGGAAAAGTTTAGTTTGAAATAAACAGGCATGAAAATTGGAGGTTTTATTAAGAATATTAACGAGTCTATTAAGAACGGAGGTCGTTAATTATTAAGTTCTTTCTGATCAGCCTAAGTGATTATTATCTTTTAATCTGGACTTTTGTGAATAAGTCTCTCAAGTATAGACTCCGTTTACGAGTAAAACATTTATAATTTCATATTCCCTTTTCAGCCTCCGTATGAATAAATACATAGGCTGTTAGTTGCTTCAAGGTAGATTCAATTAGACCGGACGGAAACTTTACCTTGGCTACTGACTACTGATAAAAATAAAAATACTCAAGAGTCAGCCGGGTTCTTTAAACTTCTCAGATGTGAAGGATCTTTATAAGTATGTAATACATTCTAGGAAACGAAAAAATGTTTTATGCTCTTCTAAATAAGTGCTATATTCGTATAAGAGATAGATCATAGTTATGGCTATATTATTCGCGACGTAGCGGACTGGAAGTTTCGCTGGTCGTCCGGCCGTAAAACGGTTAAACTTCCAGGCTTTGAAGTCGGTGCGACAGTTGAAAATTGAAACATTTTTAAGTTGCCGGAAGATTGCTTTACTTTCTCGGAAGCTGCTCTTATGCGGGATTAAATTGAAATTCCGTGTATTTATTTTACTGAATCAAGTAATAAATTAGTTTTGTATTTTCTATTAGAAAAATATGACGTTCCTTAGATGTCACACCCTTAGTATAGAAAGCGTACAGGATGTTGTTATAAGTAAAATAAAATACTACCAAAATACTTGTTCAATAAAATGCTCTAAATAAGTGAAGTTACGAGCTGTCCTGTGGAGAACAATGAGTTTTTATTTACATTATTTACATTTTCAATTTACAACGCTTTGGCGACGCTTTTTTAAGATTACCGTCATGTTTATCTGACTACTTGTTTCTGAGAATCTGTGACGTCAACGAGGGGCTTCAAGTCTTCTTTACGTCTCCTTATTTTATCTCTAACCTGTAGAAGTACCACGATAAAAAACATTTATTTTATTGTGCTTGATAATTTACATTTTATTAATTAAAATTCTACTAAAGTACGTTGAACTAAGACTAATGCATAAATAAGTTTAGCACAGCTTGTATCATTCAAAGTTATGACAACTTGATGTAATTTTGACAGTTTTTAGTCTCGACAGATGGAAAATAATTACGATTTCGTTTATTCTTACCTCAACTGGAACAAGGCTCGCATAGCAATCTAAAATGTCTGCGAAACATCTAAAACGAAGAGATTTATTTATTGAAATAAAAGAGGGTATTCGGAGACAGGTGGCGCTTCAGGCACTTTGAACAAAAACGCTAATGGCCGCTGTTACCTCAGTATTTTATTGGATTTCCGTCGTCGAGAGCAAATATCGACAGGTTAAGGGCTACATCCTACTAAAAGATTGTTGCTATAACTTTATTTAGGATGTTTGCAAAATTGAAACATAACACGAGTAGTATAACACGAGTAGTATAACACGAGTAGTATAACACGAGTAGTATAACACGAGTAGTATAACACGAGTAGTATAACACGAGTAGTATAACACGAGTAGTATAACACGAGTAGTATAACACGAGTAGTATAACACGAGTAGTATAACACGAGTAGTATAACACGAGTAGTATAACACGAGTAGTATAACACGAGTAGTATAACACGAGTAGTATAACACGAGTAGTATAACACGAGTAGTATAACACGAGTAGTATAACACGAGTAGTATAACACGAGTAGTATAACACGAGTAGTATAACACGAGTAGTATAACACGAGTAGTATAACACGAGTAGTATAACACGAGTAGTATAACACGAGTAGTATAACACGAGTAGTATAACACGAGTAGTATAACACGAGTAGTATAACACGAGTAGTATAACACGAGTAGTATAACACGAGTAGTATAACACGAGTAGTATAACACGAGTAGTATAACACGAGTAGTATAACACGAGTAGTATAACACGAGTAGTATAACACGAGTAGTATAACACGAGTAGTATAACACGAGTAGTATAATCCCTTCGGTCAAGTTCGTCCTTCGTAATGCGGGTTTTATAGCACAGATGATCATCTTGTTTGGGAGCTGGTTGTAAATGCGTGTTGGGAGAGTGAACCGTGCTTGTACATTATATATTTACGTGTTAATAAATAAGGAGACTGGCAAACTTGCTGTGAAGTGTATTGATTGATGCAGTAATCTTTCTGACGTGTGGAGTTGTGGACGTGATAGAACAAGCCATCTTATTCAAAAATAATGCCGTCTCAAGAGTCGCAAAAGCTTTTTGCGCAGCACACGAGCTATTAAAGACCACCCAGCTGCCGCCAGATGCAAATTGTGGACTGAAAAGCACCCTCCACCTCCTGGCTTTATTACTCCACAGGAGAAGATACCACCAGGACACGATCCACAGTGGCTAGTGTGGAAGTCACTCAATCGCCTTCGCACCCAGGTTGGTCGCTGTAGACTTAATATGTGTGAATGGGGGTTTAGGGACCCTAGCCTTGCACACTGTGACTGCGGTGACCCAGAGCAATCCATGTCGCACTTGCTAACGTGTCCCTTGTGCCCGAACACCTGCACAAGAGATGATCTATTCGCCGCCACTGAAAACGCCATTGAAGTGGCCACTTTTTATTCCAATCATATTTGAACCATTGACACGATAAGAAGAAGATTCAAAAATAATAACATAATCTTATAATATCCCTATCCATAAGAAAGTTACTCAGCAACAAGGTAAATGCCAGTTTTCGAAGTCTAAAAGGGTTTCTGGACAGCGTGAGTCTCAAAATATTGATTTTATGGAATTGCCGCTCAAATATTTTGGCTACACAAAGCGTACATTCAAAGTTTTAAATTGTGTAAAGAAAAATGCGCTCACGAGTAGTAGGTTACGAACCTAGGACTTCTGGTCCGTACACCACGTACATTTAAATTAATATTTTGTTTCATGCTGTTTGATTATGCCATTCTTGTTGAAATTATTTATGAATTATGTGTGTACATGTCAAAAACCATTACATAAACGCTGTTAATATCCTCACGTTTGGCACATCCTACACACTGGCAGGTCAGTTGGACACCGAGCTGTTACCGTCGTCGTCGCGCTAACGGGAACAATCATTTATCTCTCGCGCCGCCTGATGCAACTACAATGTTTCTACCGACTCATCAACGACTTTATCGCTTCCATCTCATTAATCACCCTCTAACTTTCATTTCGAAACTTAGAGATACACCTAGTCCTAACATTTGCATATTTGTAGATATTTCAGAACCTTCGGAACTAAATTACTCAAAATGTACCTACCATACGCAAAAAACGCGCTTAGACGTGGAGTTGAAACCAGCCCGTTATACTATATTCAAAATGTACCAACGGAAGGGCTTTAGACTCCGATCGGAGGCTTTAGATTACAAAGGAGTTGCAACTACGTTAACTGCATCCAATTTGAATATTAAAAGCAGTTTGTTTGGGCGAATTCGATTAACAGTTTCCGATTTCCCCACAGGCTACTCGGTCTGTAACAATAATATCTTCCCCGAAATTTCGTGTTTGCCTTCCTATGTTTGACGTGAGCTTTGATGACTCACTCAATTAGGATAATCGGTCCAGTATACAATAGTAAATCGTTGGTAAAGGCTTGGTCGACATTAGATAGGCAATTCTGGGTAATGTTCTAAAACTTTTGGCTAACTACACTCGCCCTCGTAGCCGTAAATACTTTTGGGACTAACAAAATCCGTCCACTTCAACTTTGTAAGTCATTTTTTGTTCCGTATCCCTGAATATTCACATATGTTTACGAACTATCTTTTAGGTAATTTCATTAAGTTGAATGATACAGGGTAACCCGCGAAATTCAAAATTTCTTGCGTTTATTGCAAATTGTAGCTCTAATTTCGCGTTGTATATCAATCAAAATATGATTCGCGGTAGTAATAACAATATATCAACTGAATGAAACTCACAAAAAATATAAACGTAGCTCTATAAGCTGTACAAGCTCGAAAATCGATAATTTGATCGTAAATTAATATTATCGAGCTTGTATAGCTTATAGGGCTAGGTTTATATTTTTTATGAGTATTATTCAGTAGATATATTATTATTACTGCCGCGAATCATACTTCGACCTATATACAACGCGAAATAGAGCTACAATTTGCAAAAAACGCAATAAATTTTGAATTTCGCGGTCTACCCTGTAGCATTATCAGAATCAGAATTTTATTTGTGATACATAGGTAAAATGGTTAGTAGTACACCACATCACCTTAATCTATAAAATTTGTGCAACATTTGTGACTAAAGACATTTATTATTAAACTTTGTAACGAGAGAAAATTGTCAAAGGCAGGTGTCACCTAAGTCCTATCTGCTCCCTAGTGTACACAGCTATTTATAAGTTTGCAGAATCTCGGAGCAACATTCAACTGAGTCAACGGAACGTACGTCCCTATTTGAATGTCCCTAACAGAGGGTACGAATAATAAAATAAGTCTAGCGGTTTTTTCGCGCTTTTTCTCCGCCCCACCGAAGGACGTGATGTTTTATCGCAGGAAGATGCTGAAATCCAATTTCTCTCGGGGCCTATTCACAAACTGGCCAGCATCAAAGCGATGACGCTGAAGGGCCTAATATGTTGGTCATCAATATTTTCCGTTCAGTTTTACGACAATAGTAGTCCTTTCCCTGATAACATTGATTTCTTTTTATAGCTCGAATATTTCCCTTACTTATATCTTTTGTGTATTAGAAAAATGAAATTCGTTGCTTATCATAATATTGTTATCGAAAAAGTTAATATTATTACTTCGACGGCTTATCCTGAATTCTAAGAACAACTTGGTATGAAATTTCACAGCTTTATATTATTAGAGAAGGTTTAAAATCTGAGATAGAACAATTTTCGTTTGCCAAAATAATTTCATTTAACTAAAGTGTTGACATTTTAAAGATTGTTTGCTTTTTAATTTGCTAAAGTAACATTAGTGTATCTTCTCTTTGCAGATTCAGTACAATACCTGGGCCGTTTCTGAAAACTTTCTTCACAAAAGATTGTTTTAATTAAAGATAATGTTTTCAAAGTTTTGTTTCCTTTGTAGTTAGCATCTGAACGATAGTTACCGAACTATGTACCGGGGATAACAAGGGGTAAAAATAATTAGAAACTAAACTGTTTCAGTACAAATGAAGAATAAGTTTGAAATAACTGTACTGAAAGTTCACAACTCTTCAGGCGAAGCTTTTTACTGTTCAGTATTACATGGAAGGGTATTTAAAGGATGAAAAAGGGGTAACTGGATATAATAGCTTGTAAAATATAGGGAAAATTGAGGGTTTTACTGGAATAGTCTGGCGTTAGGCCAGATTGGGGTATGAATACACATCTTAACAGTTTCATGCTTTATAGTGGTGTTATTGAAGAACTGAAAATGATTGCAAGATTATGATCATATTACGGTGCCAAATATTACCTAGGTATTCTTTTATGGAAGAAACTAATCAAAATGGTGTTAATGATACCTAGTAGAATCTAAGTGCCTGTTTGTCTTAGACACGAACATAGTAAAAAATATAGACGAACTGCAGCGAACAATCATAGTGAGGCCAAAAAAACCGTGTTCCTTTGTTTACAACCAGCGCTCACAAACACTGCTCACGCCTCTCAGTACACATGTCGCGGCATCGTCCAGTAAGCATCGCGAAAGAAAATATTCTTCAGGTGCATGTTGTGTGCGTGAGCGCTGGTTGTACACGAAGAAACTCAGTTTTTTTGGCTTCACTATGATTGTTCCCAGCACTTCGGTCTATATTTTTTTCTATCTCTGTGGTCTTAGATATCAGCTCCTATCCTAAATTTCCCAACTTTCATTTGCACTGATAATATCGTTTGTTTCATATTTCCATTTGTATCTTGCTGAGTACCTCCAGTTAAGCTTTTGTTCTTAAAACACTCCCTAATTTTAACGAAGTGCTATCATAACTAAGACCAGAGCGACGCAATTTGCTCTCTCTTAAAATTAACGCGGTCGCGAACACAAAGAGCTCATACATTCTGTTTTTCTGTAATGCCGGAATTAGGTATGCTAATTTAATTTATCCATTAAGATGTCACAGTGTAACATAAAACGGTGTAGGTAATTCTTTGTCCTGTTTTTCGGAATAATTATACCGGCAGGCTTTGCGTTGAAAAGCTATGTGAAGGCCTGGTCAAACAGGAAGCGTACCTAGCGCGCGTCAGGGCGTAATAGCGTCGCATACTAGCGCTGCGCTTTAGCGTAGCGTTGTGTTGTATGCAAGTTGATACCTGACAAACAGCGACGTCGCGATAGAGCACCGCGTACTTCTAGCGCACGCGCTCTGTTTACAGGTATCTACTTGAATAGTACAACACAACACAACGCTATAGCGCAGCGCCAGTGTGCGACGCTATTACGCCTTGACGCGCGCTAGGTACGCCTCCTGTTGGACCAAGCCTTTAGGTCCACACCTTTACGCAGGATTTAGCAAGTTCATGGTTTGTCATAGAACCACTGTAACTGCTTTTTTAAGGCGCATGAAGCAGACAATTGGCGCCCCCATCAGTAAAAAAAATGTTACTCGCTGAATACATCATTTATCGAAAATTAGTTTTTAACAATTGAAGTAGAGGTACTGTAATTTAGTCAGAAACTATTAACTCTGTAAATTATAGTTCGCTGTAGAAGTAGATAGAAAAAGTGCCAAAAGTGGCCGTTTTTCGCACTTTTTCTATCACAACGTTAGGTTAGGTTCGAAGCGGTGGCGTGCATGGCATATAGGCAATTAGGCAATACCCAGTGCCTTCCTCATTCAAATTCAATAGTGGTGTAAGTTATTTTTTTTTTTTTCAAAATACGATGATTATTTATCTTTTATTAGACCTATTAATGATAAATCAATCTTCCTACATGAAAAAACAACAATAACTTACACCACAATTAAAATCAAATGAAGTAGGCCAATGTTCGAAGTTAGGTTTGTAGGATGTTGAATACTATCCTTAGTTCGAACCTATCAGCCCAAAACCCATAAAAATATACAAAGACCATTTTTGTCATGACATAAATCTTGACAAAATTCAAGATAAATATCATCAAGTTATATATATCGTTGTATACGTAGGAAGGATAATGCCTCCTGATAACCTCACTCAGGAAGGGATAACTGTCCGATGCTCCATAAATAACGCGCAGTCTTGGGGACTAGCCGCCATTTATACGCTGAATGTAAGGCGTTAGTTTTGTAAAGACGTATTGGGATATTTTTTTAAAGGCTTACCTTTGGTCTGATCTAAGATCAGAGTCTTAAGTCCATGTGAGATTTTTTGCATGAAGACCAAAGCTGGAAATCTAGATACGATCTTTTATATCGATTCAATCCATTGTTGCTGGTCCTGGGACCGGAAAAAATCCTGGCAAACACGAATGTGACATATTTACTGAAAATCAACAAAGGCATAGTATTATTTTATTTTGCTAATCTGATAGATTTAAATGATGTTTATGCTACAGGACGCCTTAATTCCTTTCCTCGAAAGAAATCATCTTCGAATACGAATTAATTAAAGCTTACAACTCAAGTTAAGCAAGCACGATGAAGAACCGTCCGTGTGGTGCCGGACTTAAAGAATAGCACCACCCTTATCTCTTCTCATGGGTGTCGTAAAAGGCGACTAAGGGATTCACCAGAGGATGAGCAGCATCGTTCTCTGAGTATTTAACCAACCAACTGCGATCGCCAACCCGCCTGCCAAGCGTGGCGATTATGGCATATCCCCCCCTTAATTGGGGGAGGCCTATGTCCAGTAGTGGACGTCTTTCGGCTGAAATGATGATGATGAAGAACCAATCTTGACATGATAATATGCTTTATTATACACAAAATATTTGGTATAATCTACCTATTTGGGCCATGAAAGGGTGTAGAGGCGACGGCACCAGACTTGAAATAGCGTATGCTCATCATCGATTGACGAAAAGTCGCCTATGTATACCCGCGGCACGCTATGATGGCGTTTTTGACATTTTCCAATAGTGTTGTGACACATTTCAAATTATTAGCGATCAAGTTTATTACTTTGACCAACTCCAACTAACTATTATGAATAATATCTACATACCTAAAGTAAATAAAATATCAAATTATTCAATAAACATAACGTAATCGTTTAAATGCATATTCAATGCAATATTTTTATGGTGTACAATAAAGCATATATAAATAAATAAATAAACGTCTAGCCATTTTGTTTAATCGCTATTTAATCAAATTTTCTGTGACGTACGACATATTTCGTATATAAAAAAACAGTAGAAATAAATAGAATTTGAATAAAAGATTCGAAATTCGAAAAGTTATATTGCTGTAGCAGTGCATCAGTATTGACAACAAAGTACGGTAATTGTTCCTTCATACGTCATACAAAAACGCCATCATAGCGTGCCGCATCTATAGAGATAAATTCACGTCGCGTGCTAGTGTTGCAAGTTTCTTTCCAGCTTTAGTTGGTCCTGTATCCTTTGTAAATGACGTCTATGATAATGTATGTTATGTAGACGTACACGACGTGTGAAACAAACACACGTACGTGTACTGTACACGTACGTGTGTTTGTTTACGTACCTACTGGCTGAAACATTAATAGAATTACTTGACAGGTTTCTCTTATTGTATCGACTTGAAGATAATGTATACAGCCGTGCGATGCTCGTTTCGAGTCTTCGGATTACATACACATACAATTATCACGCCTGTTTCCCATTGGGGTAGGCAAATACTGGATTTTATCCCACTGCGATTCTGATGCTGTGGGCAAAAGATTAGCCAGTCTGCAGTTTGGTAGCGTGGCTGACTGCCCAGGGTGCACCGGACGATCGTTTAAATATCGTCACTCGTGGAGGCTCTTTTAATATAAGTACGTTTATTAACCTCGACATGCATGCTCGTCGGTATAGTCTTCGGAATTCGGCATGCAATATCCAGTAGAAATGTTTCTATCAAATTAATTTAAGCTTATATGAAGCATAGAAGTGTAAAAAGCTAAATAATATCGTTATGGTATATGAAAGTACGGTCAACTACATATAAACTAAAACATTATAACCAGAACTGGCTTAGTATGTTAGTTTTATACAAGACAAGCTCTTGCTTATACTGGTTTTCCGATCATCGTTATGAGGTTGACTGTACACAGATTAATAGGCTTTTAATTTTTAATTAAATTAGTTATGCGTTCGTATAGATATTTCTGGTATCTGAAAGTCATTCTATTCTTTTCATTAAGACCCTAAGGGGAGACCTCGGATTAAAGCTAATAATGCGCTCTGGGCGTGAGGCCGGTTCTCGAGTCAGTTCAGTAGATAGTACAGTCACTGGCCTCGTGTAAAAATACATTGGAAGCCAATTCAATGAGTAAATTAATGAGAAATAACTGAACTGACTCCCGAAAAGGCCTCGTATCCGGTGCGCATTAAGATATGTTGTTTTACTTTATTATTTTTTACGCATTTACGCATGCCAAGCGAAATCTAAAGATTTGAACTGTGGAAAGAAAAAAATCGTTCACGAGCAAGTTTCGATCCTGGCTAGCCAGGAGTCGCAGGTTCCACAATTTAAATATTTATGTTTTAAAGATTTAAATTGTGGAAAGAAAAAATCGCTCACGATCAGGATTCGAACCTGCGACTCCTAGCTCAGTACGCCAGTGCTTTAGCCACTAAGCTACCGTGAACACTGCTCGGTGTATCGAAATTATCCTCCACTAGTATGTCTTTGGGTGACGTCAGCAATACCTTATTAAGAAACAGTGTTTCTTTATGTTTTTTTTTTTTACCTTGTTAAATTCTAATGGACGCATTCTCGGGAAAGGCGGAACCAGTGTCGGGGCTCTTACAGACTAAAACCACCACGGTGTTCCAATAACACTATCTTTGGCGTGGGATAGACTGCATTCGCCAACAACCACCGACAGGTCCCGGCTTGCCATTAATCGTAGGCGAGCCTCTTCCCCGTGCGGCCTAGTGCCGCTTTTATGGTATACCTGAGTTACATATGAATTAATTGTTCACTCTGTTCTTATCGTAAAGACTATCATCAATCTATTATACATTTGGCGTGGGATATACTGCATTCGCGAACCACCCCCGACAGGTCCCTGCTTGCTATTAATAGTAGGCGAGCCCCTTCTCCCCGTGCGGCCTAACGTCAGCCGCAATTATGATTATGTCTGCTCTATCTACATATATAGATGCCATACCTAAGTCACACATGAATTAACTGTGCAGCCTGTTCTCATCTAAAAGACTATCATCAATCTATCACATCTCATCTAAGTAAGTTATAGCCTAAACTACAAACTAAACGCTATAATTTAACGGTCATGTGACCTATTCTGAGCTAGACCTGACTTTGTCCCGCAGTTGCCCGGTAACTAAATCCATTAGAACCTACCCTCTGGCCTATATCGAAAGTGTAGTTAGAGATTTCTAGGTCAATGAGGGCTTCCGTAAGCCATCCGATGAATATATCGACTGCTATCAAAATCTTTTTCGTGCTGTGGTATGTTTAAGAATAGAAGGCGTTCTAATTTTAGGGACTTGTAAAAGGATTCCGTACATCAGTTGTCGCCTTCTTGCGTGCTTTGCTTGCTTGTGACTGCGGGCTTCAGAATACAGAACTGCTGGCTATACTTACCGGTTTGAGAAGACCATTTTCAGCTAAAGACTACAATTTATTATTCGGATGAATTCCCGTTCAGCTAATTCGATACAAAGCAGCAATGTCAATAAACGCGGTTCAGATAAATAATATGTTCTTACCAAACTTATCAGAAGTTTATCAATCTAATAAACTAATTTGGCGTGTTCTGTAAAGTCCTATAACTTTGGTGTTCAACAATTTAATTAATTGACACTCATAAAATAGGAACTGTCTTCATCAACCAAAGTTGAGATGAAAGTTTGACGGATTTTCTTTGCTACTAAAGTTCAAAGCAGTGCCACATCTTATAGTTCAGATATTCTTTGTCTCGGAAAACTCAGAACGGGGTTAGGTTATGGCGCGCATGCCGGGGGCGCATCGCGGGGCGCGCCGCGGCAGTCCGCCCGCGCCACCGGCCCGCTCCGCACGATTGTACCCCGCACCCTTCACCATTTACTGTACTCAGAACACTAAGTAGTACTTTCAAGTACACTCGCGTGCACAAACAGTGATCTATTTTGTGATTATGAATTATCGTGAATACTCTGACAAATTCCAGTGAGTGACAAAACATTTTTTAATTGAAGCTACGACTAAATTCCGCCGCTCCATACATTATCGGTAAGTTTTAACAAAATAAGGTTTGCGGCGTGATCGTGGGGAATGTTTGGCGGTCGATAGATGGCGCTGGTTCTTCATCCGTATTGCAGTTGTAATGGTTTTTTAACTTTTCGTAGAAGAAAAAAGTTGTTTATTATGTAACTTTAGAACCGTAGTACCTATAGTTATGTATGCGTGAAGTACAGTATTGATTAAAATAATCAGTTATCTATCTAAAAGTTCGTAGAAGTTATTAATGTGTTGGGTTTATGGGTATTTGATTACATAAAGTAGGTATAACTATTTGGGTTTCGATAAAATAAATTATTTATGTAACATAAGCCACACTTGTCACTTTTCTTCAATACATAATAAGTACAGATGTCAAAATTTATATCTCTAGTGGGGCAAAGCGTAGATAGATAGGATATTAATTTTGGCCGGCCGAACCGTGCATTTTTACGGGATCATCATCATCATCATCATTACAGCCGAAAGACGTCCACTGCTGGACATAGGCCTCCCCCAAGCAGTTTGGGGGGGGTATGCCATAATCGCCACGCTTGGCAGGCGGGTTGGCGATCGCAGTTGGTTGGTTAAATACTCAGAGAACGCTGCTGCCCATACTCTGGTCAATCCCTTAGTCGCCTTTTACGACACCCATGAGAAGATATAGGGTGGTGCAATTCTTTACATCCGACACCACACGGAAATACGATAATAAATTTTTTACGGGATAAAATGTACAAATACCTATATACCGGATGTTGATCTGTTGCTCCGTTACTGCGTGAAATAGGAACAAACCAACAAACACACTTTCGTAGTGGGATATATAACTTATGTTGGTTTCCGGATCATCAACCATCTGACTATTGGTGCTTGTACACGTTGCATGTAACTGGAGCGGGCTACATGCGCGGTTTAGTGCGGTATACATTCATAAGGCACTGGACCCGCGCATTTCTTAACACGGTCGTTTACACGATGCATGTAACTCGCGCAAGTGCGTCAATTTGCGCATGTTACCCGCGCCGTGTACAAGCACCTTATCTCTATGGAAAAAGTCACGTCAATCTGTTGCTGCGTGAAAGAGGAACAGTCCTATAAACACACTTCATCATCATCATCATTTCAGCCGAAAGACGTCCAGTGCTGGACATAGGCATCCCCCGAAAGGCACCGATATGCCACAATCGCCACGCTTGGCAGGCGGATTGGCGGTCGCAGTTGGTTGGTTAAATACTCAGAGAACGCTGCTGCCCATCCTCTAGTGAATCCCTTAGTCGCCTACAACCATACTTTGTATAATTATTAGTGGGATTATGTAGGAATTATGTTTGAGGTATGAAAGTACCTATAAAAGTGTAAAGGTTAGCGTAGCGTGCCGCGGTCTCATAAATACGTAAAATCTCGATCGTGCTCCTAAGTTAGCCTTGTAATGTTGTAGTTTTATCGGGCAACTGTATTACCTATGATTAAAGAGTTTATTTAATTACGGAAAGGGTATAACAGAAGTACTTAAGCTTAATAATTTACGTGTATCGTGTCTTGTAGTCCGCCTTATTGGTCTATAACAGAATTTTGGCAGTCCTAAGCTCGTAAGAAGTGTAAAAATCACGGCCGTTTCTTCTTTCCAGCGAATACACTAGAAAGCGGTGAAGAGTGAGCGAATAAGGAAACGGTCTTTTATAGTTGATGTTCAAAAAGTACTAATTAATTTTAGTCCACTATGAAAATAAGTTTATTTGTTTTATTTTTCAAGACCCGTATAATCAACGGACTAATCTTTAAGTGCCCGGAAAGTAATTTAAATATCCCTTTACAATTAATCTCTTTTTCTCTAAAAACAGTCCATTTAATCACGCTGAAAGTGTATCTGTCTTATAGACGGCAATAAATACCCAACATGAAATTATCTCCTTCGTCTTAAACATAAAATCGCTAACCGGAATAAATTAATTCGTAATCTTGTCGTTTAGTCAACGTTAACTTTAAGCGAAACCCGGGATTCCTGTTTCACTTTAATTACTATTTATTTTTCTCTTTTAACGTAATGGTAGGTTTACATTGAGTGTTAATGGGGCCGCTGTCGTGACTGCGCTGGCAAACAGCGCTGAATCGAATAGAGCACCCGTCTATTCACGCCAGCTCTGTCGACAGTCACTGTCTCAATTTAAACCTGCCATAAATCTAGATAAAATATTGGAGAATAAGAAATATATAAAGTTTCATTTAACACGTTTGCACATTATTAATCCCGGCAGATCCGAATATTTGCAGTAATATCGAAGCAAAACATAATCACAAACATCATCAATAATCACCATCATCAGTAATCACCATCATCAGTAATCACCTTCATGAGTAATCATCATCATCATAATAATATTATTGACACTGCACTTTTCTAAGGGCTGCGTTGACGTCATAACTTACAAATTTAGTTTTTTATTTGGGCGCCATCAGTACCTACGTACTAGGGCTTCTCAATATCGCCTTTTTTCCAATATCGGAATTGGGCCCGATATTGACCTCAAAATATCGGAATTCCGAGATTCCGATATTGAGACACAATATTTTGAAATACTACTAGGACTTGATTTAAAATGAAAACCTAATCTTGTTTGTACAGTAAAAAGTGGAGATTGTGCCAAAAATGTTGCTTTTGAAAACTAATGGGTTTTTATGATCTAATAAACCTGTATGGCCTGTCATCATCATCATCATTTCAGCCGAAAGCCGTACACTGCTGGACATAGGCCTCACCCAAACATCGCCACAACTTCCGGAACTGCGCTTTCCGCATCCAACGGATTCCCGCGACCTTCACCAGGTCGTGGGTCCACCTAGTGAGGGGCCTACCTACGCTGCGCCTTCCAATACGCGGTCACCACTCCAGAACTTTACTGCCCCATCGGCCATCCGTTCTGCGAGCAATGAGCCCCACCCACTGCCACTTAACTTTGGTAATTCTTCGGGCTATGTCGGTTACTTTACTTGCTCACAATGGGCCTGATAAGAAGGCCCATTTTGAGCAACCATTGATGCTTGCATTGCTGTGTTTCGGTCTGAAGGGTACGGGTGCCGGTGAAATCACAATCACATCAGACTTTCCATCTTCATGTCTCAGTTGGCGAACCGACGTGCGGTACCATTTAGGTAACAGCCTAGGTGGTATTGCAGTTGTTATGGGCAAAGGTAACCGCTTAACATCAGGTGGACCTTTAGCTCGTTTCGCCATCCTGTACTATAAAAAAAAACAACACGTTTCAGTACCGTAAGTAATTACTGGCAACACACACGGGTCAAAGACTTTCTTCTTGAGAATCTGCAGTATTTTGGACCAGAAGATATTGCGTAGCTTCCCGAACGCTGCCCAACCGAGTCGAATTCAACGATTGACCTCTTTCTCGAAGTTGGACCTACCTAACTGGACAGTTTGTCCTAGGTCTTTGATTAGTCAAAGTCCTAGGTATACATAATCGTCAACAATTTCGAGTGTAGATTTTCCGTTTACGGGAATGGGTGCTATATGGGAATTCGACACAATCTTTGTCTTGTCCATATTGATTTTAAGACCCACTCTATCGGAAGCTCTACTGAGGTCATCGAGCTTTGTACTGAGGTCCTCTATGATCTCTGCTATGACTGTATGTTGTCGGCAAACCAAAGGTGAGTGATATACTTGGCGTTTATATTAATGCCTAGCCCTTTCCAGTCCAGAAACCTGAAGACATCTTCCAATGCAGCAGTGAACAGTTTCGGAGAGATCACATCTCCCTGTCTTACACCTCGCTGCAGAAAGGTCATGTAATCGGACTGACATAGTGACGTTTTCATACAAAGACTTTAACACTTTGATGTACCAATAGTCAATCTGGCACCATTGAAGAGACTGTAGTACAGCCCGAGTCTCGTAGTCCACAAACGCTAAACAAAGAGGCACGTGTATAACGTGCCTCTTTGATCTTCTGTATAACCTGCCACAGCATATGTATGTGGTCTACGGTGCTAAAGCCTTTTCGGAATCTGGCTTGTTCGGGAGGCTGGAAGTCGTCAAACCTACGCGAAAGACGGTTCGTAATGACTCTCGAAAACAGCTTGTAGACATGGCTCAGAAGTGAGATGGGCCTGTCGTTCAAAAACAATAACAAAAATTGTCATTAATAAGTGAAAAAAAACTTTATAAGCTATAAAAGCAAGAGCATTTTCTTATTAGCACTTTCTGGCCAGTCTTCTAACTCGTCAATATTCAACAAAAATAAGATTTATGAATGGAAAATACATTACAAATTAAAAAGTTTGTTGTAAGGTCTACGTTCGAGGCACACCACTAGTCTTTGCTTAAACAATAACTAAATCTCGGATTTTTTGATGTTCATGAGAACATGTATGAACATTTTCTGGAAAATATCGGAATTCCGATATTTTACTTTCTAATTCCGATATTATAAATACGTGAAAAATGCAGCGAGATTCCGATATTTCGAGATCTCGGAATCTCGGAATCGAAGCCCTACTACGTACCTATTCGGCTAAGATCAGTTACACCAACTAGCATTTAAAGAGCCTCCACGAGTGACGATATTTAATTTATCGTCCGGCGCATCCTGGGCAGTCAGCCCCGGTATTAACCTTTTTTTTTTTTTTTTTTTTTATATTTGGCGAGGAAACCTTCAAAAGGCTGCCGGCCTCATGGAGGACAGAGGCCGGGGTGTGTGGGATTTTTATCCACTAAAACCCCCCCGGTAGCCATCTTCAGCACAATAAGTGGGACTCCGGCAAATAATAAGCCTCCGGAGCCCTTCCTGTGCTATGCCTATTAGACACTTTCCCGATTGGATTGGTACACGGCGGCCCGAGACTACTTCGTGCCATCGGCATCCCTGAGGTCATTTTACTGGACACACAGAGCCTCCACTCTGTACGTCGTGACCTCAAAAGCTCCCCATTCTCCAGTCGCGTATCGATAGGGCGGGGAGTGCACCTTATAGCCCTATTAGGCTAGGTGCCGGAGAGGTTGCCTCTCCGGCGTCGCCGGCTGACTGGCTAATCTTTTCCCCACGGCATGAGCTATTATCATTATGTAGCTCATGTCGACACGATAAAAGAAAGACCAACTAGCAGGGAAGAACTGGCTGAAGCCGAACAGGAAAATATTCACTATCAACAAATATTAATAGTCATACAGTGATATAATTTTTAAACCAACACATTGTAATAACAGTACTTAGCATAAAGCTATAAAATGTTGGTTGCTACTTGCTGAGAGAAAACTAATATCGGTATTCTAACTCCTGCCTGATTGCATCATATTCTTCTTTCACTATCAATAATTTGCTTGGTTGCCAATGTAACGATTGGATAAGACTACTATCCTTTCCTTTGGCGCTTACATATATATTTATATTTTTAATGTTCTTTTCCTTTTTGTTAATTTTATTGTTGCGCCAATAAACACATTTTCTTTCTTTCTTTCATCTTCTAGTTAGTAAGCTAGCTCAACAACACACACACAGTCACATAAGCTTTCAAGTTGCCCTATAGCTGTAGCTGTAGCTATAGCTACAACACTCCCATGCTACTTTTCACTGCCATTGCTCGAATTCTATATTTTCAGTTTAAAATACACCCAATGTCAGCTCATTATTATACCTTTGCTACACCCAAGCTATATATTGGTCGTTGCCTCAGCCTATTGGGTTATTGTCAAAAACGTTTAATATTTTTACATGCATAGATATATGTTTTGACCTAAAATCGTCCGCTCGAAACGCACTGTGTTTAAAAATCGCGACCAATCAGTCCGAACAAAGGGCTGCAGGTACCCTCGTTAAGCCTCCCCTCCTAAACCCAGTGCCATTAACCTTGTTTAGGTGCCACCCTCGGTTCTGCATTCCGGTTGTATGTATACCCTTTAGGGATTTTCAGATCTGCACGCCAAATAGAGTAACATGAGCAAATGCTGAGACTTGTTTAATGTTCTGTGAGAACCCCTGCCTCGTCTAGGAATTCGGTCGTATGCATTTTCCTATTTGAATTTTATACTAATTAAGAACCAGCCAACTGTACGATGATAATGTCTTTTTGAAAAAATGAATGAAAATGATTTTTTTTCTTTTTTGTCGATGGAAAATGTTGGGGTGGACCGCAGGCAGTGGCTTAACATAAAAATTTGAATTCTTCTAAGCAGGAATGGCAGAAGTTATTCAAACAAATAGGTTCTGGCCACGTGGTTCGATCGCATAGTTCGATCTAGTTCCAGTTGGTTCGATTAATCGAACTATGCGGACTCTCAAGAAAACATGGTTCGATCAATCGAACTACGCAAACTTTTTTCTCCTATAAGTTTTGCGTTGAACAATAATAACTATAGTTCAATGCACGTAACTAAAGTGCAGTGCAGTTGCAGTTAAGTTTCGATCAAAACAATGCTTTTTAGGGTTCCGTACCCAAACGGTGCAAGTTTCGATCAAAACAATGCTTTTTAGGGTTCCGTACCCAAACGGTGCAAGTTTCGATCAAAACAATGCTTTTTAGGGTTCCGTACCCAAACGGTGCAAGTTTCGATCAAAACAATGCTTTTTAGGGTTCCGTACCCAAAAGGTGCTAACTGGACCCTATTACTCTCGTCCGTCTGTCTGTCACAGGTCTGTATCTTTGTAACGGTAATAGATAATCAGTTGAAATGTTCAGAGAATATGTGTTACTATGGTGTCTATCACGACAAATACTACAAAATAAAAAAAGTCTAAAACCAAAGGGGGTCCCCATACAAGAAACCTCGAAAAACATGCATTTTTTTCAACGTTTTTGTCCCTGATCTATCTTCAAAACAATAATACATACCAGCGTCAAACTTGGTTTGATTATAGTGCATACTATGTAGTTTAGCAAAAAATACTAAAAATAGGGCAAAAATAGACACATGTGGTGGTACCTACGTAAGAAAAAGATGTAAAAATTCATATTTAGAGTACGATCGTTGATGTCTTTTAAAGAAAGAAAGAAAAAATATTTATTTGCTTCAAAAGTGACGCACAAACTTAGACTTTTGATGAACTCTCGTAAATTAAATCAGTTTCTATGGGGTATGAGGTCGATTGGTGGTACGGAACCCTTACTGTGCGAGTCCGACTCACACTTGGCTGGTTTTTGTATTCTCTTATGCACGGCGATCGCTGTCAGAAACGAACTGCAGCGTCACTGCAACTTGATCGGCGCGTCTAGAAATTACGTAAATTAGGGCCCTGAACGTTTTAAAGACCAAGTTCGATCGCACAAACAGATAACTGGTAGGTAATACTAATGATCGCACGCTTCTTTTAAACTGTAGTTAATCCCCGTTAAACGAGAAGCACTTGGACTAAGAAGTTCGGGTTTTATGTCCTTAGTAACAGCTGCTCGAGACACAATGACCAGTCGTTCTTGTCCAAAGCCTATGATTAATTACTTTAGACATAAAATGGCTGCTTCAAATGGTTTTTGTATTAAAGAGAGACTTTGATATTGAGTTTGACCCGCCTCGTCTGACCCTTGAGTTGAGAGATGGATTTATTGTTCGCCCACGTTTCGTCAATAAGAATTTTTTTGGCTTGGTAATAAATCTCTGGTTAAAACGTACAAGGCGGGACTGATTTTTTTAAACGCCCTGAGGTCAAGAAGTTTAACAACTGCTTGCTAGCATGCTGAACTGAATAATAATACTGGATGACTAGATAAAGTTCATCATTATTAGGAAAAAAAAAAACCCTCTTCAACAATTTGTGACTTTTTAAATTATATTATCAACAATTCAGATATAAATTATACTGTAGACATGTAATTAGAAATAATGTGATATGACATGAATTATTATAAAATGGATGTAGATAACCTAATGTTAAAAATGAATTGTTAGATTTGAAAATGTATGTATACCTAGTGCTGTGTTATACTACCCAACAATGTTTGCATGCCCTATTTTAGGCGGAATATTATGTACCAATACAATATATTTTTTTACCATCTATGTAACAATATTCACGCAAATAAATAATTGAATTGAATTGAATTGAACAGTACAATAGGTATTGAGGATTTCCACCCGAAAACAAAAAACCGGCCAAGTGCTAGTCGGACTCACACAGGGTTCCGTACCACCCATCGACCTGATACCACATAGAAACTGATTTAATTTACGAGAGTTCATCAAAAGACATTAACGCATAGTGTGCAAAATGTGAATTTTTGCATCTATTTCTTACGCAGATACCACCACATATGTCTATGTTTGCCCTATGTTTAGTATTTGTTGCTAAACAACATAGTATGCACTATAATAAGACCAAGTTTGACGCTGGTATGTATTACCGTTTTGAAGATAGAACATGAAGAAAAAACGTTCAAAAAATGCATTTTTTTTTAGGTTTCTTGTACCCCCTTTGATTTTAAACTTTTTTTAGTTTTTTGGTATTTGTCGTGATAGGCACCATATTAACACATATTCTGAAAATTTTCAACTGGTTTTCTATTACCGTTACAAAGATACAGCCCTGTGACAGACAGACGGACGGACGGACAGCGTAGCGAGTAATAGGGTCCCGTTGGCACCCTTTGGGTACGGAACCCTAAAAAGGTATGGTTGTATAATTGGATTCCTGGCAGAATACCAAGTGTGCCTGTAACTTATCTTGGCGCGAAGCTGTTTCTCATCTAAAAAGAATGGCCTATGTAATGGCCTGCAGGCAATAAGTTGGCAATAGATATGCACACAGGCGTCCGTAACGGCACTTAGGGTACTTAAATCAGCATACATCATTACTCCGCCGTACCGTTGACACTCAAAAAGGTTATTGTGTATAATTGCGACAAGCCCTGGCTAAAAATAAACTTCCTAATAATTACTCAGCCCTTTCCGCCATTAAGAAATTACAGAGAAAAAAATTACAGTGATTTTTGTAACAAGCTCCTTTAATTGTAGAAACACGTTTAACAAAGAATATTTTTAGGTTGTTAATATGACGGAAGGAGCTGTCGTCATGGAGCGTATTTTTTATTTTTCTCACCTAAAATAAGCAGATAAGTACAACATCAGAGGATCTGCTAAGAGATATTATACTTAGAATTCGTTTGATCTACCCACGTGGAAAGATTCAGTCTACCTTCGTGAAAATACCTTAATTTTCATAAAAGCCTCGTCACGTTAAACATTTTTGTCGCTAAGGATATTTAAGTGGTGGCCCCCGAGAATGTCTTCTCTGTAAAGGCTGTAGAGCGCACTTGGAGCGATTTACGACTGTAGTGATACTCTGTATTGCGTTTTGGCAACACAAGCGACCAATAGCAGCATTCATATTTCGCAAGGGCCTTCATTCAAATACTGCATAATAACGTGTCTCGGCATGCTTTTCACAGCTATAAATATTGAAATCCGTAGATTCTTGCAGCTCCTAAAAGGACCGTGTTTACTGCGGGCATGAGTGTTTTTGTCGTTGAGATGTTTCAATTGACGCTAAAAATATTCAGCCTTAGACTTTCTTTTGTTATGTACTGCTGCGGGCATTCCGAGGTCAGCTGCCAAGGACAGGCTATCAGCATTCTACCGCAAGCTCGTTGGCTAATGGAGACATGTAAAATGTTTCCGCTAGTTTCTTTTATTTGCGGACAAATTGGGGTCTAGAACAATTGTGCTAGTTTATATGCCCATCGGGGAATTCGACATTTATACAAACAAATATACTTTCTCAGCTTGCAATGACTCGAAAATCTGTAACTATAAAGAGTCTCTCATGTAATAATAGCCCCGTTCTTGCTTAATGATACGCAAAAAGACTTCCATTAGAAAAAAAAATAATTAACACATATCCGAGCAACCAAACAATGCGCTTCTATTGCTGCTGGTAGAGAAACTGGATATTCCTTGATCAGTACCATTCTATTGAGGGGACTGGGGCCTCTTACTCCTGGATCGAGTTCTGTCTCAATCGAATTTGAATTCGAGTTAGTGTCAATTCGTACTGCATTCCTCTAGGAATTGACATTAGCTCGATTCGGTTCAGAGCTCGAACCAGTCTCGAGTAAGGCCCCCGTTTCTTTTGTAGTGACCAACCATTTATTGATTGGAAGCTTTCGTTTGATTCGCCAGTACAGCCAGTAAGTTATAGCTCGACCTTTTGAGCTTTTGACCTTTTGTTGGTGAAAACGCTTTGCGGTTTTTAAAGAGTTTTTAAATAGAAAAAAACGAGTGTGCTTTAGACCACACGACTGAAGTAAAACTTCACTAACTTATATCTCCCTCAATACTATTTCAATGAGAACAAAGGAATGGCGGCGCGGCGCGCGTACATCTGCCGGCGCTGTGTCGTGGCCGTACCGCGCCTCGCTCCCCGCCTCGCTCCCCGCGTCCCGCACTACCCGCTCCGTTCGCCTAGCCCGATCACACTTTTCGTAACGCTCTCGCAAGCTTACTCCCCAAGTCAAGCGTGCGTAAAGAAGTTTTACTTCAAAAACTGATTACATTTATTTTTAGTTATATTGGTCCCACTACGTAATAATATTGGGTAACAGATATAAGCAAATAGCAGATATTAGGGCAGCCCGATGCAACATGCTTGCTCGCAGGTTTGCACGGTGCACTATGGAGGTAAAACTGACTCTTTTCAGAGCTTATTGTCAGTCGTTCTACTCCTGCAGCCTGTGGGTAAAGTACACGCAAAAGGCTTATAACGCTCTGCGCATTCAATATAATAATGCGCTGAGGATGCTGTTGGGGCTGCCTCGGTTTTGCAGTGCATCGGGCATGTTTGCTGAAGCGAGATTGGATGATTTCTACGCCATTATGCGCAAGCGATGTGCCTCGATGCTGAGGCGATTCCGGGGTAGTCCTAATAGTATTCTAGCCACACTGGCGGGCAAAATTGATGGACCATTTATTAGGCACTGGGCGGGTATACATGTACGGAGAGACATGTATGTCCCTAATTAGGAAATTTTGTGTTTAATTATATTACTAACAATAGGTTAAGGTCATACTAACATTATATGGATCTGTGATCTGAAATAAAGATTTTATTATTATTATTATAAGTACCACTCGAGACTCCAAACATCACTTGAGAAGTAAATAACAGCCTTTGTTTGATTATTGGAAAGAAATCCTCTTACGTAAAGAGCCTAAACCCGACTAAATATCACGTTACGGTTTTAGATAGTAGCGTCGACGTTATCGTGGGGCCTGCTATATTTAGCCTCTGTAACAATGTAACCCAGGCTCCAGGGCGGGGGACAGAGCAAATAGAAGGCCGTGTAGCCTGTCCGTGTTTACTGTGCTGTGTGGTTTTCTATCATGGCTTTAATCCCCCAAGTGTTCTCCGGACCACCGTTGGTCTATAACGTTTTCGTACAAAATGCAAGTTCAAAGCAACCCCTTAAGTGTTTGGGTAAAAAAAAAGCTTTTTAGGGTTCCGTAGTCCTACAAGGAACCCTTATAGTTTCGTCATGTCCGTCCGTCTGTCCGTCTGTCCGTCTGTCCTAATCCTTTACAGCTTAATAACTTCTACAGTTATAAACATAAGTAAATGAAATTTTGTTAAAAATGGTCTGGATATAGATCTCAATTCTAAAAGAATAAAAAAATCTTAATTACGTATTTTAGGGGTGGCGCCCATACATGTGAAATGAGCATGAAAAAATTATTTTCGCTGCACCCCCTCGTGTGGGGTATCATTGAATAGGTCTACTAAAATGAAAGTAATGTTTCATACACAACTTTTTTATCAGGTATACCATCTGCGAAATACAGCCCACCAAAGTGGCTTGCAATGTGTCCCCCCCCCCCCTGCCATTTCTAAGCTATGCAATGTAGAAACTTATAATCTTCCACATTGATAGACATTTATAAAAACTCTCTTTTAAAATTATTTCGAGTATAATGTGATTATAAATTTTTGAGTTATAGTGAGAAAACTGCAAAATACTTAAGACGTCCTAGTTCATAGGTCATTAACCTAAAATAAAAATGATCTTAGCAAATAATGCTTCTTTAGTTACTACCTATTTAAAAAAATCACAAAAAGTAACTTTGTGTTATATTGATTTGACCCACTCCTTCAATTTAGTTTCTTAAATTCAGCGGTAGGTGGCGCTGTTTGTAAAAACTAAAATAGCAATGATTAATATTCGATTGAATATTAATTGTTATTGATTGATTGAGTCTATTGCGCTTTCGTGGATTTGGAAAAGGCCTACGACAGAGTGATGAGGAATGAACTATGGTCTGCTTTGTCTATCTATGGGGTGAATAGCAACCTGATTCAAGCGTTGAAATCTCTCTATGCGGATTCTAGCGCTTGTGTCAGGATTAACGGCGCCTACTCTGACTGGTTCAGCATCGATAAGGGTGTGAGACAGGGATGTGTAGCGTCGCCGTGGCTATTCAATCTATTCATGGACAGTTGTTTGAAAGATTTGAAAGAGAGTGAAAATGGTTTAGAAATGAATGGGTTACTTGTCAAATGTCTCCTCTATGCCGATGATCAAGTTATCCTTGCATCGTCGGAGGGGGAGTTACAGAAGATGGTAACAATTATGGATGGTGCTTTGAAGAGTAAAGGAATGAAAGTTAATGTTAGTAAGACAAAAGTTTTGGTTTTTGAAAAGGAAGAAGTTATGACAGAGTGCAATATTTTGATAGGTGACGAAAAGGTGGAACAAGTGAAAGATTTTGTATACCTGGGTTCCATGTTTACGAGAGATGGCAAGCATGTGAAGGACATTGAAAGTAGAGTGAGCGCTGGTAATCAGGTGAATGGGGCACTACACATCTTCATGAACAGCCGCAAAGTGTCGGAAAAGGCACGGCTGGCTGTTCATGGGGGAGTGTTAGTGCCTACACTTATGTATGGTAGTGAAAGTTGGGTATGGCAGAAGAAACATGAAAGCAGAATAAATGCAGTAGAAATGAGAGCTTTGAGAAGTATGTGTGGTGTAACTTTGAGAGATAAAGTAAGGAATAACATGATAAGGGAGCGTTGTGGAGTGAAAGAAGATGTAGTGACAAAGATTGAGAAAGGTATGTTAAGATGGTTTGGACATATAGAGAGGATGGACGAGAGGAGATTGACGAAACAAGTATATGAAGCGAGTGTGGATGGAAGAGTTGGAAGGGGACGACCTCGGCGAACGTATCGCGATCAAATCGCGGATGTTCTCAAAAAATGCCAGGTTAAGAGTTCTCTAAACCGACGAGCATGCATGACGAGGTTAATGGACGTAGATGAAGCGAAAGAGGTGTGTCAGGATCGTAGCAGGTGGAAATCCATAGTCTCTGCCTACCCCAATGGGAAACAGGCGTGATAATATGTATGTATGTATGTAATATTCGATTTAATTCGTTTGTAATTAGGAACCCTATAATACTGAGCATGGCCCGACATGCTCTTGGCCGGTTTTTTTTATTGAATGGATGGGCACCATCGCTTATGGCTCGCGGTGGCGGTTCTAACTTGCATTTTATACGAAAACGTTGCGGACCACCGGTGGTCCGGAAGGCACTTGGGGGGTTCAATTGGTTCCTTATTTCTCTATTCAATGTAATAATGAATACTCGCAACACTGGATTATTTTCAATTAATTATAAAGTGATGATTGTACTCAATAATTTGAGCAGTGGTACCAACCCTGAAATCGTGAAATAAAATCAACTGTACCCTACATTTTGTCGTAATGTAAACATAGAGAATTGCTAATGAATTCAAAATACAATCACCAGTATACGTGTATGTAATATATAAATATAATAATTGGTTTTTGTACCGTGTTAATTAACAATAAATAAATAAACATAAACGCAAAAAATTACGAAGTTAATGTATTTTTATTATTATTTGGGACTCATTATGTTTACCTATGTTTGTTTGTATCTATACGAAATAAGGATGTTGTTATGTATTGTTATGTTTACTATAGTAATGATAACAATAAAGTCTTTAGAAACCCACACAATACAAGGAAAATACGTTGATTGGTTGGTACTGACATTCATACTTATTTTCGTAGAATATTATTGCTTTATTTTTATAAGTATGCTCAGATGTTTCGAGAATTCTTCAGCGCTCGTAGATAACCTACGCCCCACTCACATGGGCTTTAGAAATATATTTAAATAACAAGATCCTGACCCCAGAAACAGTAGAAACCAGCCAAGTGCGTGTTGGACTCTCGCAGTAAGGGTTCCGCGTACCACTCATTGAACTGATACCCTATAGAAACTGATTTAATTTACGAGAGTTCGTCAAAAGACATCAACATACTGTGAGCGAAATATGAATTTTTGCATCTATTTCTTACGCAGATACCACCACATATGTCTATGTTTGCCCTATGTTTAGTATTTGTTGCTAAACAACATAGTATGCACTATAATCTGACCAAGTTTGACGCTGGTATGTATTACTGTTTTGAAGATTGAGCAGGAACAAAAAAGTTGAAAAAAATGCATGTTTTTCGAGGTTTCTTGTATGGGGTTAGAAAGAATTATATATATTAAGAAGATACATGTCCCATATGACATACTCCAGACGAAGTGCTACGAACAATCATAGAAAAACCAACAAAAACCGTGCTCCTCGGAGTACAAACCAGCGCTCACGCACACACATGCACCTGAAGGATATTTGTTTTCGCGATACTGTTATTTTGGCTTCACTATGATTGTTCGCAGCACTTTGTATTTACTTTTTAGGGTACCGTACCTAAAAGGTGCCAAACGGGACCCTATTACTCCCGCTACGCTGTCCGTCCGTCTGTCTGTCACGGCTGTATCTTTGTAACGGTAATAGATAACCAGTAGAAATTTTCACATAATATGTGTTATTGTGGTGCCTATCAAGACAAATAATAAAAATAAAGTCTAAAACCAAGGGGGTCCCTATAGAAGAAACCACGAAAAACATGAATTTTTTTTCAATATTTTTGTTCCTGTTCTATCTTCAAAACGGTAATACATACCAGCGTCAAACTTGGACTGATTATAGCGCATACTATATAGTTTAGAAACAAATACTAAAAATACGCCAAACATAGACATAGTGTACCTGCGTAAGAAAGAGATGCAAAAATTAATATTTCGCGCACGGTGCGGTGATGTCTTTTGATGAACTCTCGTAAATTAAATCAGTTTCTATGGGGTATCATTTCGATGGGTGGTACGGAACCGTTACTGCGCGAGTCCGACTCGCACTTGGCCGGTTTTTTATATATGTCTGTGTCTGACCCTGAGTTTTTTAACTAGGCGAGCTGGTTATGAAACCCCGAGCCTTCTAGCATAGTGACATGTAAAACTGTTGAAAACTACCTACCTTAACTAACTGCAAAAATATTATGATCTTTGATCTTAAATTTAGCTTGCAATAAACACTTAACAAACACACATAACATCACGCCTGTATTTCCCCAAAGGGGTAGGCAGAGGTGTATAGTACACCCACATTTCTCCATTATGTTATCAACTCAGCCTATCGCAGTCCACTGCTGGACATAGGCCTTTCCCAAATTGCGCCACAACACTCGGTCCTCTGCCTTCCGCATCCAGTCCCCCCCAGCCACGTTCTTTAGGTCGTCGGTCCACCTGGCGGGGGGGCGCCCTACGCTGCGTTACTTAGTTATGTTATAAGTCCCATGTAATAGGGGGCGAGCCTATATACAATAAAGTCTTGTAATAAACCAGCACCGGCACTGGTAACAAGGTTGTAAAACATGTTTGCGATGCTAACGGTTCATGTCGAGAAGGGAGTGTCCAGTCCCCCCCCCCCGCCCCCCCGCCCCGCGCCAGACTAACGAGCCGCGTTAACGTGATGGTACACACCCTCGTGTCTGCCACGGGATAGTACTTTGCTAGGCTACTTAAAATGATTAAGCTTAAATTGATTTTAAACAAAGATGTGTTCTTAGAAGAACTACATATAGAACCCAAGTCACATGTTGAAGCAACTATATGGGAGCTAGAAATGGCTTCATTCAGTACATTTTACGTGTCATTTGAGGGCACGTATCAATTGTTTTTGTGCTTCAATTTTGATCGAAAAAACCCTTCCGGCTGCGTGGTCCGATCGCACAGTTCGATTAATCGAACGACGAGGAATTTTAAATCCTTATGGTGCGATCAATCGAACGATGCGGATTTGTGAATCCTTGTCGTCCGATTCCAAAGTCGAACCATGAGGACTGACATTTTCCAAGTAGGCGTGGTACGATTGATCGAAGACGAGGATTTCCCAGGTCCTAATATTACGATTGGTCGTACGATGCGGACTTCTGAATCCTTGTCGTGCGATTCTATACATAGTCGAACTACGAGGAAAGTGATAAAATTCAACTACTATTAACTCTATGTCTTATTAGTACTACTCTAAGGATGTGATATGAGGATACAAAATAGATTTTTTTTACTTAATTCAGAATTCAGAAGACGTCGGGACTCTTTTAAAAGGAAAGTTCGGAAGTTCTTTCTAGATAAAATTTTGGCAGAATCATCTCATTAGTATTTTATCTATGACTATAATAGTATATTATTATATATATTTAGTACTTATTGTATGTTATATATATATACCTATGTATGTTTATCTATTGTTTTAGTGGTAATTTATTTCTCATCTTGTTTTGTGTCGTGAATCAATATTGCACCTGCCTTGTCATCTCTGTATCACCCTAAGGTTGACTGGGAGAGAATGCCTAAGGCATTAAGTCCGCCTATGTACACATGGTGCATGAAGTTTAAATAAATAAATTCACTCGTGACTTACTTATGTGGGTACTACCTAAATCAAAATATAAAATTCAGTATGAATTAAGTGTTTTTTTTTGTCATGGTATAGTGTGGTGATACGAGCTAAAGGCCCACCTTATGTTAAGCTGTTACCTTTGCCCATAACAACTGCAATACCACCTAGGCTGTTGCCTAAATGTTATTGCAATCGCGTCCGCCAAACTGAGACATGAAGATGGAAAGTCTTATATGATTCTAATGTCACCGGCACCCGTACCCTTGGCACCGGAACACAGCAATACAAGCATCACTGTTTGGCAGTAGAAATAGGTAGTCTTATTATTTAAGTAAGTTGGAATCGAGTGCTTGTTTTAATATGAGCTGTCCATTGAGGAATAACCTCTATACTGGCAAGGTCACGTATTCCGGCTGCGGTGACGTAGTACGAAAATGGCGGCGGCCGGAATATGGCTGTTTTCAATTTAGTTGCCCATATGCTGTAATTCGCGCCATTTTAAGGCATTTTTAAATTATTTAATAATATTTGATACACAAAATGATTCGTTATTTATTTTTAAATTTCGTTATTCCCGCCATTTTAAATGTTGCTAGGGTTGCAAACAATTTGTACGTGACCTTGACCGTGACCTTGGGGGCTTGCCAGTTATGACATATCACGCAAGATGGCAGTTGCCAGTAATTCTTCTTAGCAGTAGCCATGTTTGATGAAAGTAATTTTTCAGCATCTTCTAATGTATATTCTAACATAACATTTGCACCAAGCCACAAATATACTTCTTCTGTTGGTGGTATGTTTGCCTTAACAAATACTTGATAAACGTTCATTGAATCGAGCCCTACCTGTGAACTAACAACCGACGCCCTCTCGTAGCTCTTATGCGCTACGCTGCTAAGGCGTAGACAAAGCTACGAACAGAAAAAACTCAGTTTCGTACAAACATGAAATTAATTAGAACAGAAAGCTCACTTGTTACAACTATAGTAGCAACGATATTATTATATATTGTAAATAAAATATAATAGTTTGAACTAGTTTAAACAGTTCAGTTCAGTACTGCACGACATATGTCTTGCAGTTGAATTTTGCACACGTCTTGTGCCTAAGTGGGTTTATTAAACTTGTTCGGAGGACTTTCTGAGCTGCTTCGCTACACTACGTGTTATTGAAATAACTGTAAACCTCTTAAGGGGTCATTGTACTCATCAGTATGAACAACTTTTACTATGGGACCAACCATGAAATCGCGAAAAAAAAAACAGATGTTCCCAACATTTTGTCGATGTATGTGTTGTTCATACTGATGAGTACAATGACCCCTTAAGCGGTTTTCAGTTATTTCAATAACCCGTTGTATGAGGGTGGCGAAATGTCTTCAGTGTTACCAACGTAATGAGAGTCAAAAGAAGCAAATAAACCGTAGAAAACAGACCACTACGCCATAGACTAGTATATGTATTTGGAAACACGCCAACCGTGTCTTCACTTGGCCGTCTGTTGTCATTATTTTATTCATTTTATGATTAGACTCATATATTTAAGTTCAATATGTAAGGAATTATTTAAACCATTTATTTTGCCACACATACACAAAATATACACATTACATGCAAAGGTAACAGGACAAATTAATAAGAACACAACATGCATACAACATAATATGTGTGGCAAGGGATCCAGCTCAGTATTTGCTGTGCATGTAGGTATGCACAGCACTGATTTTCAGCTGGTCCCTCCCATCTGTATATCTTAAAAGTGAAATTTACGCGCACAAGAACAAAAAAAAAGTAAATGAAAGAAGACATCTGACATCAAATACCTAATACAAAAAATTTGAATTTTACTTCGAATTTTAATTTAACCAAATTATGTGTATTTTACAACATCGTATATTAGTATTTATAGACTAATAAGTCACAATAATTATGTTCATTTGGTACATACAAGTTGTATTTCATATAAATAAACAAAAAAGCCTTGAAAAAAAAAAATTTTTTTTTAACATTTAAGTGACACAACCGAACATCACACATTGCACAATAATAATCACCTATAACACAGCTACACGATATAGTCACAATTACATGTATGTGTACAACACCCCACACGAGATCGACGGACACAAGTTTCTGCTACGGTAACTTTTGAATAACTAAAAGTTCTCTAGTGATATGCTTTTTCAAAGTCAGTTGGGACATACTTTGGCGTAAGGGAGGAGGTAAATCGTTCCATATCTTGGTAGCAGAGTACTTAAAACTTCCTTTGTAGTTTGCCGTTCTATGCGCTGGTATTACCAGGTCGTTTGCCATTCTTCTGCGTGTATTTATCTGATTATATTCGTTTACCATTTTTTATTTGTTTACCATTTTCTTATCGGACTGCAGATAGTCGTCAAATCATTACGAATTGTTAGATTTATCACTCTAATAACAGTTTTCAATCGTTTGATGTTTTTGGAATTTAATAAATGAATATCGAAGTAAATAAACTAAAATAGAAAGCTAAAATATTATTGTAACAAATGTTACGTCTAACTCAAACAATAATTAAATTAATTCAAATAAATGGCGTATTTATCATCAAAATAACTTTTCCAAATTATTCCACTAGAGCTATGCGAAGAAGTTAAGCGGTGAGCGAGGAAAATCCACCAATAGGATAGCTTTATTTCTATTGTGGCGGTGTCCAACACTCATTCGCAGAGTGACCTCTGAGATGGCGGCGGCACGAAGTGGTCACGTGCTGCCTTGTGCATCGGGAAAGTGTACAGGGAGACAAAAAGTCTCCCTCGAGACGTGCCTTATAGGTGTAGGTAGAGCTCCGGAAGCATAATGCGTTTCCGAAGTTCGCCTTTATTGTGCTGAAGACGGCCACCGACCCCATGGGGGCTTTGAAAGGTTTCTTCCTCGCAGCAAAAAGAAGGATTGCTTCATTTTGCATGCCTCGCAAAGTGCAGCTCTCAGATTCGTGGATGTTATGCTCGCTCACCCCTCAGCTTTCTCGTAGCTCTGGTGGAATGGCACCCTTACGCCTTTGTTATCGCAGTCATAGATTCGATTTACGCATCTTACATAAGTTCCTACCGTGGCTATATGACACCGGTTCTGCAGCCAGAATCGTCTGGTTTTCAAACCATATTTCAATACACGGAAACCAGAGCCGGGCTAGCTGAGGCGTTGTAGAGTCCTAACACCCTGGCGCCAGCTGAATGCCAACTTTGAATTAACCAATAAAGAGCTGCTTTTGTTTTTTTTTTTTGTTTATTAATTAAATCAATTTAAGTTACATGGTGATAACAAGTATATACCACACAACCCATCGCAGGTTTAACAGTGGTATACAGACACAACATCTCGGTGCATAACGTACATAGTTACATATACCCAAAGGTTTAAAATTAATTACAAGAAAGAAAATGTTGTTTTAGTACTTTTTTACTGTTTTTAGTATTTATTGTGTGGCAGCATGTACTCCCAGGTCCTTGTTCCGTAAACATTATTATATTTAGGTGTTTATATTATTAAAAAAACATCGTGTATTCTATGGCGTATATGGCACGAGGAATCCTAAAATGAGCTTGAAATCTTCATGTCTCAGTTTGGCGAACTGACTTGCGGTACCATTTAGACAAAAGCTTAGTTGGTATTGTAGTTTTTATCGGCAAATGTAGCTGCTTAATATCAGGTGGGCCTTTAGCTCGTTTCGCCAACCTATAATAAAAAAAATAAACATCAATTTACACATGCTCTGCAAATAAACTAACCAAAGCTTCGACTAACTTGAAGTTAAATAAATCTCAGACTAACTTATACTTGCTCATACTTACACTTATACGTGTGTTGGTCAAGCTCGAGCGGGCAGCAACGCGACGTTATTTAATTAATGCGGACGACCGCGTGCACTCGACCTCTATTAACCGCTCCCAGACACTTTCAGATCAAACAAAAGTTTAATAAAGCTTTTAGTTAGTGCTGCTTTCTTGTTACTATTCTGTTACATGATCTGTGGTGTGGGTAAAGCATAGAAATCTAAATAATAAGGCAATAGAAATGTTATCTACTGTCTTTAACTACGGGAACGCATGCCGCCGGTTTTTCGCTACCAACACATAAATACACACAAATCATGTTTCTAGTATAGTGTAGTATAATGGGCTGGTTTCCGCAACTCCACGTCAAAGCGTGTAATTTGCGTACGGGTGGGAACTTACTCGATCCACCCCAACTCCTCGAAGAAGGCCAGCAATGCCTTGGTGTCGCTGGTGATCTCTCTGAGGGTACCTGGTTTACCGAAGTACTTGGCACTGTATGTGGCGACCTCAGGGCAGTCTAGAAGCAAGTCCGTAACACCTATGACAAAAATATGTTTGTTAAAGGACCCGTGGCCAGTTATAGCAGCTGTGACTGTACGCAGCTGTTGTTTTGATAATCGGAGGGCCTGTTTCGTGAAACGGCCGTCAATTGTGGGAAGTGCTTCCTTGGCCTGCCTGCACTCATCATGGTTTTTCCATAGTTTGTAGTGTTTGTCCCTGGTGCGTTTCCTTACCAAGTTGCGTAAGTATCCAAAGGGGAGTGGCACTATGGGTTCAGGTCCCACGACTCCCATACTCGATCCTCTTCTGGACAGTTCATCCGCTGCATCATTGCCTCGGGAACTGCATTCATTATGTTTCTACCATTCAATTCATATAATAATCACGTTCTTAGTATACTGATGTATTTCATTCCACAAACAACCTTGATCACCCTATGAGTTTCGTGTAACCAAGACACACACAAGATTAGAGCCAACATCAATAACGCATTAGTGGCTAAGGCTAACAAACAGTGAGAAGTTATTCTCCACACAAAGAGCCAGTCATCCCCGTGAGCCGGTGTCGAGAACCTCTGACGTAATTAATGGCGGGGTACAGGTTGTGTAGTCTCCTTAGTTCATGATTTAGTTAAAAGTTAGTGTTCTGCAAATGTTAGGGCTTCGGGGTTCGTAGGTGTAGTAATGTACCCTTACGTATTTAAGTGATTATACTTCTTATCCTTGTACAGTCGATCGCACATCAGTGGTAACAGTTTGACATTGACAGCGTCTTTATTTCGTAAGCAGTAAAGGCGGTTTTCTAATTCAAGTGTTACCTCTGTCATGCAATCGACTGTACATCAAGGCTTATATGTGATTTTTATCAATATCGACTTCAAAGTCAAAAGTAAGCTTTTAATCTTATTTTTTACTGTTATTATTATTATTTTCTTCACTCTTCTACTACTGCCATACATAATGTTACTTAAAAATTCACCTACTTGTTTCAAAATTAATATTTTTTTTCCATATTGCAATCTCTGGTACAATGATAACTCTTTTACGATCGTATTGTAATTTTATCAGATAAAAATTTTAAAGGGACCTGCTCCCCGATTCAAAACCACACTAAAACAGCTGTCGACCGATTCGGTTTGTTATCTCTTTTTCTGTCGTTGCGTGAATCATAATACGAAACGAGATAACAAACCGAATCGGGACCTGGTGTCCTATATTACAGGCTCCGGCTTAGTTTAGGCACCAGTCTCGCACTAGTAAATTATTTATACCTATGTAAATGTATCACCTGAAATAGCTCGGAATCTTAAGACTTTATTTATGGAAGAGAGTTTTTTCATTATTATTTTATTATTATTTTTAATCTTATGCTGTATGCTGGGGCCTCACACACCTCGACGCTATAGAAGCTAGCTTCGCTTCCAAAAACAATTTCTTACACAATAGGGTGTTTGTCAATTTTTTGAAATGTATGTAAAACGATGGCGAAACATCCAATTAAAGCATTCATTAACAAATAATTACTAAAATATGCTTTATAAATTAAATAATCAAGATTTTTATTTCTCGTTTTAAATTTCGCACCAAAAAGCTAAGTCACGTGACATCATCGTCAACCTACGTCACTGTTCTTGTTCCGGTCAGTGTTGCCGGTGTCAATTCCCTTAAAAGTACATCATGCTTACCAAAAAGGTACGAATTAGAGGAAATGTAAAAAATCTGAGAAAAAACTCAAGATTCTAGTTTACGAAACAATGTAGTTAGAAGGCCAAAAAGCAATGTAGTTGTCCGAGAGTTATTTTTATTTTGATATTGCTTTTATTTTTAATTTAATTTTTATATTTCTTTCGAGATTGTTGCAGCGGTGCGAGCGCCGCAAACGGAACGTAGTTTTATTTCTGGCATGAGACATGACTGAAAAGTTTTGTATTTTGTGTTTGAATCACGCACTTACAAAACAAAAGCTTGTAAATTACGTTCATAATTACGTACAAAAGCTCATAAGTTTAATTGTTAGTAAGTTATAAAGTATTATAACCTGGCTCGATAAAATAAAAAATAAACTGGCTGACATGAATACGTGGGACACTCAGAAAGTTTTGCGAAACTAAAAAAAATTGTTCTATACGTACATATATTTTTATCAAATCTTTTCAAAGTACTTTCCACCAGCCTCTATACAAAGATTCATGCGCCTAAACCAGTTTTCAAAACACTTTTTCCAGTCCGCCGCAGACACCTCGTTTACAGCCTGCTCGAACGCAGCCAGCGCATCTTCCGGCGACGAAAATTGTATCCCTTTGAGCTGATTTTTTATTTTTGGGAATAAAAAGAAGTCACACGGTGCTAGATCAGGGCTGTAAGGAGGGTGACCCAGGAGTTTGACTGGCGTGCTGTCCAGGAAGTCCCTCGTTTTGAGTGCGGTGTGCGCAGGTGCATTGTCGTGGTGGAGCAGTAGCCCGCGGAGCCCTGTGTTTGGTCGCTTGTTGCTTATAACAGAGAAAACTTCTGGCAAACATTTGGTAGTATACCATTCGGCATTAATGCTTCTTTGATCCCGTAAGGGAATTGATACCAAGTGGCCAGTCAAATTAAAAAAGCTAGCGATCAAAATCTTACCCCCGCTTCTAGATCGCTTCACTTTGGTAGGCGTTGGCTCATTTTGAAACACCCAAACAGTCGACTGGCGCTTGGTTTCTGGGTCGTATTGATAAATCCAGGACTCATCACCTGTAACGATGTCGTAAACACGCCGAGACGAGCCTGCTTCAAATTTGTTAAGCATATCACGGCACCATTCCACCCGGTCCTGCTTCTGAGCATCGGTGAGGTTGTGTGGCACCCAGCGTGATACTATCCTCCTCACGCGAAGATGGCTGTGTAGAATCTCGTGAACGCTTCCCGATCCAATCTTCAATATGTGTTGAATCTCCTGATATGTAATTCGCCTATTGTCTTGGATTAAATTTTTCACTGCTAGCACGTTTTCTTCGGTAACAGCCGTCAAAGGGCGACCGCTTCTTTCGTCATCCCCCAAAGTTGGTCGACCGCGCTTGAATTCGTTATACCAACGATACACGGTTGCCTTGGAAGGGCCTTCATCCATGAATGCCATTTGAAGTCTATCGTACGATTCATCCGGTTTCAGGCGACACTTGAAATCGTATAAAATCATAGCTCTAAAATGTTCCCGGCGCAGATCCATATTTCAGTGAGACACAATACTTTGAATTAACTCGCAAAAAATGTGGAGGGAAATTTTGAAATTGGAACTTACTTATTTTTACTTATAAATAATCATATTTTCGAAAAACATTATAACTGGCCAGTCTCCCATATATAAAAACTTTTTTTCGCAATACTTTCTGAGGGGCCTGGTATGTTATTATTATAAAAACTCGTACTCTTTATTTTTACTATCATGGCAACATTTAGCTCGCCCTATGTCTTACAAGATTCTGACGTCACTCTAAATGGTGGCCAAGTCTCAAGACGTTTTGTATCACGTGATCAACAGATTAAAAAAACGAAATTTCAAACAGGAAAATAAAATATTTAGAATCAATTTAAATTTAAAAAACTTAGTAAAAGTTATTCTTCAACCTAAAATCTACGTTGTGTGCAATTTTCATAATTTTTGGCGATACCAGTCAAACACCCTATTCACCAATTTAATGGAGGCTAGTAATTAACGGTTGACGATGTGATACCGGCTAGTTCATTACGTAAGCTAACTTTGTTTACACGCCCGAGGTGGCCTGAATGAGCGGCTAAACTTATTTGCTACTAAAGCAGTCTGTTGACGCGTCAGCCTTTCGCTGGTACTCCTAGTTAATCATATTTAGTTATCCTTGAATGCTTACGTGCACAGTACAATTATTGGTTGATGAATTAGATAATTACGCTACGAGCATTTGAAATATGTAGTTAGGGAATAGAAGTATCTAATAATTATTTAACTTAAGTGGCAGTGGGCGGGGCACATTGCTCGCAGAACGGATGGCCGATGGGGCAGTAAAGTTCTGGAGTGGCGACCGCGTACTGGAAGGCGCAGCGTGGGTAGGCCCCCCACAAGGTGGACCGACGACCTGGTGAAGGTCGCGGGAATCCGCTGGATGCGGAAGGCGCAGGACCGGTCGTTGTGGCGATGCTTGGGGGAGGCCTATGTCCAGCAGTGGACGTCTTTCGGCTGAAATGATGATGATGATGAATAATTATTTTATATTTTTTAACGCATTCACGCATGCGAAGCGAAATCGAAAGATTTAAATTGTGGAAAGAAAAAATTGCTCGTGAGCAGGATTCGAACTTGCGACTCCTGGCTCAGTACGCCAGTGCTTTAGCCACTAAGCTACCGTGAACACTGCTCGTGGTATCGAATTTAACCTCCACTTTGGTACGTCTTTGGGGTACGTCAGCGAAAATCTTACTAAGAAACAGTGTTTCTTAATAAGATATCGCTGACTGACTGATATCTAATAATTTCTCAGGTTTTTCGCGATCACTACATTATAATAAAACAAGTATTACCGGATTACATCGCGTATATTGGTTTTCCTGATGTTTCGAAAGCTTTGCAGCGTTCGTGGTCGCAAGAAGTCTAAGGCTTATATTCAGAGATGAATCTAAGCGTGAAGCGCTTATTCAACCCGCACTTGGCCAGCGTTGTGGACTAATGCCTTAACCTTCTCATCTTGAGAAGAGGCCCGCGCCCAGTAGTGGGACAATAATGGGCTGATGATGATGATGATAGCTTATAAACGAGAAAAAAATATAACCGAACAATAGTAGCGGCTTGTTCGTTATAAGTGTAGAAAAATTGCGTTTCAGAATCTTTTCAACAATTTTGATTATACCAATTTCATGTAATATTAACCCGCTTTCTTTTCTTTTCCAGGTAAGGACTAACTTGAAAACATAGCAGTCAAGCCACACGTAAGACTGTAAACTAATTCTCTAAACTTTATTTTTATACTTTCTTTCGTCATTTTAATCTCGTTAAATTTGTACTAAGTTAGTATTTCTCGCACGAGCGGCGCTGCAGGAATAAAAACTTCGTAGCGGCCGCTACGAAGACACGTAGCACTTTGCTACGCCGTAGTTGTTTATCGTAGCAAATTTAGTTTTAGTAGTGAGTTTTCGCTTTTCTCATAAAATTGCGGTTAGTTTTAGAATTCGCAAATGTATTCAAAATGAACGAAGTTCATGCGTAAAAATATGGAAACTATACCCTATTTCATATACGAAGCCCCATTTGACGCATCTATAGAACGTAACTCTGCGCGTTTAACATAAATCGCAAAAATGAACGATCGTTGTTTACGGTAGTGAATCATTATTAAAAAAAACTACAATCAACACAAAATATTATACTATTTCCTATAAGTGAGACGTCATGAATAGATCTCTCATCCGTGACTTCGTTTTTGGTATATACTTAAAATTCGATAAAAATCCTCGGATTTGACTTAATTATTCACTAGTGCAATGAATTCAGTTTCCAGTAATGTAGGTACTATGTAATGTCATTCATTCATTTAAATTAAATTCCATGAATAAATATTGGTCAATGTGGATGCCGTAAATAGTGTAATTTAATAACACGTTAATTCGATAAATATTTCAGATAATTGCCACTGTATTTGCGACTCGTTTTATCATTATACTCGTGGTACATACGTACATACATACGTACATACTCATGGTAGCAATTAGGTATCGAAAAGTGATTTAAAGTTATACCATTTACTGATAAAACCTTGAATGCAATTTGAATTTATTGCTTGTTTTTTTGAATTTATTTATTTATTTATTGTTTTTACAGAAAGATTTTATCGCGTATCTCTTTCATTCATTCATTTCAGCCGAAAGACGTCCACTGCTGGACAAAGGCCTCCCCCAAAGGGGATATGCCATAATCGCCACGCTTGGCCGGCGGGTATCTCTTTGGGAAATATTTATCTTTCCGGGGTAAAAGTAGCCTTAATGTTAATCCGGTCTATCTGTGGGAAAAAAATCTTTCAAATACGTTCAGCCGTTTAGCGTGACTGAAGAACAAATAAACAAACATCCACACTTTCGCATTTATAATATTAATAGGAAGTAGGATTCAGCAGATCGCCTAAAGACTTCCTCCTAATTAAAAAGGTCATCGAACTTTCCTACCCATCAATAAGGCCTGATAGATAGAATAATAATGATGTCGTTTTAAGGTTGAGCGTAAAAAAGCGCAGCTCTTTACGTCCGTATTAAATCATTTGTACAGCGGTGGGCTTGAGCCCTACCAGGGCTAGCAGGCGGCGGAAAGCCTCTCTTAATTATTGAGGTCCTTAGCATGGAATTTAGGGTTCCGTAAAACAAAGAACCCTTATAATTTTATCATGTTCGGCTTTTTCAGTAATGTTATTTAGATAATAAAATTACTATTGTAAATAAATTAAATAAGACGGAGTTATGTCTAATAAATAAATAAATCTACGACTGAAACAATTTATTTATAATTTTGAATACAATAATATCGTATCCAATGTAACTACATAGAATAGGGTATGTTTTATATGTAATTCGACGTACTTAACAGTACTTAACAGTACTTAACTTTTGGATCGCTCATCGTCTGCCGGCTGTATTCAGGAATGCGTTCAGCCCTTTTGTCCGGCAAACAAAGCAGTTCGGTAAAATTACTTTTGGAAGTAAGGGGACGCCCCTCTTCAATCCCGTTGAGCACAATGACTATGGGCTACTCTTAATTATTCCAATTTTTGTTTATCTTAGTTTCGAAAGCTTTGCAGCGTTCGTTGGTCGCAGGAAGACTAAAGCGTCTTTACAGATATTTCAAAATATATTTTTTATGTACCGTACAATTTTTATTAATAAATATGGATTGTTGTATTTCAGTTGTTATGGACTTAACATTAGTCCTTTAACTCGTTTCGCTATCCATTACTATAAAAAAATACACTTGCGGATAAATAATTAAAAAAATATTTTTGGGACATTTTACACAGGCACCATCTAGTCCTAAACTATGCGGAGCTTGTACTATGGGTACTAAACAATAGATAAATTACTTATATACTTTTTTTTTGTATATCCATACTTATAATACATAAGAAATACCCAGCCAAACACGAACACTTATGTTCATCACACAAATATTTGTGTCCTGTGGGATTCGAACCCACGACCTCGTGATGAGCAGTCCGACACTCTGACCACTAGACCACAGACGCCGTCAAAAGCTATAAGCTACATTTTTATTCATTTTCCATATTTTTGTAGAATTTCTGTACCCTTATATTTTGTGGTAAAATGCATACATATCTTTCTAGTGGTAGTGCATAATTACTGTAACGGCAAGTGCATTAGGACTCAACTAAATGGACAGAAAGATGTCTGCCTCTATGATTAATGGTGGTTTTCCATGACAATGGTAAATGGTGCATTTGATAGAGGGCCTCAAATTACAGCAATGGGGCTTTTACGTCAATAATGTGATTTGAGATTTATGTTACCCAATAGCAGATTTGAATGATTTATATGGTCACACGACGAAGGTTAGGTTTACCTATAGGCAAATAACGTACCTACTAGTGGCGAAGGGTCCATATAACACGATTCCCACCGGCTTCCCTTCAGGAATTGCTTAAATACAGATCAACGACATTTCTATGCTAATTTATTGTTCAAAAGTACTTTTTTTTTTTAAATTAATTTATTTTATTAAAGTGCGACCTTAGAAAGAAAGAAAGAAAGATAGAAAAATAGTTTATTGTCACAGTTAACGGCGCGCAACATTTAAACAACAGTGATAAACACAAGCAGGTAACTAATAGGTGGGGTTACATAGAAAGTAAAACAAAAAAACACATAGGTAAAAAAAAAAAACATCTCGCCAGTTGGTGGCTTGAAGCTCACGTAAATCAGCCTCTACAGTATCTCCCCAGCGATATCCGGAGCGACCCATCGGTCTTCGTCCGGATGGTTGGCTGTGATACGATACGATTTAGACTCCTCGATCCTACTCCATGCGTTCAACGTGGCCTAGCCATCGCAGACATCACAGCATTTGATCACGCCAATAATTATCAGGCTTGCCCACTACTAGTTCTTCGATTTCGGCATTCTTCTAGACTCAACGTACCATTCTGTGTTTTTACCAAAAGGTAGTTATAAGTCCAAAAATTTTGTGTAACGTACAACACGGGATCGGTGGCCCGACGTCACAAACCCTGCTAGAATCTACTACGTATTACCTACTTACCAGTTCACGTGCATGTGCGATCTTGGGTATCGGGTCACAAGTCGGTCTGTACATATATATATAGTCGGGAAATGGGGCACCCCGAAGAGGACACAATTAAAACGAAATAAATTAAGCTACGTTAAAATTACGGGGTACGCAAAAGTCTGTCCAGTGTGAACCCAACACCACGCTCGCCGCGTGGCGCCACCTCTGGTTTTGCGCCGCGTGCCACTACACCTCGCCAGTACCAGATCAGTTAATACCGCGGGACACTGCTCAATCAACACTTCGCGACACGAAAATACTAGCAGATGCACTCGAATTTGAATTCCAATTCGCGATCGTCCGTATACGACCGAACATACGATTCACACCGATGCACGCAACGACGCAACTTCAACTCACAATTACTACTAATTACTAATATGGCGGCGTTGCGTCGCTCGCCCGTCTTCTAATAATAAAATAAAAATGTGCGGGTACTTTGGTTGTATTTGAACCAAATATACCCACACCATACATTATATTCCGAACATTTTGCAACGCCTGAAAAAGGCGACTATGTTTATAAGAACTATGTTTATAACCTAACACCAATATGTACACTTAAAATAAATATCATTGAATCTTTGAAGCTTGTCCTTCCATATTTATTTTGAGCGCCAGTGTCCAAGCTTCACAACCCTAATTCTGGTCTTATAACGGTTTTGTAAATGTGAAGTTTGGTTTTTCTGTTAGGTTAAGCTATTACAATTTAGCCATACTTAAATACAGTGTCGTATTATTAAGTGTTAGAGACATCGTTGTTTCCTTGCCAGATAGAGACAGAGCTACACAGGGCATATAGTGCCGTCCATCTCTCGCAAGCAACGGAACAACAATAACTCTAAATCTACGGCTCCTGCTGTTCAGACTGTGCTTTGTCGTATTCCCACTGGCCATATGTCTTCAAAAAAACACAAAGTAAACTAGTATATCGAGTTAAGAATGATACACGTTTCGTTGCCATTCAGCTGCAAATATTGCCGTTTTCTTTTGTGATGCAGCCGGTAATTTATTGATGGACACGGCAGAAGTTTTCACAACAAATGCAGGCTGAAAATGCTGTGAATTTTGTACTTCTTATAAAGCTTAACATATTATTGACTATTTGTTTAACATGTTGAAATAAATAAATTACAAGATTACGTACAAAAATAAACGTGAAGTATAAGACAACATTTAAAAAAGCTTAAACAAAGTTCTGCTTTCTATAATAATTTTCTGACAGTAATACTTATTTAAAAGTTTATTTGAGCTCTTTCTACAACTTCCTGGCGTCTACAAAGATGTATTGATCGACTCAAAATAACTGTTTAATTGATAACTAAGTAATTAAAATACTTTTTATTTCATCATCATCATCATCATTTCAGCCGAAAGACGTCCACTGCTGGACATAGGCCTCCCCCAAGCATCGCCACAACGACCGGTCCTGTGCCTTCCGCATCCAGCGGATTCCCGCGACCTTCACCAGGTCGTCGGCCCACCTTGTGGGGGGCCTACCAACGCTGCGCCTTCCAGTACGCGGTCGCCACTCCAGAACTTTACTGCCCTATCGGCCATCCGTTCTGCGAGCAATGTGCCCCGCCAATTCTTCGGGCTATGTCGGTTACTTTCGTACTTTTTTTTATTTTTTATATTTTTTTTATATTTAAGTGCTCCCTGAATAAAGAACCCGTACCAACAAATTAAATTGACGAGATACCAATGAAACACTTTCAGCCTATAAATAATTTATTTTTGCAACAAAAACAATATTCACGCTGAAAATTTAAACTAACCTAATTTCGTCTCTTTTTTTTTTTCGCGATTTCAGGGTTAGTCCTATAGTAAAAGTTGTTCGCAATGATGAGTGCAATGACCCCTCTTCGTTTTCGAAACGACAAAATTTTCAGAGTGTAGTTTATTATCAAACTCCAGACACATTAAATAAAACAAAATCTCCAGCAATTGAGCACGCATAATGAGAATAAAGTGTCAGTAACAAGGCCGTCTGTCTGCCGACAGTCCGGTCCGTGCGCGAAACTATTAGCCGATCAGAATACGTGCCAAGTTTAATATTGTGGTGGACCTCCAACTGTCTATGGTTTCATATTTGAATATGGAATAATATTTGCAGAAGGCAAGGTCACAGTGAAAGTTATTTTATGGATTTCATTTGTTTTGTGTGTTATCATATGATTTTTGAAGTGACCTTTTATGGAATTCTTATTTTATTTCTTATTTTTTGAAAACCCTTGTGGTTTTTACGTATAGCCAGTTAGCAGTACCAGGGACACAAAAAAATTACATCATAAAATGAAAGCCCCAATACTCTTGTTGTGTCTCCTAGTCTCGTGCAGCAAAAGTATCTAATGGTGGCTTTCCACCAATGCGAGTAAGCAAAGCGGCGAGTTTGATAAAATGCACCAATAGGAGATTTGCTGTGCGAGGCTAGTGAATAAAATAAAACTTTTTAACAAAAAATTTAACTGACGAAAACAGAAACTGAAAAGCGAAAAATAACTAATTATGAGTCGGCGCCAAACGAACTTTTAACAAGCAAAGTGCGTGCAAGTTGCACTTGGCCGAGCGGAGAACGCATTTTTCGAAAGTAATTGTTTATCGTTGAAAATTTCACGCTGTATTTGATGTGACGTTGTTTTTATTATTTATTTAAAGTAATTTAATGATCTTCGTTGATTGCTTGTTTGGTGCCGACTCATAATTAGTTATTTTTTGCTTTTCAGTTTCTGTTTTCGTCGGTTCAATTTTTTGTTAAAAAGTTTTATTTTTCATTTTTTTGTGGTTACAATCTAACTCCAGGTCTCCATTATGTCGTAGTGTCTAGAACTATATTTATGTGTGTCAAGTTTCAACAGAATCGGTTAACAGGTAAGAATTCAGTGGGTGAACAAACACTCATCCCCTGTTTTACTACCCTTAGGGTTGGATTTTGATTTTGAAATTTAAATGGGACCAACTTCGGGATATACCCTATCCATTAAAAAAAAATCATCAAAATCGGACCACTCTGTAAAAAGTTATGCGTGGCCATACATAAAAAAAAAAATATACGCGTCTAATTGAGAACCTCCTCCTTTTTTTCGTCGGTTCATAAATGCTATTGGTGGATTGTTTCCTCGCTCATCGCTAGTTACTATCTTACTCATCCCTGGTTCTTCTTCTTCTTCTATCGTGTCGACATGAGCTACATAAAGATAACAGCTCATGCCGTGGGGAAAAGATTAGCCAGTCAGCAGGTTGGTGGCGGGGCTGACAGCCCAGGGTGCGCCGGACGATCAATTAAATATTGACACTCGTGGAGGCTCTTTTAATGCACCCCCATCCCTGGTTGAAAAACACTAAGTTTTATTTTGTTTACTTTGTTGTTTTTGAACAAAGATAATCGGAGTGTATTTTTCGTACATTTTATTTAAAACATGTACTGGCTTTGACGTCAAAATGTTCTATTACTCATTCCGCACAACGTCAGGGTATGTAATATGTTATTGTTCCAAATTATTATCTACCTCAGCAAAGACTACACGTCCGCACTCCCCGCCTTCCTAAAATAAACCCTAGTGTACAAGCTATGATCGATGGAACCCGCCCAGTCAGCGCTACGTAGCTCTCGGAATATTGTATTGAAGCTGGCAGCTCAAATATTGGCACAGTACACGTCCCGAAACTTAATAACTTATAGACAAGATTCTTTTAAGCACTTTGTTATGATCCTGTTTTAGTTGGAAACCGTTTTTGGGAAGTTATTAAATCTGAAAACGGGTTGTAGATTTTGTTAAAATATAAATTTTGCATTTTTTTCTGGCGAAATGTGGGTGTATAAATGGGTCGGGCAAAGTGTTATTGGGTTTTTTCATTAGGAAATTCTCAGTAGCAGCCCGGAGTATGGATTTGTGCCCGGTTAATGGCAATAGGCTTGCCCCCTATTACAAGGGACTATAACATAACTGGCGAAATGTGGGTGTACTAATACACCTCTGCCTACCCCTTCGGGGAAATACAGGCGTGATGTTAAGTTATGTGTTATGTTATGTTATAAATTTTGGATAGAAAAATAATTAAGGATTTTGTATTACACTTCAAATGTATATAAAACAAGAAAATATAAAATTAAATCATTACTACTCATTACCGAGGTTGGAGACGATTTAATGTGTGTATAAACCTGGTAGGCCAATTTTAATAAGTAAATCTGCATAGAGAAGTGGATCAAAAGATTTTTATGCCCTTGTCAGCCATATTTGTCTATTGCCATAATAAATGAAGTCCGACGAATGAAGACCGTACCAATTCTGCCGCCAAACAGTGGTACTTGCATTGCTGTGTTTCGGTCTGAAGGGTATGGGTGCCGGTAAAATTACAATCACATGAGACTTTCCATCTTCATGTCTCAGGTTGGCGAACCGACTTACGGTACCATTAAGGCAACAGCCTAGGTGGTATTGTAGTTGTTATGGGTAAAGGTAACCGCTTAACATCCTATACTATAAAAAATGTACAGAAATATCGTAGCGTTGTTTATAATGTTGAGTTCTTGCTGGAATTAGAGTTGTGCCTGTATAACCCTCGTATCACATAATACTGCTGACTGCAAACTGTGTGAGTACATACGAAAGTGCACAGCTAACTATCCTTTTGGGCTTTGTCTTACCTCAGCTATGCCATTGACGCCAACTCTTGCGCCAAACATTTGAGACCAATTTAGTTGCCGAAATGACTTTTGTTGCATTGCTCCACACATTGGGCTCAATTTTTTGGGAGCCAATATAAGTCAATTCCTGTAAAATACTGAAACTTATATTAGAAAATAAAAGATTTGAAAAAGCATCAATACATTTATTCATTCATAAACAAATAAAAACTACTTCAGTCATTTGGCCAAATGCACGCCGTAACCTCGACAGACACACAACAGAGCGCTGGTTTTCAGTGGAAACCCACCGGGAACGTGGGGTTTTAATTGAACTTATAGCATAAACAAAACACACGCACAAACCCACTAGTTAAAAGTATCCCCCAATTCCCCGATGTAGTAGCTACCCGCTCACCTCAGTCAATGAAGTGTAAGACTACCCTCAGAATGCACCCTCTGCCCTCGGGGAGGGTTGTCGTCAAATTAGTGCCTGTAGACCTACTCGCGTTTTACGAACGACAAACGAAGTACGAACTTTCGTTCCGACTGATACTTACATAATAAAGATAGGCACATAAAAAAGGCACAATTAAGATAGACTACGGTTCATAGGTCGCATACAATTTACCTGAGATGGGAAAAACAAACGTCAAAACACGATCATCGCATGCGATAAGGGAACGATGGCTAACCGGAGTAGCAAATTGTGCGATGAATCGTACGATTTATCGAATATCGTCGAACGGGAGTAGACCCCCTGTTCTCGCCGAGGGCGCTGCTGATACGTAAAATATTGTTGTTAAGCAATATGTTCGGTAGGCTATCTGAATAGACTTGTTTCATGTACGGATGAGGGTAGAAAGCTCTGGTTAGTGAGTCATCTGTATTAGATAGAGGGTACCGAATAAAAGTTTTTTTTTTTTTTTTTTTTCAAAACGGGCTTGCATTTGACCGTCACCTCACCTGATGTTAAGCGATGGTGCGGTCGACGATGGTACACGCTTGCCCAGCAAAAACCTATTCACTCGAGTCTTGAAGACCACCAGATTATATTTCTCGGGAAACACTGACGCCCGCAAGGAATTCCACTCTTTGGCGGTACGCATGATAAAGCTAAGTTTGTACGAATGAGCAAGTTTGGTTTCCTAGAAAGATCATGATCGAGTCTTGAGTCATGTCCGGAATATGGAAGACGCATTGCCTCCCCAAAGAGGGGCGAAAGGTTGTTAAATATAGCTTAAAATACACTCAATGTTGAAAGCCAGCACTGCCTCTGCCAATGTTTAGTTTTAGAAAAATAATTTGATGTATTTGCAAGCTGCAGTTATTGTCGGAATTAGCCGACAATGCCTCAAATAAAATATTAAGCCAGAGACCACGACCAAAGGTCAATGGACTTTTCTAAGACATTTTTTGAGGTTTATTATGCAGGATGCCAACAACTTTACGGCGACATTGGACGCCAGTATCTTTTTAAAATTATGAAGAAAGTTTTCATTAAAGTAAGAGCTGAGAACGGAATGTCGGACCATATAATAAAATCCGGCCAAGTACGAGTTGCACTCGTGCTCTAGGTTCTTCTTTTACATTAACGTACCTTCTTTTTATTATTAGTGGTTTAACTATAAAGTATGCATCATAATCAGACCAAGTTTGACGCTTGTATGTATTAGTACCGTTTTTAAAATAGAGCAGGAAAAAAACGATGGAAAAACTTTTTGTATTTGGCGCGATAGAGGCCATAATAACAAATATTCCGTGAAAATTTCAATTGGCTATCTATTACAGTTAAAACGAAGAAGCCCTGTGACAGAAAGACGGACAGACGTCGTAGGCATAATAGGGTCCCGTTGGCACCTCTTGGGTACGGAACCCTAAAAAGCGCGATGAAGAAATAGGTCAATGACCTTTTGGGTGAAGCTAAAAATACTGCTTACTTTGATGTGATAGAACCCCTGCGTGTAAAACTTCGTAATTGGTGAAAATAATTATAGCGTTTGCTCAACGTTTCCGTACAATAACAACATTACCCTAGTTCTACAAGATGCTGGGAGAAGTGTGTGTGTATTTCATCAGGTCTCTACTTCCTTTAATTAGGGCTCCCATCCGTCCGGGTTTCCCCGGATTGGTCCTAGTTTGGGGGGCGTCCGTGGGAGACCGGGCGGGGCTCTTAGGAAGTGGCCGGTCATTTAAAAAAAAACTAATTTCACGCCGTTTTTATTTCTTTCGCAAAGCGATTCATTCGTGATGCGGGAAGTTCAAGTGAAGTAATTTTAGACAACTTAAAATTTCCCCGCCTTCTGGACAAATTACCAAATTTCCGGACATATCCGGAAAATTCCAGATGTTTGGCAACCCTAACCCTACACAAACTAAATAGGTACATAAGGAAATGTACACTAAAACTTTTTTTATTCCCAAATCAAATCCATCTATAAAATCTACATTTTAATAAAAACGTATAATGAAAATTTTATGAATTTAATAAAAAAGATTAGTGAAATGAAATCGACGGCCGCCTCGGAAGAAATTAAACCAGTCTACGTAATCAGATCAGTGGGATTACACCCTTATTGAACTAAAAGTTATGAACCCACCGGATATTATTTTATTACATTTCTCGCATTTTTATCGCTCTTTATTTTCACGGAGATGATAAAAAGGTATTATTTTATTTAAACTACTTTTCGAAAATAAATAAATATCGTAGCGTGATGGTAAATAGCCTATACTATTCCTCATGAATCTGGCTATGATATACAAAAAGAATCTTTCGAATCCGACTGATAGTTCCAGAGATAAGCGCGTTTAAAAAAAAAAACAAACAATCAAAAAAACACTTTAGCTTTTTTATACATATTATAAAGTTTATATATTTATTTAGTACCTGTGTAGTGTATATTATAGATTGTCAATGTCAACCATTTCTTTAAATAATCTTCGAATCTACAATTGATTTCCTAGTCAAATAACGATTTCAGATTCGGAGCTACATGTATTTATACCTATTATTTTACCTTATGGTTGTTTTTATTCCAATTTTTGTTACCCAATTCAATTTAGGCTTTGATCTCACTTCTGAATGTCAATTGAGTTGTGACCTTTCCTGTTTTCAATTGGGAACCTTACCAGACGGTAGCATTTTTTTGTTTTGTTAACAGAGTCTATTTTCATATTTGTGCAACTTTTATAAAGGCATGTGGGTTTGTTTCTGTATGTGGTAGAAATAAGGTCTTATACGACAAGTAGGTTTTATGAAAAATACTCGCGTTAGTTATTAGAGGGGTCGTGACCCCTCCGTGCCTCGGAGAGCACGTTTAGCTGTCGGTCCCGGTTGTCATACGAATATCTGTGGCAGTCGTTACGGGTAGTCAGAAGCCTGAAAGTCTGACAATTGGTCTAACTACCGAATGTCAGTATTACCCAGTAACTGGGTTGCGGGGGTCTGATGGCAGTCGCTCCGTGTACAATACTGATGTTCAGCCGCATCTGGTTAGACTGGAAGCTGACCCCAATATAATTGGGACAAGGCTCGGAGGATGACTCTTGTTAGTTATACGTAGTAAGGAATTGACGGTAGTGTAGTTATCATGTTATTATGCAAGTAAAATAATGTCAAAAAATATGGTTAACACGATCATATTTGGACGAAAACGGAACAGCAGTGATATTTATTAAAACAAAATATGCACACAGGCTGACTTGATGCCTAAGGCATTTTCTATCAGTATATTATTATTTCGATATTATCACCTTAGTAAGCTTTCAGTTTTCTGTAAGTCTGACAATATTGATAAGATGGATGTCATTAATCTATCAATGTTCCATCTGAAGGTTGTCTGGAAGATATCGCTTTTAGCGATAAGACCGCCAATGTACCCATAATTTATAAATTGTTCCTGTTTACTACTATTTTCATGGTGTACATTAAAGAACATTACTGCCTCGGCCTGCAACAAGAGCATTTTGATGGACAAACGTGAAAACATACCTACTTGAGTCCATCAATGCTTGGTTGCGGCCAAGGCTTGTTTAGTACTTTTCTAAAATAATGCGCGTAAATTCAAACTAAGTAGTACCTATGTAAATTCTAGAATCAATGACGAACAACAACAATTTTTCACGCGTCAGTAAGTAATTTTTTTTTTTTTACTTTAAACAGCTCTATTTGCAAGCCAGTTCGAAATTTAAATAAAATATTTGATAAGTAACCTCCTTGGTTGCTATTTTTCGGAGTAAAAAGTTCGTTCCGATTTTAAATTACACGACAGGTATGAGTTTTCATAGTAATATATTTACGGCCAAAATTAATATCCAATCTATCCACGATTTGCCCTACTAGAGATAGGAATTTGACATAAGCTCCATACAAAATATGTCAAATTACTATCTCTAGTAGGGTAAATCGTGGGGTGCTGGCCAGAAAACCTCCACGTGTGCCTGACGGCTGCTTGTCCTTCTGGACACGTCTGGAGGGATTGGCGGTTGTTTGGCCGGTGCATCCTGGGCACGGGCAATAAAATCCTGCCGAGGGATTAACCTTCGGGGGATTTTATTGCCTGTGGCGAATATTCTGGCACGGGAGGGGCCCGTTCTGGGCCAGTAGGGAGTTGCTCCACGTGCCCCTCTGATATCAGCAGAGGGCACAGTGGAGGAGCAGGGGCGGGCCCGGTGTGCACTCACCCTGCCACTGGGCAGGCAGCGGGGGGACTGTTTTTCCCTGCCCCCGTCGATCTCGTAACCCCAGGAGTGCCCGCTGAGTAGTGTTCTCGCGCCTCTTGGGACCGAGGGTCTTGGCTTCACCGCCCGGACCGCGAGGAAGAAAACCTCTATAAAAAATTACGGGAGGTAGGGCCTGCGAGCAGCAGACTCGGGGTAGTCTGCTGCCCGACCAGCAGCTGGCGTAGCTGGCACAGCCGGCGTAGTTGGCGCGGCTGGTAAAGGCCCATGAGGTGAAGTGGCGTGCAGTGTTCCGTGTGCGCCACCTAGGAGGGTGCGGCCGACGTTAGGCCGCACGGGTAGAAGTGGTTCGCCTGCTTGTGGCGGGCCAGGACCTGTCGGGGGTGGTTGTGTGAATACTCACGGGTTCCCACGCCCCCGGCTAAGGTAGTTGAAGGAACACCGTGGTGGTTTTAGTCGGCAAGAGTCCGACACTGGCTCCGCCTACCCCGGGCGGAGTACGTCCATGAGGATTTCCCCACGGCAAAAAAAAAAAAAAAAAAGTAGGGTAAATCGTAGATAGATTGGATATTAATTTTGGCCGTTAGCCGCTAAACAGAACAGATATGGATCTTCATACTAATAGTGCCGGCCGCTGCTCGCATGTATTTGAGCAGTACTGCAATTACGATTTATCTCGAAAAAGGTTGTCAAAATAATGTTCGAATTTGCAAGTATGTTTGAGAAAAAGTATATTCTATCTATCTACACTCGGTTAAACCAGTCCCTTCCTTCAAACACGCAGTTAAATCATCCAACGAGTCACAACTGATTGTAACATTACCCTATCAGCAGAGCCCGGGTATCTGTTTGAAGAAACCGCGCGGCTCGTTCGAGTGTGCGGCGCTTCACGAAATAATTACACATGTGTGCCACCCGCTACCTCAACCCCTTGGTCCCTGGGGGTTTCCACTCAATAAGGGGGAAGACAAGACCCGTTTAGAACGTAAACGCAGTTCGCAGAACAAGTGTGCAAGAGATGGTCTAATTCTAAACAAAGAATATTGACCACAAAATGCTGCAAAGCTTTCAAAACGTCAGGAAAACCAATTTTTCTTTCCCGAATCTTAAATTGTTAAATGTAGGGACCACCAGATTTCTTTTTCGCGATTTCAGGGTTGGTCCCATGGTAAAAGTTGTTCGTAAAAATGAGTACAATGACTCCTTTTCGGGAAAGAAGCGATTTAAATTTCAGCATGTATACGAGCAACATCATGGAAGTAGCAAAATTGATACTGAATACCTATAGCACACCTCGGACACTCAATACAATATTGCTAGCATGACCTACATACATAAGATTACGTCTGTATACGACCGCATACACACGTGTAGGCTAGGAATGCTCGCCGCTCGTAATGCCGACTGGGTTCCAAGCGCTTCTCAATAGTTCTCAGAGATGGCGTGCTTGTATAGCGACTGGCGATTGACGACCATTGCACGATTGCATTCAGTGATGGGCAGTGGATAAATATCAAAATGATAAAAACTCGGATATTTATCAGAAATGGATAAATACTCGTTTTTACCCGTATTTATCGGATATTTATCCAAAATGGTGGATAAATATATTTTATGCGTCTCTGATAGATATTTTTCTGGTTTTGCTTACTTAGCTTTTCCACCCCCCGCGCCCCGTAATATCTAGAACTTAGCTTTGCGTCGCAAAGTGGTTTGAAACTAGAATTTCATACTATTACCTAGGAATTTCAAGTTCTCTTTGAGTTATATATTTTATTTTGTTGAGGGATGGAAATCATTGGAAAATAGATACGCATGATCCGCTGGCAGTCAAAATAAACATTTTTTTTTAATGCAAGGAAATGCTCCGTGTGCCATATTTCAGAACTGTATGGAACTGTAAAGCGTGTGTGATTGATATAGTGTACTGTCCTAACGTAGTTGTACACCATGAACTTTCCAATCTTCTGATAAAGAATGGAATCAGGCGTTACTCGGCGGAAATCCATGACATACAAAATATGAAGTTACAATATTTAGTGTCAAAACTAGGTCGTCAAGCTTTGATGCAATACGCAGCACCGCCCTGCCAGTCCTGCCACCCACTAATATATGCATTTGCAGCAGGTGCCAGAAGGCAAGGCAAGGAAGATGAAGTAGGTGGTTTTTCTTTGTGTTAGACTGAGTCAGGCTGGCTACAATCTTCTATTATGAGGCCCCAGTACATTCACAGAGTATGTTAGTAGGTAGTTCCATAATATCCCGATAAAATAAAAGCAAAAGATCTGATAAACATGTATACAAACTATATAGAGTTGCTATCGCACATGTCTTACGATTTGAACGAACTTGTCTGTCCAACTACTGCAAAAGGCAATGAACGCTTAAATCAAGATATTGTGAATATCATCGAATACCTCAAGACACCCGGAAGATGCAGTGAAATTATTCGAAAGGTTGTATTGAAAAAAGAAAGCTACAAATTCAGTTGAAACGGCATTGGGGATGTTAATATCACCAAATTAACCTAGCCTGGATTGGAATGCTGCTGGAATAATGTGAACCGGCCATAAAATTCAGATTCTGACTCCAATGGGTTACTTTAATAATAATAATAATAATAAATCTTTATTTGAATACAAAAATTGTTACATCTCGCATACTACATTTGTTACTGCTTGCGCACTACGCAAGGGATTAAGTAGATACGTCTAATCGCAGCGGGTGTGCAGAAAGACTACCCACTCCCATGCTAGGAGTCAACCTGTGTTACGAGTAGTAGGAGGCTGCCCGTCCACCCACTGACAACTAGCGATTATACCTATCATAACAGTTATACTATGTAGCATTACTTGATTAACTTTGACTGATCAATCTGTGATTTTGATGAGTATTTTAGATGAATGATACCTAAGTACTCCTTTTTAGCGTACGTAATCTTTAAGCATGAAGGAGGTCTCAGATAAATTCTCTTTTGCTCACTATATCAAAATTACGACCATTATTTTTATGCGACTGCCCACAATAGAAGGTTCAAGACTTATCTCAGGGTCTACTCAACTAATTGAGATAAAACACCTCCTAAAATTGATGGTTTTTGTTATTTTTCTCATTTTTATCCCCCATAGCCGGGTTTCACGAAAATAAAACTCAATAACAACATCTAGTTCAACTAGATAACTAGACTAGCTGTATTTTTAGGAAACCGCAACCAACCAACAATCATACCCTCTACTTCATATGCAACTTCATACAATATACCCTCTACTTCGTATACAACTTCATACAATAGATGGGTCAAGCTGTATTCCAGGATTTACCTAACAGATTGAGATAAATCTGTAAGTTAAGCTATTACATATGTAAGTACAACGTTTCTTTATGATCTGTTCAGCCATTGTTACGTGATGAGGTACGAACACACAGGAATATATAAATTATAAAAAAATTGATTTGTGTTATATTTCTCATTTTTCATCCCTCTAGCTGATTTTAATGAAAACAAAACTCGATAACAATAGGTATCTAGTTCAACTAAATAACTGGACTAGTTGTATATTTAGGAAACCGTAACCAAACAACAATCCGCGCGTGCGCCGTTAACTGAGACAATAAACCATTTTTCTTTCTTTCTTTTCTTTCAATCATGCCCTTTACTTAATATGTTACTTCATACAATAGAGGGGTCAAGCTGTATTTCAGGATCTACCACATACCTCAATTTTTCCACACAACAAAGTGGAATATACCGTAAGTTAGGCTAATACCAATACAACTATAAAGTTTCATCACGATCCTTTCAGCCGTTCTCACGTGCTGAGATAAACAGATAGACAGACATGATTTAAAATAAAGGTTGATTCGTGTTCTATGGACCCGTAGCTAGGTTTCGCGAAAAAAACCTAATAAACAGACTTTTCGACATTTACGACTTAAGTAATAGTGTAAAGAATTGATTATAATAAGGCACAATTCTATAATTTCAGATTTTCATTTAATAACCAATTATTTTGTGTGTAAAATAAGCAAATTTACGTTACATATCATACAAGAAACAAAAATTGTACGCATAAAATATTTATCCGCTGTTTTGGATAAATACTCGAGTAAAAATGGATATTTATGAGTATTTATCCATTTTTAGTATTTATCCGGATAAATGCCCATCAGTAATTGCATTCCAAGTGCCATCAAAGTGCGGGCACGTGCGGGGCGCGGGCGAAGAATCTTGAATTGGCGGGGGGCGGTGAGTGACCGTTCTGTACGTTAGTACAGTAGTATTAGAGTACTATTAGATATTCTGTGACTGCAGTGAGCATCCGTTTTTTATTTTTTGACGCACTCCGCCCTATGTAGGCGGAGCCAGTGTCGGACTCTTACCGACTAAAACCACCACGGTGTTCGTTCAACTACCTTAGCCGGGGGCGTGGGAATCCGTGAGTATTCACACAACCACCCCCGACAGGTACCGGCCCGCCACAAACGGGCGAGCCCCTTCTACCCGTGCGGCCTAACGACGGCCGCACCCTCCTCGATGGCGCACACGGGTGAATGCACGCCACCTCACCTCATGGGCCTTTACCAGCTGCGCCAACTACGCCGGCTGTGCCAGCTACGTCAGCTGCTGGTTGGGCAGCAGACTACCCCGAGTCTGCTGCTCGCAGACCCTACCTCCCGTAATTTTTTATAGAGGTTTTCTTCCTCGCGGTCCGGGCGTTGAAGCCAAGACCCTCGGTCCCAAGAGGCGCGAGAACACTACTCAGCTGGCACTCCTGGGGTTACGAGATCGACGGGGGCAGAGAAAGACAGTCCCCCTGCTGCTTGCCCAGTGGCAGGGTGAGTACACACCGGGCCCGCCCCTGCTCCTCCACTGTGCCCTCTGTTGGCAACAGAGGGACACGTGGCAACTTCCCACTGGCCCAGAATGGGCTCCTCCCGCGCCAGAATATTCGCCACAGGCAATAAAATCCCCCAAAGGTTAATCCCTCGAAAGGATTTTATTGCCCGTGCCCAGGATGCACCGGCCAAACAACTGCCGTTCCCTCCAGACGTGTCCAGAAGGACAAGCAGCCGTCAGGCACACGTGGAGGTTTTCTGGCCAGCATCCCGCAGTGAGTGCATCCCTAACCTATACGTGCTTGTGCGTTCGTATACAGACGTAATCTTGTGTATGTAGGTGGCGCTAGCGTTCATATTGTATCGAGTGTCCGAGGTGTTCTGCAGTCGCAAAATGCAAGCGATGTTTGTGTCTGGTACAGCATCAATGTGTGCATTATATCGCGACGCTCGGAATGACCTTACTGCACCTGTCTTTATTGTGTGGTACCCTCCGGCGCGGTTAATGACAGCCCTCTCGGCTTTCAGTGAGAGTGCGAGCTCATTGTAAAGCACGATACGGCATGAATTTAAATGACGTTTAATGAGGTTGCTTCATTTTGTTACTGAATATATTGTTAATGAGTGAGCGTATATTTTAAGGGGCGAGTTCACGAACAAAATAATAGATGTTTAACTTGTAAACATTGGTTTAACAGTACATATTGTTTAAGTAAAGTTTCACACAAAGGTTTACTGGTAGAAAAATAATTTTTGAGTTAAGCTCGCCTTTGTACATTTAATTTATGTTTATAAGTTAATACTTAAGTTAATGGTTTTTGTACCGTGTTAATTAACTATAAATAAATAAATAAATAAAAATAAATAAATAAATACTGTATTTTTCTGGTGTACAATAATAATAATTCATAATCTTTATTGACATATTACGTTGTGCATTTTATAGAATTCCCTGACTCCTGCGCTAGTATAATTACTGTATTACAGGAGCCAGTGTGTTCTTCTTAAAAGTAAGTTACAGGATAAGTTAAAGAATAAGAATCAGTAAAACGGCTGTTCTGATCATCATCATCATTTCAGCCGAAAGACGTCCACTGCTGGACATAGGCCTCCCCCAAACATCGCCACAACGACCGGTCCTGTGCCTTCCGCATCCAGCGGATTCCCGCGACCTTCACCAGGTCGTCGGTCCACCTTGTGGAGGGCCTACCCACGCTGCGCCTTCCAGTACGCAGTCGCCACTCCAGAACTTTACTGCCCCATCGGCCATCCGTTCTGCGAGCGTTCTGATCATAAACGTCGATTATTTGGTGGTGAGTATTTGAGTAAGCTCCTTAGGTTATTGATTGCGTTAAACAGGTCACTTGATAAGGACAGGTTAGATTTGAATACAGGACTGATAACACCACAACTATATGGCGGTAGGTCAAATATTGAAGATCACGATTTGGCTGAAAAATATTTAATTAAATTTCACAATCTACCACACCATGTGCATTAAATAAATAAATATAATAAATATTTTTAGGACATTTTTACACAGCACCATCTAGTCCCAAGCTAAGCAGAGCTTGTGCTATGGGTACTAGACAATGGATACTTATTTATATACGTTTTTAAAAAAAATAATAATAATAATAAATAATAAATATCTTCGGGACATTTTTACACAGCACCATCTAGTCCCAAACTAAGCAGAGCTTGTGATATGGGTACTAGACAATGGATACTTACCTATATACGTTTTTTTTTTAAATACATATAATACATAAGAAACACCTAGACCAACACAAATACTTATGCTCATCACACAAATATTTGTGTCCTGTTGGAATCGAACTCACGACCTCGTGTTCAGCAGTCCGACACTCGAGCCACCAGACCACAGACGTCGTTATTCTGGTGGACCTATGTTCGCTAAACTACAGGCAAGGTGAGTTGTAAGATTAGTAGTTTTAAAGACCCAGTTAATAGCCAGTATACAAATGGTGCTGGGTGAAATGTAGCTAATACCTCCACTCTTTATATACCCAGTTACACATCTATCGGCTCTCAAACACACATATCGTATTACAATGCACACAGTTCCTGCGCCTCGGGCAACGTCCCCCTTCGACTTTGGCACAGGGAGCGTCGTAACGCCAAATCGATTCCTTACACTATAACGCTGTTGCATATCTGTACACCGGGACCTTTTAAATTCCGCTCAAACTCCAGTTTAGTGTGGAAAGTCCTTTATATTTCGCTCAACTTTGAGTTTGTGGGGGTCGTAAGATGTCTGAAAGGATTTTATGCTGATTTGAAAGCTTGTGTTTAGTTAATAACATAACATAACATCACGCCTGTATTTCCGCGAAGGGGTAGGCAGAGGCGTATACTACACCCACATTTCGCCAGTTATAAGTCCCATGTAATATTATATTGCCATTAACCGGGTACATATGCAAATAAATGATTTCTATTCTATTCATATTCAGACTCCTAATTATTTCATTACTAACTAACTCAAAGATTTGTTTTTTTTCCAACTCAAAATTTAAAAAAAAAGTCATTGATTAACTTTTGAACACAAACAAGATAACTCAAAATCAAAATAAAGCCTTATTTTCGAGATACTAATCCATGATACCTAAAATATACACAAAAAGTCGCTGTGATGATAGATTGTCGAGATAGTCCCCCAGGCGAGATAGACGCCATCCAGTGGCGTGCAGTGGCCTACTTCACTTGAATTTATTTTTGGTGTAAGTTATTGATTTTTTTATGTAGGAAGATTTATTCAGCATTAATAGGTTTAATAAAGGATAAAGAATCATCATACTTTGAAAAAAATATAATAACTTACACCACTGTTGAGTTTGAATGAGGTAGGCACTGGGTATTGCCTAATTGCCTATATGCAATGCACGCCACTGACGCCATCCATTAGATATTCAGGCGCAAAAACAAGGCGCCATCAGTCATGCCGCACTATGACAACCGCGTAATGTGGCGACAGCAAGGGGCATTGAATTTGTTGAGATGTAAGGTATACCGTTCTAGCGGGTTTTTTTTGGATAAATGGGTTTTAAAGTAGAATAGTATGTTAGAAAGTAGTAGTAAGAAAACATGGAGAAGACATTTTACGGCCTATAACATTAATATACTGAAGTCTGTTTTTCTCACTTGTCTTATTTAGTAAACAATCTTTGCATGTCTCTTTATTCAAATAACTACTGATAAAATTAATTACTAGTTCTGCACATGTATTCAGGTAAAAAACATGTATTCAGGTAAAAAATTGTTACTTAGTGTGTGAAATTATTAACTATTATTATCTTTTAAGAATTATTATTGACGAATTGCATAAAACAGACATGCCAAGACTGTTTACAATATATATAATTTGAATAAGACGAGAGAAAAAACAGACTGTACCTACATGAGATTTGCCCTACTAGAGATAGAGACACAAGCTCCATAAAAATTATAACAATTTTCTGTCTCTAGTAGGGAAAGTCGAGGATAGATTGGATATTAATTTTGGCCGTTAAACTACTTATGATAAAAATTATAACAATTTTCTGTCTCTAGTAGGGAAAGTCGAGGATAGATTGGATATTAATTTTGGCCGTTAAACTACTTAGGATAAAAATTATAACAATTTTCTGTCTCTAGTAGGGAAAGTCGAGGATAGATTGGATATTAATTTTGGCCGTTAAACTACTTAGGATAAAAATTATAACAATTTTCTGTCTCTAGTAGGGAAAGTCGAGGATAGATTGGATATTAATTTTGGCCGTTAAACTACTTAGGATAAAAATTATAACAATTTTCTGTCTCTAGTAGGGAAAGTCGAGGATAGATTGGATATTAATTTTGGCCATTAAACTACTTAGGATAAAAATTATAACAATTTTCTGTCTCTAGTAGGGAAAGTCGAGGATAGATTGGATATTAATTTTGGCCGTTAAACTACTTATGATAAAAATTATAACAATTTTCTGTCTCTAGTAGGGAAAGTCGAGGATAGATTGGATATTAATTTTGGCCGTTAAACTACTTAGGATAAAAATTATAACAATTTTCTGTCTCTAGTAGGGAAAGTCGAGGATAGATTGGATATTAATTTTGGCCGTTAAACTACTTAGGATAAAAATTATAACAATTTTCTGTCTCTAGTAGGGAAAGTCGAGGATAGATTGGATATTAATTTTGGCCGTTAAACTACTTATGATAAAAATTATAACAATTTTCTGTCTCTAGTAGGGAAAGTCGAGGATAGATTGGATATTAATTTTGGCCGTTAAACTACTTAGGATAAAAATTATAACAATTTTCTGTCTCTAGTAGGGAAAGTCGAGGATAGATTGGATATTAATTTTGGCCGTTAAACTACTTAGGATAAAAATTATAACAATTTTCTGTCTCTAGTAGGGAAAGTCGAGGATAGATTGGATATTAATTTTGGCCGTTAAACTACTTAGGATAAAAATTATAACAATTTTCTGTCTCTAGTAGGGAAAGTCGAGGATAGATTGGATATTAATTTTGGCCGTTAAACTACTTAGGTCCGGTTTTCCATGTTCCAGTTAACTTTTATCTGAGTAATAAATATGAAATTTTTACAGTTGTTTTATAGAAAATCTGTCAAAGCGTGACATTTATTCCTCAATTAAAAGTTACCCAACGATTGAAAACCGGCCTTTAATGTTTGATAAAAGTTTGTCTCACTCTCTCTTTGGCCTCAATGATATAAATAAAAGTTGTTTAAAAAGTTCAGGTGTAACATAACATCACGCCTGTATTTCCCCGAAGGGGTAGGCAGAGGCGTATTAGTATACCCACATTTCGCCAGTTATGTTATAGTCCCATGTAATAGGGGGCGAGCCTATTGCCATTGACCGGGCACAAATCCAGACTCCGGGCTGCTACTGAGAATTTCCTAATGAAAAAACCCAATAACACTTTGCCCGACCCGGGAATCGAACCCAGGACCCGAAGTTCAGGTGTAATTTTAACTAAATACAATAAATAAATAATAATAAATATTTGACTGCCTCGTTGGTCTAGTGGTCGCAAGCGCGACTGTTGAGCGTGGGGTCCTGGGTTCGATTCCCGGGTCGGGCAAAGTGTTATTGGGTTTTTTCATTAGGAAATTCTCAGTAGCAGCCCGGAGTATGGATTTGTGCCCGGTCAATGGCAATAGGCTCGCCCCCTATTACATGGGACTATAACATAACTGGCGAAATGTGGGTGTAGTATTACACCTCTGCCTACCCCTTCGGGGAAATACAGGCGTGATGTTATGTTATGTCGCCTTTTAACTGGTGTACACCGTGATAAACACAGTCGAACTCGGAATTCGCATTTGTTATTTGTCGTATTTGATTTATTAGGGCCTGTGTCTCCATCTCCTGATAAACTCCGGTTAACTTATCTGGCAGATAATTTCATACAAATCATATTCTATTTTCGAATGTATCTAGAAGTTAGGTTTATTATTCAGAGACGAATCTATGCGTGAACTCATGCTTCCATCTGTCGAAATGCAGTGCTATTTGACAGCTGGAAGCATGAGTTCACGCTTAGATTGGTCTCTGAATGTAAGCCAGTGTAGGTACATATATCAAGAGGTGGTGAAACTATAAAGTCTCGAAGACTAGACTTATTTATTTGAAAATTATATGCATAGAATAAACGTATCGCGATCAAATCGCGGACGTTCTAAAAAAATGCCAGGTTAAGAGTTCTCTAAGCCGACGAGCATGCATGACGAGGTTAATGGACGTAGATGAAGCGAAAGAGGTGTGTCAGGATCGTAGCAGGTGGAAATCCATAGTCTCTGCCTACCCCAATGGGAAACAGGCGTGATAATATGTATGTATGTTATAAATTATGGATAATATTTTGCGTTACTTTTCAATTTCAAGAAAATTCTACGCTATTTAAACAGATTTTCCCTGAAAGCAAAACGAGTTTTACGAGAACTATAACCTACTTCCTTTTAAGGCTCGAAATACATTTTATTAGTGCTAACATAAAATTATTCACGACTGTTTTATTTTTATGACACAGTAAGCCGTTTCGCAGATTATCGGCTTCGATAGCTGAGCGTTGAATAAGCGGCTTTATTTACGCCCAACCCTACAAGTATCCGTTCCAATCTAAATCAACCTAACCTTTTTTACCATATAGATTTTTTTTACAAATCTATTAGATTGGACCTTACATCAGTCACCATGTTAAATAACGGGTGGCGTCAGGGGACGCCCGACAGAAGCGAAGCTTCTACGCATTTGCAAGCGCGGATGGAACGCACGTGCGAGGGGCTAACCGTGACTTTTTTCTTGGTTTACTCCCCGGCAGCTGAACGGCCAACGAAGCTATATAAGCTACGCTTCAAAAGATTATTTTGTTAGATATTTTTCTGTAATTCCTTAACGTCATTTACGTTAATTAATTTAGTTATTTCAATTAGTTTTTGTGTTAAAGTTTCAATACATTTCTGATATTGTTTTAATTCAGGATTACCGTTACATTATTTTAATTGAAGTTTTAATATCCTGGGGGTAGGAAGGACGCCCTCAGGCTCGATGGAGCGATGATATCGGCAATGTGGCTGGTAAAAGCAGCTGGATGCGAGTGGCCGAGGATCGATGCCAGTGGCTTGCCATTGGATAGGTCTATGTCCAGCAGCGGACTAATGTAGGCTGATGGTTATGATAAATAATTTCGAAACAGCCTACGCATTTTACCTCTTTAAAAATTAATAAGTTACTTATTTTAAAACAACATACCACAGAAGGGTTAAATTCTCGCGTTATGCTGGCAACACATAAAATATTCAGGCGCGTCCGTGGTGTACATTGCGGTAACATACTCCTCTCTGGATTATTTATCCACCGTGTGAGCTAAGCTTTACTTAACTCTTAGTACAAGCTGTGTCGCTGAACATTATATTTTATTCATTGCTGTCCAGTCTGCGTCGCTAAAATTATAGAACTTTTCTGAATAACTCAGGATTTAGAACAAAAAAAAAAGGCAAAAGCCTTTAGAAAAAGGTTTTTTTTAAAGGCTGTTCTTTGTCCATTAAAAAAAACCGGCCAAGTGCGAATCAGACACGCGCACCGAGGGTTTCGTATATATATTTCTTGGACGTATAAAAAGTTAGTGATTGGTAATGTTGGGATTTCCTTCGTTTGGACCATAACTGTGGTTAAAAAATCAGACTGCGTAACTAAGCTGGTTTGTGAAGGATTTTTGATGATTTCTTCTTTTTTTTTCGTAAAGAAAATATAAAAAAACTAGATTTTTTTAATTTCATATAAAGAAACAAAAATGATTTATTGCCACAACAAGACGATATACGGTAGGTGAACATTTTTTTTTTAAATTACATTTTAGGAATTTGCGATTAGGTTAGGTAAACAATATTTAACTATTCCAAAATTTTTATCGATAGCATTAGTAGTTGCTGAAATATGCCGCTGTGACAGACATATAAATAAACAAAACAAACAGACGGACGGAGTCACACCATAAGGGTTTCTTTTTTACCTTTTTGGTACGGAACCCTAAAAAGTCACAAGTAACAGTCTCAATAGATTTCAACAGAAAATTAACGCATCGGCAACCTTTTCTCGCAAACACGTTATTTGTTTGCCACTCGAAATATCTAAATATAGTCTCGGAGGCTCCTTTTTGTCTTCAAGTGATTTATTAGGCGCCGTCGGTCTAGACACGACGATGGTGGTGCCGATCACCTTGACTCCAACCCGTGCCAAATGTATACCGTTAATAATATTAGACAAGGGACACAGGCGAAACTGGACTCAGGATCATGGCAGGTGGAAATCTATAGTCTCTGCCTACCCTAGCGATAAGACCGCCAATGTACCCTTATTTTTCATGTTAGTCCTCCTAAGTTTAACGATGTTATTGGTGTACAATAATAGTACATTACTGTCGAGGCCTGAAATGAAGCAATTTACGGCCGAGTAATATTGGAAGTACGAGGCGAAGCCGAGTACTTCCCAAGTGATTTTGAAAGGACGAGGCGGAAGCCGAGTCCTTTTTAACTTAACGAGGCCGTTAATTGCTATTTCGGCCGAGACTTGTACAGTACTTTTCTCTCATTTGCGAGGAAACACAACACAAATTAATTCAACAGTATCTCATTTTCATTCACGCCAGTTCGCCCGCGCGCGGTTCTTGTTCTATTTTCAAAGTTTTGAAAAAAAAAATCGTATTCAGCCTGTACAATGATAAATATTTTGTAACTAAAAACACATAATTTATGTAAGTGTGTACTTAAAAACCTCGGTAGCATAATTTAAAAAATAAAAAGTGTCCAGCAATTTCTATTATCGTCCTGTTGGATATTACCGGCCTGTTATTTCGTTGCGTACGGAAAAGAGCCGATTGTTGTATTCTTTTTTTTGAATAATGAACCAATTTCCGAGCAAGTGGGAGAAAAGAATATTCTATCTATCTTATATCTACCCTATTGGAAAACAGGTGTGATAATATGTACGTATGTGTGTAATATTTTTGGTGTAAAATAACAGGCACAAATTCGCATTAAGAAAAAGGTAGCAACTCCCAACTTGCAGATGCTTCTTTTAAACAAAACTAAACCAATTTAAGAGCGTTGCTGCGTCGTTTCCACGTATCACGAAGTTTGAGCGCGCCATAAGGAAACATTCCCCCAACATGCCCTATTACTGGCAATCTGTATATTTGTCCCCGGGGGCACGTTCACGATACATTTCAGGTGGTTGCGTCTGTAGCTGTCTCGTGCGGTCGGTCTAGACGCCTCGTGTGATATTAATACCACTAACTGGTCTGGACTTAGACGGTTACACACGTTAGATTAAATTGAGACTTTGATAGGACTGGAAACTTAAGCTGTATCACTTAACGGCTGATATTAGATTCAATATCTAACCTAATAATATATTAGCACTGGCGTACTGAGCCAGGAGTCGCAGGTTCGAATCCTGCTCGTGAGCGATTTTTTCTTTCCACAATTTAAATCTTTAGATTTCGCTTCGCATGCGTAAATGCGTTAAAAAATAAAAAAATAAAAAATAATAATTAATAATATATTGTCACATAAGCTGAGGGGTTTGGCGCTGTATGCCGAGATACAGGTTTTTCACCTAGTTCGGCTGCAGATGCTCCCATGTTGCATTGTTTTTCGTATTAGCTTTTTATCTTATAATAACCATAATGTCTGTAAAGGAATAATATAAATAAATAAATATAAATATCTTTGGGACATTTTTTTTACACAGCACCATCTAGTCCCGAACTAAGCAGAGCTTGTGTTATGGGTACTAGACAATGGATATAATACTTATATACTTTTTTTTTTGTAAATACATTCTTATAATACATAATTAACACCCAGACCAACACAAACACTTATATGTTCATCACACAAATATTTGTGTCCTGTGGGAATCGAACCCACGACCTCGTGACCAGCAGTCCGACACTCGAACCACTAGACCACAGAGGTCGTCAATAATAGACAATTTTTTATAGGTAAGTTTTTGGTGTCAATAATTTTATTTGTTTATTAATATTTATCCTAAAAGTATGGATGTTTATTTGTTTGTTTGTCCTTCAATCTCGCTGTCACGGCTGAACGGATTTTGAAGTTTAGCACACAGATAAATATGGATAATATATAGTTTACTTTTTTTTTATTTTTTGACGACCTCTGTGGTCTAGTGGTTCGAGTGTCGGACTGCTGATAACGAGGTCGTGGGTTCGATTCCCACAGGACACAAATATTTGTGTGATGAACATAAGTGTTTGTGTTGGTCTGGGTGTGTTGCTTATGTATTATAAGTATGTATTTACAAAAAAAAAAAGTATATACGTATTATATCCATTGTCTAGTACCCATACCACAAGCTCTGCTTAGTTTGGGACTAGATGGTGCTGTGTAAAAATGTCCCAAAGATATTTATTTATTTATTTATTATTTATTTATTTTATCCCGGTGAGATTATCAGTTCCCGAAATCCCGACGGATGCACGATTAAGTATTTTTGTGATAAACGGAATTATACGCGAACGTATCTGCGGGCATAGCTATTTATTTTATGCAGTTATTGCAAAAAATGTATTTCGTTTTATTCAATGATATTTAAAAGTATAGATGTGTCATACCCTAAAAAACAAATAAAAAATGTTTCGCATGCAGCGGCAGCACAATACACATAAACTAGTCCACAATGTGTAAGTTAGTTATTTTTAGTTAATAATAATGTCCTCCCAGCCGAATTTCGGTCACGGCGGCCAATCTCAACAGAGACTAGCCATCTGCGCGGGACATACTATAGTGCACAAGTGTGTGCGCAAACACAGGTGCAGGTTATTTTTAGTTACTGTTACCGCGTCATAATTGGAACACATTCTGTACACACACGCATTTTCGTATTTTTTCGTCACCGGTCACGCTCGGCGCCTTACTTGACGCGGATTAATAGAAAACGTCCTAGTTAGGACGTTTTCGAGTCTTCAGATTGCGAACGCAAATAACATATTTGTACTTTTAAATATCATTAGTTTTATTCGTTAATTTTAATTTAAAAGAAACCATTTACATTCTGTCATCATATATCAAGTCAGTTACTCCGTTAACATAACTGAAGCTTCCACAAACTTCCGTCGCTCCTGGCTACTGTAATTCAAGCACGAAATTGTACTGTACTCTGTGTACACCGTGTACAGTACACTGGGGCCTTACTCCCGACTGGATCGAGTGCTGTATCAATCGAATTTGAATTCGAGTTAGTGTCAAATCGTACTGAAAAAATAAAAAAGACGTGTGGCACTCGGAGACTGCCGCGGTAAAGCTATTGCATAGCATTTTTTATGTAAATACAAAGAGGAGGTGCCCTAACGCCGAAACTATAAGCAGGCATGAGTCACCAGATTGCGGGGCGAAGAGGGGGATTACGCATGCGCAGTAACGCCGATACAACCAATGCCACCTAGAGGCGATTTGCAGAACTAAAGAGACAAGCGTGATATTTCAAAAAGTCATTAAAAGTTCTGCTATTCATCGATAGATGGCAAAACTAAAAAGTATCACCGCTGTGCCGGTCGGAGTGGGGGGTGTTAAGTTATTTTCGTTACGGAATTTCTGGATTCGGTCTCCACGCTTAAGGCCCGTGATAGAAGCTATGCAATAGCTTAAAATAAAATAAAAATACTTTCTTTCTTTCTTTACTGCATTTTTCTATGAATTGACATCAGCTCGATTTGGTTCAGAGCTCGAACCAGTGCAGTCGGGAGTAAGGCCCCAGTACAGTTCCGGGTGCACACCGTCCGGTCGCACGGCCCGGCCCTGAATTATTGATTACCGGTATTCAGCTCACGTGGCCGGCCGCGACGTCGCTCCTAATATTGCGCCAAAATACTCCGGCCGTTGGTCAGCCTGCGGCTTTAGCGGGAGAGTTCCTCGGTTCCACGGCTTAATTCTGAACATTAATTATAATACTTTACGGAATGCTTGCGTCCCGAAATCGAGGACTTTTTGCATTGTTTTTTTTCAACAAACGCTTTGACTGAACTCTGTCCAACGTTATAATTGTTTTTTTTTTTTTAATTTCGAATCCTTTGTTTGTGTTTATCGGTATTCTGGTTCATTTTGAAATTTCTGAATGATTTTAATTGAGGTTTTAATGGAACGTTTCCATCAAGCATGCCGAGAATTATGAACGTAGATGAAGCGAAAGAGGTGTCAGGTTCGTAGCAGGTGGAAATCCATAGTCTCTGCCTACCCCTATAATAAACAATCGTGACAGTATTATAGAAAGAAAGAAAGAAAGAAAAACTTTTATTTGGCACAGAACACAGGACAGCACAACAATAAAATTAATAAAAATACTAAAGTTAATTATATGTAAATAAAATATGAAGTTGCTGCCGGGCGTGCCCATGCCAAAAGGGTCACCGACTCAGCATGTGCTGGCGTGGAACATCCAGCGCTGATTTTCAGTTGGCACCCTGCAGTGACACACGGACGAAGGAACTGTGTTTATAGATAATAATAACTAAGTACATGCATCGGTCTAGGGTAAAAAAATATGTATTTAAATAAATAAAAGTTCTTTAAAAAAATGTATATATAAAAAATATATTGAAAATGTCTATTAAAATAAGGCATAAGAATAAAAAGGAAAATGCGCAATTATCATGACAAAATAATAATATTAATGGCAACACAATAACATTAATGACAAATATAAAATAAATGACAATACGTGGGACACTCAGAAAGTTTTGCGAAACTAAAAAAAATTGTTCTATACGTACATATATTTTTATCAAATCTTTTCAAAGTACTTTCCACCAGCCTCTATACAAAGATTCATGCGCCTAAACCAGTTTTCAAAACACTTTTTCCAGTCCGCCGCAGACACCTCGTTTACAGCCTGCTCGAACGCAGCCAGCGCATCTTCCGGCGACGAAAATTGTATCCCTTTGAGCTGATTTTTTATTTTTGGGATTAAAAAGAAGTCACACGGTGCTAGATCAGGGCTGTAAGGAGGGTGACCCAGGAGTTTGACTGGCGTGCTGTCCAGGAAGTCCCTCGTTTTGAGTGCGGTGTGCGCAGGTGCATTGTCGTGGTGGAGCAGTAGCCCGCGGAGCCCTGTGTTTGGTCGCTTGTTGCTTATAACAGAGAAAACTTCTGGCAAACATTTGGTAGTATACCATTCGGCATTAATGCTTCTTTGATCCCGTAAGGGAATTGATACCAAGTGGCCAGTCAAATTAAAAAAGCTAGCGATCAAAATCTTACCCCCGCTTCTAGATCGCTTCACTTTGGTAGGCGTTGGCTCATTTTGAAACACCCAAACAGTCGACTGGCGCTTGGTTTCTGGGTCGTATTGATAAATCCAGGACTCATCACCTGTAACGATGTCGTAAACACGCCGAGACGAGCCTGCTTCAAATTTGTTAAGCATATCACGGCACCATTCCACCCGGGCCTGCTTCTGAGCATCGGTGAGGTTGTGCGGCACCCAGCGTGATACTATCCTCCTCACGCGAAGATGGCTGTGTAGAATCTCGTGAACGCTTCCCGATCCAATCTTCAATATGTGTTGAATCTCCTGATATGTAATTCGCCTATTGTCTTGGATTAAATTTTTCACTGCTAGCACGTTTTCTTCGGTAACAGCCGTCAAAGGGCGACCGCTTCTTTCGTCATCCCCCAAAGTTGGTCGACCGCGCTTGAATTCGTTATACCAACGATACACGGTTGCCTTGGAAGGGCCTTCATCCATGAATGCCATTTGAAGTCTATCGTACGATTCATCCGGTTTCAGGCGACACTTGAAATCGTATAAAATCATAGCTCTAAAATGTTCCCGGCGCAGATCCATATTTCAGTGAGACACAATACTTTGAATTAACTCGCAAAAAATGTGGAGGGAAATTTTGAAATTGGAACTTACTTATTTTTACTTATAAATAATCATATTTTCGAAAAACATTATAACTGGCCAGTCTCCCATATATAAAAACTTTTTTTCGCAATACTTTCTGAGGGGCCTGGTATAATAATGTTAATGACAAAATAGTTAGCTTCATAAGTCAGTTGACAGAACTCGCAAAGGTTTTGTTGTGTTATTCTACTCATGTGTATATGCTATGATCTTTAAGTGTCTTTGTGTAGTTGTGTGAGTGTGTAGGTATTATGATATAATTTTTTGTAGTTAGATATAAGAGGCTCCGCTGTCGCATTAGGTTGTCATATGTAATGATAGTGTAAACATTTTGAAATAAATATATATTTATGTGTGTAGGTAACTTGTCCACCCGAAATAAAACTACATGCGTCACGAAAAATCAGAGCGTCCAATTGGTTTGCTGTTTCGTTTATCGAACTATCCCCATGGTGACAAAGTGGAAACTATTTGCTTTGACCAATGTTCGTCGCTGACCTTTAACTACGCTGGCAGCAGGTGGTGTTTGTTCCGTAAATAATGTATGTACAAGCCTAATCGATGGCAGACGGCGCCCTCTGAAAAATCAATGGAAACAAGCTGTGCAGCGAAGTAGCCGCTAGTATTAAATATTTGTAGCGTTTCACTACCGCTTGTGAGTATTTGTATGGAGACAGAAGTTGAATAATATGCATAAGACACGTAGACGGTGTACGCCATAGTTGCAGCGTAGCACCGGCATAGCACCGGCGTAGCACTGGCGTACCACCGGCATAGCACCGGCGTAGCACCGGCGTAGCACCGGCGTAGGACCGGCGAGCACTGGCGTAGCACCGGCGTAGCACCGGCGTAGCACCGGCGTAGCACCGGCGTAGCACCGGCGTAGCACTGGCGTAACACAGACCGACGTAAAGGTCGTAGACATAGCGTAGAACGTACCTGATGATGATAAGCCTAAACTAATCAAAACAGCCAAGTTGATTATACGAGACTTAAATAACTCAATTCAATTCTTAAGGTATCATACACCGTACACACCGTGACATAACTTCAAACTAATTACATTATGTAACGTAAGCATAATCTGAAATGTTCACATATTAAATTATTCAGAAAATGCTGTAGTTTATTATATATCTTTTTCGGATCGTAAATGCTACTCGTTTAGACGTGACCTTTAGTTTAAATTCTTGAAAAATCGTATATCGCCGCTTTAAGTTTGAATCATTTAAATTTCACAATTCTTTCGATTATAATCATGCCCACTTCTGTTCTAATTTGACCTCGGACCTCACAGTGGGATGGTAACAAATGTCACAAGTCAAGTGAACTGGCTACAAGGCTGCACGCCTTGGCAACGCTCCAAATAAAAATATCATAGCCAGCTTTACGACCTCGTAATGATCGCATAGCGACGGCAATCTCCAGGAAATAACGTCACAGATGACGTCACCACGTGACGGAGATGTGTGAATAGTTTTGGGCATGATAGCGTGAAGGCTGTTCTATTTTGAGATATGCTTTTGTAATAGATAATAGACCTTGCCCACTGCAGTACTAAATGTGGTTAGGGTTGCCAGATTTACGAAACAGTTTCCGGGGGGAAATCCGGACATCATCATCCTCAATTTTTTTTTGCCGTGGGGAAATCCTCATGGACGCACTCCGCCCGGGGTAAGCGGAGCCAGTGTCGGACTCTTACCGACTAAAACCACCACGGTGTTCCTACAACTACTCCTGCCCTTATCACAATTAATTTGTAGTCGCCGTAGTATTTTTTCTTATCTCTATCAGCCGTCGTCTCTGTCAATTTTTTTTTTTAATTCAAGTAAACTTTCATCAGCTTCATCATCATTTCATTCGAAAGACGTTCACTGCTGGATACATGCCTCCCCCAAAAATGGGAGGATATGCCATAATTCATCATAGAATCATCTCATTAGTATTTTATCTATGACTATAATAGTATATTATTATATATATTTAGTACTTATTGTATGTTATATATATATACCTATGTATGTTTATCTATTGTTTTAGTGGTAATTTATTTCTCATCTTGTTTTGTGTCGTGAATCAATATTGCACCTGCCTTGTCATCTCTGTATCACCCTAAGGTTGACTGGGAGAGAATGCCTAAGGCATTAAGTCCGCCTATGTACAGATGTTGCATGAAGTTTAAATAAATAAATAAATTTGTTGGTTGGCGGTCGCAGTTGGTTGGTTAAATACTCAGAGAACTCTACTGCCCATCCTCTGGTGAATCCCTTAGTCGCCTTTTACGACACCCATGAGAAGAGATTCTTTATGTCCGTCACAACTAAAGTAAACTTTATTTGCTTAAATTCTGGTTCAGATTTTCGATTCGTAACATCTTTTACACACTCTATCCGTAACGTCTTTTATTTGGTCTTCTTTTGTTATAGCCATCCACATTCATACTTAAAGCTTTTTTCCGCATCGCATGTCCGTGTAACAATGACAATCTACTGCAAATCAACTTTCCAATTCAAAGAGAAATCCAGACGTATTTTGTAGACATTTTCGGACATTTCTGTTCAAAAGTTTTATTTTGGGCCATACTTTTAATTTACATCGTAGGCTTCGTTTTTAGAACTACACCATTTTTTTTAAATTCCGGATGTTTAAGAATTTCCCCCGAATTCCGGACAGAGAACTAAAGTTCCGGATATATGGCAACCCTAATTGCGCTCGACAGCTTGCAAATGTTGGAACTGAAAATTCTGATGTGAAATTAGCTTTCTGAACTACATTTAGCTGTTATTTTGATGCCAATCGGAATATTAATTAATTAAGAGGCTGACAACACCTAAAAAATCAGACCTCTGCGGTCACTGTCGTTTCGTTCCGAACTGAAAGAGAGGCAAAGAGCCGAGGGACGTCGGATACGCCGCTCAACTTGAATGAAAATTAACAATTTTTTTTTTTATAAAAAACTAAAAGCTTATTTGAAAAACAGAAACAACAAATGTTTAGATTATTGTCTTTCTCAATGGTTTTCTTAATTTTATTTATAATATTTAGTAAATAATAGAGATTGTTTGCTTTAAAGCATGTTTTAAGAGGTTAGTTTACAATTCTTTTCTATCGAGAAAACTTCAAGAAAACGTGTTTTGGGCACAATACAGTTTCAGAAAATACGATAAAGATTAACATATATTTTTTTCACTGCCACAAACTGAATAGATACAGCTGAAAATGATTTTAAAAGAAGCCTATTTGGGGTATTTGGCTGTTGTCAGCGTCTTAATACTGCAGTGCTTCAATAAACATTAAATCAAATTACCAGTTCAATGAAAATGGTGCTGATGACCCTAATTTAATCAGGTAAGCCATATCTATGTATCTATTATTTTATGAATATTCGTAATTCTCTTAAAAAAAAGTAAAATAATATACCGCTCTGCTTCTAAACAAGAAATTTAATTAAAAAGTCCCATTGTTAAAGTAAGGTGCAATTTTTTTATTTTACAAACAATAGCAAACCCGCCATCAAGTTTTGTTAAACATTGAGCTTAGAGGTCGTTGACCTCGACGATCTATTAGAATGCAAAGGATAAGAGACGCTTGATTGCTGCAATTATATTTTAATGTTTAAGGGGATTGCAGCCCAGTAGCCCGCGAAGTTCTAAATTTCTTGCGTCTTATGCTAATTCTAGCTCTAACGTTTTATATTGATCGAAATGTGATAGACATAGAAATCTAAATAAAGGTATTAGAAAAGACAAAGGCGCGTGAACTTGTCGCCGCGTACAGGTGTCTCGTAGGACACCAGTGCGCGAACCGTTTGCTTGATCATCAGTGCTGTTTTGGACGCAGAGTCACCAAAATTGTATTTTGCAGCATATCTAGCAGCGGATTGTTTTAGGATTAATTTATTTTGCATTGAATGCTGGAAACATGGTGGGCGTGAAAGCGTATTTATGTGTTGGTGGCGTAAAACCGGCGACATGCGTTGCGGTAGTAAAAGACAGTAGATAACATTTCTATTGCCTTTTTATTTAGATTTCTATGGTGATAAATAAATTAATAAAAAAACCAAATCTATTTTTACCATAATTTGATAGAAAATATATAATAACTTCTTAGGTTTTCGCGCTCACTACACATTATAATAAACCACTTAGTCTACCTGCGACCACGAAATGCTGCAAAGCTTTCGAAACGTCAGGGAAACCAATTTAAATAATATACGCGATTTAATCCGGTTAAACTTTGTTAGAAAATATATATTCTATTTTTCAAGATTCTGACTACAATCTCATACATCACATGTAAAGTCTGTTTTTTCTCTGTTGTCTTATTTAGTAAACAATCATGGCATGTCTCTTTGTTCAAATAACTTCTGACACAATATAATTACTAGTTCTACACATGTAATTAGGTAAAAAAAAAATGTGTGTGAAATTGTTAACATAATGTCTTTTAATAATGATTATTGACGAATTGCATTAAAAGACATGCCATGATTGTTTATAATAATAATAATAATGTCCGCCCGGCCGAATTTCGGTCACGGTGGCCAATCTCAATGGAGACCAGCCACCTGCGCGGGACATATTATATTGCACAAGTGTGTGCGCAAACACAGGTGCACTCTCTATTCCCTCACTCTCATAATCCGATGGGACGGCAATTCGACACGACCGGAGAGAGATCAGAAGATTGTTTACTAAATAATACAAGTAAGAAAAAACAGAGTGTATGGTCGCTTATGCACTACACTGAATTTTATGATTCATAGGTCCGATATAGCTGGCCAGTAATTTACGTATGCCTTTGTGCATTATCGGTAATTTTCAGTTTCGCCATATTGCATCATCCGTAATATTACTGACAAATTAAGACGCTGACAACAGCCAAATACCCAAAATAGGCTTCTTTTAAAAACATTTTTAGCTGTACCTATTCAGTTTGTGGCACTGAAAAAAAAAAGTTAATAATAAAACAAAGTTTAACCGGATTAAACCGCGTATATTATTTAAATTGGTTTCCCTGACGTTTCGAAAGCTTTGCAGCATTTCTTCAACGTCAGGGAAACCAATTTAAATAATATACGCGATTTAATCCGGTTAAACTTTGTTTTATTATAATGTGTAGTGATCGCGAAAACCTAAGAAGTTATTAAAAAAGTTAATCTTGAACGTATTTTCTAAAACTTTATTGTGCCCAAAACACGTTTTCTTGAAGTTTTCTCGATGGAAAATAATTGTAAACTAACCTCTTAAAACATGCTTTAAAGCAAACAATCTCTATTATTTACCAAATATTATAAATGAAATTAAGAAAACATTTAAGAGAGACAATGATCTAAAACATAGATGTTTCTGTTTTTCAAATAAGCTTTTAGTTCTTTATTTAACAAAAAAAAAAAAAAAACATTCAAGTTGAACGGTGCACCCGACGTCCCTCCGCCCGTTGCCTCTCTTTCAGTTGTGTACAAAACGACAGTGACCGCAGAGGACTGATTTTTTAGGTGTTGTCAGCGTCTTAATGGAATAAAATTACGGACCTACGGATCTTAAAATTCAGGGTTCTAATTCTCGCGTTATAAAGATAAATGATTTAAAAAAGCAAACAAACAAACAAACCAAACAGCACGCAACACTGTAAAAGATAATGATATTGTGAGTGATTACTGCGTGCATCGAAACGATTTTAATTAATAATATTGTACGGTAGATTAAAATATTTTTTTTAGAAATATTTGTAAAGACACTTGTCATCTTAGTCTACCTGCGACCACGAAATGCTGCAAAGCTTTCGAAACGTCAGGGAAACCAATTTAAATAATATACGCGATTTAATCCGGTTAAACTTTGTTTTATTATAATGTGTAGTGATCGCGAAAACCTAAGAAGTTATTAAATGATTTCTAATTCGAGATAATCTCTAATTTTAAATCTCTACGAAAAATGTCGCCGGTAATGTCAACTGCTTTGAACCACTCGCACTCCTTGTATTTAGAGCGCTAGGCGTAGACATATCTCTAACTTGACATTCTGAGAATACGAAAATTTGTTTTCAATCGACATTCGCCATGTTGTTTCGACATTATGTCGAGTTCGAGATAACGTCTACGACGCGAGAATCACCTCCCAGTGTAGTGCACAAGCGGCCTATGTATGACATGTATCATACTCGTATTTACGCACACTCCTAAATATTTATGTTCTTTTCACAAATAATTGAACCATCATTCGCCAGCCGTTTCCTCGTATACATTAGGAAACAATCACAACACACAACGGTGATAGTTTATTTTTATAAAATGCCGGGGGACATCCCTAGTGCGGTTGCATACGCACTGTTATTCTAGAGGGTGGCGGTGCACGAGGGTTGGGACAACTAAGTTTAGTTTTTGAACTGGCTTTGGTTCTGCGGTTTTGCTTAAGTTGTGTTGTGTATTTAGAGAGTTTTTTGTCTGGATAAACTTTTACTGCTAGAAACTTAAGTAACATTTTTTATAGTCAAATCAAAGTTTGCGGACGCGTTTGTATCTACAAGTTCCGTTTTGAAAAATAGTGAATAAATCTGGATTAAAAAATGTTTACAATATTCTTTTTTATTCTACGTGGTATAGCCTGTGTGTATGTACTGCTGCTAAAAGTACATACAGACACATACATACACATATTACATACATGTAATTTTAATATACACACACGTATATTACAGATTGTTTTTGCTAACCTCAGCTTCTATGCAAAAAGGTTTCAAAAATCTGCTTCGTAAGAACTCTTTGGGTCATTAGGGACCTGACATCGCAACTTTCTTTTTAATTTTAACTTACGTGAATACCTTTTTAAAACGTTTAAAGTTAAGAAACATATCTGTATATAAAGTCTAGTACAATGGATACTCTCTTACCTGAAAATAACCTTATTCATAGTCCTACATAAATACCAGTTGGTGCATTTTCTATTGTGTTTTTGATCTATATTTGATGATTACATAAATCTAGAGTAAACACATTCAAATGATTTTGTGGAGAATTCTACTTTTTTTAAATATCGGTTTTGTCATAAAACGCGCCGATTGAGCGCGCCGTGCGAGTCGGACTCACTCATTAAGGGTTCCGTACCCATCGACCTGATACCCCATAGAAACTGATTTAATTTACGAGACTTCATCAAAAGACATCAACGCACCGTGAGCAAAATATTAATTTTTGCATCTCTTTCTTACGCAGGTACAAATGTATTTGTTTACCCTATTTTATTATTTTTACTCAACTACATAGTATGCACTATAATCAGACCAAGTTTGACGCATGTTTTTTGAGGTTTCTTGTATGTGGGTCCCCTTTGGTTTTAGAATGAATTTTTATTTTAGTATTTGTCATGATAGGGGTCACAGCAACACATATTCTGAGAAAATTTCAACGGGCTACCTGTTACCGTTCAAAGGATACAGTCCTGTGACAGACAGACGGATGGACGGACGGGCAGTGTAGCGAGAGTAATAGTGTCCCGTTTGTCACCCTTTGGGTACGGAACCCTAAAAAACGAGTGGCTTCGGGGAACGTCCGACAGAAGCGAAGCCTCTACGCATTTGCAAGCTTAGACGGAACGCGCGAGTTAACGGTCACGTTTTTCTGAGTTTACTCTCCGACAGCCAAGCGCGCAACGACGCTATAGAAGCTTCTCTTCAAAAATGTCATAATAAAGACACCAAACTTTAGAAAAATTCTGGAAGCTGGCTCATTTGACGACGTCTGTGGTCTAGTGGTTTGAGTGTCGGACTGCTGATCCTGAGGTCGTGAGTTCGATTCCCACAGGACACAAATATTTGTGTAATGAACATAAGTGTTTGTGTTTTTTTTTATTAGTATGTATTTACAAAAAAAAAGGTATATAAGTATTACATATATTGTCTAGTACCCATAGTACAAGCTCTGCTTAGTTTGGGACTAGATGGTGCTGTGTAAAAATGTTCCAAAAATATTTATTTATTTAGCTTCGCCCTTTTCCTAGTCCATTTTTATTTCAGTCCATGACTTAACACAAAAGGTCGGTCTGACCCGGGAACAGTTATTTCTGTTTCGGACGCAGGTCGCATGTGGAGTAAAAACGGTTACTTTTATAGTGGAGTGGAGTTTCTTGGCGGCTCTTCTCCACAGGAGCAACATTGTGGAACCGTGCAACTAGATTATTAACTTTTATAGTGGAGTGGAGTTTCTTGGCGGCTCTTCTCCACAGGAGCAACATTGTGGAACCGTGCAACTAGATTATTAACTTTTATAGTGGAGTGGAGTTTCTTGGCGGCTCTTCTCCACAGGAGCAACATTGTGGAACCGTGCAACTAGATTATTAACTTTTATAGTGGAGTGGAGTTTCTTGGCGGCTCTTCTCCACAGGAGCAACATTGTGGAACCGTGCAACTAGATTATTAACTTTTATAGTGGAGTGGAGTTTCTTGGCGGCTCTTCTCCACAGGAGCAACATTGTGGAACCGTGCAACTAGATTATTAACTTTTATAGTGGAGTGGAGTTTCTTGGCGGCTCTTCTCCACAGGAGCAACATTGTGGAACCGTGCAACTAGATTATTAACTTTTATAGTGGAGTGGAGTTTCTTGGCGGCTCTTCTCCACAGGAGCAACATTGTGGAACCGTGCAACTAGATTATTAACTTTTATAGTGGAGTGGAGTTTCTTGGCGGCTCTTCTCCACAGGAGCAACATTGTGGAACCGTGCAACTAGATTATTAACTTTTTGAAAGTGCATATAAATGTTTATACGAAATAAAAAAAATTGTGTACAAAAATGTGTATAAAAAAATATCCAGAAAGACAGAAATAACGAAGTGCTGCGAACAATAATAGTGAAGCCAAAAAAAACTGCTCCTTCGTGTACAGTCGACTGCATGACAGTGGTAACACTTGAATTAGAAAACTGCCCTTACTGCTTACGAAATAAAGGCGCTGTCAATGTCAAACTGTTACCACTGACGTGCGTTCAACCGTACAACCAGCGCTCACGCACAGGCCATACTCCTGAAGGATTTTTGCTTTCGAGATGCTTACTGGTCGATGCCGCGACATGTGTACTGAAAGGGGTGAGCATGGTTTGAGGTACATGTGTGCGTGATCGCTGGTTGTACACGAAGGAGCATAGTTTTTTTGGCTTCACTAAATTGTTCGCAGCACTTCGTCGTTATTTTTTACTAAGTCTGTGTGTGTAAAATCTACTATTTCTGTCTGTCTGGACATTTTATACATTTCCATGCGTTATATATCTGCTCGTGCACATCAAATCCCATTAATGAATGCACGGTCGTGCCCCAGACGATGTGAACAGACACCAATTTGCCGTCACTACCTGCTACGTTGCTACGTGGTACGCGGCTACGCCGTAGCGGCTACGAGAGCTACGCATTCCTAGCCATGATTTATGACCCGCTCTGCCTTGCGAGAAATCTTTGGAGGCTGTATATTTTATTGTAGACATAATAATATAAAGGTTTCACAAAGGAAAGTAACGAATTGTATAAAAGAATAGAAGGTTCTTACGTGGAATAAGATTAAAGGTTTTCTTTTATAAAAAAATATTTTACTTTCTTGGATTTATTTCAATTGGTAACGTTTTATCATTCATATTGTTTCTTTTTATTGTTTTAGACGAATAAGTATTCCACAAACAACAAGTATTTAATAAGATTTCCTTCATTGTTTCAGATAATAGAGGCAGAACATTGAAATTATTTTGGTGAGTATTTAAAATACTTTTGTGTTCATAATGTTATTTCCCTTTAGAAAAACAATTAATTATTATTTATAATGATATTTTTCTATTGTTTGTATAATCGACCACACGTCAGTGGTAACAGTTTGACCTTGACAGTGTCTTTATTTCTTAAGCAATGAGGTCGGTTGTTGTTGGAGGAAGAGATTCGCAGGAGAACAAAAGTAACTGACATAACCCGAAGAAAAGTAACTGACATAACCCGAAGAAAAGTAACTGACATAACCCGAAGAAAAGTAACTGACATAACCCGAAGAAAAGTAACTGACATAACCCGAAGAAAAGTAACTGACATAACCCGAAGAAAAGTAACTGACATAACCCGAAGAATTGTCGCAGTGGGCGGGGCACATTACTCGCAGAACGGATGGCTGATGGGGCAGTAAAATTCTGGAGTGGCTGGAAGGCGCAGCGTGGGTAGGCCCCCCACAAGGTGGACCGACGACATGGTGAAGGTCGCGGAAATCCGACGGATGCGGAAAGCTCAGGACCGGTCGTGGCGATGCTTGGGGGAGGCCTATGTCCAACAGTGGACGTCTTTCGGCTGAAATGATGATGATGAGGACGGTTGTCGTAATTCAAGTGTTACCACTGATGTGCATTCTACTGTTATGTACTGGCGTGAAGGTCTCGTTTCTTTTCGGTATCTTAATCTTTTCTTGAGAAAAAGTTGTTCGCTTCCGAAGCAATTTAACTTTGGCTGGAACACGTGGAGCGTGATAATTTATGTCGATCACGCCTTTATAGACACGGGAGGGTAAGCATAGCAGTCGGGATTAGATGATAATTATCTTAAAATAACTTGCGTATCTGAAATTGATTATAGAAAATCATTAATTTGCATAAGTATTTACAATAGGGCCTTAATCTAAAAACAACAACACACATAACATAACGCCTGTATTTCCCCGAAGGGGTAGGCAGAGGTGTATAGAACACCAACATTTCGCCAGTTATGTTATAAGTTCCATGTAATAGGGCGCGAGCCTATTACCATTAACCGGGCACAAATCCAGACTCCGGGCTGCTACTGAGAATTTCCTAATCTAAAAAGGTATATAATAATACATGACTCCAACCTGAACTAGGGTAAACCTCCCAACCAACATTTAGGCGCTTAATAAAGTGTTATTAGCGATGCACAGAAGCGCTAACCAAATCTTGAGGTTATAAACAAATGCTAAGACTTAGGAATTATAGCTCGTTCTAACCCTAGTATACCCCCGAAATGGGCACAACTTCTTGTCGCCTTAGGTTCTTCTGTGGCGATAAAATAGAGTTACAGAATGAATCAAGAAGCATAAGAAAGCTATAGTAGAGCTACAATATTGCTACCTAAGTCTTTGAGCGCTAAGAGGATGGCAAGTAGGTGATAATTAACACTTAAAGAGATTATTTTATATTCTCTCCTTGCCATCAACTCTTTAGGTTGCAGATTCTATTTTTTATTTGTCATAACATGATATAACCTCATAAATAAATGCAATGGCGGACAGATTATTATTACTATTTTTTGTAGTGCAAGTTTTCAATAATAACACGTAGAATTTTCATTGCGAGGTAAAGTATACTGTAAATAAGTATATACAATAACAAATAATTGAAGGGCCTGTCGTTTGCTGTCTATTTATCGAAGTGTAATATTTTTATATTATATGGAGCATAAAAAAGATGGCGTATAAATGTTGTGAAAATCCAACAAAACTATGTCCATCCTAGTTTTAAAGTATCGTGGTAATGCCATCCCTTTCTTGTATCTACTATTAGTAAAACTAGTAAAAGAGAGCGCTAGTTTAAAATAAGTTTAGTCTGAACACAACGCTTTATAATAAAAATAGTAGTATGTAATAGTTAAGAGGTTAAGGTTAAGAGTTCTCTAAACCGACGAGCATGCATGACGAGGTTAATGGACGTAGATGAAGCGAAAGAGGTGTGTCAGGATCGTAGCTGGTGGAAATCCATAGTCTCTGCCTACCCCAATGGGAAATAGGCGTGATAATATGTATGTATGTGTAATAGTATGTACGACTTTATAATAAAAATAGTAGCATGTAATATTTAATGATTCTATGTTCAAACAACAGCAATACGAACTTCTGCGGGTCTAATACCATTTTCTAATGTTTCACTAGAAACTTTATTTTTTGTGTTCAAGAGAAATCCCATAAAATGTTAAAATTTTGTTAATAATATTTATTATGAGCCATAAAGTGTATCATAATAAAACGCTCCCTTCACGGCTTTATTACCTTATGAATAATTCCTTTTATTTTGCACCTTTGATGTCACCGCGCGATGATGATGGCTTTATAAATAAAACATGCATCTTTTGTCTCTTTCTTAATTTATATCGGGCGTGTTTGTGTTTCATTCGCACGCGTTAATTAATTTTCTTTGAGGGTTAGTAGTTATGAGCTCTGCAAGAAAATGGTATACATAATATGTTTGGTGAGATACGTGTTGCGTAATCGCGGCGGAAATATTTAAATAAGATAATTTAATTCGTTATTTAATGTTAGTGTCTTTATTAATTTATTAGAAATAAGTTAACTAGGTATCTAGTTTAAATAATTAAGGTATAGTAACCAATAGCAAAAAGCAACATACAACATACATATGTACATGACAAGATATGTAGGTATAATGGTCGCTCAAGGCGATTTCTATAGATGGTTTTTACTCATGAATAATTATTTATGAGACACTATACACATCTATTGCTCTACTAAAATAAACTTTATCATAAATAATATTTATCAATTTAGCAAATGCGTTCAAGCAATATATTACAAGCACAAAATATTTAATCAATCAAGGTACATGAAACAACCCTATAAATTGTTCCGACGCAACGAGTTGCTGCTTCGTCAATGCAAAACTGATCAATCATCGAGCAACCACGAGGGATTTACACACCGTACATCACCTTTACTACAAACATCAACCTTATCTTTATAGAACTAAGGTTGAATTTCAGTTTATTAATGGTTTGCAGATTTAGACACCCTTTAAGAAAGGTGTGCGAAAGGGACAGAAGATAGTCGATAGGTAGTTCAATTTGAAGACGCGATGAAACATGCCGAGGATTATGTGGGGATGAGTCGAATTTCATTTTGGTGAGGGCCATTTGGAACTGACAGTGATACAGTTTCATAATAAAAAGTATTTTGTTTTGGAACCAATTGCTTTCTTTATTTTAGTAGATTCTTGTCTTCCAACCGCCATCCGCATATACTTAACGGCCAAAATTAATATCCAATCTATCCACGATTTGGCCTACTAGACATAGAAATTTGACATATTTTGTATGGAGCTTATGTCAAATTCCTATCTCTAGTAGGCCAAATCGTGGATAGATTGGATATTAATTTTGGCCGTTTAATCATTTGCGTTGGTGTCAAGAGATTTTTTCTTCGACTTATTTCTTCATTCAAACACAGATCATGTTGCAGTGGAGGAATTTTCTAAATTAGGCCCAAATAGCAAACTTAAAACAAAAATAGTATGAAGTTACTTCGACACATAATATTTTTTAAATAAATAAATCATTTAATTATATTTTTGGGTCTTATTGTCTGGTTGGTTACACCGATTACATTCGAGTCCATTTGTGTAGACTAATGTGTGACCACCGAGTGTAGTGGCCACTGCTCACTGCAAATACACCGTCTGTAAATTGAATTGCCGGCTGTAACGTAGACGGGCTACACAAGCAAGTACAACATGAGTGCATTTAGCACTAAAATGTTAGTGGAAATTGCGTACGCAGCTGTATTCACGTTGGTTGTCTTGTGGAAGGATGAGGAAACTATCCCAGTATTGTTTTTTAGGGTTCCGTACCCGAAGGGTGACAAACGGGACCCTATTACTCTCGCTACGCTGTCCGTCCGTCCGTCTGTCTGTCACAGGGCTGTATCTTTTGAACAGTAATAGGTAACCGGTTGAAATTTTCTCAGAATATGTGTTACTATGAGGTGTATCACGACAAATACTAGAAACAAAAAAAAGTCTAAAACCAAAGGGGGTCCCCATACAAGAAACCTCAAAAAACATGCATTTTTTTCAACGTTTTTGTTCATGCTCTATCTTCAAAACGGTAATATATACCAGCGTCAAACTTGGTCAGATGATAGTGCATATTATGTAGTTTAGCAAAAAATACTAAAAATAAGACAAACATAGACATATGTGGTGGTACCTGCGTAAGAAAGACATGCAAAAGTGCATATTTCGCGCACTGTGCGTTGATGTCTTTTTGTAAACTCTCGTAAATTAAATCAGTTTTTATTGGGTATCAGGTCGTTGAGAGGTACGGAACCCTTACTGCGCGAGTCCGACTCGCACTTGGCCGGTTTTTTATGTTATAGGATGGCGAAACGAGTTAAACGAGCTATGTTTAGTATATCTTGTGCTATTTATTTATTTTAGTTTATTAACATGCAGTAGTACGCCACGGACATAATAAATTCATTATTAATTAGTTATATTTAGTGAATTTGTGTTACTCATTAACCTACATTGTTCTCACACATTTCTTAGTCATAAGTCATTTATTCATTTGTGTAACATAGGTACAAAAAATAATATAAAGTTCTTAAATACAATAAAGAGTCCGCTATGTTATGCCAGCAGGCGTACAAATGTGTATTTAAAATCTAAATGAGAAATTTGAATCAATATGCTAGTAAAAAAAATATTTAATTATACAATTCGAAATGTCACAGAATAATGAAATGTAATGGTGTTATAAAATAAAAATGTCAAATGGTATTCTTGGTCACTAATCATAATATTATTAAATTAATTGGGCATTTAAAAATTCTTCTATTGAATAATAACATTTTTCAAGCAATAGTAGTAGTAATAGTAGTTTTTTAGCAAATCATGTAACATAAATTTGTACAATTTCTATAACTATTTGACATGAAAAGAGTATTTCCATGGAGTTTCTTGCCGGCTCTTCTCCATAGGACCAACATTTTGGAACCGTGCGACTAGATTATTAACGTTTTGAAAGTGCATGTAAATGCATAATCGAAATAAAAAAAAATAGTTTTTTTTGACTGCCCCCATTATCTAGATCTTACGTCTTCCTTGTCCATCTAAAGGTAGTCTTGAAGATATCGCTTTTAGCGATAAGACCGCCCATCTAAAGTTGTTCCTGTTTACTACTATTTTCAATAAAGTATATTCTATCTATCTGTCTATCTATCTATCTAAAGGCTCACCTGATGTTAAGCGATTACCTTTGCCCATAATTTATTTAATTTTCTTGTTGGAAAAATCTTCGTAAGACTGCCTGACCCGAGAATCGAACCCAGGACCTCAGGCTTAGCAGTCGCGCTTGCGGCCACTAGACCAACGAGACAGTCAACAACAAGTTCATTGATTGACACGTATTTGATCACAGGTCGTATTGCAATGTATTTAAAATTTAAATTAAGCCCAAATTGCAAAGTGCCAAATTAAAAAAAAAAACGCTATACCATCAGACCAAAAGAATAAATAATAAATATCTTTGGGACATTTTTACACAGCACGATCTAGTCCCAAACTAAGCAGAAAGCAAAATAAGCAGAATAAGGTCTGAGGCAATCCGCAATACCTATAACTAACAAAGAAAAGTATAAAATCACTTCGAAACCTACAATTATCATACATCTACATCTACTACTACTACTATCATCACCTACACCCAAATACACACACCCACACACACACACACTCGCATACACACCCCCCTGCATACTCACACTCAATATGCAAACAAACACAACCCGACTGATAACAATAAGTATTTTAATACTATATAATATAACTATAACTATTGGTGGCTTTACCCACACTCACGTTTTTTTGCTATTCTTGTATACTTGCATGTTGCATGCATCTTAACAAAATAGTAATGTATAAATCACAAAGCTTGTACAATCTTTTTGTGTCATTTAAACGGGGAAGGAACTGATTTCTGACACACAGGCTAGATTATAGCTTAGTTCAGAAAACAGAGCTTTCAACAAATTATGAACTTATTTAGTGTCAAATAAATAAATAAATAAATAAGTAAATCTAACACAATCCGCGTCTGTTTATTTTTACCTACATTTACTACGAACATTACATTAATTATTTACTATTCTGCCCACAGAAATAGATAGAATGGTTATAATCACAATTTTACTTGCGATTCATGCCGCAAGACCGCCCATGTAAAGTTGTTCCTGTTTACTACTATTTTCATGGTGAACAATAAAGTATATTCTATCTATATATCTAAAGGCCCACCTGATGTTAAGCGGTTACCTTTGCCCGTAATTTAAATTTAAATTATTATTAAATCTTCTTCTTCTTCTTCTATCGTGTCGACATGAGCTACATAATGATAATAGCTCATGCCGTGGGGAAAAGATTAGCCAGTCAGCAGGTTGGTAGCGGGGCTGACTGCCCAGGGTGCGCCGGATGATCAATTAAATATCGTCACTCGTGGAGGCTCTTTTAATGTTATTAAATTATGTTTAGTATTTGTCGTGGTAGTAATAGCAACGCATTCTGAGAAAATTTCAATCGGCCCTATTCCCATTCAAAATATACAGCCCTGTGACAGACAGACGGACGGACAACGTAGCGAGAGTAATTTAAAGTGTCCCGTTTGGGCACCCTTAGGGTACGGAATCCTAAAAACTGTACGCTAAAATACACAGGTATCATCAATTCGCAATTTAATACATGTTAAGTAAAGTCGTTTTTAGCTTTAGATCTTCAGTAAGTGGGTATTAAATATTCCCTTTCAAAGAAATCTATTTCGAAGCTTCTTTTCCATCAATTACTTTAAGCAAAAAAGCAAAAGATTCGTACACCCTCGCCCTACTTTGAACTTAATATAGAATTTAAGTAATACTGAAGTCATTGGCTCTTTAAATAAATAAAATAAATATCTTTGGGACATTTTTACACAGCACCATCTAGTCCCAAACTAAGCAGAGCTTGTGGTATGGGTACTAGACAATGGATATAATACGTATATACTTTTTTTTTTTTGTAAATACATACTTATAATACATAAGCAACACACCCAGACCAACACAAACACTTATGTTCATCACACAAATATTTGTGTCCTGTGGGAATCGAACCCACGACCTCGTTATCAGCAGTCCGACACTCGAACCTACTAGACCACAGAGGTCGTCAACTCTTTAACTTTATTCCTGTTTTGGAAGCAATTACCATCTTCCCGGGATAAAAAGTAGCCTATATGTTTATCCGAGTTGTTCGGGATTTGAATCGAAAATATATCAGGAGTTTAATAAAATACGTGTCTTTGTTCCAGTGAAAACGGTATAATCTCAATTTATCAAAAATGTAAGGTAGGAGGCGCACTATGAATTACTTATAGCTAAATAGTCAATCGCGTCATAGGTTGCGTCCACAATTTGAGTAGGCGTTTTATCCCAACACGAGTTATGATCTATCTGTGCGCTAAATTTCCTCTAAATCCGTTCAGCGAACACTAAAACACGTGTTTCTTTATTTTCAACCAAAAAGCCAAATACCGTTTATTAGGGTTCCGTACCCAGAGGGTGCCAACGGGACCCCTATTACTCTCTCTACGCTGTCCGTCCGTCCGTCCGTCTGTCTGTCTGTCTGTCACAGGGCTGTATCATTGTAACGGTAATAGATAATCAGTTAAAATTTCACAGAATATGTGTTACTATGGTGCCTATCACGACAAATACTAAAAACTAAAAAAAGTCTAAAATCAAAGGGGGTCCTCATACAAGTATCGGGTGGTACGGAACCCTTACTGCGTGAATCCAACTCGCACTTGGCCTGTTTTTATAAATCTGACTTCAAAAATGACGGATTTCATGCAAACTTTCAACTCCTATTTTACCCGCTTTGGAGTGGAATTTCTAAAAATCCTTCCTTAATGGATGCCTACGTTATAAAAGGTATCTACTGTCAACATTTATTGTTTCTTGCCGCAGCGGCTTAGGCTCTGCGTTGTTGAATCACTCAGCCAGTCAGGACAAATAATTATATTTGTATAGATTAGATTCCTGCCTGCCGTTTGGGCTTACCCCCACGATTTGGACTATGGCACACAGACGAATAAAAAAAGGCGGACGGAATCTCGCTAAGAAAAGATTGACGCACTTAATTTTTTCCCAAACACACTATAATTTCGACAGCATTTTAACACACCAGATGTATTATTATATTGTTATTTTATTTGTGACAATACGACAATGACTACCGTCACACGAGATTTGTTGCGTAATCGCTGCTTTTTGTTTTAGTTTTTGGTGTGAATGTGTGCGTGTCAGCCCGTACTTTTCAGCGAGCCGTCTTACTTTGGGTGCTTCGCTTATTGTTTAACGAAATTCCGTCCGCCTTTTTTTATTCGTCCATGATGGCACAATGATTACTTTCTATGTTCACAAAAAAGGCTTTTTCTTTAGCTTCATGTGTATTATCAATACATTTTTACAGAAGCCTTTGTGAGGATATTGTAAAGCGTTACTATTCCCAGTTTTATCAGTATTTCCCGTTGTTCGCGTATTTGTTTTATTTTCTTATTTGTTCACATTGCCTGTCGCAGCCGCGTCTGTCCCGAGAGCGAAACATAGCTTCCTTTGAAATTAAGACAGAATAACAATCTGGACATTTTTTTTTTTGTTTGAAATAGGGAATTGTAAAACGACTGTTTACTCATACAAACATAAATTTTATGTATTTTACTTAAAGGTTTAAGTAAAGACTAGGTTAAAGTCGTTAAGACGACTTTAACCTAGTCTTTACTTAAACCTTTAAGTAAAATACATAAAACTTTTGCACTTTATCTTCATAAATAACTTAATTATTTACACATCCTTAGGAGCTTAACTGCCAATTAAAATAATGAACAATATTCAATTCAATACATTTATTTTGCGAAAATGGGTACAAAAATCAGATGGTAATTTAAAAAGAAGTAGGTTACATATGCCATATTCTGCTCTTAAGCATGCAAAATTTAATATAAATACATTAATTAAAGTTGCAATGTCATAATACCAAAAATAAACGAAATAATTAATGTCAGTCTCATATTGTCATATTAAATTTCACAAGTATATAAAATTATCGTATCAAATCGTATGTTCAAATTCTCTCGTCTAGATATTCCTTAACACTATAGTAGGCCTTCTGTATCAAATACCTTACCTGTATTTAAACAATGAAGTCCATTGTTTAAAAGGTGGTTTGGCATACGAGGGGTTAAAAACTATAATTGCAAAGTGATAATCCAGTCTCGAAATAATTCAAAAATCCCATAAATTGCTTCAATATATTATGAAAAATTATTGAAAACTGAAAAAGATATTCATAATTATTCTGTACTAGCTGTACCCGTGGCTTTGCTCACGTTATCTAAACAACTAACTTTTAAATAAGTCAAATTTCAAAGATAATGGACAAATGATAGCAATAATTAATTTGTTGCCATTATTTTTTTCTAGCGCTGGGCGCAAAGTCAAAGACTAAAACGTAAACCGAGATTCTAGGCCACAAACAAATTTTGAGCATAAGTTACAAAAATAATACAGAATGATGTGAATGTATACAATAAAACGCCTTTTTACAAAACCTTCAGCAGCCGTACACAGCAAATGTACAGAGTGTCAGGGCTGGTGACGCGAGAGCAAGCGACGTACAGTTGTCCATATGAGAAGCAGCTGGTCCTGAGGTCGACAGCCGCAGCCTTCAGTGTCTGCCCCTGCTACTTATTGATGGTCATCGTGAAGCACAGACTCACAGGAAACTGTATGCGCTTGAATTGGAAAGAGTAATTGTGGGGAATCAGTGGTATACGTGGAATAAACACCATCTCGCCAGCGGCACACCCAGTGAGAATCTCTGCCTCTATAATGTGCCTCTGCAAGGATATGACTTTGAGTCGGGGTCCCATTACACAGCTTGGGCGGTGTTAAGTTCCACAAAAGCACACCGGACCCCGACTTTAAGTTTGATAAGATGGGCAGAAAGTCCACTTGCAGAGAGAGAGTTAAGGAATACTACTGAGTATCGTCATCTAGATCTATAACGGTGTTTATAGAAGTATAAACCACTTCATTCCCTTAAATTTCTGAGAGAATGCTATCGTTAATGGCAGCGGCTTGGTCATTTTTTGGTGTTAAAATGGCCCTCTCACACAACCAAGAATTCTGCTGGTGCGAGATTTGGCTGATGTCCCCATAAACAGAACGAATTAGGTCCTCTACCGTAGGGACCACTCTACAAAGCGTTTCCGGTAGGTCCACCTGGCCACTCTCCTCTGGATAAGTTCCTACTCCAATGTTTAAAAGGACTTCAGCGAATTCTTGAGCATGTGAATTCCCGCCAAGCCGTGCTCTCATGTTGACCGTCAAGCACAATCTGTGAACTTGCGGCCAGAGAGTAGAGCGTTTTAACGAAGCATTCACCTCATCAGCCCTAGTACCTCGCGTCACCACAGGCAGCGTCTGCCGAAAATCGCCGGTAAAGAGAACTGTTACCCCACCCATGATGTTGTGGTTCCTGCGGATATCTTGCAGGGTTCGGTCAACAGCCTCCACTGCCTGTCTGTTCGCCAATTTGCATTCATCCCATACAATAAGAGAGCAGTCTCGTAGAACAGCGGGCTTGTCACTGTTTCGTGAAACGTCTCATTGCTCTCTAAGTCTATGGTCTATGGGAATCTTAAACATTGTGTGCGCAGTTTTGCCACCAGGGAGCAGTGTCGCGGCGATTCCGGAAGACGCTATTGCGAGGGCTATTTTTCCTCGCCTTCTGACCTCTGCAAGGATGCCTGAAGTAAGAAAGGTTTTGCCTGTTCCTCCAGGAGCATCCAAAAAGAACATTTTCCCTTGGCAGAGTTCAATGCTCTGCAGGATAATTTCGAATAGCTGTCTTTGCTCTGAGATGAATGATGAACAATGACAGACATTGCGCCCGTACTGTAGTCAGTTTCGGCGGCGTATTCACGATTAACGCGTGGTTTGGTTGTGGGGTCGGTAAACCGTACTCAACCAATGAATTGCAGCCGATCGAAACGACCATGTCTTGAAGTGAAAAAAAAACAGCTATTCAAAATGCGTTCAGCATATCAACATAGGCCCATAAGAATCGCCAATTGGTGAGGTGTAAAATGTAAAATATCGCAATTCGTAGGTACTCAGTATTTCAAGACAATTAAAGAAGCAAATAGATAATAGAAAGACAACAAAGGTAACGCTTTTTTTTTTTTTTTTTTTCGACTGGGTGCTCGCAGGTGGGACCGAAGTACCATTTCTGCTTAACCGGGCTTAGTTGCCGGAGAGTCCCATGTGGGACTCCATTCGCCAAAGATAACGCCCGTGTCTCTACCCATAACATCACATTTTGTGAACGAAACCATAGCGCGATCTAATTCGACGTTAACGCCATCTGGTTAGGAAAGAAGGAGTATTTTAAATTAAGTTAATTATTTACAAAACTAAGTAAGCGGGAGACGTCGTCGTAAATTGGTTATATTATCCATAGGTTAAGGATAACAATACAAATAAAATTTCACGCTTTTTTGGGTTAGGGGACTCAGCAGTCAGTAAAATAAGTGGTTCAATGGCACTTTTTGCACCGATTTCAAAAATTTTTTCACTGTTAAATAGGTAAAGCACTTTTTAGCAGACAATACTTTACTAAACTACTGTTAGAAAACTACTGTTTGTGGTAGAAAGTAAAATAAATAAAAATAAATACGGAAGCAGAAAATAATCAACACAATGCACTATTGCTCACCCCTCATACTAAATAGCGTGATCATTAATTGTTTTATAACTTAATAATCCGCTCTTTAGCGGACGTTGTTGCTAAATAACTTAATTTGTTGAAGAATGTTGAAGATGTTTTTTTTTTAAATAACAAAATGCAAAAAATAATCTAAAAACTAAGATTGGGGCTGAGATTCGATCTTAGAACAACACAATAGTGATCCACACGCCAAGCCACCAGGATGAGTAATTATTTACGCGAAACTACGAAATAAGTATTTTCATTGTTAATATCTGTCGTTTAGCTCCCTTTATATATAGCGTGATGGTTATTTTTTTAAATATTAATTTTGACGTTCTGATAAAGAATTATTTTAGTCTTTTTTAGTCTATAAATTATAACATTTCAATATATTAGCTGTAAAACATAACTTTGTAGACATTTTGTTACTCTACTCACCTTCCATGTACAAAAGCGTGATGATTTGTAGCCTATAACCTGACCCGGTCTGTAACCGACATTTTTGCCAAATTTCAACTAATTCTGTTCAGTAGTATTGGCGTCATGCTCAAACATACAAACAGATAAACAGACAAACAGACAAACAGACAGAAATTCTAAAAATTATAGTTTTGGCATCAGTATCGTTCCTATATGCGCAGCAGTGATTTTTTTCAAAAAATATTCAATGTACAGTTTTTTCATCTCTACGATTTTATTATATGTATAGATAATAATGAAAAATTTTTTGTCTGTTATGTGACTTTATTGTAGTACATTATTAAATATGGCGCCTGTGAATTTATATGAGCAGGTTATTTATTTCAATATAACCTATGTCACTGTCGTGCGAATAATAATATGTCTTATTGCATGTCAGACTACAATTGTAAATTATTATTACCATACTATACACGTCTCTGACTATAATAATAATAATTGTAAATGATTATAACTCTTTTATCCAAAAAAAATTACTTAACTTTATTTTTTTTTTAATTTTTTTCTTTCATGAATGATCACATATTTAATTTTATAACACCTTTTTATACCATGTTTTATGCAAATAAATATAATCTATTCTATTCTATTCTACCTATACCTGTGTCTGACGAGTTGTAGATTTACTTGCTGAAAATTCAAGCCATTCGTGCTCTTTTTATACATATTTTTCTATTTTAGTCAGGTTTTAGTAGACTTATATTAAAAAGGAGTCCAAAAGTTTGTTAATAAAAAAGGTCCGAGCAAACGAACGCTTCTTGATCAAACAAAAGTTTTGTGAATGTACTTCAGGCTTAAGGACTTTACTGTACCTTCTTTTTGTTTTCGAGTGGAAATCCTCATGGATATCCTTAGTCTCGGAAAGGTGGAGGGGTATTTCAGACTCGTACCGACTAAAACCACAAGATGGCCGTCCTCAGCACAAAATAGAGGAGCTCCGAGAAATTCAGTGGCCCGCGCCGCGGTGCCCGCCGTGGATTCTACCACGTCATTCCGTGCCGTGTCTGTGATATTTTTCTATATTATTTTTGTTATATTACTATTAGAAACAGTTTATGTATAAGTTTTGAAATTTTTTATTATAGAAGTCACCTTCGTATCCCTTCGGATACTGCATGCATAATGTCATACTTACATGTAAGTTAGATCATTATACATATACAAGGTAAATATGTTCGCTATTTTAAGAACTATGTCTCAAATTATATCTCCTCCTTCCACATAAATCTGAATAATAAGGCAATGTTATTTGGATTTCTGTGCGTCCTACACGTTCCGTCCACACAACTATGTTTAATTTTCTTTAAGAAAACATGCTTATTCATAATTTAAGAGCTATGTTAATACACCTACACTAAATTGTTGAATGATAATAATTTCTTAGGTTTTCGCGATCACTACACATTATAATAAAACAAGTTTAACCGGATTACATAAAAAACCAACAAACCAATTTAAATAATACACGCCATGTAATCCGCCATGTAATAAATAATTAAACTTGTTTTATTATATTGTTGAATGATATTAAATTTATAAAAAGTTGCTTAAAACGCTTGGTAATCAGCTCTTAAATATTCCTCGCAATTCAAATTCAAGTGGATTCAAAATTTTGTCGATGGTTATAAATTAAATTCGGATCAAGTCTTTATAAATATTTATATTAGTCTTTTATCAACGTCCTCGTATACTTCTTGTCACTGCGAACCCTTTGAAAGTAGACAGAATAATCGAATCAAACTATTTTGGATATAAATCCCATTAAAATAATTTTAACAATCAAAAAAAGCAAAGTAATGTTTCAGCGACTCTTTGATAAATTTCAAATTTCAAGTTTTTTTTTCAAATAAACCTAATTGCATGTATTTTTGAAACGTCAGGCTCTGGTTGCACGGGTCCAAATTGTGGGTCCTACGGGGCGACTCCCAAAAATAAACTTACCCCCCAGTTTCTGGAAGGCTGATCAATTTGATCTATTGTCAAATGTAAGGTCAGTTTCTGTGATTGGCCGGCAAAAATGTTAACTACCAATCACATCGCTTGACCTGAGATTTGACAGCTGATTAGTTCATTTTTCCGTTGATCAGCCGTTCGGAAACTGGGGGTAAGTATATTTATTTAAAAAAATCCGATTACGTCGAATTGCGTTTTAGAGCACGTTGTATTGTATACGCTTAAATCAGGGTACGCGGCACACATCATCGGCTCCTACAAGGTTTTACCCTAACAAGCAAGGCGTAGTGATTTTAGGAGAAAGTTGAGGGAGGTCCGTATGGTAAAGAATTATTATCCACTATAATCTAACTGATACTGACTGACACAATATTTTATATCATCATCATTTCAGCCGAAATACGTTCACTGCTGCTGGACATAGGCCTCCCCAAACATCGCCACAACGATCGGTCCTGCGCTTTCCGCATTCAGCGGATTCCCGCGACCTTCACCATGTCGTCGGTCCACCCTGTGGGGGGCCTACCCACGCTGCACCTTCCAGTACGCGGTTGCTACTCCAGAACTTTACTGCCCCATCGGCCATCCGTTCTGCGAGCAATGTGCCCCGCCTACTGCCACATTTCACATTCACATTCATGCATTTCAAAGTTCGAATCTCTGTCATTTGAATAAATCAAATTAAAATCCATGACAGGTCCACTGGCCGTCTATTTGATTCCATAGCTCCACAGCCCGAAATTGCGACTAAAATATGCAAGCACGTCAAAAAGTCGCACAACGAACATGGGAAATAACTTGATTTGGCTAGAATATTCACGGCACAGTCCGGCGACCAATTTGTGATGACACTAGCAGTTTCAACCTTGGAATTGCGTCAGTTGGCACACTATCCGCAGTTTTATCGGTGTGCAATTTGTGGTTTAAATCTCTTTGAGGTTAAACAGTAATTTACTACATAATTATATATATAATCTATGATTCTTAATTCTTTATTGTACCTACACACAAAAATTACATGAATACAGTTAATGAGAAATGAGGAGAATGTTACGAGGAAAGTATTATGTATAAAGTTGGGAAAAACGGCTTAAAATCGTAAGCGTGCTTAAACGTTGTGCTTTTTTCTGCCAACGAATTTTTTTACGCTTTTGACTCTTTTTGTTTTTCACTTCTAAAAAAATTAACTTTTCTTCGTCTACACTACACTATTTTATTTACAATTAAACTATTTACAAAGTTCACTAAAAACTATACAAACAAACAACAATCGTCGCGTAATTACCGAGGAGAACATTCAAAAACGCATTCACTCGTTGACAACAAAAGATAAAATAAGCGCCAAAACGAAAGCAAATCAATCACAACGTTTAAACGATACAAAAAAAATCAACAAAACAAAAAAGTGCTTTCTCTAAGCAAATTTTACGTAAACGAATTAAATTTAATTCTGCCGGTTATTAAACCACCCGTAAACTTTGAAATTGGGTCTTATTGTCATAGAAATAAGGTTCCATTTCAATCGTACTATTGAAAGCATAAGTTTGGTTTACGAAAAAGTCTAAACGAATTCTGCTTTAATCACAAAGCGTGCTTATACGCTTTTTTTTTTAATTAGACTTTTTTAAGCGCTTTTCGTTTAAACGCCCACTTCTAATTATGTATGAATGTGGATGGTTATAAGAAAAGAGGCAGACCGAAGAAAACAGATGGATTGTGTGAAAGATGATATGAATAGAAAGAAAGTGAACAGGGAGATGACGGCTGATAGAGATGTATGGAAGAAAAAACATGCTGTGCCGACCCCAAATAAATTGGGATAAGGGCAGGAGGATGATGATGATGACATTTAATGAGAAATGCAATGTATATACAACATGTTGATCCGTATTCTTGCCATAGTGAACTCTCTAACTACTTTTACTTTGATTTTCTATACAACTGTCAAACTAATTCTTTAGATAAAAGTTAACTGGCGATTGAAAAACCGGCTCTTAATCAAATATGTCCCAGCCATTATTAGCCTCAAGATACTCGATATTCTGTGCTCAAGATCAAGGTCGATTTTATAAAAGAATTTTATTCACAATGAATAATTTCAAGAATTAAAATCGATACAAGAGTAAACTCCTAAGAATGGTGACTGTCGATATTCTGTGCTCAAGATCAAGGTCGATTTTATAAAAAAAAATTATTCACAATGAATAATTTCAAGAATTCAAATCGATACAAGAGTAAACTCCTAAGAATGGTGACTGTCGATATTCTGTGCTCAAGATCAAGGTCGATTTTATAAAAAAAAAATATTCACAATGAATAATTTCAAGAATTCAAATCGATACAAGAGTAAACTCCTAAGAATGGTGACTGTCGATATTCTGTGCTCAAGATCAAGGTCGATTTTATAAAAGAATTTTATTCACAATGAATAATTTCAAGAATTCAAATTGATACAAGAGTGAACTTCTAAGAATGGTGACTGACTGAGCTTGAAAGAAATCCACAAGGTCAATGGCGACGAATCTTGCCTAATTAATGAATACTGGAGAATTTAAAAATCCAATATTAAATAAGTTAAAGGCAATTGGAATTTTATTAGAAAAATGTAATTGGATTTTTCTTGGTGTTTAAAGAATTTCAGAACTTTATTCGATACCCTTGATACGGATTCGCTGTGACTGAATTGAGCCTGTAGCATATTTTATTAAACTAGAAAACGAATGTACCTATGCTAAACTTTTAATTTTATCTAATGATGTTTCTTTAATACACCATCTGGCATCATCATCATCATCATTTCAGCCGAAAGACGTCCACTGCTGGACAAAGGCCTCCCCCAAAGGGGGATATGCCATAATCGCCACGCTTGGCAGGCGGGTTGGCGATCGCAGTTGGTTGGTTAAATACTCAGAGAACGCTGCTGCCCATCCTCTGGTGAATCCCTTAGTCGTCTTTTACGACACCCATGAGAAGAGAGAGGGTGGTGCAATTCCTTACGTCCGGCACCACACGGAACCTCTTGATGGTTGGCGGTCAACTACAGTACGTTTCACACGCCACTTTTTGCCTCGTACAGCAAAACTGCGGAACCAAGTTCCGTCAGCGGTTTTTCCGAACAAATTCGACATGGGCGCCTTCAAAAAAAGAGAATACGTCTTTTTAAAAGGTCCGTAACGCATCGGCGACTCCCCTGGTGTTGTGGATGTCCATGGGCGGCTGAGATTGCTTCAGGTGACCCGCATAATCGTAAGCCCTCCCATGTTACAAAAAAAGAAAAGGACAGAGAGATTTTAGAGACCTTATATTAATAAAATTTTAAAATTCATTTGACGCGGTGGCTTACAAGATATTTTTTATAGTATCCAGGAATTTTAATGAATTTAAGATAATTATTATGCTATAATAAATTCTTGTAACAAATTTTTGCATGTCAAGAACTGACTAAACATGTTTACTTATTTATTATTTAAGAACTTGTGTACCGTGTTTTATGAGCAAAATAAATGATTAAGAAAAACGAAAGTCCATTTTGAATATAAAATAAATAAAAAATCAGCAACGAATCGTACTGTTACGCAACCCGTCAATAGACCTCGATTTTCGACGAAGATTTTTCCTACGATAAGTATAGCCAACACTTCTGACGTTTTTATATCCAGAACAACACAAGCTTAAAAATTATACTGAAAACATGTTGATCACATGCCGCAACAACAAGGATTCGGCGAACTTCGATAATGTAGACCCAAGCCTGAATGACCAATAAATCAACCACAGCTACCTGTTTTGATTGGCGTTTGTAAATCATTTTAGCGGAAACAGGCCCATGTTTGCGCCCTTCGGGTCCGGAGGCAAAACAACAAATAACACAACACTGAGGTAAACGACCTCCCGGCCCCCCGGCCCCCTCCCAACTTGCGCAGAATAAAGAGCAGCTGATTCTCTGTTCTCATTTCATTTCAGATCAATATGGACATGGTTGATTATCATTTCGTATATCGTTTAAGGTGAATGCTACAGGGTAGCCCGCGAAATTCAAATTGGCGGAAATAATAACAATATATCTACTGAATAATACTCATAAAAAATATTAACCTAATTAGCTGTACTAGCTCGATAATATTAATTCACGATCAAATTATCGATTTTCGAGCTTGTAGAGCTTGTAGAGCTAGGTTAATATTTTTTATAAGTATCATTCCTTAGATATATCGTTACTATTTCCGCCAATCATATTTTGACCGATATACAATGCGAAATAAAGCTACAATTTGCAAAAAAACGCCAAAAAATTTGAATTTCGCGGGCTACCCTGTAGCATTCATTCACCTTAAGATTTTTTTTCGGTTGTCATTGAACTAGCTAGGCTTAGCAGTGGGATATTGGTGTCGATCACAAAAACAGATAGAGTAGAATGGTTGTAATCACAATTTTACTTGCGATTCATGCGTGGCAACTTTCGACCAAACTATGCCTTACATATTGACGTCATTAATTTAAAAAAAATAACTTTAATCAAATGTACTTTACAGCTTTTGTTTCTGCAGTTAGAAACAGCACAATAAGGCATTTTTGCTGCGGGGTTTTGTTACAGTATTTACAGAAACAAGTCATATACGACCTCTGTGGTCTAGTGGTTCGAGTGTCGGATGCTGATCACGAGGTCGTGGGTTCGATTCCCACAGGACACAAATATTTGTGTGATGAACATGAGTGTTTGTGTTGGTCTGGGTGTTTCTTATGTATGCTAAGTATGTATTTACAAAAAAAGAAGTATCTAAGTATTATATCCATTGGTCTAGTACCTATAGTACAAGATCTGCTTAGTTTGGGACTAGATGGTGCTGTGTAAAATGTCCCAAAAATATTCATTTATTTTATTTATTTATATGGCGTACTGAGAAAGGCTTTGAAATGCCCTGCACTATGGTGCAGAGTGTTGGCACGCGCGCCCTGCCCTCTTTTCCATTCTATCTATTTCTGTTGTGTCGATTCTCTTGTTCACGAACTAAACTTATTTTAAACTATTGCTCTCTTTTACTAATAATAGATACAAGAAAGGGATGGCAACAATTTTAGAGTAAATGCCAAGTCAATTTGACAATGTCAAATCTGTGCTCTAACCATACTAAACGTGTGAAGCCGATAGGCTTCTAGCGCGTCTCGAACTCACGACATACAAGTACACGCTACAGATCGTAAAATATAGCCGGAGTCCTGTGACAGATGTCAAATACGTATACAATTAATGTCAAAATACGTTTAAAATATTTGACATCTTTCACAGGACTCGAGCTATATTTTACGAACAAATAATGTGTTTTTAACTCTATTCTAGCTTCCACTGCACATGATCTACGGCACGGCACACAGAGAGGCTCACACAAGGGCTCTGTCCAGTTAATTGAACTGTTGCCCCCGTGTATGTCCTGTTATCTATAACTAGTTTCATGGTCCACTTCTCCAGGCTTTTAGGATAGGTAAGTTACTCCATTTTGTTTCAGTAATTGGTTGGAAATTGATGTGACAAGGGACCAAGCGTCAGTTCCGTTGAGTTTTTTTGTTGATCTAGGTATTTTCGTAGGTACCTTTTTTAGGGTTCCGAAGTCCTACAAGGAACCCTTATAGTTTCGTCATGTCCGTCCGTCTGTCCGTCTGTCCGTCTGTCCGTCTGTCCTAATCCTTTACAGCTTAATAACTTCTACAGTTATAAATATAAGTAAATGAAATTTTGTTAAAAAATAGTCTACATATAGATCTCAATTTTAAAAGAATAAAAGAATAGTTTTTCCGTATTTTAGGGGTGGCGTCCATACATGTGAAATGGAGAAAAAAAAATTTTTTCGCTGCACCCCCTCGTGTGGGATATCATTGAATAGGTCTACTAAAATGAAGGTAATGTTTGATACACCACTTTTTTAACAGGTGTACCATCTGCGAAATATAGCCCGCCAAAGTGGCTTGCAATGTGTCCCCCCCCCTGCCATTTCTAAACTATGCAATGTAGAAACTTATAATCTTCCACATTGATAGACCTTTGTGAAAACTCTCTTTTAAAATTATTTGGAGTATAATGTGATTATAATTTTTTGAGTTATAGAGAGAAAACTGAAAAATACTTAAAACGTCCTAGTTCAAATGTCATTGACCTTAGAGAAAAATTATCATAGCAAATAATGCTCCTTTAGCTACTTTCTATTTGAAAAAATCACAAAAAGTAACTTTGAAATGACAAACGTCTTAAATTTGGCTTCTTGAATTTAACCCTAGATGGCGCTACTAACAACACGCTCTGAGTCGCGAATGCTGCCGATTATTGCAAAAACTAAAATAGCCATGATTAATATTCGATTTGATTCGTTTGTAATTACACCTACTTAAGGAACCCTATAATACTGAGCATGGCCCGCGACATGCTCTTGGCCGGTTTTATTTGTTTGTGAGGCCCTTGAGTAAGTTTTTCTTTTTCCAAACTCTATTGTCCGTGTTGGCTTAATTTTTTTATTTTTTTTTATTTGGTACTTCTGTGATGATACAATAAAACGACCGTCTTGCCGGCTCTTCTCCATCTACGCTTTGTAATCGTGCTACTAAATTCTCGACATCTTAAGATGTACTAAACAACCTGTGCCTATTTGGAATAAAAACTGATTTTGAAACTTTACTATACTAAATATCTAAAAGACACAATTTTGTATCCTTAACAAATCAATATAATAGAGTAGAATATAAACTATTTTATAGTACACACTTTATACAAACGGCACTTTAAATTCTTTAACAGCAAACCCATACATTTAAACATCCCCACAATATTAACTGCTTGTACTACCAAAATGGCTTTTAAAATCCCCCAATAAATTCAAAAATTCGTTCCTCGCTGGCTCAGCAAGGAGGGTAGTTGTAAATCTAACAGTCTGTCATAAAAACTAATTTCATATACTGCGGGCTAGTAGCAATGGGGCGGGATTCGAATCATACGCCATAAGCGCGGAGAATGACTATAAAGTGTCTTGGGTACGAGTTTGAGCGAGTTTCAAAGTCGCGTCTCACTTTTGTAGTAGTAGAGCTCCTTTGTAAAAGAGCTCGTCCAGGGAAGTACTACCACCGTAACTATTTCTGCCGCGAAACAATGATGCTTACATTGCTGTGTTCTGGTGCGAAAGGTACGGGTGCCGGTGAAATTACAATCACATGAGACTTACCATCTTCATGTCTCAGTCTGTCGAACGCGCCGTGCAATATCATTTAAGCAACAGTCTAGGTGGTATTGCAGTTGTTATGGGCAAAGGTAACCGCTTAACGACTGTAATTTCTAACGATTTAAATTGTGGAAAGAAAAAATCGCTCACGAGCAGGATTCGAACCTGCGACTCCTGACTCAGTACGCCAGTGCTTTAGCCACTAAGCTACCGTGAACACTGCTCGTGGTATCGAAATTCTCATCCACTTGGTACATCTTTGGGTGACGTCAGCGATATCTTATTAAGAAACAGTGTTTCTTAACCGGCTCGACTAACTTTGCAGTTAATTCAAAGTCGTATAGATATCCTACCCTTACCTAATCGTTAGATTTCGCTTCGTATGCGTAAAATGCGTTAAAAATGACTGTACTTTCCTTATATTTTGTGTCTTTTTGTTTTATTTTCTTTGTACTTACCTGTTAGTTAGCTGTTTGTGTACCTGTTACGCTGTTTAGTTATAATTGTTGTGCGCCAATAACTGGGACAAAAAACCATTTTCTTTCTTTCTTTCTTAACATCAGGTGGGCCTATAGCTCGTTTCACCATCCTACACTATAACATAAAGAAAATTAAGCACTTTTTACCAAACGATTCCATGCCAATTCTATACACTTCCATGCATTGCATTCAGGCGTAGCGATGTTAGAAAGCGACAAGGCGTCAGTCCTCGCATTTGCAAGATTAGTGCATCCTTAAACTTTGTCACTCATTAGGCCCTCATGCATACATTTAAAAAAAACATATTTCAATAAAATTATTGCCTAAATTGCCTTTGCCCTTTTAAATTACATAAATTGTCATTCCCATGTTCGCTCTGAGCTTATCTTTGATCGTCGCTCACTGGCTCGCTTGCAGAAGCACCCTACCTTAGATTGGCTATGTCGCCCTACCTGGAGCCCTGGGGGCTGCATGCATTAGATTATTTTATTACGAGCGCTTTCTACTTCGTTTTCTAGCTCCCAGCAATTTTGTCCCTAGCAATTTGCATGCGACGTGGAGTTAACAAAACTATTATTTTTTGGACTTAGTAGATGGCTTAGTATATTCGGTGTTTATTTTATATCTATACTATAATTGAAGCTGAAGGGTTTTTTTTTTGTTTTAACGCATTAATCTCTAGAACAACCAGTTGGATTTGAAAAACTCTTTTGTATATGATAGCCAGATTCATGAGGAATTGTATAGGCTATTTAACATCATACTACAAACCTTATGAGCCGAGCAAAAAGAAAAAGTCAGGGTTTTAAATTGAACGGGCGGGTGAAATCAGCTACACAACTAGTCTAGAAAGACTAGCTGTGGAGCCGGTTACCGCTTAACATCAGGTGGGCCTTTAGCTCGTTTCGCCATCTTAATACTATGACGTAAAGAAAAAAAAGGAGGAAGTTCTCAATTCGACGCGTATATACATATATATATATTTTTTTTTTTTAATGTATGACCACGCATAACTTTTTACAGAGTGGTCCGATTTTGATGATTCTCTTTTTAATGGATAGGGTATACCTCGAAGTTGGTCCCATTTAAATTTCAAAATCAAAATCCACCCCTAAGGGTAGTGAAACAGGGGATGAGTGTTTGTTCACCCACTGAATTCTTACCTGTTAACAGATTCTGTTGAAACTTGACACACATAAATATAGTTCTAGACACTACGACATAATGGAGACCTGGAGTTAAGATTTTAACCACAAAAAAATGAAAAATAAAACTTTTTAACAAAAAATTGAACCGACGAAAATAAAAACAACGTCACGTCAAACACAACGTGAAATTTTCAACGATAAACAATAACTTTCCAAAAATGCGTTCTCCGCTCGGCCACTTGCAACTTACACGCACTTTGCTTGTTAAAAGTTCGTTTGGCGCCGACTCATAATTAGTTATTTTTCGCTTTTCAGTTTCTGTTTTCGTCGGTTCAATTTTTTGTTAAAAAGTTTTATATTTGAAGTTGTTACTAAATTGTGATATTTGTGGTATTCATTAATAATTGTAGTATTTATCTGTAACAACAACAACAACAACATAACATCACGCCTGTATTTCCCCGAAGGGGTAGGCAGAGGTGATAGTACACCCACATTTCGCCAGTTATGTTGTAAGTCCCATGTAATAGGGGGCGAGTCTATTGCCATTAACCGGTCACAAATCCAGACTCAGGGCTGCTACTGAGAATGTCCTAATGAAAAATACCAAATACCAAATAACACTTTGCCCGACCCGGGAATCGAACCCAGGACCTCACGCTCAGCAGTCGCGCTTATTTATCTGTATAATGGAGATATATATCTATCAGTGGCGAATGGTCCATATAACACGATATCCACCGGCTTCTCTTTAGGAATTGCTTAAATACAGATCAACGACATTTCATTGCTAATTTATTGTTCTAAAGTATTAAAAAAATGTAAAATTAAATTAAAAGTTGTTAAAATGTTTATTTTATTTTATTAATGTGTGATCTTAGCTATTTTAGGATTTTTAGGTTCTTTCGAATCGTTCTTTTGTCCAATCGTCGAATCCGACTCGGTTGGGCAGCGTTCGGGAAGCTACGCAATATCTTCTCGTCCAAAATACCGCAGTGTCTCAAGACGAAAGTCTTTGACCAGTGTGTGTTGCCAGTAATTACTTACGGTACTGAAACGTGGTCGCTCACAATGGGCCTGATAAGAAGGCTCAAAGTCACTCAAAGGGCAATGGAGAGGGCTATGCTCGGAGTGTCCCTGCGTGATCGAATCAGAAATGAGGAGATTCGCAGGAGAACGAAAGTAACCGACATAGCCCGAAGAATTGCCAAACTTAAGTGGCAGTGGGCGGGGCACATTGCTCGCAGAACGGATGGCCGATGGGGCAGTAAAGTTCTGGAGTGGCGACCGCGTACTGGAAGGCGCAGCGTGGGTAGGCCCCCCACAAGGTGGACCGACGACCTGATGAAGGTCGCGGGAATCCGCTGGATGCGGAAGGCACAGGACCGGTCGTTGTGGCGATGCTTGGGGGAGGCCTATGTCCAGCAGTGGGCGTCTTTCGGCTGAAATGATGATGATGAGGTTCTTTCGGCTTCCCTTATGAAAATATTCACCCTTCGCCTCTGATATCACACTCCGTCTTAAACCGATATTTAAACGTTTGGTGTTGGTAATATAATCTGGTGGTCTATAAGGTGCCAGTTAATAGGTTTTGTTGGACAAGCGTGAACCATCGTCGACCGCACCATCGCTTAACATCAGCTGAGCTGGCGGTCAAAGGAATTTTTTTTTTGAGATTCATTCTGGACAAAAAGTAGCTTAAAATTATAGGTTTATTCTGATCTACAATTTCAACATGACAATGTACCTTTTAGCTGTAAAATGCTGGGGTATACGCAAGGGTATTGCTCTTGAGTTCTTTACCTTTAGCTCTTTACCGCGTCAGATTACTAAAATAATAACTTTAGACAGAAAAGATACACTTTCTGATTGAACAAAATCAAATAGCACATGACAGATAATTAGAGGATTCGATCCCGGTCGATTTTTCTAATCCCGGGATTTCGGGATTATCTCCAGTTAATCTCGGGATCCCGGGATAGTCCCGGGATTGTATTGGTAATGGAAATTGGTAACAAAAAGACAGTAAAACATATCAAAATCAACTTTTTATTTATCTTTTAGTTTTGTGAGGACATAGAATATTAAGGTTATCAATCTTCAAAAAGGCGGTTAAACAAAATTAAATTGACCAGAAACATTATAAATTACTTATTTAAACCACGAAAATAAAATCTAAGGAATAACAACGCATCCAACGTCTCATCTGCAAGCATACTTCTTAATTTGTTGCACAAATATGAAGATTAATAATTTCATTGATTATCACCAATTAACAAAAAAAATATCAATACTTGCACGACGTGAAGCGGGAATTTTTAGACACTTTTACGCATAATCCGGTACCGGTCGTTAGCAAAAACAAATGAAATCAGCTGTGTAAACAAGATGGCTGTCACAATGTCAAATTAAGGTAAGTGCGTTTCGTTTCACGCACATTTTTATTGACTTATTAAAAAAAAAAACAATCCCGAAAATCCCGGGATTCATTAAATTTGATCCCGAAAATTTCGGGACTAAAATAAAATAAATATGACCGGGATCCCGGGATCGAATCCTCTGCGGGTAATACTCGTAGTATCGCATTTTTCCACCAGAGGGCGCCCACCGCTAAGCTTGTAAAGTTAACCCGCCCGTGCCGATGGATTCTCAATATTCTTGTAAATATGATCTAGACGCGGTGCGGCCGAGGCGTGCATTTGTGTTGCCTTTTAAATTATATAGGGAATGTAGATTCTTATTCTTTTATGCTTATTTTACATTATGGAGTGGAAAGTTCTCCATTATTCGATATTCTTACATTTTTGAGTAAATAACTCAATACTCAATTCTTTATTGCATTCCATATTGTATTTAATATAAACCGGTGGTAGGCTTAAGAATAAGATCTAAATATGAACCCTGTCGGGCACAGCAAAGTTTGGTAGGAGAGAGGAGGAAGAGCGTCTATGTGTATGACTGCATTTAAGTAGGTACTTCATGAACTTAAATGACGATTAATTTTAAATTTATTTAAATTGTATTCATCAACTCAGCCTATCGCAGTCCACTGCTGGACATAGGCCTCTCCCAAGTTGCGCCACAACGCTCGATCCTCTGCCTTCCGCATCCAGTCCCCCCCAGCCACGCTCTTTAGGTCGTCGGTCCACCTGGCAGGGGGGCGCCCTACGCTGCGTTTGCCGATTCGCGGTCTCCACTCAAGGACTCGTCTGCTCCAGCGGCCATCGGTCCTTCGACAGACATGGCCAGCCCACTGCCACTTCAGCTTACTGATTCTACAAGCTATGTCGGTCACTCCGGTTCTTCTCCGGATAATCTCGTTTCGGATTTTATCCTTCAAAGAAACTCCAAGCATAGCTCGCTCCATAGCTCGCTGAGCGACTTTAAACTTGTGGACTAGCCCAACTGTCAGTGTCCACGTCTCAGCACCGTAAGTCATGACAGGCAGGACGCACTGGTTGAAGACTTTTGTCTTCAAACTTTGCGGTATAGGCGACGAGAAGACTCGGCGAAGCTTGCCAAACGCTGCCCAGCCCAGACGGATCCTTCTGTTGGCTTCTTTCTCGAAGTTGTGTCTACCAAGCTGAATTGCCTGCCCTAGGTAGACGTATTCCGTTACAACTTCGAGTGTCGACCCTTCGACGAATATTGGCCTCGGCATGACATGCATATTGAACATGACTTTAGTCTTGTCCAGATTCATGCCGAGACCGACACGTCGAGAGGCTCCGTTTAAGCTGTGCAGCATTTCGCCCAGTTGTTCCAGCGACTCAGCCATTACAACGATGTCATCGGCAAAACGGAGATGTGAGATGTTCTCGCCGTTAACGTTGATACCCTGTCCAGTCCAGTCCAGTGTCTTGAAGACGTCCTCCAACGCGTTAGTAAACAATTTCGGGGATATTACATCCCCTTGTCTCACCCCTCTGCGCAGTTGGATTGGCTTCGTCTTTTGGTCCTGGAGCTGAACAGTCATGGTAGCAGCGTTGTATAGGCATCTCAGCATCTCTATATACCGCTCATCAATGTGACATCGCTGAAGAGCATCCAGAACTGCCCAAGTTTCGATAGAGTCGAAGGCCTTCTCGTAGTCCACGAATGCCATACACAGCGGCTGATTGTACTCTTCAGTCTTCTGTATGATCTGCCGAACAGTATGGATGTGGTCTACGGTGCTGTAGCCTTTTCGAAACCCAGCTTGCTCTGGTGGCTGGAATTCGTCGAGTCTTCCGGCGAGACGATTCGTGATGACCCTCGAGAACAGCTTGTACACATGACTCAGGAGTGATATGGGTCTGTAGTTCTTCAGAAGGGTTTTATCCCCTTTTTTGAAGAACAGTACCACCGCACTCCCGCTCCATGCCTCCGGTGTAGAGCCTTGTTGGATGACGGAATTAAACAGACTCTGTAGCTCCTTCAGGACCGGAGCCCCGCCTGCTTTTAGGAGTTCAGTAGTAATGCCGTCATCGCCCGGAGCTTTGTTGTTCTTAAGCTGCTCGAGGGCCGCCCTAATCTCGCCCTGGTCAACGTCCGGAAGATCCTCGGTGTAATGGCGCGTGAGCTGGGCTCTTTTGTCGTCATTGCTAGGAACCGCTGGTCTCGCCGTTTTCGTGGAATACAAATGCCCATAGAAGTTTTCGACCTCATCAAGCATCTCGATCTTAGAGGTAACAATTTTGCCATCCGCGGCTTTCAGTTTCATCAGATGGGTCCTCCCTAGCTGCTGAGCGAAAACTTTCGACCCCCTATTTTGCTCAATCGCAGCCTCAATGGCGCGGGTGTTGGAGCGGCGGAGGTCACGTCGCATCAGCTTCCTAATCTGTAGGTTTAAGGACCTATTATCTGATGAAAACGAATGTGCGGCTGGCATTTCCCGTCTTTTCCTCATCAGATCGAGAGTCTCAGTCGAAAGCTTGGGCATCTTGCTTCCACGCTGCGGCGGAAAGAATTTTCGAGACAGTTCCTGCAATGTTTTGACCATGGTGTTGGTTTTCTCCTCAATATTGCCCGTGGTTTCCAGCGAGTCGAATCGATTTTGAAGTTCCGCTTGGAACCTTTCGGAGCCCAAACTGGTTTGGAGCGGCGAAGGTCGGAGAGTAGACTTTATCATGCGCGTTCTTTCAGCTCTAAAATTGATATTTAGAGTGCCTCGGATAAGTCGGTGATCGCTTCCGGTGTTGAACCTATTGATCACAGAGACATCTCTAAATATGTGCTTCTTATCCGTCATGATAAAGTCTATCTCGTTCCTTGTCACCTTGTCGGGGCTTTTCCAGGTCCATCTTCTTTGGGGCTGCTTCTTAAAGAAGGAGTTCATTAAGAAGAGCCCCTGGGACTCCAAGAAGTTGACCAACGTTTGGCCCCTGTGGTTTCTGCGCCCCAAACCGTAAGGTCCGATTCTCGATTCGCCGCGTTCTTGTACTCCCACTTTAGCGTTGAAGTCCCCCATAACAACGTTGTAGTGAGCCTTAGCGGTACTATTCATAGCCTTAGCTATGTCTTCGTACATCGCTTCGGCTATATCGTCAGAGTGTGTCGAGGTCGGCGCATATACCTGCACTATTTTCAGCTTGTACCTATCATTTAGCTTTAGTACAAGGTACGCTACCCGTGTCGACACACTACCGATTTCCACAACGTTGTTTACGAGGGCCTTATTGACAAGAAAACCAACACCACCTTGGGAGAGCTGATCACCTTCGCGGAAGTAGAGTAAGTTTCCTGACTCCAGGGTTATCGTGTCCTCTCCCTCTCTACGGACTTCGGATAACCCCAGTATATGCCATTTTATATGACTTAACTCTACTTCAAGCTCGGCGAGGTGATGGTCCAGTCTCAACGTTTTTCCATTGTATGCTGCCAGATATAGTCGTCGGTTTTGGTAGCCTGTCGTAACCCGGGGATTCCTAGCACCCCCCGTCCCACCGTTACCACGACCGCTACCGTAGTCGGGAATAGAGGGACCACCGGGAACTGGGGGCCGTTGTATGTGTTGTGCGTTCATAGGGATGTATGCCCATAGTCACCACGCTGGGCAGGCGGGTTGGTGACCGCAGTGGGTGATGTTGCACGATGTTAGTGCACAGAAGGACGCTGCTGCCCATCCTCCTGATTTCAAACCTTAGTCGCCTTTTACGACACCCATGGGTAGAAGGGGGGTGGTCTATTCTTTTTATTTGCCGGATACCACACGGCAAATTGTATTAGGAGATTATAATTAATTTGTTGGTCTTAGGTAATCACTGTTGTTCATGTGCTTGTACTTTTCATTTTAATTTTTGATTATAATGCAATATAATATTGTATATTTTAATTACCTATAATATTTTTTTACTCAAAAGATTTTAGAAACGTTATCGCTTCTATGCAAGATGGCGCGCATTGTTGACATTATAAAGTCTTATAAAATTATTCAAACAGTAAAAAGCATAAAAGAGAATGTTACACCGCACATTGTTGACGACATTCCCGAATCGCCTGTATCCAGCGAATGAGAGTTTTCCATTATAAAGCGTAGCAATGTGCTCAAATGAAACATTCTCCTCTGCCCGAACATATTCTCAAACTGTAATTAGAGATGTTATGGATATGATATTTCGAATCTGGATACAGATATGGATATAGGAATATATAAGGTTACGGATTTGTAATTATTTCGGATTATCCGTTAGTTTCAGATAGTTTCGGTTACGGATATTAGATTGAAGTAAAATATAAACACAAATGGTATGTAATAATTTGGTTTTATTTATAGGTTATGAAAGAGGTTATGTTATGACTAGAAATAACAAACAAACTGCAAAATTCACGTGGCGCGCGAGCGGTGAAACAAAAACCTGTCGAAACATGTCGTTTTATTTAGACTCCGCCCTTTTACGAAACTATCCGAAACATGTGAAATGGATAAGGTTACGGTTTTTTTATTATTTCGGATATCCGATAGTTTCGGTTACGGTTACGGAGCTCCATAACATCCCTGTTTTAAATTGTGGAATGGAAATTTTTGTCGTGCGTAAGACTCGAACTTGCGACTTCTGGTTCTCTTCGACATTGAATCCGTCTCAGGATGACGGCAGTCACCTGTGTAGTGTAAACAGGGTTATTGTTAATTAATAAACAACAACAGGGTTATTTATGATTGTATTCATCAATTTGAACAACTTTTGTTAGAACACGAACTTTGAATTAGCCAAAAAAAACTTTCGTTCCATAGAAAATGTTTCATGTACTTGACCCAAAATTAATAATAAAAGTTTCTTTTAGCGGAATTAACACTAGATATTGTGTGTTATTAATTTGTCATGTTGTTTGTTCAGTCTTGTGTTTACTATTGTGTGTCACAATTTTTTTAGTTGTGGTGTGTTGTGTATTGTACAGTCGACTGCATGACAGTGGTAACACTTGAATTAGAAAACCGCCTTTACTACTTACAAAATAAAGACGCTGTCAATGAAAAACTGTTACCACTGACGAGCGGTCGACCGGTTCTGAAAAAAAAATTATATTATTATTTATTCATCTTTATACATATCATTTACATTTTTAAATATTGCTATTATTATTTACTTTATTCATATTTTATACATACATATACATACATATTATCACGCCTGTTTCCCATTGGGGTAGGCAGAGACTGTGGATTTCCACCTGCTACGATCCTGACACACCTCTTTCGCTTCATCTACGTCCATTAACCTCGTCATGCATGCTCGTCGGTTTAGAGAACTCTTAACCTGGCATTTTTTGAGAACATCCGCGATTTGATCGCGATACTACATATTTTATATGTATACAAATACATATTTTATATGTCATGGATTTTCGCAAGGTAATATTCATTGATTCCATTATTTAAATAAAAGTTGTTCAGAATGAATACAATCATAAATAACCCTGTTTATTTCAAGGGTTAATATGTTGTTACCAAATTATCTCGAGACGTCAAAAAAACCCAACACCAAATCCTTGCCAAAATCAGCCCTTCACAGCTCATTAAACAAGTTACCGTTATGAAAGTGTTAATCAACTAAGTAAGCCTAATTAGGTGAGTGCCGCGAACTTCGATAACTACCCGCAATTCAATTACTGAAGATTAAGCAGTTCGATCTCTGGGAGTCAAACAATCATCTTTGAACGTGATGTTTGGAGCAAGTTTGTGTGTGTTTATTAGCTATTTTATTTGACGTATCTACTGGGCTAATCTTTTTTTTACTAGAAGAGTGACTGACGAATTGCAGCACAGCTTCTATAGTAAAATTGACTGTAAAACTGATCTACTTTTTTCATATCGACATAACCAATTTTTAGCTTACTGAAAAACAGCTGCGCTTACTGCTGCTTGTATTATGTAATGAATGAACATCTCGGACGAATAAAAAAAGGAGGACGGAACCTCGCTATTATATCGCTATATAACCAACCATAATTTCGACAGCACCTTAACACACCAGATATATATTGTTATTTTATTTGTGACACTACGACAGTAATAATAATTACTGGGGTGTATTAAAAGAGCCTCCACGAGTGACGATATTTAATTGATCGTCCGGCGCACCCTGGGCAGTCAGCCCCGCGACCAACATGCTGACTGGCTAATCTTTTCCCCACGGCATGAGCTATTATCATTATGTAACTCATGTCGACACAATAGAAGAAGAATCATACACTTAAACTTGTAGAATCGCGTTTTTAACAGAACATTGGATAGTCTTTTATATTAATTCAATTGAAAGTGTTTACAGGCAAATTCTTTGCGTGATAAGATACATGCATATGATACTGACAAATATAGAAAATTTGTATCGATTTTAGACGTTTTTGCCAGACTGTACACTAAAATCTAACCAAAGTCTAACCCCAATCCCTCAAAGAACACAACTGTTGTGGCTATCGTTAATTCTCACAACTTGAACCGCGCTGTGACGGTAACATATTTATTTTAACCCTTGGAACTCTAGAATATTTAGGAATAAACGTAAATGTGTTGCAGCTCTTCTGTGTACAAACACAACGTGTGTTGGTTTAGACTGCGTCGCAGAAAGCGCTCGTTGCAGTGTGTTGTTGCAGTTGCTTTGTTTGTAGTTCCACTGTTTGTACGTCTCACTTGCATCTCCATATTGATGTTTACATCTTAGTGTTGACGCATAATTATAGCAACGTGTTGCAAGACTTGCTAGCATAGAAATCTAAATAATAAGGTAATAGAAATGTTATCTACTGTCTTTTAATACCGGAACGCGTGTCGCCGGTTCACCGCTACCAACATAAATACGCAATTACACCCACCATGTTTCTAACATTCAATGCGAAATAAATTAAAAACAAAACATCACTGATGATCAAGCAAACAGCTCGCGCACTGGTGCCCTACGAGACACCTGGGCCCTAATTCTCGCGTTATAGATATAAATGTCTAATTCGAGATAACCTCTAATTTTAAATATCTACGAATAATTTCGCCGGTAATGTCAACTGCTTTGAACAACTCTTTGTATTTAGAGCGCTAGGCGTAGACATATCTCTAACGTGATATTATGAGAATACGAAAATTTATTATCAATCGACATTCGCCATCTTGTTTCGACATTATGTCGAGTTCGAGATGTCTAAGACGCGAGAATCATCCCCCTGTACGCGGCGATAACTTCACGCGCCGTTACCACTTCTATTACCTTATAATTTAGATTCCTATGCTTGCTAGAGTTGTTATAGTTGTCTTATAGAAGCCAATCGTGCTTTCTATAGACACTTATTAATCTATTATTTTACTACACGTATAGATTTTAACGCATTAATGCAAGTGGGGCGAGATCTAAAGAAATAAATCGTGGAAAGGAAAATTCGCTCACGAGCAGGATTCGAATACATACTACATACGAAGGGCTCGTAGCTAAGCAATGACTGCGCGGATTGTACGATCTGCAAGGTTAAGGTGCACTTGCCGCGGTCAGTCTGTGGATGGGTGACCGTTTCGTTACACCTCGAAACCCCTCCGTGCCTCGGAGAGCACGTTAAGCTGTCGGTCCCGGTTGTCATACGAATATCTATGGCAGTCGTTACGGATAGTCAGAAGCCTGAAAGTCTGACAACTGGTCTAACCTCCGAATGTCAGTATTACCCAGTAATTGGGTTGCGGGGGTCTGATGGCAGTCGCTCCATGTAAAATACTGATGTTCAGCCGCATCTGGCTAGACTGGAAGCCGACCCCAATATAATTGGGAAAAGGCTCGAAGGAAGATGACTACATAGACGTACAATTTGACTACATGAATGTAATTTTTATGTTTTTTTTTTTTTTTGATACACATGGCGCATGACTGTCAATGACTTTTTTCCTCGCTTTGTTACTTCTTCACTATATCTATTTCTTGTTCATGTATATTTCTTTTGTATGTGTCTCAGTTGTCACAAATAAATATTTTTCTTTCTTTCTTTCTTTTTCTTTCATGAATTTAGCATGATACCATCAACCGAGTACCAAGGATTCTGCTTTGTAAATACTTGAAATAATAGCAGCTATATTGAAATACGCTAGTGAAAATTTCGTTCATTTCCTGCAGTAAGCTTTTACAATTTATGTGGAATGATATGCATTTCGTACACTGTTTCCATCTCAGTGCTCCCAGGAAATATTAAATGCAATATTTCAACGAAAACACGTGAGTAGGTACTGCATACAAACACAATTTAATATGCATTATTTCACTACCCTCAAATTGGAACGAATGTAACGTACGAAATTAGTTTTAAATTTTATGCAGTGCATACGAATACGTAATATTGTGTTGGTGGCCTAACACTGAAAATGCAGTTGCGTTCGGCATGTTTGGTCCAGATGATCCATTAGTTTAGGGCTGACGAGCCTCTGTTAGTTTGTCAGTTCCTATATTGTTAAGACTCATGTAGCAGCCTAGCGCCCCCATCTTATATATTATATTATATGATATATAAGATGGGGGCTGATATTTTTTTACTTGGCTGCTACATGCGCCTTAAGGAATAAGGATAGATACGGATCATATCAAAATGCCTATTGAGAAAAACTGATTTCGCTTATCCATTTATAAATCAGTCCGTGTGGTGCCGGACATAAAGAATAGCACCACCCTTATCTCTTCTCATGGGTGTCGTAAAAGGCGACTAAGGGATTCACCAGAGGATGGGCAGCAGCGTTCTCTGAGTATTTAACCAACCAACTGTGATCGCCAACCCGCCTGCCAAGCGTGGCGATTATGGCATATCCCCCCCTTAATTGGGGGAGGCCTATATCCAGTAGTGGACGTCTTTCGGCTGAAATGATTTATAAATCAACAGCTTCATTACAGTAAAAGTATTTTAAATCATAAACGAGCCAAGTTTCTCAACAACATTCTGTGTTTTGTTTTCAAGTACAGTCTAACAAAGCAATTTGTATCCAGGGTCGCCAGATGTAGATGAAGATTTCTCAGGAATTTTTATAAAACGGTTTGACTAGGGTTTTGTATAAATACAGTTTAACTTTGTCCGTTATTAAAATGATATTTCACTCGAAAACATCCATAATCTTCTGAGAAAATTCATTTATATCTGGCGACCCTGGATACTAATTGCTTTGTTAGACTGTATTTGAATACACAGAGTGTTGTAGAGCAACTTGGCTCGATAGACTGAACTACCCACAGAAATAGATAGAATGGGAATGGGAAGGGCGCGCGTGGCAGCACCATGCACCATAGTGCAGGTTATTTCAAAGCCTTTCTCAGCACGCCTTATGACTTGTTTTTATAAATACTGTAACAAAAACCCACAAAAATGCCTTATTGTGCTGTTTCTAACTGCAGAAAAAAAGCTGTAAAGTACGTTTGATTAAAATTTACTTTAAAAAAATAATGACATCAAAATGTAAGGCGTAGTTTGTTCGGAAAGTTGCCACGCATGAATCGCAAGTAAAATTGTGATTACAACCATTCTATCTATTTCTATGGTACTACCATAGTTAAAATGTTTGCCTTAAAACAATTTTGTAAAAGTATTCAAACTTTATTGTATAAAATGAAACGACCGTTGCGAACAAAACTTAATATTGAACAATTTCGCTCTATTCGAAGCATTTGACATGGCACTGCCACAGAGTATCCCTCGCCTGGAGCTCGGAGCGCTGTTTGCTACGCAAGTCTCGGTCTGAATGACCCATTATCGCGGGCCGAGTGTTTACGAGCACTGCCGAGTATCGCCTCTGTTTGTAAATTTTTTAGTTTCTCTTTTTTTGTATATTTTTTGCATTGTGTGTATATTTTACAGTATTTTCAGTTGGATTGCGGAGTTCAAACGTATTTCGCATGGTGTTAAAAACCAACTTTTGAAGTATATGTACCAGGCCCCTCAGAAAGTATTGCGAAAAAAAGTTTTTATATATGGGAGACTGGCCAGTTATAATGTTTTTCGAAAATATGATTATTTATAAGTAAAAATAAGTAAGTTCCAATTTCAAAATTTCCCTCCACATTTTTTGCGAGTTAATTCAAAGTATTGTGTCTCACTGAAATATGGATCTGCGCCGGGAACATTTTAGAGCTATGATTTTATACGATTTCAAGTGTCGCCTGAAACCGGATGAATCGTACGATAGACTTCAAATGGCATTCATGGATGAAGGCCCTTCCAAGGCAACCGTGTATCGTTGGTATAACGAATTCAAGCGCGGTCGACCAACTTTGGGGGATGACGAAAGAAGCGGTCGCCCTTTGACGGCTGTTACCGAAGAAAACGTGCTAGCAGTGAAAAATTTAATCCAAGACAATAGGCGAATTACATATCAGGAGATTCAACACATATTGAAGATTGGATCGGGAAGCGTTCACGAGATTTTACACAGCCATCTTCGCGTGAGGAGGATAGTATCACGCTGGGTGCCGCACAACCTCACCGATGCTCAGAAGCAGGCCCGGGTGGAATGGTGCCGTGATATGCTTAACAAATTTGAAGCAGGCTCGTCTCGGCGTGTTTACGACATCGTTACAGGTGATGAGTCCTGGATTTATCAATACGACCCAGAAACCAAGCGCCAGTCGACTGTTTGGGTGTTTCAAAATGAGCCAACGCCTACCAAAGTGAAGCGCGATCTAGAAGCGGGGGTAAGATTTTGATCGCTAGCTTTTTTAATTTGACTGGCCACTTGGTATCAATTCCCTTACGGGATCAAAGAAGCATTAATGCCGAATGGTATACTACCAAATGTTTGCCAGAAGTTTTCTCTATTATAAGCAACAAGCGACCAAACACAGGGCTCCGCGGGCTACTGCTCCACCACGACAATGCACCTGCGCACACCGCACTCAAAACGAGGGACTTCCTGGACAGCACGCCAGTCAAACTCCTGGGTCACCCTCCTTACAGCCCTGATCTAGCACCGTGTGACTTCTTTTTATTCCCAAAAATAAAAAATCAGCTCAAAGGGATACAATTTTCGTCGCCGGAAGATGCGCTGGCTGCGTTCGAGCAGGCTGTAAACGAGGTGTCTGCGGCGGACTGGAAAAAGTGTTTTGAAAACTGGTTTAGGCGCATGAATCTTTGTATAGAGGCTGGTGGAAAGTACTTTGAAAAGATTTGATAAAAATATATGTACGTATAGAACAATTTTTTTTAGTTTCGCAAAACTTTCTGAGTGTCCCACGTACTATTTTTACCTTAAATCTGAACTGATTGCATACCGTCGCCTCAGTGCTTGAATGTCCAACCGACCATTGACCAAATTTTACAGGAGACGTTTTTTTTGTTTATTATTGATTTAAGAGAAATATTTTTTAAACTTTGATGATTTAAGAATAATGTAATATAACTATTCATTATTCTAAAATCATTAAAGTTTTTAAAACATTTCTCTTAAATCAATAATAAACTTTATTTAGTTTATTATTGATTTAAGAGAAATATTTTTTAAACTTTGATGATTTAAGAATAATGTAATATAACTATTCATTATTCTAAAATTGAACGCGACGATAGCTCGTTGTGGAAGAGAAATGAAAATATAGCGGACTGTGTAAAATGACTGTAATGATATATACGGATTAAAACATGTACATAACGGTCGATCGGTAAAAACAAGGAAAATAAGTTAATATATGCGCGAGCGCGGCCGTGCCTCGTCGGGTGCAACAGCTGACTGGCGGTAGGAGTGGGCGCGCGGGTGGCGGTGGAGCTGATGACGCGCCACTTGCCCCGCTCCTCTTGGCCTTGATGGTGCTGTTGAGTAGGATGACTCAACAAAAATCTCTTTCTCTTAAATTCTCTTAAAGTTTCTCTCTATGATTAACTTTTCTACATACCTATTAAAATCATTATAAGAACGTTCATAACTATAAAAGTATAAACATTACTACAATTGCAAAATAATACACTGGTTCCTAAACCTATGCCTGCAGTGATGGGTCGTAGAGACCGTTGCATGCCAAAGTTAACGTGACATTTATTCGCTTTTACCTCTGAAAAAAAAACCACGATAAAATAATGGTATATTATATTTTGGAAACTTGTTTGATTGGTTTATGTAGAGAAAAGTGGGGACGTAATTGAATGAGAAGGATAATTTAAGCAAAAATGCTAGGCAAAAGAAGCCTGCAAATAGTAGAAATGCAATCGAATTATTTTAATTTCATTATTTTAATTATCGAACATTAGTGCACGCTGCACATTTTCGAATAAAGTTTTCGCTGAAAGTCACTAATGCAGCCATTACCAAAGTGGGCGATAACGCCCCCCTGTGGCCGCTGCAGGCCTAATGGGGGGCGATTTGTAATTTCATCTAGCTAGGAGGACTCTTAGACACCGACTGAACTCTCGACTTTCGACTACAGCTTGTGAACATCAACTAATATTAATTAAGAAATTGCTCAAACTTGGTTCGATATTTCTCTCCGCGTAGTTCATATTAGCGATGGGTAACTAGCCAAAATTTCAATAACCTAGCTAGCTGGCTAGTTGTGGTTGAGTAGCCAGCTAGATAACCAGCTATTTCTGCTATTTGGCTATTGGATAAAACTGATAGCGCCTAGCGTCGTCGTAGCTACTAGCCGTCATAGCTACCAGTAGCTACTAGCTAGGTGGTTGTCTTGAGTTACGCTCAAGCTGCCCCGTTGCATTTATTAGTTCGATCCTCGTCGTGATAAGTTTAGATGTTATGATATTATGATTTAGTTTTTGGTTTACCTACTTATGTTATTTCGAACTTCTTGAAAATAAATTACTTTCCTTCGTACGTATTATTACATTTATTACATATTACTAAAGACTACATATTTAACAGTCGAAAACATTGCAAATCTCTAACCTAACTGTGGAAAAATAAAAATCAACTAAGAAAACTACAAACTACCATAAAAACTACAACAAAAGACCCTTCTTCTTTTGTTGTACAAACAAAATTATAGATCTCAAACGATTTTAAACCTAATTGACTACTAGGTTAGGTTTAAAATCGTAAAAATAAAGTCGCTAGCTAGCTACCAATAGCCAATAGCTATTTTACCTGGTCAGCTAACGGCAGCGCGGCAGCTACGCGGCTGCCCGCTACTCCGTAAACTTGTCAGTTATTTGTAGCGGTAGCCAATAGCTAGCTATCGTGTTGACAGATAACGTAGCCATGGCTATTTGTTGAATAGCCGCTATTTAGCTAGTTATTAGAGTAGCTACCCACCTCTAGTTCATATATCTTTCCTTCCATATACTGTTCCTATTCTAGACTTTCGAGTAGACAAAATAAGTTTGGGAACCACTGCGAGACTAATGCAATGCTTTTTCATAACAATCTTAATAAAACGAAATTCTGTTACCATAATAAAAATATAGAATAACAAAAAATGTGTTCAAAACAGAGACTCGTTACACTGACTGCAGTAATGAGTCGTAAGTCGTGTCGAATGTTTGCCGCAAAGTCCCAAGTGCATATTGCGATATTGTCAGAACTGAGCAAAATGGGTGACGTAACTTTTTTGCTACGTTTGTTGTTATTTAAAATGTTTAATCATATAACAAAACAGGCTGTATGTAAGTATTGTAAGACACCTGTGACCTAATGTTTCTTTAAAGTATCGTCGCCTCAGTGCTTGATTGTCCAACCGACCATTGACCAAATTTTACGGGAGACTTTTTATTTAGTTTATTATCGATTTAAGAGAAATGTTTTAAAAACTTTAATGATTTAAGAATAATGTAATATAACTATTCATTATTCTAAAATTGAACGCGACGATAGCTCGTTGTGGAAGAGAAATGAAAATATAGCGGACTGTGTAAAATGACTGTAATGATATATACGGATTAAAACATGTACATAACGCTCGATCGGTAAAAACAAGGAAAATAAGTTAATATATGCGCGAGCGCGGCCGTGCCTCGTCGGGTGCAACAGCTGACTGGCGGTAGGAGTGGGCGCGCGGGTGGCGGTGGAGCTGATGACGCGCCACTTGCCCCGCTCCTCTTGGCCTTGATGGTGCTGTTGAGTAGGATGACTCAACAAAAATCATTAAAGTTTTTAAAACATTTCTCTTAAATCGATAATAAACTAAATAAAAAGTCTCCCGTAAAATTTGGTCAATGGTCGGTTGGACAATCAAGCACTGAGGCGACGATACTTTAAAGAAACATTAGGTCACAGGTGTCTTACAATACTTACATACAGCCTGTTTTGTTATATGATTAAACATTTTAAATAACAACAAACGTAGCAAAAAAGTTACGTCACCCATTTTGCTCAGTTCTGACAATATCGCAATATGCACTTGGGACTTTGCGGCAAACATTCGACACGACTTACGACTCATTACTGCAGTCAGTGTAACGAGTCTCTGTTTTGAACACATTTTTTGTTATTCTATATTTTTATTATGGTAACAGAATTTCGTTTTATTAAGATTGTTATGAAAAAGCATTGCATTAGTCTCGCAGTGGTTCCCAAACTTATTTTGTCTACTCGAAAGTCTAGAATAGGAACAGTATATGGAAGGAAAGATATATGAACTAGAGGTGGGTAGCTACTCTAATAACTAGCTAAATAGCGGCTATTCAACAAATAGCCATGGCTACGTTATCTGTCAACACGATAGCTAGCTATTGGCTACCGCTACAAATAACTGACAAGTTTACGGAGTAGCGGGCAGCCGCGTAGCTGCCGCGCTGCCGTTAGCTGACCAGGTAAAATAGCTATTGGCTATTGGTAGCTAGCTAGCGACTTTATTTTTACGATTTTAAACCTAACCTAGTAGTCAATTAGGTTTAAAATCGTTTGAGATCTATAATTTTGTTTGTACAACAAAAGAAGAAGGGTCTTTTGTTGTAGTTTTTATGGTAGTTTGTAGTTTTCTTAGTTGATTTTTATTTTTCCACAGTTAGGTTAGAGATTTGCAATGTTTTCGACAGTTAAATATGTAGTCTTTAGTAATATGTAATAAATGTAATAATACGTACGAAGGAAAGTAATTTATTTTCAAGAAGTTCGAAATAACATAAGTAGGTAAACCAAAAACTAAATCATAATATCATAACATCTAAACTTATCACGACGAGGATCGAACTAATAAATGCAACGGGGCAGCTTGAGCGTAACTCAAGACAACCACCTAGCTAGTAGCTACTGGTAGCTATGACGGCTAGTAGCTACGACGACGCTAGGCGCTATCAGTTTTATCCAATAGCCAAATAGCAGAAATAGCTGGTTATCTAGCTGGCTACTCAACCACAACTAGCCAGCTAGCTAGGTTATTGAAATTTTGGCTAGTTACCCATCGCTAATATGAACTACGCGGAGAGAAATATCGAACCAAGTTTGAGCAATTTCTTAATTAATATTAGTTGATGTTCACAAGCTGTAGTCGAAAGTCGAGAGTTCAGTCGGTGTCTAAGAGTCCTCCTAGCTAGATGAAATTACAAATCGCCCCCCATTAGGCCTGCAGCGGCCACAGGGGGGCGTTATCGCCCACTTTGGTAATGGCTGCATTAGTGACTTTCAGCGAAAACTTTATTCGAAAATGTGCAGCGTGCACTAATGTTCGATAATTAAAATAATGAAATTAAAATAATTCGATTGCATTTCTACTATTTGCAGGCTTCTTTTGCCTAGCATTTTTGCTTAAATTATCCTTCTCATTCAATTACGTCCCCACTTTTCTCTACATAAACCAATCAAACAAGTTTCCAAAATATAATATACCATTATTTTATCGTGGTTTTTTTTTCAGAGGTAAAAGCGAATAAATGTCACGTTAACTTTGGCATGCAACGGTCTCTACGACCCATCACTGCAGGCATAGGTTTAGGAACCAGTGTATTATTTTGCAATTGTAGTAATGTTTATACTTTTATAGTTATGAACGTTCTTATAATGATTTTAATAGGTATGTAGAAAAGTTAATCATAGAGAGAAACTTTAAGAGAAATAAGATTATAATAAAATATTACTGTTACATTATTAAAGAATCTTGGCAGGATTTGTGCTCAAAATTAAGTTTTAGAGTTGTTTTAGGCACGTATTACAGAAAGATACTCAAGCGTTGATCTCTGTTTAAAACTAGTTTTGAGTTGAGCTTTGATTTTAGAACGTTCCTCAAGCAATTTATTGATCACAGTTCAGCTGTATCAATCAACGGCAACACTGATCGTGACGTAGCTCAGAGGCATCGCGCTGTCATTGCGGGAAGAGAATACCTGGTGAAACATCTTATTATACCATGGTTGAATATAACGCGTACAATAAATTCTGCCACTAGCTGAATCCGATTGGCCCTACCAAGGCGGCTATTGGCTAATCACTAACGCGGCAGTTTTGGCGGCTCATGTAAGTGGTCTGAACTGATTTGAAGATTTCAAGTGGCGAATAGTGGTGACCTACATTAGTGAAATTTCATAGATGTGTTGCAGACATCGGTCGCATGTTATGAGGCGTCTATGGGGTGTATGGTTGCTACTAAAGAATATCTTTTGACAATTATAATACTCTTAGAATCCCGGAATAATATATAATATTTCTATCAATCAATCAACTCCGCCTATCGCAGTCCACGGCTGGACATAGGCCTCTCCCAAATTGCGCCACAACACTCGATCCTCTGTCTTCCGCATCCAGTTACTTTCATCAGGTCGTCGGTCTACCTGGCTGGGGGGCGTCCTACACTGCGTTTGCCGATTCTTTGAAGGATAAAATCCGTAACGAGATTATCCGGAGAAGAACCGGAGTGACCGACATAGCTTGTAGGATCAGTAAGCTGAAGTGGCAGTGGGCTGGCCATGTCTGTCGAAGGACCGATGGCCGCTGGAGCAGACGAGTCCTTGAGTGGAGACCGCGAATCGGCAAACGCAGCGTAGGGCGCCCCCCTGCCAGGTGGACCGACGACCTAAAGAACGTGGCTGGGGGGGACTGGATGCGGAAGGCAGAGGACCGAGCGTTGTGGCGCAACTTGGGAGAGGCCTATGTCCAGCAGTGGACTGCGATAGACTGAGTTGAGATTTGTACAAATCAATGTACGGGCTCGTCATGATTATTTATTATGGGCTGCAGGCCAATTCACTTAACTAGAGAAGTGCAGTTGCAGTTAGTTTCGATCAAAACAATGCTTTTCGTATTCTCTTATCTACGGCGATCGCTGTCAGAAACGAACTGCAGCGTCACTGAAATTTGACCGGCGCCTCATGAAATTACGTGAATTGGGGCCCTGGTAACATGTTTGGGCGTCAACGTCACTTGTAGTAGTTGGCTGCCTGTTCGATAAAAGGCGGGCTCTATCCTCGGAAAAGATGCTTAGTTTGATATATAGGAAGGAATAGTAACCTAAGGTCCAGTTCTACAATCATAGAAAAACTTTTAACTGAGAAATTAAAATGGCGTTTGGATATAAGTATTCTACTCCTACTATCCTACTAATTTTACAAACGTGAAAGTTTGTGAGGATGTATGGATGTATGTATGTTTGTTACTCTTTTACGCAAAAACTACTGTATGGATTTTAATGAAATTTGGCATACAGATAGAACATAGCCCGGATTAACATATACGCTACTTTTCATCCCGGAAAGATGAACAATTCCCGAGAGATGCGCGATAAACGACATCCACGTGGGTGAAGTCGCTGGAACAGGCTAGTTTTCTATAAAGAACTCAAACTGACGTATATTTATCTCTCAGTTAACCGACGATTGAAGCCCTTTCAATGTGAAACCTATGAGAAAAAATATTTCTAGCGCAAAAGGTTTTGACCTCAACCCAAATTGGAAAAAGATTGCTCAGATAAGTAAATAAGTTTCGCTATAAAAACAATATAGCAAGTGAAACGACCTCAAAATGGCTTGGTATTGCCAATAGTTTCCATGTTTGACGCATTATACGCAGAATCTACGTCACAAATGCTAGCCATGAACCTCTGGACATACTTTGAGGGCCTCCAATTTGTTCCAAAAACCCTACAATCTAAATCAGAACTGTAATAAATTACTTTTTTATTTAACCTTCGAACGCTATCAGGGGTCGTTAAGACCGCGTGCTGATATTCGGATTTTGGTCAACTTTTGTAGAATAATGTTATATTTTTATGAAGTTTGACCGGATGCTATAAAGTATAGCCGAAGGCAGCCACGGATCATCGGTTCACTAGCGTAGATTGGAAATTGCCCCTCTCGGCTCGCTGGCAAGCTAACCGGCTTGAGGCGGGAAATTGCGGATACGCACGTGTGGTATCCGTATTTTCAATATATTTTTTTACAGTTTATTGAACGTTTGAAAATGTGGCCTTTAATAGAGATATGGTACGCTCGGTAGAACGATATAGGTGTTTTTTTTGTCAGGATTGTATGTATGCTTTTTAGACTTTTGTAAGCACTTTTGTGTTCATAAATATTCTAACAATGTCGTAATGTATGTACCCCTGTTGTAAATATTTAATGTACCTTCTTTTAGCAGCTCATAAATCAATATAAAAACAACCTCGATTCATTATTAGGTGCTCGTATGGATGTAGGCTCAACTATGACACAACACGACGCTTTTATATCATCATCAGTCCATTACTGTTTCACTGCTGGGCACGGGCCTCTTCTCAGAATGAGAAGGTTCAGGCCTTAGTCCACCAAATCATCATCATCATTGACATCATTCCAGCCGAAAGACGTCCACTGCTGGACATAGGCCTCTAGCATATGTTGGGGGGATATGCCATTATCGCCCCGCTTGGCAGGCGGGTTGGTGATACCTGTTGGTTGGTTAAATACTCAGAGAACGCTGCTGCCCATCCTCTGATGAATCCCTTAGTCGCCTTTTACGACACCCATGAGAAGATATAGGTTGGTGCAATTCTTTACGTCCGGCACCATATGGAACCCACTATAGTCCACCACGCTGTGCCCCAATTCTCGCGTTATAGAGATAAATGTCTAAATCGAGATAATCTCCAATTTTAAATCTCTACGAAAAATATCGCCGTTAATGTCAACTGCTATGAACCACTCTTTGTATTTAGAGCGCTAGGCGTAGATATATCTCTAACGTGACATTCTGAAAATACGAAAATTTATTTTCAATCGACATTCGCCATCTTTTCAATTCAATTCAATTCAATTTATTTCCAAAAAAAATATAACAGTACAATTTTTGACAAAGGAACATGCAATCAAAAACACGAAAAATAGAGACTGCTTCCCAAAATAGAGCGGTGATCTTCTTTCGATATTATGTGAATCACCCCCTCAACTAGTGCGGGTTGGCAAACTATACACTCCATCGAGAACTGTTTGGAGTACTTTCAGGTGTGCAGATTTCCTCTGGCATTATATGTATACCTTTTATGTATTTAGAACCTTACGAAAATAGAACATACAAACTACTTAAATCGTGCACACTTCTATCAAAGGTTCAACATCGTAATGCACTCCAATTTCAATAGAAACCTAACCCATTTAAATCGCACAAATCGGACCAAAACAACCCTTGAGGCTTGGGCTTGGGGCTGCGAAGCGTAGCAATTGAACGTACGAGTAACTGGTCCATGCAGTATTACCACAAAAATATATAAACAAAAGGTTCACTCAATAAAATGCTACAAGAAAGCTAGAAAAACATTTAAGTAGTTGAACGTAAACATATCCAATTGCAAATGCAGTTACTCAAAACTGTTCCGTCTAATTTAGGTCGTAGGGACTATTGTTGTTTGAGTTCCTTATATACATTGTTAGTGGTCCTTTTGTACCATCTTGTTTCGTGTGACAAGGGTTGTCATGGAGTAGGGATGTCTTGCATAATTGGGCTACTGCGGCGACACAACTCAACGCAACGCAACGTTGCCAGATTTCTCGAGCTACGGCGCAGTTGCGGTTTGCAAGAAAGATACATTTACGACTGGTATATTATGTCAACTTTGTAGCAGTAATAAACTGTAAAATGGTTATTGTTCAACCTGGTCCATATTCATAGTTGAATATAGTAGTAGTTTATTTATAGTATTTTATTTCCATAAAATGGCACGGAGTGTAAACTTCTATGACAAAAACATCGAAAGCATCGGTGCATCATACTTCTCCGCAGACACCAGCGGTGCTATTCACAAACGTTCGAAAAGTTTCCGTTTCTGAAGTGAAATTTGACCGACAAACGACACAAAATGTCCACTTCCTGCGAGCACGAACGCTGCAAAGCATGCGAAACGTCAGGAAAACCACTTTTAATAATTATACACGATGTAATCCGGTTAAACTTGTTTTATTAAGAAACAAAACGATTTGAGAACTGAACGGAAACGCTATTCATAGTTCTTTAATTTTATACTTGAGAAGCTTAAGATTATGACAAACTTAAATTAAGCGTTTTTCACTAACTAATCTTGTTTATTGCGGAAAATATTAACTGCATTTAAGTCCCGTAACATAAGAAGTTAAGAACTCATTGTAGATTCTTTATTTTAATATTAAAAATTGGCAAAAGGGAAAAAAAACTGGGAACGCTTTCAAATAAAGCTAGCAATTTCAACAAAACTAAGTTTTAAACTTTCGCGAATTTCACTCATATTGAACTATATTTACGGGACTTGTCGCGCACAATTAAATCAAAACAAAACAAACATTTTGACTAACCAACATTTTGACTAAACAACTTGGCCAAAACGTCGAGGTTAGTAAAAATGTTTGTTATGTTTTGATTTTATTGTGCGCGACAAGTCCCGTAAATATAGTTTAATTAAACTAAGTTTGCTTTTAATGCAACTGTTTTAAGAACTGTAGCGGTAATTTTACTGCAATATTTTAAAGTAACCTTGATTTCATGCGCGTTTCAAAGCTACATAGACTGTCATATTATAACACTAAAATTAAGCTGCATTTCTATTCTTAATATTTAATAAGTCAGAAAAAAAAAACATTGCAATTTTCAAAACAACATTTACACACTTGATACTTTATCCATATAATCCGAAATTGCGAATCAAAATCCTTTGACACGTGTCATTTAAATTACGTCACAACTGTCAGCTCGTGTCTGACAGCAACGCGACGTGACTGCAACGCAACGGTTAATTGTCAATTTACATATAGATGGTCCTGCTGCAGACTGCGGCCGCGGGGGAGGGTTAATGAATGCCCCGAGCGAACAACAGTTGAATCGCACAATTAGTATAATCCCGTCTGATAACTATTTGTAGTTATGTTTTGCTGTGATTTATGTGTAGTTTGATTAGATAGTTTGATTGTTGAATTACTACGCTAATAAATGAGTGGGTAGGCCCCCCACAAGGTGGATCGACGACCTGGTGAAGGTCGCGGGAATCCGCTGGATACGGGAACCGCAGGGCATAAAATTTGGCACAAAGATAAAACATAAGGCTACTTTTTATCCGAGGGATCCGCGATAGCGTATTTCTGTGATAAACAAAATTATACACGGGCTCTGCGGAAGGCAAAGGACCGAGTGTTGTGGCGCAACTTGGGAGAGGTCATGACTCATGACTCATGTCCAGCAGAGGACTGCGATAGGCTGAGTTGATGTTAATGAAGCTGTGGGCATAGTCCAGTAAAAATATTTTTTTTCACATCCAAAACCACCTAATATTTCGAAAACCATTGCCAATTTGCCAAGCTCCAAACTATACCCAGAAAATCCTCATTCATAAGTCTAAATACATGTGTACCAAGTTCACCAATACGTTGAGCCGTGCCCAAGCATGGCCGCTAGCCAGCAATTATTCCGGACCGATGCACATCGCTTTATTGAAAGCTCAACTGCTCAACCCTCGATCTTTCAGCCGTATAGTCGATATCTACGGATAGGTATATCAAGCAGGCACAGGAGAATATCTGCCAAACTGTGACTTTTATATTTGTGTTTTGTGGTCCTTTTTTTATACGGGATTCGTGATATAATTTTGATATGTCGTGTGGTTGTTGCTGCTTTTCGTATTTATTCATTCAAAATTCAAAGTTTTACACTTGATAAACACACTTGATAATACACTTGAGAAATTTCGAGAATCTAGTTGTATGGTTGCGAAAGGTAGATCATATGGAGAAGAGCCGGCAACATACTCCATAATCATAGTAATTAGAGTCGGATGCAGCTCCACACTATAATTTAAATTGTACCTGAATTTTTAAGACTGTTTTTACTAACACTAGATATTAAACAAATTGTTACAACACTATCGACTCTGTCTGAAAATAAACGTATTTTAATTTTGATAAATTATCATAAAATCTGAAAATATGTGGGCAGTGGTGGACAAATACAGATCAAGGCTTCAAACTTTAAAAACCAACTAAGGCACCAAATGAAAATTGAATAACTAACTTAATGACTCCTAAGGCTTTATATTTAGAGACGAATCTAAGCGTGTTCACGTTGGTTGGTACACGTTCAGTTCACGCTTAGATTGGTCTCTGAATGTAAGCCTAACTTCCGTATTACAGAACGTTTCTCAAGGACAGTTTGATCTTTAATCATCTGATTAATACTTAAGCATCGAATTGTCACTTGAGCATAAGTTTTATTCATTTCAACAACATAACGCACGAATATAAACCTAAAATAGCAAGGAAATACGTGCTTAAGCGCTGTCTCGAGTTCACGACCACACCTGCGTGATTACAACAAATCTCTGCTCAAACTCGTTGCCTGCCTCGTTGGTCTAGTGGTCGCAAGCGCGACTGCTGAGCGTGGGGTCCTGGGTTCGATTCCCGGGTCGGGCAAAGTGTTATTGGGTTTTTTCTTTAGGAAATTCAGAGGATTTGTGCCCGGTTGATGGCAATAGGCTCGCCCACTATATCCCTACAAGGGACTATAACATAACTGGCGAAATGTGGGTGTATTATACACCTATGCCTACCCCTTAGGGGAAATACAGGCGTGATGTTATGTTGTTGTCTGCTCAAACTCCAACAGTTAAGAATAAAGCTGAACTGATCCGAACTGGTTTTATTTTATTTATTTATTTAAAAGATCTTTCATTAAAACGCTGACTACTTTGACGTCCCGGTTACTTCCCTCACAAGTGAAACCAAAGGTCATCATCATCCTCACAGAAATAGAAAGAATGGTTCTAATCACAATTTTACTTGTGATTCATGCGTGGCAACTTTCCGAACAAACTACGCCTCCCATATTGACGTCATAATTTTTTTTTAAATTTTAATTTATACAAATGTACTTTACAGCTTTTGTTTCTGCAGTTAGAAACAGCGCAGTAAGGCATTTTTTTGGGTCTTTGTTTTTTGTTACAGTATTTACAGAAACAAATCATAAGACGTACTGAGAAAGGCTTCGAATTGCCTTGCACTCTGGTGCAGAGTGGTGGCACGAGCGCCCCGCCCGCTTTTCCATTCTATCTATCTTTTTCTGTGATCATCCTCCTGCCCTTATCCCAATTTATTTGGGGTCGGCGCAGCATGTATTTTTCTTCCATACATCTCTATCAGCCGTCATCTCCGTGTTCACTTTCTTTCTATTCATATCATCTTTCACACAATCCATCCATGTTTTCTTCGGTCTGCCTCTTTACCAAAGGTACATCTCATAATTTATACAAGCACGAATCAACTACACTTAACGCTTCAAAGTTTCTCTTAGCCACAGATAATATAATACTATACTAGTCTTAGCTGACCGCGCCTCTTTGACAAGGTTACCCGACCGAATTCGATGGTGTTGTGAAGCCAACCAAGTATGTGCGTTTGAATGCATCTCAAATGACCCGAGTAAAGCTCTGGAAATAGCCACGTTGCAACCTTGTTCGTCGGTCGCCGTCGCGAGTACTAAGGGCCCTATTACACCGAGACCTGAAACATGGCGGCGCGGCGCAACCAGGTTGCGCTATCAACAAAATGTATACAGCTCTAGGGAGCCACCACCACACCTATCATCCGCTCAAAATCATTTATTTGTGATTCACAGGTAACAAATAGGTCTTATTTAAATATAAATTAAGTTCATTCTGTGATCAGCCTCATGGGGCATACAAATGTTATAAAAATAAATACTAAAGTTAAAATGTCAATATATTGCAATCATTCATTATTCATATCAATGTTAATACAGTCAATCGGACATTAACACGTTAAAAACCGCTTGGTTGCACAACCAATTTGGTCGCGCACCCAGCATCGACGCGTACACAGAATGTTACTGGCGTCACAAGCGTGTTGGTCGCGCTACCACTCAAATCTATAGCGCTGTATGTCGTCTCACAGACTGGGCCGCCAGTATAGACACTACGGTTGGGCAACCAGTTGCGGAATCGTGGCGTCACAGTGTAATAGGGCCCTTAGATATATTTTTAAATTAAGATGGAGGTGATGACGACAAGTGGAACCTGGTCAAAATCAAATCAAATCAATTTATTTGCGAAATATGGGTAAAATTACATTTGATGTTAAAAATAAAAATTATGAAACGTCGGCCTTAAAATAAATATGTGCGCGTTAATCCTTATTTCATAGTAGGTATATTAATAAGAAAACTGTGCACTTTGCCTATATATACAATTTCGTTGCATTTATGTTTTGTAAATTGTGGTCTTTGAATGAAAATTACAATAATGACATACTTTCTAGTTTTTTTTTGTCTTATATTATATGCATAGTCTAGCGTTTCCAGATGTCATGCTTTTGGGAGGACGTCCCTTTTCTGCCCTCTCAGGACGCGTTACGCCAGTACACTAAGTTTGTCGCTAAAAATGCCACTTTTTCATGTAAGTTGCCACTTTTTCATGTAAGTTGCCACTTTTTCATGTAAGTAGCCACTTTGGCGGGGTAGATATTAGAAAAGAATCGGTTAACGAAGGAAGAAGTGCACAGGGGATCAGGCGACTGCGAATTGCAACCATTTTTTAGCATTTGCTGTACGTCCCGATTTTTTCGCCCCAGTCCCGCTTTTTGACATGGCATTTTTTTCAGAATCAATAAAAGCCACACGATCTTTACCATTTTCCAACATACAGGTCAAGAAGGTAATTATGTGTCTTAATTGAAATAGTTTTCATCAGAAACACAACTTATATTTATACAACAACACAACTTGTATTTATACAACAACACAACTTATATTTATACAACAACACAACTTAACAATATTTAACAGCACATAACTTTATAGAGATCCTTAAAATCAATGTGCCACCAGCAGCAGTATCATTAAATGCTCATAAAATATCCATAAACGATCTGAAACAAACATTAAAATGAAAAGACGACTCTTAGGCACTTGTGTACGGACGCTATTGAGTCCGGACAGACCTCGGCGCGGACTTGCCATAACCCGGAGTTGTGATGTAATGATAGGATGAAAAGTAATAAAATACGGATGAATAGGGCTGCTCGTTAGGATTTAAGAGGGTTTAATTTAATGAGCTATGTTTGTTTGAAAACTTTGAAGATATTTACAGCACTTATCGTAAACATAATCAACATTATTAGCCTATTAAGCCTTGATTAAAACATTCCATTGAAGGAATATAAAGAATCCACCTCCTGAAACAGTGAAGAACTCTTGCGTTGGATTCCAAACCTGCATATGCGGCTTTTCACAATGAATTTAAAATCTGCTGCCTAATTATACTTTTCTTATATTTTGTATCGACTGTCCTTTCTTAATTTTTTACCTATGTGTCTTTTGTTCTTACTCTCTATGTAACCCCACCTATAAGTTGCCTGCTTGTATTTATCACTGTGTTTTAAATGTTGCGCGTCGTTAACTGTGACAATAAACTATTTTTCTTTCTTTCTTTCTTCTTTCTAATTGCGTAACTCACTCACGATTGCATTCATCTGGATTTCAATGTTCATTGCTCCGTGTGTTTTGACAATCCGTCAAATTGACAACTATATACCACGCAATGAATATTGCTGTAATTTCAAAATGAAAGCTGATGTCAATGTGAATGCATTACACAATTACCCCACAGAACTCATCTGTAAAGTATACGAAAGCTTCCTAAATAAGAAATACTTTTTTTATTGCATAGCGACGCCTTTGTACTGCTTAAAGGTATAATGAAACTTATAGCATTAAAGATTTAAATTGTGAAAAGAAAAAATCGCTCACGAGCAGGATTCGAACCTGCGACTCCTGGCTCAGTACGCCAGTGCTTTAGCCACTAAGCTACCGTGAACACTAAAGTGGCTAAAGCACTAGCGTACTAAGCCAGGAGTCGCAGGTTCGAATCCTGCTCGTGAGCGATTTTTTCTTTTCACAATTTAAATCTTTAGATTTCGCTTCGCATGCGTAAATGTGTTAAAATAATAAAATAATTATAGCATTAATGTAGCGAGAATGACGATTTACAAATCTATGTGCCTAAAAGTTTCGGTAGCCCTACATTACACTCAATACAACAGTTATAATATTCGTTTCTCGTAAAATTCTTATCGAGCTCATTATGATAATTAATTTATACAGAGAGGACGTTGGAGTGGGGGGGGGGGCAGACGTCTCCCATCATGAAACTGTTATTGTTGCCAGAATCCAAGTGATCCTTGAATCTTTAATTAGGTGATATTATCCCTCCCTTACCCCTGCCTACCCCTTCGGGGAAATACAGGCGTGATGTTATGTTATGTGTGTGTTGTTATCCCTCCCTTATCATTATCAGTTCGCTTCGGTACATGTGGAATAGATTTTGGTGGAATTTATTATTTTTAGAAGTGGTCGGAACTTAAATAGGCTAGCTAAACTTAATATTAAGGTTTCTTAGTAGATTTTTATTTATACACGATGTTGCTAATCCAACCTCCTCGAACTATAGTTTTCTTTCTTTCTTATTTTTTTTCAAGTTTATAAAAAAAAGGTTCATTTATGTTACTTATAGGTACCTCTCTCATTAAAACTTTGGATTGAACACTCGCAGGAATGGTTTGTTTCCCTTTTTAGGGTTCCGAAGTCCTACAAGGAACCCTTATAGTTTCGTCATGTCCGTCCGTCTGTCCGTCTGTCCGTCTGTCCGTCTGTCCGTCTGTCCGTCTGTCCGTCTATCCGTCTGTCCGTCTGTCCGTCTGTCCGTCTGTCCTAATCCTTTACAGCTTAATAACTTCTACAGTTATAAACATAAGTAAATGAAATTTTGTTAAAAAATAGTCTGCATATAGATCTCAATTTTAAAAGAATAAAAAAATAGTTTTTACGTTCTTTAGGGGTGGCACCCATACATGTGAAATGGGGAAAAAAAATTTTTTTTCGCTGCACCCCCTCGTGTGGGGTATCATTGAATAGGTCTACTAAAATGAAGGTAATGTTTCATACACCACTTTTTTATCAGGTGTACCAACTGCGAAATATAGCCCGCCAAAGTGGCTTGCAATGTGTCCCCCCCCCTGCCATTTCTAAACTATGCAACGTAGAAACTTATAATCTTCCACATTGATAGACCTTTGTGAAAACTCTCTTTTAAAATTATTTCGAGTATAATGTGATTATAATTTTTTGAGTTATAGACAGAAAACTGAAAAATACTTAAAACGTCCTAGTTCAAAGGTCATTGACCTTAGAGAAAAATGATCATAGCAAATAATGCTCCTTTAGCTACTTTCTATTTGAAAAAATCACAAAAAGTAACTTTGTGTTATGTTGACGACACACTTCTTAAATTTGGCGCCATCTAGCGGCGTCGTACAACACTCTCTGGGTCGCCAATGCTGGCGTCAAGTGCCGTGTATTACATTTGGCACTGTATAGCGCCATCTAGCGGCTACTGACATCACTCTCTGAGTCGCCAATGCTGCCGTCTATTGCAAAAACTAAAATAGCCGTGATTAATATTCGATTTGATTTGTTTGTAACACCTACTTAAGGAACCCTATAATACTGAGCATGGCCCGACATGCTCTTGGCCGGTTTTATCCCTAGTTTTCACCCCAACTGAGCTATCGTAAACTCACTTATCGTGAGATGAATAAATATGTGTATTCTGGTTATACGAATCTTGCCTTTAAACTTTTTATTGAGTTTTGTCTAAAATTTGTTTGTTTGTTTTTTTTTTTGTTTTTTTGTTTTGTGTTGTTTATTTTGTATTATGTATACTACCCTTCTATAAAAAGAATTGTGAATAGGTTGTTGGTGTGCCTTTTAGTAAATAAATGAATAAATAAAATAAATCTGACATAGTTACCACCAAAATGGGGTGAATAAATGCAGGCAGGGATAAATAAACGGGTTCAAAAGTGTGCAAGAATTTTAACGTTGAAATTAAATAGTTTTTTTGTTAACATATAACTATTAGCAACAAACTATCCTAAAGATAAAGATAATTTATTTGTAAAACATGAGTATACAGCACAAAATATAGCTTGTAATGTAAGGTGTTAAATAAAATAGTTATGACCTGCATGTTTTGCTGTAAGTTCAATCAACTCAGCCTATCGCAGTCCACTGCTGGACATAGGCCTCTCCCAAGTTGCGCCATAACGCTCGGTCCTCTGCCTTCCGCATCCAGTCCCCCCCAGCCACGTTCCTTAGGTCGTCGGTCCACCTGGCAGGGGGGCGCCCTACGCTGCGTTTGCCGATTCGCGGTCTCCACTCAAGGACTCGTCTGCTCCAACGGCCATCGGTCCTTCGACAGACATGGCCAGCCCACTGCCACTTCAGCTTACTGATTCTACAAGCTATGTCGGTCACTCCGGTTCTTCTCCGGATAATCTCGTTACGGATTTTATCCTTCAAAGAAACTACAAGCATAGCTCGCTGAGCGACTTTGAATTTGTGGACTAGCCCAACTGTCAGTGTCCACGTCTCGGCACCGTAAGTCATGACTGGCAGGACGCACTGGTTGAAGACCTGCTGTAAGTTACGGCGTACAATTTTTTTTTTAGAGAGTACCTCTTAAAGTTAATTATATGTCAGATGAAACATTAAAAATAATATATTAATTAAAAAATAATAATTAATGTTATTGATGTTAATTAATGTTAATTCAACGTTAACTCTTTTCCACTTTTTTCTTCTGTTCTATTCCCTGCAGTGCTATTAACCCCGTTTCACGTGAAGTATGCCTTTCACAACATAAGTTCCTGTGTTGTTTGAAGTTCAACATAACTAATCACAATCACCTATACCGTTGCATTCGTTTATTTATATATTTAATTATTTATGTTCAACAGGGTACAAAAGCGGTCTTAACGCCATGGGCGTTCTCTACCAGACAACCTTAGGGTAATGCAGAGACAAAGAATAAGGTAGATGCACTAGTAAAGTAGTACAATATTTTTCGTACTACGGACTTATAATTACATAAGAATCTACTGATAATTGTTTTCAAAGTTTTAGTTTACTGTTTACTTTAACATCAATAAAATTAATGAAAGCATGCATTATTTATTTTAATCATTTCCTGTTTCTATAAATCTAGTTATAACATAAACAGGACATTACTCAGACAGTACCAAATAATATTTATTTATAAATACATACTTATACAGGAAATCTTGAAACTAATTATATAATTGAAATCGTTATCAAGAAAGCTTAGAAAAGAGAAAATATCAGATCAACGAGAATAAGACGTAAGTAATGAACGCTTGCTCGCACTCGGAAAGAAAAAAAAAAGTTTGTCTGTCATCATGGCATGGCGGGAACTCGACAATGGCGGAATAATTCTATTTTTAAATCCTGGTCCTTCCGCCCAGATTGTTTCCTATTTCTTTTTAAGGTTGGCAGAGATGAAATTAATCGACTATGCTTTTTTTTTCGTTTTAGAAATCGCTCTTTGAATGTACTGTGTACTTTTCTTTTAAGAATGATCAATTTCTTTGCAATACGGCCCTGTTTAAATATATTCATCATTATTGAGCGCTGTAAATGGAGACACATTGCACAAAGCTGGATTTCTCAGAACAACACTGCTCGTTTATTTCTAGTCGGTATTTGTCTCTAAAATTGCAAAAAATTTAAAGTCAAAGACATTTATTGCTCGAACTGTGTACATAAATGTAGGTATTTATCAAATTTTGGTACAACAGCCTACCCGATCGGGTGTAGCAATAGTAGGTACTAACTATGAAGTCTGACACTACAATAACATATTTAAATAAATAACTTATTACTATCAGTTTATACCAAAATATTCATTTATAGTATAATAGTACATTATGATACAAGTGAGCTAAGTTGACTATTATACTCGAGGCTGGATTGCAGCCCGAGCCGAAGGCGAGGGCGTAATGGAGCCGAGAGTATAATAGTCAATGCTCACGCGTGTCATACGACGTTTTTCAACACACTTGCGAGGAAAAAAACATAAATTACACATTTTAGACAAATATTGAATTTGTGAAAAATGATGAAAATGGCGCGCGGACCGCGCGGTGACATACAGCTCTGCGCGCGCAGGTGGTCGAAGGAAACCGCCATACAGCCTAACATAAAAATATTATAAATAGATTTTTTTTATTTATAACACAAATTAATATTAATTTGTTGACAAAAATTAATAATTTGATGAAATGAAATGTTTATATAGCATATTTTAATTAATACAGTTGATTTATTCCCAAAAATGTTTAATTTAGTTCAGGCATAAAAACTCTATGCTGCGATTTAAAAATAAACTGTAAAGTAAAAAGTACTAGTGCAATAATATAATGAAAAAAGCACGCGGGCGTTATAAGCCACATTATGAACCTAAAAGCGATGCAATAAGAGCCACTTTACGAGAAAGTGTGTTGAAAAATACTTTATCTACACTCGTATCGTAAAATTCGAATTATGAACTCGAAAGTAATGTCATAATGACATACTTTACGCACACGCACCTGTAATGAATTTAAAAAGTTTTATTACGATACAGTTTGCTGAACAAAACAATGCGGTAATTTAATTTTTTTTCCATAACCGCACACTTCAGCCCAACTAAGGAGTTTTTAATGCCACTTCGACCTAACCAAGGAGTTTTCAAACCTTTTTTTTAGCAGTCGTACAGTTTGGCACCAATGAGTACACAAAATTCAGGGTGGCGCCACTTGTCATACATTGAAAAATTTTATCGTTTAAAATCGCGTTTTTGGCAGAACTTTTGATTGTCATATTGCTTTTAATTATATTTAAGTGTTTACAGGCATATTTTTTGTATGATAAAACAGAGATTGACGGAATCCTGACAAGGATAGAAAATTAGTTCCGATTATAATATTTTCGCCAGACTATATTTTATTATCTGTGTAGGCGCGCACCAGCGCGCGTGCGCGGCCGCGCGCCACGGCCGCGGCCTACTGGATTTGGTCATCGTTACTTGTAAATTTATTGTTATTGTTTACGTTATTATTATGGTTTTGTATGTCGAAAGTTTTAATCTGGGCAAAAATATCTGACTACAGCAGTGATACTGAACTGAGGAGAATATGACCCCGCCTGAATTTCTGGATGCAGCAACGTAAATGACGAACAATCTTTTACCAGAGAAATCAAGAAAAACAACGACAATGTTACCAAGATTTTGACTTTGGTATTTTATTTAAAATTGTATGAGTGTAGATAAAATAGTGTATGAAACTGACATAATTAGGTATTAAAACACTCGTGTGATACTATTAAAAACCTCGCCTACGGCTCGGTTTTTAAACTCACACTCGTGTTTTAATAACCCCTATTATGCAACAGTTTCATAAACTACTATTTTGAATTAAGACAAATTTCTAACTTCCCGTGACCATTTCTTACAAATTGTATAAGAAACATTCCAATATCCGTCCAAGATAAAGCGACCACCCAAACCAAAGACAAACATTATTTTCCGTAGCCTCGGCGTGCAAAGGCGATGTTTGCACCAGTCCCGCTTTCAGCCGCTGAATACAGCGCAAGTGGCTGCTGAAAGATACGCAAATAGGCTCAGCGGCGACCCGGGTACTACAAGTGAACAATGTTTTATTTTTATTTAGGAAAAGATCAGGTTGAGGTGATTGCATCACAGTAGCCCATGATATTCAAATGTTTCTCAGTTTTTGTAAATTGTAGGTCTATTTCACGTTGTATATTAAGGTACTTAAGGTTGAAAATGCCAACTCATTCCACAAACTTCCTCGATAAGTCCTTTACTGTGCAGGCTATTCGTTTGTGGAATGAGTTACCTGTAGGGATTAGACGTGCACAATCACTACCTATTTTTAAGCGATTAGTTAAGGAGCATTATCTGTCCCAGTAATGACATGAGTATGTTGTTGTCCTATATTCATTTGGTATATATATATATATAGCTATATTTATTTATTGTAATCGTGTGTAAGTTTATGATGTTATAGAGGATAATACATGTATGTATATTTTGGCATATTTTTTTATATTTTTTTACTAGTTAAGTTAGTTAAGTTTAAATTTCCGATATAATTTAAGTGCACCGGTAACTACCCTTTGTCTCTTCCATGACATTCCAGTCCATTCAATGGTTGTCTGGAAGAGATCGCCGTGGAGCGATAAGACCGCCAGTGTACACTAGCGCATAAGTAGTTATTTAAGAAATTAATATAATCTTGTTGTGCTATAAAGAGGATTTGTATTGTATTGTATATTCATCATCATCATCATCACCATTTCAGCCGAAAGACGTCCACTGCTGGACATAGCAGCATCCTCCCACAAGCATCGCCACTTACTATCATCACTCTATCCAGAGCTTATACTTACTTGCTTGTATATTGATCGTAATATATTTGGAGACAATAATCACAACATATATACTGAAATTATTACTACTAATAGTAAACACTAACTTAGCTTTACAAGCTATATTAGCTTGATAGTATTAATTTAGTATTATTATTCTTGTATATTTCAAGCAAATATATCAGAGAGCTAGGTTAATATTACTGAAATTATTACTACTAATAGTAAACACTAACTTAGCTTTACAAGCTATATTAGCTTGATAGTATTAATTTAGTATTATTATTCTTGTATATTTCAAGCAAATATATCAGAGAGCTAGGTTAATATTTTCTAATATTAGTACCAGTAATAGACCATTTCGTAAGTGCGTTTCTTCTTCGTAAATTATGTGTTCTTTTCCTCAAATAGCAGTAACAATACTTTGTGTACTAACCATATTATTTCGTAACACGTCATCAAAATACTGGTGGAATCCTTTGTCATACAAATCATGGTATAATAAGATGTTTCACCAGGTATTCTCTTCCCGCAATGACAGCGCAATGCCTCCAAGCTACGTCACGATCAGTGCTGCCATTGATTGATATCTTCAATATACTTAAGGAGATTTTTGTTCATAATGAATATAAAATAAATTCCTAACTAGCCTAACTATTTGTTATCTCGTGTTATTCATCTAATTAGTTAATAAAGGAAACGATATTAAATTACTAGTTAAAAAGTGATTCTTTATAGAAGAAACTAAATGAAAAAATGCATTTTGCTCGGGTAATTTATTTTCACAAAGTGGCAGCACATCAAACTGACAAGTGTCACGCTAACAGCCCGCTATTGGCTCCACGGCCGATGACGTAGTACGGAGGCAATCACGTGACCTAGCTGTCACGGGAAGAGACGCCAGCTATTTCCCATCGCCCCGGGGCTACGCCGCTACGACGTAGGTGGCCTACGGTGCTACGGAGCTACGGGCATACAACTGCATTCATGCTACGAGATTTAGGTCACCGATGCTTATAAGCTTCGTAGCACGAAATAAGTGTATGAACCTACTCCTTAAAATGTGCGATAAGGAAAAATCATAAATAGGTCTTATCAGAGCCACTTAAAATAAAAAATTAAACGTGTGCGGTCAGGGGTCACCTTGTGGGGGCCACCCACGCTGCGCTTTCCATTTCGCGGTCGCCACTCCAGAACTTTACTGCCCCATCGGTCATCCGTTCTGCGAGCAATGTATTAATATTATATTATATAATATTTACTAGATCGCGCTCATATGAATATTGTTATCTAATCTACCAAATAACATTACCTACATACGAAAAGCCAGGTTATTACCAACAACTACGCAAGTACGCCGCCATTCCTTACAAATTACTTGTATTATATAAAAAAATACGGCAGCAAGGCAATATAAACGCCATAACAACTATCTGTAAGATATTGAATTTTGTAGGTCAAGTGAGAAGCTGGTATTGAGAGCACTGGTTCCGTAGGGATGCCTCTTCAGATCAGAATGAATGGAAGAGGGCTGTTGTTCCGCAGAAATTGTTGTTTTTCGATTCGGAAAATATTTGAATAGTACTTTTAAAGGTATAGAGCACTTACAAGCCAATGAGAGGAAATCAATCCTATACCCGCGCGCATAAACAATACGCCCACGCGTATAATCACAGAAATAGATATAATGGAAAAGTACATACATGACTCTCATACAGCCCATTATAGACTATGCTGATGCCTGCTATTTGGATGCCACTGAGGAGCTTTTAAATAAACTTGAGAGGTTGCAAAATTTGTGTATCCGTTTTGTCTTCAATCTTAGAAAGTACGACCACGTCTCTGATTTTCGCAAAACTCTCAAGTGGCTCCCTATTCGTCTTCGCCGGAACACTCGGATATTGTGTCTCCTTTTTAATATTCTACATAATCCGACTTCCCCATCATACCTGCGGGAACGCTTTTCCTACACTCGTCCTCCTTACGCACCCTGCAGGTCGCATCTTAAAACCATCCTCAATTTTCCATCCCATAAAACTGACTTCTACTCCTACTCCTTATCTGTGCACGCGGTTAGGTTGTGGAACTCGCTTCCGCCCGTGATACGCGACTGTAAAACTGTTTCCACCTTCAAAAAACGTGTAAAAGAGCATTATCTTTCCTCATCCACATAGGTTGTACGTAATAATGTTATGTATTATGATTTCTATTTTGATATTGTGTAAGTATACCTAGACTATGTTTATTATTTTTATACTAAATTTATTTTACGTTATATATTAGTTTATGTATGAGTATATATATATATATATATATATATGTAGGTATATTTATTAGTATTACTTGACACACTGTGTCTACATCTCTTTGCTTCAAATTTTCCTCTCGCAGGTCTGCTGGAAGAAATTTCTTATAGAAATAAGCAGTGCCTTTGTACTATTGATTTCTATGTACTTTATTATTATTTCTCTGTGTGTGCATAAATTTGATAAATAAATAAAATAAATAAATAAATAAAAGTGGGCAGGGCGCGCGTGCCAATACTCTGCACCCTAGTGCAGGGCATTTCAAAGCCTTTCTCAGTACGCCTTATGACTTGTTTCTGTAAATACTGTAACTAAAACCCGCAAAAATTCCTTATTGTGTTGTTTCTGACTGCAGAAACAAAAGCTGTATAGTACATATTTTTTTTTATTTTTTTTTAAATTAATGACGTCAATATGTAAGGCGTAGTTTGTTCTAAAGTTGCCACGCATGAATCACAAGTAAAATTGTGATTACAACCATTCTATATCTATCTATTTCTGTGCGTATAATTCAGTTTTTCACAGAAAGATGTATTTTTTTATATTTGGGACATTTTACACAGCACCATCTAGTCCCAAACTAAGCAGAGCTTGTACTATAGGTACTAGAGTTACTAGTTACTTATAAATACATAAGAAACATCCAGACCAGCACAAACACTTATGTTCATCACATAAATATTTGTGTCCTGTGGGAATCGAACCCACGACCTCGTGATCAGCAGTCAGACACTCGAACCACTACACCACAGACGTCGTCATGCCATGTTATCGCGCATCTCTCGGGAATTGTTTATGTTTCCGGGATCTAGCCTTTTTTTTTTTTTTTTTTTTTTTTCCGGTTATGGTTTATCTGTGTACCATTTTTATCCAAATCCGTTCATCCGTTTCAGCATTATTGATGGGCAAACAAACATCCGAATTTCTAATATTAGTACACAGACATAGTAAAAAATATAGACGAAGTGCTGCGAACAATCTAGTGAAGCCAAAAAAACTATGCTCCTTCATGTACAACCAGCGCTCACGCACACACATGCACCTCAAACAGTGCTCACCCCTCTCATCTACGTTCATTGCAGGGGGGCGGGGGCACATTGCAAGCCACTTTTGCGGGCTGTATTTCGCAGATGGTACACCTGATAGAAAAGTGATATATGAAACATTACCTTCATTTTAGTAGACCTATTCAATGATACCCCACACGAGGGGGTGCAGCGAAAATAATATTTACATCCCCATTTCACATGCATGGGCGCCACCCCTAAAATACGAAATCACGATGTTTTTATTCTTTTAAAATTGAGATCTGTATCTAGAACATTTTTTAACAAAATTACATGTACTTATGTTTATAACTGTAGAAGTAATTTTTTTTTATTTTTTATAATATAGAATGGCGAAACGAGCTAAAGGCCCACCTGATGTTAAGCGGTTACCTTTGCCCATGACAACTTCAATACCACCTAGGCTGTTGCCTAAATGGTACCGCAAGTCGGTTCGCCAAACTGAGACGTGAAGATGGAAAGTCTCATGTGATTGTAATTTCACCGGCACCCGCACCCTTCAGACCGAAACACAGCAATGCAAGCATCACTATACCATTATTAAGCTGTAATGTTTATAACTGTAGAAGTTATTAAGCTGTAAAGGATTAGGACAGATGCACAGACGGACAGACGGACGGACATCAAACCGGCCGTGTTATTAATTACCTGTATTGGGTCAGGAAATTAAACAAGTAACGTTTTCACAATTACTAACTTTTATTCTTTTAATACACATGTTATAATAACACTTGTTACTTCATACAGTGATCCAGCGCGACTGCCTGCTCGAGGCATCCCCGCCATTAAATGTGGAAGATGTCGTCATGTGTCAAACCATCCCACCATTTAAGTGGGGAGGCCTCAATCAAATCAGTAGCTAGTAAAAAGTCAATTGATCTACTGAAATACATTGACAAACTATTTAATTACTAATAAATTCGGCTAACAAGATATAATTAAAATAAATAATTAATCAACCATCAAAAATATAACAAACAAATTAATTAGTCAGTGCTTAACTTTCTAATGTAGATAGATTGATAGACTATTATAATACTTTATAAAACCAAAGTAGACAATACAACATCTTTAATATACTAGGACCTTACAGCTCGGCCATCCTACTTCATGCGAGTCCCATCGCATTGCTTTTTCAAGCGAGTCCCATCGCATTGTTTTTTTTTATAACAACAATTCTGTCATCAAACATTACAATAACAACTACAACATACATACATTAATAACATTTAGAACTAGCACGCTTAGCTCACAATTAATCTTCAATACTTACTTTATTACTACTACTGTTTTTACTTTTACTACACATTATTCAAAACATACATAATAAATTATTGCTTGTAATCATAATCAAATATTGTACATAACTTAATACTATGGAGCCTTCTTTTATAGTGTCAACATGAGCTACATAAAGTTAATAGCTAATCCCGTCAGCAGGTTATATAGGTCTCTAATACACTAAAATAGTCCTACAAAAAAATAAGTCCGCAACACCGTACTTCTAACTTTTATATTTTAACAGAAAAAGCACACTAAGCCGGTGGGTCTACTCTAGAATCATGAAATTTTACACAGGAGTTCCTTATTGCTGAGGTGAGCACTAAGAAAGGGGTTTTGAAAATTCACGCCCTATGGGGTTAAATACGGGGCTCAAGACCTCTTTAACTACTACACTTCCTAATCAAAGCGCAGATCATTATTGCATGTTTTTTTAACAACATAATGTAGATTTCTGAATTTCACGCACGCGAAGCCACGGGCAAAATCTAGTTAACCAATATTATAAAGAGGAAATATTTGTTTGTTTGTAAACGATAAAGGTTGGAACTACTGAACTGATTTGCTTTATTCATAAGTAACATAGGCTACATTTTATTTCAGTACTCGGGTGAAGCTGCTGGCACAGCTAGTTATTAATGTATCAGGCCTCTGTGAATGAATGTCCCAACAAAATGGGATGTACTAACAATCCTCTACTACGTATACATAACATAACCGTGTGTCTTCAGCAGTTACTTTCTATACTCGTTTTGGTGTCTGATCATTACCTGGTGTTTTGTATCAGTATATTATCAGATCCAATTGTCGTGTTTCCAAAACAATTAGTGGTCTGATGACCAAGCCGGTCACAATTTCTGCATTTTGCAGGAGGCTTATCACATTTAAAACTTGGGTGTGCAACCTCGTTGCAATTGTAACATTTTAAATTAGATTTGGTATTCATACCTGGTTTTAGATGGGTCTGGTCGAATCAGTTTACTTCCAAATCGTTGATCGTATAGTTTCCGCGTAGTCTTGAAGGTCTCTGCTCTGATCACTTTTAACAGTCCTAAAATACTTATGTACCTGTTCAGGTTCATCCAACTTAGCTGCCTGAGCGCCAACCTTCACAGCACGATCCTCTTTTTCATACCGAAGGCATTCTACTACCTGTTATATCCTTACTCCTTGATACTGCATAATCTGATTCTGACCCATTTCCTCGAATTCTTCTCTCCCTTGATTGGTCATATTACCGATATTCCTCAACCCTTAACCTTGGGTTTCTTTTATATTGGGTCCCTTACCTTGGGACCCCTTTCCAATCTACCCTTTACCTCGGGTTTCACTTCCATCGGGCCCTTTACCTCGGGCTGCCTTTCCATTAGGCCCTTTACCTCGGGCAGATATGCAGAATAAACAAAGTTGGGAATAGCACACAGCCTTGTGGGACAGCATCCACGGGCATCAATTCAGAGCATGAACCGTCAGCCACGACCTTAATGCTCCGGTCCGTAAGGAAGGTGGCTATCCATGAACATAATCTCTCGGGAAGTCCGTACGCAGGAAGCTTAAACAGAAGAGCTTTGTGTCAGACCCGATCAAAAGCCTTCGCTATATCCAAACTAACTACTAAGGCCTCTCCCTTGCCCTCCACCGCCTCTGCCCATCGGTGTGTTAGATACACAAGAAGGTCACCAGCTGAACGACCACTACGAAAACCATAATGGCGGTCGCTTATCAACTGGTGGTCCTCGAGGTAATTTAGTATCTGGCGGTTAATTATACTTTCCATTACTTTGGAAAGTAGGGAGGTGATGGTGGTGATGATGGTGGTGATTTACGACGCAAAACATAAAATAACAGATGCAATATACATTAATCTCAATCTCCTCTCAATCGATCCCGTTAATTTTGCCAAATAAATCATTGTTTTTTTTTTTTTTTTTAATCTTTTAATTTAGATTTTAAAATTAACTATCTTTAAAATCTAATGTAGTTCGCAACACCTACAATCGGTGTACTTACATAATCATCATAATAATCTTTCAAATTTAAATACATTTATTGTGGATCACAGGTTCATAAGATGTATACAAATTAATATATAAGGATCAGCCATTTCCCGCCTTTGAGGCATATAATCATAATTAATTAAATAACATAACATAATATACATTAATAAATAAACAACAATTTTTTTAATTTCATTCTTAAGCATGTCCAATTGATTTACCATCAATAAATCAAATATCTATTGATCTATTTCAACAAGCTTCTCGTAAAGTTTATTTTTAAATCTTTTTTTATATCAGTAATATTTCGCAATGAAAGTGGAAGATTATTTACAATACGCGGACCCATACAAAAAAATGCTCTCATTTAGGAAATAGTTGCGTTTTACTGAATTTAATTTTATGAATATTGCTGTTTCGTATATGTTCATAAAATGTGGCTTACATGAATCAGTTTGTTGTAGATCGCAAATAGATCTAATGCAACGTTTTTAACATAACTGGCGAAATGTGGGTGTACTGTACACCTCTGCCTACCCCTTCGGTGAAATACAGGCGTGATGTTATGTTATTTTGTTGTTGCAACGTTTTTGGGCTCTAAATGCACGTTCTTTTTCTACAGAGTTGCCCCAAAAAATATTCCATAACGTATCTAGTTGTCGCAGCTTAACCGTGATAGGCAAAAAATCAGATTTTTATGTTATTTTTTTGTGCTTGCCTTGCCACTTGCTTATATATAGATATATTTTAATACAAAAACAGCACAATCTTGATCATTTTTTAGGTACATACTTTGTCAAGTTTGTATCCTATTTATCAAATTAAGAAACAAAATTCCTTTATTTATCTGTAAAGGTAATTAAAATCAACTATCGATAGCCGAGTATTCAATATAAATATCGAATTTTACGAACCCTGGTAATTACACAAATAAAAACACGGATGTTATCAGTACTACTCTACTCTACTTACTCTCTCTCTACTCTGAAGAGATCTCTGTAGAGTTTTGCTAAGCAAGAAATTGTCACTTGTGTTGCTGATTCTAAGCTGCAGGATCAACAAAATAGTTTTATCTGTTATTCAGCCTTAAGCCTTGTAGTTTGCAGAGTTAGTTCATGTTGAACATTGATGCGCAAGTTGTGCATTGATATTTTATTGCGATATATTGTGATTATTTTACTATTTATATTGTATTCATTTTAGAATGTGTTAATGTTTACTAACTAAATCAATATTCATTTATCCTGTTGTTTTTATAATGTTACTTCTGATGAATAGATAAATAAATAAAACAAATAAATGTTTTTGGGACACTTCTACACAGCACCATCTAGTCCCAAACAAATAATAACTAGATAATAGTAGATAATTGGTTTATGGAATTATGTTATTCATGTTTCTTATTACGATTCTGTACCAATATACATTATTAATCATGACTTATAGCAAATTACTTATGTTACTTTTCTTTAGCTTTTCTTTTTATTTCACAATCTCAGTCTCTGTACTCTACTTCGATCAATAATTATCATTTTATTACTACAGTCATACATCCTTACCTTAATTGTAAATAACATTTTAAGAGTAGGTACACCGACGAAAATAAAATTAGTAACAACATTAAGCATTGAGCATTTTACGTTATGCCTTTGAAAAGGTTTTAAGAGAAATATTTAATATATTTTTATTTATTTGATAATAGTAAACTATGTCTCCACATAGCGAAGACAACACTGATGCACAAAAGTGTCTGCTGTATGGCGCCAGTGTACCAGTGTTAGAAGGACTTGAATACAACGCTGTTTAAAAAAAAGGTTACGATTTTTTTTTTTTTTTTTAACTAGAGCGTATTACAAAATTAATGGTTTTCGAACGAAAAAGATTTTGTCAACTATTAAAATGATGATACCTAATAATGTATTTATTTGACTTCCGATTTATTGATTTTAATTTTTAATTACGGACTTTACATATTTTTTTAATTACAACATTATTTTAGTCTTTTGATAATGAAATATATAGTATACTTAATAATATTCAAAATACATAAAATTTTCGTCGTGCTTACACATTTAACAATTTTTTTTTTTTTTTTTTTTTTTTGCATGCCAACTAGTAAAATATGGTTGAACTTTATTTATTATTTTTACCACCATGTAATGTACCATGTACCCATATTTACAAAATTAGATATAGTTATTTATCTTTAAAAATTAATGAAAGTATTGACTTTAATCATTGTATCATTTCAATTAATGATTCACATGATAAATTATAACGATATACGTAACCAGAAAATAAGAAAAGAAAAAAAAAGGTACTTATTAACTCTTTAACTGTTGAACAGTAAATATTGGAATTTAATTACAAAAACAACACATGTTGATCAGAATAACTACAGTTTTACACCTTCCAAGAAAAATATTTTGTTACAAATATTTTAAGTTACGGAAATAATAATTTAAAAAAAACACGGTAATTTACTTAAAACGGGGAAAGAAAGATACTTAATCACGTTACTTACGTTTTCCGAGCAGTGGACGTAGCAAGAAAATGTGGAATTTTCTTTGTGTTCCCACTTCTGACCTATTGGGTCAGGAAATTAAACAAGTAACGTTTTCACAATTACTAACTTTTATTCTTTTAATACACATGTTATAATAACACTTGTTACTTCATACAGTGATCCAGCGCGACTGCCTGCTCGAGGCATCCCCGCCATTAAATGTGGAAGATGTCGTCATGTGTCAAACCATCCCACCATTTAAGTGGGGAGGCCTCAATCAAATCAGTAGCTAGTAAAAAGTCAATTGATCTACTGAAATACATTGACAAACTATTTAATTACTAATAAATTCGGCTAACAAGATATAATTAAAATAATTAATTAATCAACCATCAAAAATATAACAAACAAATTAATTAGTCAGTGCTTAACTTTCTAATGTAGATAGATTGATAGACTATTATAATACTTTATAAAACCAAAGTAGACAATACAACATCTTTAATATACTAGGACCTTACACCTGCCTTATCACGTAAAATACTCGTACACAAAACCACCCCTGAAAATTTATTCAACTGAAGTTGAAGAAAATTATATAAATGTTCAGACGAAACTATAAGGGTTCCTTGTAGGAACTACGGAACCCTAAAAAGGCAACCTTATCCTATCCAACCTTTTCTATTACAACCCATTTCAGGCCAAGAAGGCGTCAGGCTGCGAATAATTACAATTTAATTTATGGAACCAGATTGAACCCATTTCTTGTCGTAATCCTTGTCGTTACGCCGAAAGCAATCGAATAAATTACGACGACAGATTGCGCCATTAACAGGGAATTATAAATTATAAGTCGCAAGAAAAACTTTAGCGATAAAAATGTTTTTCATTATGTAAGAAAACAGGCCATAAATTGTGGAAAGTGTACGCATTGGCGCTGTTTAGTAAAAATTTGCATAGTTTTTAACAAAAAATTGAAATTCTGAGTATGTACAGTCTACTGCATGACAGTGGTAACACTTGAAGTAGAAAACCGCTCTTACTGCTTACGAAATAAAAACGCTGTCAATGTCAAACTGTTACCTCTAACCTGCGGTCCACCGTATCTATTGGTGCATGTAACTGATGCGGGCTAAATGCGGGGGGTAAACGCGTGTGCTAATGCGGTACATTTATATTCAAATTAAAATGTTTTTTATTTCAAATAAATCTAATTAGGCACTTTTAAAACGTCAGGCTCTAGTTGCACATAAGGCAATGGACCCGCGCAAGTGCCTCAACATGCGCATGTTACCCGCGCCGTGTACAAGCACCATAAAAGTTCTTGGTAGGTAGGAGATACATATATTTTTGCCTGGCCAATTTTTTTTTTTACTCGATTTTGTGTTTTGGCGACTCAAAGTTTCAAAAATTATGTACTACTTCACCTATAGGAAACGACCATACGGCCCAATAGACGCCTAATGTTGAATATAATGTGGACAATAAATTCTGCCACTAGCTGAGGCGGGGTACTGTAATCCGATTGGCCCTACCAAGGCGGCTTTTGGCTAATCACTAACGCGGCAGTTTTGACGGCTCATGTAAGTGGTCGAAACTGATTTGTAGAATTCAAGTGGCGAATAGTGGTGACACAGAAATATTCGTGTATCATTTCAGCCGAAAGACGTCCACTGCTGGACACAGCCTTCCCCAAGCTTATTTTGGAGGGATATGCTATAATCGCCACGCTTGGCAGGCGGGTTAGCGATCGCAGTTGATTGGTTAAATACTCAGAGAACGCAGCTGCCCATCCTCTGGTGAATCCCTTAGTCGCGTTTTACGACACCCATGAGAAGATATAGGACTTCATGTATAAACAACATTAATTCAGCTCGCTGCTACACACCAAATTATTCACATAACCGTAACAAAACGTAATTTTCATTCGCAGAAATGAACATTGCTACATTTAACATTTAAACATGGCCAACATTATTTAGTTGCGTCAGGCAGCTCATATTAACGTTCACAACGTTTGTTGCAGGGTGTGATCGTAACGGCCGCCATTTTAACACAACATGAGCACGCGCAGTTTATGGTAAGTTACGTAATACTTTGTTACACAGAATAAGGTCGTAAAGAGAGAAATATTCCAAAGGAAATTTTGAGGAAATTCTGCTGTCTATTGTGTAGGCTAAGGATTTGGCCTAGTTGAAGAGCCTTGCGGAATCATGCCGAAAGATCTTGCGAATTTATGCGGGACAATTTCTACCTATGTTGCTTTGCAAAGGTAGTTAAAATTAATTAGCCATAAGCATAAATGGTTTGATCTGTCAGATCCGAAAATAGGATAGTATTGTACCATTATAAATAGCGATAAGATTACCCCATTCTCAGTGGGATCTAATTATTTTATCATGGAAATCTAACTCCAATTTAATGCGTATTAAACACAAACATTTTTATCTTTAAAATGACAATATAAAAACCACGTTCCATCAGATATCTTCATAAAATCTGGAGCCATAAATAAAAATATGTCAAAAAGAGTCCGTGGCCAAAGCTCCCGGGTGGGGAGGCCCGGTAATCATCGATAATTCCGAGTAAGTCAGATTACATTCGAATGGAGGCTTGAAAAGGGAAAATAAATTATAGAGGCGGGCTCTGATAAATCGAGGCATCGTGCGGATACGAAGGCAGCCATTTTTCCACCCAGTTTCGGCTCAGCTTTGAATTTGTCTGAAAATATTTTTAGGTCGAATTTCGTTGAAAGGTGAGGCTATTCATTGATGGTATTAGGATGTTTGTCGTGGGTGTTACATGTAATAATGAAAAAAGTTATTTTAGTTGTGGATTGGGTTATCAAAAATCTATTTTAATGAAAGTGTTATTGGGTTTTTTCATTAGGAAATTCTCAGTAGCAGCCCGGAATCTGGATTTGTGCCCGGTCAATGGCAATAGGCTCGCCCCCTATTACATGGGACTATAACATAACTGGCGAAATGTGGGTGTACTATACACCTCTGCCTACCCCTTTGGGGAAATACAGGCGTGATGTTATGTATGTTTTATTTTAATGAAACTTTTATTCTTGCATTACTGGTAATGTCACAAAACAAATTTGGTAATGGTTCTTTTAATAGATATTTAGTGTTAAATAATTATGATAATTAATATCATAATTGCATAATATCTATGTGCAAGAACATGAAATACATATTACAGCAATAAGTCACCGTTAACTCCATTAAACTAAGCTAAACTCTGCCACAACAAAGTAATTCACATATATTTATTTTCTTGTGAGATCACACAAGAATTGCTTCATAGTTGAGCAACAACTAATTGAGTTCTCACTGACCCTTGGAGAAGCGTATCCTCAAGTTGGGCTCCTAAGTCATATTAATGTCACGGCACGTTTGAAGCAATAACTGAGCTGCTGCTGCGCTATGGATTGCGGGTTCAATTCCCGCACTGAACAAATATTTGAAAGGCCTACTGATAGTAATTCTAGATTGATGGGTATTTTAATATGTGAGATTTTTGTTTGTTGACATACCCACATTACAGTAGAAAACCGAGTGTGGGACAACTTAAAAAAAAACGGTTGTCGTCGCGGGACGCCTCACAGAAGCGAAGTCTTTACGCATTTGCAAGCAAGGATAGAACGCGCGCGTCTAGCGCAACGCTATAAATTTTTTTTTTTATTTCAGACAGAGTAACAGAATTTTTACTAGCACTAATATGGAATTAGTGCTAGTAAAAATTCACTTAATATTTAGTGTAATAAGTTTAAAATCAGGTACTACAGTGTGGAGCTGCATCCATCTTCGCATCATCGGGGAATCCCACCGATCTGTGAACAAACTGAGGATAGTGTTGTTACTGTTGTTGCTATAGAAACTTCGCTTCAAAAAATGATTAGAAGTTTTCAAAAACTACTGAGGAATCTGCCAGAATTTTAACCGAGAACCGCGCTAGATTTTGACAGCCGGAAAGTTAGTAACTTATAAAATCGCCTTAATTTCAGAAACCGCATTGAAAGGCACTTTGGATTACGTAAGCTAATAAGTGTAACAGGCTTAATCCTAAAGTAAAACTAAGTTCATCAAGCCAAGCTCGTTAATATCAGATTCTAATTAGCATTCAGTCGGCGCTGCCACGTTTTACTGCTGTAAAGTCTATGTAGTTAAAAGCTAAGGCCTTTACTGGATCTAGGCTTATTAATCTAGACTCAAACACTCTGATTTATGTCTCTGGTAGATTGCGGTGTTTCAATTAACGGTATCATGGATATTAAGATGTCATGTACCTACTTATCCAACCAAAATGTTTCCATGGAGTTTCTTGCCGGCTCTTCTCCATAGGACCAACATTTTGGAACCGTGCAACTAGATTCTTAACGTTTTGTTCAATATGCTGTCTCTTGTTAATGTTTCTGATAATCTAGCAGATTAAAAGGATACAAACTCCTGTCTCTAATCAACATGGATATGTTCAGTTTGTTCAGTGCTGTATTGTTGTATTTTCTTTCTTTCACATAAAACTTTAGCCGCCTTATTCCAAAATTGATTTCAGCGATAGGTTTTTATATATGGAGTTTAAGATTAGATCTGGTTTAAAGTCTCTAAAAATGTCTAAACGTTTGTAATAAGAGTAGGACATAAAAAGTCTAAACGTTTGTAATAAGAGTAGGACATTAGCTTTACAGGGTTAGCTGAAAAGCTGTCATCGTTGAGACTAGTAAAAAAAGGGACAGATTATATATTAATAAGCTTTTACAGTTTAAGCTCCTAACCCAACGGCCACTGCGAGTTAGCGGGATTAACCTTAGTCATAGCGGCTTAACGCCTATCACCTGTGCCTACGCGCTTAGATTACAGCCAGAGTAATCCCCAGTGCTTTGGACACGTAGTTACGTGGACATTTATCACGTAAAAACAAAAAAGTCCCCAAATCGTTAATAGTACAAAAGTCCTACGAACAAGTTGAGGACTAGAATAGTATCTACATACATATTATCACGCCTGTTTCCCATTGGGGTAGGCAGAGACTATGGATTTCCACCTTTTTTTTTATTTATTTTATTTAGAATAGTATTGAATAGTATAGTATTAAGAAAAGTATTTAGGTTTTTTGTATCAATAAAGTTACACTACATTATTATATTATATTATAGTATCTATTTGTAATTAATTAAACGTAATAGTATTGTATTGTATACTCAGTAAACCATTATTCTATTCAACCTAGCACTGTCTTTTCTTGCCTTTGCTTAGTTGTTTCTTATCATTTTATTGTAAAAACATTTTTAATCCGTCTACACAAAAATACATTATCGCTGATTAAATACTGGTTCTAGAAAACCTTTGAGTAAACTAGACTATGTAGTTTAAGAAAGAGATTAAGGCAAAGTAATTTGAACCATCAAATCTGATCGCAATTACTTTTAAATGCAGATTGTTATAGTAATTGCAAGTTGTTAGTGAAGGCATTATCTCTCTATAATATACCAACGGCACTTACAGTTATTGAAGATCTACTTTAGACTTGGTTAAGTTTACGCTACCTCATCTTGTAAGAAGCGTGTCTGGGCTTTTATTAGGTGGATTTGCTAAACCTTGACTTCTTTAGAATGACTCAATAAGTAATATTCAAGTATTTTAAGTAACATTCTTCAACTTCAATCAATTGTGCTTGCCAGTGATCGTTAAAATCAGTGTTAATTTATCCTATTACGAGCCGTGGAAACCTGTAATTGGCTTGTAAATCTCATTCTTACGGTGTCAGTTACCAGCACATATGTCTATGTTTGCCCTATTTTTAGTATTTGTTGCTAAACAACATAGTATGTATATACTATGATCAGACCAAGTTTGACGCTGGTATGTATATGCCGTTTTGAAGATAGAGCAGGAACAAAAACGTTAAAAAAATGCATGTTTTTCGAGGTTTCTTGTTTCCCCCTTTGGATTTAGACTTTTTATTTTTATTTGTCGTCATAGGGGTCATAGCAACACATATTCTGAGAAAATTTCAACCGGCTACCTATTACCTATTTATTTTATTATAAATAATAAAATAAATAAAATTACCGTTCAAAAGATACAGCCCTGTGGCAGACAGACGGACGGACGGACAGCGTAGCGAGAGTAATAGGGTCCCGTTTGGCAACCACGGTACGGAACCCTAAAAAGCGTCTTACTTCACTAGAAACAATTTTATATTATTCTATTATTTTAGCGCATTAACGCATGCGAAACGAAATCTAAAGATAAAAATTGTGGAAAGTAAAATTCGTTCACGAGTATGATTCACCCAAATACGGATACAAAGTGGAAGTTAAATTCGATACCACGAGCAGTGTTCACGGTAGCTTAGTGGCTAAAGCACTGGTGTACCGAACCAAGAGTCGCTGGTTCGAATCCCGCTCGTGAGCGAATTATTTCCACCATTTATATCTCAATATTGTGTGATGTAGATATTACCGAGCATGCATAACTTGTAGCCTACAAATATATCATTCGTAGCCTTGGACATAAGTAGATGATATACATCATCATTCATCATAATTTCAGTCGAAAGACGTCCACTGCTGGAAATAGGCCTCCCTTGCCATATCAACAATCAACTCAGCCTATCGCAGTCCACTGCTGGACATAGGCCTCTCCCAAGTTGCGCCACAACGCTCGGTCCTCTGCCTTCCGCATCCAGTCCCCCCCAGCCACGTTCTTTAGGTCGTCGGTCCACCTGGCAGGGGGGTGCCCTACGCTGCGTTTTCCGATTCGCGGTCTCCACTCAAGGACTCCTCTGCTCCAACGGCCATCGGTCTTTCGACAGACATGGCCAGCCCACTGCCACTTCAGCTTACTGATCCTACAAGCTATGTCGGTCACTCCGGTTCTTCTCCGGATAATCTCGTTACGGATTTTATCCTTGCCATATGCCTATGCCATAATCGCCACGCTTGGCAGGCGGGTTGGCGATCGCAGTTGGTTGGTTAAATACTCAGAGAACGCTGCAGCCCATCCTCTGATGAATCCCTTAGTTGCCTTTTACGACACCCATGAGAAGAGATAAGGGTGGTGCTATTCTTTGTGTCCGGCACCACACGGAACATAGGCAAGGTAATTTACGTCACATAAAAAAAATAAGTAAAGGTTACGTTGGCAAAAAACGCCTTAACAATTTATCGAAAACGTAGCGGACCCTATCAACAACAAAACTCTTCTCTACAAGTTAAATAATCTTAGATTAATAGTTAGACCAGCGAAATATAGGGTTATGTCAGATTGTTATACACGTTCCTCGTAACAAATGACTGTGTATTTGTTTGAAGGTCGCCGAGCTTACGTCACAGCACCCTACAGTGTGTTGGGTAGGGACGCTACCCCTATTCGTTACTATGACACTGGAGTCACTGGACACCGACAAGCTTGATTAAAAAAAGGTTTTTTAAGGAAAAAAAGTATAATAAGTAAAGTATTTTTAGGAGTAAAGATATAAATAGTGGAAAGAAAAAAACGCTCACGAGCAGGATTCGAACCTGCGACTCCTGGTTCGGTACACCAGTACAATGCTACGGGATGTACGGTTAGTGTCCGGTTCAGTGTTTTATCCGTTAAGCTACCGTCAACTCTGCTCGTGGTATCGAATTTAACATCCACTCAGAATCCGTCTTTGGGTGACGGTCTTTAGACTTCGCTTGGCATGCGGTAATGCATTAAAAATAATAAATAATTATGTTTAGGAGTATTTAAATCCCTGAAATATTTTAAAGTGTATGGATTTCTTAGACAGTAGTAGCACAGTATAAAGAGATAAACATCCTTACTCTGTGGTAGTAGTGTGATTCTTAATTTGGAGCTGAATTTTACACTAAATTTCGTTGCGTTCGTGAGAATATTTGTAACTAGACTTTGCCCGCGCATTATTCGGCTTATCACACAAAGACTTATCGCGCATCCCTCGGGAACTGTTAATTTTACCAAGATTAAAAGTATAGCCTATATTTTAACCCGGGTTGTGGTCAGTCTGCGCGCCAAATTTCATCCAAATCCATTCAGCCGTTTCAGCGGGATTTAGTAACATACATCCAAACATCGTCATAAACTTTTACATCTACTAATATTGGATTGAATGCTTACATGATCTATTTCTAAATCTAAACTAGAAAAAATATTTTCCACTACATTAGATTTCCAAATAGGTATATAAAGAGTCTTTCATGCACTAACTTTACCAATACAACTTTCATCAGACCTATTAAGAACACTAAAATATTCCCACTACGCCCGCAGTCTAACATTTTTACATAATGGTCGCCTACTTTGCTACCCTAGAAAAAACATTTTCCAATACATTAGATTTCCACATAGGTACGTAAAGAATCTTTCATGCACTAACTTTTCCAATTAAACTTTCATCAGACTTATTAAGAATACTAAAATATTCCCACTACGCCCGCAGTCTAACATTTTTACAAAATGGTCGCCTACTTTGATACCCTAAAAAAACATTTTCCACTACATTAGATTTCCACATAGGTACTTAAAGAATCTTTCATGTACTATCTTTTCCAATAAAACTTCCATCAGACCTATTAAGAACATTATAATATTCCCACTACGCCCGCAGTCTAACATTTTTACATAAAGGTCGCCTGCTTTGCTACCCTACAAAAAAAAATCCTATTTCAATTTAAATTTCAATGTTTTTTATTTCAAATAAACCTAATTACAGGCACTTTTGAAAGGTCAGGCTCTAGTTGCACACATTAGATTTCCACATAGGATACTTAAATAATCTTTCATGCACTAACTTTTCCAATCAAACTTTCATCAGACCTATTAAGAACAGTAAAATAATCCCACTACGCCCGCAGTCTAACATTTTTTACAAAATGGTCGCGAACTTTGATACCTCAACTTGGGACTATAAATTCATAGCACTAAAGTGGATGTTCCTCTGTGGAACAGTTCTGCTCGTCCCGGTTTACAGTGCATTTTGCATTCATTTCCCTAGACACGGTCTGTGTTAAAACTAGGACGGTTTACAGCCTAGAAATTGCAAATTAGAGCTATAAAGTGGACTAATACAATACATAACAAATAGCCCCTGGACGGTAGTTTGTTTAACTGCGGAGTAGTAGCCAAGTAGCCATCGATTCTACATTAATGTTGAGGTGATTGCTTCGCAGTAGCCGCGTTTTTGCAAATTGTAGCTCCATTTCACGTTGTGTATTAATCGGAATATGTTTCGCGACAATTATCAAAATATATCTACTGAATAATACTCATAGAAAACATTAACCTAGCTCTATAAGCTGTACATAGTAATTGTTAGTTGCTACATATCTAATCGATAATTTGACTATAAATTAATATTATCCCGCAAATATAGTTTATAGAGCAAGTTATAATAGGTCACTGCGAAGCAATATGTAAATGTAAGTAATAAACAATAACCTATTTTAAAAAGAGTTTATCCATGGAGTTTCTTACCGGTTCTTCTCCATAGGACCCACAATTTGGAACCGTGCAACTAGAGCCATACGTTTCAAAAATGCCTGTTATGAGGTTTATTTGAAATAAGAAACATTTGATTTTGATTTCAATCACCTTAAACAATATAATTTTAACTACAATTGACCATACATGGCCGGAATAATTGATAATATTGTTTTATTTGAACCTTTAAATATAAATCGTGTAAATAATAAGCTTATGAGGCCTATGTCCAGCAGTGGACGTCTTTCGGCTGAAATGATGATGATGATGATGAAATAATAAGCTTATGAGAGGCGTTATTCTTATTCTTTATTGTACACACAGATATACATTTATATTACAGTAGGAAAGTTTATGTACATCGGCGAGCTTAACTCAGAACTTACTACTACTTACTTACTTGAGTTTTGTACTTAATATATCTAGCATGGAGCGTTGTCAGGAAGGGAATTAGGAAAACGGGAGGGCAAACTCACAAAAATTACACAAAACCCTTAAAAGACGCTTTTATTAAGCAAGATCATCCTTAATTAGACAGAAGATGATAACACAAATTACTGCGAGCTGTATATAGTTTATAGTCTTCTTTCACCTTTTGCTTAAAACCACAACATTCAGCAAATTATCCTTCCTTAAATGCAAATACAGCACATTTAGGCTGTAAGCAAAGCCAGGCTTGCGACTTGGCGAGCTGCCAAGATGTATAGCCCCTTTATTTTGGTGGCTTGTTAGGGCTGCCAGATTTTAGACCAATATGTTTGGCTTTCCACGTACAGTCACGATACTTCGCGGTGATACATTTTGTCAACAAAATCCCTAGAACGAATCCTGCTACATTACACATAGCTACCGCTGCCATCGAACACTGAATCCAAGTTATTTTAGCCTTAGTTGTGGTTCACCGGAAACTTTGCTGATAGTACCTACATACTAGTTCGGTTAAAATGGTTTTTCTAAAGGTGAACAGACGCTAAACAAATTTTTAATTTATCTTATCCTATCAATCAATCAATCAACTCAGCCTATCGCAGTCCACTGCTGGACATAGGCCTCTCCCAAGTTGCGCCACAACGCTCGGTCCTCTGCCTTCCGCATCCAGTCCCCCCCAGCCACGTTCTTTAGGTCATCGGTCCACCTGGCAAGGGAGCGCCCTACGCTGCGTTTGCCGATACGCGGTCTCCACTCAAGGACATCTTATCCTATCATTGCTTATTTATTTAAACCTTGTGTTTGTATTTTTTTTCCATGTAGTCGTTTTTTATGACCTAGAATATTTTTTTTTCAATTCATGTGTGATTTGAATCTGTGTAATACCTACGAGAACAACAATAGTACACTGTCGAGGCCTGAAATTAAGCAATTTACGGCCGAGTAATATTGGAAGTACGAGGCGAAGCCGAGTACTTTCCAAGTGATTTTGAAAGGACGAGGCGTAAGCCGAGACCTTTTTAACTAAACGAGGCCGTTAATTGCTTTTCGGCCGAGACTTGTATAGTGCTTTTCTCTCATTTGCGAGGAAACACAACACAAATTAATTCAACAGTATCTCATTTTCATTCACGACAATTCGCCCGGGCGCGGTTCTTGTTCTTTTTTCAAAGTTTTGAAAAAAAAAATGCGCATTCAGCCTGTATAATGATAAATATTTTGTAGCATAATTTAAAAAATAAAAAGTGTCCAGCAATTTCTATTATTGTCCTGTTGGATATTACTGGCCTGTTATTTCGTTGCGTACGGAAAAGAGATGATTGTTGTATTCTTTTTTTTGAATAATGTACCAATATCCGAGCAAGTTGGAGAAAAAGTATATTATGTATGGTGACTATTACCAAGGTCGAAATGAAATGAGTGTTTTGCAAGGGCACCAGCATGGCCATACTACTTTTTTGTTTCTTACTATTTTAACACCACTTTAGTAACAATTTGGTATTGGGGATCCTGACAAGGTTGTGTGTAGGTGTAGACGTGACGCATCTCAAATTACTCCTGCCGTTCTTGTGATAGCGTGCGCAACCCTTTTATCTGTATTTTTGTTCACGGCTTTCATGGCTGTCGCATTAAATTATTATTTTTATTTTTACTTTTTATTCATATTTTTATGTCGCATATTTCGAAAACTTATTTTTATCCATTTTTCCTTCACACTCTCATATCTTATTCATTAATATACATTTTCTTTTATTATTTTTATTATTTTATTTATTTAAACACATTTTTTTTTTTACCCCAGACCAATATATGTACTTTCTTATAATTATCTATAAACACAGTTCCTCCGTCCGTGTGTCGCTGCAGGGTGCCAACTGAAAATCAGCGCTGGACGTTTCAACGCCAGCACATGCTGAGTTGGTGACCCTTTTGGCATGGGCATACCCGACAGCAACTTCATGTTTTACTTATATATATTTTAGTACTTTATTTAATGTTATTTGTTGTGCTGTCACTGTCCTGTGCTAAATAAAATCTTTCTTTCTTTCTTTCTTTCTTTCTATGTATAAAATTATTAAAATATACCGCCTTCCGAGGCGATTTGTCCGGATGAATTGCCAGTTCTCTACCCATATTTTCTAACATTCGTTCTGACAGCCCTAGTATTGGTTACAATAGAGTTGGACGATACTCTGTGTCGAGTTTGAATCGATTGTGATATAACGAGTACTTCGGTCCGATTGATCGGTTTTATTTGAGAAGTTTCTTAGTAGTTGTATATTTTCCCACGGGTAATTTTTTTGCAACACGATGCTGGGATACTACTCGCGTCTTCACTAATTTAACCCTGTTCAAATGTTACATCATTATTTAAAAATAGTCGATACTCGTAGGTAGGGCTGCCATCCGGCAGAGTTTCCCCGGATTTGTCCTAGATTGGGAGGGCGACCGGGGGAGTTTTATGAAAACTGGACACTCGCTGAGTTAGTAAAAAAATAACATTTAAATTTTTAAGTCTGTCCGAGGGAAAAACCTGGTTTCAGCCTAATGTCCGGGGTTTTAGAAGTCTTTGTCCGGAGTTAGCAATTTATGTTATGGCAGCCCTACCCGTAGGCTTAGTTCAGCCAGGGAATAAATTACTATGAAATAGTGGAATTAGCTCCATTAACTTTACGATCACTTACATTTAATAAACTTTTGAAATAGGTACTGCTTTTACAACCTAGCTACCAGCTACAATATTGACTTAAAACGCCAATTACCATCGATTCCAACTTTTATTGACATCTCAACAGAAAAAGAGCAAGCAATAAATCCATCAATAGCAGACTATTACCTCATCAGCCATTAACAGCTCCTGGTACACCAATCACTGAGCAGTTATATTACATCGCCAGCGTGATTCCATTCACTCCCCAGAGCCCGTTCACTTCGCTTGCCGTAATGGCGGCGAACGAATGAGATATGTTCGCTCACTCGCGATCGGGCGGAAGCGGTCGGAAAAAGTAATTATTTATTCAGAGAATACCCCAACATGTTTGCGCGTTTAGGTAAAATGTTTCCATTTATTTTACTGACGAACTCGCTTTTACTACACACACACACATATCCCGTTTCGGGGAGAGGGATGTCTTGCAAAAAGAGAGTTGTACGTTATTACAAAGGCTAACTTCTTGCAATAAAAATAACGGTAATTTACACATTATAATAAAACAAAGTTTAACCGGATTAAATAATATAATGTAATATATACCTAGAATGCTCCGTGAGGCTATTGAAATTAAAAAAACACCCTCATTTTACAAGATACAAGATCATTTATTTGTTTTAAAACATGAGTATACACACAGAGGGCATGCAAGATGGTAAAAATCATTATAAATATCAGTCATGTTTTGCCTTTACGGCGTACAAATTATAAACTATGCTAATTAACTATGTATTAGTAACTTAACTAATAATATTAACTTAAACTAACTTTATTAACTTTTAATTTGAACATTATGAATTATTGTTAAACTACTAATATGCATTATTAACTATTCTTTCTATATTATATATCTATCAATAAATTTATTTAAAATTGAAATAACATTCAAACATGTAATTGAAAAAACTTACAGAAAAAAACACTACAATTTAATAGAGAAGATTGTTAGCAGCTACCACCTGTTTGGAACCCAGTTCTAAAAATAATGAAGTCCCAAACAGCACGCTACACTGTAACTTACTGCGTACATCGAAACGATTTTAATTAATAAAAATTATACGGTAGATTAAAATATTTTCTTTAGAAATACCTATCTGTAAAGACGCTTGTCATCTTAGGCCCGTATTACAGAAGCTTCCTCAAGTACAGTTTAAACTCCAATCACCTGATCACTACTTAAGTATAGAATCGTTACTTGAGTATCGGTCTTATTCCAGAACGGTAATTATAAACTTTAATTCAACAACATAACACACGAATTTGTGAAATTGAATAGAAATCTCTACTAAAGCGTAATCTGGACCACACTAGAGTGATTACAGATCAAATCTCAGCTGAAATTCCGAAACAGGTGACAGTATAAAATAAAACTAAACTCAGCTGAACTGTGATCAATAAATCTCTGCTTGAGGAACGTTCTAAAATCAAAGCTCAACTCAAAACTAGTTTTAAACAGAGATCAACGCTTGAGTATCGTTCTAGAATACAGGCCTAAGTCTTTCTGCGACCACGAACGCTGCAAAGCTTTCGAAACGACAGAAAAAACAATTTAAATAATATACGCGATTTAATCCGGTTAAACTTGTTTTATAATGTGTAGTGATCGCGAAAACCTAAGAAGGTAATTTACACTTTTTTACAAGACTTCCCAGTTCGCTAGATTAGGAAGACTTGTAAAAAACTTTAGGGTTGGCAACATTGATTGTAGACATAAATAAAAAGGTTGTTATGAATAATGATCATTGATTTTACTGTAGCTGTAGGGGTCATAAAGTACAATGTCTGAAAAGATAAATGGTATAGAATGTCATTATTGATTCGGATGTGAACCGCCATATTTTCTGACGAAATAGAACGACGTCGGACCATTAATCTTTTGTTGTGGTATTAATTTATGTTACGAAAAGATTTACTTCAGATATGTCTATGCGACCTATGTAGGCATTTCTGAAGGTTCTTAACATATTTCACGATATAAATTGACTTTAAGACTCAGATATTATATTATTAATAACGAAATTAGGCCAACGCTGATGAAAATAAGATGAATTTGGCGGAATGTACCTTAGTACCTATGTTATGATCTCAAAAAAGATACTGTGACAAATTAAATTTGATCTAACATTACCTGGTTTGCCGATTGTATGTGCGGAGCGTTGGATCAAAACAAAAACATTTTAAATACAAACTAAAAAAAAACGTTTACGGTCATTGGACCCCACGAAGTTATCCTCAAAATTCATATTTTTGACCGGTTCATTATAATGCTAAATTTCGCAACTATAATACAAGCATAGATGGCAGGGAACATCAAGCGTCGGACTGAGATACCACAGGGCCTAAGTTTGATCCCCGGTAAAACATGTATTTTTGTATCTTTTATTTAATAGTTAAAATCTTAGTGACGTGTGATGTTACGTTTTCTCCCGAATCACACCTACCGCAAGCCGTGATAAGGAACTTCGTTCCAAAAACTGTCTTTGGCCCATAAACTTATTATAATGCTTTGGCCAGCTACCATTTTTCTTGTATCAAGTAACTTTACTTTGCTTTACTATTTACTACATTTCAAAGTAACCGTTTTTGAGACCACAAGTCGAGCTACTCGCTTCTTAACTGGCGGACTGGAGTGGCCGCAACTGTGTCGAGTGGAAGCAAGTACAAGGCGAGTGCTGTGTAATTGGAGCGAGTCGAGTCGGGCTGAGTAGAATCGCACTCGCGTATAACGTTATTTGTGTTATTTATTATTTTTAACGCATTTTACGCATGCGAAGCGAAATCTAACGATTTAAATTATGGAAAGAAAAAATCGCTCACGAGCAGGATTCGAACCTGCGACTCCTGGCTCAGTACGCCAGTGCTTTAGCCACTAAGCTACCGTGAACACTGCTCGTGGTAACGAAATTCTCATCCACTTGGTACATGTTTGGGTGATGTCAGCGATAAATATCTATCGTATAGCGTCTATCGTTAGATTTCTTTCGCATGCGTAAAATGCGTTAAAAATAATAAATAATTAGTAAGGGTAGGCATATCTATACGACTTTGAATTAACTGCAAAGTTAGTCGAGTCGGTTAAGAAACACTGTTTCTTAATAAGATGTCGCTGACGTCACCCAAAGATGTACCAAGTGGATGAGAATTTCGTTACCACGAGCAGTGTTCACGGTAGCTTAGTGGCTAAAGCACTGGCGTACTGAGCCAGGAGTCGCGGGTTCGAATCCTGCTCGTGAGCGATTTTTTCTTTCCACAATTTAAATCGTTATTTGTGTTATTATGTTGGTAGCAATGATATTTAAAAGTAGAGATATGCTACTGAGCTCGCAATCTGAAGACTCAAAAACGTCCTAATTAGGACGTTTTTCTATTAATCCGCGTCAAGTAAGGCGCCGAGCGTGACCGGTGGCAAAAAAAACCTAAAATGGCGTCATGTGTGTACAGAAAGTATTACAATTATAACACGAAAGTAACTTGAAGTAGGTAATCAACTTACTTTTTACTAGTTTATGTGTATTGTGCTGCCGCTGCGTAGGTAGGTTAGGTACGGAACATTTTTTTCGTTGGTTTTGTTAGGGTATGACATATCTATATTTTAAAATATCATTGGCACAAGTGACAGTTTTCCTAACAAGGAAAACTGTCACTTGTGCTGCGGGTATTTTTAGTTTCGTAAGTCGTAATATGTTCGTATGAAAACTAGAATGTATGGCTTGCTTGTCTTTTCACGCAACTTTCTTGAAAAAGGGTGATGGGGAAAGTATTAAACTATAAGAAATGATGACTTGCGTCAGTGGATACTGGTTGTACAACAGACTGTCGTCTATTTATTCTAAGTTTTATTGGACTTGAAAGTTATCTTCTAAATTCTCATTTAACGAATAATAGTAGTAGATAATAATAGTTGTGTAGTAGTAGTCGAGGCCTGAAATGAAGCAATTGATGGCCGAGTAATATTGGAAGTACGAAGCGAAGCCGAATACTTCTGAAGTGATTTTAAAAGGACGAGGTGGCAGTCGAGTCCTTTTTAACTAAACGAGGCCGTTAATTGCTATTTCGGCCGAGACTTGTATAGTACTTTTCTCTCATTTGCGAAGAAACAATACACAAATTAATTCAACAGTACCTAATTTAATTCGCTCCAATCCGTCTGATCGCGGTTATTGTTCCATTTTCAATGTTTTGAAAAAAAAAAATGCGCATTCAGCCTTTATAATGATAAATATTTTGTACCTAAAAACATTTAATTTATGTAAGTGTGTACTTTAAAATCTCGCTAGCATAATTTAAAAAATAAATACTGTCCAGCAATTTCTTTTGGATATTACTGGCGTGTTATTTCGTAACGTACGGAAAAGAGCCGATTGATGTATTCTTTTTTTTATATAATGGACCAATTTCCGAGAAAACGGGAGAAGATACTTTTACCCATTCTCAAACGAAATGTGTAGACTTGTCTTCTGAAAAGACATTGTAACCATGTCATGCGAAAATGTAAGAATAATTTGAAAAGGAAATATAAAATGTACATAATGCGGTAACGCCTGTGCCGAGTCCCACTTGACATTTATATGACATCTGTGGTCCGGGACGCCTGTAAGCCCACGACAACGACTGTAAATTAGCTTTTTTTAAATCTACCGCGTTTGGCGTTGCCAAGTTGCCATACCTCTGGCCTCTAAGGTGGATGTGAGTAAGAAAATGTAGATATATTTAGTTAGTAACATATTTGTGGTATATTCTCAAACCAAAGTCTCAAACATATTTTGTTGTTTAGCCCCGTATACATTTGACCAAAGTTTCATAGAGATTTACTTGGACAAAATGCCAAACAAGTATAGTTACAACTCATTCTAGCCATTAAATTATTGTTATTTTAATCTAGCAAATAGTGTTTTGTTATACCTATACCTAACAAAACATTAATAAATTACGTTTGCAATTCACTCTTTACCCCACGTTCTTCTGTCGTGTCGACACAACGATTTAAGAAGCTAAGCTACTAGTCTTTATTCGTAGTGTCGACATGATAAAACATAATGATAACAGCTAAATGTCGTGGCGTACAGATTAGCCAATCAGCACGTTGGTAGCGGGGCTGACAGCCCAGGGAGCGCCGGACGATCAATTAAATATCGTCACTCGTGGAGGCTCTTTAAATGCACAATCAAATCAATCAATCAACTCAGCCTATCGCAGTCCACTGCTGGACATAGGCCTCTCCCAAGTTGCGCCACAACGCTCGGTCCTCTGCCTTCCGCATCCAGACCCCCCAGCCACCCAAAAAAAAAAAAAAAGCACCCCAGGATTTAATTGATGAATACAGATTTTCCATTCTATTTCGTTGACATAATACTTGTAATTAAAGTTAATATACAATTTTTTCAAAGACTACTGACAATTAAAGGATTAAGACTAGGAAAGTTATGTTTACGAAAGCTCCGAGCCATCACTAATTGCAGTATTAAATTCTCATCGAAGTCATCAATAGAGCTTAAAAGCTTACCTAACATTTACGACTGCTTTAGTTTTAATCCCCGTAGTTTTTCAATACGAGTTAGGATTAAAATAAAGCTACAAAAAGACATGTTTTACTGTGGATCGAACCAGGGCCCTTTTTTTGCCGTGGGGAAATCCTCATGGACGCACTCCGCCCGGCGACGGCGGAGCCAGTGACGGACTCTTACCGACTAAAACAACCATGGTGTTCCTTCAACTACCTCTGGCCGGGGGCGTGGGAAACTGGGAATCCGTAGGTATTCGCACAACCACCCCCGACAGGTCCCGGCCTGCCACAAGCATGCATCTGAAATAAAGACGAACTGTAAAGACTAAGAAGTACGATTGAGCTACAAGACTATCGCGGGCATTAGCTTGTAGGATCAGTAAGCTGAAGTGGCAGTGGGCTGGCCATGTCTGTCGAAGGACCGACGGCCGTCAGAATAGACGAGTTCTTGAGTGGAGACCGCGAATCGGCAAACGCAGCGTAGGGCGCCCCCCCGCCAGGTGAACCGGCGACCTAAAGAACGTGGCTGGGGTGGGGTTTCTTTGAAGGATAAAATCCGTAACGAGATTATCAGGAGAAGAACTGGAGTGACCGGCATAGCTTGTAGGATTAGTAAGCTGAAGTGGCAGTGGGCTGGCCATGTCTGTCGAAGGACCGATGGCTGCTGGAGCAGACGAGTCCTTGAGTGGAGACCACGAATCGGCAAATGCAGTGTTGGACGCCCCCCCAGCCAGGTGGACCGACGACCTGATGAAAGTAGCTGGGGGCGACTGGATGCGGAAGGCAGAGGACCGAGTGTTGTGGCGCACCTTGGGAGAAGCCTATGTCCAGCAGTGGACTGCGATAGGCTGAGTTGATGATATACATACTTCGGCGATTAATCGTGCGATCGAGTGCGTACCAAATCGACTCAACAACACCGCCAAATCGCTAATGTGTCTCCAATTTTATTATACTTACCTATGTGCATCGCAGAGTAAATGATACTATTAGCTCCACACAATCAGGCTTGTGAACGCATGCGTAAGCACATTGAAGCCCGACTGACGGGAAGAGAAAGGATACGGACGATTTACTATTAAACTTTGTGTTGCCCTTGCGGTCTTGTATTTTCGCAAGACCGGTTTTGCAGTCTTACGGTCTTGTATTTTCGCAAGACCGGTTTTGCAGTCTTACGGTCTTGTATTTTCGCAAGACCGGTTTTGCAGTCTTACGGTCTTGTAGTTTCGCAAGACCGGACTTACAGTCTTGCGGTCTTGTAGTTTCGCAAGACCGGTTTTGCAGTCTTACGGTCTTGTAGTTTTGCAAGACCGGTTTTGCAGTCTTGCGGTCTTGTAGTTTCGCAAGACCGGTCTTGTAGTTTCGCAAGACCGGTCTTGTAGTTTCGCAAGACTAAGACGAGGACTTTTAGGCAAAACTAATTTCAAATTGAAGTTATAGCGAAAATTAAATAAATACGTTTGGTACATTTTTACACATTACCATCTAGTCCCAAACTAAGCAGAGCTTGAATTATGGGTACTAGACAATGGATATAATACTTATTTACTTTTTTTTGTATATACATACTTATAATACACAGGTACTTGGTTGTATAGAAGTAAAGAGTGCAAAATTAACATAACATAAACAAAATTAATTTAACTTTATTGGTAACTAGCCTATGCCCGCGACTTCGCCCGCGTGAATGTCGTTTATCGCGTATCCCTCGGGAACTTTTCATCTTCCCGAGACGAAAGTATATAGCCTATATGTAAATCCGGGCTATGTTCTATCCGTATGTCGAATTTCATTAAAATCGGTCCAGCCGTTCTTGAGTTATAAATGATGTAACTAACCCGACTTTGTATTATACATGTATAGTAAAAGTTGTTCATAATGATGAGTACAATTACCCCTTTTCGGGAAATAAGCGATTCAAATTTCAGCGTGTATATTAAGATTAACCGTTCCTACAAATTCCCAAGGCATGTTAAACTTACTTAATACAATGTTATTTCAAGTTCAATGTCTAGACCCAGGCCAACCCAAACACTTAAAGCCACATTTCTCATTTAAACTTGTCAATTGTTGTTAAGATCTTAATAAACAGAACGTAAATCCAGCCAGACGTGATCTTGTCCCATTGTGTACATGGCCGCGCCACGATCGGCGATACAACCCCGTTGTATTTGCGCTTCTAATACAAATGTTTGCATTTGGCGTGAATCTTGAAATTCTGACACTTCAATTGAGACTGTTTTGAATTAAACTAGAACCATAAAACAATTTTACTTATAAACTTGTAAAACTTTTACTTGCATTTTCAATAAATGGGAATGTTTTTATTTGAGATGTAATTAATAGTACATTACTGTAGGCCTGAAATGAAGCAATTTACGGCCGAGTAATATTGGAAGTACGAGGCGAAGCAGACTACTTCCCAAGTGATTTTGAAAGGACGAAGCGCAAGCCGAGTCCTTTTTAACTAAACGAGGCCGTTAATTGCTATTTCGGCCGAGACTTGTATAGTACTTTTCTCTAATTTGCAAGGAAACAACACAAAGTAATTCAACAGTATCTCATTTTCATTCACACGCCAATTCGCCCGCGCGCGGTTCTTGTTCTATTTTCAAAGTTTTGAAAAAAAAAATGCGCATTCAGCCTGTATAATGATGAATATTTTGTGCCTAAAAACACCTAATTTATGTAAGTGTGTACTTAAAAACCTCGGTAGCATAATTTAAAAAATAAAAAGTGGCCAGCAATTTATATTATTGTCCTGTTGGATATTACCGGCCTGTTATTTCGTTGCGTACGGAAAAGAGACGATTGTTGTATTCTTTTTTTTGAATAATGAACCAATTTCCGAGCAAGTAGGAGAAAAGATTATTAAAAATACAGATTTATAGTCAAATCTAAGTAGACAGAAATGTTATTCCGACCCCCTAGCATCTAGATGGTTGGAAAAGGCTTTGCAAATGATTATAAATTTATTAGCTAAAACAATAGTCAGTTTAACAAAATTCAATAACAAACTTCACTTTATACATATGATAATCAATTGAACAAAAACGATTACATTAAACACAATCCTGGGCATGCTGGCTGATAGATGGGACAGCCCAATGTTCTCCCACTGGATGCTTCATAATCTGTAGTGGGCGAGCCCAGTATTAGCCTAATAGTAGTAAATTTCTTAACCTAATGTTATTAATTATTATTATTGTTTTATGATTTTTTTTATGTGTGCATGTTATTTAATGTAATTGTGTTTTATTTTATTTTATTTATAACTTTATTCTATTTGGTGTATGGGTCTAGATGCCCGAAATAAAGAATTTTTAATTTAATTTTAATTTAAACAACGAACCGTAACAAAAATCTAGTTAAAACATACCTACCGTTTAAAAATGTTCAGTGCAACCTTAAAAACTTGCAGACAATATGAATTCATCAGTTAACGGACAATGACATACTGTGAAACTTGAAAGTGACACCAGGTTCGTGTGAACAGGTTTACAGTTCACTGACCACCCTCAGACGCACCTGAAACGACCCGCCTCACCTTTGCAAACCTATAATATAATCACACCCCCAATACCTTCGTAAAACAAAATTAGAAAAAGTTTGCAACCCTTAAAATTGCTGAATTGTGAACATTCTACGAAATCACTCATCTTTGAAGATGAAATATGATTTTTTGGGCGTGGTAATAATGTAGATATTATAATTTGGTCTTGATGTTTGATAGCGTATTACAATAAAAAATAAAAATTTCTGAACAACTTCGTAATAGTCAATCATAAAGTTACAGAAATTATTAATTTTTTGTGTGGAATCTTCATTACTATTAAATGTTCACATAATTATTTTAATCTTGCTATCCACGTCGTTTGAAACTTATGAATGTGGAATGTCGTAAATATTGTTAGTCAAGAATTTTGCAGACAGAAGCCGGTCACGCGTTCAAGCGTTCCACGTTCTGCGGTCTTTGTGTTGTACAAGTATGACGTCACATACACATCAGGCATTCTGACCGCGTCGCCGTCGGTCAGCTAGAACGTGAGCAATGTAAGCAACTACACGCTCGAACGCGTGACTGTTCTGTCTGCGAAATCCCTTCATCATCATCATCAACTCAGCCTACCGCAGTCCACTGCTGGGCATAGGCCTCTCCTAAGTTGCACGAAATCCCTTAGGTCGTACAAAATAAAATGTAAGTGTCCCAAATTTTCAGCGACACAAAGTTTATAAATGGAGATGGATAGGAAGGCTTACAAGTTACAGGACCTCTATCAATTTAGCTTTGTCCATTTACCGTTATCACAATTTTATTCTGGACACAATCTATTTTCTTTTATTACACAGGAACATTTTGTTTTTTTTTGTTGGAAAACTAATTTGGTACCTATCAAAATTGACGAATACTTACTTACTTACTCCGCTGGCACAGCGACCCAAAATGTGTCTTGGCCTCCGAAACGAGAGAACGCCACTTGCCGCGATATTTGGCAGTATTTCGCCAATCACTGGCTCTGATCTCCAGAAGATCGCCGTCCACCGCATCGCTCCAGCGATATCTAGGGCGACCGACCGGGCGTCGCCCTTTTGGTCGACCCAGATAGGCTCTCTTCGCATCTCGATCTTCTCCCATTCTCTCCACGTGACCAAGCCAACGGAGTCTGTGAGTTTTTGCCTCTCCTATCACATTTGGTTCAGCCACGAGCTCTTCTATCTCAGCTTTCTTCCTGATCCGCCAGGTACCATCCGGTCTCTGCACAGGGCCCAAGATCATACGTAAGACCCTCCTCTCTGTTACCAAGAGCTTACTCTCCTCTATTTGTGTCAGTGTCCAAGTTTCACATCCGTACATCAGTATAGGTCTTATGACCGTTTTATAAATTCTAATTTTGGTGTTTCTACTAAGAAGCTTGGACACCAGCACCTTATGTAGGGCGGCACTACATCTCAGGGTGTTATGGATGCGGATTTCAAGCTCTTCTTCACAGGTATTTGTGTCCGTGATGGTACAGCCTAAGTATTTGAACTTAGCAGTGCCTTTGTAGATTGTATCTCCGACATGTAGGTCGTTGCGCTTAACGCGGGTATTTTTGTAGCGTTTCATATGGAGATACTCTGTCTTGTCGTGGCTTATACTTAGACCTAAAATTGACGAATAGTTCGAATAATTTAAATAAAATTTCCTTCTACTATGTTTCATCATCATCATCATTTCAGCCGAAAGACGTCCACTGCTGGACATAGGCCTCCCCGAAGCATAATATGTTGGGGGATATGCCATCATCGCCATTTAAATTATTTTAATACAATTACAACCAAATCATTTAGAGCATTTCTGATATTTCTCCAACTAAAAATGCCTGTTTAAACAGAAAATTCACTACAATAGTCCAACGGATGTAATTGGAACTTTTTAGGCCCTCTTGTTCTTTTTTATTCTTACTAACACTTGGTTCTATCTTGTCAACAGACGTAATTGTCCCGTCTCCCAGCCGCTGCGCTACGAACATTGAGTGAGTGGAGCTGAGTGCGCCAACGCTGTGGACAATAACCGCGCGCAATATATGGACTGCGCCCGCGCACTCTGTACACACATTCACGAAAAGTAAGTAACTAAAAACTGCTCTATTCTACTAATAATAATAGATTTACAATAAAAATTATGACTGAACACTCCCAGAATGGTTGACTTTTAAGCTACTGTTTTGAAGTAAAACTTTACGCACGCTTGACTTGGGGAGTAAGCTGGTGAATGCGTTACGAAAAGTGTGGCGAACGGAGGGGTTAGAGCAGGCGCGCGCTATGGCCGGCCACGACACAGCGCCGGCAGATGTACGCGCGCCGCGCCGCCATTCCTTTGATCTCATTGAAATAGTATTGAGGGAGATATAAGTTAGTGAAGTTTTACTTCAGTCGTGTGCTCTAAAGCACACTCGTTTTTTTTCACACCAGTTCCGCTACTCTTCCTTCATTGCATCCGGCCTCTGCGGATAAAATAATTTAATTAACTTACGCGTGAATGGAGATTCCTCCTTCTTTTTTTAAATCAGTGTAGCTCTGGCACCACTTGACAACACACGATGGCATTTCTTGACACAATGATGTACCGTGACAAACAAATTAATAATGAAACAGTAATGAAATGTATTTCGCTTATTGGTAAAGTTGCGTTTCTCACTAACACCACAATGTAGTATTTTGCAGGGTTCAGTAATTTAGTTTTCCTGATACGGGGAATAAGACCACTGCTTGCGTATCCACACTGACATTTACTGACGTCAAAAGCTTTCATCACACCCTCGCAAAATTCAATATTCTTGTACACAAGGGTATTAAAACTTTAATAAGCAATCGGGCCTTTGATACGCGCTATATCCAAGGGCGTGACATCTACCGTGACTGAAATAAATATTTATATCCCCATGTGCATATTATAAAGGGGAGTTAATACATCTTTCTGAGGAGGCTGTAAGCTGAGAGACTATCGGTTGAATGAGCAGCAGTACATATAAATACCTAATATAAGTACTTTTTATTCATTGAAGCCCCGGATTCCCTTGGGTTGGCGCGGACAGTCGCATCTTTCCACATGACACGAAAAATCGCCGACCATAAATGAAGAAATTAGCTGTGTTTTTTATTAATTTGGCTATTTGAGAAAAAATGGAGTAACAATACAACAACAGATTGTATGCGATTGATTATAATTACAGCCTGTATATCCTCAATCAATGTCACACTCGTTATTCGCTTTCTATGTCCTAGCGTCTGCGCATTGAGCGACGTCAACAATGCCACACAATTTCTGGGCCAGCTGTATCTGATAGCTGTCCCACCATCATTATACCATCGAAACGAAGAAGAAAAATTATAATCTATTTATGTTTAAAAAGGGTGACGTCTAAAATTACAATAATTAAACATTTATATCCCTTGCTAAGTGCCTTTTCACACGTTCCGGTTGCCGGGTAGCCGACGCCGGATACCGGTGGCGAAGTGTATTGGCATGTTAAATGCCTAGGCTCGCTTTCACACGTACCGGCGTAATTAACCCGGCTGGTGGTCACCGGGTGGGGAATTTACAAAAGCTATACTAATACAACACAAAAAAAAATATTTTTACTGAAATAGCATAGGCCTTGTAGGTGTTCATCACCGGTTAATTCGAAAAGCTTTTGTAAATTCGCCATCGGGTGCGCGCCGGTATTATACTACCACTCTATGTCCGGTCGCCCTCCACCGCATAGCCGGACTCACAGTGGTGCATACACATAGTGGTTCATAGAGCACAACGCAAGCTTTCACACGCGCCGGCTGGCCAGTCTCAGAAGAACAACCACAGCGAGACGAAGCGCGTGTACACTCGACCAAATGGAATCATGACCCACCATAAGCTTAATTTTCAACAAACATTCTAATACAATTAGGTCGCATTTCGCTTAAAGATATTTCCCTGGCAACCAACTTGTTATAAATTTTATTGGGCAGTGACAATTCTTCTGAAATAGAGAGAAACCTATAAAACCAGGTTTTTGAAAAAAAAAAATTGTTTACTTCTTTTTTATAGGTAAACTATGCGGAATGACAGTTAATTCTAAATTCAAAACAATTCTAGCTTTATCAAAAACATAACTTTTTATCTAATTATTAATCTATTGCATTTAATAACAAAGCTCAAAATTGCATAGACCTCTGACCCGTATTAACGCAGTTTCCTTAATATTCAAAATGTCCTAAGTGCAGCACGATGCTAATAAGAAGAAAATTTTACTGTTTTGACAATTTCATACGAATTATCGACTGAGTGGGTCATGATTCCGATTTGTTGACTGTACATAGCAGTCCTCGACTTGGATACTGCTGAGACGTGTGAAAGCAAATAATGGCACCGGGTTCTCGACGTGGCTACCCGACAACCGGAACGTGTGAAAAGGCACCTAGCGTAGACCGTAGTGCAATATGGCCTGAACCCTTCTTATTCTTAGAGGCTCGTGTCTAGCTGTGAGACCACAATGGGCTGATTATGCGTGTAAGGTTAATCCAACATGGACATCTGTCGTGTCCCCAGGTAGGGGTGGTCCATGCCCCACGCGGCGCCTCCAGCCTCCGCCATGTCGGCCCCGCCGCGCCACCCTCACTTCTACACCGTCGAGGTCGGCGACACCCGCTTCACCATACTCAAGCGCTACCAGAACTTGAAGCCCATCGGATCCGGAGCACAGGGCATAGTATGGTAAGTCGTCTTCACACTTCCGAGCTGCTTTATATGTCTATAGCTCTTTAGCTAGTATTAGTTGCTCACGATTTGGTAGACTTAAATTGTTGTAGGGAGATCCGATTCGTAAAACAAAAATATCTTAAATTTTCCTAGAAGACTTACCAACATTAATATCCTATCAGCTATCCACGATTTACCATAGTAGAAATTTGACATAAGCTCCCACAGGTATAGTAAAAAAAAATAAGAAGTGCTGCGAACAATCTAGTTAAGCCAAAAAAACTATGCTCCTCCGTGTACAACCAGTGCTCACGCACACACATGCACCTAAAACTGTGCTTTTCCCTCTCAGTACACATGTCGCGGCATCGTCCAGTAAGCCTCGCGAAAGCAAATATCCTTCAAGTGCATGGTGTGTGCGTGAGCGCTGGTTGTATATTTGCTACATTTTTTACTATGATAGAAATTTGACATATTATTTTGTATGCAGCATTCACAGGCTGCATACAAAATATGTCAAATTTCTATCTCTAGTGCCTAGGGCAAATCGTAGATAGATAAGTCCATTCCCGATGCAGCAACGGCTGCCAGGGGGACATAGCGGCGGAGTCCCCCGCAATGCCCCAGTAAGCCGTGGTCCGAGCCCTCCCTTGGGGGACGCCTTATTATGCGTTATGCGGTTTTGCAACCGCGATTTTAGTTTATTTTATAAGTTAGGTTTTGGGAATTTTTTCGGCGGATGGAGTCCCTAACGGGATTCTCCGCCACCCGCCCGGTTAAGCAGTTAGGGCACCTATTTCGGGTGCCGATCTGCGAGAGTCCATTCGAAAAAAATAAAGTATATAGATAGGATATTAATTTTGTCGTAAATAGACGCCTGTCTGAATCCTTGGAATCTTTTTAAGTATTGACATATCTTGTTCTCCTCTAAAACTCTCGAGGTATGTTCGGTATTCTAGAAATATCTGCAAATAATAAAGTTAGGATTGTTCGCTGTTCTTAGAAAGTCAAAGTTCGTGTTAAGCTAAGCTCAAGTTTACGAATGGCTTCGTTTATTTAGACATGTAAAGTTCGCATCTCCAAGTCGTTCACCGTGTCAATTAGCACTGAATACTTGTTTTCGTTAATTCTATTAAATTGCACGGGCAGAATTTCCCTTTGAGTCTCGAGTTAATTCCTTAAGGAAATCTTCTAGTTTGCAAGATTGACAGGTCTCTAAAAGTTCAAGAATTTCGTAAAACCTCCCACTGAAAGGCTTTAAGTTTTCTAATTAGAGGGCTAAACATTACTTGTACTTTGGAACTAAGAAGTTATGAGGCTAATTATTTAGTTAATTTACCTCCCACGAATTTGCGTAACATGTAGGTAATTTTTCGTATCACAGAATTGTCTTAACTTTCATTTGTATAAAACATTTTGGCTTTATATCACTGTATTATACTCAAGTCTGGGTTTCTCTAACTTAAAACTTTGCATTGTTCTACAAAACATAAGCATGTAAATTTGTCTGTGCATTCTCATATTTTCTTTTATAGATTCATTTAATCTATATGATGTCACGAAGAACTTTCTACACTAAAACTTTGTTCAAAAATGGCTTTCCATTCGTGTAAACTATACATTTTTATCTCCACACATTAACATGGTAACTTTACGACTACATCACACAAATGAAATATTACTTCCAACTTGGCACGCAAAAGTAACGCGTGTGAATTAACACGCAGACTGCATCCCTGTTCGCACGCACACACGCATGCACCGCATACCTACCACACTGTTACCTTTACACCTACGTAATGTAACGCACTGTAGTGGCTTGTCAATGTAGGCGTAGCCAGAACACAGGGACGGAAGAGAAGGTCACTAAGCTTTGTTAAAAAAAAAATGTAAAGGCGTATAAACAGTTTGCTACTGTCCTCGTCACTTCAAAGTAACGCTTTTTATTTTTACCATCATCTGCCACCCCCGCTTCTATATTTATCGCAAATAACGTGATCCTTAACCCACATCTCATGCAATTTCTAAAGATCATAATCAGAGAGTTTTCCGACCCGCCCTGGCTACGCCTACAGTCACCAATATATTATGTTTCTTTTATAGCTGATCCAGTAGTGTACGTTAGCCGGTTAGAGATGGTTCAGTTTTACTCAGTCACACTCGGTGACAGTGTGTTCACGATTCCGACCCGGTACACTGAGCTAGTGAGCCGCGGCGCGGGCGCTCAAGGGATGGTGTGGTAAGACCGGGCGCCATCTTGCAAACATGGCCGCCGCTTTCAATGTTTTCGTCTGCTTTGGTTTTAGGATTAATACTAATATTGACACGACCACAATTTCAGATAGATACGATTTTCTTCTACACTTTTGATGGTCAATTCGAGTGCAACAAGCAATGTAACGAGCTAAGGTTAATGCTACAATATTCGCTTCAATGAATTTTTTGCATTAAATTACATTGAATGTTGCACAAGTTTGGGCCCACCAGAGCCAAATCAATCTAGTTGGATCAATCAAAATAGCGACTTTGCATTACAACTATATTTTCCAGGCAGTTAAGAGAATTTTATACACTTATTTTTAAAAATTAAGCCATCGTTTTACGCACCACACAGCAAATACATAAAATATTTCACAATCAGAAAACCGTGAATCGAAAATGTGAAATAGAAATTTCAATTATTTTTCATTTTCTGATATTCATTTATTTATTTTCATAATCTTGGTGGTGTTGGTGGTTATTGTATGTTTTGATATTCATGGGGATTACTTCATCATGCCATAAATTATAGTTTACTATCTCAAATTAGATTTCATACATAAACATAGACTGAATTAACAACTAACTTTGCATAGTGAATACTAATCATACCTTTTTGTATAATTAACCAAATATCAGACTTTTTTATTGTTTCTAACAGCCATTAATATTTTGCGTTAAAAACTATTAAAAACAATAACATAACTGAAATAACGACATGTTATTTGCACGGCTTCATGCATCAAGGGTTATTCAAAATCATAATTACATTTCCTGTTTGATTATCGTACATGTACTTTATAACTCCTGTGGAAGCGACGTTTTCTCTTCTGCAACATCCATTGCTTGCTTACTTTAGTAAATGGTGTTTATTTTTGATTCCAGCGCCGCATATGATACTGTGACACAACAGAACGTTGCCATCAAGAAGCTATCACGGCCATTTCAGAATGTGACACACGCGAAGCGAGCCTACCGCGAGTTCAAACTTATGAAGCTCGTCAATCATAAAAATGTAGGTATAAAGTCCACGGGCTTCTTCTCCGAATGAGAAGGTTAAGGCTGTAGTCCACCACACTGGTCTGCTGCGGGTTGGTGGACTACACACACCATCGAGAACTGTATGGAGCACTCTCAGGTGTGCAGGTTTCCTCACGATGTGTTCCTTCACCGTCACTCAAGTGATAATCAAATTCGCAAATGAATTCGAAAAGTCAGCAGTGCGGGGCGACCTCGTACTCAGACCCTCCTACATGGAAGGCAAGTTTTAACCTAGCATCACTTCTTCCTAGTTTCTTCTAGACCTTTCCATGATGCGCAGTTGACGGTAGTTTAATTCTTCTTCAATCTCTCCGTTCCAGATAATCGGTCTTCTAAATGCGTTTACGCCACAGAAGAGTCTGGAGGAGTTCCAGGATGTATACCTGGTGATGGAACTGATGGACGCCAACCTATGCCAGGTCATCCAGATGGACCTGGACCACGAGCGCATGAGCTACCTTCTCTATCAGATGCTGTGCGGAATCAAACACTTGCATCTCGCTGGGATTATACATCGGGTAAGATATCTTCTATGGTCTGTCCTTTGAAGGATCATCATCATCATCATTTCAGCCGAAAGACGTCCACTGCTGGAGATAAGCCTCCCCCAAGCATCGCCACAACGACCGGTCCTGCGCTTTCCACATCAAGCGGATTTCCGCGACCTTCACCAGGTCGTCGGTCCACCTTGTGGGGGGCCTACCCTCGCTGCGCCTTCCAGTACGCGATCGCCACTCCAGAACTTTACTGCTCCATCGGCCATCCGTTCTGCGAGCAATGTGCCCCGCCCACTGCCTCTTAAGTTTGGCAATTCTTCGGGCTATGTCGGTTACTTTCGTTGGAAGTCGTTCGTTTCGTTTTCCTTTGAAGGATAAAATAATACTAAAAAACATTATGTTCTTAATAAGGTGTGCCATTTCATGAAATATTATAAATGAATCTATGAGACAACATTTTTAGATTGTTTGTAAACAAAATTGTCTTAAAATAACTTATCTGCTTTTGTGGACATACGAAATCATTTTTAACTAAATATATTTTCATACTCACCCAGACTATAATGGTGTCTACTGTTTTGCAGGACTTAAAGCCTTCCAACATAGTGGTGAAGAGTGACTGCACGCTCAAGATCCTGGACTTCGGGCTGGCGCGCACGGCCGGCACCACCTTCATGATGACGCCCTACGTCGTCACGCGGTACTACCGCGCGCCTGAGGTTCGTCACAACCTCATTTTTGATATAAAAACAAACATGCCTGACAAAAAACTATCCTGCGTCCGATCACTAGACGAGCCGACTTTTAAAGCTAGATCTAGCTCGAAGGTCCAGACTATTGTGGATGATATACAAATTAAAACAACTTGGTTTTTATTAAACTTTTATTTACTTTGATCGAGTTTATTAAAAGAAGACACTACCAGAAGAAAATAAATGTTTTACAAAACTCAAGGAGTCGTTTAGATTCATATAGTCAATATATATTCTATATTCAATAGTCTGGTCCTTCGAGCCGGATCTAACTTGAAAAGTCGGCTCCTCTAATGGCCAAAATTAATAACCTATTCGTAATAGATTAAATTAATAACCTATTCGTAATAGATTAAATTAATAACCTATTCGTAATAGGTTATTAATTATTAAGATCAATTAATTACCTATTTTTAAATAAGCTGTTACTATGAACAAAATGACGCTATGAGTGATTACTGCGTGTATCGAAACAATTTGAATTAAATTTTTGTACGATAAACTGTTTTTTTTATCTGTTAAGTCGCTTGTTACTATTCCTGCGACTACGAATACTGCAAAGACAAAACGTCAGAAAAACTAGTGCAATAATATACGTGATGTAATACAGTAAAATGTGGATATAATGCTACGGCTCCACTTGCATTTAATGTTGCGGGCTGCGGCAGGCTGCGTCGCTGCGCCTATCAAGGAGATTTGACGCGCATTTTCTCGCTCTAAAACCCCTTTGATGGATCGAAAAAACCGCCACCCAAATTATAGCTTAATGTTTAACGTCATTAGTAATCCCGCATTGCATTATACATGCTGAAATTTTAATCGCTTCTTTCCCGAAAAGGGTCATTGTACTCATCATTATGAACAACATTTACTATGGGACCAACCCTGAAATCGCGAAAAAAAAAACTGTTGAAAATGTAGGGGTTTTTTTTTGCTTTTTTTTTCGGGATTTTAAGGTTGGTCTTATAGTATAAAAGTTGTTCATAATAATGAGTACAATGACTCCGATTCGGGAAAGAAGCCATTAAAATTTCAGCATGTATTTCACTCTCTGAAGGTACTTGTGTTAATCTCAGGTGATCCTGGGCATGGGCTACACGGAGAACGTGGACATCTGGTCGGTGGGCTGCATCATGGGTGAGATGATCCGCGGCGGCGTGCTGTTCCCCGGCACCGACCACATCGACCAGTGGAACAAGATCATTGGTCAGTTGTGATGTGTCATCAGATTTATTAAATGTAACTAGAGCAACCCAGTCCCTGAAGTGGTAAATAGCGTGATCCCCTTTGATATTTTGACAAAATTGCCACTTTTCAAATGATAATAAAGTTTTACAAAACCGAATAACGTCCCGAGCTGTAGTATAGTAGATCGGGACTGAATGTCAGTATTTTTTACACGACCTTACTGCCATCTCACTTCAGCGCTTTAAGTATATAGGCCTTACTAATAAACGTTGTTTAGTGGGTGAATATTTACACACCGATAAAAGAGAATAAAGATAAATTGCTTTAGTCGTTTATCTGAGAGATAAATTCTTTCTGTCATCAGTAATTTGACATTCAAAAGAAGAAGACACAGTGTTCTGTAAGTATACAACCACTGTGCAATGTTTATTAGTAAGATTGTAACTACAGAAGTCAAAGAATAAAATTAGTAGGTTGTCGCTATGCCTGTTAGCTCCGGTGTGGCGTTTCCCAGCTAACTGACCACTTGAGATGGAACGCCGAAACAAACTCAAGGTCAGAGTCTTGATTTTTTGCTGAAAGCAGAACACCCCTGAAAGATTTCTTAACCATTAACCACTGCTGGTCAGGTCGTCGGTCCACCTGGCTGCGTTTGCCGATTCGCGGTCTCCACTCAAGGACTCTTCGGCTCCAACGGCCATCGGTCCTTCCACCGACATGGCCAGCCCCCTGCCACTTCAGCTTACTGATCCTACGAGCTGTGTCGGTCACTCCGGTTTTTCTCCGGATAATCTCGTTAACTCCAAGCATAGCTCGCTCCAAAGTTCACTTCGCGGGTTTGAATTTAAGGACTAGCCCAACTGTCAGTATAAAAAAGGCATAACGTAAAACAAATATGAATTGTATCCACAGAGCAACTGGGCACGCCGTCTGCGGCATTCATGGCGCGTCTGCAGCCGACTGTTCGCAATTACGTGGAGAACCGGCCGCGGTACACCGGCTACAGCTTCGAGAGGCTCTTCCCGGACATACTGTTCCCCAGCGACAGTAACGAGCACAACAGACTCAAGGTAACTTACTCGTATACTGAAGTAGTGACATTCCGACTGGTCGCAACTACGTGGAGAACCGGCCGCGGTACACCGGCTACAGCTTCGAGAGGCTCTTCCCGGACATACTGTTCCCCAGCGACAGTAACGAGCACAACAGACTCAAGGTAACTCACTCGTATACTGAAGTAGTGACATTCCGACTGGTCGCAACTACGTGGAGAACCGGCCGCGGTACACCGGCTACAGCTTCGAGAGGCTCTTCCCGGACATACTGTTCCCCAGCGACAGTAACGAGCACAACAGACTCAAGGTAACTCACTCGTATACTGAAGTAGTGACATTCCGACTGGTCGCAACTACGTGGAGAACCGGCCGCGGTACACCGGCTACAGCTTGGAGAGGCTCTTCCCGGACATACTGTTCCCCAGCGACAGTAACGAGCACAACAGACTCAAGGTAACTCACTCGTATACTGAAGTAGTGACATTCCGACTGGTCGCAACTACGTGGAGAACCGGCCGCGGTACACCGGCTACAGCTTCGAGAGGCTCTTCCCGGACATACTGTTCCCCAGCGACAGTAACGAGCACAACAGACTCAAGGTAACTCACTCGTATACTGAAGTAGTGACATTCCGACTGGTCGCAACTACGTGGAGAACCGGCCGCGGTACACCGGCTACAGCTTCGAGAGGCTCTTCCCGGACATACTGTTCCCCAGCGACAGTAACGAGCACAACAGACTCAAGGTAACTCACTCGTATACTGAAGTAGTGACATTCCGACTGGTCGCAACTACGTGGAGAACCGGCCGCGGTACACCGGCTACAGCTTCGAGATGCTCTTCCCGGACATACTGTTCCCCAGCGACAGTAACGAGCACAACAGACTCAAGGTAACTCACTCGTATACTGAAGTAGTGACATTCCGACTGGTCGCAACTACGTGGAGAACCGGCCGCGGTACACCGGCTACAGCTTCGAGAGGCTCTTCCCGGACATACTGTTCCCCAGCGACAGTAACGAGCACAACAGACTCAAGGTAACTCACTCGTATACTGAAGTAGTGACATTCCGACTGGTCGCAACTACGTGGAGAACTGGCCGCGGTACACCGGCTACAGCTTCGAGAGGCTCTTCCCGGACATACTGTTCCCCAGCGACAGTAGCGAGCACAACAGACTCAAGGTAACTCACTCGTATACTGAAGTTGTGACATTCCGACTGGTCACAACTACGTGGAGAACCGGCCGCGGTACACCGGCTACAGCTTCGAGAGGCTCTTCCCGGACATACTGTTCCCCAGCGACAGTAACGAGCACAACAGACTCAAGGTAACTCACTCGTATACTGAAGTAGCCATCATCATTAGAATCATAATACTGCCGATTAAAGGAAGAGGGCCGAATTTGTCCGTTTTGTGACTTGGTTAGATGCACCAATTGCAGAATACTGATGTAGTAGATGCAGCAAACTGAATTCGTCTGTACCTGATGCCAGGTATCCCGATTTTCCTGTGAAGTCATGATTTTCAGGAGTCTATAAACACGTCATGATTCACTCTTCATCAGGACGACAAATGTACTAATTTTGGAACAATTTGTAAATAATATTTTATTGTCTTCACACAAGTCTCATAGCAACACACAGGGGCAACAAAATACGATTTTTAACCATCGCCCTCAAAATTTACATATTATTTGCTAGATGTAGGTATAATAGTCCACTCTAATTTCAATAACCTCAAATCGATCCAAGCCTTCAAGACCGATAAAGTGGTGCGTTCAGCGCCCGATGACGGCAAACGACGCACGGAGCGTAATTTAGTCGTTCAGTTACTCGGAGCGATCGTACATACAAACGAACGCCCAAAAAACGCTCCGTGCGTCGTCCACCGTCGTCGGGCGACATAACCAGAACGCACCTCTGTATACAAAGAAATTTGACTGTATATCAACAGGCTTGGATCGATCGTGGGGTCCTGGGTTCAATTCCCGGGTCGGGCAAAGTGTTATTGGGTTTTTTCATTAGGAAATTGTCAGTAGCAGCCCGGAGTCTGGATTTGTGCCTGGTCAATGGCAATATGCTCGCCCCCTATTACATGGGACTATAACATAACTGCCGAAAAGTGGGTGTACTATTACACCTCTGCCTACCCCTTCGGGGAAATACAGGCGTGATGTTATGTTTACACATCGTGAATGGCGTACTTTCCCCCGCAGGCGTCTCAGGCCCGCGACCTGCTGTCGCGCATGCTGGTGATCGACCCCGAGCGCCGCATCTCCGTGGACGAAGCGCTGCTGCACCCCTACATCAACGTGTGGTACGACGAGGGGGAAGTCAACGCGGTAAGTACTCATTATCAGCACACATCCAGCATTGAGCGGAATTTAGCAGCCATGGTATAATAACACCAGGTAGTCTCTTCCCGTGACAGCTAGGTCACGTGATTGCCTCATTGGCTTGTACCTATGGAACTGTAATACCTACGAAATAAGCGTGGTATACCTACAATATCCGCGCCACTGTTATGGTGGCCATAGCTAGGGAAGTAAGTAATCAAAACTAAAAAGTATCGAAATCGATGCTCGTGTTTCGTATCAGAGATGTGTGCTGATTAAAATCATTTTCAAGTAGTATTAAATAATGCAATTATATCAAATACTAAGTTCGGCTGTCCCTAGGACATAAAAAATCTAGCTTCAAGTCAAGGCAAACATACGGCTATGTCACATTTTGATACTCGCAAACTCACATAAAAAACCTATAGGGTACTTCGCATAGACCTAGAATCATGAAATTTGGCCAATATATCGAAATATCTTTTTTTTATCAATATATCGAACTCCAATTGTATATTTAAAATTATCGATATATCGAAAATCTGATATTTAAAAAATATCAACAGCCCTAGTTTGTTTACTTGACAGCTCATGTACTATGGGCCACATTGCGGGGTAAGCGGGGTTGCAACGCGTCGTAGGTATTTTGACATCCCGTAAAGATGTTGCCAAGCAGAGAATATACAAATAGCATGCGATCTCTTTCACCATACGACATAACACGTTGGTTAACAAGAGACAAAGAATAGTTTCATAATTCAATAACGATTTAATAGATATTTGTATAATCTAGGTGGATATAGAAGAATATGCCGCTTCCATAGGTTTCTTAATTCAATGGATTGCCTCCGTACTACGTCATCAGCTGTGGAGCCAATAGCAGGCTGTTAGCGTGACACTTGTCAGTTTGATGTGATGCCACTTTGTGAAAATAAATTACCCGAGCAAAATGCATTTTTTCATTTACTGCTTCTATAAAGAATCACTTTTGAACTAGTAATTTTATACAGTTTCCTTTAATAACTAATTAGATGAATAACACGAGATAACAAATAGTTAGGCTAGTTAGGAATTTATTTTATATTCATTATGAACAAAAATCTCCTTAAGTATATTGAAGATATCAATCAATGGCAGCACTGATCGTGACGTAGCTTGGAGGCATCGCGCTGTCATTGCAGGAAGAGAATACCTGGTGAAACATCTTGGTAGCAGCCAAGTGGCGCCCCAATCAGTACAAAACTTATTACTCATAGCTGTGCCCGCGACTCCGTCCGCGTGGATGTCGGAAAATAACATCGTGTCCTAATTATGAACACAATATCTTCAAATATATACATATAAGCGCCTACACAGATGATTACACTATTAACCGACCATACTATATTTTGTTTTTACAACCAACCGGCTAAGGGGATGGAATTTCATGGAATTAGCCCTAAACTCCCTCATTCTGAGAAGACGCTCGTGCCTAGCAGTGGGAAGTAATTGGGCTGATTATGTTATTCTATAACACTAACCACATCTCTTCTTATGCTGAGAAGAGGCCCGTGTCCAGCAGTGGGACTGTAATGGGCTGGTAATGTTATGTTATTCTAGAATACTAATAATATCCAGTTCATTAACTCTTCTCATTTTGAGAAGAGGGCCATACCCAGTAGTGGGACAGTAATGGGTTGACTACGATATGTTATTCTATATTTTCTAGTTTCTTAACTCTTCTCGTTCCGAGAAGAGGTCCGTGCCCAGCAGTGGGGCAGAAGGTAATGAGCTGATTATGTTATGATAATCTATTACGGTAACAATATCCAGTTCATTAACTCTTCTCATTTTGAGAAGAGGGCCATACCCAGTAGTGGGACAGTAATGGGTTGACTACGATATGTTATTCTATATTTTCTAGTTTCTTAACTCTTCTCATTCCAAGAAGAGGGCCATGCCCAGCAGCGGGACAGTGATGGGCTATGTTATGTTATTCTATATTTTCTATAATACTAATAGAATCCAGTTGTATTTTTAGGAACCTGCAACCTGCTACCAACCAACAATCATGACCTCTACTTTGTATGCAACTTAATACAATAGAGGGGTCAAGCTGTATCGCTGGATCTACTCAACCGATTCAGATAAAGCATACCCTATATTTTAAGTTAGACTAATACCAATACAAATGCTAAGTTTCATTACGATCCGTTCAGCCGTTTTCACGTGATGAGGTAACAAACAGACAGACAGACAGACATAAATTTTTTAAACAATTGATTCGTGTTCTATAGCTTATTTCTAGTCCCCCTAGCCGGTTTTCGCGAAAAAAAACTCAATGTACAGACTTTTCGACCTTTACAGTTTTATTATAGTATAGATAGATATAGATACATCATTCGCCCACTGGATGCAACTCCACAATCAGTTGTAGGCGGGCCTAGGGTAAACTTAACATCAGTTATTTTTGATGTGTGTGTATTTAAATTTTTGATCATTTTGATTTGTGTAATTTTTTTTTTTATAATTTTTTATTTGTCTAAATTTTCATTTCAATTTATTTTGTATGTGTGTTAATTTTTATTTATTCTATGTGGTTTATGGGTTCAGATGCCCGAAATAAAGAAAATTTAATTTAATTACTAAATTTTTTTTTTTTTTTTTACCGAAAATTCGTTTTTATCGATTGAAGCACAGGTACTATAGTTTAATCAGAAACTATTAACACGGTAAATTATACTTCGCTGTAGTTGTAGATAGAAAAATTGCGAATTCCGGCCACTTTTGGTATTTTTTCTATCTACAACTACAGCGAACTATATTTTACAGAGTTAATAGTTTCTGATTAAGCTACAATGTACTTCGATTGTTAAAAACGAATTTTCGATAAATGATGTATTCAGTGAGTAATTTTTTTTTCCTCACCTGATGTTAAGCAATGGTTCACGCTTGCCCAGCAAAAACCTACTCAATAACCTATTTTTTTTACTAATGGGGGCGCCACTTGGCTGCTACATTCCCCTTAATCCCTGAAGAGACGTAATCACATCTGCTTTGTTCAGCCCCCCAAAGTATTTATGCTAACTGCGCAGCAAACTTTGATAGCGCGATTCAGGATGCGTGTCGTCACATACTGCATCGTCAGCGTTAGTCACATGTAACGCGATAGATGTCGCTACATCACTCTTGTGCGAGATTCGGGGTTTCTGTCGTCATTGACTACGTTAAGTCAGTGTTAGTTTCCATGTGGCGAGGTAGATGTCGCCACAATCTCGCGGTGGTGTCTTGAGTTGACGTGTGACGTAATCCTTTGTGCTTCCAGCCTGCGCCCGCGTCGTACGACCACTCGGTGGACGAGCGCGAGCACACGGTGGACCAGTGGAAGCAGCTCATCTACCAGGAGGTGGTGGAGTACGCCGCGCCGCCGCCGCCGCCGCAGCACCAGCCGCCGCCCGACCACACGCAGCCCGCCCTCACCACATAGGTATGTTGTACTGACAGAACAGCTCATCTAGCAGCAGTACGCAGCACCATGGGACTATAACATAAATGGCGAAATGTGGGTGTACTATTACACCTCTGCCTTCCCCTTCGGGGAAATACAGGCGTGATGTTGTTACGTTATGTAAAAACTAGGTGGATATGTGGTGGATATAGAGGAATAAGGCGCCTCCATAGGTTTCCATCTCGATGTTCTGCTCAAACTTGTAAAGTGGACATTCAAATTAGATAATGGAAGTCCCCGGGACGATAGAACAATGATACAATTTCCCCCCAAAAAATAACGAGTACAAGTGCATTAAGCAGTGCCTTTGTACTGTTCATTTCTATGTATTTTATTATTATTTCTCTGTATTTTATTATTATATTTCTGTATTTTATTATTATTTCTCTGTATTTTATTATTATTTATCTGTGTGGTAAAAATAACAATTGTTTTCTCACTATTTGGTATTATCAGCATAATTTTTGAAAATTCTACCAAAGCCAAATATAAAAATAAAAATAAATTGGAAACAGGTTTTTTTACTCTTGTTCCTATTTTTCGCAGGTTTCAGCAAAGCTGACCGCCGAGATCTAATCCATGAACACAGTGCAAGGACAATTTTCAACGCATTACACCGAGACGTGTTTCGTGAGATGCGACGGCTACTCGCGGTGTAGCCAATCCGGCGGGAACAAAGCTACAAGTGATCGATTTACATGTTATACATACAATAACTATCTGATGTATATATTTATCGTGGAAATGTTATGTGCAATACTCGACGGAATGAAATCAAGTGCAAAGTATAGTAAAAGTAATTTGACTCGTTCATTTTCTTGTGTACGGAGAGTGAATGTTTCAGACACTACGTTTATAAATTAGGCAGCATAACAGAGCGTAACCCGTAGCGTAGCTGAACTAAATTTGTACTCTATTATATACTGGTTTGTTTATATTATTTTAAACACCGTTATGGACTTGTCTATTTGTAGTTTCTTCCTGTTTCTTATGATATAAATATCTAGTGATAAGCTGTATTTTTAATTTACCAATATGGGACGCTTTTAAAATAAGCTCAACAGTTTGAACGATCGGTTTCTACACGCCACATCCGTGTCTCACGACTTAGGACAATTAATTTGCATTAAGGAGTGCCTTTTGCGAATTGCTAATAAAAAAGTTGGTGATTTACAGCGTATGGACTGACTTTGATATGTTTGAATATTTTTGTAATGAAAATACATTAATGAATAAATGACTTAAGTGATTCCCTGTTTAATGATGCAATATTTTAATCAATGAACTTTTTATTTTAATTTATAATGTATGAATTATTCGTAATTATTATTAATAATAAAGAGTTGAGCTTATACTGTTTTATTGTAAAAATATTATGTTGAATTTAATTGTGCAATTATGATAAATTATTATATTTTAATATTAATTAATTTAAATGATCACTATTGCAAATTTCTTTTCTTATTCCAATTTGCCAATAACTTGAAATATTTCTAAACGGATTATAAGTGCAGTGCCATTCACAACCTTTTTGCCATAGGTAGGTAGGTACTCGAGTACTAATGAGTTTTATAAGAATTTGCAATTGTGAAATAATAAACGAGTGATTCATGAACGTATAATATGATTTGTTTCTTAGCCATACACATCGTCTGATAGTTACTCGGGATTATGTGATGTTCATAGTTTTTTCGTAAGTAGACCCTAGTTACGTTGTTGATAATATTGTATTGAGTGTACAAGAGTAGATCTTTAAGTACATTTCTACCTAATTAGTCTCTTATAGGTCACCTCACACGTTGCTGAAGAGAACTGAAATCGAAATACGTAATAGACATCGAGTTCTCATAGAAATAGTTATGCATCACGTTTTACAAATACACAGTCGGTTGCGCCAGCGGTCGTACTGAGGTTGTTAACACCATTTCGCGGGAAATAGTTAAAATAAGTGAACAAACACGTTGAATACTTGCCTAGAAAGGTTCGCTTTTGTAGAAACAAAATATATCTTGTTAGAAATTAAAGATAAAGTCGTGAAATAGTTCTGGTCTCTTCTACATTTAGGATTTCAATAAAAGGTACAGAACATAATTTTTAGAAGCTAACATGAAGTTTTATGTTAATCTCTTTGTCAACGGCTTAACGTGTGAGGGATTCGTAGATTATTGTTTGAAACCTCACTAGGTGATATAATTATAAATAAGGATAATAAAGAATGATGATAGTCTAACGGACGGTTTCAGCAAATAGCACAATTTATTAGCTATAGAATTAAAAGCTGGACGGTAACATGTTTGTGATGCGCGCATCATCTTGTATAATCGTTAATAATGTTATTACAAAAGCAATAATACATCATTTTCTATTCGCCTTCTTGAGCGATCATATATTGTTAATATTTCTTTGATGATTTCGGCTCTAAACATATCACGGACGACACAATAGATTTTATTTTTGACAAGATTTTTCATTGAAAGATGAATTGATCGCAAGTACGTTTGAAATGTTGCTTTACTTTTGTTCCATAAAATTATAGGTACACACACATGAACATTAAGATTAAAATACATTACAATTTATGCTCATCGTTTGTGTCAATTTCGTTATCTACATTGAAACCAGGTAACCTCTTTCATAGAACAGATACATCTACGATCGTCAATAAATTAAAATGTTAATTATGTTTATGATTACTTATGTAAAGTACTCTCCAATATTTATTGCCGCTCTGAACACGCGGCATATGTCTGCGCAGTTGCGAAATTTAGAATGCACGGGTGTTAATCTGAGTGCGGGACACTTCGCAGCGCTAACTTCAGAGCGGCCATAAAGATTGACGAATACTGTGTGAGTCCAAGTGAGTGATTGATTTAATATATGTTTCTATTCCTTGCCAATGGTAGATTGTAATCTTGATTAAAGGGGCTGCTTGGTTGCATAAAAATCTTGAGAGCATAACGATGTGTTAGGAAAAATGAAAAGATAAAATTCTAATAAATTGCGAGAGTATACAATAATATTTAATATTTTAGGTCTAGAATAAAATCTGTAAATATTAACACTTAATATCTATGGAACGAAAGTGAAGAGAACATGCTGTGTAACCTTAGGACATTCTGTTTATCACTATAGTAAATAAAAAAAACCACAACTGTACGTCCAAATTGTCCATTTATATGTTAATGTACCTAATACAAATTACAATAATGTAATCATTAGAATGTATTTTAGTACACTTGGTAAACAAGGTGTTAAGGTAGTCGCAATGTTGAGACGCAGGCCGCGCGGCTTCTAGCGATATACATCTTTGAGTTAATACTTCAATGACTATCTAAAAACAACTTATTTTTATTGTACACGTAAGTTATTTCATATTTTAACTGAATAAAATCGAAATGGTTATTATAGACAGTGTGTTTGATTTAGAAGATACCTATTCGCCCAACCAAATTATCGTAAGCTGCAATGCATCAAAACCGAAGAGACAAATTCAAATTCAAAACTTTATTGCTGAACAAAGTAGGTACATAAATATACATTGCAAGATGTTGAGTGAATGTGCAGTTCACTATGTTCTGCCAATTAAGGCATGCAAAATTATATTATAGTAGACAAATTATAATGATTATGGATGAATATAATATTATTATTATTGTAGGTATGTCAAAAGTTATATCAACTCTTATAATAATTATAGAAACAAATCGGACCTCGAAAGCATTCACCTCAATGTCAAAAAAATTACAATATCATAATAGTATCATATATTTCTATCAGACAGGTACTCATTTAGCGTGTAATATGTCTTATTTATTAATAGATTTATCAATTTTTTCTTAAATATATTTCTATCGATGCTGTCTAATATTGATTTTGGTAATTTATTATATATCTGCGGTGCCATTCCTAGGAAACTCTTATTCAGTATTTCTTTTTTGTGTTGTCTACTGCATATTTTATTTTTGTGTCGTGTGCTATTAAGAGTATCATATAGGTGAAAGTTGTTTTTAACAAATAGAGCTACTTCGTATATGTATAGGCAGGGTACTGTTAAAATACGAAGACTCATAAAGAGCGGTTTGCAGCTCTCGGTGCTTCGAATACCGCATATTGCTCTTACACATCTTTTTTGAGCTCTAAAGACCGTCTCCATATTTGTGGAGTTACCCCAGTATATGACGCCGTAACGTAAAGTAGACGTGACATAAGCATGATACGCTGTAACTAAAGCTTTTTGATTTACCGCCTTTGACAGTTTGTGTAAATCATATGAGTACTGACTCAGGCGTTTACACACACTGTCAGTGTGTGTTTTCCAAGACATGTCTCTATCCAATTGAAGTCCTAAAAATTTTGTCGACGTAGTTTCTGAAATTATTTGGTCTCCGTATCGTACGTTAGGTTTTTTATGATTAGTTTTTTGCTCAAATGTCATTATTTTGGTTTTGTCAATGTTTATTTTTAAATTGTTCAAGCTCATCCATTCTATGAATCATTACAGCCGAAAGACGTCCACTACTGGACATAGGCCTCCCCCAATTAAGGGGGGGATATGCCATAATCGCCACGCTTGGCAGGCGGGTTGGCGATCGCAGTTGGTTGGTTAAATACTCAGAGAACGCTGCTGCCCATCCTCTGGTGAATCCCTTAGTCGCCTTTTACGACACCCATGAGAAGAGATAAGGATGGTGCTATTCTTTAAGTCCGGCACCACACGGACCTATGAATTCTTGGACCTACGGATTCTATGAATGCTTGGAGATAATTGTTTATCTCCCTTTCGAATGTCATAGTCAAAGTATCATTATTGGCGCTAAAAACCACCGTACTATCATCGGCAAACAAAACCATTGGATGATGTGTTACTCTGGGCATATCATATAAGTATATAATAAAAAGTAAAGATCCTACAATGCTTCCTTGTGGTACACCATAATTATTAAGTCTCTAACTAGAAACATGTGTACGCTTGGTTTTTGAAGTCATACATACCTTATCATGGACATGGCCATGGCATGGACATGGCATGGACTAGACATTACGAACGTGACTTGGACATGGTGATAGCCATACACACGACAAAGATGAGAAGTCGTATGGATGTAAAAAGTTTCGCCAGCCGCGTCATTCGATAGACGAACACACGGACTGCAGTCAAAACACTTCAGTCCGTGAACATGTCTTCTTCTGTAGATGAAGATGTTTTGGCTCTATTACAATTAATGGACAAAAGCCACTGAAATGGCGGATGACTGACGAAGCGTGGGGGGGAGTGACGTGACCACGCCCCGTCTGCGCCCTGTCTCCTCTGTGTGCATTGCAACATTTAATAACATGCAACAGACGTGTAAAGGATAGGCGTCCGTGTCCGTTGTCCAAGTCATGTCGCCTGTGTACATTGCGCCACAGGAAATTGAGATTTAAGACTTCCCGGTAGACTGATAAATCTAAAAGATCATTCAGAAATGAGTAAATTAAATACTTATGCACTTATTACATTAGTCTGAATAAATAAATCCTAAATATTATTTAGGAAAGGCAAACGGGAAATATGGAAGTTAGGTGTATTTAGAAAATTACTTTCCTAAATCATAATTAGAATTTCTGAATTCAGTGTAATGTAATAAACGCTTTAATCAATGGTCTCAGAGCTTCAATTAATTTTGTGTAGTCTTAAAATCTGTTTATTAGAAGCAAGACAAACAAAGATAATATTTTGAACGAGTCGATTGGTGCAGCTGGCACAGGATTGTTACAAGAATTAACTGAGAATGAGAAAATGTGAGAGTAGACTTCCAATACAAGATAATGTGTGATGCCATAAAACCATAACAGTGATGCTGACAGTCTCCTTTTGGTTTTATGAGAAACTACTATTTTAGTAGTTATATTTTGGCTGGCAACAATTTAATGTAGTCGTTCAGAAATCTGAAAAAGAAACGGCGTAACATGTAGCTAGCTTAGTGATGCGACTCGAGTCCGATTTTGCCACTCGAGTCATTCGAGTCATTTTACAATTTTACTCGAGTATCACTCGAGTGGTCGAGTCCTCGAGTGGTTCACGAATCACTCAATCACTCGAGTGGTCGAGTCACTCGAGTGGTTCACGAGTCACTCGGTCACTCACCTCACTCACTCATAAACGTCGATAACTCATTCAACACAACAGTTCACTTGAGTGCACTACACGCACAGACCAAGTAGAGATGCTACTTCACGCAACAAGTTCAAACAAGTGTGACAACAACGCACTTTAACTTATCTCTTTTAAAAAGCAGGTTTAAACTTGTTTGTATCGGAGAATGGTTGGCGAGTGACTCGAGTGGTGGGCGAGTGACTCGAGTCCGAGTGAACTCGAGTCGATTTTTTTTTCACTCGAGTACGTTTTTTTACGATGTCACTCGAGTCACTCGAGTAAAATTGGACTAGAGTCGCATCACTAAGCTAGCTACTAATATAGTAATCTGTGGTACTGGTAACATGTAAGTAACTATTGTTTATAAAGCATTTTTCGTAACTTTTGAAATTTTGTTTGTTTTTTGCGCCAGAAGGATTATGTTTTTCGAGTGTATGTACGTATATTTCATTGGCACGCTCTGTAGCCTAAATGGCTTGATGGATTTTAGCTTGAGAAGTGTCGTTAGATTCGGTTTAATTGTGAGAGTGACACTGGGTATATCAAATACAAAAATCAAAATGGCCGCTTTTTGGCGCCATATTAAATGTCTTCAAAAATGTTTTTTCCTTGTAACCTGTCGAGTGTTATATCAAAATAAAGGGTTTAATAAGTGCTTTACAAAAATATATACAACTTATAAAATAAATATTAACACATAAAAACGTAAACGTTAATGTAAGAATCCGTAAAAAGTCCCGCATTTGCTCAGTCTACGTACCGTAATACTTCCTACTTTGACTGCATTTTTACACAAAATTAGGGGGCTAAGGCTCACATTCAGAGACGAATCTAAGCGTGAACTCATGCTTCCAGCTGTCAAATAGCACGGCATTTTGACAGTTGGAAGCATGAGTTCACTCTTAGATTCGTCTCTGAATATAAGCCTTAGTTCTCCGAAAGGGTTTGTCCGCCACTGATGAGTTTATTTTGCTTTACTTACATCGTCCAGTCATCATTTTCGGTATGTAAAAGTGTTTCTTTTATTCGTTTTGAGGCGTGGTCGCCATTTAAAAAAAAAAAATGCAAAAATGTAAGTTTATATGAAACGAAACGTAACTTTCAACTCAAGAGCCCTGGCATCTCTAGTAGCGATGGGTAACTAGCTGAAATTTCAATAACTTAGCTAGCTGGCTATTTGTGGTTGAGTAGCCAGCTAGATAACCAGCTATTTCAGCTATTTGGCTATTGGATAAAACTGATAGCGCTAGCGTCGTCGTAGCTACTAGCCGTCGTAGCTACTAGCTAGGTGGTTGTCTTGAGTAACGCTCAAGGTTGCGTTGCATTTAGTTCGAGCCTCGCCGTGATAAGTTTAGATGATATGATATTATGATTTCATTTTTGGTTTACCTACATATTTTATTTCGAACTTCTTGAAAATAAAAATCTACTAAGAAAAATACAAACTACAACAAACAAAAGACCCTTTTTCTTTTGTTGTACAAACATAATTATACATGCCAAACGATTTTAAACCTAATTGACAACTTAGTTAGGTTTGAAATCGTAAAAATGAAGTAAGTCGTTAGCTAGCTAGTAGCTACCAATAGCTAATTAACTTGGTCAGCTATCGGCAGCGCGGCGGCTGCCCGCTACTCCGTAAACTTGTCAGTTATTCGAAGCGGTAGCCAGTTGGTAGCCAATAGCTAGCTATCGTGTTGACAGATATCGTAGCCATGGCTATTTGTTGAATAGCCGTTATTCAGCTAGTTATTAGAGTAGCTACCCACCTCTAATCTCTAGTATAGTATTGTGACTATTTGTGACGGTCTGTGAGCCCCTGGCACTCTGAGTATAATATAATGTTCTGTGCTGGCAACACTGGTCAAATTGTCAATTCTGTGAGTTGGCGGGAAAATTCGTAAAGATCATGTTGTGGATTTTGTATTATTTTCCAAAATTTGTGTTTCTTCGAGTGTTAATGTGTAATAATGGTGGATTATTAAATGTTAAGTGCTCGTTAACGTGTACAAGTGTGGATAAATGGTACAAAGTTGAAAATCATGACTTTCGTATTATCTCATCATCCCCTCGGAAACCTAGTAAAGTTTCCACCACTTTACTAGGATACAAGTATAATATGTTCAATGATTACGACTGAAGGACATGTATCCATGGTCATGAATAAATAAAAAAAAAAAAAAAAATGTCAATTCTGTGGTTGGCGGGAAAATTCGTAAGATCGTGTTGTGGATTTTTCATTATTTTCCAAAATTTGTGTTTCTTCGAGTGTTAATGTGTAATAATGGTGGATTATTAAATGTTAAGTGCTCGTTAACGTGTACAAGTGTGGATAAATGGTACAAAGTTGAAAATCATGACTTTCGTATTATCTCATCATCCCCTCAGAAACCTAGTAAAGTTTCCATCACTTTACTAGGATACAAGTATATATGTTCAATGATTACGACTGAAGGACATGTATCCATGGTCATGAATAAATTAAAAAAAAAAAAAAAAATGTCAATTCTGTGGTTGGCGGCACCGCCGGTTCACTTCCATAGAAAATATTTTTGCTGTAGAGCGAAGGGGGAAAATAGAACCGCGTCCTCCGCGCACCGCATTCCTCCCCCGCGGTGGCCTGGGTCGCCGCCATCTTTGACTGGTTGTAGTTAGCTGTCAGTAGTAGCGTCAGTTAGTTATTTTTTCTCCTGTGAGTAAATAAATTCCGTAAATTCTGTTGTTTTCGTCGAGTTTTTGTAATTGATTTTCCGAGGATTTAATTAAAGTCGTTTATTTTTGGTGCAAAACTATAAACGGAGAGCAACAATTATGCGGACACCAAAGTGCTGTGTTGTTGGTTGTAGTAATAAGCGAGAGGACGCATTTTTACATTATTTCCCCGTGAGTGATGATATTAGACTTAATAAGTGGTTGGACTGTATAAACTCTGAAAATCTCAAAAATGTACCGAAAGTAAAACTTGCTAAACTCTCGGTTTGTCACATACATTTTGAGAAAAGGTTTACCAGGCCGAATTCCCGACTGAGGTATGGTGCCTACCCATCATTGTTTACACCTGAGGAAATTACCAATGGGGTTCCCGCACTACACATTGATGATATTTGTAAGTAGCCTAAAACGATATTAACTGTTTTTTTTTAAATATTGTTCATGCTAATTCAATATAAAATGTATAAGTCAACTGTCTTTAATCCCATTTCAGCCAACAAATGTGAAGAAATAACCAAGAAAAGACATTCAGACCATTCCTATTTCAAAGATGAAGAACCAATTCCAAAGGTTGCGAGATTCAGTGGTAAGCCACCAAGAAATACAGATTAAATATAAAAAAAACACTAATACTTATGACTTATACTAGTATAATAATTATGGCAATGATGTATGTATATGTTGTTACAGCTTCAGCCTCCACATGCAAGGACTCTGGTCATCACTTTGTAGAAGAATCACCTTACATTACTCATCCATTGACCAGCTCTCAAGCAAAAGGTTGGTTACTTGTAAATGTCAATTTTGCCATGTGTCATTTTTTGCACAGAAGTATGTAGTAAATGTGGTCTTAATGTATGGTATTTATATGTTTTTACAGCTTCAGCCTCCATATACAAGGACTCTGGTCATCACTCTGCAGAAGAATCACCTTATAGTGCTCATCCATCTACCAGCTCTCAAGCAAAAGGTTGGTTACTTGTAAATGTCAATTTGCCATGTGTCATTTTTTGCACAGGAGTATGTAGTAAATGTGGTCTTAATGTATGGTATTTATGTTTTTACAGATTCAGCCTCCATATACAAGGACTCTGGTCATCACTCGGCAGAAGAATCACCTTATATTGCTCATCCATCTACCAGCTCTCAAGCAAAAGGTTGGTTACTTGTAAATTTCAATTTTTGCCATGTGTAATTTTTTTGCACTTGAGTACATAGTAAATGTGGTCTTAATGTATGGTATGTATATATTGTTACAGCTGTAGCTTCCATATGCAAGGACTCTGGTCATTATTCACCAACAGAATCAATTTTAATTGCTCATCCATCAACCAGTTCTCAAGCAAAAGGTTGGTTTCTTGAAATAAGTTTTTATTATTATTGTACTAAGTTTTCGACATTTTATATTGTATAAAAGTGTGTTAGTGTGTGTTTGTTAGTGTTATTGGGTTTTTTCATTAGGAAATTCTCAGTAGCAGCCCGGAGTATGGATTTGTGCCCGGTTAACGGCAATAGGCTCGCCTCCTATTACATGGGACTATAACATAACTGGCGAAATGTGGATGTACTATACACCTCTGCCTACCCCCTCGGGGAAATACAGGCGTGATGTTATGTTATGTTATATTGTATAATTGTTATACTGGATAAAGTAGCTTTCTAATAGTGAAAGAATTATTAAAATCAGTAGTTTTAGAGTTTATCGATTACAAACAAACAAACAAATCTTTCTTCTTAATAATATTAGTATAAATAGGCTTGTGTTGGACCACTATCTCACAAAGTATTAAGCAATGAAATGGTTGACAATAGTGCATGCTTACCTAGCTATTGAATGCTACTTTAACCTAATCAATTGAAACTTGAAGACTCCTTGGTTTATGAAACACACACACATAACACATAATATCACGCCTGTATTTCCCCGAAGGGGTAGGCAGAGGTGTAATAGTACACCCACATTTCGCCAGTTATGTTATAGTCCCAAGTAATAGGGGGCGAGCCTATTGCCATTGACCGGGCACAAATCCAGACTCCGGGCTGCTACTGAGAATTTCCTAATGAAAAAACCCAATAACACTGCCCAACCCGGGAATCGAACCCAGGACCCCACGCTCGTCAGTTGGGCTTGCGACCACTAGACCAACAAGGCAGTCAGCAACTGGTAGCTGTTTATGAAACACTGACTCCAAATTATAATCTCAAATGAATATTGATAATGAGATGAAGTTTTTTTGCAGGCCCAGGTTTGATTCTCCTAAAAACACCAAAGGCATCAAGAAAAAGACTAATAAGTAAAATAAACCAATTAACACCCAATTGTGCAAAGCTGTATAAGATATACAATAAATCTAAGCACCAAATTGATTATCTGAAGAGGGCAAAAAGGGCACTGAAATTTTCTAAGGAGAACTCTTTTGAAGAGCTTACTTGTAAGATGAACCCATATGCTAAGCAAATAATGCAGATGCAAATAAACCTTTGTATGAAAAAGAAACAGGCCCACAGATTTACAGACTCTGAAAAACTAATTGCACTATCTATTATGAAACAGAGCCCAAAGTGTTACAGATTTCTACGGAAAATATTCATCTTACCTTCAAAATCCACATTGAATAAGCTAATATCACAGCTGAATATTGAAGTTGGGATAAATTCTGTGCTTATTGAAGTAATGAAGAAAGAGGTATGTCATTTTCAAACTTATGTGTATAGTGTGATATATCCCACATGTGTCTAGTGCACAATGAAAAAGTAACATTTATTTTGTTTTCAGGTTGCCACATGGAACACTAACAAAAAATTTTGCTCCATAATTTTTGATGAGATGCACCTTGATGAACGGCTAAGTTTCAATCAAAACAAAGATAATATTAATGGATTTGTGCACTTCGATCAAAAACATAAAGAGTTTGCAGACCAAGCTCTTGTCTTTATGTTAAGAGGAGCTGTATATAAATGGCAGCAACCATTTGCCTTTTACTTTTGTAAAGGTGCAACTAATCCAGCTGAGCTGAAACGCATAATAAAAAAAGTTGTCACTGCATCCATAGAGATTGGGCTTAGGCCCATTGCTACAATCTGCGATCAGGGATCGACATTTCGCAGAGCTCTTGGGGAGCTTCAACAAGAGACAAGGCGAGCACAACTCATTGCAGATCTGCCAACAGGTTGGTAAAGAATACACATACTACTCATGCAAATAAAGAATGGGATTGGAAATGGCGGCACTTTTACTGTTCTATGTGCCTCTCACTCTCACAATACTATATGTGTGAGCGAGAGGGGAATACAAATGCTACTATTTTCAGTCCCATTCTTTATCTGTGCCAATAGCACATACATAGACCATACATCAGGATATCATAACATTAAACATTTTTTGTTGAATTTTAAATTCCAATCTAATTTATAATTATTGTCTTTCAGATGACACTGTGGAGTTATGCGGACTAAAATTAAACATTATCTACGACCCCTCACACATAATTAAGGGTTTCAGAAATAACTTCCTTAACAAATGTATTAAATTGGATGGAAAAATTTCCAAATGGCAGGATATTGTAGACGTGTATTTGACAGACTGTAACCATGCTGACTCAAGACTTCTTCACAAACTTAATGATCATCATGTCATTCCTGAGAAAATGAGCAATAGAAATAAAATGAAGGTTTGTATTTTCTTTGCATTCCAAAACAACTTTAATACTATTTATAAATGAACTTCTCACTTGACCTAACTGTCTCATTTTGGAATGGTAGTATGTTCCTGTGATGCTACTGTTGATTTGGAAACCTAGTTGCTTGGTCAATAATTAAGTATATGCCATGCTAATAAAAACGGCCAATTTATACTGCACAGTAAAATGATGTAGTGCACGGTATTACTAATAAACACCCAGTTTATTGTTTACTGCATTGCTTTTCAGATTTGTAAGCATTAATTGAAATGAAAAATTTGCAGGTCAAAACTGCCGCGCGTGTGTTCAGTTCCACCGTATCTGCTGCCCTTTCGTATACTTCACAGTTTTGTAAGTTTTTTTTTCTATACTATTAAAAAACTATCTGAGCCATATCTTGTTAAAGATATATTTGAAAAACTGATAAGATGTAACATAAGCTGGGGCCTGGGGACCTTTGAAGGGGTGAATGTACTTATCATAAAGAACAACTTTTTCTATGGTTTGTGCTAGGGCTACTGTTTCCTACAACAGTCATCAATGTTGCTCGACAACATGTCAAAACAGCAGATTTTTTGTTTTCACTTTATTTTTTTCATAAATCTATTATTACATGACAGACCCTGTTTTTTTTTTCAGATGGTAAAAAGTCATATTAATTTTGTAATTGGTTAGGTGGGCTCCTATTCTTCTTTTCTTTATTTTGACTATGATTCTATGATATACTACAAACCTTAAATATAATCATTTTCTATTTCCAGCTCACTATGCCGATGGAAGACCAGTGAGTGACACCATGCCAAACACAGCAAAAACAGTGAAGTTTTTCGACAACCTATTTGACAGCATCAATGGTGCTGCCCTCCACCATAAGCATACAAAAGGAAAGGACCTGCGGAGGGCAGTTACTTCCACAACTAAGCACCATTCATTCTGGAAGGACGCCATTAACATTTTAGAAAAAATTCAATTTCTGGATGAAAAAGGCAACACAATATCAGTGCCCACATTAAAAAGCTGTGTTACTACCTTGAAAAGTTTAATGAGGCTGTGGCAGTTCTTTCAAGAGCAGGGTCTAAAAGTTATGCGTCCTCGCTATTTCAACTCTGATCCAGTTGAAAACTTTTTTGGGCAAGTGAGGGCGTATAACTTCAGACACAATGACCCAGACTGCTACAGCTTCATTTGCACATTCAGATCACTTCTGATAACACGGATGATCAAATTTCACAATGATACATTTAACTGTGAGGATGATCGGGCAGACCAACTTTTGAGCATGTCTCAAATTTTAAAACTGAAAACAAGTTCCACTTTTGAAGCCGAATGTGAGACTGAAACAACCTCACCAACTTCACCAACTCGGTCAAAGTCAAATTTGCCTGATCATCCTGACAATGTGAATGAAGTTGTCAATCGGGCAAGACAACAACGCCTGGAAGTCCATTCTCGGGCGTACACTGCCGGATGGGTAGTGAGAAAAGTGTTAGAAAGAACTCCCTGTGACGAATGTAAAAATTTATTGACATCTGAATCACCTCTTCAAATTCATGAATGGGTGAGTCACAGGGAGTACAACCAATGTAAAAAGCGACTAAGCTACCCATCTGAGAAAGCAGTTCGGTGTTTCGGCACAGTTATGGAAACGACAAATAATTTTCTGGAAAATAGCCCTCACATAAATTATATCTCCAAAACTATTTTAAAAGAAATTAAATCAAAAATGACGTACGAAATAAACTGCCCGAAACACCGAAACAATCAATTTGCATTAATTGTTGTGAAATTTGCCATCCATAACTGGTGTAACACAATTAATAAAATTTTAGGGGGAACCGATATTGTGCGGCTCGAAAAACGAGTGGGGGTACTGCCGCAAATTCAAAAAATGGCGTATGAAAAATATATAAAAAAACTGAAAAATAAATCAACTAAAAAATGTTCTGTTGTTTAAATTTTAATATCCCAGACACAGTCCAGTACTGTACGTACCTAACAGTATGGGTATAAAGGTGAAATTCATTAGGTGACATTTTTGGCAAAAATCAGTTTTTTTTTCCATCCAATTCCCTATCAGCCGAAAGTGATGTATATTTTGCTAAAAATGTCACTTAGTGAATTTTACCTATAAGCCCACGTAAATATAATAAAACATTTAGTACCTACCTATCTATACACTAGTATCATTTATACCTATCTACCTATAGATATATAGATACTGAAAACCTACCTACTTGCAAATGTCAAATTCTATTTTCCCCCTGCTACAGATTACTTAATCGATGAAAAAATTTCAAGGCAGTCGTCCGTCTGATACGTAGTATCTTCTAAGTAGTCTGTGGTTGGCGGGAAAATTCGTAAAGATCGTGTTGTGGATTTTTTATTATTTTCCAAAATTTGTGTTTCTTCGAGTGTTAATATGAAATAATGGTGGATTATTAAATGTTAAGTGCTCGTTAACGTGTACAAGTGTGGATAAATGGTACAAAGTTGAAAAACATGACTTTCGTATTATCTCATCATCCCCTCAGAAACCTAGTAAAGTTTCCATCACTTTACTAGGATACAAGTATAATATGTTCAATGATTACGACTGAAGGACATGTATCCATGGTCATGAATAAATTGAAAAAAAAAAAAAAAAATGTCAATTCTGTCAAAGCATAGCAAAAGATTAATGTTTGCTGACGATCAATGGAAGGATAAATAAAATAAACAATTACAATATTCGTATGGAAAGAGACTATTAATAGAAGTCATAATATTGTTATACTTAAAATAATTAATTATAATTTAACACAAAACCACAACAATGTCGGAGAAAGACAAATCGAAAGCGAACGTCCAAGCAAAATATGTTCCTAAGGACGCGCAAGTTATCATGTCGATCATGAAGGAGGTCGGCATCACAGACTACGAGCCTCGGGTCGTGAACCAGTTGCTAGAGTTCACGTACCGGTATGTGACATCGGTATTAGACGACGCGCGGGTGTTTGCGACCCACGCGAAGAAGAAGACTATAGATCTGGATGACGTGAGGCTGGCTGTTCAGATGCAGTTGGATAAGTCGTTCACAAGCCCGCCGCCAAGGGAGGTGCTGCTGGAATTGTCGCGGGTGAAGAATGTCAATCCTCTACCGATGATCAAGCCACACTGTGGATTACGGCTGCCTCCAGATCGGTAAGAATATCTTGTTGACCTACTAATATTCTTAATGCGAAAGTATGAATGTTTGTCCTTTAATTACACTTAAAAGGCTGAATGGATTTAGATGAAATTCAGCACACAGGTATACCATGTCTCAGATTAACACATAAGATACTTTTTATTGAAAAACCACAGGCGCGAAGGGAATTTGATTTTAATTCAAATCAATCTAATCGCCAAAACAATATTCGTTAAGCATACAATCATGATTTCACCAACTTATATTGTCACAGACTGGAATGTTGGTCAGAATCCACCTAGATATTATTTTTTTATAGCATAAAATCCATTACTTTTCATATTATTTATTTATTTGAACTCAATTATGACTCGCTCTATCATTATCATCATTTCAGCCAAAAGACGTCCACTAATGGACGTAGGCCTCCTCCAAGCATATGTTGGGGGGATTGGTATTGGTATAACGGGCCATTTTCTGCAACTCCACGCTCGGCGTGTTTTTTGCATGTTGGGGGGATATACCATAATCACCACGCTTGGCAGGCGGGTTGGCGATCGCAGTTGGTTCGTTAAATACTCAGAGAACGCTGCTGCCCATCCTCTGGTGAATCCCTTAGTCGCCTTTTATGACACCCATGAAAACAAAACAAAACAAACACTCACTCTATAAAATTGATTTATTGTTTTTTTATTCTTAATACACTTGCCTATGAGTGCCACCTCACCTGATGTTAAGCAGTAGTGCGGTCAACAATGGTACACGCTTGCCAGCTTGTTTGATGGGAATCAAATGTCTTATAAATTGATGTTTTCATTTATGTTTTTGTGATTTACCAACCAAACCCATCTGATGTACCAATATTTTTTTCAAGTATATTGATTTTTTTTTAATGCAATCATTTTGTTTTATACTATACTTATGGCATTTTGGCAATAAGATGTAAGTTGAAAAGATTGGCTATGACTTAAATTCATCAACCTTGTATCCCAATAGACTTCTCGTACCAGACAGCCAATGTCTGTCAGCACATCAGTGTAGTAGGACTGGTGTAGGTCACCATTATTTGCCACTTAGATAGATACATAAAACAAAAATACAAAAAAAAAAAAACATACTGAAATACTTCAAATCAGTTTCGACCACTGAGAGCCTCCAATACTTCCGCGTTAGTGATCAGCCAATAGCCACCTTGGTAGGGCCAATTGGATTGCAGTACTCCACTTCCTCCTCCACCTCAGGTAGTTCCCAGAATTTATTGTACATGTCAGTGTCGATTCTCTTGTTCACAAACTAAACTTATTTTAAACTATCACTCTCTTTTACCAGTAGTAAATGCAAAAATGCATTCCGTGTGGTGCCGGACGTAAAGAATTGCACCACCCTATATCTTCTCATGGGTGTCGTAAAAGGCGACTAAGGGATTCACCAGAAGATGGGCAGCAGCGTTCTCCGAGTATTTAACCAACCAACTGCGATCGCCAACCCGCCTGCCAAGCGTGGCGATTATGGCATATCCTTTGGGGGAGGCCTATTTCCAGCAGTGTATGTCTTTCGGCTGAAATGATGATGATGATGAAATGCAAGAAAGGGATGATGGCAACAGTTTTAGTACTGTTAAATTAGTCTGAATTAAAATTTCCATACAAGTTCTCGAACAATCAAAGTAATCTCGGAACATGCCAATTAAAAATACGAAGAAGTGGAACACATAAACTAATTATTAAACAACACTAAAATTATTGTTGTAACTCTCATAGGCCTGCTGGTAGAAATTTCTTTGAAATAAGCATTCTTTCTGATGTTATTGTGTGTACAGTCTAACAAAGCAATTAGTATACGGGGTCGCCAGATATAGATGAAGATTTCTCAGGAAGTTATTATAGAATGATTTGATTAGGGTTTTGTATCGATACAGTTTAACTTTGTCCGTTATCAAAATGATATGATGTTGGGTTCGATTCCCACAGGACACAAATATTTGTGTGATGAACATAAGTGTTTGTGTTGGTCTGGGTGTTTCTTATGTATTATAAGTATGTATTTACAAAAAAAAAAAGTATATAAGTATTATATCCATTGTCTAGTACCCATATCACAAGCTCGCCTTAGTTTGGGACTAGATGGTGCTGTGTAAAAATGTCCCGAATATATTTATTTGTAATAACTTCTTAGGTTTTCGCGATCACTACACATATAATAAAACAAAGTTTAACTGGATTGATTGTGATTGTGGGTTATCATACATAGGGCAAACAAAGCGTAGTATAGCCACTAGAATTAAAGAACATATAGCTGACGTCAAGAACAGACGCTCCACAAAGTCTGCAGTGTGTGAACATGCCCTAGACAAACCCAACCATTTTCTTCGATTTGATAAACCACAAGTTCTGGCGAAGGAAAACCGATATGTACCTAGAATGCTCCGTGAGGCTATTGAAATTAAAAAACTTCCTAATTTTAATAGAGAAGATGGTTGGCAGCTACCACCTGTTTGGAACCCAGTCCTAAAAATAATCAAGTCCCAAACAGCACGCAACACTGTAAAAGATAATGATATTGTGAGTGATTACTGCGTGCATCGAAACGATTTTAATTAATAATATTGTACGGTAGATTAAAATAATTTTTTAGAAATATTTGTAAAGACGCTTGTCATCTTAGTCTACCTGCGACCACGAAATGCTGCAAAGCTTTCGAAACGTCAGGGAAACCAATTTAAATAATATACGCGATATAATCCGGTTAAACTTTGTTTTATTATATTTATTTGTTATTATTATTATTATATTTCACTTGAAAACATCCATAATCTTCTGAGAAAACTTCATTTATATCTCTCTACCCTGTATACCAATTGCTTTGTTAGACTGTACATAAATTATAAATAAATAAAGAGAATCAACACCATTATGTATCTATTGGAATGTATGGTCCAGTGGCGAAGGGTCCATATAACACGATTCCATTCCCACCGGCTTCCCTTTAGGAATTGCTTAAATACAGATCAATGACATTTCTATATGCTAATTTATTATTCTGAAGTACAAAACAATGATGTTAAATTAAAATAGAAGTTGTTAAACAGTTTTTTTATTTTATTGAGTGCAGTTCAGCTATTTTAAGATTTTTAGGTACCAACGGCTTCCCTTCTGAAAATATTTACCCTTCGCCACTGGTATGGTCCATGCTTAAATTCAACAGAACAACAAACTACCATCCATATATTTTGTGCATATTATTATTTTGTCCGATTTGATTACATAACATAACATCACGCCTGTATTTCCCCGAAGGGGTAGGCAAAGGTGTAATAGTACACCCACATTTCGCCAGTTATGTTATCAGTCCCATGTAATAGGGGGCGAGCCTATTGCCATTAACCGGGCACAAATCCAGACTACAGGCTGCTACTGAGCATTTCCTAATGAAAAAACCCAATAACACTTTGCCCGACCCGGGAATCGAACCCAGGACCCCATGCCCAGCAGTCGCGCTTGCGACCACTAGACCAACGAGGCAGTCAGTCAGTGTTGATTACACATTTGAAATAATGAAAAAAATACCTCTCCTTACAGTTATTGTCTATCAGCCTGCAACTATCGTCTCAAGCCAGCTACCAAGAAAGCCGCGCCCAAGCCTACAATTTCAGCTGTGCCATCTCTAAAGACAGTCACCTCTTCCAAGCCGCCGCCTCCTCAGAATGTGGTGGTGAAGAGACCACCCAGCGCCATTGTTAACGTGGCGACACCCAAACCTACTGTTGTTCCTAAACCTGTTCTCAAATTCACATCTGGTACTAAGGTAAGATTAACAGAAATTGTTACCTTGTCAAAATTATCAGTATTATTAATGTGTTATTGAAATAACTGAAAACCTCTTAAGGCACCCTGTAATACATCCCTTGAATGTAGCAATTCCAGACATAATTAAAATTCTATTATCTATTGTGTCTCGCATAATATGGCGTCCTTGGAAGTTTAAGGATCTGTAGATATTTTTACCGATTTTTTTTTTCGGTTTTTGCATTTTATTTATTTTAATTAATAATATTTTTTATTTGTATATACAACTACACCGAACTATATTTTACAGAGCTAATAATTTCTGATTAAACTACAGTATACCTTAACTTCAATTGGAAAAACCATAAACTTACTATACTGATGTAAGAAAAATAATGTAAAACAGAACTTTCGATGTTTTTTTTTTTTTATAGTATGATAATAATATTAATTCATTTAATTCAGGCATCTACGCCCATAAAAAAAAACCATATACATTAATATAAAATATAAAAATAAAATAATCTAGAGGTATTTAAACATTAGGTCGCGCGGTGTCGGGTATCCGTCCTCAGAATCGCCGGAAATAACACCTCTCGGCCAAAATTCTTCCTTCGTGAAGGTCGACGACACATGTTCAGTCGGAACTCTCACCACAAATAAATTAAAATTCACATTGTGACGAGACTCCAACCGCTCGACCCTCAGAGTGAACTTGGTCTTGACCTGGATGTACTCTGCAATCTCCTCGGCCTTTGTAGAGCAATGCAGCCGGGACACGTATAGCAGCGTCGTTGGCACAGCAGGACGCAGCAGATCATTTGGTCCGGTACCGCACTGATTCTTACTAGTGGGCTTTCTTTTCTTCTTCTCAACCTTGCTAAAGCCCTCCTTGTCGCTCTGGTTCTTCTGTGGACCCCTCTGAGGCAGATCCCTATGATTAGAATCACGATGGATCTGCTTTCCTTCTTTCTGCTAGTATAGGATGGCGAAACGAGCTAAAGGCCCACTTGATGTTAAGTGGTTATCTTTGCCCATAACAACTGCAATACCACCTAGGCTGTTGCTAGGTTGTTGTTATATGATGTATTCAGTATGTAATTATTTTTTCAACACACTTGCTCGTAAAGTGGCTCTTATTGCATGGCTTTTAGGTTCATAATGTGGCTTATAACGCACGCGTGCTTTTTTCATTATATTATTGCACTAGTGCTTTTTACTTTACAGTTTATTTTTAAATCGCAGCAAAGAGTTTTTATGCCTGAACTAAATTAAATATTATTAAACATTTTTGGGAATAAATCAACTGTATTAATTAAAATATGCTATATAAACATTTCATTTCATGAAATTATTAATTTTTGTCAACAAATTAATATTAATTTGTGTTATAAATAAAAAAATCTATTTATAAATAAAAAGAAAAGAATTTAAGAATTTAAATTTAAGAATAATATTTTTATATTAGGCTGTATGGCGGTTTCCTTCGACCACCTGCGCGCGCAGAGCTGTATGTCACCGCGCGATCCGCGCGCCATTTTTATCATTTTTCACAAATTCAATATTTGTCTAAAATGTGTAATTTATGTTTATTTTCCTCGCAAGTGTGTTGAAAAACGTCGTATGACACATTGGCGTGAGCATTGACTATTATACTCTCGGCTCCATTACGCCCTCGCCTTCGGCTTGGGCTGCAATCCAGCCTCGAGTATAATAGTCAACTTAGCTCACTTGTATCATAATGTACTATTTTACTGATGGGAGTGATGGGGGCGTTACGTATAATTGAAGACATGATTGGCGCAGTGGTTGAGCGATCGGCTTTTGCTATAAGGTTCGGTCGTTCGTATTAGGGTTCGATTCCCACAAACTAATATTTGTGTGATCCACAGATAGTTGTTTCGGGTCTAGATGTTTGTTCATGTGAGATTGTGTTTGTAAGCGCAACCACGACGCAGGAGAAATCCTAGAGTGGGGCAAAGTTTTTTTTATACAGGGTAATTAAAAAATACCCGAAACCTCCAGTAATACCTAGTAGTATCTGCTTGAAAGTGTGTAGAGGAAGGCTACAAGAATGGCTCAAGCTCTGCGACGTAAGTCCTTCCCAGAAAGGCTTCACGCAATGCGCCTCACAACCCTTGAGGAGCGACGCCTCCGTGGCGACCTCATTGAAACATAAAGTACAATCTTCCTGATATTGACTGCATCTTTGAAATGGTGACCGTCCCTAGAGCAAGGAGAAACCATGACAAATAACTGTGTCGCATACTAGCGAAAACAAACACTGCACACCACAAACAACAAGCTGCCGGAGGATGTTGTTCCTGTCACCTCTGTAAACTCATTTAAGAATAGACTCGACAACTGGCTACGAATGAATGGACTCTCGTTGGAGCTGTGAATGCAAAAAAAAAAAAACAGCAAATTTTCTGCACTGTGTGATATAGACATATCAGCAATAGTGCTGCTCGTATAATCAATAAAATAAACAATAGCTTCGTCTCATGATCCTGAATAACGTTCGTTCGTTCTACGACTAAACTAAACAGGATAGGCACTTTTTTTTTATTAAGTGTGTAAAAGGACAATGCCCACAGATGGGCCCATTTTTGGCGCCATGTCAAAACTGTATGTTATTCAAAAATTATGTTTTATTTTTTCATGTTTATTTGTTCTTTATCAACATTTTCACCCTTTCACCCTAGCATTAAAAAACATAATAAATATGTATTAAACTGAAACTTAAGTATATCCTCCATTCAAACCGAACGAAAATGTTGCCAGATATCAGACTATTTCAACAAATAATCGGAATCGATTCTAAATAGCAGTTCTTCTATGAATTCACTTTTACTGTGTTTCAGATGCTATCATACTACTTATCTTGATTGATTGATTTCTTATTTTTTCTTTCCACAATTTATATCTTTAGATTTCGGTTCGCATGCGTAAAACCGTTGAAAATTATAAAAAATCACTGATATGACGTCAAATCAAAAGAAATTGCTAAACATATTTTTGAAATCTTTTTGTACAGAAAAATAAGATGATCCTTTGCTTTAAAATACCTATGCATTTATTGTAAATATTCTTATAATCATTTTAAATTACCTGAAATATTACTTATAAAATCGATATTAATTAATACACCCAAAAACTTGAAAGCTTGCAATGTTATTATTTAAAAAATACTACAAAATCTATTTCAAAAATCGATTAACAAAATAATTATATCTTGCAACACCATACATGGTGGCTCTGGGTGTCCTTATGGGTGCGTTCAGTTATATCGCCCAATGATGCACGGAGCGTACCTAACAATCAGTTAAGGAGTTGGAAAAAATTAGATTTCTCTTAAAACAGGGTGAAAAAATTAAAATCGTTTGCAGAATAATAAAAGATAATTCTTGGTCTACAAAATAAGACTAAAACCGCCGTGACATAGCACGGCATTAGCAGTGGGGCGGGCCAGCCCCAACACCGTCCTGGCGATGATCGCGGGTAGGCTCGACTGCCACATAATAAGGCATTGTTGCGACAGGCACATTGCAGTACAACTGCCACAGAGAAAGCTCTAATAAATTAATATTTAAATTTTATTTTTTTGATTTTATTTAAATTTTTATTTTATTGTTTTATTGGTTGACATTGATTTGGAATTATTTGACATTGTTTTAATTATTAATTTATAACTTGATTATTATTGCTTTTAAATGTGACATTTATTTATAATTACCTTGTTTGTTTTTGTTGTATATGGGTGTAATTTGCCTGAATAAAGATGATTTTAATAAAAAAAAATTTAAAAATTTTATAGCATTTTTTTGAGGGGCCTAAAGCTCCTAAGAGAATGGGCAATGTCCTTTGCGTATACTATAGCATATTATGCCGCAAGTCCGAGCCTGTTTGCACAGTCGACTGCATGACAGTGGTAACACTTGAATTAGAAAACCGCCATTATTGCTTACGAAATAAAGGGCAATGTCCTTTGCGTATACTATAGCATATTATGCCGCAAGTCCGAGCCTGTTTGTACAGTCGACTGCATGACAGTGGTAACACTTGAATTAGAAAACCGCCATTATTGCTTACGAAATAAAGGCGCTGTCAATGTCAAACTGATGACTGACGTGCGGTCGACCGTACTAGCCACGCAGCCTCGCCGACGTGACCCCCTGTCGGCCTCTCGGCCATCTAGAATATGCAAACTTCGGAGTATTTTCATATTTTTGTATGAAAAAAACGAGTGTGCTTTAGAGCACACGACTGAAGTAAAACGTCACTAACTTATATCTCCCTCAATACTATTTCAATGAGACCCATATACAGGTGTAATTTGCCTGAATAAAGATGATTTTAATAATTTAAAAAAAAAAAAAATTATAGCATTTTTTTTAGGGGCCTAAAGCTCCTAAGAGAATGGGCAATGTCCTTTGCGTATACTATAGCATATTATGCCGCAAGTCCGAGCCTGTTTGCACAGTCGACTGCATGACAGTGGTAACACTTGAATTAGAAAACCGCCATTATTGCTTACGAAATAAAGGGCAATGTCCTTTGCGTATACTATAGCATATTATGCCGCAAGTCCGAGCCTGTTTGTACAGTCGACTGCATGACAGTGGTAACACTTGAATTAGAAAACCGCCATTATTGCTTACGAAATAAAGGCGCTGTCAATGTCAAACTGATGACTGACGTGCGGTCGACCGTACTAGCCACGCAGCCTCGCCGACGTGACCCCCTGTCGGCCTCTCGGCCGTCTAGAATATGCAAACTTCGGAGTATTTTCATATTTTTGTATGAAAAAAACGAGTGTGCTTTAGAGCACACGACTGCAGTAAAACGTCACTAACTTATATCTCCCTCAATACTATTTCAATGAGAACAAAGGAATGGCGGCGCGGCGCGCGTACATCTGCCGGCGCTGTGTCGTGGCCGTACCGCGCCTCGCTCCCCGCGTCCCGCACTACCCCCTCCGTTCGCCTCACGACTCGTAACGCATTCACCAGCTTACTCCCCAAGTCAAGCGTGCGTAAAGAAGTTTAACTTCAAAAAACCGGCCAAGAGCATGTCGGGCCATGCTCAGTATTATAGGGTTCCTTAAGTAGGTGTAATTACAAACGAATCAAATCGAATATTAATAATGGCTATTTTAGTTTTTGCAATAATCGGCAGCATTCGCGACTCAGAGCGTGTTGTTAGTAGCGCCATCTAGAGATAAATTCAAGAAGCCAAATTTAAGATTTGCGTCATTTCAAAGTTACTTTTTGTGATTTTTTCAAATAGAAAGTAGCTAAAGGAGCATTATTTGCTATGATAATTTTTCTCTAAGGTCAATGACCTTTGAACTAGGACGTTTTAAGTATTTTTCAGTTTTCTCTCTATAACTCAAAAAATTATAATCACATTATACTCGAAATAATTTTAAAAGAGAGTTTTTACAAAGGTCTATCAATGTGGAAGATTATAAGTTTCTACATTGCATAGTTTAGAAATGGCAGGGGGGGGGACACATTGCAAGCCACTTTGGCGGGCTATATTTCGCAGATGGTACACCTGATAAAAAAGTGGTGTATCAAACATTACCTTCATTTTAGTAGACCTATTCAATGATATCGCACACGAGGGGGTGCAGCGAAAAAAATTTTTTTTTTCCATTTCACATGTATGGACGCCACCCCTAAAATACGGAAAAACGATTTTTTTATTCTTTTAAAACTGAGATCTATATGTAGACTATTTTCTAACAAAATTTCATTTACTTATGTTTATAACTAGAAGTTATTAAGCTGTGAAGGATTAGGACAGACGGACGGACATGACGAAACTATAAGGGTTCCTTGTAGGACTTCGGAACCCTAAAAAAGTTGCTAATTATGAAAAGTCAGAAAAACGTTTTTAGGGTTATAAAACAAAATTAGTGCTAGGAGGTTTCGGGTATTTTTTTCGTTTTTTTTTGTTATGTATTGTTTTCGTCCTTTTTCCAGGTGGTAGCCAAGCCCGCTGTCAGGGTAACTGCAGGCCCGTCAGCGCACACATCCGTCAAAATGGAAATAGACGAGCCTACCGCCCAGAAACGGAAGCGTGAGGATGACGATTATGAAACGTAATTTAAGCTCAGTCTATGTAAGATTAAGGTTGATTTTTCGGGTTCCGTACCCAAAGGGTGCTGACGGGACCCTATTACTCTCGCTACGCTGTCCGTTCGTCCGTCTGTCTGTCACAGGGCTGTATCTTTGTAACGGTAATAGAGAACCATTCACAGAATATGTGTTACCATGGTGTCTATCACGACAAATAATAAAAATCTAAAACCATAGGGGGTCCCCATACAAGAAACCTCGAAAAACATGCATTTTTTTCAACGTTTTTGTTCCAGTTCTATCTTCAAAACGGTAATACATACCAGCGTCAAACTTGGTCTGGTTATAGTGCATACTATGTAGTTTAGCAATAAATACCAAAAACAGGGCAAACATATAAATATGTGGTGGTATCTACGTAAGAAAGAAATGCATTCACATTTCGCGTACGTTCGTTGATGTCTTTTGATAAACTCTCGTAAATTAAATCAGTTTCTATGGGGTATCAGGTCGATGGGTGGTACGGAACCCTTACTGCGTGAGTCCGACTCATACTGGCCGGTTTTTCTGTATTTTTATTATTATAAGTGACAGTTTAGCATATAATTAATTACATTCTTATGTGTTGTTTTATTTCAATTCTTTGATTTAGATAATACCAATTACTAGCGTCGAGCTAGAGGCTGGCCGCGGGGTTAGCTGCCAGGGGCGCTCAAATCGGGCTCCGGGGTAGGGCCCCCCTTTCCCGAAGTTGCACGTTCGCGGCCCATATGAAATGGGCGGGTAGTTGGGTTGGGTCGTGGTGTTAACCCGGTGGTTGTGTAGACATTTCTAGCCGCGGGATCTCTCCGCGGCAACGTGTGTTACTTTTTTGTGTCTGTAGGGGCACCCGAAGTGTTTCACGCTGCCCGAGCGACCAGACCCCCGCTAGGTGAGACCCCCAGTACTCTGGGGGAGGCAAGGCGAAGATCGATTAAGCATCAAGGACAGCGGATTGTTTGACGCCCGCCTACAGATGGTAATTGAGCCGTGGCTCACTACGTTTTCAGATCTAGCCGATCGCCACAAGCTAGAGGACGAATATGTGTGTTTGAGCGACATTGAGGTGTGAGTACGTCGCTTTATCGTATCATACGCTCACCCGCCCTTGAGACGTAATCGGCGTATGTCAGTTTATACTTTAGCATGTAAAGTAGCGCGTGTCTACTACGCATATTTGCGCCTAAATGAAACCTAGTAGCAATATGCGTAGGGGATACGTAAAACGTAGTGATTATACACTATTTGGGGATAAGAGTAGCGTGTGTATGAGCAGACCACGTTTATCGTGATTATGGCCTGCTCAAGCGTCAATCCGACCGACATAGCTTGTAGGATCAGTAAGCTGAAGTGGCAGTGGGCTGGCCATGTCTGTCGAAGGACTGATGGCCGCTGGAGCAGACGAGTCCTTGAGTGGAGACTTGAGGCGGCCTATGTCCAGCAGTGGACTGCGAAAGGCTGAGTTGATGAAGATGATGAAGCGTCATTCCGGTGGTGGGGCGGTCATGGCTGCAATCAGGTCGCGCGGGAAGCGTTTGGCATCAGGCCCTTGATGTGGGCCCAGGCGGAGACGTCAGCACGCGAGAACATCTTCGCCATTGCAGCGGCGAAGTCGTCGATGCTCTCGACGAAAACACCCTGGTCTCTGTGAATTACAAAATTCCTCACGAAGCGAGGAGCTTCGCTTATTTGGCGCAGCGTGATGTTCTGCTGCACCCGGAGCTTTTGGCGTTGTCTCGCACGTGAGAGCGAACAAGCTGGAGGCATAGGTGAACTGGGGGCGAATGTACGTTTTGTACACCCCCAGCTTGACTTAGAGGGAGGGGAGAAGCAAGTAGCGGGTTGATCGCACCCGCGCGACAGTGTTACGTAAGTGTGGGGCCATGTTGAGCCGGCTGTCGAGCGTGACCCCCCAGGTACTTAGCTGTGGGTGTCCACTCGATGTCGGCATCCTGGAATCTAAGATTGGGTGGGTAAGAAGAACGGCTCCTGGCCTTTAAGATCATCGCCTGTGTCTTACCTACATTCACCAACATTCTTCACTAGCTGAGCCAGTCGGCAAGATCATCCAGTGCGCTTCATCTTGACAGCCGCGCGCCGCGGCGTGGCGTTAATTGACGTCGTAAAATACGCAGCGTCGTCGGCGTACAGCGCGAGTGTCGAAGAGTGCGTGGCGGGAATGTCGTCGGTGTATACAGAGTATAACACACGCGATATACATCTCCCCGGCGGCGACGGGGCAAGCACCGGAGAGCTGGTCCTCCACCACAATATTTCCTCATGAACACGCTCCTTCAGGAGCTAGTGTCAGACTCTTACCGACTAAGACCGCCACGGTGTTCCTTCAACTACCTTTGGCTGGGGGCGTGGGAACTCGTGGGTATTCACACATCCACCCCCGACAGGTCCCGGCTCGCCACAAGCCCCTTCTCCCCGTTTGGCCGCACCCTCCCCGGAAGCGCCCACGGAACGCTGCGCGCCACCTCACGGATTCCGCCATGACACGTGTGGCTTTTCCTGGCTGGGCCACCATAATCGATTCTAATTCTGATTTAACAGAAAGATGGTCGCTAATTACTCGAAACTAGTCGTAAAATATGGGAATTAGTCGATCCGTGGTTTTAAAGTTATTGAGGTAGTCCACTGGACTACCTCGACCATTTTTCTGTTCAATAAGAATTGGAATCAGTCATGGTGGCCCAGCCAGGAAAAGCCACACCCATGACACAGTTAACATTTCGAACACGATACCATAGTGAACAGCCATCTCAACACTATACTGCTTCAAACACACAGCTTGCGCGCGCATGTTCTCGAATACGTAGAAGCTTCGCTTGTCGGGCATCCTCCGATGCAACCGGGTTTTTGTACCTTGAACGCTGTCGTGTTCAGATAAGGGAGGAATAGAAAGTATCTGTATAGTATAACGGGCTGGTTTCCGCAACTCTACGTCCAAGCGTGTATTTTGCGTACGGGTGGGGGAACTTACTCGATCCACCCCAACTCCTCGAAAAAGGCCAGCATCGCCTTGGTGTTGCTGGTGATCCGTCCGAGGGTACCTGGGTTACCGAAGTACTTGGCCCTTAGAAAGAATCTGGTAATAAAGGCAACATCATTTATGTAAAATCTATTTAAGGTGAATGCTACAAGGTAGCCCGCGAAATTCAAAAATTTTGGCGTTTTTTGCAAATTGTAGCTTTATTTCGCGTTGTATATCGGTCTAAATGTGATTAGCGGAAATCATAACAATAGATCTACTGAATAATACTCATAAAAAATATTAACCTAGCTCTATAAACTGTACAAGCTCGAAAATCGATAATTTGATCGTAAATTAATATTATCGAGCTTGAACAGCTTATGGAGCTAGGTTAATATTTTTTATGAGTATTATTCAGTAGATATATTGTTATTATTTCCGCTAATCATATTTTGACCGATATACAACGCGAAATAAAGCTACAATTTGCAAAAAACGCAAAATATTTTGAATTTCGCGGGCTACCCTGTAGCATTCACCTTAAATAATAATGCGCGCCGGACACGAGTCCAGTGTGCGTGATATAAATTATATCCCGAAATATAAATTACATCCCACGATTCACCTAAGTATGGTGAGCGATATTAAATTACATCCCAAGATACAATATAAATTATATCCCAATAATAATTATTATATAATATATATATTTTTAACTCAGGATATTATAATATATCCCATAGTGAAAAGCCGGCCTCATACTGTAATAATTTATGTATGTTTTTAGTTTAGTTTTGTATAATCTCTTTGGAAGTTTCTATTATGGTGTTACAAAGGATTGCGAACAAATAAATAAATAAAATAAAAAATGTGTACAGGTGCCTACCAAAATAAAACATCCGAGTAGATTTTCTTATATTTTATTGACAATCACCTCACTTCCTTTGCACATTCTGTGGGCGCTGCATGTCCCTGGGGAAGTTGCTCTTGGGTGGTGTACGGATTCTCCTGTCCTTCTTAGACCTGTTACGCACAACTTTGCTGTGGATGGCGCAGGAGACGCAGTAGTGGAGCTTTGCGTACAGTTTTGGCAACTGGAATGCTGAAATTAGAAGAGGGCTGTTTTAAAAATGGAACAAGATATAATTTTCTGTTGCTGACCACACTGGTCAAAATTTATAGTTAGTGACCAAGATTTTATTATTTCCCTATTCTTCCAAATTGAAAAGTTTAGTATCTTTGGAGCGAATTATATGACAAATTCTAAAACAATATTTTTGTTTTCTAATCTGTAAATAGTGTATAATTCTATAAAATACAGTAAACAAGTCAAGTTAACAATCATTTATAAAGTGGACTAAATTTAATTAGTTCTTTTCGAATGTAATTAATTAATAATGCCCCCTTCCCCCACCGCTCTACCCTAACTTAAACCCTGGCTATTTTGGTGTATGATGTCTAATACACTTCACCGCAATCTTAGGCCCATATTTGAAAACAGTACTCAAAACTTTGAACACTGTTTAAAACTTGTTTTGAGTTGAACTTTAATTTTAAAATATATTTCAAGCATAGATTCATTGATCACAGTTCAGCCAAGTTTAGCTTTTTTCATGTTTAACTGTCATCTGCTTAGGTGTTTGAGCAGAGATTTGATTAGGGGCCTAGTATGAGTGACATTTATGAATACTTTTAGTTTTTGATGACTTCCATTCATAAACTAGTAATTTTTTCTAGTATCAAGCAGGGGTGCTACTGATTCATGAATGGAGATCGACGAAAACGATGAAAGTATTTGTAAGGGTCAAACTCTTACTAGACCTCTGTAATTACTCAAGTGTGATTGACGCCACACTTGAGTACTGATTTCTTTGCTATTTCAGGTTATATTTGAGTGTCATGTTGTGGAATTGAAGTTTATGATGAACATTTTGTAATACGGACCTTAGTGTTTAAAGCGAGAAGACAAGACCTGTATGTTGTCATCATCATCATTACAGCCGAAAGACGTCCACTACTGGACATAGGCCTCCCCCAATTAAGGGGGGGATATGCCATAATCGCCACGCTTGGCAGGCGGGTTGGCGATCGCAGTTGGTTGGTTAAATACTCAGAGAACGCTGCTGCCCATCCTCTGGTGAATCCTGTATGTTGTACAGTCAAGGAATGAAAAGGTTCATCACATTAAGGTCTATTTTTGCTCATACTGGCAGATAACAATAATGACAGTTGTACATACACCAACCTAATTACTAGTGGTGTGGACCAGTTCTCAAAAAACTGGATAACCACCGGTTAGAATGAGTACCGGAGACTAATCCAGTGATTTCACTAAACTACTGGTTATTTGATTTGTTGCAGAATGCACCCAAATGTGCCAAAATTTCTTTTCTGTAACTGGAAGTTATTTTTTTATAATAGTGAATTCATAAAGCATGTTTTTTTTCTCATTTTTATAGATTTAGAGTATTTTGACTCTCCGGAGAAACTCCGGTGATTCAATGATATCTCCGCAAGCAAAAATTGCCTTCAGTTCACACCACTACTAATTACCTATCTCTCGTTCGGAGTTTGAAAAGGTAACATGTACTCGCACAACACATTCAAAGGTGTCAATTTGAAAACTGACAAACCTTTTCGTTCCTCGACTACATTAATTTAGTGAACTAATGATAGGTTACTTAAGATGATGTTATTAAACATCTGTAATCTGAATTCTTATAAGAGTCAGGTCATAGCTTCATAAGAAATGAGTATAAGGTGTTTCTTTAGCAACAGACCAGCAAAATTTCGGGATTGGAAGAAAATTACACTCCCAAGACGACACTGAAACCTCTCATGACTTAATAAGTAAAAAGTAAGTACGAATAGCCTAGATAAAATTTATAATTACACGGCAGTATAGGTTATGAATATTGTTTTATTGATAACTGCAGTGATTAAAACTTAACGATTTATAATGCATATGTACTGCACCTAAAAGCAAAAAGTGTTTGAGATATGATAACTCACATGCATACACGGAGGCCTCGTTGATATCTCTGACGGCGGCCGCTTCGACGATATTCCTAATCACGAACTTCTTGATTGCTTTGTCCTTAGGCACGCATCGCGCGCAGTTGGTGCATCTTACAGCCTTCACGTGGCCACGGCCGTGCTTGGCCCGTCCTCCATTACGGCGTTTGCGAGTCTGAAAAACAGAAATCACTGAATCAAGCGCTTTAGAAGCCACATGCTTGACTAGACAAAAGTGACGCGTGCATTTCGGACGAAACCGTAATACTACACATTGGTTAGAAACGATACATTTATAACACTTCGGTATCGTATTTTTGCGATTGATTAATAGTTAATTGCACTATTTTATTCTTATTTATTCCAAAAATTTACGCACCATGTTTCTAACCTCCGAATCTGAAAAGAAATCGACGGAAAAGAAAGAACTAAAAATATTGAAGTCATAGACAAATAGCTCATTCAATTATGACATTGAACGACTTCCTTCAACTCAATGGCAAATGTTACCATATCAAAACTAAAAAAAAATATAATCGGAAGCACTGCACAAAATACTCCGTCGAATCGAATATAACTACATGCACTATTTTTTCGTATAGAATATTATATATGCTATTTTAGTATGTTTTTAAAAACCACTAATCGCGATCAATAACCCATAGTTTTCGAGAAAAAACGCCTAAACATTCATTCGGACCTGTTCCCCGATTCAGAACCACACGATAACCAGTTGTCGAACGATTCGGGTTGTTATCCCTTTTTGTCGCGTTGCGTGAATTATCAGACGAAACAAAATAACAAACCGAACCGATCGACAACTGGTCATCGTGTGGTTCTGAATTGCGGAGCTGGTGGGATAGTGGGAGTATTAAGGGTAGGGAAGGATTCAGGGTCTCTCTGGATCAGGTCGGCAACGCATCGGTGACTCCCCTGGTGTTGCGGATATCCATGGGCGGCGGAGATTGCTTACCATCAGGTGACCCGCTTGCTCGTTTGCCCCCTGTTATAAAAAAAAAAGGTGGTCCTTAGAGCAAAACGTCATTTGTAGCAGCCAGCAGGTGATACACAAGTCATAATATCCTCTTAGTAAAAACGACCACAGAGCTGAATGACCAGGGATTGCTCCCTGGTCATTCAGCTCTGTGGTCGTTTTTCATCATCTTCAAATAAAAATCAAGGTCAAGGTCATTTCAAAGGACAAGAACAATCACCACAAAGGTCAAGGTCAAACACTCCAAAGGTCAAATTCAAATGACAAAAAAACAAAAATCTAAAAATCGTTATGGCACTCGCCGGTCGCTGCTGTGGCACTGCTCACTTCACTCAATCATCTCGTGCGTCATATGGTCACAGTTCTAACATAACCTAACGCTATTTATTCTAACATAACTAAGTAGCTATTTGCCATCAATTTTATTTCTTATTGCGGGGGTCTGTGCCCCCAAACCCCCTCGTGGGGCCTGCAGACCCCATCTCCCTTGCGGGGGCTCTGGCCCCAAACTCCTTAATGAGAGTCTGCGGTCAGAGTGTAACTTAGGGGTGCAAGCGCAAGTGATCTTTGGTTAGGAAGGGGGGAGGGCGATGCGTGACGGAGTCTTGCTGCGTGGCTCTTATTTCGTGCTGCAAGGTTTAAAAAAAATCGAACATTTCGAACCTAACCTAGCCGTGTTGGAGTGTATTTTTTTATCTTTTTTGGCTACTGAGTCGATGTCGACTATTATGCCAGCGTCACGTTTGAGCGACAGATGACTGAAACATGAAAATTTCATATAATTTCAGGCAGTTAGGTTACAGTTTACAGTTTAAAGTAATTTTCATTAATAATTTTTTTTTTTTTTGACGAGCTCTGTGGTCTAGTGATTCGAGTGTCGGACTGCTGATAACGTGGTCGTGGGTTCGATTCCCACAGGACACAAATATTTGTGTGATGAACATAGGTGTTTGTGTTGGTCTGGGTGTTGCTTATGTATTATAAGTATGTATTTACAAAAAAAAATAGTATATAAGTATTATATCCATTGTCTAGTACCCATAGCACAAGCTCTGCTTAGTTTGGGACTAGATGGTGTTGTGTAAAATTGTCCCAAAGATATTTATTTATTGATTTAAATTTTGATCAAATTTTAATTTAATTGGGAGAAAAGTGGGTCAGAAGGAAATGAAAATTGGTAGGGAGTGGAATTTTAATTTTGGCGAGCTTTAAACATAGAATGATTTGGAATTCACAGAACATGACAAAAAAAATGTTCCAGGGTGCTCATCTAGATCACATTCGCACAGAGAACTATCACGAATGTGGATCTTTTTGAGAAACACTGGCCTGCAACAAAATCAGAGTCTAAGTCTGCACAGAGTCTAAACAAACTTAGATAATTTTGAACATCTAAAATACCAATGTTTCCGCTGGATGTCAGGTTGTATACTGGCGTAATATTTCCCCTTGAGCTTTGAACTTTCTTTCCAGATAGCTGACCACAAGTTAGTTAATTTACATTTGGAATCATTCTGCAAATCATAGCCGTGAACAATGAAGTGTCTCCTATCCATAGGGTTTGTAGCGGTGAACTTAGTTCTGAAAAGTTTTTGACATACTGCACTATATACACTCTTTGTAGCAAAATTTCTACACTATCTGTGGCACAATGTACTTTTTAATTACAAGTTGTGTAAATTTTTACGTAAACGCTGTGGAAATTATTGAAACTTTAAGATTTTTTCTCAAAAACTATGCGTTATCGCGCTTTGTAGTTTTGCAGAAGTTTCTGCGTTGAAGAGTTTTCTATACGCACAAAAAGTTTGAAGCCCCAACTCAGCGATGAATCTTGTACAGTTGAGCCAAAATGATCAAGTTGGTAACCCTAAAATGCATAGCTAAGCTACAGTGTACCACAATTGAACGGTTTCCTGAACTTCCTGTGATTCAAATGTTACCAGTGTTACCATGATGAAAAATAAAACCAATCATAGAAACATAAACAGTATTCGGTTTTTTTAATTTACCTAAATTTTATAAATAAAAATTTCTATGGAAGTGTAAGAAACACAAAATCAAACAAAGGAGTACTAGGTATTTGTGCAAGAGAAAATAAAATTGCTGGCGTGCTGTCACAAAAATACAGAAAATAGTGAAAAAATAAAAAATTAAATTAAAATGTTCCACTGACAATGCAAAGTTCCACGTTCCGAATGGTCAAATAGTCAAATGACTCATTCATTCCATTCACAATCAATCAACAGAAAAAAAAATCGTCTGTCACGAAGAATTTATTTCACTGTAATATTATTTTTGTTGCAAAATAATAATAGATTCGTAAAAAATTACTTTGTTTTCCTATTGGCGTAATTCATTCAGTAATTGCAACCATGTTCAATGTCTGTCCGTAGCAGCGAATATAACTTTACTCCGTCATCGTGCGATTGTCCAGAGTGCTCCGTGTCTTCATAATTAACTTTTGTGAAAACATTTCTGTGAATTGCGATGTTGTGCAGATAGTCAATTATTGTATACCGCGTGTGAAATGTCACAACATGGATGCCCTGAGAGACTGTCGAATAGATCCAAAGGTTTCCAGGATGACGGACCGAGTCAGTCTACGATGGAGGTTCTTGTGGAGACCCTCACTGGAACCGCATTTGAAATGACCGTGTTGCCCACGGACACCATATTTGCCATTAAATCGAAGATATTCAGGGTCGAAGGTGAGTCCTGTGTTCGATTGTGTATTACACAACTATATGTGTTATTTGACAGGGTAGGTAGGCTTGAGCGTGCGTCATCCACGCTCGACAAAGGATGTTATGGTGTAAGTGCGTCGTAAAGACTTGCTGTTAACCTATATCCACAACCTATGTATGCGGTGACAATACATGTCTCATCACACTCATTAAAAAGTGGAAGGTTGAAAAATTATGTGAGTAATTTGATTAAAGTATTGTGTAAGCTATGGTCAATGTCAGTGTAAACAATGTTGTATGTACCTATTTAACATAGCTATGTTGACTTCATCCTGGACTATACAATACTTGTGTACACACATATGTGTATTCACAATGTGAATAACCTTTTGGACTGTATCAGCCATTCATTTAACTAGAAAATGTCAAACAAACCTGTATTGAATACTTCCTTTCTCTCCATACTTAAATCAAATTAAAAAGTTGTGTTCAGTCTATTTTTGTAACAGTATTGTAATATTTTTGAGTCTTTCTTTATTTTGAGACTACCCTGCCTGGCAGAATACCAAAATGACTTGGTAAAAAATGATAGTAGGGTAGGTTATGGTTTCATTTAAAAAAAAAGTGACATTGAGCTATATTTTTTTCCTAGAGATTCTTATGGCTTCTGTACCACTTTATGGCATCCATAACCCTATCCAAATGCAGAAGGTTGAAACTTTTGCAATTGAAAGGCTTGAAGGTTCTTTATGTGGCCATCCAGCACCATGTTTTTTTTTTTGCTTTTTATTGTTTGTACTTTCAGCCACTAACAAATGCATACATGTTTGACTGTAGACAATGTGCTTTCTAGGGTTCCGTAGTCCTACAAGGAACCCTTATAGTTTCGTCATGTCCGTCCGTCTGTCCTAATCCTTTACCGCTTAATAACTTCTACAGTTATAAACATAAGTAAATGAAATTTTGACAAAAAATGGAATAGATATAGATCTCAATTTTAAAAGAATAAAAAAATCTTGATTACGTATTTTAGGGGTGGCGCCCATACATGTGAAATGGCGATGAAAATATTTTTTTCGCTGCGCCCCCTCGTGTGGGGTATCATTGAATAGGTCTACTAAAATGAAGGTAATGTTTCATACACAACTTTTTTATCAGGTATACCATCTGCGAAATACAGTTCGCCAAAGTGGCTTGCAATGTGTGTCCCCCCCTGCCATTTCTAAACTATGCAACGTAGAAACTTATAGTCTTCAACATTGATAGAACTTTATAAAAACTCTCTTTTAAAATTATTTCGAGTATAATGTGATTATAAATTTTTGAGTTATAGTGAGAAAACTGAAAAATACTTAAGACGTCCTAGTTCACAGGTCATTGACCTTAGAGAAAAATGATCGTAGCAAATAATGCTCCTTTAGTTACTTTCTATTTAAAAAAATCACAAAAAGAAACACACTTCTTAAATTTAGCTTCATAAATTCAGCGCTAGGTGGCGCTGTTTGCAAAAACTAAAATAGCAATGATTAATATTCGATTTGATTCGTTTGTAATTAGACCTACTTAAGGAACCCTATAATACTGAGCATGGCCCGACATGCTCTTGGCCGGTTTTTTTTAAACAAATTTCTTTTTGAGACTGCCTGATCTGCCATATTCAGCTGTGTAATTGGGTGGACTGGGATTATTATAGTGAATATGGCTTGTGGCTAAGTAGCAACCATGTGGATTATATGATCTGCGAGGTTAAGCTACACTTGCCGCGGTCAGTCCATGAATGGGTGACAATTTTGTTGCACATCGAGACCCCTCCATGCCTCGGAGAGCACATTAAGCTGTTGGTCCCGGTTGCCATACGGACATTATGGCAGTTGTTACGGGTAGTCATTAGCCCGAAAGTCTAACCTCCAATTGTTGGTATTACCCAGTAACTTGGTTGCGGGGGTCTGATGGCAGTTGCTCTATGTAAGATACTGATGTTTAGCCGCATCTGGTTAGACTGGAAGCCGACCCCAACATATTTGGAAGGCGAGGATGATGATGATGATGGTGATGTCCATTTTTTCCCCATTCAATAAGAACTCATATACTTTATATGATTGTAATTATCTTCGTCACAGTCATTAAGATTAATTTGTACTAACTACTATTTATAGAACCAATATTCATTGAATACTGTTGTTTGTAATTTTTTAACCGACTTCAAAAAAAGGAGGAGGTTATGTATTCCGCGGGTTTTTTTTTTTTTTTTTGTATTTTTTTTTTTTTTTTTATGTATGTACACCGATTACTCCGAGATTTGTGGGCCGATTTACGTGGTTGTTTTTTTATTTGGTAGAGAAAGTCCGCGCGGTGGTCCCATATAAATTTTATTGACTTAGGTTAAGTAGTTTTTTAACCAGCTTCAATAAATCAGTTTATTTTAGCTTTACGTATCTAGATGATCTGCTCATTGGTTCCTCATTCTGAGAATTCTTGGCCGATATGCGTGTTTTTTTTTCACGATAGTGATTGGACGTTTGGAAGAACATGAGCGAGACCTTTGCCCAGCAGTGGGATAGCAAAGGTTAATAAAAATATATTCTCAAATTGGTTATATACACACCGGCACAATTAGCGAACAGAAAAAAAAGTGAGACTATGAGATAATAACGCATATATTTGACGAAAATGTAATTAGACACAAAATAACAAATTGATTAACATCTTTTAACAACGACTTTGAAAAGTCTTCGTTATTTTTTATTGAAAAATAAAGAAATTTGAAATAAGTGAAATTTTTAGATGATTATGAACCATCACAAAAAATAAAAAAAAGTAAGCATTAAATGATTTAACAATAAAATTAAAGCAAAATTAATAACGAGTGTTTCCCCCTCTTGCTCTGATTACGGTTTCCATTCGTCTGGGCATGCTACAGATTATGTTATCGATGATTTCTTGAGGCAACCACTCCCACTCCTCAAGTAATGCGTTTCCAAGTTCATTCAGATTGTTGGGGGGTGGCATTCTGGATTTAACCCTTCTTTTTAGCAAGTCCCAGACATGCTCTATCGGATTCATATCGGGGGAATTTGCTGGCCACTGCATCACCGGTATACCTACGTGGCTCAGATATGCCTGTACCGATTGTGCACTACGAGCATGAGCATTATCTTGCATTAGAATAAAGTCGTCACCAATAAATGGGGCAAATGGTACAACATGTTCTTCTAAAATGTCTCTGATGTATCAATCTGCTGTCATGGTCCCTCCTGTGACTATCACTAACTCCGTGCGAGCTCCCAAACATATCCCTCCCCAAACCATAATCGAGCCGCCACCATAAGCCACTGTGTGTTCAAAATTAGACTGTATGTGGCGTTCTCCTTTGCGTCTCCATATTCGCTGTCTCCCATCGATCTGTTTTAAAAGAACTCTGCACTCATCAGTAAAGAGAACCTGCTGCCATTCGTTCAAATCCCAATGACGATGTTCTCGCGCATAGCTTAATCGGTTTACGCGGTGACGTCTCTCAAGTTTTGGGCCTTTGGCAGGTATATACGACCCTAAACCAACTTCTTCAAATCTCCTGTGAACTGTACGCTCACTTACTCGTACTCCTCGAACGTCTTCCAGTTCATTTCGAGCTTGTACAGCCGTTAATCGCGTATTCCTACGAACTCCAAGTTGTAAAAAACTGTCATCTCGCCTCGATGTACATCTTTTTCTACCTTGACCCCTCCTCCTCACAAGAGAATCAGGCGATCTGTACCGCTGGATGCTGCGATGAATCGTTGATACTGGTCGACGAAGTCTTGAGGCAATCGATCTGTAGGTATGGCCATTTCTTCTCATTTCATCAGCCCTAATGATTTCCAGTGATGTTAAGTCAGGCATAATAAAGAGCTTTTAATAAACAAAATTGCCTATAGAATAACAAATTTATAAAAAACCATTAAGTGCAATTTTTCAAAAAAATTACAATTACGTAGTTATTACTCGAACAAGTTGACAAAACGTATTGTTCGGGAAAATAAAACAAATGAATGAAAAAAGTGTATGTCATCTATTTTTCTATTTTCAAATTTGACAATAAATTAAAAAAATATCATAACTGGCCAGTTCCTCAAGTAAAAGATTTTAAAATCCTGCTTTTTTTGTGTTCCGCTAATTGTGCCGGTGTGTATATAAACATTTATGAATCAACCCTCAACTAAAAAGTATGAAATAAAAACTTTTTAACAAAAAATAAAACCGACTTCAAAAACCTTAACTAAAAAGTAAAAAATAATCATTGTATGTATTTTAAAATCTTAACTTAAACAACATTTTGAAGGCGGCGCGTGATTTTCATGTACGTTCACATAAACTGTTTTTATTACTATAGATATTGCGCTGGACTGTACATTATATGACGCAAAGGGTCAACCACGCGCCGCCTTAAAAATGTTGTTTAAGTTAAGATTTTAAAATACATACAATGATTATTTTTTACTTTTTAGTTAAGGTTTTTGAAGTCGGTTTTATTTTTTGTTAAAAAGTTTTTTCGAAGGCCCTTGTTGATTTAATATCAACTACTGCAGGTTGTGTATACAAGAAAAAAATTGTATGTGTAATTCTTTCAATTTAGCAATTATTTTGTATTACAAAGTCCATATTTGAATGATAAGATAGTTAAATATTCAAATCTAGACCAAAACACTAATTAAGTTTCATTAGTTTAGTGACCTACTAACTTGTTTACTTAATTGGTCAAGGTTAAGATATTTTCTAAGAAGTTCAGCTCATGCATGTTATTCATTTTATTCATATTTTAGTACACACTAAGTGTGCACATGTCTATTGCCATCTCTTTTAATGAAATGTTACATCCTGTATAAACATTTCAGTTTTGACTGATCATCCATCCATCATATTTAAGTGTGGGGTACTTGTTAGTGTAGCAGGCTTCATTTTTATTATTTGTCTGATGCTTTCGCTTTTCTCTATGTTATAGAAAAACTGGGTATGGTTCAGTACAGGGGCTAAACAGAATGCTTACAAGATATCTGAGCCAAATTTCGATGTATTTAAAAAATTCAAGTAAATTTTGCTGTTCATTTACATAGTTTCTATGAATTCTCGACAGACTGAACTACATAGTTAAGTTGGTTGACTGTTAATCTTAAACTAGACAAGCCTACTCATCCATGATAGTTATCCTTTACTACTGCCGTGAATTTTTTCACATATTTGGATTTTTTAACAACCATTTAGCTGGCAGGGACACACACACACACGCACACACACACACACGCACACACACACACACACACACACTCGATTCCAACAAATATTAGCATTTTAAAGCAGGTAAATATTCCGCAAACATATACCCGAAACGAAAAATAGGTTTCACACACCCGCTATATTTTTGAACCACCTATCCAACGACAATCCACAAAATGGGATAGATGCGAAAAAAATACATCCCCACTTTAGGTGTAGTATGCAATTTTTTTTTTTCAATGTTTATTTTACCACTTTGTCGGCGTGATTAATATGTGTACCCATGCAATATTACAGCTTTCTAGTACTAAGAGTCTCTGAGCTAAGCCGCCGACAAACAGACAGACTGACTGACATGGCGAAACTATAAGGGTTCCCATTGACTACGGAACCCTAAAAACTACTTCATTTTGTTTATTTTTCTATCCAACAAGAACCAGACCAATTAAAAGGAAAGGAAAAGTTACAATACATTTTAACCAATAGTTAGTCATGCACATGATTACTTTGCCAGGTTTAGAATTAGTTCAAAGAACTAGTGTTTTTTAAAGGTACAGTCAGTCTATGAGAAATATACCTGCACTCTGTGATTTATACTGTTATGCCACCTTAGAAAAAAAAAAAAAGACGTGTGGCACTCGGAGACTGCCACGGTAAAGCTATTGCATAGCATTTTTTATGTAAATACAAAGAGGTGCCCTAACGCCGAAACTCTAAGCAGGCATGAGTCACCAGATTGCGGGGCGAAGAGGGGGATTACGCATGCGCAGTAACGCCGATACAACCAATGCCACCTAGAGGCGATTTGCAGAACTAAAGAGACAAGCGTGATATTTAAAAAAGTCATTAAAAGTTATGCTATTCATCGATAGATGGCAAAACTAAAAAGTATCACCGCTGTGCCGGTCGGAGTGGGGGGTGTTAGGTTATTTTCGTTACGGAATTTCTGGATTCGGTCTCCACGCTCAAGGCCCGCGATAGAAGCTATGCAATAGCTTAAAAAAAACAAAACTATTACCCGTTATTCATGTTTCAACTGTTATTTATGAATGAGTAAACTGTGAAACTCGTAAACAATTTTGCCCTACCTAGGTCTTAAGAGGCTGACAACACCTAAAAAATCAGACCTCTGCGGTCACTGTTGTTTCGTACAGAACTGAAAGAGAGGCAACGAGTCGAGGGACGTCGGATACGCCTCTCAACTTGAATGAAAATTAACAATATTTTTTTTAAATAAAAAACTAAAATCTTATTTGAAAAACAGAAACAACAAATGTTTAGATTATTGTCTTTCTCAAATGTTTTCTTAATTTTATTTATAATATTTAGTAAATAATAGAGATTATTTGCTTTAACGCATGTTTTAAGAGGTTAGTTTACAATTCTTTTCTATAGAGAAAACTTCAAGAAAACGTGTTTTGAGCACAATACAGTTTCAGAAAATACGATCAAGATTAACATATATTTCTTTCACTGCCACAAACTGAATAGATACAGCTAAAAATATTTTTAAAAGAAGCCTATTTGGGGTATTTGGCTGTTGTCACCGTCTTAAGACCAAGCAACTGATTATTGAATAGTGTAACAACTTATCAATAATTAATTCATAATCTTTATTGACATATAATTTTAAATTATTTAATTCATATTATTTTATTAAATTAAATTAATACTGAACCTCACAGAACCTCAGAAGGTGGCTGGGGGGGACTGGATGCGGAAGGCAGAGGATCTGTGGAGGAGTTGTGGCGCAATTTGGGAGAGGCCTATGTCCAGCAGTGGACTGCGATAGGCTGAGTTGATGATGATGATGTTGTAGAGTGTTGGCACGCGCGCCCTGCCCACTTGGCCATTCTATCAATTTCTGTGGCCAGAGGATAGAAATTTAAAGCATTGAGATTAGTTTGGAACTATGTTTGGATTATGGCAACTGGTTCAAAATTAACTTGCAAGATTTGTAACAGACACACAAATAGATGGATATACCTAATCAATGAAGTTTTTTTTACAAACACAGTGAACATCTGTGACTCTTGTTAAGAACTCCGTTGGAGTCCCCTGGACACCCTTCCCAAACTAGAACAAATCCAAGGAAACCGGATAGATGGCTTAAGGTTGAGATTCGTTTCAAGTGATTGACAGTAGAAAGTGTTCAACCTGGACAATTGTGTAGATAATAAGATAATACCTTGAAAGAAAAAAGTTGACAAACACATAGACAGTTTTTATCTGTTTCAATGAAATGTCTTTGTAATCTTTTGCTTCCTTCTTCATCAGAAGGTCATTTACTATTGTGTAACTCTAATTCCACCAACCAACTCACAAAATGTTACTTTGTTTTCTTTATCATATAAGTATTCAGTCTAAATGACAGAATTAATACATAAATCCATGAGGGCAAATTTTACAGGACTTGCCTGGCTAATAGTTTTATCATTTTGTGTATCTATATAAAATGTTAAATAACATTTTCAGCATTTCTTTCTTTTTTTCCGTAAAATACGAACTATTTTATGATATGCATTCGAAAATTCTACATAAACTGGCATTAAAATTGAAATAACTATTTTTGGAGTTACATTTTCTGATAATTAGGCTGACTACATAACATAACATCACGCCTGTATTTCCCCGAAGGGGTAGGCAGAGGTGTATAGTACACCCACATTTCACCAGTTATGTTATAGTCCCATGTAATAGGGGGCGAGCCGATTGCCATTGACCGGGCACAAATCCAGACTCCGGGCTGCTACTGAGAATTTCCTAATGAAAAAACCCAATAACACTTTGCCCGACCCGGGAATCGAACCCAGGACCCTACGCTCAGCAGTCGCGATTGCAACCACTAGACCAACGAGGCAGTCAGTCAGTTAGGCTGACTAGGCATGTATAAAACAATAAGGGGAATTATAACCTACTAATTGTGACCGACAAATAGTTGGGTTTCTCCTTATGATAACAAATTGCCCAAACAATAAAATAATAACTAAATAATGAGTTGAGATATTTAAAGTGTTATCAGTTCAGATAAATTTCTGCAATTCTTAGAGTTTTGTTTAAAGAAACAAATTAAAAGTAACAGTTTTACGGTATTAATCTAAAAGATAATTTATCAGTGTCAACTGTTTTAATATGGAATTAAATTGGAAACAAGTTCCAAGGGACAGAAATTTTTGTAAAAGTGGAAAATAAGAATTTTAATGCAATAAAAATTGCCTAATTCAATCATAAAAACTTAAAAAGTGAGTAAGTTACTAATTCAATTGCAATAGCTACCTCCGTATTTATCAAAGGAATGTACAGTTTTATTGTGTACAATAACAATAATTATTATTCCACTTTAAGTGCACTTAGAAATTTACTTATCTGGCTGTAAAAAATATAATTTAGCTGTCAATATATTGAAATCAAGTGCTTACAAGTATGTATTAAATGTATTTAAGTGAACAAGTAGTTTTTATTTGTGAACAAGTATGTCTAATTTTATTTTCGTACAAGTATGTATAATTTAATTTATTTTTACATAAGCCTGGAAGAGTAAAAAAACCGGCCAAGAGCATGTCGGGCCATGCTCAGTATTATAGGGTTCCTTAAAGTAGGTGTTACAAACAAATCAAATCGAATATTAATCACGGCTATTTTAGTTTTTGCAATAGACGGCAGCATTGGCGACTCGGAGAGTGATGTCAGTAGCCGCTAGATGGCGCTGTACAGTGCCAAATGTAATAGACTGCACTTGACGGCAGCATTGGCGACCCAGAGAGTGTTGTTAGACGTCGCTAGATGGCGCCAAATTTAAGAAGTGTGTCGTCAACATAACACAAAGTTACTTTTTGTGTTTTTTCAAATAGAAAGTAGCTAAAGGAGCATTATTTGCTATGATCATTTTTCTCTAAGGTCAATGACCTTTGAACTAGGACGTTTTAAGTATTTTTCAGTTTTCTCTCTATAACTCAAAAATTTATAATCACAATATGCTCGAAATAATTTTAAAAGAGAGTTTTTACAAAGGTCTATCAATCTGGAAGATTATAAGTTTCTACGTTGCATAGTTTAGAAATGGCAGGGGGGGGGACACATTGCAAGCCACTTTGGCAGGCTATATTTCGCAGATGGTACATCTGATAATAAAGTGATATATGAAACATTACCTTCATTTTAGTAGACCTATTCAATGATACCCCAAACGAGGGGGTGCAGCGAAAAAAAATTTTTCATCCCCATTTCACATGTATGGGGCGCTACCCCTAAAATACGTAATCATGATTTTTTTATTCTTTTAAAATTGAGATCTATATCTATACTATTTTTTAGCAAAATTTCATTTACTTATGTTTATAACTGTAGAAGTTATTAAGCTGTAAAGGATTAGGACAGACGGACGGACATGACGTAACTATAAGGGTTCCTTGTAGGACTACGGAACCCTAAAAAGGAGTGCAGACACTGCTTACAATATTTTTAGAAGTAAGTTTTTTTTGTTTTTTTTTAGATTAAAGAAGTAAAGTTTTGAGTTAAAATTATCTGAAAAATAAATAAACAGACTACTCATCTATTAATCATAACAAGGCCACCAAATTAGTTCTGATTTCAGATAAGCTAGAGGACATTTTTTACATCTTAAATGTCAATCTCTATTAACATCAATCTCTTTGCCTCCCACTCTGACAAAGCAATGAGCAAAAGCTAATGATATAAATTAAAGACAACAGTTTCAGAATCTGTTTTCTAGGTCTCAATTCTCATTTTCAAAGATAAACTTTTATTCAGTCAGTGACCCCGTTTTACGTAACCTTTTCAAAAATTCAAACAATAATTTTAGTCTGTCTTGTATTTTGCAAGGACGTTTCAATTGTTTGAAAAGCATCCTCAATTTTAAACATATACTTTTGTTTGTTTGTAAAAATCCTTGCCTTGCACAGTTGTAGAATGACAAACTGTTTGATCACACGTTTACTCAAACAGCTGAATGTTATTTTAAGGTATAAAGGTGTGGTCACACTGTCGGTTTTCGCTCAGGTCAACGAGATGTACATTACTTTACGACTTTGATGTAGTGCCAGAACGATCGGCCTGAGATATGTTATGTGCGTTGCCCACACTCATATCGTTTTATCGTGATTGATTTATTGCTGTACACATTCAGATTTTGTTCGGAATCAGTTTAATGGGGGCCGATTCGAAAATAATAGTTGTTTGGAGGTAGGCACCTGTGTTGATGTTTGTTTTGTGATCTGAATACAGTTACCAAAGCATGGTTTACACTGTGATACTGCATTATAATACACTCAGTGTATACCGTGGTTCTGTTTTGGAAATCTGCATGGATACCCTTTGTCGGGGAAAGGCGAAGGGGTATGTCTAGGGATGTTATGGAGCTCCGTAACCGTAACCGAAACTATCGGATATCCGAAATAAAAATATATCCATAACCGTAACCGTATCCGTTTCACAAGTTTCGGTTAGTTTCGTATCAAAAAAAAAAATCAAAATCAAAATGTTTATTTCAGTAACTTATAAATATTTTGCTTTACAATATTAGGATTCTTCCTTTAAGCAAAGGGAACTTTGTTTCCTTTTTTCCTTTTTCGTATAAGGGCGGAGTCTAAATGAAACGACATGTTTCGACAGGTTTTGTTTCACCGCTTGCGCGCCACGTGAATCTTGCAGTTTGTTTGTTATTTCTAGTCATAACATAACCTCTTTCATAACCTATAAATAAAACCAAATTATTACATACTATTTGTGTTTATATTTTACTTCAATCTAATATCCGTAACCGAAACTATCCGAAACTAACGGATAATCTGAAATAATTACATATCCGTAACCGTATCCGAAACCGATATAATTTTATTCCTATATCCGTATCCAGATCCGAAATATCATATCCATAACATCTCTAGTCTAGGGTAGCCAAATGTCCAAGCTCGAAACCCCGTTTTTCAGCCCTCGCATTAAAAGAGCCTCCACGAGTGACGATATTTAATTGATCGTCCGGCGCACCCTGGGCAGTCAGCCCCGCCACCAACCTGCTGACTGGCTTATCTTTTTCCCACGACATGGGCTATTATACTTCTGTCGCTCATTTGCTCATGATTCGATAGAAGAAGAAGCAGGGTTGATTGATTTACATCATTTGACTTAAATCATACGACATAATACCTGGCACATGATGAGCTGGACACCCATTTGGTACAATATTGAGACACATCACACTTTCTTATTGTATTTTTACTTGTATGTCCTGTGTCTTGTTTTTGTACTAAATAAACGTTTTATCTATCTATCTATCTACATATCCCTCCACCTTCCGAAAACAAAAACAAAGAAGGTATGTCAGACTCTTACCAAGTAGAACTACTCAGTAGTTGTCCTCAGCTTAAAAGAGAGGCGGGAACTCTGACGAACGGCACCGATACTCCTCTTGTGCTACCCCTTTGACATGTTTTGAATACCCTCAACAACCTCTCCCATTCTACTGCTAAGTCTTCAAAGAGGCGGTATAACCTTTAGTAAGCTGAGTAAGCGTGTTTCTGAGTCAAGGGCCACTCACCCTGATGACACAACCACAGATAAAAAATTAGGTGCTACTGAATCATCACTGACTTTAGGTCTCCATGTAAAAAAATTTTAAGTTAAAATTTGTTTCTTTATGTATTTCCTTCCTCCTGCTGTGACGAACAAATTGCTACGTAACATACTTATAACACGTGTAAATAACTTGGGACGCAGTTTGTGTCGTAGTCTTCTACGTCACTTAATTTATCTGCGTTTTGCTAGAATCGTGTTCATTATTTACGAATAGTGATATTTTTTTCTAGAACAATCAATTCTAGAGAAATGTTTTTGTTAGAATTAGAATATGACAAATCAATTTGTTATTTAATCTTAAATCTTGACATCCTATTCACTCAGACATTCAACAATTCATAGAACTATAGAACTATCTAGATCACTGGTCGTTTTTGTTTAATGTTCCTAAATTTTTTCATTGTAAGTATAAGGTCGTAGGTCGACTCCTCGATGGGGCAAAGTGATATTTGTGGGAATTTTCTCAACAGCAGCTCAACGTTTTGAGTAGTAGTAGAGCTTGTGTAAAGGCTCGTCCGGGGATGTGCTACCACCAGGATGCCAAACAGTGATGCTTGCATTGCTGTGTTCCGGTTTGCCTTTTTTCACTTATTTTTTTCTTTTTCCGGTTTTTTTCTGTGTTTGTTTGTTTTGGTTTGTTTTCCGGTGAATATACAATCACATGAGACTTTCTATCTTCATGTCTTAGTTTGACGAACCGACTTGCGGTACCATGTAGGCAACAGCCTAGGTGGTATTGCAGTTGGGGTGCTGGCCAGAAAACCTCCACGTGTGCCTGACGGCTGCTTGTCCTTCTGGACACGTCTGGAGGGATCGGCAGTTGTTTGGCCGGTGCATCCTGGGCACGGGCAATAAAATCCTGCATAGGGATTAACCTTCGGGGGATTTTATTGCCTGTGGCGGATATTCTGGCACGGGAGGGGCCCGTTCTGGGACAGTAGGGAGTTGCTCCACGTGTCCCTCTGATATCAGCACAGTGGAGGAGCAGGGGCGGGCCCGGTGTGCACTCACCCTGCCACTGGGCAGGCAGCGGGGGGACTGTCTTTCCCTGCCCCCGTCGGTCTCGTAACCCCAGGAGTGCCCGCTGAGTAGTGTTCTCACGCCTCTTGGGACCGAGGGTCTTGGCTTCACCGCCCGGACCGCGAGGAAGAAAACCTCTATAAAAAATACGGGAGGTAGGGCCTGCGAGCAGCAGACTCGGGGTAGTCTGCTGCCCGACCAGCAGCTGGCGTAGCTGGCACAGCCGGCGTAGTTGGCGCGGCTGGTAAAGGCCCATGAGGTGAAGTGGCGTGCAGTGTTCCGTGTGCGCCACCTAGGAGGGTGCGGCCGATGTTAGGCCGCACGGGGAGACGGGGCTCGCCGCTTGTGGCGGGCCAGGACCTGTCGGGGGTGGTTGTGTGAATACTCACGGGTTCCCACGCCCCCGGCTAAGGTAGTTGAAGGAACACCGTGGTGGTTTTAGTCGGTAAGAGTCCGACACTGGCTCCGCCTACCCCGGGCGGAGTGCGTCCATGAGGATTTCCCCACGGCAAAAAAAAAAATGGTGGTATTGCAGTTGTTATGGGCAAAGGTAACCGCTTAACATCAGGTGGACCCTTAGCTCGTTTCTCCACCCGATAACATAGAGTTTGGAGAATAAGGAGTTTGTGGCAGTAGGCATGCCCCCTATTTTATGGCACTGTAGTACGGTCGACCGCACGTTAGTGGTAACAGTTTGACATTGACAGCGCCTTTATTTCGTAAGCATTAAGGGCGGTTTCCTAATTCATGTGTTAAGACTTATGTTGATGTACAAGAGAGAACACTGCCTACCCTGCGAACGTAAGCGTGTATTTTTAATAGAAAGTCTAAAAAATGATGTTCGCCATGGTGACAGGATAGTTTTCGCTTGGCCGTCCTCCAGACATGACTCACGTATAGCTGCGCACGCGCCGATGCCACTTATCAGACGTTATACTTTTATAAACTCATTGCCAAATTCGTTGAGGCATTATTATGTCGTACGATGCAGTAGGCACGTGTAGTTTTTGCAAGTGACGCAATCCGAAAAGGTGTATTACGGATTTGTACAAAATAGCATATGAATTGTGTATTGAAATTTATTTTTCAGCAAGCAAATGCCTACGATTTTGTTCAGTTTGATTTGAATAGTAGGTAGATTTGGTTTGGTAGGTTTGTAGGTAAGTTGCTTGAATTCTTTCCAGACAATTCCTTCAATATGGTTAGTTTCGTGGGGAAATCCTCATGGACGCACTCCGCCCGGTGTAGGCGGAGCCAGTGTCGGACTCTTACCGACTAAAACCACCACGGTGTTCCTTCAACTACCTTAGCCGGGGGCGTGGGAACCCGTGAGTATTTACACAACCACCCCCGACAGGTCTCGGCTCGCCACAAGCAGGCGAGCCCCTTCTCCCCGTGCGGCCTAACGACGGCCGCACCCTCCTCTGTGGCGCACACGGAACACTGCACGCCACCTCGCCTCACTGGCCTTTACCAGCTACGCCAGCTGCGCCAACTACGCCAGCTGCTGGTCGGGCAGCAGACTACCCCGAGTCTGCTGCTCGCAGGCCCATCCTCCTGTAATTTTTATAGAGGTGTTCTTCCTCGCGGTCCGGGCGGTAAAGCCAAGACCCTCGGTCCCAAGAGGCGCGAGAACACTACTCAGCAGGCACTCCTGGGGTTACGAGACCGACGGGGGCAGGGAAGGACATTCCCCCCGCTGCCTGCCCAGTGGCAGGGTGAGTGCACACCGGGCCCGCCCCTGCTCCTCCACAGTGCCCTCTGCTTTCTCAGAGGAACACGCGGAGCAACTTCCCATTGGCCCACATCGGGCCCCTCCCGTGCCAGAATATTCGCCACAGGCAATAAGGTCCCCCGGTCCAAAGGAGACTTATTGCCCGTGCCCAGGGTGCACCGGCCCAACAACTGCCGTTCCCTCTAGACGTGTCCAGAAGGACAAGCAGTCGTTAGACACACGTGGAGGTTTTCTGGCCAGCACCCCATGGTTAGTTGAGCTAAGCGATGGTTGATGCTCGCGTGCGTCATACTCGTGAACGGGTGCCGTCTGACTGGACTGGTCAGCTCAGATCCTACATTTTATGGGAATTTGTATATTTTATACTAGCCTATGCCCGCGAGTTCGCCCGCCTGAATGTCGTTTATCGCGCGTCCCTCGGGAACGGTTCATCTTCCCGGGATAAAAAGTAGCCTATATGTTAATCCGGGATATGTTCTATCTGTATGCTAAAGGTCAATGCCCACGGATGGGCCCATTTTTGGCGCTATGTCAAAACTGTATGTTATTCAAAAATTATGCAAATATTGCAATGATATTATTTAAAAAATACTACAAAATCGATTTCAAAAATTGATTAACAAAATAATTATATCTTGCAACACCATACATGGTGTCTCTGGATGTCCTTATGGGTGCGTTCAGTAATATCGCCCAACGATGCACGGAGCGTACTTATCAATCAGTTAAGGAGTTGGAAAAAAATAGATTTCTCTTAAACCAGGGTGAAAAAATTAAAATCGTTTGCAGAATAATAAAAGATAATTCTTGGTCTACAAAATAAGACTAAAACCGCTGTGACATAGCAATTTTTTTTGAGGGGCCTAACGCTCCTAAGATACTGGGCAATGTCCTTTAATTAAAATCCATGCAGTAGTTTTTGCATGAAAGAATAACAAACATCCATACATACAGTAGAGGATAGGATAGTATGATTTAATGATTTTAAGGCACATTGTCATTGTTAGTACTGTCTGGTCATTTCTGTTTCTGACATTGATCTACACAATATTCCTTGAATTCTATGATTATTTTGAAAACAGGAGTCCATGGAGTTTCTTGCCGGTTCTTCTCCATAGGACCTTTTATTTGGAACAGTGCAATTAGAGATAACCATTTTATAAGTACCCATTTTTGATGACGTCTTTGGTCTGGTGGTTCGATTGTCGGTCTGCTGATGACGAGGTCGTGGGTTCGATTCCCACAGGACACAAATATTTGTGTGATGAACATAAGTGTTTGTTGGTATTTTACTTAAAGTATTTTTAGAACATTTTTCGAGAATTAACACCGGCCTAAGGCCATCACCTTCTCAGTTTAAAAAGAGTCCCGATCACAGAACAAGATAGAATGGAAAAGTGGGCGGGGCGCGCGTGCCAACATTGTGCACTAATGTGCACAACACGTTCAAAACCTTTCTCAGTACACCTTATGACTTGTTTCTGTGAACACTGTAACAAAAACCCGCAAAAATGCCTTATTGCGCTGTTTCTAACTGCAGAAACAAAAGCTGTTAAGTAAATGGGAAAAAAGGAGGCATTTCTTATCACACGTGAGTATTTATTTCCATTCAAAACGACATTTTAAAATCACGGATTAAACCGCTGATCGCAGTCTGTCGGCGCCATGTTGGCGCCTCGATTGCACTAGTGATTTCCTATGTCGATATTTATAGTCGATGTTTTCGAAAGTAAAACTGAAATACTTTAAAATACCAGGCCCCTCAGAAAGTATTGCGAAAAAAAGTTTTTATATATGGGAGACTGGCCAGTTATAATGTTTTTCGAAAATATGATTATTTATAAGTAAAAATAAGTAAGTTCCAATTTCAAAATTTCCCTCCACATTTTTTGCGAGTTAATTCAAAGTATTGTGTCTCACTGAAATATGGATCTGCGCCGGGAACATTTTAGAGCTATGATTTTATACGATTTCAAGTGTCGCCTGAAACCGGATGAATCGTACGATAGACTTCAAATGGCATTCATGGATGAAGGCCCTTCCAAGGCAACCGTGTATCGTTGGTATAACGAAATCAAGCGCGGTCGACCAACTTTGGGGGATGACGAAAGAAGCGGTCGCCCTTTGACGGCTGTTACCGAAGAAAACGTGCTAGCAGTGAAAAATTTAATCCAAGACAATAGGCGAATTACATATCAGGAGATTCAACACATATTGAAGATTGGATCGGGAAGCGTTCACGAGATTCTTCACAGCCATCTTCGCGTGAGGAGGATAGTATCACGCTGGGTGCCGCACAACCTCACCGATGCTCAGAAGCAGGCCCGGGTGGAATGGTGCCGTGATATGCTTAACAAATTTGAAGCAGGCTCGTCTCGGCGTGTTTACGACATCGTTACAGGTGATGAGTCCTGGATTTATCAATACGACCCAGAAACCAAGCGCCAGTCGACTGTTTGGGTGTTTCAAAATGAGCCAACGCCTACCAAAGTGAAGCGATCTAGAAGCGGGGGTAAGATTTTGATCGCTAGCTTTTTTAATTTGACTGGCCACTTGGTATCAATTCCCTTACGGGATCAAAGAAGCATTAATGCCGAATGGTATACTACCAAATGTTACCCAGAAGTTTTCTCTGTTATAAGCAACAAGCGACCAAACACAGGGCTCCGCGGGCTACTGCTCCACCACGACAATGCACCTGCGCACACCGCACTCAAAACGAGGGACTTCCTGGACAGCACGCCAGTCAAACTCCTGGGTCACCCTCCTTACTGCCCTGATCTAGCACCGTGTGACTTCTTTTTATTCCCAAAAATAAAAAATCAGCTCAAAGGGATACAATTTTCGTCGCCGGAAGATGCGCTGGCTGCGTTCGAGCAGGCTGTAAACGAGGTGTCTGCGGCGGACTGGAAAAAGTGTTTTGAAAACTGGTTTAGGCGCATGAATCTTTGTATAGAGGCTGGTGGAAAGTACTTTGAAAAGATTTGATAAAAATATATGTACGTATAGAACAATTTTTTTTAGTTTCGCAAAACTTTCTGAGTGTCCCACGTATATAACAAAGTTGGTGTTACTAAATAATTAATGTTTCTATATTGCATTGTTATATAATTATACCAGGCCCCTCAGAAAGTATTGCGAAAAAAAGTTTTTATATATGGGAGACTGGCCAGTTATAATGTTTTTCGAAAATATGATTATTTATAAGTAAAAATAAGTAAGTTCCAATTTGAAAATTTCCCTCCACATTTTTTGCGAGTTAATTCAAAGTATTGTGTCTCACTGAAATATGGATCTGCGCCGGGAACATTTTAGAGCTATGATTTTATACGATTTCAAGTGTCGCCTGAAACCGGATGAATCGTACGATAGACTTCAAATGGCATTCATGGATGAAGGCCCTTCCAAGGCAACCGTGTATCGTTGGTATAACGAATTCAAGCGCGGTCGACCAACTTTGGGGGATGACGAAAGAAGCGGTCGCCCTTTGACGGCTGTTACCGAAGAAAACGTGCTAGCAGTGAAAAATTTAATCCAAGACAATAGGCGAATTACATATCAGGAGATTCAACACATATTGAAGATTGGATCGGGAAGCGTTCACGAGATTCTACACAGCCATCTTCGCGTGAGGAGGATAGTATCACGCTGGGTGCCGCACAACCTCACCGATGCTCAGAAGCAGGCCCGGGTGGAATGGTGCCGTGATATGCTTAACAAATTTGAAGCAGGCTCGTCTCGGCGTGTTTACGACATCGTTACAGGTGATGAGTCCTGGATTTATCAATACGACCCAGAAACCAAGCGCCGGTCGACTGTTTGGGTGTTTCAAAATGAGCCAACGCCTACCAAAGTGAAGCGATCTAGAAGCGGGGGTAAGATTTTGATCGCTACCTTTTTTAATTTGACTGGCCACTTGGTATCAATTCCCTTACGGAATCAAAGAAGCATTAATGCCGAATGGTATACTACCAAATGTTTGCCAGAAGTTTTCTCTGTTATAAGCAACAAGCGACCAAACACAGGGCTCCGCGGGCTACTGCTCCACCACGACAATGCACCTGCGCACACCGCACTCAAAACGAGGGACTTCCTGGACAGCACGCCAGTCAAACTCCTGGGTCACCCTCCTTACAGCCCTGATCTAGCACCGTGTGACTTCTTTTTATTCCCAAAAATAAAAAATCAGCTCAAAGGGATACAATTTTCGTCGCCGGAAGATGCGCTGGCTGCGTTCGAGCAGGCTGTAAACGAGGTGTCTGCGGCGGACTGGAAAAAGTGTTTTGAAAACTGGTTTAGGCGCATGAATCTTTGTATAGAGGCTGGTGGAAATTACTTTGAAAAGATTTGATAAAAATATATGTACGTATAGAACAATTTTTTTTAGTTTCGCAAAACTTTCTGAGTGTCCCACGTATATTAAATTATCACTCAATTAGTAACTGACAGAATATTGTTCTCCCATAACGTAGAGTGTTTGGTATGATCGTATTTGTGATGGTTTGGTCAGACAGCTAATACTATCTGATCAGAACCCGAATGAAGAAAGCCTTCATTATTGCAGAGTCAACCTTATCAGAAATAACTTGCAGGATACTTACTATTAGTGCTGCCCCGCACTCAGCTTAGCAATAAGGCGATTTGTTTGCGCATAATAGCATGGCAGCCATCAACCCGAGCCTCTTTAAACATTTTAGAGGCACTACCGAAGCGGGGCATCCTAACAACATCCTGAATCCATTATTATACTGGACGCGCAAGACATTGAGCGATCTCTGTGTATTGCTGACCCACAGGCTGCTCGTGTAGAACGTTTGACCATATCATCATCAGCCCATTACTATGTCCCACTGCTAGGTTCACCACGCTGGCCTACTGCTGGTTGGCGGAATCAGTATTACCAGATGGCAACCAAGTTTGAAACTATCGCAGTTCTCGGAAAAAAATAACGTATAATTATCGCATACGCTTTTTTATACAAAATTGTAATCATATTGATATTTTAAGATTATTTGAAGATAATGATTAGTGTGTTGTTTTTAACACCAGCTGTGCCCGGCATGCGTTGTAAAGCTTATTTTGTTTTACTTACCTTACTTTCGCGGGCTCTCGCACAACAACTCACCAAGATTGTCATTGCAATCGGATGAATATTATAAGAACACGTACGGGACAATCAGGGACAAAGAAACATTCATTTTTATTTATAGATAAGTTATGAATAAAATCAGAAAAATTTAATAAAAAGTTATTATTGTTCCAGTTAGCAGAGTGCAACAATTAAAACGAAACAATTCAAAGCAGGCATACAAAACAGATAACTAATCCAATAGCACTCAGTCTGACTGTCTGACTCTAGGTCTGACTGAACTAGGAATGAACTGACACAGATCGACCGACGAACAAAGACTGAATAAAATAAATGAGTAGAACAGCAGAAAAGGACGCAAGTATGCAGTTGAAAGCAAAACATAGTTTTTTTCGGTCTTTTTAGGGTTCCGTACCCGAAGGGTGCCAACCGGGACCCTATTACTCTCGCTACGCTGTCCGTTCGTCCGTCCGTCCGTCCGTCCGTCCGTCCGTCCGTCCGTTCATCCGTCCGTCTGTATGTCACAGGGCTGTATCTTTTGAACGGTAATAGGTAACCGGCACTGAGGTATTATAACTAGAGCGGCCCTCTAGAACAACCACCAAAGCAAATACGAACTCAAAGCAAATTTTGAGGGATGGACGAATTCGAGGTGGAAGGGAGGGGGACGTGGGTTTGGGGAGGTGAGGAACGGAGTGGGGGATTTTTTTATGTATGGGTGACTTAGTAGGTGTAGGCTTAAGGAGTGGCACAGTGGGGGCAAAAATGTGGTCAGAATTCGGTTATCTCTTGCAGTTCTTGTTGCAGGATGGACGAATTCGCGGTGGAAGGAGGGGGCGTGTTTCCCGCGGGTGTAACTAGATAGTGTTTTGGGTTTGGGGGGGGAGGAACGTCTTTCCCGCGGGTGTAACTAGATAGTGCTTTGGGTTTGGGGGGGGGAGGAACGGAGTGGGGTTTTTTTTATGTATGGGTGACCTAGACCGAGTAGGCTTAGGAGTGGCAGAGGGGGGCAAAAATGTGGTCAGAATTCGGTTATCTCTGCCCGTTCCCGAGATATCAGCTCTTTAAGGTTCTCGGGTAGCAGGTTCTATTCCCACTAGCAGTAAGACTGGGGATAGGGAGCAACAAAGGTTGCAGTTTGGGTGGGTTTGGAGGGAGTTTGGGAGGGGTTGAGGGATGGAAGAATTCGCGGTGGAAGGGGGGGGGGTACGTAATTCCAGCGGGTGTAATTAGATAGTGGTTTGGGTATGGGGGGGGAGGAACGGAGTGGGGTTTTTTTTATGAATGGGTGACCTAGAGCGAGTAGGCTTAGGGGCATTTATTTCAACGTCTTTGTTCCTGCTCTATCTTCAAAACGGTAATAAATACCAGCGTCAAACTTGGTCAAATGATATAGTGCATATGATGTAGTTTTGCAACAAATACTAAAAATAAGACAAACATAGACATATGTGGTGGTACCTGCGTAAGAAAAAGATGCAAAAATTCATATTTCGCGCACTGTGCGTTGGTCTTTTGATCATCATCATCATTCCAGCCGAAAGACGTCCACTGCTGGACATAGGCCTCCCCCAAGCATCGCCACAACGACCGGTCTTTTGATAAACTCTCGTAAATTAAATTTACAGTTTCTATGGGGTATCAGGTCGATGGGTAGTACGGAACTCTTAATGCGTGAGTCTGACACGCACTTGGCCGGTTTTTGTGCATCTTGTTCAGTCTGTCGTATGCGTCACACATAGTGAGTGTTAGCTTATTGTTAATTTTGGTTGTTACCGCTCTGCCTCAAAATGATCGCAGTGCTATTTAAATTATCGTATCATCATCAACTCAGCCTATCGCAGTCCACTGCTGGACATAGGCCTCTCCCAAGTTGCGCCACAACACTCGGTAAAAATTATCATCGTATTATTATCGTATGAATTAGTAAAATTATCGTGTGATACCTTGCTTTTATTTTTTATCGCAAAGGACTTGAAATTATCGTAAATTTACGATAATTATCGCACGTCTGGCAACGCTGGGCGGAATACACACACCATCGAGAACTGTATGGAGCACACTCAGGTGTGCAGGTTTCCTCACGATGTTTTCTTTTACCGTTAAAGCAGGTGATAATCAAATTCTGATCCGCACATGAATTCTAGAAATCAGAGGTGCGGGCCGGGTCCGAACTCAGACCCTCCTGCATGGAAGGCAATCGTTCAACTACTAGGCTATCACCATATAATGAATAATTAATAATAGATTTTATTTATTTATTTCCTAGTAACCCAAATTCCTTGGTTATTCTGACCCAAATAGTTGAACTGAAAGATCTAGTAATATTTCAGATTGCCAAAAGATCCAATTATAATGGCAATAATTATTATTTAAATTTCTTCTCTAAATGGCAATAATTATTAATTAATTTTAATTGTTATGTGAAAGCTTAGTTTTTATTAAATAAACATTTGTAGTAAGAAAAGTGAAATATTTTGTTTTTATTTACATTTTATAAGTAATTGTGCCTTAGCTTGTAGTTAATCATCTATTCACATTTTATTATGAATTATAGTGAATGATAAACTTCACGTATTGTCTATCGATAACTCTGACAAACCGTTGATGTCCCCTCACTTAATGACGTCAACATGGGAGGCGTGGTTTGTCCAAAAGTTGCCACGCGTGAATTGCAAGTAAAATTGTGATTACAACCATTCTATCTTGTTCTGTGGACCCGATAATGGGCTAATTATGTTATGTATAGATGATAACAGTACCCTGTGTGTTCCAGGTATCCCGGTGTCGCAGCAGCACCTGCTGTACAACCTGAAGGAGCTGGAGGACGCGGCGTCGCTGCATGAGCTGGCCATCGGCGACGGCGCGCGGCTGCGGCTGGTGCTGGGCATGCGCGGCGGGCCCATCTCCACGCGCCGCCTGCCGCCGCCGCCCAGCGCCGAGCCCTGGCGGGACATCGAGAGGCTGCTCGATACTAACAGGTACGCTGCGTGTACCATCTCCACGCGCCGCCTGCCGCCGCCGCCCAGCGCCGAGCCCTGGCGGGACATCGAGAGGCTGCTCGATACTAACAGGTACGCTGCGTGTACCATCTCCACGCGCCGCCTGCCGCCGCCGCCCAGCGCCGAGCCCTGGCGGGACATCGAGAGGCTGCTCGATACTAACAGGTACGCTGCGTGTACCATCTCCACGCGCCGCCTGCCGCCGCTGCCCAGCGCCGAGCCCTGGCGGGACATCGAGAGGCTGCTCGATACTAACAGGTACGCTGCGTGTACCATCTCCACGCGCCGCCTGCCGCCGCCGCCCAGCGCCGAGCCCTGGCGGGACATCGAAAGGCTGCTCGATACTAACAGGTACGCTGCGTGTACCATCTCCACGCGCCGCCTGCCGTCGCCGCCCAGCGCCGAGCCCTGGCGGGACATCGAGAGGCTGCTCGATACTAACAGGTACGCTGCGTGTACCATCTCCACGCGCCGCCTGCCGCCGCCGCCCAGCGCCGAGCCCTGGCGGGACATCGAGAGGCTGCTCGATACTAACAGGTACGCTGCGTGTACCATCTCCACGCGCCGCCTGCCGCCGCCGCCCAGCGCCGAGCCCTGGCAGGACATCGAGAGGCTGCTCGATACTAACAGGTACGCTGCGTGTACCATCTCCACGCGCTGCCTGCCGCCGCCGCCTGCCGCCGCCGCCGCCCAGCGCCGAGCCCTGGCGGGACATCGAGAGGCTGCTCGATACTAACAGGTACGCTGCGTGTACCATCTCCACGCGCCGCCTGCCGCCGCCGCCCAGCGCCGAGCCCTGGCGGGACATCGAGAGGCTGCTCGATACTAACATCTACGCTGCGTGTACCATCTCCACGCGCTGCCTGCCGCCGCCGCCTGCCGCCGCCGCCCAGCGCCGAACCCTGGCGGGACATCGAGAGGCTGCTCTATACTAACAGGTACGCTGCGTGTACCATCTCCACGCGCCGCCTGCCACCGCCGCCCAGCGCCGAGCCCTGGCGGGACATCGAGAGGCTGCTCGATACTAACAGGTACGCTAGCTCTACCACCACATTACCACATATTTGCCTGTGTTATACAGTATGTAACAAAAACCCTGTTGTTCTCTTCTCTCATCTTGGCATTCTCAGCATCTTAATGTAGGTACTAACGCAACGATGTAATATTGTTATTGACAGAGATGACGGGGAATGGGGCGGCAGTGGCTGCAAGGTGACAGTGCTGGTGTTCCGCGACGGCGAGCGAGTCAACATGCTGCGCGTCAAGGAGAACAACGACGGCACCTACTCGCCGCTGGAACACAACAAATGTATGTATTAACTCATTTCTCGTCGTCATAAAACTTCCAGTACAGTTAAATAAATATAAAAATCTTTAAAGATTTAAATTGTGGAAAGAAAAAATCGCTCACGAGCAGGATTCGAACCTGCGAGCCAGGAGTCGTTAGATTTCGCTTCGCATGCGTAAATGCGTTAAAAATAATAAAATAAAAATCTTTATTGACATAAAACTGGTCAGGGCCGGATTAACCATGTCGGAGCCCTTAGGCAATGCAATTCTCGGTGCCCCTTTTCAGCCGTTTGAAGATCATCAGCTCTTTTCAAGTTGATGAAGGGATCACGGTCGCAAAATTCACAAATCGCAGTTACAGATCAAGCATTTCAAAACTTTTGTTTATCATACAATACGCTACGTAACGCATCCATATTATTAGTTCTACTACTCGATACTAGATGGTTCTGTTCTATATGTACACACGGCCAGTGGCGGCTGCTGGGTCAGAGAACCGGTGGTGCACTGTATTGTTTTATTTACAATACAGAATACAATAATGATACAATCAATATGATTTAAAATACAATAAAAATGTTTAATACCAGTTCCCGTCCAAATCGACTCTAAAAAACGTACTAAGAAAACAAAAGAAATCCACACAACCATTGCTTTTTCACTTTTAAATCAAGAAAAGTTGTTTTGAAAAGTTGCTTTTATTAAATACTACTACTATAGCAGTCAACATTGAAGTCGATGCTAATTTTAACACCATTAAAAAGTCACAGTAACGTAAAAACACTAAATAATAATAAAACAAGGAGAAATTTAAACGAGCGCGGGAACTATGACAAGGAGAGGGCAACGCCCCTACCGTCCTTCGGCCGGCTCGCATTGGCTCACATCGAGTGTCAACGATCGGTCAATCTCGGTAATATTCGGGCCGTGCGGCGCACGAATCTAGGCTAGTTACTTCATAGTAAATATACTAACTACCTTCCGTCTCACGCGCCAGGTGATGTAGCTCGTGTTTCATAGAAGTTGTATGAGCGCTCTGCGTGCACTCCGTGAAGCACACGGGGCTTTTTTGTTCGAGCGAAAATAAGTCTTAACGTCCCAACTAGCAAAAACGTCGTATAGTTCCAGTCTTATAAGACTTCATGTAATGTCACAGTTATATAGTGGGATCTAGCTAACTATCATCTATACATATAATAAGAATGTAAGTCTGACGTGTCTGTACATTGTATATTTTTGCAAAAAAAAAAATAGGGAGGAATAAGAATAAGTAATAAAATAAATTTCGAGATTTTTTTTAATGTTTGTCTGTTTGTCTGTTTGTTTGAACGCGCATCACGTTAAAACTACTGGATTTATTTGAAATAATTTGTAACAAAATTATTGGGCATACTTTGAGGTTACACTTAGTCTTTATTTGATAAAAATCGGTTCACTCTATCAGAAGTTATGTCAATTTAAAGTTTGCTTACATGTCGTACTATTACACAATAATAGGTAGCGCTAAGGCTGAGGGCACGAAACGAGTGGTGGCCGGCGATGAATAAAATGGATGAATGACATGAGTTATAAGAGGTTGTAAGTAATGAAATCTATATCTATTCTATATACATATAATAAGAATGTAAGTCTGACGTGTCTGTACATTGTATATTTTTGCATAAAAATTAATAGGGAGGAATAAGAATAAGTAAGAAAATAAATTTCGAGTTTTTTTATGTTTGTCTGTTTAATATACATTAGAGTAATACCAGGCAAGTACTTTATTATGTGCCAACGACTTAGTAACATCACAATAATTATTTACAAGAAAAAAAATATAAGTTTGGCGCACACCTGCAAGGAAACAAAAGCCGAAATTTAGTTGGACCTCCATTGTTTTAGATGAGTGGGTGCGGTCATAAATTAAGTCGGTACTTTTGAGTGCATAAAACAACGACTACTTTACTTATCTATACATACAATAAAATCCTTATAAAGAAAAAACTGAAAACTCTTTTTTTATAATAATTGCTATGCTTACTAGGAACGATAAATTGCAATTTTTAGAGTTGCTGTCTGTTTTTAATAGATAAACGCCAAAACTACTGGTGAATTAGTTGAAATTTGGCAAAAATTGCCGTTACAGACCGGCTCAGGTTATTTATAGTCTGCAAATCATCACGCTTTTGTGCATGGGAGGTGAGTAATACCACATTATGTCTATAAAGCTGTTTTACAGCAAATATTATGATATGTTTCAATTTATATACTTACCCATAATTGTCACCATTATGTTAAAAGAATCTTTTTTTTTTATCGACCATCACGCTATATCTCAAGGAAGCTAAACAACAGTTTTTTTAAACCAGAACGCGTATTTCGTAGGTAATTACTAATTTGCCTAGCGTCCTCACGGATGTCTTGCGAATGTTTGTTCTGAAATCGAATCCCAGCTTCCGTCTTAGATTTTAGGTTTGTTTTTTGTGATGAAGTTATGTTTTAGATTTTTTTTTATCATTTTGTCTATTGTTAGTGTAGTCAATATTTTATGACGCACGGTCTTCCTTTTTCTCAGAATGAGAATTAGGTAACTTAATCTAACACGCTTGCCTGGTACTGGTTGGCAGACTGCAAACACTCTCAGATATGCAGGTTTTTATCATTGGTATAATCACGTTTACTCATATGGTACAAGGTGGTATGTAGGCTAAAGTCATAGACAATAGACACGAAAACATGTTCCGAAAAAAATTACGATGCTCAGTATCTAAACACTGTACAAACAAAACACATGTATCATAAAAGTAAAGAAGGTATTCTAAACACAATAATAATAAAAGTCATCAAAGTTAGATGAGTTTTTGAGCAAATTAAGATGAGCTGTTCGGAAAAATGTGAATTAATTCATATTAAAAGATATCCTAACAATTGATATACTGTTTTATTTGGAATGAAATGTGCTATCTAGCTCTATTTATTGTGATTATTGAATATCCCCCCAACATATGCTTGGGGAAGGCCTATGTCCTGCAGTCTTTCGGTTGGAATGATGATGATGATGATGATGAGGATCTAGCGCTATATTTGCCGTTGCATTGAAGTTATAATTTGTGGAACCGCACCCGTCACAAAAAAAAGGTGAAGTCAACGACATGCCGAGGAAAAATAAAAAAATCTATCAAGAAACCCGCGCCTAAATCAACCAAAACTTCATAGCAATGCGTAAAGATGTCGTATCTATTGTTTGAATAAAAAATCACATCAAATGGATACTAAGCTCATGAAAAACATCACAGCCGAAATAGATCATCATCAACACAGCCTTTTCCTAACAGGTTGAAAAAAACTATTTTATGTGGCGCGACTCTTACTGTCTTACCTCCTACAATTCGATTACTTGGGGAAACCAATATTGTAAGTTTCAAGAAATACCTGTCGATTAATTCTTATGACTACCGGGACTGACAGTTTAACATACGTTTCTGGATTCAGAGAGATATCGATGTGTATGTAACAGTCAACCAGCTACAGCGACAACACAGCCCCTAGACGGATATTGTTGAATTTAATGCGTACAAACAATTCTGCCACTAGCTGAGGTATGAGGAAGCGGGGTACTGCGATCCGGTTGGCCCTGACAATATCATTATGTCATAGAAACTTCAAACTTTGTAGGGTTAGAGACGAGACAGATTTAGATTCAACACGATATAATATCGATATAATGTTATTTTATCGATATTATTTTTATGTAATACGTAGTATTAATTATAAGGATTTTAGCTTCTTATTTATTTTAATATTATTTAATAATAATGTAATTAATATACTAATAATAATAGTAAGTATTACATGTAGGGAGGGAGTCTTTCAAAATTATCTTAATTTTGAAAGTAAGACGGGTGCTCTGTACTTTCAGAATTAAGATAATTATATCTTTAAAAATATCTTTATGTATTTATTTGGTGTTGAATATGGAGTTATTATTTTGTAAAGCGGATATTTTAAAAGAGGTAATTGTCCGTTTATATAGTAAATAAATATTAAATAATAAAATAATTAATTTAGTAGTAGTATTATATTATTTATTTTACCCAGCAATATTACACAAAATGTTACATTAACATACTAGGTACTACGTCTAGGTATAAATATTATTGTACCTACTTAACATTTAAAAGTGAACACAGCATGGAACAAAAACAAATATTATTGCAAACTATAACAGCTAATAAGCACGTAAATAAAACGTTATTCAATAGAAAAGAACCTACTCAAAAATAAATTTAAAGGACAAAAAACAAAAAAAAACTAATCACCACTAATCATTTTTTAAATAAATTAATTTTATGTATGTATAGCCTTCGAATAGTGCATTTGTAACTTTGAGCTTTTATAATAAAGCCATTATAAATACCATTCGATATAATCAAATAAAACAAATTTTGTGACTAATGAATATAACAACTAATAACTGTAATTTGGTTCTAGTACTCGCTGGCAGCTACTGCGGCACCACTCACTTCGCTCGCTCACAGTTCTTTCATCATTCATCCCCATTTCAGATGTATGGGCGCCACCCCTAAAATACATAATCACGCATTTTTTATTCTTTTAAAATTGAGATCTATATTTAAACTATCTTTTAACGAAATTACATGTACTTATATTTATAACTGTAGAAGTTATTAAGCTGTAAAGGATTAGGACAGACGGACAGATGGATAGACGGACAGACGGACGGACATGACGAAACTGTAAGGGTTCCTTGTAGGACTACGGAACCCTAAAAAAGGTACATATATCATTTATCGTGTACGTATCGGTCGGAACAAAAGTTCGTTTATCGTTGAACGGGAGTAGACTCCCTGGCTGTTATAGGTATATAAAGATTGAATGTTTGAAATCGTAGTTTTTTTTTTTTTTTTGTATGTAGCAAAATATTCTACTACCTATATTTTTCAATTTCGTTGATAGTATGGAGAACTTTGTTTCATCGATAACAGATTTAGTACATCACTAGTTACATTGACAATTAAATAGAGGGAAAGAGATAGTGTATTAAGTGCTTGCGTGAGAAAGAGATGTTTTGTGAAAGACATCAACGTGCCGTCTGCACCTTTGGTGTCCGTTACGAATTAACCAGTATAAGATGAACTCTCATTAAATATTAAATCAGTTGAAAAATCTAATTGGATAATGACATTATTAACTTAACGATGAAATGTTATGCCGTCTTTCTGGACACTCAAAGTCTTGCTGTTTTTACAACACAATCGTACTGTGCAAGAAGTCATTATAACATTTATTTGTAAATTTTGTGTTCACTAACACGGAAGTGTCAACGGCTCACAGAAGTGGTCGTAACTGATTCAAATTGTTTGAGTGGCGGCTTACATACAGGATTTTTCCCTTATGTGTGATAGAAATCGGTCGCCTGTTATGTGGCGTCTAGGGGCTGTGTCGTCGCTGTCTAGCTAGGACATGAATACGCATTGAACGCGGGTCCTAAGCATAGTTTGATAGATGTATAATTTTGTCACCGGTTTCATTATTTAGGGTTTTTATTTGGAACAGCATTTTCCAATTAGAAAGAAAGAAAGAAAATATATTTATTTGCGTCTACGCACAAACTTACCAAAATTATAGAGAAAAAAAAAAAGAAAACAAATACTGGTACAAATATTCAAGTGGTAAGATATGCGTCACACCCGCGCAAAACGGCCATCGCCATTAGGTATAAGTATGACATTACATATTAAATATTGGGTGTTGTAGTTTTTTACGTCCTTAGTTCACATTTTTTGTAACGTTGTCTGCACAATAGAATTTCTCCTGTAATGTGCGTGCGTTTACAGACACTACGTTTTATACTGGAATCGAACTTGCCTTCAGTGGCAAGTATAAACAGTTTTATTTCCCTTTTCATCATTTGAACAAATTAAATGTAAAACAGAAGGAATTAAATCATTTCCAATACAAAGGAAACATTTATTAATTGCTAAAATGTTTTCCCAGTGAACAAAGTATAAATAATATTATAGTGTTATATTATTCCGTATCAATCAATCAACTCAGCCTATCTCAGTCCACTGCTGGACATAGGCCTATTCCGTATACCTACTAATAAAGAATGACTTTGCTACTTTACTACAAAGTTTTCTAAAAAAGAACTAAAAGACATCAGTTGATAATTATAGAAAATTACGACAATGTTTATATGAATACGACATGTTGTTACTTTCCGACATCCACGCGGACGAAGTCGCGGGCACTGCTAGTGTTATATAGATGTTCATCTTACGACGGTTTAGTCGCGTGACTGTTATGTCTTATAACATAGTTGAGTACACGTTTTCACGACCAACTTATACGACGTCGTACAGTGGTGTCAGTGCATATGTAGAGTAAACGTTTTCAGTACTAACTTATACGACGTCGGATACTAGTGCCAGCCATGACGTTTACTTGACAATGTATTGGTCATGTAAACGTTTCAGTTAAATAAAAGGTTTTCATAATACAACCGTCGTCGTGTGCAGAATTTTAACATAACTTTTATATAATTAAAAAGCCGCTTAAACGTTTGAGCATGACCTTTATACAACAAAACTATTTTGGTCGTATGGAAGCCTAACTAAGACTTATATGCGACTAAAATGTAGAATTTCAACGGTTACATAACTTTAAGTAGACTTTTAAATTATTTAAAGGTCAAATCCATACTTTAATTAAACCCTTCTCATTTTGTTTTGTCAAATACAAAAGTAATTTCAATAAAAAATATGGATCCAAATAAATGGAGAAAATTGAAAAGAAGTGAGGCCTTCAAACGTAAAATTAGGCAAACGTTCCACTCATTGAAAAGTGAGCCGATAACTTCTTCGTTTTCTGATCCCCCCCAAAAATTACGTACAAGAACGAATGATTGTTTGAAAATGGTTCCGTATATTCTTAAACTTATTTTAATTTTAAAGATTATTTTGAATAGCAGAAATGGGCGATAGATTTTAATATTCCTCATTGGCAATGGCTTCACCATTAAGTCTTTGAGCACAATCTTAAATAAAAGACTTCCCAATATAGTTCATAAAGATCCCAGAACGCTTCTTAAAACGAATAAGGTCAATGTACCACTATTTAATGTGGACGCAGGCCAATATTGCCATAATGGCGTATCAGCACCACTAAGAGAAATACTGGAAAACATTTCGGGTATACCGGATAATCTTACACTGACATTTAATATTGATGGACTTCCTCTTTATAATAAAGATTATAGTTATAGTTATTTATTTGTTAAACTTGGACTAGATTACATGGAAGGATATTTTAGCACAGGCTTACAATTTAAGTACTTATTTAATCTAGTTAGTTTAGTTTAGTTATTATCTCTTTTTTTTTTTTTTTTTGCTCAAGACAGCAAGTATGGCCTATACTTAGTCACATTTAAAAAAAATAAGATATTCCACCATTTGTTGTCGGTATTTACACAGGAAAAGGCAAACCTAGTGATTTAAACACTTACTTATATCATTTCGTAGCAGAAATGAAAGGACTTCTCAAATAACCAAATAGTTGAAACTATTTCTGTGAATGATAACGGTGGAAATATTTTAATATTTGGTAATCTCTTAGGAAATTGTAGCGATGCGTTTGAAAAGCCAATTAAATCTTCAATTTTGATTACTTATAAGTATAATACTAATACTGTTACTAAATCAGAGTTATCATATAAAATATCAGATTTTAAAACATCATGTTGGTTAGCGTTGCTTACAATGAGTATATATTTTTATACCTTTAATTCACACATTGTCATTGTAAAAAAAATAAAGATTTAAAGCAGAAAATTGTTTTTTATTGACCAGAAAAATCACAGTACAGGCAAATAATACACTACTTTTAGTGTCGACAACTTACAACAGTCTGTTTATCAATTATTATTAATGAACACTAAGCTTAACATAATCTAATAAAAATGTGGGTACAAATATGGCACATTCGGTTATAAAATTATCAACAACAGTCTGTTTATCGCTTATTATTTATAAACACTTAGCTTAATATAATCTAACAAAAATGTAGGTACGAATATGGCACATTCGGTTAAAAATGATCGTCAACACTTTATCACTTATTATTAATGAACACTAAGCTTAACATAAACTATGACATTTGAGGCCAATTCTAACTTCTGTTATTGTCGCGGTCTGGTATACATGTTACATAAATTGAGGATTCATTGACGCTTGTGGATTGAGGTTCGGGCATCTTGTCATATTCCTAAAATAAAATAAAAAATGTTTTACAAACCATTGAAAGCCCTCAAAAAAGATCGCAAGATCGAGGAAAGTGGAGAGTTCTCGTTTCGGAGGCCATGACTCACTTTGAGTCACTGAGCCAGAGGAGTAAGTAAGTAGTAAAAAAGATCAGTTGAGTAAAGTTTGGTAATTGCGACACTAAATATGTTTTTAGTTTACATTTTAAAAACTCTTACATCTTACATTTACTGACATTTGTTTACATCTTATGTAAGTATTGATTAGGGAACCCTAAAGTCGACTGAATATGGCCGGCATCGTGGCCTCAAGGAAAAGTCTACGCGACCTTTTTGTTAAATTAGTGTAATATAGAGGTCGCTATAAAACGTAAACAAGATGGTTGGAGCTTTATTATGAAAACGTATTTTGGATAATTAACTAAAACCATTGAAATACAAAGAAATAGGGGAGGGCGTAAAAAATTTCACATAAGTACATTGTCATAAAACTAAATTTCCCCGAAAAAATAACACAACTATTATAATATCACACATTTAAATAATGTACAGTAAATATATTTTGTAATCATGGAAGTTAACTTCACTTACCTTTTTATGTTGTTTTTTTAAACACACACCAACGGCGAGCACAATTTTTACACGCGAATAAAAATGGTTGTCGTTGAGTCGTTGTTTGACACTAACACAACGCTTCAGTCATTTGACAACGTCGATATAACTGCTATATGACATAAGCGGTCACTTAAGGGTCTCATCACAACCAGTATTGGGCCGAAAAGTCGGTCTTTGTACTTTTATTTAACCTGTATATAACGTTCAGCGGTCACTGACTGACTTCTATGTAACTACTAACCGATGATATTGTCGTATAATTTGGGCCTTTTTCGGGTTTTATAAATGTTTACATTTACGCTTATATGACCAATCTTAAACGATTAACTGAAAATGTATAACGTTAACTTGACTATTATAAAACATAAATTTGTTAGTTGGGGTCTTCAGTTTAGAGATTAAATTGATTTGTCGTTACTTCATAACTATTCGCAAGTATAAAGTAGGTGCGTAATATTGATGTTTTAGATATTTTGTGATTCTTTTTAAAGGTATTATGAATTTATGAACTGGTAGTGCAGCGCACGAGTGCACTTAAGGTACAGCCGCCACTGCACACGGCTACGCATCAAGCTGTACATAACCAGTATAATCTGACTTCGCATTGTATAGGCTTTCCGTACAATACGAGATCAGCTTATACTGGAAATGTACAGCATGATGTGCAGCCGTGCGTACCTAGGAAGTATTTCATCAACTGACAGCTGAGTCGAAAAAAGCAATAATACCTATTGTCATTGAGGATACAAATTTTACAATTAAATTTGCACTGTATGAAACATTTTCAATTACTTTTGTGCGCGCGTGGGGCCCCTAGCCGGTGCGGGGCCCCTAGGCAGGTGCCTACTCTGCCTAATGGTTAATCCGGCCCTGAAAATGGTACAACAATAGTATGACCCTGACTCCAGAGCTAGGCATTATACCTGTGTTTCAGGAGTCAGTGACTTCATCCTGCAAAGTTACAACTTGCAAGGTTTTAGGCAACAAAGATCCATCATCCTAATTTTAATAGAGAAGATGGTTGGCAGCTACCACCTGTTTGGAACCCAGTCCTAAAAATAATAAAGTCCCAAACAGCACGCAACACTGTAAAAGATAATGATATTGTGAGTGATTACTGCGTGCATCGAAACGATTTTAATTAATAATATTGTACGGTAGATTAAAATAATTTTTTAGAAATATTTGTAAAGACGCTTGTCATCTTAGTCTACCTGCGACCACGAAATGCTGCAAAGCTTTCGAAACGTCAGGGAAACCAATTTAAATAATATACGCGATTTAATCCGGTTAAACATTGTTTTATTTTAACAAAGATTAAGATTAAATTAAAGTGAAAGTGTATAAGAATAAAGATTTAAATTGTGGAAAGAAAAAATCGCTCACGAGCAGGATTCGAACCTGCGACTCCTGGCTCAGTACGCCAGTGCTTTAGCCACTAAGCTACCGTGAACACTGCTCGTGGTATCGAAATTATCCTCCACTATACGTCTTTGGGTGACGTCAGCGATATCTTATTAAGAAACATTGTTCCTTAACCGACTCGACTAACTTAGCAGTTAAATCAAAGTCGTATAGATATGCCTACCCTCACTAATTATTTTATTATTTTAACGCATTTAACGCATGCGAAGCGAATTCTAAAGATTTAAATTGTGGAAAGAAAAAATCGCTCACGAGCAGGATTCGAACCTGCGACTCCTGGCTCAGTACGCCAGTGCTTTAGCCACTAAGCTATCGTGAACACTGCTCGTGGTATCGAAATTATCCTCCACTATACGTCTTTGGGTGACGTCAGCGATATCTTATTAAGAACAATGTCGGTTAAGGAACAATGTTTCTTAATAAGATATCGCTGACGTCACCCAAAGACATAGTGGAGGATAATTTCGATACCACGAGCAGTGTTCACGATAGCTTAGTGGCTAAAGCACTGGCGTACTGAGCCAGGAGTCGCAGGTTCGAATCCTGCTCGTGAGCGATTTTTTCTTTCCACAATTTAAATCTTTAGAATTCGCTTCGCATGCGTTAAATGCGTTAAAATAATAAAATAATTGTATAAGAATAACATTTTAGAAAACCTAAATTCTAAGTTGTTGATGTCAAGTGCCTTGTAAGAGTGTTTTATGTTAGTGTGGGGTGTGTGTGCGTATGTGGGATGGGGGTATGTTTGTACGTGAGTAAATACAGATGACTGCACGTCAGTAGTAACCTTTGAATTAGACTACTGCCCTGACTGCTTACGAAATAAAGACGCTGTCAATTTCTAACTGCTACCACAGACGTGCGGTCGACCGTACATGCCTACCTTCTACTCCACAACGATCTTTTTGGTGGTCAATGTTTAGTAAAGAAATTCTAAGATAAAGACAATTTTTTTTTCTTCTAATATCTAAATATTCATGATGTTATAATGCCACAACAATCACAACGTCTAGCTCCCACGAATATCATCCATACCTACATGTGGTACATTTTAACTGGCACTGTAGTCATCAAGCTGCGGAAGAACCCTTTTTCCCGTGGGAAAATCTTCATGGACCGCATGGGGAAGGTGGTACGCACGGCTACACATCAAGCTGTACATTTCTAGTATAAGCTGACCTCGCATTGTATAGGCTTTCCGTACAATGCGAGATCAGTTTATACTGGATATGTACAGCTACTGGATATGTGTAGCCCTGTGTTCCAGTGGCGAACTCTTACCGACTATAACCACCACGATGTTCCTCTAACTACCTTTGGGCGGAGGCGTGGGATATACCCTGTATTCGTTATCCACCCAGACAGGTCCCGGCTCGCCACTAGTAGGTAAGCCCGTTTCCGTGCGGCCTAACGTGGCCGTACCTTCTACCCACCGTCACGGCCCTTGGTCGGGCCTTTATTGACCGACTATTGCTTTTACTACCGCCAACACACATAAGCAGCCCATTATTGTTTCACTGCTGGTCACGGGCCTCTTCTCAGTACGAGAAAGTCAAGGCCATAGTTCACCACGCTGGCCTACCGCCGGTTGGCGGACTGCACACACCATCGAGAACTGTATGGAGCACTCTCTGGTGTGCAGGTTTCCTCACGATGTTTTCCTTCACTGTTAAAGCAAGTGATAATCAAATTCTGATCACACATGGATTCGAAAAGAAAGGTGTGGGCCGGGATCAAATTCAGACCCACGCCAACTCCAACATGCGACGAGGATGAAAATGAAATAGAAAACTCTTTCGAAAAGTTTATTTCCCACGCTGTAGATCAGAATATCAAATAGTACTAAAGTATAGAACGGCCACTCATTGCCCCCCACGAATTCAAGAATCCTTGCCCGCGCCCCGCTCGCGCCGGCATTTTGACGGCACTTTGACTGCACGATTTCAATGGATGTCAATCGCCATTCGCTATACAAGCACGCCATCTCTGAGAACTATTGAGAATCGCTTGGAACCCAGTTGACATTACGAGTGGCGAGCATCCCTAACCTACACGTGTGTGTGCGTTCGTATACAGACTTAATCTTGTGTATATAGGTGGTGCTAGCGTTAATATTGTATTGAGTGTCTGAGGTGTGGTTTAGTTATAATGTGCACAGTGGCCTCGTGTTCCGCAGACTCGGCGTCCCCCCCGCCGGAGCGCGGCGCGGGCGCGGCGTCGCTGCAAGACAACGCGGTGACGATGGCCAAGATGCTGGAGCTGCGCCGCCGCATGGAGACGCTGACCGTGCAGCGCACCAGGACAGACTCGCGAACTGGTATAAGCGTATTTTTAAAAGCGTTTAATTAACTTGCAATGTATGTTTGTTAAGGTGGAATCTTGCAACACAATTTTGAAGCAGATATCTTCAATCAATTGAGCTGAAATTTTGTATACACGTTTAGTTTGGATGACAATGCATGGGTAGCTGTGTGACGTCATTCTAAATCCAACATGGCGGAACAACCAAGATGGCGGATTAGTTATTTTTTAGTGCGCAGGCTTGCTGAGTATTGACGTCACTTTATTTTTCACTCTAAATCCAATATGGCGGACTTCTAAAGATGGCGGACTAAGTTTTTTATGCTTTCCTACAATATGGGTAATTCTTGGAAGTCGATTTTAACCTACTTTTAATCATCGTATCGATTTGAAATTTTGCAAGTATATTATAAGGATGACAATATTAACATTATTATATTTTGGACGAGAAGATACTGCGTAGCTTCCCGAACGCTGCCCAACCGAGTCAGATTCGACGATTGACCTCTTTTTCAAAGTTGGACCTACCTAACTGGACAGTTTGTTCTAGGTATACATAATAGCTGTGAACATAATTTAAAATAATGTACTTGGCTAGAGTAATTATTTCTTGTGAGGAAAGGTGTGTGTGTGTAATACTTGTGACAAAAATTATCTTCATCCACAATTTCGGCGTTTTGTTCCATGAATGATGTATGAACCGTTATTATATTGATTATCTGAAGTCATAACAAATATTTTCAGTTTATAAACTTTCTAATAATACCATATTTTTCTTGAACAGACAAAGTAGAAATCCAGAAAACTCGCAGCGAGGAAACCCTATCCGTCCCTAGTTTGTTAGACGACTGTCCCTCGGAGGGGCTGAAGCACCGCGCCGTGTCCTACGCGCCCTTTAGTGACGCCGACGACTCCTTCGCGCCGCTCTACGACGGCAACTACACACGATATGACTACGACTGCTCCTTCACCGACCGCTACACGCTCCTACCCCCCATCGGTAAGTGTAACACGTTGACCCGCTCTACGACGGCAACTACACACGATATGACTACGACTGCTCCTTCACCGACCGCTACACGCTCCTACCCCCCATCGGTAAGTGTAACACGTTGACCCGCTCTACGACGGCAACTACACGTGATATGACTACGACTGCTCCTTCACCGACTGCTACACGCTCCTACCCCCCATCGGTAAGTGTAACACGTTGACCCGCTCTACGACGGCAACTACACGTGATATGACTACGACTGCTCCTTCACCGACCGCTACACGCTCCTACCCCCCATCGGTAAGTGTAACACGTTGACCCGCTCTACGACGGCAACTACACGTGATATGACTACGACTGCTCCTTCACCGACTGCTACACGCTCCTACCCCCCATCGGTAAGTGTAACACGTTGACCCGCTCTACGACGGCAACTACACACGATATGACTACGACTGCTCCTTCACCGACCGCTACACGCTCCTACCCCCCATCGGTAAGTGTAACACGTTGACCCGCTCTACGACGGCAACTACACGTGATATGACTACGACTGCTCCTTCACCGACTGCTACACGCTCCTACCCCCCATCGGTAAGTGTAACACGTTGACCCGCTCTACGACGGCAACTACACGTGATATGACTACGACTGCTCCTTCACCGACCGCTACACGCTCCTACCCCCCATCGGTAAGTGTAACACGTTGACCCGCTCTACGACGGCAACTACACGTGATATGACTACGACTGCTCCTTCACCGACTGCTACACGCTCCTACCCCCCATCGGTAAGTGTAACACGTTGACCCGCTCTACGACGGCAACTACACGTGATATGACTACGACTGCTCCTTCACCGACCGCTACACGCTCCTACCCCCCATCGGTAAGTGTAACACGTTGACCCGCTCTACGACGGCAACTACACGTGATATGACTACGACTGCTCCTTCACCGACTGCTACACGCTCCTACCCCCCATCGGTAAGTGTAACACGTTGACCCGCTCTACGACGGCAACTACACGTGATATGACTACGACTGCTCCTTCACCGACTGCTACACGCTCCTACCCCCCATCGGTAAGTGTAACACGTTGACCCGCTCTACGACGGCAACTACACGTGATATGACTACGACTGCTCCTTCACCGACTGCTACACGCTCCTACCCCCCATCGGTAAGTGTAACACGTTGACCCGCTCTACGACGGCAACTACACACGATATGACTACGACTGCTCCTTCACCGACCGCTACACGCTCCTACCCCCCATCGGTAAGTATAACACGCCGCTCTACGACGGCAACTACACTCGATATGACTGCGACTGCTCCTTCACCGACCGCTACACGTGTTACCTACCAGCCATTACTACTACCACTAGCGTCTTATTCAAATGTTTTATTTAAAGTTAGTAGTACATTACTATCCAGGGCCGAAATAACGGCCGAGTAATATTGGAAGGACGAGGTGAACCCGAGTACTTCTGATGTGATTTTGTAACTAAACGAGGCCGTTAATTGCTATTTCGGCCGAGACGTACTTTACTCTCATTTGCGAGGAAACAATACACAAATTAATTCACAGTATCTAATTTTCATTAGCGCCAATTCGTCCGCGCGCCATTCTTGCTCTATTTTCAAAGTGTTGAATAAAAAAATGCGCATTCAGCCTTTGTAATGATCAATATTTTGTGCCTAAAAACACCTAATTTATGTGTGTACTTAAAAACCTCGGTAACATAATTTAAAAAATAAAGTGTCCAGCCGTTTATATTATTGTCGTGTTGGATATTACTGGCCTGGTATTTCGTTGCGTACGGAAATGAGCCGATTGTTGTATTTTTTTTTTTGAATAATGAACCAATTTCCGAGCAAGTGGGAGAAAAAATAAATTTCCGATACATTGTACTCACATTTACAATATGGTGGTATAATTGAATACATGCAGTGTAAGTGTCAGTAAAATCAATATTAAATGATTTTAATTTCATTAGGTACTCGAGCAGACTCTGACAACTCCGTACAGGACGCTGTGGCGAACAGCGAGAGGATCAAACTGTCGGACGCGCTGGCCGGCTCCATACTGGTGAAGGGGCGGAGTAACGCGACGGACGAGGCCGCCATCTTGGAGGAGTGCCTGGACAGCGACGAGTGCCACCTCCGGCAGGACTCGCCGCAGCTCGCGGCCAAGAACCTGGCGCCCATACAGGCGGAGTACGGTAAGTGGGCAATTTCACATTTAGAGGTCCCAAGCTAATTTGACCTGTCCCATGATTTTAAAGATGAATTTTGAAGAGATGCAATAATTTCAAGTAGATACCTGTTGATTCAAAATCCCTTCATATTTCATGGTAAAAATACAGTTAAATTTATTTAAAATATCTATTATAAATATATGATAATAAACAAAATAGCTCCAAAAGACCCCAATTTTGACCTGTCCCATGGTAACGCACCAACATTCAGCAAAGATTTTCTTGGATATATATTAGTTTCCTAGTTTATGTTTTAGCACTAAAATTATTACTATAGAACCCTTTTTAAAACGAGTAGCAATTTAATAACAGTTTGGTAATAAAAATTAATTAAAATACACTTTTTTTCTTGTCCCTCAATCACAGATAACTATATAGTAGCTACGCTACAGATAGGGCAGTTCAGTTTTAAATTTAGTTCCAAAATATAGTTTCGGCGCTAGGGTCACTTGTAGTTAGTGATGTGAAAATCAAGTATACACAAAAGCATTGTCGATAATAGTGATGTTCGTATCGATATTTTTAATTATCGATATACGTAGCAGGTTCCTTTAAGTCTCAAAATTAAATTACTAGTAGATTTGCGCCCATATTAAGTTAGCTTTTAAAAATTAACAATATCTCGGCTATCTTAATATTCGCTCAAATATTGTAAATTAAAACGACTTTTATTTAATTTTATTATTTATATATTTCTTTAAAAAATTCGACTGCTTTTCCAGTAGTCTTCATTATAGTACTGACTTGTTTGCCACCATGGTATAATAACACCAGGTAGTCTCTTCCCGTGACAGCTAGGTCACGGGATTGCCCCCGTACTACGTCATCGGCCGTGGAGCTAATAGCGGGCTGTTAGCGTGACCTGCGTGACACTTTTCAGTTTGATGTGCTACCACTTTGTGAAAATAAATTACCCGAGCAAAATGCATTTTTTCATGTACTTTCTTCTATAAAGAATCATTTTTAACTAGTAATTTAATATAGTTTCCTTTATTAACTAATTAGAAGAATAACACGAGATAACAAATAGTTAGGCTAGTTAGGAATTTATTTTATATTCATTATGAACAAAAATCTCCTTAATTATATTGAAGATATCAATCAACGGCAACACTGATCGTGACGTAGCTTGGAGGCATCGCGCTGTCATTGCGGGAAGAGAATACCTGGTGAAACATCTTATTATACCATGTTTGCCACTTTGATGGATACGATACCTGAATAAACAAAAAGAAATTTAAATACATTATAAAGTCAGTTTATAGCAGTCCACACTGCTGGACATCTATAGGCCTCTCTGAAGTTGCGTCACAAGCCACAACTCTATAAATACATAATATAGATAATAAAGTATTCTTTTGAACTTGTTAATGCAATACTAAGAAAATAAAAATGTTTACATCAAACTAAACACTTGCTAAATCAAACGAGCACTGCCACATAAATTTTTCAATGTACTCTGCGACACAGCGTTTTAGTACAAAGAACACTCGGTTTTAGTTTTTTGAGCTGTATCGGTTAGTTACTCTCATAATGCTATAAATTCTTTTCATATGGAAGGCTAGCGACATTGAATACTTACTGAATGGTATTAGCATAGCGCTGAACCTGGCACTCACTTGTTTAGCAACACTGACTTTCACTTAGTTTTGTCTACCATGATATGATGCTCCGTTAATTTGTGTAGCAGTCACATGTATCCTAGTTAACTGAATGAAATAATCTCAATATCTCTCCAAGATACCACTTTATCCTTTAATATCATATCCAGAGTATTCCTTATTGACTTCAGATGTAGATCATTGTATTATGTACAAGTCTTGTAATACATATTATAGCGTTATCTGAAATAAAAGAGTCATATATTTTATATTGTGGGAAATGCATAATCATATTATTGGGTGCAAGGAAGGAGCCTTCTCAAGGAATTATACCTAAGTTAGAATGAGGTGCTTTGGTGTCCGGGTAGTAAGCTTGAACAAGACAATGGATGACTTATGTTTATGTTATATCTGGCTGGCTTATGTTTATGCACTAATATAGTAATCTGTGGACAAGTCCCGTAAACATAGTTGAATATCCTGTTGGTAGTTAATGTTGTTCGTGGGCGCAGGTCCGCTGGTGATGGGCGCGGGGCGCTCGTGGCTGGCGCTGGGCGCGGGGGGTCGCGGCGCGGGGGGTCGCGGCGCGGGGGGTCGCGGCGCGGGGGGCGCGCAGTCGCAGTCGGCGTCGTCGCTGCACGTGCGCGCGCCCCCCCCGCGCCGCGCCGCGCCGCTGGCCGACGCGCTCTTCTCCTCCTCCACCTCCGACCTGGAGAAGCTCAAGAGGAACACGTATGTATCTATACTATCATATTTATTTAAGATGAATGCTACAGGGTAGCCCGCGAAATTCAAAATATTTGGCGTTTTTTGCAAATTGTAGCTTTTTTTCGCATTGTATATCGGTCAAAATACGATTGGCGGAAATAATAACAATATATCTACTGAATAATACTCATGTAAAATATTAAACTAGCTCTATAAGCTGTACAAGCTCGATAATATTAATTTACGATGAAGTTATCGATTTTCGAGCTTGTACAGCTTATAGAGCTAGGTTAATATGTTTACCCTGTAGCATTCACCTTAATGAAAGAATAATTGCGAGTTTTGTACAAAACAACAGATTTTTAGAGAAGTTATTTTTTTTAATGAGATATAGATTTGCTCTTGACCGCAATCAAGACAAATTGTCAAGATGTGGATGTGGTGATGTGGTGGTGGGAATAGTTTTATTAATGATTCTTGGTCCTTATAGAATAACTTTCGGCATTTAATATATTTATAGCAACCAAGGAACGCTTGCCTTCCATGTTTAAATTTTAGTTCCTTATTTAAATTTCGAACTGGCATGCAAATAGTGCTGTTTATAGTAAAAAAATAAACATGTTACAATGTAACATATTGACGCGTGAAAAATTATTAATGTTCGTCATTGATTCTAGAATTTAAATTCAATTTTTTTTCTCTTGTCTTATTTAGTAAACAATCTTGGCACATCTGTTTATTCAAATAACTAATGATAAAATATAATTACCAGTTCTGCACATGTAATTAAGTTAATAAATTTTATTTAGTGTGTCAAATTGTTAACATGCATTAAAAAAACATGCCAAGATTGTTTGACAAGTAAGAAAAAAAACAGAGATTACATAAGTAAGTACTACTTAGTTTGAATTTCCGCGCATTATTTGAGAAATTCCATACAACCCTTGCCCTTAACCAGGCATTGATGGACTCACGTATGTGTGCCTTAGCTTCGTCTCGGCCTATATTTTCACGTTTGTCCATCAACGGCTCTGTTGCCGGTCGCGGTATTAATGCACTATTTCATCACAGACATATAAAAAAGGTTTCCATAATAATTTATTTGGTCGCTAAACAGAACAGATATGGATGACTTTCACGAGTTAAACACTACTTTTCATTTCGAATATAAGGAAAGTCAAAAATAGTAGTTTTTTCAAAAATACGTACCAATTTTTTTGTCTGTTTGCTACTTCATAAAATCATTGTATGCATTTAAGTATCGTTCCCTTCAAATTTCTGGCAAAAGATTTTCGATTACCTACTGTATTTGCCTCGTCTTTATCCGAATGTGGGGTCAACATTTCAGAATCGCTTGAACTCATTTTCAATCAAATATTAGCCTATAAAACCGAGATTTTGAATTTCGGTACAGCTTTCAGCGTTAGTATCCCGCCCGCATAATTAAACAAACACTGTTTTTTTAATTTTAAATATGGAACATACCGCGTCACCGCCGATGTGGCGGGCCGTCCGTCAGGTATTTTTTTAATTCACACTGGCTGTTTATATACTCGCAAGACCGCGGCATTTTTTTTAATAGATATTTTTTTTCTAACCTAACCAAATTTTGTTCTATTTTTAAAATTCATTCCCGGCCTATGGAGGGAAGCAATTACTATGAGTCTTTCAAGCAGCGTCTTCCACTCGCTACTCAGATCAAACCAACACTACTTTTCGAGTATGAGAAATGAAAAAACTTTTGACTTTGTTTGCAGCCGCATCCTGCCCGCACTATCGCGGCACAGGCCGCGGGAGCATCTGCACCTGAGCGACGAGCGGCTGGACGCGGCCCCGCGGCGCAGCTCCCCGCCCGCGGTGGAGGCGCCGGCGGCGGTGGCGGTGGCGGAGGCGGTGGCGGTGGCGGAGGCGGCGCCGCGGCGGGGCCGGGCGCGCTGCGCGCTGTGCCGCAAGCGGCTGAGCATCGCCACGCTGCACCGCTGCCGCTGCGGGGGTGCGTACTGCGCGCCGCACCGCTACGCCGAGGCGCACGGCTGCGCGCACGACTACCGCGCCGACGCGCCGCGCCTCGCGCCTCCAGTGCACGCGCCCAAGCTGCCGCGCATCTAGACACACACACACACACACACACGCCAGTAAACCTCTACCCGACACCCCCGGTCACAACGCTTACTCCGGCTCCACACGTTGGCGCCAACGTGTGGAGCCGGAGTAAGCGTTGTGGAATATGTAGTTGGCCCGAACGTTGGAGCCAACGTGCGGAGCTGCCCTTATCCTCTATACTGGCAAGGTCATGGTATCGTCGCTGCGCCTGCCAAGTTCCATTTGTGATTTTTGATAGGTTTCTGAAAACAACAAAAAACATATTATTTTCTAAAAACTAATAATGCAGTATACAAAACATTTTTTATTATTTGTTTTCTTATTTAATTTATTGTTAAGAAAATAATATGTTTTTTGTTGTTTTCCGAAACCTATCAAAAATCACAAATTGGCAGGCGCAGCGACGGTATAATAAGATGTTTCACCAGGTATTCTCTTCCCGCGATGACAGCGCGATGCCTCCAAGCTACGTCACGATCAGTGTTGCCATTGATTGATATCTTCAATATATTTAAGGAGATTTTTGTTCATAATGAATATAAACTAAATTCCCAACTAGCCCATTTGTTATCTCGTGTTATTCATCTAATTAGTTACCTATTAAAGGAAACTGTATAAAATTACTAGTTCAAAAGTGATTCTTTATAGAAGCAAATAAATGAAAAAATGCATTTTGCTCGGGTAATTTATTTTCACAAAGTGGCAGCACATCAAACTGACAAATGTCACGCTAACAGCCCGCTATTGGCTCCACGGCCGATGACGTAGTACGGAGGCAATCACGTGACCTAGCTGTCACGGGAAGAGACTACCTGGTGAAACATCTTATTATACCATGGGCAAGGACACGTTTTCCGGCTTCGATGACGTAGTACGAAAATGGCGGCGGCCGGGATACGGTTTGGTTGGCCATATGTTGTGGTTCGCGCCATTTTAAAGCATTTTTAAATTATTTGAAAAATATAATAAAGCAAAATTATTAGTTATTTTTAAATTTCGTTATTACCGCCATTTTAAATGTTGCTAGGGTCACAACGAATTCGTACGTGACCTTGGGGGATTGCCAGTTATGACAGATCGCGCCAAGTTAGAGGTAATAACAATAATCCTCTTTATTGCACAAGATTAAATCAATTTCTTAAAATAGTACATTACTGTCGAGGCCTGAAATGAACCAATTGACGGCCGAGTGATATTTGAACTTACTTCCCAAGTGATTTTAAAAGGACGAGGCACGAGCCGAGTCCTTTTTAACTAAACGAGGCCGTTAATTGCCGTAAATTTTTTGAATTGCTATTTCGGCCGAGACTTGTATAGTACTTTTCTCTCATTTGCGAGGAAACAATACACAAATTAATTCAACAGTATCTAATTTTCATTCGCGCCAATTCGTCCGCGCGCGGTTCTTGTTCTATTTTCAAAGTTAAATGCGTATTCAGCCTTTATAACTAATGATAAATATTTTGTACTTATAAACACCTAATTTATGTAAGTGTGTACTTAAAAACCTCGGTGGCATAATTAAAAAAATAAAAACTACAGCAATTTCTATTATTGTCGTGTTGGATATTACTGGCCTGTTATTTCGTTGCGTACGTTAAAGAGCCGATTGTTGTATTCTTTTTTTTTTTATAATGAACCAATTTCCGAGCAAGTGGGAGAAATACTACTTATGTGTTAGTGTACAACTGGCGGCTGGCAGTGGCACTGCATATCATACGCCCTGCCGCCAATCAGGGCGTCAGTCCATCAGCGAGCGGCACCAATCATACGGAATCATACCACCGAACTTTCAGCCGACCAATCATAACACGCCGTCCGCACCTTGGTCCTACATTTTACGACTGCGTTCTCATGCAAAACTTTGTTTATTCGGCGTCGTGAGGCTTACTGGTCTGTGCACACCCCGAACCCTAAGATAAAAATGTTCAAAAATCCTCCGCAATGTGTGTGTTTTGTTTTCTTTTTCTAATGAAATCGTCGTGGAAAATTCGCAAAAAAATAATGTAATAATTATTCGCTCTAAAAATAACGCTCCAATGACCATGCAGCCCAATACACGTCTAATGGTGATTACACGGTGAATTTTCGTTGGTTTTGGAAACGAAAAGGGGTCATTGTACTCACCATTATGAACAACTTTTACTATAGGACCAACCCTGAAATCTACAAAATATAGGGATTAGCTGATTTTCTTTTCGTGATTTCAGGTTTGGTCCTATAGCAAAAGTGTTCATACTGATGAGTACAATGACCCCTTTTCGTTTCCAAAACCCAACAAACCGTGTATAGCGTACAATAAACTCTGCCATTAGCTGAGGCGGGGTACTGCAATCCGATTGGCCCTACGATTACGATAAGATTTCAAGTGGCGACCTACATTAGTGATATTTCATAGATGTGTTGTAGACATCGGTCATAACAGTGAGGTGTCTATGAGCTGTATGGTCATTGTAACGCCCCTAGTTGACATCGAGGTGCTTCGCTCTTTGCTAGGAGCCGCGTACTCGTATGGTTTCTACCGCCGGGCGCTCCCCGGACGCGTGACGACATCACTATGACTTGGCGGCGTCGCAATCGGCACTCAAATTGTTATATTTTATTACTAAGCACCGATTACGCGCCCCATAAGTATCGCTACTCTCATGTTCTAATTAAAAACAAGTTGATTCAGTACAAATGACAAATAGAAAATGTTGAAAGCAAATTTATGCAACGTGTTATTGAAATAACTGAAAACCTTTTAAGGGGTCATTGTACTCATCAGTATGAACAACTTTTACTATGGGACCAAACCTGAAATAGCAAAAAAAAAACAGCTGTTCCTTACATTTTGTTAATAATTTATGTGAACATAGTAGGGAACAGCTGATATTTTTTTCGCGACGGCAGGGTTGGTCCCATAGTAAAAGTTGTTCGTACTGATGAGTACAATGACCTATGAGGTTTTCAGTTATTTCAATAACATGTATGAATACGTAACTCCACTGCAATGTACGAAGGTTCACCTGTCGATACCTTCCCTTGTTGTTATAATGCGGGTTCTTTTGAATCCCTTGTTACGTGTCTTTTGTAAATACTTTCATTATCTAGTACTACTCGTAGTACAGGAAAGTATCTGTATTGTAAACAAAAGACTGCGATTGTAAAATAATACGATGTTATAATAATTCTTAGGTGAAACAATACTTGTAATGGAGTTACACACTTAATATGTCCGGTGAGCACTCGGCCTAATTTGTTGTTGTATAAATACATTGTATAACATTTAGATTAATTAATGCTTAAAACATATTAATTTTTATAGAGTATCATACTTGCCTGGTTCGGTAAAGCCACTATATATGGTGTCTAAAACAGTTTATATGTCGCGAGGCTATCGGACAGTCGGCCGAGAATATAACTTTGTTTGTAGAAAAATATTCGTGGTTATGTAATCATTAAATTTTGTTAATGTTATTCCAAATTAATCAATTAATATGTATCAGTAGAAGTTACTAACGAAATAAAGTCTAACATTTTGCAATAAATATTTGGATTGCGCGTCACAAACGTTGTTCTCCAAACAAATGTACTGTTTAATGGCCTACTGTAAATATTCGAGTTCTAATATAGTTTAGAACTTATAAGTATATTTTCTTTCCATATATTTAGTATACAATTAATGTTTTTATGCGCTCGGCCCGTTGTCCGGCGGCGTTGCGAGCTCGTGCAGGCAGTTATGCAGGCAATCGCATGTTATTATAACACTCCCTCAGTTTCTGGAAGGCTGATCAATTTGATCTGTTGTCAAATCTAACGTCAGCTCCTGTGTTTGGCCGGCAAAAATGTTGACAACCAATCACATCGCTTGACCTGAGATTTGACAGCTGATTAGTTAATTTTTGCGTTGATCAGCCTTTCGGAAACTGGGGGTAAGTCTGCTGACGACACGTCACGTATTGACAGATGATATAGTTTTGTACTGTTACTGCAGTGTTGGGTGCAACACTACAGTCCACTCATTAATCATTATTGTCGGCTGGGTTTGCCAATTTTTCGTATTTGATTGTATAATTTTAAGTTTATAGTTAATGTTTATTTGGGAGAAATAATTTTGGCTGATTTCGATAATAAATATTTATAACGCGAAAGCGTCAAATAATTTATTTACATTATCACACTTATATTAACGAATATAAAACTATTATTTGGAATAATAAAATCTATTTAAGTACTAAAATATTTTGACTTAGCGTGTCCCGAGTAGGAAACACCAAGTAACGAGTAGAATAGTTTACAAAATTGAGCATTACGTTAGTTATACAAGACTGGAATATTATACTATAACTTTAATAACAAACCAAGTCTTTACAACGAATTCATATCAGTTTACTCTCATATACATAGATATATCATATTACAACAATAAATAACCATAAAACAATATCATAAAACAATATTAATGTTCAGTTTTTATCACTACAATTTGATACATAACTAATAGAAGTATAATTAACACGCTTAATTAAGAATACCTTATACAATTTTGACACATTAAAACATCGTCACCGTATATTTTTTTAATGAATGCGGTTTTTAAAAGTCCGCTAGCATATGTTGAAGATTTCATTAAGTACCGAGAAAGTACTCATAGGTCATTGTTGAATAGGTTTAAATAACAACAGAATCAAAATTGAGTCTTAAAGTTCACGTCGTAGTTTTTGAAGTAACTATTTAACACAATTTACTGCCATTACAAAATACGTTTAAAATAACTCTGCCGCCTGAAGTGCGCAACAGGTGGCTGCGCAGTAGTTCAAATCAGTAGCGCACATGCGCGGTAATGGCGACAAGATTCAGATTGGTAGTTCATCTGAGCGACAAGATGGCGGGGACTGCATGTTCTCGCTGTCTCAGTTTCTTTAACGTTTGATGCATCTTTATGTCCCGCTCACACTAATTACGCGGCTGTACCTGTGCGGTCGTTCGCAGAGCCTGGTTTCAGAGCGGCACAGTTATACTACGCGTATTGTAATTGTTGGCTGTAGTCACAACTTTATATTACACACTTTCAGCAGTTTTCAAATAATTTGATCGTCGGTTTCTCTCAAAAAGCACTCGAAGATCTCCACAAAATTATCGATACCGTCTCTAAAATTCTCATCCAGTTCCCGTTCCTCCTCTTCATTGAAGAAGGCGTGAGCGAAATCAATGATCTTCACCGTACCCCAAGGGTTAGGAGTGGGAGAGTCGTAAGACAATTGATCCAACATAGCTCTATAGTTCATTTTGATTTTCGACAGCTTATTTTCATAATTATGTTCGAAGGAATGGTTATGGTTGTAGCTGGCGAGAGCGTCGCTCCACGGGGAGCTGATGGGGGGTGGGGGTGAGAAGCTGCTGTGTGACAGGGTCATGGGGGTGAGGGGGACGGACTGCAGCTTCTTGTAGACGGGGCCCTTGGAGCTGATCTGTCCGCTGAAGGTTGAGCCGGAGACGCTATGCAGGGAGTGACGGCGACGAGGTAAAGTGGCTGGACGGCAGTTCACACGAGCTCTGGAAATAAAAGATGATTATTTAGGGCAAAAGGTAAGTACTTGTTGATTTCTGGGCTTCGTAAAATAAGCTTTTCATAGAAAATCGTAAGAGCCTCCACGAGTGACGATATTTAATTGATCGTCCGGCGTACTCTGGGCAGTCAGCACCGCTATCAACCTGCTGACTGGCTAATCTTTTCCCCACGACATTTCGATGATTCACGACAAGCTATTATTATTATGTAGCTCATGTCGACACGAAGAAGAAGATCGAAAATCGGTCAGCAAGGGGCCCGACTCGAGTCTGTCGGGCCCCTAAAATTTCAAATATATTGTCACGACAAGAAAAAGAACGACTTTCAAGGGCAAGTTTTAAAAATAATACTAGTAGTATGAACGTACTTAGAAGTGGTCTACTCGCGTTTTAGGATATTTAATTAATCGTAACATTTATCGCACACTGCTACCTCAGTAAACATATCATCATACATACAGTACGGAAACTACCTCCTAACGCTCCGGATTGAATCACTCGCACAGACGCACGCCTCAACAAGAACCTAAGCGGACGTCGCAGTACTGTCAGTGCAAATAGCCCACACAAATAGATACAATGGTTGTAATCACAATTTTACTTGTGATTCATGCGTGGCAACTTTCGAACAAACTACGCCTCCCATATTGACGTCATTAATTTTTAAAAATTAACTTTAAGGTGAATGCTACAGGGTAGCCCGCGAAATTCAAAATTTTTGGCGTTTTTTGCAAATTGTAGCTTCATTTCGCGTTCTACATCGGTCAAAATATGATTGGCGGAAATAATAACAATATATCTACTGAATAATACTCATGAAAAATATTAACCTAGCTCTATAAGCTGTACAAGCTCAATAATATTAATTTACGATCAAATTATCGATTTTCGAGCTTGTACAGCTTATAGAGCTAGGTTAATATTTTTTATGAGTATTATTCAGTAGATATATTGTTATTATTTCCGCCGAACATATTTTGACCGATATACGACGCGAAATAAAGCTACAATTTGCAAAAAACACCAAAAATTTTGAATTTCGCGGGCTACCCTGTAGCATTCACTTTAATCAAATGTATTTTACAGATTTTGTTTCCGCAGTTAGAAACAGCACAATAAGACATTTGTGCTGGTTTTTGTTACAGTATTTAATAAGACAAGTAATAAGGCGTACTGAGAAAGGCTTTGGAATGCCCTGCACTATAGTGCAGAGTGTTGGCACGCGCGCACTGCTCACTTTTCCATTCTATATATCGTTTCGTCAAAGGCGAGTTGCCCCCTGTATTGAATTTTGTAAGTTTAGTCGAGACTAAACTGCCTCGTTGGTCTAGTGGAGTTCTGGGTTCAATTCCCGGGTCGGGCAGTGTTATTGGGTTTTTTACCCGTCTGCGCCAGAAGGAGGGTTATGTTTTTCGAGTGTATGTATGTATGTATATTTCTTTGGCACGCTCTGTGGCCTAAACGGCTTGATGGATTTGAGATTGAGAGGTGTCGTTAGATTCGTCTTAATTCTGAGAGTGACACTGGGTACTTCAAAATTTAAAAAATTAAAATGGCCGCTTTTTGCCGCCATATTACCTCTTCAAATTTTTTTTTTTCCCTCTAAAACTATCGAGTGGGGTATCAAAATAAAGGGTTTTATAAATGCTTTACAAAAATATATTCAACTTATATGTTTAAATGTAATTTGGAATGAAAAAAACTACAAAATATTCAACGTTAAAAATGAATTTGACTTAAAAAAAAACATTAATAGTATGATAAATGAAACATGACAAAACTAAAAAAATTAATTATCAAAAACAAAAAACCCGACTGCGTGTAAAATTAACAGAAAAGATATAAACAAGACTTATCAACACGCAGGCGGAGGCTACCTATGAACTATTATGTAATTCATGACCAAAAACATACGTAGCCTCCGACTGCGTGTTGATAAGTCTTGTTTATATCTTTTCTGTTAATTTTACACGCAGTCGGGTTTTTTGTTTTTGTTAATTAATTTTTTTTCATTAGGACTTTCTCAGTAGCAGTCCAGAGTCTGGATTTGTGCCAGGTTGATGGCAATAAACTGTTAAAGAGCTTGTGGACGAGCCTAATAATTGGCGTGACCAAAGCACAACGTCTGCGATGGCTCGGCCAAGTCGAACGCATGGGGGAGGATCCATGAGCCAAGAGAGCGTATCTGGGCCAACCAACCGGATGTAGATCAGTAGGTCGCCCCAGATATCGCTGGGGAGGTTGATCTACGTGAGCTTCAAGCTACCAACTGGCGAGATATCGAGCAAATTGGAGAGTTCTCGTTTCAGAGGCCATGACTCACTTTGGGTCGCTGAGCGAAAGGACTCCGAGGAGTAAGTAATGGCAATAGGCTCGCCCCCAATTATGTACGTAATAACTGACTATGACTTATCTCTACCACCAGCACCAGTGAAGTGAAGTGTTAATACATTGTTAAGGTATTCTGCAGAGGAGGCGCCGGTACTTTGGGTAGCCAACAGCCTCTCCAATCCAAAAATAATGTGTTGAGTATGTCTTGATAACCATACCCCGCGCTCCTTGACGGAACGTGTGTCATCTAAGCGACAAACACCCTTTTTGCTCTCGCCCACATTCCGCCGATACTTGACGTATCTCAAGTAACGAAACCATAGCGCGATTCAGGACACAGTAACAACGCCATCTATCGAGGCGATCGGAACTATTATACATGGGAATTCGTAATTAATTTTGTTTTTTTGACCGCATTTTGCAGTACGTGTAATATAACTGTGCCGCTCTGATACCAGGCTTTGCGAAAGGCCGCGCATGTACAGTAAGTAGCGTAATAAACGTGAGCAGGACATAAGGATGCATCGAAAATTAACGAACGACGGAGACAGCGAGAACATGTGGTCCCCCGCCTTCTTGCCACTCATATGAACAACCTATCAGACTTGCCGCCATTACCGCGCATGCGCTCTTCCGAGTTGGTCGCGAAATTAACTACTGCACAGTCACCTGTTTCTGACTTAACAGCGACAAAGTTATATTACACGTACTGTACATACTTTGTTAATTTATTTTTTATATCGACTGAAATTGGAAGTAGTGGTACCTGTGCCGCTTCAAATTGTTTATTCGTTGGGCTAGCAAATAACGTTCAAACATTTTAACAATATTTACAGTTCTTAGTCAGTTTTCAGTGCTCTGTCAGGCACGCACACTGTCACACCGTGCATGGTGTACATACACGTCTAAACACAACCAAGACCGCGCAGAATCCTGACAAGAACCCTTACTGGGCACTGCAAGCTGAAGAAACACCTTCACAGGATGGGCCTCAGTGATACCACAGTTTTCAGGTTTTGTCGCGAAAAGGATGAGACGCCCATCCATATCCTATGCAAATGTGATGCAGTGAACCACATCAGAAGCCAGCATCTTAAGGCCACGTCATCTCAACGCAGGAGACCAAATCCTCCTCCCCCAAGGTCATAGTCGACTTTATGATTGACTTGCAGCTTGGGGAAGTGCTGTAATGCTGCAAGAGGCGTCACAATAGATCTTATCAGGTCGCAGTGGCTTAGGGACGTTCAAGACCTAGGGGTCTATTACCTATTCTATGGTAGACCATAGAATAGGTAATAATACGAGTATAGAAGTGAATGTGTGTAGTGTGTGTGTGTGTGTGTTTCCCGGGTCGGGCAAAGTGTTATTGGGTTTTTTCATTAGGAAATTCTCAGTAGCAGCCCGGAGTCTGGATTTGTGCCCGGTCAGTGGCAATAGGCTCGCCCCCTATTACATGGGACTATAACATAACTGGCGAAATGTGGGTGTACTATACACCTCTGCCTACCCCTTCGGGGAAATACAGGCGTGATGTTATGTTATGTTTAGAAGTGAATCTCTTTGACACGGACCCCAAATGCCGCCTTATAAATACCTACTTCACTCTTCAGCTCCTAACGTCTCTCTGTCGTCCGAGCGTGCTGCCAGGGCTGTTAGCTACTAAATATTAAATGCGTTGTGTGTTGGTTTAGTTAAAAAATATATTTTAGACTGTTCTGTACTATGAAATCATTATTTAATCCAAGTTTTACGTAATAAGAAATTTATATTTACTTACATACATTATTTAATTTTATATTTAGGTAGATACCTAAAGTTAGGTACACACATATTTAGATAATTTTCGCTGAATGAAATGAGTTCAGTACCTATAAATGATCCACGGATCACTCCCCAACTCACCCAGCTTACTCCCCAAGTCACCCAGCTTACTCCCCAAGTCACCCAGCTTACTCCCCAAATCACCCAGCTTACTCCCAAGTCACCCCAGCTTACTCCCCAAGTCAAGCGTGCATAAAGAAGTTTTACTTCAATAATTAATCTTCCGCCAACGTAGGCATATGAGGGCATTAACTACTCTATTCTCTTTACTTTTTTCATAATTTTTAAAAGTGGCGATCCGCACTTTTCGTGTGTACTTTTCACGAAAAGTGCGGATCGCCACTTTTAAAAATTATGAATTTTGTGGGGGTCGATCCGCACGAAGCCAATTTATTTTCGTGCGGATCGCCACCTTCACATTTAAGTAGTAGGCGATTTGCACACATTGTTTTTTATGGAATAAACTTACGAAAAAAGTACTGTAACGCACAAAGGTGATAGAAGTACCTAATAATATTTTTTAAATGAAGTGACAAGAATTAATCAAAAATATCTTTATTAAAAATATAAATTTTTGTGCTAATGCTTTGCTTTTTTCCATAAACATCTTTGAAAATGAAACAAACAACCTTGAATGCGAGCTTCAGGAAATGTTTTCTGAATAGCAGACGTCGCGCTTTTTTCGAAATCTGTAGTAAATAGACGTGGAGAAAATTAAGGAATTCGACTTTATATGAGGTTAAAAAATATCATGTTTTCTTTTTTATCTGGGAGTAAAGCGTATAGCGTAAGGCTGGTAAAATGTTAGTATATTTAAAAGTACTGCCGACGTCTATGTGCAACGTGTAAACCTGAAAAATGGTGGCACGCAACTTTTAAACGTCCCGTCACCAAAAACGCTTTGAGCTTCACCGAGAAATCTCATAATTTTCTTATTTGCGAAAAGCATAATTCTTGTTTGTTTTTCTGTATAATCTGCGAAAACTAAATTTTCATAGCGTTGAGGGATAGCAAAATCTTGAACTTTATTAAAGCGTATTTTTTTACCCAATTTATAACATGTCCTTTATTTTTAAATTTAGTAGGATAAAATCGAAAACAAAATTCTCTTTACAGTTTGAGATAAAAGAATATCTACTCAATGGAGGCGCCACAAGTCATCCATAGCAAAATTTAAACTTTGAAAATTGTTTTTTTTTTTGTCAGACTAAAAACGTAGAAGAAAAGGCGCCCAATCATTTTTGATAGCCAAACCTGAGTACTGAAATCACTCCTGCCTAACTAACACCTGCATGAAGGGAAACAGGATTGGCGAATCAAATGTATCCACTAACATCTTCAAAATGCCATTAGGACTAGATCGTGTTCTCTGTACAAGCGAGGCCATCTTAATCTTCACCATGGCGTAGAAGAGACGAACGCGTGCCTGTGCGATTATGCTAGACGCACTACAAAAACGCGGCAGCCACAAAAACACTCTGAAGCTGTTTTTACATTGGTTATTTAATGGGAACCAGTCACCAATAGCAATTTTCGGTATTCCCGACACCCTTCGAGATAGCTTAAAAGGCGAAAAATCGCCTAACTTGGCAACACTGCTAAACTTACTGAATGGTAGCGAGTTAGGACCCACTGACCCACGACAAATGCGTGTGAGTGATATGGCATATACTGCTTTCTCTGTCACTCACAGATTTCAGCACCAAAACCAATTTGCTGTCTCACTTTAAGTATACCGTTTTTTGTATCACTAGAAGTATAACCTTTTTTTAGGGTTCCGTACCCGAAGGGTGCCAAACGGGACCCTATTACTCTTGCTATGCTGTCCGTCCGTCCGTCCGTCTGTCTGTCACAGGGCTGTATCTTTTGAACGGTAATAGATAATCGGTTGAAATTTTCTCAGAAAATGTGTTGCTATGAGGTGTATCACGACAAATACTAAAAACAAAAAAAACTTTAAAACCAAAGGGGGTCCTCATACAAGAAACCTCGAAAAACATGCATTTTTTTCAACGTTTTTGTTCCTGGTCTATCTTCAAAAAGGTAATACATACCAGCGTCAAACTTGGTCTGATTATAGTGCATACTATGTAGTTTAGCAACAAATACTAAAAACAGGGCAAAAATAGACATATGTGGTGGTACCTACGTAAGAAAGAGATGCAAAAATTCACTTTTCGCGTACGCTCGTTGATGTCTTTCGATAAACTCTCGTAAATTAAATCGGTTTCTATGGGGTATCAGGTCGATTGGTGGTACGGAACCCTTACTGCGTGAGTCCGACTCACACTTGGCCGGTTTTTGTTTAATATACACGCCAGTAATTCATCGAAATAGTATTTTATTAATTTTTCGATATTTTTTATCATGTGTTCACGACTGTACTTTGATATTTTTTATTCTTTAAAATACAATGTGTGCAAATCGCCTACTACTTAAATGAGAAGGTGGCGATCTGCACGAAAATAAATTGACTTCGTGCGGATCGACCCCCACAAAATTCATAATTTTTAAAAGTGGCGATCCGCACTTTTCGTGCGAATCCAATTAGTGCGGATTGACCACTAACCCCTCATTTTCAGTATCTATTTTTTTTATTTTATTTAAAGAGGAACAACAAACAGCTACATTATATAATATAACTAATTATATATCTTATGTAAATAAATAATAATGTAGCCCACAGCGCTGTTCACAGATTACCATAAAGTGTATAAAGCTTTAAGTCGCTAGGAAATGAGCTGTACAAGTCATACTAAATATCTCCGTTCCACTAATAATCGTCTTCTCCAATGTCCTTCTCACCGCTCTGACTTCGTTCACTCTACATTCTTTGTGCAATCTATCCTATTATGGAATGCGCTTCCTCATGAAATCAGGATGGCAAACAGTCGGCTCGCCTTTAAATTCAAGTTAAGGAAATATTTCCGTGAAAACAATTTAGCAGATTCAGCTCGACTTTGATTTATCTTGATGTTATATATTTATAGTTATATATGTAGGCATGTATAATATGTATATTTTATTATATGTACACAAATCCAGACTCCGGGCTGCTACTGAGAATTTCCTAATGAAAAAACCCAATAACACTTTGCCCGACCCGGGAATCGAACCCAGGACCCCACGCTCAGCAGTCGCGCTTGCAACCACTAGACCAACGAGGCAGCAAGGCAACGGGCTCTTTCTATCTTCACTAACTTATATCCCCCTCTCAACTTCCGTTCGCCTCGCCCGATCAGACTTTTCGTAACGCGATCAAACTTTTCGTTACGCATTCACCAGCTTACTCACCCCCCAAGTCACCCAGCTTATTCCTCAAATCACCCAGCTTATTCCCCAAATCACCCAGCTTACTCCCCAAATCACCCAGTTTACTCCCCAAGTCACCCAGCTTACTCCCCAAATCACCCAGCTTACTCCCCAAGTCACCCAGCTTACTCCCCAAGTCACCCCAGCTTTCTCCCCAAGTCAAGCGTGCGTAAAGAAGTTTTACTTCAATGATAAATGCGTTACTCACGTGTAGTCCTTGTTCTGGCAGCAGTCCCGCAGCCGCGCGGCGTCGTACAGCAGCAGCAGCGAGGCGCTGTACAGACGCACGGCCGTTTGACGCCGCGCCCACTTCTGTATCTTCCACAGTTCGGATAAGAATTGCAGGAGCAGCGCCCGGCACAGGCTCGTGCTGGCACCATTCAGGTAGTTCCGTATCGCTGGAAACAAACATACAGGAGGACTTTTTAATATATACAGGGTTATTTGTAAAACACCGTTAACCTCTCAGGACTATGTTACTAACATCATAATCAACAACTTTTGTTCTATGACTTTTAAAAATTCATCATATTTTAGTTCATCAGATTTTCATACAAAAATAAAAATATTTTAATTGAACGTTCTAAATGTTACGAAGTCCATGCGAAGCAAAAGAAAGCGCGATAGTTAAATAGCGAGGGGAACGGGGTTAGGGCGGCGGGGGCGCTTGAACTTGACCTATTTACGGGTGGCCCTCAGTCGGTTGGTCGCTTTGATGCGCTTGCGTCGCGGCAGACGTAGGTAGGTACAGCAAAATACAGAGTTGAAATGTGTTAGATAGGACAACAAAATCTTGAAGGTTTGTTTTTGGTAAATTTATTATGTTTTGTAAAAAGTTATAGAACAAAAGTTGTTGTTTATGATGTTAGTAACATAGTCCTGAGAGCTTAACGGTGTTTTACAAATAACCCTGTTTACAACGTGTATCAGAAATGCGCACATTTGAAGAGCTCATTCAGAGCATAGCATAGAACAACTTTTACTATGGGACCAACCCTGAAATCGCGAAAAAATATCAGCTGTTCCCTACTAAATCATCGATGTCACTCGACAAAATGTAAGGATCAGCTGATTTTTAGGGTTCCGTAGTCCTACAAGGAACCCTTATAGTTTCGTCATGTCCGTCCGTCTGTCCGTCTGTCCGTCTATCCGTCTGTCCGTCTGTCCTAATCCTTTACAGCGTAATAACTTCTACAGTTATAAACATAAGTAAATGAAATTTTGTTAAAAAATGGTTTAGATATAGATCTAAATTTTAAAAGCATAAAAAAATCTTGGTAACGTTTTTTAGGGGTGGCGCCCATAGATGTGAAATGGGGATGAAAAATTTTTTTTCACTGCACCCCCTCGTGTGGGGTATCATTGAATAGGTCTACTAAAATGAAGGTAATGCTTCATACATCACTTTTTTATCAGATGTACCATCTGCGAAATATAGCCTGCCAAAGTGGCTTGCAATGTGTCCCCCCCCCCCTGCCATTTCTAAACTATGCAACGTAGAAACTTATAATCTTCCACATTGATAGACCTTTGTAAAAACTCTCTTTTTAAATTATTTCGAGTATATTGTGATTATAAATTTTTGAGTTTATTTATTTTTTTATTTTATTTATTTATTTATCTTTCTTATAACTACCATTACAGGATTTTTTTTTTTTAACCCAAAGCGGCAGTGTACGGAATATAAACATGATAATGTATTAATTAACTTTTGTAACATAAAACAAATAATGCTGTTCTTGTGAATTCACTCAGAGAACAACAGAATAGGTCCGTCTCCCCAGCTATGAGGTTAAGAGTGCGGAGTGCACGCGTCAGCGGCGCCTCCCTCAAAAGGTTAGTCCGACCGCGCGGCTCCACCAGCAGTTGTGGCTGCCGTCGTCGCCACACGTACCTGTCCGGCACACACAGGCTCACCTGCCCTAACATGTCCGCATTATGCACCTTCCCTCTCAGTATTTTAAATAAATACGAGGTGAGTGCCAGTTCCCTCCTGACTTTTAACTCATTGTACCCTACCATACCCAAAATAAATAAAGTGGGGTACATTAATGGGTAAAACGGATACACACCATAATTTCGCATATATAAATATCTAATAAATTTATTTTGTACCCGCTCCAGCATGAGACTATATTTAATTTCATGCGGAGCCCAGATGGCTGCATTACATTCTAATTGGCTCCTCACCAGTGCATTATATAGGGCGGTAATCGCTTTCATATTGGTGAATCCTCGCACCATACGAATCATAAAGCCAAGATTCCTATAGGCTTTCCTACAAATGCTCATTATGTGGTCACGAAAAGTTACCCCTGTGTTAAAAGTTACTCCTAAATCCCGTACTTCTGTGACTCTCACCATCGGCAACCCGTCAATGTGGTAATTATGTGAGACGGGAGTGTGGGCCCGAGAGAAAGTGATTGTCACACACTTCGAGCTGTTGAACTGCAAGAGATTGTATTTGCTCCAGCTCACCACCCTATCTATGTCCCTCTGTAGCTTGTCACAGTCATCGCTGTTTTTTATATTGAGCGACAGTTTGAGGTCGTCAGCAAACAACAAACACTTGGCGTCTTTAACCACACCTGGTAGGTCATTTATCATAAGCAAGAACTCCAAAGGGCCAAGGTTACTACCCTGACTTACTCCGGACCTCGTGAAATACGGCTCTGAGACGTGTCCCGCATATTCTACATATTGTTGCCTATCGGTCATGTAACTGGCAAAAAAATACAGCAAATGTGGTGTGAAACCAACACCTGCCAACTTCTTAAGCAACATGTCATTATCGACTAAGTCGAATGCTTTCCTGAAATCGAAGTAAGCAGCATCAGTCTGTCCCCCACTGTCTACAGATGGCACGAGATGAGCCATGTGGTTGAGAAGATTACTGGTGGTACTTCTTCCTGGCCGAAACCCATGCTGCGCGTCTGAGAGCTGCGCACTCACTTGAAGGAATATGCTCTTCTGAATAACCGCTTCAAATAATTTTGCCGGCGTCGACAACACTGCAACAGGTCTATACCCATCCACCGATTCTGCTGAACCTCCCTTCGGAACCGGGACAACGCGGGTCACTTTCCACCTCTCCGGGAATACCGCAGCCTTTAGACATTTGTTATATATATGAAGTAGTGGCTTGGCTAACACTAGAGAGAGAGTTATAGAGAGAAAACTGAAAAATACTTAAAACCTCCTAGTTCAAAGGTCATTGACCTTAGAGAAAAATGATCATAGCAAATAATGCTCCTTTAGCTACTTTCTATTTGAAAAAATCACAAAAAGTAACTTTGTGTTATGTTGACGACACACTTCTTAAATTTGGTGCCATCTAGCGGCGTCAAACAACACTCTCTGGGTCGCCAATGCTGCCGTCAAGTGCCGTCTATTACATTTGGCACTGTATAGCGCCATCTAGCGGCTACTGACATCACTCTCTGAGTCGCCAATGCTGCCGTCTATTGCAAAAACTAAAATAGCCGTGATTAATATTCGATTTGATTTGTTTGTAACACCTACTTAAGGAACCCTATAATACTGAGCATGGCCCGACATGCTCTTGGCCGGTTTTTTTTCGCGATTTCAGGATTGGTCCCATAGTAAAAGGTGCTCGACACCATCCCCTGAATAAGCTCTTCAAATATGACCACGCATTTCTGATACACGTTGTATATTGACGACGTCTGTGGTCTAGTCGTTCGAGTTTCGGACTGCTGATCACGAGATCGTGGGTTCGATTACCACAGGACACAAATATTTGTGTGATGAACATAAGTGTTTGTGTTGGTCTGGGTGTTTCTTAGATATTATAAGTATGTATTTACAAAAAAAAAATTATATAAGTATTATACCACTAACATCTTTGTAAAAACCATGTTTCTTGCAAAGAAAAATCTTTATCTTTGTATCCATTGTCTAACGGCCAAAATTAATATCCAATCTATCCACGATTTGTCCTACTAGAGATAGGAATTTGACATAAGCTCCATACAAAATATGTCAAATTTCTATCTCTATAAATAGGGTAAATCGTAGATAAATTGGATATTAATTTTGGCCGTTAGTACCCATAGTACATGCTCTGCTTATTTTGGGACTAGGATGGTGTAAAAATGTCCCAAAAATTTTCATTTATTTATAAAAAAAGAAATACGAGCCATATACGGGTTTCCATCTGATGAATGCGAATGGTGTCAACCAATATTTAAAAAGCTTAGTTTGCTACCGCCACCTTCATTATATTGATATGAAGCGTGTATGTTTGTACGGAAACATAAAGAGCTGTTTGTACGGAAACAAAACAGCGGAAGATACAACGTGTTGATCTGTATTCGTGCCATATTTAAGGAGGTGACTATACCACTGATCAATCAATCAATCAACTCAGCCTATCGCAGTCCACTGCTGGACATAGGCCTCTCCCAAGTTGCGCCACAACGCTCGATCCTCTGCCTTCCGCATCCAGCCCCCCCCGGCCACGCTCTTTAGGTCGTCGGTCCACCTGGCAGGGGGGCGCCCTACGCTGCGTTTGCCGATTCGCGGTCTCCACTCAAGGACTCGTCTGCTCCAGCGGCCATCGGTCCTTCGACAGACATGGCCAGCCCACTGCCACTTCAGCTTACTGATTCTACAAGCTATGTCGGTCACTCCGGTTCTTCTCCGGATAATCTCGTTTCGGATTTTATCCTTCAAAGAAACTCCAAGCATAGCTCGCTCCATAGCTCGCTGAGCGACTTTAAACTTGTGGACTAGCCCAACTGTCAGTGTCCACGTCTCGGCACCGTAAGTCATGACAGGCAGGACGCACTGGTTGAAGACTTTTGTCTTCAAACTTTGCGGTATAGGCGACGAGAAGACTCGGCGAAGTTTGCCAAACGCTGCCCAGCCCAGACGGATCCTTCTGTTGGCTTCTTTCTCGAAGTTGTGTCTACCAAGCTGAATTGCCTGCCCTAGGTAGACGTATTCCGTTACAACTTCGAGTGTCGACCCTTCGACGAATATTGATACTGAACACGAATCAGTAAAAAAATCATTACCATAACTTTTTTTTTGTTTAATACCAATTTGTAAACAAAAAAAATCCCCCCGTGTGTCGCGTGCGACCACCAAAACAATTTGCAGCTAAATAGCTGCAAATTGTTTTGGTGGTGTTTTGGTAATCCACCCTTTGACAATGCCGCCGATGACTTATTTTCCGAGTCGTTCGGGATTTATTCTCGAACCCTCGCTATGTTTCTAAGTGAAAATTGTAAAAAGAATACATGAACAAAGTGTCTTCTTCTTAACTGAAACTAAGAAAAGTTATTGGACGCATTCTTAGAACATTTTTACATAAAAAAAAATATATTTTAATTTGTCACTAAAATCTAAATTAATTGGTTTTCTTTGCTGGGCAGTAGCACTTCAGGGCCTAGAGCTGATATCACACAAGTTTGTGACCCTTATCTCTTCTCATGGGTGTCGTAAAAGGCGACTAAGGGATTCACCAGAGGATGGGCAGCAGCGTTCTCTGAGTATTTAACCAACCAACTGCGATCGCCAACCCGCCTGCCAATCGTGGCGATTATGGCATATCCCCCTTTAATTGGGGGAGGCCTATATCCAGTAGTGGACGTCTTTCGGCTGAAATGATGATGATGATGAAGTTTGTGATATTAGTTCTGTAGTGATAATAGCCACTAGTTAGTAGTGGCACAGGATCGGTCGTTGGGGGAGGCCTATGTCCAGCAGTGGATGTCTTTCGGCTGAAATGATGATGATGATGATGAATAGCCACTATTTAACGTAACCTTATTGCCCATAATCATACTCGACCTTTTTCAGCCTCATACAGTCAAGCGCATTTCGATGGTAACAAAACCAGTGTAAGCAGAGCCTGTTGTCACACCTCGGACACTCAATACAATATAAACGCTAGCACCACCTACATATACAAGATTACGTCTGTATACGAACGCAGCCACGTATAGGTTAGAGATGTTCACCGCACGTAGTGCAGACTGGGTTCCAAGCGCTTCTCAGTAGTTCCTAGAGATATTCTGTGCTGTCTGATAAAGCTTACTAAGACAGTTCCCCTTATAAAGGTTCTGTTACCATTGATCTATGGTTGATTCTACAAAATAATTATTTAGATGCAGGTCCTTGTTTGTTTTTTGTTGCTATGTTGTGTGTGTTTGTCGGTTTTGTGTCCAATAAATGTCTTTCTGACTGATATGGGCCCAGTTTTCTATTAAAAAAGTAAGGTCGAGTATGGCATCCATCAATTCGCTGGATTCATGCAATTTTTTCTTCGTTGTATTCTTTTTCGTTTATCAGGACTCATCTGAAAACCAGCACTGCAACATTTTGGTGTTACAGCATAATTATGCTAAGATGGGGGCCTTATTTTGTCTTTTACAGGCATTTTTTATAATTTTGTTTGTACCTGTAATAAGACTTAAAAACATTATTTCTTACTTAATTTCTACTCCAATAAATAGTTTAAAAAAATAAATGCTCAGTCTTCTAATTCTAAATTTAAAATAGCGCGGTAAATCACAGCAGACGCGGGATAACTGCGAATCTGTTCGTGGGGTACTTTTCGAAAGACTTCTTGTACCATTCGTGGGATTGGATAGCGGTTTGAATCTGGTTCCCCAAAACCCACAAATAAATACAGAAGAAAGTCTTCGTCGGGACGAGAATCAGTAATATCGTGTACAGAATAATCTCACACATCCTATGCGGACTGGACACATATTCGAACATCCTTCCATGAGGGATCTTGTGTTCTTCAGTTACTACTTCCCCTGACTTCTTGTCTTTACGCAGGTTCGCGAAGATGATGTTTGTCTTGAACTGCTCGTACCAGGTGAGCAGGAATATGATGGAGCAAGGCACAGCTAGGATTGTTGTTCGGAGGTCGTTCCATTTTATCGAGTCGCGGTTTTGATTGCCACAAAACAGAGGAGCCTGTCCAACCACAGCAATTATACACGCAAAGTAGTGTATGATTCCAGCGAGGTAGTGACTCAGGTTCATCTTGCTGGATTTGGCGAAAACTTGCAAGTAGTAAGTCTCATACAGCCTCCTGGTACATTGGATTGTGAGCAGAGTCATCGCTATTAGGGCTGCTGTGACAGACACAGATGGCTCATCTTCCTGTAGAAGCACCTTCAACGCGAAATGAACAGGAAAACTAACTGTTATCCCGAAGAAATATACTACAAACATATAGGATAACATCGAGGCACTGAATAGTGCGGAAAATAAATAAAAATGTCTATAATACGACTTTGGGATCTCAATAACCTGCAGGTAATTGGCATCCGAACCTTGGTAGGCAAAGCTCCCATACCTGTACCCCTTTATAATAAAAGCAGGAACGTATTTCTCGAAATTATTTATGATAATACCGGTAAACATTGCTGCAAAAGCCAGGTTTAGAAATATAAAATCTATTACGTTGATATAGTCGTCCATTTTTTGTGTTTGTTATAAAAGGCAGAGGACAGTACGTGTTGTGGTTGTAAACACTTCTAAGACACGAATACGAATACGAGATCTAACGGGACATTGAATCATTTTAACTAACATAGCAATTTAGGTTAAAATTAAATTACTTATTAGCCTCATGGCTAGATTGTAATTAATTGTAATTAATAAAGTATCTTAAAGGTAAAAAAAAAAATTGATCGTTGGTGCCTGAGGATTAACCTCGCTTGGCGAGTTTTAGCCGGCTCAAACAGTTTTAATATCCTAAACAAAGTGTATCATAGAATTCATAGATCAGTACTGGATCAAACTAAAGAAAACTATAGAAGTTTCGATAGATCGTAAAGCGAGCATTAGAGATGAATTACGAGCTGTCCAATTCCGAAACTGTTCTATTTATTTGCACAGACAAATATTAAGCCTCGAGCGCGCTTGCTAAGGAGCTTATTGGCTCTCAAAACGCCCGCGCATGGCATTACCCGAGCCAATAGGAGCGCGTTATGTCTAGCCAGATGTGATTACGTTTCTATAGGATTTAATGGCTTAATGACTCCACGACAAGGCTACATAAAATGTGTTAAGTTTTTTTCAAGTCATGGTTTTTTTTTGTACTGAAGCACAGAATATCTAATAGTACGGTCGACCGCACGTCGGTGGTAACACTTTGACATTAGCAGCATCTTTATTTCGTAAGCAGTAAGGGCGGTTTTCGAATTGACGTGTTACCACTGTCATGCAGGCGACTGTACTAACGTACAGAAAGATAAAATTTAAGATTCCTCGCCCGCGCCCTGCACGCACCCGCAGTCTGTCGGCAATTGGACTGCTAAATTGCAATGGATGTCAATCGCCAGTCGCTATACAAGCACGCCATCTCTGGGTACTACTGCCCCGTCTATACCCGACGGGGAGGGTTTGAACACACTCCCGGGAACACCCACCCGAGGAGCAAACCCCCATGTTAGTACGCCACTAATTTTCTCCCCCTCTCATTGTTGCTAGGCTTGGCTTAGTCATCATCTATATGATGGTGTCTGATGCCGAGTTCCTCAGCATCTTAAAAAACGTCCTCTTCAAGGACCCTACCTTTATCGCCAACTATGGCGACCTGTTTGGCAGCGCTTTTGCCGCCAAACAACCTGACGTCCCCGACTCTCCAGAGTCGCCCGATACCCCCCCACCCCTAAGGAGGAATAGGCGCCCCGCCCGTTCCGACAGTGATGAGGAGAGGCCGAGGTCTCCGCGTAGTCCGCCTAGGCGTTCAGCCAGCCTGGACCATAAGGACCGTACCCCCTCACCTCTCCCCACCCCAGCCCCCACTCAATACCCTGATCGCTCCCCAATCCCATCAGACCAAGAGATGTCTTCGGACAGTGAGGTCAACTCAGACGAGGCCGGTGCCTTTACCACGGTAGTGGGCAAAGGTAAAAAACGCAGCCGGAAAACAAACAAGGCCGAGGCTCTCGCCTCAAAATCTTTAAAACTTTCCGAGGCAAACTCTGCCCCGGCCCCTACCCCCCGTCCCGCCTCTCACTCCTCCTCGCAGGATAACAGGCCCCCCTCCCCTCAGGAACATACCTCACCTTCCCAGAAGAAGGTGCCCATCCCGCCTCCCTTATTCATCCAGGATAAGGCATATTGGACCAGGATATCCGACTGGTGCAATCAAAATAAGATTAATTTCACTAGTGCCCGCCCCACACAGCAGGGCATTAAAGTAGTTGTCCCCACCCCCACTGATTACCGCAACCTTACCAGGTTGCTACGCGAGCGTGGTGTGTCTTTTCACACCTACGCACTCCCAGAGGACCGACTCCTTAGAGTTGTGATCCGAGGGATTCCGTCCGAAGTCAGCTGCACGGAAGTGCACGCCGACCTCGATCGTCAAGGGATCCCGGTTGCTATAACCCACCGTATGTTCCGTGGTAAGCACGGTGAACCCTACAACATGGTCCTTGTCATTTGTCACCCTGGCGAAAACGCCAAAAACATCTACAATATAAAGACCGTATGCAATTTATCAGGCATCACGGTCGAGCGCCCCCACAAGTCAAACCAGCCTGGTCAATGCCACCGTTGCCAGCTGTATGGTCACTCCCAGCGTAACTGCTACGCAAAGCCCAGGTGCGTTAAGTGCCTAGGCGATCACGGGACTACCGAATGCGAGCGTCCCAAGGAGAGGGACCAGTGCACGGAGCCCCCTAGCTGTGTCCTTTGCCGTAAAGCCGGGCATCCAGCAAACTATCGCGGATGCCCCAAAGCCCCCAAAATGCGCAACGCCAAAACGGCAAAACGCGCCTCCGACCGCGTTGCGAGGGAAGCCCCCTCCTACGCAGCCCCCTTCCATTACCAACCACCAAACCCTAGAGGCCCACTCGGGCCCTCCCCTAATTTCCACGGCCCACTCGGGCCCAACCCCTGGTTTAAGGGTAATCAAAAGCCCCAATACCCACCTCTTCCGACCTCTCGTCTCGCGCCCCCGGCCTCAGAGCCCCCCGCGCTGATGAACTTACCCATCCCCGCACCTTCTCTCAGGCCCAAAACTGCACCAGCAGCTAAAGCCCCCCCCCCCATGAGAACCCCCCCTCCGGTAAACTACCCCGGCCTTCTGCCGAGAGAACACCTCGAACCCCAGTCAGGGGAAACCCGTATTGACGCCTACTCTAGACTTTGGGCCTTTACCCAAGGCATCCACGAGCAGCGCCTTCAGGTACTTACCAAGTACCAAGACATCTATAGAATACTTAATTCCAATTATAATGTATAATACGGCCCCACCCAAAAGATTCAAACCCCGTTCCCTAAATTTAGGCTTCTTTAATGCCAGAGGCATTAGTGGTCAACGCGATGACGTAGCTGTCTTCTTGCGTGAGCACCAACTTGACATATTACTCGTTCAAGAGTCCTTTCTCAAGCCCCACTGTCGTAATCCCAACATAGCCAATTATAGGCTGATTAGAAACGACAGAACGTACACCGCACTAGGCGGAACGCTAATCTATTACCGCAATTCTTTATATTGCATCCCCATTGACCCCCCAGAGCTAGCATGCCTGGAGGCTTCAATCTGTCGCCTAGGCATGACAGGGCACCAGCCCATCACCATAGTCTCGGCCTATAGGTCCTCAAACAAACCCGCGAGTCTGCTCGAGGACGACCTAAAATCCTTACTCGATCTTAGTAATTCTGTAATTATAGCAGGCGATCTAAACGCCAAACATTGCTCATGGAGCTGTGTCTCCAATAACACCGCTGGTGTTCAATTAGAAGCACTTAGCGACAGACTTTCCTTTGACGTCATCGCCCCGATGCGTCCCACTCACTTTCCCGACACAGTAGGGCAACGGCCCGACATCCTAGATATAGCCCTCTTAAAGCGCGTAAACCTCGGTATTCGCTCTATCGAGGTAATTCAAGAATTAGACTCAGATCACCGACCTGTGATCATTCAACTGGGGCCCCGAGGTGGTCCCTCGGATCCCGGTACTCCACCCTTAACTAAAACAATAACCGATTGGAGGAGACTAGAGGACCGCCTCAAATCTACCTCATCCCCCCAACTAGATTCAATCCCTGACTCCATCGAGACAGTCGCGGATACGGTGGCCGCGATCACCTCGCTCACCAACCATGTACAGTCCGTAGTGGGCGAATGCTCACGGCAGGTTCCGATGCTGGATGACCAGCGTCTGAAACTGCCGGACGATGTAAATGAGTTGAGGACCGAGAGGAACGCGGCCATCCGTGCCTATGACGCTTTTCCCAACGAAGCCAACCGTGCCCATATGCGCTCTTTGCAGAATACTGTAAAAAGACGTGTAGCTCAGGTACGGGAGGATCGCTGGGACAAGGAAGTCAGCGAAATCCAACCGTCTCATTTAGCCTTCTGGGCACTTCAACGCAAACTCAAATGCGAGACCACGGCAGCTATGCCCCCCCTAAATCGACCCAATCAAAGGCCGGCCTTTGATGATGACGAAAAAGCCGAATTCTTAGCCGACAGCTTGGAGTCTCAGTGCACTCTCAGTACGCTTCCCGTAAGCCAAACCCACCTTGACAAGGTTAATTCAGAAGTAGAGCGTAGGTCAGCCCTCCCCCCCCCCCCAATAGATGACCCTGATGACCCGCTCCCACCGATCACCCCTGACGAAGTTCTCTCTATAGTCAAGGATCTTAAGCCCAAAAAAGCCCCCGGCGCAGACGGCATCACCAATAAGGTGTTGAAACGTTTCCCTGCCACCCTAATCGCTCTAATGACCGTCATCTTCAATGTGGCATTTAAAAACAACATCTTTCCCCAGGCTTGGAAACAGGCTACGGTAATCGGTATTTCAAAACCGGGCAAACCAAAAGCCGAGCCGAGTAGTTACCGGCCGATTAGTCTCCTCAATGTCTTCGGTAAAATCTACGAGAAGCTTATTTATAAGCGACTCAAAGATTTCGCCGACTCAAATAAACTCCTTCCCGACGAGCAGTTTGGCTTTCGTACAAAGCACTGCTGCGTTAATCAACTGCACCGCATTGTAGAACACATCAGTGCAGGCTTCGTACGCGGTCAAATGACCGGTACTCTCTTTTTCGACGTAGCAAAGGCTTTCGATAAAGTGTGGCACAACGGCTTATTATATAAGCTGTACACTATGAATGTGCCACATCGTCTCGTGCTCATCATCCGAGACTACTTATCGAATCGTACCTTTTGCTATCGCATAGAAGGGGCTCTCTCCTCCCCCCATCCCATTCACGCCGGTGTGCCACAAGGCTCCGTGCTCTCCCCCCTACTGTTCACGCTGTACACCAGCGATATTCCAAAATGCGGTGCAGCCCGTATTGCCCTTTTCGCCGACGACACGGCAATCTATTACTCCGGCAGGAGCCATGTCGCTATTTCTCGTACCCTCCAATCCGCGGCCAACACCCTAGGTGACTGGTTCCGGAAATGGAGAATCGAAGTCAATCCCGAAAAAAGTGCAGCGGTCCTCTTCGATAAGAGACCCCTGTCACAGTATCGTAAAGAATTAAGCGTACCAGTCTCAATGTTCGGAAAACAGATCCCATGGCAACGAGAAGCCAAATACCTTGGCGTGATCCTTGACCGTAGACTGACTTTCAGACCGCATATCCGCAAGGTGAAAAACCGTGCCGCCTTCGTCCTCGGACGTCTCCACCCCCTACTCAATGCGCACAGTAAGTTGCCCACTCCTCTCAAAGTAAGGATATACACCACCTGTATCCGCCCCATACTCGCCTATGCTAGCGTTGTGTTCGCACACGTTAAGCCGGTGAGAATTCACATACTCCAAACCCTCCAAAACCGTTTCATGCGAAGGGCCGTAGGCGCCCCCTGGTACGTACGCAATGTCGACCTCCACCTAGACCTCAAACTGCCGACCATCAAGCAGTTTTTCAAGCGTGTCTCAAAACGCTACTTCGATTCCGCTCCCAAGCACCCCAACCCCTTGGTCGTGGCGGCCACCGTCTACCAGCCATCTGCTATTAGCAAAACCCGACGTCCCAGACACACACTCATTGAGCCCGATGACGCTATTACACTCCTCCAGGAGTCAGATAAAAGTACAAGCACACTCCGACGCCGTCGTCCAAAATATCGTCCCCGCCGGCGAGGACCGACGCGACACACACACAGAATCCGAGAGTCCGACTCTCGAGAAACAGAAACACATGCCGACGCAGCACCGGCTGCTGGGGGGATCAGTGGCGGGGTCCCCCTGCTGCACCCTGAGTCGAGGTCCGAGCTCCCCCCTGGGGACGCCCTCACGGTGTAAGCAACCGGAGATAATCTCGTCACGCGAGACCGGCCCTATGCTCTAGAGTAGTTCCTAGGAGCAGGCTATTGCGTAGCCACTGGTTAGGTTTTCTAGGTAGGTCTTAGCCTCGCCGGCGAGGCTTGCCGCTTCACGGCGTTTAGCACGTCACCCGATAGGGACCGAAAGTCCGCTACTTTCGAGGAAACCAATTCGATGCAGCAACGGCTGCTAGGGGGACATAGGAACTGCGGGGTCCCCCTGCAATGCCCCAGCGAGGTTCGAGCCCCCCCCTCGGGGGGCGCCCGCTTGCGCGCGGTATTGATGCCGCGCGCATCTAGTTTGTAAGTATGTAGGGAAAAAACCTTCGGCGAATGGAGTCCCACATGGGACTCTCCGCCAACTAAGTCCGGTTAAGCAGAAATGGGACTTCGGTCCCACCTGCGAGAGCCCATTCGAAAAAAAAAAAAAAAAAAAAAAAGGGTACTACTGAGAAGCGAGTCGGCATTACGAGCGGCGAGCATCCCTAGCCTACACGTGTGTGTGCGGTCGTATAGAGGCATAATCTTAATTGTTATTCAACATTTTAACTTTTTCAAAACTCTAAATAATGTACGCCTTCAAAATATTATTAGTGTGAAACCTCATAAGACAGCACTTTAGTCAAATAGCTTTTTAGGTATGGCTCCAAAAATATTTAATAAATTACCTAAAAACATTAAATCGACTGATGATATACGTACATTTAAAAAGAAGCTCAAAGATTTTCTTGTGCTGAAAGCTTACTATTCAGTAAATGATTTTCTGACAGATACAACAAACTTTAGGTAAATACACAAGAGTCCGATTTCTTTCTTAAACTATCATTAATATATATTAATAAAAACTGTTATTATTATTAAACAATTAATTTCCACAAATCTGTAATAAGCATTATCTTTATGTTATCAAATGTGTACGCCTATCAAGGCAAAACATAGTGATACTGGATTATTTATAAATTAACACCATGTCTTGTACAACATAGTAGAGTTTTATTTAACTGCCCAAAGCTGGTTATGTATGAAAAATGCAAAAAAATATATATGAAAAAAATCTAAAAAAAGTATCGCCTTTTTTTTCGTGATTTCGTATCAGTAATCACCTGTAGGTCTACTCGCGTTTTACGAACGACAAACGAAGTACGAACTTTCGTTCCCACTGATACTTACATAATAAAGATAGGCACATAAAAAAGGCACAATTAAGATAGACTACGGTTCATAATCGTATACAATTTACCGGAGATGAGAAAAACAAACGTCAAAACACGATCATCGCATGCGATAAGGGAACGATGGTTGACCGGAGTAGCAAATTGTGCGATGAATCGTACGATTTATCGAATATCGTCGAATGGGAGTAGACCCCCTGCACCTATCTTCGTTTTCGGAAGCGTTCCCCTTACACCCAGTATAGGTGGTGCTAGCATTAAATTGTATTGGTGTGACTGAAGTCTTACCATCTTTAACGGCTAGTCCGTGCAGCCTCTTCCCGTAGTCCTTGTTGTATTTTTGCAGCTTGCCGGTACTCAGCTTGTACACCTGGAACCCTGGGATGCAGAAGCTGTATTGCTGCTTGCTGAGAGCATACTTGTTTTGCTCGTTCTTTATCTTTTCTTCCGTAGCTAAGGGGTCCCATGTTCTTTTGCCTGGAAGGTGCAATGCCATGGTTTAGAAGCTATTTAGATTTCAAGGGTTCTTCTTGAACGGCGAATGTCATTTGTGTGACTGTCCAAAGACATTAACAGCTCCCGTTCTATTATAATGCCAAATTTCGACGTTTTTATTTCAAACAGGGCAGTATCTCAAGACGAAAGTCTTTGACCAGTGTGTGTTGCCAGTAATTACTTACGGCACTGAAACGTGGTCGCTTACAATGGTCCTGATAAGAAGACTCAAAGTCACTCAAAGGGCTATTCTCGGAGTGTCGTGATCGAATCGAAAATGAGGAGATTCACAGGATAATGAAGGTAACCGACAGAGCCCGAAGAATTGCCTAACTTAAGGGGCAGTGGGCGGGGCACATTGCTCACAGAACGGATGGCCGATAGAGCCGTAAAGTTCTAGAGTGCCGACGGCGAACCAGAAGGCGCAGCGTGGGTAGCCCCCCCCCCCACAAGGTGGAACGACGACCTGGTGAAGGTCACGGAAATCCGCTGGATGCGGAAACCGCAGGACCGGTCGTCGTGGCGATGCTTGGGGGAGGCCTATGTCCAGCAGTGGATGTCTTTCGGCTGAAATTATGATGATTTCAAATAGGCACAGTACAAATATCTGGACGAACAGACTATTCAAAATGATCTGAACAACTAGGAAAATTAAACTTTATCTCAATGGAATAAAATTCTAGTTAGAATGACAATTGGCACGTACTTTTGTCATTCTTAAACACCTAGTCCTGGCAGTTTCGGTATTACGGAATAAATTGTGAACAGGATTATTCGTCACATCAGTTCTGAATAATTTATACATTTAAGATGCTTAAGGTAGCTAATAGCAGCAGGATGAGAAAGGCCGAGGAACGAAGTTGGGGACATGCAATAGGAAAGGTGACAATTTTTTATTAGTTTTTATCAGTCAACTCCAAACGTTTTCAAGAAAAATAAGCAACAATGAATCAATAAAATATTCTTATTGAATATTTTATTGATTCATTGTTGCTTATTTTGATGACCAAGTTATAAGCAATTTTAATTTGTTCACTAGACAGAGACAGCACTATCAAAGTATGACGTCATTGTTCAAAACCTTCATAGAAACTTGATATCTCTCTGTAAAATGTCCGTTTAGTACGACAAGGACAGAAAATGCCCCCACCAAAAACTTTAAAAGCGTGTATCTCTCTCATTTTTCATGGTTTTTATTATTATTTTCACAAATGTTGTCGTTTTAGTACCTTTTTTAGGGTTTTTGAGTTATAGTGAGAAAACTGAAAAATACTTAAGACGTCCTAGTTCATAGGTCATTGACCTTAGAGAAAAATGATCTTAGCAAATAATGCTCCTTTAGTTACTAGCTATTTAAAAAAATCACAAAAAGTAACTTTGTGTTATATTGATATGACATATTTCTTAAATTTAGCTTCTTAAATTCAGCGCTAGGTGGCGCTGTTTGCTAAAACTAAAATAGCCATGATTAATATTCGATTGGATTTGTTTGTAACACCTACTTAAGGAACCCTATAATACTGAGCATGGCCCGACATGCTCTTGGCCGGTTTTTTAAATAACATAACATTTGTGGTACTTTTTCACAGTAGTCAACTACCGGATATGAGAGGCCAACTACGCAGCGCACTATTCAGACTTCTGCTGCGGCTATGCCATCCTTACTGCTGCTGGACCACACTAAGCCACTACCACACCAGCACCAGGAGTTGCTCCATCCGAGCTGGCGGTGCAGACCTACCGCATCCTACACGTCTGGCCAGTGTACCCTAAATTCTTTGTAACCCGAAGCTGAGGAAACAAGAGTATTGAAACCTACAGGCTGTTTTATTAACCCTGCTACCTACCTAATTCCAAGTGCCTAGGGATACCTGCAGTGGCTGTTCCGTGTGGTGCCGGACGTAAAGAATTGCACCACGCTCTCTCTTCTCATGGGTGTCGTAATAAGCGACTAAGGGATTTACCAGAGGATGGGCAGCAGCGTACTCTGAGTATTTAAACAACCAACTGCGACCACCAACCCGTCTGCCTAGCGTGGCGATTATCTTTGTCCATCAGTGGACGTCTTTCGGCTGAAATGATGATGATGATGATGACCTGCAGTGGTGGTAGGTTTTAAAAATGTATTAAAAATAGGATGTTTTGATTCACCCCTCCACTTACCAATCTTAACGTCCATAATACAGGGCTCCAGCATCCTCTCCGTCAGATCCTCCAGTATGATATAATCCTGTTCGAAGCCGTTGTAAGTGTACTTCCTGCAGCCGAAGTACTTGGCGATCGACGTGCGAAGTTCTATCAAGTCCGCGTCGGAGGTAGATTTTATGTGGTTGTAGAAGTCGATCTCGCGCTTCTGAGCTTCTTTGATTATAGGCTTTAGAATCGTGCCGTTGTTGCATTGGAGTAGGCCTGGAGAATTAAAAAGTGGGTAGAATTGATATAATCTTATCTGGCATGATCTGATGACCTCCAACATATTGGAGTAAGAAGGTTCCAGCTCAAGAAACTACTATCATCAATAACCTATAAACTGAAGAACTTTTTTTTTTACATTTTTACACAGCACCATCTGGTCCCAAACTAAGCAGAGCTTGTACTATGGGTACTAGACAATGGATATAATCTTAACTATTATAAAATTGTAAACGTCTGTTTGTTTGTTCCAGCATCACTTTCAGCATAACTTAGCCTACTGTACGTGTTGGGCAACTGTAAGTAGAGTAGGCAGCTGTTAAATAATAGTAGTTTATGAAACTGTTGCATAATAGGGGTTATTAAAACACGAGTGTGAGTTTAATAGTTTTTAATAGTATCACACGAGTGTTTTAATACCTAATTATGTCAGTTTCATACACTATTTTATCTAAACTCGTACAATTTTAAATAAAATACCAAAGTCAAAATCTTGGTAACATTGTCGTTGTTTTTCTTGATTTCTCTGGTAAAAGATTGTTCGTCATTTACGTTGCTGCATCCAGAAATTCAGTATCACTGCTGTAGTCAGATATTTTTTCCCAGAATAAAACTTTCGACATACAAAACCATAATAATAACGTAAACAATAACAATAAAACAAGTAACGATGACCAAATCCAGTAGGCCGTGGCCATAGATTACTATATATTGGCCGAGGCGCGCGGCCGCGCACGCGCGCTGGCTCGCGCCTACACAGATAATAAAATATAGTCTGGCGAAAACATTATAATCAGAACTAATTTTCTATCCTTGTCAGGATTCCGTCAATCTCTGTTTTATCATACAAAAAATATGCCTGTAAACACTTAAATATAATTACAAGCAATATGACAATCAAAAGTTCTGCCAAAAACGGGATTTTAAACGATAAAAAATTTCAATGTATGACAAGTGGCGCCACCCTGAATTTTGTGTACTCATTGGTGCCAAACTGTATGACTGCTAAAAAAAAGGTTTGCAAACTCCTTGGTTGGGTCGAAGTGGCATTAAAAACTCCTTAGTTGGGCTGAAGTGTGCGGTTATGGAAAAAAAATTAAATTACCGCATTGTTTTGTTCAGCAAACTGTATCGTAATGAAACTTTTTAAATTCATTACAGGTGCATGTGCGTAAAGTATGTCATTATGACATTACTTTCGAGTTCATAATTCGAATTTTACGATACGAGTGTAGATAAATAAATAAATAATCACGCTAAAACTACTGGACCGATTTTGATGTTTTTTTTTTTTTTGAACGCTGATGATCTGACTTAAAAACTGGTATGGGTTTTGAGAAAGAAAGAAAGAAAGAAAAAAAGAAAAACAATAATTCGTGGGTTGCGTACTCACCCGACAGATCGAAGCTTCTATGCATTTGCACGAGCGGATAGTAATGTACGATGGAGTGGAGTGGAGTGGACAGGGGATGGGACTGGGGATGGGACTGGGGACGGGACAGGGGACGGGACTGGGGACGGGACAGTGGACGGGACAGGGGACGGAACATGGGACGAGAAATGGGACGGGACATGAGACGGGACATGGGACAGGACAGTGGGACGGCACATGGAACTGGACATAGGATGGGACATGGGACAGGACATGTGACATGGGACGGGACGATAGTGATATAGAGAGATAGTGGGACAGTAGGACAGTGGCAGTGGGACGGTGACACGGTGGGACAGTGGGGCAGTGTGTTGATGGGGCAGCGGGGCAGCCGGGCAGTGGGGCAGCGGGGAAGCGGGGCAGCGAGGCAGTGGGACAGCGGGGCAGTGGGGTACCGGGGCAGCGGGGCAGTGGGATAGTGGGGCAGTGGGGCAGCGGGGCAGTGGGTTAGCGGGGTAGCGGGGCAATAGGGGAATGCGGCAGCGGGGCAGGCAGTGGGGCAGGGGGATAGTGGGGCAGCGGGGCAGTGGGGCAGTGGGGTAGTGGGGCAGTGGGGTAGTGGGGCAGTGGATTACCGGGGCAGTGGGATAGTTGGGCAGCAGGGCAGTTGGTTACCGGGGCAGCGGAGCAGTGGGGCAGTGGGATAGTGGGGCAGTGGGGCCGTGTGATAGTGGGGCAGCGCGGCAATGGGGCAGTGGGGCAGCGGGGCATTGGGGCAGTGGGATAGTGGGGCAGCGGGGCAGTGGTGCAGCGAGGCAGTGGGTTACCAGGGCAGCGGGGCAGTGGGATAGTGGGGCAGCGGGGCAGTGGGGCAGTGGTATGGTGGGGCAGCGGGGCATTTGGGCAGCGGGGCATTTGGGCAGCGGGGCAGCGGGGCAGTGGGGCAGCGGGGCAATGGGGATTCGGGGCAGCGGGGCAGTTGGGCAGCGGGGCAGTGGGGCAGCGGGGAAGCGGGGCAGTGGGTAAGCGGGGCAGTGGGGAGCCGGGGCAGCGGGGCAGCGGGGCAATGGGGAAGCGGGCCAGTGGGGCAGTGGGGCAGTTGGGCAGCGGGGCAGTGGGGCAGCGCGGCAGTGGGGCAACGGGGCAGGCTTTGGGGCAGTGTGATAGTGGGGCAGCGGGGTAGTGGGGCAGTGGGGCAGTGGGGTAGCGGTGCTGCGGGGCAGTGGGATAGTGGGGCAGCGGGGCAGTGGGGCTGCGGGGCTTTGGGTTAGCGGGGCAGTGGGGTAGAGGGGCAGTGGGGCAGCGGGCAGCGGGGCAGCGGGCAGTGGGGCAGCGGGGCAGTGGGGTAGCGGGGCAGTGGGGTAGCGGGGCAGTGGGGCAGCTGGGCAGCGGGGCAGTGGGGCAGCGGGGCAGTGGGGCAGCGAGGCAGCGGGGCAGTGGGGCCGCGGGGCAGTGGGGCAGCGGGGCAGTGGGATAGCGGGGCTGTGGGGTAGCGGGGCAGTGGGGCAGCGGGACAGTGGACTGGACTGGATTGGACTGGACTGGACTGGACTGACGTGGGTTAGCAGAATTTAACGCGAGCGGAGCCGCGGGTAAAAGCTAGTACTAATATACTTTTAATTGTAAATAAATACTTATAATACATAAGAAACATCAAAATCAACACAAACACTTATGTTAATCACACAAATATTTGTGTCCTGTGGGAATCGAATCCACGACCTCTTGATCAGCAGTCCGTCGCTCGAACCACTAGACCACAGACGTTGTCGTTGGTTGTTGATTATCCATATTGGATCAAATAGGTTATTTGAATTCAATTTTGAAAATAATCTCCAATACTAGAATTCTAACATATTGACCTGCTTATAGTGGTTTTACTAACCTGTAAGTACTTGGTGTCTTCAGTTTTCCTGTGGCCAGTCAGACACCTGTATCTCCAGGGGGTTGGTTCATCAAGCAGAGACGTCATCATAAGCTGTTACTCACCTAAGTACTATGTGTCTTCAATCTTCCTGTGTCCCGCCACCAGCAGTGCATACGCCTGTACCTTCAGAGGGCTGGTGGCAGGAGTAGAGATGTCATCATAAGCTGCAGTGATACGACTCACCTAAGTACTTGGTGTCTTCCAATGATATTTAAAAGTATTCAGTCTTCCAGAGTCCCACCACCTGCAGTGTATACGCCTGTTATACGATCTGCGAGGTTAAGCTGCACTAGCCGCGGTCAGTCTGTGCATAGGTGACCGTTTCGTTACACATCGAGACCCCTTCGTGCCTCGGAGAGCACGTAAAGCCTTCGGTCCTGCGCCTGATCTCTCTCCGGTCGTGTCGAATTGCCGTCCCATCGGATTATGAGAGTGAGTGAGGGAATAGAGAGTGCACCTGTGTTTGCGCACACACTTGTGCACTATAATATGTCCCGCGCAGATGGCTAGTCTCTGTTGAGATTGGCCACCGTGACCGAAATTCGGCCGAGAGGACATTATTATAATACGCCTGTATCTCCAGAGGGCTGGTGGCAGGAGTAGGGACGTCGTCATAAGCTGCAGTGATCTGACTCACCTAAGTACTTGGTGTCTTCAGTCTTCCTGTGTCCCGCCACCTGCAGTGCATACGCCTGTATCTCCAGAGGGCTGGTGGCAGGAGTAGGGACGTCATCATAAGCTGCAGTGATCTGACTCACCTAAGTACTTGGTGTCTTCAGTCTTCCTGTGTCCCGCCACCTGCAGTGCATACGCCTGTATCTCCACCGGGCTGGTGGCAGGAGTAGGGACGTCATCATAAGCTGCAGTGATCTGACTCACCTAAGTACTTGGTGTCTTCAGTCTTCCTGTGTCCCGCCACCTGCAGTGCATACGCCTGTATCTCCACCGGGCTGGTGGCAGGAGTAGGGACGTCACCATAAGCTGCAGTGATCTGACTCACCTAAGTACTTGGTGTCTTCAGTCTTCCTGTGTCCCGCCACCTGCAGTGCATACGCCTGTATCTCCACCGGGCTGGTGGCAGGAGTAGGGACGTCATCATAAGCTGCAGTGATCTGACTCACCTAAGTACTTGGTGTCTTCAGTCTTCCTGTGTCCCGCCACCTGCAGTGCATACGCCTGTATCTCCACCGGGCTGGTGGCAGGAGTAGGGACGTCATCATAAGCTGCAGTGATCTGACTCACCTAAGTACTTGGTGTCTTCAGTCTTCCTGTGTCCCGCCACCTGCAGTGCATACGCCTGTATCTCCACCGGGCTGGTGGCAGGAGTAGGGACGTCATCATAAGCTGCAGTGATCTGACTCACCTAAGTACTTGGTGTCTTCAGTCTTCCTGTGTCCCGCCACCTGCAGTGCATACGCCTGTATCTCCACCGGGCTGGTGGCAGGAGTAGGGACGTCATCATAAGCTGCAGTGATCTGACTCACCTAAGTACTTGGTGTCTTCAGTCTTCCTGTGTCCCGCCACCTGCAGTGCATACGCCTGTATCTCCACCGGGCTGGTGGGCAGGACCAGGGGTTTTGCCGTCATCTCGTTGTCCTGTCTCTTGATGCTGTAGTGCACCTGGTAGATCGAGCGCTGCCGTCGTACGCTACGCCGTTGCTTCGGTTTCTCTGATACATCGTTCATTTAGTTGTATGCCTGAAAGGAAGAAGTATAATATAATCATGGGTCATGAAATAGAGATAAAGGATTTAGGGCTAAAACACACGATACGCTGAGCATCGTAGACAGCAACTTTGCGGTTACATAGGCATCGATGTGCTTCGCGTTTTCGAACCTTACTGCTTTCGATCGCGGTATCAAAATCGTGCGTTTTTATAGCAATTCTATCGATACTGCATCGGCTGGTAGAGAGGTGAAGTGAATTGTACGCGCCATCTCCAACTTCCGAAACTAACGACCAAATGTGCGGAGTTAAAAGTTCAATTGCAGCCTCGAGTTTCCGAAAAGTGAACAAATCGCCGAAGCTAAAAGTATTATGTGTGTGCTTTTGTCCTTATCGCATACATAACAAGGATGGACTGACAAGGTAATGGTCTGAGAAGGCTATTCTTAAGAAAGGGAGGAATACATAAAAGTGCTTTGATAAAGGCAGATGATAAAGCACATCCATTGTTAAAGACACAGTTGATAAATAACATCAATTTAAACATCATTATTTATTAATTATTTTATTATTTTTAACGCATTTACGCATGCGAAGCGAAATCTAACAATTTTTTTCTTTCCACAATTTAAATCGTTATCATTATTTATTCCTGACTACCGCGACTTGACCTTGGTGGCGTGGTAAGTCGATAAAAAGTATATGCTATTTCGCTTTCGCTATATGTATGCTTTTTCGGGGTTCTGGTTGTCTCCGTGCCAAGCACCAACCAAATCTGTTAAGCCATTTATACGTGATTGAGTAAAAATTAGTAGTGGGATTTGATTATTTATTTACATTTTCCGCCATTGAACATTTTACGTGAAACAACACGGCTGGAAAAGTGGCTGTGGCCAGTTAAAAAAATACCTATGCATGTAAAACCAAATAAACAAGAGTTTCTGCGGTATCTGGAAGTGAAATCTTATGTCAGCTCCTGTGATTGGTCCGCAAAAATACCAACAACCAAACACAACACTTAACACGGGATTTGACAGCTTTGCATTGATAGCTTTTCAAAAGCTGGAGGTAAGTCTTGTTGTCTAGATTGGCTCAGAATTATTATGTAATATTAGGTAAGCTCACTAGAAAGTTAAAATATTTTTAACGAATTTTAATCTCACCTAACTGGAGCCTTACGTAACAAGGAGTGAGGTAAGATTAAAATGTAAGCGTCAAGTTTAAAAATAACTTGTTAATTTTATTTTGCATTAGTAAACCATACCGTCACTGCATAATCGCTCAATAAATCGTTAAAACGATTCAAGTTTACCGTTACTTGTAAATTATTCACTTAATTACTTTACAGTTTGTTGATACTGTTGATATCACACAAAGAAGTACTAAAATATATTATCTACTCAACAATATTGTTAGTAGGACTTCCAAATTGAAAGGAAAAACCTCTTGTTTATCTTAAAATGGTGAGCCAATGCGGGTGATTCCAAATTCTAATAATTCTAGTTATTAGCGCATGATTCGTAATAGGTAGGTACTCTATTACATTCATAGATATATATAAACATTTCACAAGCATAGACATATATATCAAATCAAATCAAATAATTTTATTTGCAAATATGAGTAAAATAATAGATGTTGTTATATAAATAAAAAGTCCTTGTTCCATATTTTGCCATGCAAGGCGTGCAAATTAGTCATATTTAAATGACAATTAGTTTAAAAATAATAGCAGGTAGTTATAAAATATTAAAAAATTCAGAGGTACAATTATTAATTAATAGTAAAACAGTTAATAATAAATTCATTCAAAATAGTAATAATAATGTGATCTAAAATAGTCAGTATTAATTGAGAGGTAAATCGGATGTCTCAAATTATAGTCTCCTTTTGTTTGTCATCAATAAAATCTAGAACAGAGTAATAACATTTATTGACTAAGAATTTATGCAGGCATTTCTCAAAGATGTTAATACATTTCTGACTCCTGATAGTTTTTGGTATATTATTGTATATCCTTGGGGCCATACCTAAGATACTCTTGCTAAATAATGCCGTACTGTGAGGCTTGCACCAAATAGTATTTGGGTGTCGTCTAGAGTTTAGTGTTTGATATAGACCAAAATTCAATTTAACAATTTATAAGTATTACTAGCGTAATCATTGGTCACTAGTAACTGGATCATAGTGCTAGAACAAATATATTTTTATATAAGTACCTAAGTAATAATATATCATAGAATAGTTACCTAGTCTTTGAAATTTAACGTATTTCGTATTATCGTTATTAAAATCTGGATGGTAAAATAACCAGAATGAGTATTAATATAATGTTATTCCCTTCCTTGTGTATATTATCAAAAAACATTACCTCTCTTATCCATGGCGAAACAAAAATAACGAAAAGCCAATCACAAAACACAACAAACTTAATTTTAATGGTTTTAAAGTGACAAAAACAAATACAGTGTAAATTGATGAATGACAACGCATAAAATGAATTAAACAAAGTAAAATAGCCACAAATGTCGGCTGTTAATTATACCTATTAAGGCCGAATCACTGCGTAAGGAAACAAGTTTGAAAAGCAACTGAATATTCGCGACATTGGACATAATATTCAAGGTTTACGTTTATCTGTCTAATCAAGGCATAAATCAAGATTGACTCCAGTTTATCGATTGATATATATTTATGATGCCCATGATGTAGATAATTTTATAAAAATGAAGGTAGGTAGGTACACGAGGATATGTTTGGTAGATAATATTATTAAAAGTTCGGTGCAACATGAACAAAATATATTATTCTAATAGGTACCTTAGTACCCCGATAATAAAGACTATGGTAATGGTAAAAGCTGTGCAGAATTAGCAGACACTACCCTTAAAGTTTTTTTCAAAAAGCCTTTTTGGGACATTTTTACACGAGACCATCTAGTCCCAAACTAAGCAGAGCTTGTGCTATGGGTACTAGACAATGGATATAATACTTATATACTAATTTTTTTTTGTAAAAACATACTTATAACATAACATAATAACATACTTATAATAAATAAGAAACACCCAGCCCAACACAAGTACTTATGTTCATCACACAAATATTTGTGTCCTGTGGGAATCGAACCCACGACCTCGTGATCAGCAGTCCGACACTCGAACCACCAGACCACAGACGTCGTCAAAGAAAAACGTCGTTAAAGAAGTTTGAAATTGATTTCAAAATTTGTACCGAACAAAGAAACAGGAAAGAAAGCGAGTTAATAAAATCGTGGTAAAATTCTATAGTCTATGGTAACATGATCGGGATAAGGTCATAAGACAAAATAATATCAAATGTTTATAAAACATAGATAGAATGTAGTACAGTCGACTGCATGACAGTGGTAACACTTCAATTCGAAAACCACCCTTACTGCTTACGAAATAAAGATGCTGCTAATGTCAAAGTGTTACTACCGACGTGCGGTCGACCGTACCTACAGCAATTCCTGGTAATGGTAACTTATAAGTAATCTGTGGGCTAGGTAAAAAAAAGAAATCTAATTGATATACTAAAATAAAACAAACATAGATCAATATTTAAAATATAATTGTTATTCGATTTACACATTACATACATAACATTACCTAGCTATTATAAATTAGAATTATACGAGTAGTTTTAATTAATTAATCGAGCGAGAAATTCTCGGGAATCTAAACGGTAGATTATATTATTAATAATTATTATGCTATAGTGTTTATCTACAGATCACAACTTATCTATTATAATAAAGCTGAAGAGTTTTTTGTTTGTTTAAACGCGCTAATCTTGGGAACTACTCGATGGATTTGAAATAACATTTTTGTATATGATAGTCAGATTCATGAGGAATAGTATATGCTACTTAACATCACGCTACGCTACGACCCTTAGGAGCCAAGCAAAATGAAAAAAAATGACAGAATTATATTCAAAGGAAAGGTAAAACCGCAGGGCACAGCTACTCTACTTGAATTCTTTGTCCATCCAAAGCACAGAAATAGAAAGAATGGAAAAGTCTCAGTACGCCTTATGACTTGTTTCTGTAAATACTGTAACAAAAACCGCCTTATTGTGCTGTTTCTAACTGCAGAAACAAAAGCTGTAAAGTACATTTGATTAAAGTTAATTTAAAAAAATTAATGACTTCAATATGTAAGGCGTACAACCATTCAAGTCTATCTATTTCTGTGATCCAAAGGTTGTCTGGAAGATATCGCTTTTAGCGATAAGACCGCCCATGTACCCATAATTTATACGTTGCTCCTGTTTATTACTATTTTCATGGTGTACAATAAAGCATATTCTATTTAACTATGTATCTACTCATACTTATAAAATCCTTCGCCAGTTTTTCTGCCAAATTTCCCTTCGCTCACCAACTTATCTAAAAGCGGAATAGGTCTGAACATTGGGTGGCCTGTCTTGGCTAACATGATACCTAAGATATATTTCTTGGTATCCAATCCAGTGAAATCTGACAGTTCTAGAGGACCCATTGGATAGCCGGCGCCGAGTTTCATCGCTGTGTCGATGTCTTGCGCCGACGCGTCACCTGAAAGTTGGAACAGATCGTTGATAAGATTGGTAACGAAGCGTGTTCTTTGACTGATTAATTTTTAATTAAGACAATCAGTCAATTTTAAATAGAGTGCGTAAGAATAAGAGTTACATAAGACTTGCGGATGTGCAACTTTTTTATCAGGTATAATTTTCTTTTTTTATCTTTTTTACCATCTGCAAAATACAGTTCGCCAAAGTGGCTTGCAATGTGCCCCCCCCCCCCCTGCCATTTCTAAACTATGCAACGTAGAAACTTATAGTCTTCAACATTGATAGACCTTTATAAAAACTCTCTTTTAAAATTATTTCGAGTATAATGTGATTATAAATTTTTGAGTTATATTGAGAAAACTGAAAAATAATTAAGACGTCCTAGTTCATAGGTCATTGACCTTAGAGAAAAAAGATTGTAGCAAATAATGCTCCTTTAGTTACTTTCTATTTAAAAAAATCACAAAAAGAAACACACTTCTTAAATTTAGCTTCATAAATTTAGCGCTAGGTGGCGCTGTTTGCAAAAACTAAAATAGCAATGATTAATTTCAATTTCGATTTGATTCGTTTGTAATTAGACCTACTTAAGGAACCCGATAATACTGAGCATGGCCCGGCATGCTCTTGGCCGGTTTTTGTATTCTTAATTTATTTGCATCTAGCCATTTAATAATTCCTCGAAGTGTTTAATTTACTGGAGACTCATAAGAATTTAGATTTTTTAAATTCTATGATGACAGTAGAGGGGCTCGTAGCGATGCAACTACTGCGCGGATTGTACGATCTGCAAGGTTAAGCTGCACTTGCCGCGGTCAGTCTGTGGATGGGTGACCGTTTCGTTACACATCGAGACCCCTCCGTGCCTCGGAGAGCACGTTATGCTGTCGGTCCCGGTTGTCATACGAATATCTATGGCAGTCGTTACGGGTAGTCAGAAGCCTGCAAGTCTGACAACTGGTCTAACCTCCGAATGTCAGTATTATCCAGTAACTGGGTTGCGGGGGTCTGATGGCAGTCGCTCCGTGTAAAATACTGATGTTCAGCCGCATCTGGCTAGACTGGAAGTCGACCCCAATATAATTGGGAAAAGGCTCGGAGGATGATGATGATGACAGTAGTACTATCATCCGCAAATAAAACACATTCGTGTGATACCGCACGTGGGAGATCGTTTACATAACTCCATATTTTGTATATCTTTGTACTTGTATAAGATGAATCATTATATCATTCACTCAATCATTACTGATAGTGTCGTTTTACGTTATACGAAGAAACTGTGGAAAACCCGGAGCCTAGTCATGAAAGTAGCAGAATTCGCGCAGAATCGTTGCCGCCAGTTGCAACCACAGAGTACCTTTGTAGTTGCGACTTATAAAACCCAGTACTTTGCTTGATTACAAGCATAGGTTTAAAGAATTTTATTTCTCATAAGAACAAACAGTTCACTTATAATGAGATACAAAAGTACTTACAACTAAATTATATAATTTTAGCCTCTTTTTTTTTTTAAGCTTAGTATAATAAAACAAAGTTTAACCGAATTAAATCGCGTATATTATTTAAATTGGTTTTCCTGACGTTTCGAAAGCTTTGCATTGCATTGAATTGCATTGCATTCTTTGGTTGGCAGCTACCACCTGTTTGTAACCCAGTACTAAAAATAATCAAGTCCCAAACAGCACGCAACACTGTAAAAGATAATGATATTGTGAGTGATTACTGCGTGCATCGAAACGATTTTAATTAATAATATTGTACGGTAGATTAAAATATTTTTTTAGAAATATTTGTAAAGACGTTTGTCATTTTAGTCTACCTGCTACCACGAAATGCTGCAAAGCTTTCGAAACGTCAGGAAAACCAATTTAAATAATATACGCGATTTAATCCGGTTAAACTTTGTTTTATTATAATGTGTAGGTAGTGATCGCGAAAACCTAAGAAATTATTATACAAGCATAGTTCCTAATAGTTCTTATAAACATAATCAGGCTAATACTGTATCACTTCTGTTCTGAGCATGGGTCTTTTCTCAAAATGAGAAGGTTGCTTGATAAGAATTTAAAGGTGTAGAAATGTGGTTAAAAAAAGCATTTAAATAATATTACATACATACGTGTCGAATTGATAACCTTCTTCTTTTTGAAGTCAGTTAAAAATAGATTCAAACTGTTGATTAAAATCTCAGGTAGACAAAAACACTCGACATACAACAAGGTACTTACATTTGAATTCTTTATCGATACAATGTATAAACACTACACGATAACTCGATAACACAATATTATATAAATACAATAAGTTAGTACGGTCAGCATCAAAAGCATGTGATTATTGTACCAGTGGCATTTCGGAGGCCCGGAGCTGCATCTCAGATGGGGCCCGGCTCTCTAGTTATGTGTGAAAAATGCATGCAAATCAATTGTTTCTGAATTAGCTCTGCAGTCGTGTCTCTAAAACTCACTCTTAATAAAGTATTTATCATAGCAAATAGCAGGTAGCAAGACAATACACCGAAGGTGGAACAAATGTATTTTTTTATCCAGGATTTTTGCAAAAACATTTTGCTTTTCTAGGCCTGAATATGGTCTCTCCTGACAACGATGAGGCCCGGGGCGGACTACCCCTGCCACCCCTCCCCCTTTATTCTAATTACAAATTACAATAAAGAATTACCTATAGATCGAATTATGACGCTGACCGTTGGTAACAACTGATGACGTAGATGGCATACTATCTTAACACTTTTATGTTAGTATCGGCCGATAACTAAATGATAACTTAATGTGACTTATAATAATTACTATTATCAATAAATAACTATGAACTATGAACTAACACAATTAATCGGCTAAGTTCATGGATTTCATTGCAGTGTTTTAATTGATTTGTTATTTATAATGTTCTGAAGGTGAGATCATATTGTATTTATTTGCGTCGCAGTGGCGCAAAAATGGCGACTTATTGCACACCAATCATCACAATCTTGAAGTAATAAATACAACAAGGCTACCAAAATATTATCAAATAAATATTTATTACTTTATTTACTTATCACTCTACCCAGGTTGCACTGATCATGGTCACGAGTAGGCGTAAATTCCCCTTTTTAGGGTTCCGAAGTCCTACAAGGAACCCTTATAGTTTCGTCATGTCCGTCCGTCTGTCCGTCTGTCCTAATCCTTTACAACTTAATAACTTCTACAATTATTATTATAAACATAAGTAAATGAAATTTTGTTAAAAAATAGTCTACATATAGATCTCAATTTTAAAAGAATAAAAAAATCGTTTTTACGTATTTTAGGGGTGGCGTCCATACATGTGAAATGGGGATGCAAAATTTTTTTTCGCTGCACCCCCTCGTGTGGGATATCATTGAATAGGTCTACTAAAATGAAGGTAATGTTTCATACACAACTTTTTTATCTGGTGTACCATCTGCGAAATATAGTCCGCCAAAGTGGCTTGCAATGTGTCCCCCCCCTGCCATTTCTAAACTATCCAGCGTAGAAACTTATAATCTTCCACATTGATAGACCTTTGTGAAAACTCTCTTTTAAAATTATTTCGAGTTTAATGTGATTATAATTTTTTGAGTTATAGAGAGAAAACTGAAAAATACTTAAAACGTCCTAGTTCAAAGGTCATTGACCTTAGAGTAAAATGGTCATAGCAAATAATGCTCTTTTAGCTACTTTCTATTTGAAAAAATCACAAAAAGAAACTTTGACATTAAACACTTCTTAAATTTGGCTTCTTGAATTTATCGCTAGATGGCGCTACTAACAACACGCTCTGAGTCGCGAATGCTGCCGATTATTGCAAAAACTAAAATAGCCATGATTAATATTCGATTTGATTCGTTTGTAATTACACCTACTTAAGGAACCCTATAATACTGAGCATGGCCCGACATGCTCTTGGCCGGTTTTTTTAATAAATAGGTACATAACATCATCATCCCCCGCGCCTTTTTCCAATTTTATTATGTTGGGGTCGGCTTCCAGTCTAACCAGATGCGGCTGGACATCAGTATTGTACACGGAGCGACTGCCATCAGACCCTCGCAACCGACCCAGTTACTGGGTAATACCGAAATTCAGAGGTTAAACAAGCTGTCAGACTTTCAGGCTGGTAATAGGTACCTATTTACCTGTTATCATGCTCAACAACTGCAAGTTATCTGCATAACAGAAGCCAGTATGTAGAGATCAAGTCGATTATTAATGGAGATGAAAAAGTTAATAAATCTAATCATGTAACGGTATCCAGAGGTGTTCCCCAGGGCTCTGTTTTGGGACCAATTTTCTTCATTCTATTCTTAAATCTGAATATATTAAAAACCGTATATCAGATACCAGACCAATTATTTTTGCTGATGACACAAATGCTATAATTTCTGCAGAAAATATACATAACTTAGAATGTAAAATTAACACATTATTAAAAGCCTTTGAAAACTGGTTTGGTACAAACAACCTAATACCAAATATAAATAAAACAAAATGTATGTTGTTTAAACTGACTGTACGGAATAATGCTTGTCTACAAGTTGTATCTTGCGGTAACAAAGTAGATGTAGTAGTAGATGTAGTTGACAATGTAAAATTTTTAGGCGTATTTTTTTTTTTTTTTTTTTTTTTTTTTTTTTTTTTTCATATTGATGATTTGTTGAACTGGAAAGAGGAAATATCATCTCGAACGAAGTCAATTAGTTCTGCATGTTATGCTATCAGAAGCCTAAGAGACGAACTCACGATATCTCAACTTAGGATGGTATACTTTGCTTTGATTGAGTCAAAACTTAGATATAACATAGTATTGAATTTTGGTGTAATAGTTACAAGTATAATATTAATTCGGCATTTGTAATGCAGAAAAGAGCCGTGAGGACAATCTTACGTTTAAAACAGATAGAATCATGTACCTAATCGATTTATAACTATAATGTTTTATGTAGATCACTGGCTTATGTTTTGGAAAAAAAAAATTGCATTTAGTAATGTAATTGTGTAGCTTATTTACAGATTATGTTTAATTTCGACACAAATGTATTTTTGTTATGAAATAAATCTCTTATGACAAAAAATTTGAAGTGGAATTAACTGAAGAATTGAATCTTTAATTTTTAATAACCTTTTTTGATTTTTGAAGTTTCTCAACATGATAAAAGCAATTGTAATTCATGTAGTATATATGTAATGTATGTATTTAATACTTATCATACAAATCATTTGACGGATTATACTAGCCTCGATTTTCACGATTTCTTGACCTTACTACGGAGGTTATAATGAATGAGCCATATCATTATAATGAATGAATGAAAAACTAGTAAAAAACCGGAATAGATAACATACATGTTTTTAGATTTATAAATCAACTAGCTTTTGCCCGCGACTTCGTCCGCGTAGAAGTCGAAAATGGTTCTAATAGGATTTTTAATTGGTTTTTTTACGTTATTAATTTTGTTATAACATATAAATGATTATGTTCAAATGTTTGAATACTTATAAAATATAACAATCTTTATTATAGTGCAGGGATTTAAAGGTTAAATAAACATGAAAATAAAATGAAATTTTGTTACATTTTGTGAACACGAAGTTCGGCCTTTGATCTGGTGTGAGTTACACGGAGGTACTAGTATAGTATTATATTATCTACGTAATGTTTTTACAACAAAATCGAAATACTACACACACACCTACCGCAGTATTTCTTTGTAAACAATATTTTTCGTTTATCCTTCGGGAGCTAGAATCACCAGGCCAATCTGTGCGCTGACTCTGGAGCATGCCACATGCTTTGATTATTTAATCAAAGGTCACATACAACTGGACATGAAAGAAGCAGCGTTCCCTCAAGTCTATTCCCGCTACTTTAAGAGTTTGACCTTGAGCTTTGTTTATAGTTATTGCGAAGCAGACTTTGATGGGAAACCGCACTCTCTTGAATTCGAAGGGGTAATTTGATGGTGTTAGGGGAATCCTAGGAATAAATACAAGACTCTCTTCGAGAACAACCGGTCGGTAAAGTTGCCTCGATTACATTGCGATGCAATGTTTTCACTTGCAATCTGGTGCCATTGCATAATTTTGGTGGATTTATCTTGCGCAGCAACATAATTGGCGCGCCAACTCTCAATTAGTTGGGATCCCGGTTTCCCAACTAATTGAGAGTTGCAGAGAAAATGCATTTCTTCATTTACTTGCAAAAAAAAAAAAAAAATGCTTGATAAAGAATCACTTTTGTACTAGTAATTTTATACAGTTTCCTTTAATAACTAATAAGATGAATAACACGAGATAACAAATAGACTAGTTAGAAATTTATTTAATATTCATTATTAACATGCAATCTCCTTAAGTATATTGAAGATATCAATCAACGGCAACACTGATCGTGACGTAGCTTGGAGGCATAGCGCTGTCATTGCGCGAAGAGAATACCTGGTGAAACATTTTATTATACCATGGGCATACTTAGGCAATACGTGGGTTTTCGTTTAAAAAAAAACACAAAACAACAAACAAGAAAAACAAAGTAGAGAGTACAAAAATATATATATTTTATTAACACCAACACTTCTTTTCTTAGTATTTTTAATAAATAATTATTATTCTTCTTGTCAAAATCACTTCTTATTATATTTATAGAATCCTTCGCCTGATTTAATTCCGAATTTTCCCTCTTGCACCATCTTTTCGACGAGGGCAATTGGTTCAAACACTGGATTGTTGGTCTTGGCGTGCATGGCTTGTAGGGCCAACCTGTTGGTGTCCAACCCGGTGTAGTCGGCCAACTCGAAGGGGCCCATTGGGTAGCCAGCGCCGAGCTTCATGCCGATGTCAATGTCCTCTTTTGTAGCATCACCTGAGGTTAAAAATCATGTATCAAAGTCGCTCAGCGAGCTATGGAGCGAGCTATGCTTAGAGTTTTTTTTAAGGATAAAATCCGTAACGAGATTATTCGGAGAAGAACCGGAGTGACATAGCTTGAAGGATCAGTAAGCTGAAGTGGCAGTGGGCTGGCCACACAGACCAGTAAGCCTCTAGACGCCTATTAGCCGGATACCCCTGGTCACAAAGCATATGCAGTAGCACTGCATATCTTACGCCCAGCCACCAATCGGGACGGCACTCCGTCAGCGAGCGGCACCAATCATATCACCGAACACTTGAGCCGACCAATCATAACGCACCGTCCGCCCCCCGGTCCCCGCCAACATTTTACGACTGTGTTCTCATGCAAAATCTTTGTTTATGCGGAGTCTTGAGGCTTACTGGTCTGTGGCTGGCCGTAGGATGCCCCCCATCCAGGTGGACCGACGACCTGAAGAAGGTGGCTGGGGTACTGGATGCGGAAGGCAGAGGACCGAGTGTTGAGGCCACAGACCAGTAAGCCTCATACATGTGAAATGGGGATGATTTTTTTTTCATTGCACCCCCTAGTGTGGGGTATCACTGAATAGATCTACTAAAATGAAGGTAATGTTTCATACACAGCTTTTTATCAGGTATACCATCTGCGAAATACAGCCCGCCAAAGTGGCTTGCAATGTGTCCCCCCCCTTTTTTTTTTTCCTTGTGGAAAATCCTCATGGACGCACTCCACCCGGGGAAGGCGGAGCCAGTGTCAGACTCTTACCGACTAAAAACCACCACGGTGTTCCTCTAATGACCCTTGGCCGGGGGCGTGGGAAAACTTCTGTAATCGCCCAACCATCCCCGGCAGGTCCCGGCTCGCCATTAGTAGGCGAGCCCCTTCCCCCCGTGCGGCTACTGCATCGGCCACACCCTCCTCTGGACTGGCGCGCGCAGAACACAACGCGCCACCGTCACGGGCCTTGACTGGTCGGGCGGCGCCACCCCGAGTCCGCCGCCTGCAGGCCCACACCTAGGGTGGCTGGAGGTAAGCATACGCCCTCCTACGACGCCCAGGTCGCCTCCTGCGGATGGGAAGAGAGGTTATCACCTCTCGAACCCTCTCCGCCACCCCCTTAGCGAGCATCACCTCCTTGCAGACGGAGACGACGCCTTCCCAAGCGCTCTCGCTTCCGACCATAGACAGAACCACGGCCGGAAGCGAGAGATCGCTGCTGCCTACTGCAGTGATGAGGTCACGGCGCTGTGTGCCCCAAGCTGGGCACTCCTCTGCACCGTGTCCTCTGGGCAGCTCCCGCAGTGATGACACTCGGGCGTCGGCTCCCGGCCTATGCGAAACAGATACTTCCCGAAGCAACCGTGCCCCGAGAGTATCTGCGTCAGCCGGTAGGTGAGGGCACCATGGCTCCTCTCTAGTCACTCCTCCATGACGGGCCTTTGACGCCGCTATTGTGGCGTGCCCTAATGTGTCCCCCCCCCCGCCATTTCTAAGCTATGCAACGTAGAAACTTATAATCTTCCAAGTTGATAGACCTTTATAAAAACTCTCTTTTAAAATTATTTCGAGTATAATGTGATTATACATTATTTTATTATTTTAATAATTAGTAAGGGTAGGCATATCTATATGACTTTGATTTAACTGCAAAGTTAGTCGAGTCGGTTAAGAAACAATGTTTCTTAATAAGATATCGCTGACGTCACCCAAAGACATATAGTGGAGGATAATTTCGATACCACGAGCAGTGTTCACGGTAGCTTAGTGGCTAAAGCACTGGCGTACTGAGCCAGGAGTCGCAGGTTCGAATCCTGCTCGTGAGCGATTTTTTCTTTCCACAATTTAAATCTTTGTGATTATACATTTTTGAGTTATAGTGAGAAAACTGAATGTCATAGTTCATAGGTTCAAAGTAGTGGTATATAGCAGCGTCACTGCAGAGTCTGGATTTTATGTATTGATTGATCGGGATGTTAATCGAGCAAAAGCAGAACCTATCTCAAAAAAATAAAATAAAAATAAAACGATTGCATGCAACGATTCGTTTTCCGTCCCCTTACACAAAATAAAATATTACATAGGTACTGCTGATGGCGAGAAATATAAAACTAACAATTTTAAACACGTAACCGAACAAACAAGAAAAATATACGCTGCTATATACCACTACTTTAAAAGAAAATAAAAAGTGAGGTCTTGAATAAAACAGCTGTCCTTTTGAAGTTGGTAGGGATATCGCAATCCCGGTAGGCAATTTGAGTGGAGTACAGCGACGAAGATGGCTCTTTCTTCCTCAAATCTGCTGTCCCGGAACCTCGGCAACTATGCTTCGGTGTTGTTCGATGTTGGTGTAAATGAACGAACACAAGAAGAAAACTAGCTCCGATGGCTCCCAAATCTGCAGTGACGCGTTTTGAAAATAAAAAATTGACGATGGAAATTTACGAAATGGACGTTCAAAAATGACAAGCAAAGTGAATTAAAGAATTTACAAAAAAAGGTAGCCATATAAATGCAAAAAGTTTTTTATCCGTAGTGGATCAACGCTACAATATGCTTTGTGACCGGGGGTATCCGGCTAATAGGCGTCTAGAGGCTTACTGGTCTGTGGTTGTGGCGCAACTTGGGAGAGGCCTATGTCCAGCAGTGGACTGCGATAGGCTGAGTTGATGATGATATACTTATCAGGTTAATCCACATCTAAGCATAGACCTCCAAAGACAGCTACAATATGTCATGAAAATTTGATATTATAATAATAACCACATACGCAACGAAGTAACGAGAATGATAGAGAAAGCATCCAACTCCCAAATTCAGTGTAAAAACCTAAGACTGTAGACTACCCAGTTTTTTTTTTACAATCACTATAGCAAAAACATTATAGTGCATGAGTTCTTTTGACTCTCGACAAACGGTACAATTATTTCGAGTCATAATTTTTTTATTCCATGCAGGAATAGAACCTATAGCACCTCGAAGAAATTAAAACCGCGTATAAAGCCATGTGAATAGCTTTTGGGGCGACAATATTGCCTTTGTTTGGGAACGTACCCATACTGCGTGACCCGTTCAGGGGCGGGGGGAGGGAGGTTTAAAAAATACCACGCTTCGTCACAGAGGCGGGGGGGGGGGGGAGGCTTAGGTTTTCGTCACTCAGTCCTCTAGGGAAATCTCGCGCTTTTTCGAGCTACATTCAAATATGGCGCGCAGCTTTTAGCGCTTATTAAACTCATAGGTGGCAGCACTGAACCACATATAAAAAAAAAAAACAAATATAAATACAAAGCAAAGGCAAATATAAGCAAAAATATTTTTTTAACTTTCTGTTTGCAAAAAAATATTTTAAACCATATTCTCGAATGAAAACTAGAGGGGGAGCGGGGGCTCTTAGCATATACTACGGGTGGTCACCAAGGGGGGGGGGGGGGTAATTTAAAAAAAAATGGGTCACGTAGTATAGGTACATGCCCTTAGGACTGTAAGCACGTTAACCTTTCTTAATAAACTTAAATCAGATAATTATTAGTCATGAATAAATATAATAGTAAAATAGGCAACAAATATACTTACATAATACAAACATTCAAGCCAATGTCCTCATGCATTAAATTCCAAACACCAGTCACCAGTATAATAAATAAAGTTATTTTAAACAATATTATGTACCATTTTAAAACCGTAAAGTGCAATAAGCGAATTCGATACACAAGAAAACGAAGTGTAAAATAGAAGGCGGTTGGTTTTTCTCGTGGAATCCGGTAATCGAGAAGTGTTCGCGTCGTGGTATGTCTACATGTATGTCCGCCGAAACTGTCAGCATTGTGTGTCCAAGGGCGGATCCAGCCTTTGTGTCAGGGGTGGGTTGCGTGCGTGGGGTGGGTGTGTGTAGGGGTGGGGTGGGATCCAGCCCCGGATCAAAAAATTTAAAAGGAGCGTGCAGAGTCGCCCTCTTAGAATAAAACTTTCAACAAATAAAATTCTAGGATTTTCATAATTTTAGCTTAAAACATGAATTTAAGTGAATTTTAGAGCTATTGATTTTCTCTTTGTAGAATATTAATGTAACGGAATAGTTAGTTACAAAATCAAGAAAACAATATATACAGGCGCGAGCGAAGCCAGCGCGAATTTTTTCTCAGTTTCGGCTGTCTCTATTAACTACAGAATAGCTGTTTACAACATACGTCCAGCATGCAGAAGAAAGAAGGCCAGAAAGAAAAGCGCGAGCGAAGCAAGCGGGATTTTTTTTTGACTGTTCACGATCAAACTGATTAGCTATTCACAAAATAATATAACATCACGCCTGTATTTCCCCGAAGGGGTAGGCAGGGGTGTATAGTACACCCACATTTCGCCAGTTAGGTATATTATAAGTCCCATGTAATAGGGGGCGAGCCTATTGCCATTAACCGGGCATAAATCCAAATCAATCCAATCCAATTTTTTGGTATTTTTTTGCAAACCCAGTTTATATTTACTTTCTTAAGTTTTCAGAGCTTTTTTGGTTGAAATTTTGTTTTACCATTCAGATTTTCAAAAAACTAATTACCACTTATCAATTAATATAGATGTTTTAAGGTTCTTGAATTATTTTTACTTGGGTGAGGTTTTATAAGGCTAACTGGCTGACATGGTAGAAAAGTAGTTATTTCTGTTGTTGATGGTGAGCTAAGTATTCAATCGACAGTGACGCGACAGCAGGGAGATTGGAGACGAATATCGCAGCGCGGGCGGGGCGCCAAAATTAAACATTAAATCGCGCGAATATTCAACAAACGGGTTCGGATACCAGTTCCATTTAGTAATTTATGTTTATATCTTGTAACAACATACATACATTCATTCATTCATTTAGTAAATTTTGTACCCAAACAGGAAAAAATCTGTGGTTGACCTAGGCACAGGGGGGGGTCATGAACCCCATGACCCCCCCTGGATCCGCCCTTGTGTGTGTCGTGATTCAGCATATCTTGTTACGGACAGCGACGTTACGAAAAACCAACCGCGGGTAGTTCGAGAAAACACTCGCCGCTCAAGACGATGACACCCACATACTTCAGTCTGCTCGTGACCACGGCCAATGCAACTTGACCGAAACGTCGAGGTTAGTCAAAATGTTTGTTATATTTTGATTTAATTGTGCGTGACAAGTCCCGTAAACATAGTTCAATATGAAGTGTAAAATCACTAATGATAATAATTTATTCTCAGAAGGTAACTCATTGTTTTCATGTGAGAAATTACTTTTCATTCAAGACCCGCTTATGCTTTAGTTATTTGCTGTTTCAAATACTTATTTCGTCAGATTTGACGAAGCATTTTAGTTCAGTTCATTTTAGTATTCAAATTTGATTATAAATAAGTAATTCTGTTCTACCAAGGCTACTAACACATTAGGCGGGCTCCACACGTCGGCCCCAACGTTGGGGCGAGCGTTGGCCCGTAATTCTGCCTAGCGTCCACACGTTGGAGATAATGTTAGTTTAGTTCCGTCAGAGCCAATGTAAAGACGTTTGAAATAGATGTTGCACTGGGCACTTTAATGTTATTGAGTGCTATGAGCTGAACAGTCAATTAAAATAACACAATAGTTAAACAATGGATGTCGTCTTTGAAAAATATTTTGACAAACAAAAGAATATCATTATTATTTTTTAATAAACATAAAGATTTTTTTATATAAATTTTATAACGATCGTGTCCATCCACGCTGATGACATTTTCAAGACGCGGTGACCGTAGGAACAAGCTCACTCGATGCACCTTACTGCATGAGTGCTGCGGCAAGACTGAGCAAACCTTCAACGTGTGGGCGCATCTCCAACGTTGGCGCATAATTCCTTTGATAAAACCGACACGCGACGGCAAACTGCCAATGCTCGCCCCAACGTTCGGGCCAACTCCATTTCCCCGATCCACACGTTGGAGAATCGCGTTGGCGCCAACGTTCGGGCCAACGTGTGGAGCCGGGGTTAGGCGTACTTTGGTCGTTCAGTTACTCAGAGCGATCGTCCAAACGAATGTCCAAAGAACGCTCCGTGCGTCGTCCGCTTGATGAAAATGTATTTTGAGACAGATGTGCTGTCGACCTCACGGTAGTGGTACCAATTTGACTTTGACAGCGTCTATATTACGTAGGCAATTCAAGTGTACCACTGACGTGAGGTCGACTGTACGTTTGTAGTTTTATTCCGGGATGCGCTTTGTGTTGCTCGCCACCAAAAATGTATACAATGTGTTATTGAAATAACTGAAAACCTCTTAAGGGTCATTGTACTCATCAGTATGAACAACTTTTACTATGGGACCAACCATGAAATGGCGATAAAAAAATCTGTTTTTTTTTTCGTTACTTCAGGGTTGTTCCTATAGTAAAAGTTGTTCATACTGATGAGTACAACAGTGGCGTGCATTGGTTTTTGGCCTAGGTAGGCAGTCACTAAGCAGACGGAGCAAGTTACTATAGTGTAAAATTATTAAAAAATCTGATACTTACCTACACACATTTCATACAAAACAGACACGAAAACGACGTTTCAAAGTAAGAGACACTAGCAATTGTCAAAGCTAACAAAAGACTATTAAATTTGAATGACGACACCCAGTTACAGTTGTATTAACGTGTTATGTAATAGTCATAAGATTTTACCTTTTCTTGAGTCAAATACAGATTTGTGTGTGTTGTTGTTGTGTTTGTCTACTGAAATGCACTTTTTTGTTTTGTCAACAAACGAAAACTGATTGAATGGGTTTCTCGTAATTTCTCTAAGCATAGTCTTCCCCACAAACCGAGCACTCTAATTTATCTATGTTTACATCAATATTTTTACAAAAAACTTCACAATTCACAATAAAACGAACTAATTATTACACGATTTATGCAATTCGTCACGCATATATGTCAAGTTCTGTCAAGTGTCAACAGCCAATTAGAGTTGGGCCATAGTAAATCTGTGAGTTGGGCGTTATTTAACGTCGGTTTGAGAAAATATTTACGAGGGTGATAATCGAATACATAGTACGTTGGCATAGTAATGTAACGATTATTTTACGTACAAAGTTACACAATAGATTTTCGGAGCACGAAAACAATAGATTATCTACAATTATTATACACCATTCAATTGTTATTACATTAGTTAAATAACGTTATAAATCTATTTATCGTTATTTTGTTATGAGCGTATATTGAGCTTCATTATTTTACGATGAATGTGTAGCAATGTACAAACAATCATCAAAATAATAATAAATATTGTAATCTTTTTATTCGACCCTTCGAATACCATTTACAAATTATAAATGTGAACACTTAAATGCAGTAATTTCAATAAAACAATAATTATCTTTATTTCGCCGCTATTTTTCAAATGTTGGGTTTAGTTTTATTATAACGATCACTTTGTATGGAAATATCTAGTTACAAAATAATAGGATTCAAAACTACTAACGCATAACAGTTACGTGTAAAAAACGTTACGGACAACCCACAACTATTGCCACTAGGGCTACGTTCAGTTATGTCACCAGCGACGTTTTCAGAAGCAGGTGACGCATGATAAGACGGCTAAATTGCGAAATGTCAAATGTTAGTTATTTACGCATAGCCATATCGTGATTCATTTTTTTGTCGTATGACTTCGGGTATTAGCCTAAAGTAGTGTGTGTGTATAATAGTGTATATGGTTACCAAAAAGGTTTGATTGTGTGTGTGAACGTGACAGGCAATCGTGCGAACGCACATTGCACATTGAGGTACGTTTTGCATTGAATTCATACATTATTATTGAGTACATATGTTAATTGTTTTTTTTTATTACGCTGATTAATTGATTTAGTAATAGTTAATATTAAATTCTAACGAGGTAGGCATTGCTTATTTGCCTATATGGAATGCACGCCACTGGAGTACAATGACCCCTTAAGAGGTTTTCAGTTATTTCAATAACACGTTCTATAAATAAATATTCATTCACTCAGCCAAGATAACTAAATTAATGCCAACACCAATAAGCTCAAGCTTTTACCAGACCAAAGATGAATTCAAAAATCCAACAGTTACAAAATAAAAACAAAGATTCTAGGTTACACTGACCTCTTTCTAACATCCTGATAGCCTCAGCAGAGTATGGTCCCAGCAGGCGGTTGACCACGAAGCCGGGCGTGTCCTTGCACGTGATGCAGGTCTTACCCACGGCCTTGCCCCACTCCATCATGGCCTGGTAGGTCTCCTCTGACGTCTCGGCACATTTGATCACCTCCAGGAGACGCATCACGGGTACCGGGTTGAAGAAATGGAGACCGCCGTATCTGGAAATTTTTAGATGAAATTTTGAGTTGGTGTTGGACAGGATTTTGGTAGAGGAAAATCTGGTAGAGAACGCCTATGGCGTTAAGACCGCCTTTGTACCCTGTTGTGCATAAATAATTAAATAAATAAATACATTTTATGTCAAATTTCTATCTCTAGTAGAGTAAATCGTGGATAGATTGGATATTAATTTTGGCCGTTAATAAATTACAATATATTTGGAAAGATCAGAATCAGAATCATTTATTGCTTAACTGTTACATACGTGGGACACTCAGAAAGTTTTGCGAAACTAAAAAAAATTGTTCTATACGTACATATATTTTTATCAAATCTTTTCAAAGTACTTTCCACCAGCCTCTATACAAAGATTCATGCGCCTAAACCAGTTTTCAAAACACTTTTTCCAGTCCGCCGCAGACACCTCGTTTACAGCCTGCTCGAACGCAGCCAGCGCATCTTCCGGCGACGAAAATTGTATCCCTTTGAGCTGATTTTTTATTTTTGGGAATAAAAAGAAGTCACACGGTGCTAGATCAGGGCTGTAAGGAGGGTGACCCAGGAGTTTGACTGGCGTGCTGTCCAGGAAGTCCCTCGTTTTGAGTGCGGTGTGCGCAGGTGCATTGTCGTGGTGGAGCAGTAGCCCGCGGAGCCCTGTGTTTGGTCGCTTGTTGCTTAAAACAGAGAAAACTTCTGGCAAACATTTGGTAGTATACCATTCGGCATTAATGCTTCTTTGATCCCGTAAGGGAATTGATACCAAGTGGCCAGTCAAATTAAAAAAGCTAGCGATCAAAATCTTACCCCCGCTTCTAGATCGCTTCACTTTGGTAGGCGTTGGCTCATTTTGAAACACCCAAACAGTCGACTGGCGCTTGGTTTCTGGGTCGTATTGATAAATCCAGGACTCATCACCTGTAACGATGTCGTAAACACGCCGAGACGAGCCTGCTTCAAATTTGTTAAGCATATCACGGCATCATTCCACCCGGGCCTGCTTCTGAGCATCGGTGAGGTTGTGCGGCACCCAGCGTGATACTATCCTCCTCACGCGAAGATGGCTGTGTAGAATCTCGTGAACGCTTCCCGATCCAATCTTCAATATGTGTTGAATCTCCTGATATGTAATTCGCCTATTGTCTTGAATTACATTTTTCACTGCTAGCACGTTTTCTTCGGTAACAGCCGTCAAAGGGCGACCGCTTCTTTCGTCATCCCCCAAAGTTGGTCGACCGCGCTTGAATTCGTTATACCAACGATACACGGTTGCCTTGGAAGGGCCTTCATCCATGAATGCCATTTGAAGTCTATCGTACGATTCATCCGGTTTCAGGCGACACTTGAAATCGTATAAAATCATAGCTCTAAAATGTTCCCGGCGCAGATCCATATTTCAGTGAGACACAATACTTTGAATTAACTCGCAAAAAATGTGGAGGGAAATTTTGAAATTGGAACTTACTTATTTTTACTTATAAATAATCATATTTTCGAAAAACATTATAACTGGCCAGTCTCCCATATATAAAAACTTTTTTTCGCAATACTTTCTGAGGGGCCTGGTATAATGTGCGGTTGACATTGCAAATAATAGTATTTAGTAAATTAACAGTTTCCCATATCGGACATGCAATACTTAAACAGATCAATACTGTCGTTATACATTCATAAAGGAAAAAATTTAAAATAAAATAATTTAATTATATATTCTGTCACAGTTATTTATATCCTAGGAACGTATTATTCATATAATGTCAAATATTATTAGTTTGTAATTCAAAAAATTCATTTATACTATAAAATATCTATCTATCTATTTTGTCGAGTTATGCGAATATAAATGTATGGAAATCCCTAGAAGGGATGTGAGAGGCTGATTTTTAGGCCGTTTCAGTGCACGATGCACGAACCTCGGTGCGTAGCTACGGTCCTGACAATACGCACCGGCCGACCCCCGAAATGTTTTACACACATTGGATCTGGTTGTCGGTATTGACGTGATTCACTGACGTACGCACTGACACGGTCACTGTTGCCAGGTCTCCCGATTTTCCGGGAGATTCACAGATTTTTATAAAAATCTCCCGATCTCCCGATTTTCGACAGAAATCTCCCGATTTTTTAAGATCAAAACCTGCCAAAACTACTGCATAAAATGAAACAAACGGATAAGTTGCCGCCCCGAATATTTCCGTCACTCCCAGTGTATCATATGTTCACTAAACACATTAATTTTTTTTCATTACACAGGGCAATAAAATGCAAAAAATTGCTTTGATTTTAATATTACAGCTGGAATGGTGGCAAAATATAATACCATGATTACTTCAAAAACTTGGATTTTTGTTGAAAAACATCATCTCCCGATTTTTTCCATTTTTCCTCAATACATCTCCCGCTTTTTTCATAAGCCTCCCGGATTTTGAAAATCGGACCTGGCAACACTGGACACTGTAGTCATGCACTAAAACCGGCCTAAACTATGATGTTTATGTAACTTACTTGTCTTTTCTCTTAATGCCTTCGCCAATGTCTTTGACAGAGATGCAAGAAGTGTTGGTCGCGAAGATTGTGTGTGCAGGAGACAGCTGGAAAAACAATAAATTTTGTTAATAATGGAGTACAAAAAGCTGTGTGAAATTAGCACAATAAGATTTGAAAAAACGGAACTGTATTCATTATAGCATCACTGCGATTTCTAGAAAATGTATGCGAATAACACCCATATTATAAGTGGTTTCCTCAAATGTTTCTAGACTCCACTTAACCTCACTCAATCCAATATTTCTCCATGGTATTCATAGTTGCAAGAAATCTCCGTCACTTGACAGTTTTCCTTACGCAAGGTGAGGAGGAACTCACTCTCTCGTTTGAGGAAACAACTTAGAATTTGGGTGTAGGACTTCATTCCGTTTTCTTTTATTTGTTTGAACTTGTATAATGATGTTTTAATTTTAACTCTTATTATACTATTAATTTCTTAGGTTTTCGCGATCTCACTACACATTATAATAAAACAAGTTTAACCGGATTATAACGCGTATATTATTTAAATCCGTTAACGTCAGGATAACCAATTTAAATAATATACGCGATGTAATCCGGTTAAACTTGTCACATTATACTTTTAAGTAGGTACCCAAATACTTAAATACAAGCATATTTGTATGATGAACTGCTAGTAAAATCTAAGCTATAAAGCTTAGCCCATAGACGCACAGTTGCTTGTTTGTCGGTGTTCTACATGCTGTACTTTGGAGAGTGTGCGCATGAGCTCCATGAGCTTATTCCGCCATCTCCTTTCTTTCATCGGACTACACGACGCACTGCAGGATATCATCCACATTTGGTAGAAATCCCTACTATCAGGACCAAGCGCTTTGAGAACTCTTTCATAATGCACACAGCCAAGTTGTAGAATGCACTGCCATTCACACAATCCGTATTTTCGGGCACTTATAACCCTAATGCCTTTAAAGCTGGAGTGAATCGGCACCTAATAGGTTTGCTCGCTCCATCGTCGACCACATCCTGACAAAGCTGTATAGATTGCGGTCAAGAGCAGATCTATGTATCATTAAAAAAAAACTCAGATCACAATATTTTCCACTAAAATATCTCACCTGATCCAGCTTATTGAATAGCTCCTGTTTAACATCCAGCTTCTCCACAATAGCCTCCACAATCAGGTCAACATCAGCTCCATCTTCCAGCTTGGTGGAGACCCTGACCCTGTCTGATGCCTCCTTGACGAAAGCATCAATCTTGCCGGCATCACCTTTGTACAACTTCTTGCCAACCCTGGTCAAGTTGGTTTGGATAGATTTCTGGGCTTTGTCAAGGAGTTCTGCATTGATATCTATGATAGTCACATTCTGGCCGGCTTGAGCTGCAACCTTTAAGTTATGATTAGTTTTTTTTTGCATGCAGATAACAGAGGCGGTCACTCGCCATAGGCATTATTTGCTTTAACTGTGATGTAAAATGTAATTATGTATGTTAATATGATTAATATTGTTGATAAGTTGTCTCTTAATATCTGTTTACAGAATGTACGGTATTGCAGAAAAACCCCTGTGGTTTTTGGTTTGCTGTTTGTTACGATTATGTATGATTTATTGAAAAAAAAAATGAACTCTACGGTCCAAGATAAGGTTAATAAATTGTAATAATATTATTAGATAGTCTGGCAATAAATAAGTTAGCTGTTAATAAAATTTTAAGATAACTAAAATATTAAAGATATTATTATGTTCTTTGATTGTTTGAAGAGAAGCAAGATTCAAGAAATGTGCATACTTATGACATTCTGTAACTTAGCCTCGCATAGCAGACTTGAGTGCCTTTGTTATTTATATGTTCTTGCACCAAAATATTACATAATCAGATACATCATTGCATTGATAGCTGCTTATCAGAGTTGATTTAAGATAAAGTTTACAAGCTTATTATATCTAGAAGACTAACCCTTTCCTTGCATCGTGGATCACATATTATTCACTCAATTGTTTAACTATTGTGTCTGATTCACGAACAGGAATCCTGTTTGAAATTAGGCTTGGACCCGCCAGAAATTGAAATACTATAAAGAAATTAATTAACAAAAACAAAAAACCCGACTGCGTGTAACAATAACAGAAAAGATATAAACAAGACTTATTCAGTTTTAACGTTGAATATTTTGTTGTTTTTTAACATTTCTCATTCCAAATTACATTTAAACATATAAGTTGTATATATTTTCGTAAACCATTTTTAAAACCCTTTATTTTGATACCCCACTCGATAGGATTTGAGAAAAAAAATATTTTTGAAGTCACATAAAATGGCTCCAAAAAGCGGCCATTTAGATTTTTATAATATTGATATACCCAGTGTCACTCTCACAATTAAGACGAATCCAACGACATCTCTCAAGCTAAGATCTATCAAGCCGTTTAGGCTACAGAGCGTGCCAAAGAAATATACATACATACATACATACACTCGAAAAACATAACCCTCCTTCTGGCGCAGTCGGGTAAAAATACATACTGTAGTGAGTTATAATAATTAAATGCTAGAGGAACTTAGCTGTGTTTCTGGAAATATAACTATTATTTTGACCAGAATACAATGTTTTTCTTAAAAAATAATTAGTAAGAAGAATTAGAAACATTTATTTGCCTGACTGAGATATGGTACACATTATTATTTAGGTCAAAGTCAAAGTATTTTATTGTGAGACAGTGGTTAAAGGGTGTTATTACTAAAGAGCATGGTGTGCGATCTCTCACGCGTTCAATAATTTATAATAAAATTAGGTACAATTGACCTTTGTATTATTATCTACTATGTGAGCCATTTGCAGACAATACAATGACCTCTGTTGTGCATTATTATGTATTTGAATATTTTATCAATTGTTTCGACCACTTGTTTCACTTAGCTTCACAAATATTTATGAGCTTGAAGAGTGATTTTAAAGTTTATAATGAAGTTATTTTATTAAAGAATAATAATAATTACTCATCCTGTTTAAATATTTGGTGAAACTCTTATTTAATCGTGAAATTCTTATTTCCTTTCTTTATTTAAATGCCAGTGCTTCACTTGGTATATTTGTCCAAAAATTTGCATATTTGGCCAGACCAAAATGTACTATATTTCTATTGGCACAAAGTTTTTTTTTGTATTAGTGAGATGACACAAATATATAGACAAGTTTTATATGCAAAGTGAATGTGAAAACGCAATAGTGAAAGCTCTTCAAGCAAATGTGTATGCTGTGTAATTAACTGTGGTGGTGTAGATAACACAAGGATGCACTATTAATACTTTTTTGTACATAACCAGGAGATAATTTATTGTATCATAAATTTCTGCCACTTTTTAGTATGTAATGATTATTGTTTATAGCAGGAAAACATGCAATGACTGTATACGAGGTTGAGTAACTGATAAATTTTATAACTTTTTATAGTACTAAACCAACTTATACATGGTGTCCTAAAACTCAACATCAAGCTGGGAACAGAAGATAGGCCAGTTTATGAGTAATCAAGAAAAATCAATAAAAAGTTTGATCTTATTCGAGATTCTGGTATTTTTTGCCGTCTTGCATTGTTGCATCAAATGTTTGAGTATTGTAACTACAAATTTGCATATTTTTCATAGCCTTGCTTGTTTCGCAATCCTGCATAACCCTGGTATTGGTCACAACTCGAAATAAAATCAGTAGTGGGTATTTTTTTAATAGCTAGTTTTATTTTTATTTTTTACTGATTATACTGGCCAATCTGTTGTTCCCAGCTTGATATTGAGTATTGGGACACCTTATATATTCAAGTGAAAGTTGGGCTAAGTATTTTTTATACGTGTCCCAGAAATCAACGTCAAGCCGAAAACGGGCAATAGGCCAAGTCGTGAAAGTCATTAGAAAAATATAAAAAAAAATTTTGGTCATGTACTTTTCAAGTCCTGTGGCTACAAATATTAACTTTCCGTCAGTTTTTTTTCTGTGACGTAACCATGAATAACCCTTCTGTAAATTACAGTTAAAAGTTAAAACATAACTACCTCATTTTTAAATAAAATTTTAGATTTTTGCCCAACATTGAATTCAAAATTATTACATCAACCAACTTTAACCGCGTGTAGTGTAAAAAAAAAGTACTACACTATTTTGGCAAGTAACTTTAAAAGATGGCGCGTTTAGTCTGGATTCCAAAATGGTATGCCACTTACTAACTGCTACTTCTTAATTGAGGAAAAAAAAATATTTGTTAGTTTTAGGTGCGTTTTAAATAAAATTCAGTTGTTGGATTTCTTTAGTTATAATTTTTATTAAATCAGATTTACCGAGTTTATATTAAATGTTCGAACTGTTTGCCTTCAGCTGCACATTAATAAATACTAGATGATCGGGATAACGCTCAGCATTTGGGTATCTCTTACGAGATAGATAGTGACGCTACTTTTATCTAAGAGCGAGACGGATTGACACATAATTTCGTCTGTGTGAGTGAAACAGATAGAGACGCCACTCTGGCGAAACATGGATGCGTTAGGTAAATTGTGCAATACTGCAGCACGTTACGCTCTTTCGTTTTCTAAGCATCCTTTTGTATTTGTAGAGACTTCATACTTACAACTGTGGCTTTGTTTATTGGACTTCATTCGCATTGTGATTTTGATTTATCTGCACTGTTTCTGACGACCCCGGACTTGTTTTAATCGTAATCCCGTATTTTGTGTAGTTTGTTATCATGCCATTTCGATACACCGCACAGGAATACGCCAACATGCATCTCATTTATGGAGAATGCTTATGCAACGCCAATGCTGCAGCAAGAATGTATCGTAAGAGATATCCAAATGTGCAGCTGAAGGGAAACAGTTCGAACATTTAATATAAACTCGGTAAATCTGATTTAATAAAAATTATAACTAAAGAAATCCAACAACTGAATTTTATTTCAAACTTACCTAAAACTAACAATTTTTTTTTTCCTCAATTAAGAAGTAGCAATTAGTAAGTGGCAATCCATTTTGGAATCCAGACTAAACGCGCCATATTTTAAAGTTACTTGCCAAAATAGTGTAGTACTTTTTTTTTACACTACACGCGGTTAAAGTTGGGTGATGTAATAATTTTGTATTCAATGTTGGGCAAAAATCTAACATTTTATTTAAAAATGAGGTAGTTATGTTTTAACTTTTAACTGTAATTTACAGAAGGATTATTCATGGATACGTCATAGAAAAAAAACTGACGGAAAGTTAATATTTGTAGCCACAGGACTTGAAAAATCATCACAGGGTGTCACTTTTTGAGATTTATTTTTGAATCCATAAAATTTGAAAAGTACATGACCAAGATTTTTTTTTATATTCTTCTAATGACTGTCACGACTTGGCCTATTGCCCGTTTTCGGCTTGACGTTGATTTCTGGGACACATTGTATACATACTAGCCTGTGCCCGCACCTTCATCCGCGTTAATGTCGTTTATCGCGCATCCCTCGGGAACTGTTCATCTTCCCGGGATAAACAGTAGCCTATATGTTAATGCGTGTTATGTTCTATCTGTATGCCAAATTTGATTAAAATCCATGTAGTAGTTTTTGCGTGAAAGAGTAATAAACACCCATACGTCCATACATCCTCACAAACTTTCACGTTTATAATATTAGTAGGAAGTAGGATACAAACTCTGCTTACCTGAGCGATTCCAGACCCCATAAGGCCCCCGCCGACGACAGTTACAGTTTTAATGGCACTCAGAGACGTTGAAGACGAGAAATTTCTCGTTATTCCAATTAATTTGTTCATTTTGATAAGTCGATGTGTTATTCGAGCGAAAGCCGGCCGCGCAATGACGTGTAAAAGTAAACAACACCCAAGAATAGAAACTTTGTACTTAAATTGAAACTTGTTTAAAGGTTACAAAACGAAGAGTGTAACCGACTTGTCAATAAAATTATCACTGTATTATTATTCGATTGCCAGCACAAAGTGCAAATACTGATAATATTACTTACTTTGAAAACAGCCGTATCAATATCTACCCGTGTGTTATAGAAACTTGTAATCTTACGTACCTGCCATAAAGGGATTTGCAGCTTGATATGATAACACAACACATTTTGATAAATTAATAAAGATATGGAAAAATAAAGGATTTTTTAGAAAAAAACGTGATTGCGTGATTGTTTATTTATGTATCAACGTTCCGTTTCTCCGTTCTTTACTTTCACAAGCTTTACGTGTTGAACATAACTTATGAAGTACTCAGTGAAAATAACAAATAAAGACAATTTTTTAAATCAAAGTACTTTTATTATTTAAAAATTAATGCAGTTGATTTAAAATCAAAACTGAATCAAAGTTGTTTTGGGATTAGCAAAACTACATTTGGATCCGTAAATTGAAACGCAACCAAGCCACGTGTTGATTTGGCATTTGAGTTTTGACAATGATGAGTTGGTTCTGAAATTTATTTAAAATTAAAATATTGGAATGGAACCATGAAAACAAGCATCCGTACAAATCCAAATATTTTACAGATTTTTATTGCAATGCATTGTTGTTTTTTGGTATATTTGTGAATGTAACTATTAATCTAATCACTTTATTCTGTAGTTTCTAAACGATTCCTACTTGAAACAGATGAGATGAGATAGGATAGGTAGGTACTTCAATACTCAAATCGTCACACTCACATTAGTCACATTACTTACGCCTAAATTAAAAAAACTCATTTTATTTTCACTCAACTGTTAAAAACGACTTGCTTTTCTGTTCTCAAAGCAACCGTAAGCCTCAGCCAGCCCGACCGTGGCTTAGATTTTTATTTTCATGAAAATGAATTTACGACCAAGATAATTTCATAATTTTTCATGAAATCCATTTTGATTTAGCTACTTGCGATTGGATAAAGATAGAAATTGGTTCGACTTGGAAACATGTCACTGATGTCAGACAGAGAAAGTAGTGAGCAAGTAGTGAGACTAGTGAAGTGAGTTTATTTATTCCAATAGTACCTACCAGCAGGCGGCAATTTACCTTTTTTTTGACAGCCCGGGTGAACTTTGGAGTTATAGTTTTATAACTTTTGTTAAAGTTAGAATTTAACTGTGATATAATTCTTATAACGTTGTAAATAGCTAGCTAACAAAAAATGACGAAACTGGTGCAATTTGGTGTTATTGCCAGGAACTTCTCCAATTCTTCTGCAATGCAAAGTGCAATCAAGAATGTTACTGTTATCGGCGGGGGGTTAATGGGCTCCGGCATCGCCCAGGTTTGTTTTTGATTTTTTTTTCAACTTTGATCGAACTAATCTGGCAACTACAAATTAAACTTATGTACCTATATTAATTTAGATAGGTAGTAGTTAGTTATATGATGTGTATTTATATTGTTTAAAGTAGGTACTACGTAACTTTAATTTATATACTAATAAATACAAATATATTACCTAGTTTAGAAATTAAAATTGTATGATAGACATTTAAAATAGGTCCACCTAAAAATTTAAGTTTTTTTTAAATTTAATATTAGTTAAATAATAATGCTAACATACTAAATACATTTTTGTCTTAAGGAAAATTAGGGTTAAGTAATTTAGGTAATTATATTCTAGCTGAAACACACTATCGTCCTATCGTGCTATGTCCCTTATTTGTTATTATTTATTTATATATGCTTTATTGTACAACATAAAATACATTACCCACCCACACAACACCCATACATTCCCTACAACACATACACACCCACCCCCATACTACACCCCCCGTACTTACATTACCCTTAGCAACAGGAGTAGATGTCTTAGCAGGTGCTTCACCTAGAGTCGGCATCTTTTTAGGTGACAACCATATTCAGAGAAAACCGTACCTTTGGCTATCTCACTGGTCAATCATAGCTTAGATTATCATGTTTTATTCAACCTCGACATTGGCAAAATCATCATTAACATGATGGAGCCATGAACTGAATCAAACCAATAAATTGTATCGTTGATTAACAATCCAAAGGTCATGAGTTCAATTCCTCTGCATTTAATTTTCATGAACCAATGAAGTTCTAGCTTATTTAGTTGGATGGTCCAACAGAATTCGTTATTATTTTTAACACATTAACACATGCAAAGGCTAAAGATATAAATTGTGGAAATAAAAAAAACATTTACCACAAAAGCTACCGTAAATGCATTAGTTTCGTTGTGAGCTTGTGGCTAAAGCACTGGCATACTGAGCCAGGAGTCGCAGGTTCGAATCCTGTTCGTGAGTGATTTTAGAACTAGTTATTTGAATAATTCCTTTAATTAATAATTTCTGTTAGATATTTAGAACTCTTTACAAGCAAGATAAAATAAAAAATTCAAACTGCCAGTTATTGCTTTGATTTCAATAAACATCACCATATTTTCCACAGGTGTCTGCTCAAGCTGGTCAAAATGTGATCCTTGTAGATGTGAGCTCAGATGTCTTGGCCAAATCCCAGAAGTCCATTGGAGCCAACCTTGGCAGGGTTGCTAAGAAGGTGTACAAGGATAAGCCACAGGAGGGAGAGAAGTTTGTGTCGGAGTCCATGGCCAGGATCAAGACGTCCACGGATCCTGCAGAGGCTGCAAAGTCTGCTGACCTTGTTGTGGAGGCCATAGTTGAGAACATGGGTGTGAAACATAAGCTGTTCACACAACTTGATGGGGTATAGTTTCTATTTTACTTATAAATGTAATTTGTAAATATTAAATAACAGTGGACACTGCGTTGGCTGCCCTGCATTACAGCTGCAGCAAAGCTTATGCCCTGATTATCAATTTGAAGGAAACACTCTTGGACCTGTCTTATCAATGAGATCAAGAATTCAAGATAACCATATCTTAAGACTTATATGGTCAGTGTTCACCAACGGCACGGCACGGACAGAATTTTTGTAAGCTAAAATGATTTTGAATCCTATTTTAATAACTTAAGCACTTACATTTAGTTGATATCGCCACAAGGAGTCTTGATCATACGACGGAAAGTATTCTTGTGAGAATACTAATGAAATTTGAGCGCTAAGGTTATTCAAATAAGATTAAAATTCATTTTGCCGTGTCGTGCTGTTGGGTGATGACTATCATACTGGAACAGACTTCCCTATTTTATGTTTCAGGTAGCTCCTAACCATACAATCTTCGCTTCCAACACCTCATCTCTGTCCATCAATGAAATTAGTTCCGTGGTCAAGAGGAAAGACAGGTAATATTATTATCACTGAATAGCTTAAGGGGAATGTAATAGACAAGTGGCGCCCCCATCAGTAAAAAAGACAACTCACTGAATACAACATTTATCGAAAATTCGTTTTTAATTAACGATTGAAGTACAGGTACTATAGTTTAATCAGTAACTATTAACTCTGTAAATTATACTTTGCTGTAGTTGTAGATAGAAAGTCTTTTTTTCTTCTATAGTATAGGATGGCGAAACGAGCTAAAGGCCCACCTGATGTTAAGCGGTTACCTTTGCCCATAACAACTTCAATACCACCTAGTCTGTTGCCTAGATGGTACCGCGAGTCGGTCCGCCAAACTGAGACATGAAAATCGAAAGTACGAAAAACTGCCACTTTTGGTATTTTTAGGGTTCCGTTGCCAAATGGCAAAAAACTGAACCACACAAAAATAGAAAAAAACAATAAATTTTGGGGGTTCCCCATACTTAGAACTGAAACTCAATTTTTTTTTCCATCAAACCCATACGTTTTGGGTATGTATGGATAGGTCTTCAAAAATGATATTGAGGTTTCTAACATAATTTATTAGGGTTCCGTAGTCCTACAAGGAACCCTTATAGTTTCGTCAGGTCCGTCCGTCTGTCCGTCTGTCCTAATCCTTTACAGCTTAATAACTTCTACAGTTATAAACATAAATAAATGAAATAATGTTAAAAATAGTCTAGATATAGATCTCAATTTTAAAGGAATAAAAAAATCGTGATTACGTAGTTTAGGGGTGACGCCCATACATGTGAAATGGGGATGAAAAATTAGTTTTCGCTGCACCCCCTCGTGTGGGGTATCACTGAATAGGTCTACTAAAAAAAAAAAAAAAAAACCCGCCGAATACATAACCTCCTCCTTTTTTTGAAGTCGGTTAAAAATGAAGGCAATGTTTCATACATCACTTTTTTATCAGGTAAATATAAAAATAATAATAATAATAGTAATATCTGCGAAATATAGCCCGCCAAAGTGGCTTGCAATGTGTCCCCCCCCAGCCATTTCTAAACTATGCAACGTAGAAACGTATAGTCTTCCACATTGATAGACCTTTATAAAAACTCTCTTTTAAAATTATTTCGAGTATAATGTGATTATAAATTTTCGAGTTATAGTGAGAAAACTGCAAAATACTTAAGACGTCCTAGTTCATAGGTCATTGACCTTAAAGAAAAATTATCGTAGCAAATAATGCTCCTTTAGTTACTTTATATTTAAAAAAAGAAACTTTGTGTTATATTGATATGACACACTTCTTAAATTTAGCACTAGGTGTCGCTGTTTGCAAAAACTAAAATAGCAATGATTCATATTCGATTTGATTCGTTTGTAATTAGACCTACTTAAGGAACCCTATAATACTGAGCATGGCCCGACATGCTCTTGGCCGGTTTTTTTTTGTCTACTACTACAGCAAACTATATTTTAGAAAGTTAATAGTTTCTGATTAAACTACAGTACCTTTACTTCAAGTGTTAAAAACAAAGACTTTGTATACTGATGGTCAACAACGAATTTTCGATAAATTATGTATTCAACGAGTAACAATTTTTTTACTGATGGGGGCGCCAGTTGGATCCTACATTCCCCTTAAGTCTTATCACTAACTTATCTAATATTTGGTACATTCCAGCGAAGGTGAGGTGACATTATCTGATACAGGGATTATCGTAAAACATGGGCTTGTTACTACTAGAGTGATAAAATTATTATGGATGGGGGAATTATTGCCATAGATTAGATAACACACGTATTAAAGAGATAGATGATCAGGTTATGTTGTTAGGTAACCGTGTTGTTGTGGTTGACCGCCTCGTTGGTCTAGTGGTCGCAAGCGCGACCGCTAAGCGTGAGGTCCTAGGTTCGATTCCCGGGTTGGGCAGTGTTATTGGGATTTTTCTTACAATAAAAAGTTGGTGGTGCTACACCCTCGGACGAATAAAAAAGGCGGACGGAATCTCGATAAACAAAGACTTGAAGTACCTACTTCATTTTTTCCTAAACCCACTATAATTTCGAAAGCATTTTAACACACCAGATTTATTTTATACTGTTATTTTATTTGTCAACAATGACTACCGTCACACTAGATTTTTTGCGTAATCGCGGCTTTTTGTCATACTATGGTACATCGCCCGTACTTTTAAGCGAGCTGTACTACGGATACGGAGCGTTGTATACTATGGATGCTGCACTTATTGTTTAGAGAGATTCCGTCCGCCTTTTTTAATCGTCCGAGGCTACACCCTCGTGCCTCGAAAAGCACGTAAAGTCGTCGGTTCTGCGCCTGGGCCCCAATTCTCGCGTTATAGAGATAAATGTCTAATTCAAGATAATCTCTAATTTTAAATCTCTATGAAAAATTGCGCCGGTAAAGTCAACTGCTTTGAACCACTCTTTGTATTTAGAGCGCTAGGCGTAGACATATCTCTATCGTGACATTCTGCGATTATACGAAAATTTATTTTCAATCGACATTCGCCATTTTGTTTCGACATTATGTCCAGTTCGAGATAATATCTACGACGCGAGAATCAACCCCCAGCAGCTCTTTCTCCGGTCGTGTCGGCTTGTCGTCCCATCGGATTATGAGATTGAGGGAATAGAGAGCACCTGTGTTTGCGCTCACACTTGTGCACTATAATACGTCCCGCGCAGATGGCTAGTCTCCGTTGAGATTGGCCGCTGTGACCAAAATTCGGCCGGGAGGCCATTAAGTAGGAAGATACTGATGTTTCTAAACACTCTTGATCTTAGTCATTCTTTGCAATTCCAATCATCTGCCTTCTTCAAGTTGTTTTGATTAGGGTGTAACAACACCAACCAATCGGACGTCTATCAATGTCGGCGCGTCGCCGCTACAGGCGACACAGGGCCTCCTGTGTCGCCTGTAGCGGTGCGGGGGCCGGGGGCCAGGGGCCCAACACGACCGGCCACTTACGCGCCCCTCCATCTTACACTCAGCTGATCGACGCGCTGGACTGCGGGCATTCCCTTTGTTTGTTTTCACGAAATGTTAATACGGCATTAAAAGCCTATAATATACAGTCCGCTTTTTCATTAATTTCAATAAGTCCCGGTGAGGCCTAAACAATGGTCCTTCGAGCCGGATGATAATAGAATTAGATCAGTCGACGTTGATCGAAGTTCTTACATAGACTGTTGATTGAATCGATTGGTGTGGCAAACACCCTTAGGCAGGGCCGGATTAACCATTTAGGCAGAGTAGGCAACTGCCTCGGGGCCCCGCACCGGCTAGGGGCCCCGCGCGCGCACTAAAGTAATTAATTTTTTTTCATACAGTGAAAACTTTATTGGAAATTTTGTATCCTCAATGACAATAGGTAGGATTATTGCATTCTTCGACGCATGCTGTCAGTTGATGAAATATCATATCATCAACTTGAGAAGAGCTGATGATGCCCCGACATGGTTAATTCGGTCCTACCCTAAGGCCCATATTACAGAAAGTTCCTCAAGTGTTGATCACTGTTTAAAACTAGTTTTGAGTTGGGATTTAATTTTAGAACATGTTTCAAGCAGAGCTTTATTGATCACAGTTCAGCTGAGTTTAGATTTATTTTATACTGTCACCTGTTTCGGTATTTGAGCAGAGATTTGATCTGTAATCACTCTAGTGTGGTCCAGACTACGCTTGAGTAGAGATTTCTATTTTAATTCAGGTCAAATTCGTGTATTATGTTGTTGAATTAAAGTTTATAATTACCGTATTGGAGTAAGACCGATACTCAAGTAACGATTCTATGCTTAAGTAGTGATCAGGTGATTGAAGTTTAAACTGTACTTGAGGAACATTCTGTAATACGGGCCTAAGACTGAGGATTTCAATGTAGAGTTGTATTGTAACAACCTAATCCAATTTTATCAGCCTGCCAGAGAAGGAACATGACACAACATGAATTATCGATAAATCAATAGCACAAGCTACCTTTAATGCCAGAAAAAAACTTCTATGATTACCTCCAGATTTGGCGGTCTCCACTTCTTCAACCCTGTACCCGTGATGCGTCTCCTGGAGGTGGTGAGGGGAGCTGATACTTCTGACGCGACGTACAAGACCATGATGGAGTGGGGCAAGGCCGTGGGTAAGACCTGCATCACGTGCAAGGACACGCCCGGCTTCGTGGTCAACCGCCTGCTGGTGCCGTACATCTGCGAGGCTATTAGGCTGTATGAAAGAGGTCAGTATAGTAGGTTAGAGCTATAATTAAAGCAGATTGCATAATACAATTGGTCAACTATTTTAAGTCCCTGGGGCACGTTGTCACCAGTGACGGGAACACAGGGCGTTGGCGGTGAGGAGCAATATGCTCACCTGTAGGGCAAAGTGAGTTTATTTAAGGCGTTCTGTCAGTCCTTCTACTCAAGCGGCCTGTGGGTATCATATACGAGCCGAGCCTACAACGTCCTGCGCGTACAATACAACAACGCCTTCAGGATGCTGTTGCAGCTGCCGTGGCGTTGCAGTGCATCAGGAATGTTTGCTGAAGCTCACACAGATGGCTTTCACTCCATCATGTGTAAGAAAGCGGCTTCCTTACTGCAGCGCATGCGTAACAATCGGTACAGCATCCTGAAAATTATTGTTGACAGACCGGATTGTCCCATCCAGAGACATTGGGTGGAGGTCGCTATAGGTAAAAAAAAAAACTTTATTTCGGGCAAGGCATAAGTTTGACGTTAAGTTTGTAGTATTATGGAGATGTAAATCAAACACCGTCTAAAGAACAACTGATTTATTGTACCATATTTTCAGATACCTACATAATATATTATAAATATTATAGTTTATTTAGACATACCCACAACATCTCCCTCTTCATAACTAACACAACAAACAATTCAATAGATTAAATATAACACATTTACAATTTAGAATATAAATATACTTTTGACATAGTTATTTATTTTTATCATTCATTACATTTTATTTACCATGCTAATATATATTTATATATATATTTTTTTTTTTTTTTTTTTTTTTTTTTTATATAATTACTATTCAATATAAAATATCCTTGCATGCATTCATTTAACATCAACATAAAATAGACCTAACACGTTCATTAGACCTAATTATGCTATAACATGAGTAATAAAAATATTAATTAGGTAACAATATATCCAAAGATAACAGTGAATAAGACTTCTTTAACATGCATATCGCTGTGGCGGGCGTACGACCCTACCGCTTCGCGTAACATAAGTAGTTGCTGCCGTTGCTGGTGCCGCGACTAGCTCCGGCCCAGCAGGTGGTGAGCTTGGCCTGAACGAACTGTTAGCGTCCGATGAGTTCAAATCGTCCCAGTCAATAATGGCTCCTCTACTTTGAGTGGAGGTGCCATGCGGGAGATCAGGCCCTACGGTTTCCGGTAACTTCAGTAAATGATGACGATTTCTGCGATAAACACGGCCATTTTCAGCTTCAACCCAGTACGACCTGTCGCCCCGCGCTTTGCCGACTACTCTAGAATTAACCCACTCATTTTTATCCCTTAAACGGATTTTTTCATTTGGCTTTAGCGGTGCCAAACTACGCGTACCGCGATCGTATTGTTTTTTATATTTCCGGGTTCTTTGTTCCCTGTGATGCTTAAAATCTTTATTATCTATTATTTTGGGTTGTAAATTCTTATCACTAACGGGTAAACGAGTGTTGAGGCGACGGCTCATAAGAAGCTGTGCTGGAGAATACGACTCTGCTGTAAGCGGAGTGTTTCTAAAATTGAGCAGTGCTAGTCGCCAATCCTCACCGCTCTCGCACGATTTTTTAAGCAAAGACTTAACCGTGCGTACATTACGCTCTGCCAAACCATTTGACCTCGGGTATAAGGGTGAACTCGTCACACGCTCAAAGCCCCATGACTCACCAAAACTTTGGAACTCCTCAGAAGTAAACTGAGTCCCATTATCACTCACAAATTTTTTAGGTATACCGAACCTGGCAAAAATATCTTTTAATGCGTTAATTACAGAGCCGCTTTGTAAATTCGGCAATTTTACTACTTCTAAGTACTTAGAATAATAATCGACAACTAGAAGATACTGTTTTCCCCTAAATTCAAAAATGTCAGCGGCGAGGACCTCCCAGGGCAGCTCGGGCAGGGCATGCGGCGCGAGCGGCTCGCGCGGGCTGGCCGCACGGTGCCGCTGGCACGTCTCGCAGGCCTGCACGCAGCGCGCGATGTCGGCCGACATGCCGGGCCACCACATAACTTCACGCGCGCGACGCTGACATTTTTCTATTCCCAAATGCCCTTCGTGTATACGACGAAGCATTTCCTTCCGTAGCGAAGACGGTATAACTACACGTTCGTTTCTAAATAAAATTCCATTTACCTCATGTAACTCATTGTGTACGTCCCAAAAAGGTTTAACTATATCGTTAGCGTCTTTCTTATTGGCTGGCCAACCCTTACTATAATAAACAAGCAGGGCACACAACACCGTATCTTTTTCAGTCTCATGTTTGATTGTGCTCAACATCTCCGGAGTAGCCTGAACATTTTCATACAAAAAATTTACGTGTACCTTAACATCCCTATCAACGTCATCGTCTGAACCAGATTCCGTGGCTGCACGAGACAATGTGTCCGCTATAAACAACAACTTACCTGGTTTATATATTAACTCAATAGGATAATGCTGTAATTTTAACAGCATACGCTGTAATCGAGCTGGTGTCTCATTAAGTTGTTTTTTGATAATCGCCTCTAAAGGCTTATGATCACTCTCTACTGTGACTATGTCGTGCCCGTAAATATATTGGTGAAAGCGTGTACACCCAAAAACAACTGCTAGCAACTCCTTCTCAATCTGCGCCCAGCGCCCCTCGGCAGGCGACAGCGTGCGCGCGGCGTAGGCGACGGGGCGGCCCGCCTGCAGCAGGCACGCGCCCAGCCCGTGCGAGCTGGCGTCCACTGACACCGTCACCGGCTCATGCGGCGAATAATATTTTAAAACCGGCGCACTACTTATTTTATGCTTTAATATTTTAAATACCTTATCATGTGACTGTAGCCAAATAAACTCAATATTTTTTTGTAATATTTCTCTTAACGGCACCGAAATTTCCGAATAATTAGGTATAAATCTAGAAAGATAGTTAGTAACCCCGAGGAATCTTTCTAACTCTTTTTTATCACGCGGTGTTGGCATTTTTTCTATTGCTTTAATACGATTTTTATCGGGCGTCATACCATTAGCATCGAAGTTATGCCCTAAATAATTAACACTAGTTGCTCCAAAAATACATTTGTTTTTATTAAATTTCACCCCATTTTCTTTTGCCCGTCGAATCACTTCCTTCAACCGCTCATCGTGTATTTCACGCGTTTCTCCCCAAACCAGAATATCGTCGATAAATATTTCTACCCCCTCCATTTTAAATATTTTGACCATCTCGAAATGAAAAATTTCCGGAGCACAGTTTATTCCGAATGGCATTCGTAAAAATCTATATCTACCATATGGTGTAGAAAAAGTGCATAATTTTGAACTATCTTCCGTTAATCTAAGCATCCAAAACCCTATATTTGCGTCGCACTTTGAAAAAAATCGAGCCCCAGACAGATTACTAGAAATCTCATCTAGAGTTGGAAGCTGAAAATGACAACGTTTTACTGCACGATTCAAGTTTCGTGGATCCAAACAAACACGTAAACTCTTATCCGGTTTTTCTACAACTACTATGTTTGAAACCCAATCCGTCGGGCCCTCCTCCTCGGTAATAATATTTAATTTAATCATCGATTCAAGTTCATCTTTTAGGCGTGGTCGCAATTTTATTGGAATTTTACGTGATGCACTCACCACCGGCGGTACGGACGTATCAATCTGTATTCTACATTCGGTAGGCAAACAACCTATACCCGAGAACAGTGAATCATCAATGTCAATTTTATTGATCAACAATTGATCAGTTCGTACTAACATATTTAAATTTATACAACATTGCAAACCAAGTAAATTATTACAATTCACGTCCAACACAAATAATTTTTCAATGCAACTTTGATGATTATATTTCAATAATGCATCAAAATATCCCATAACCGGTAAACTATTCTTACTAATTTCTAAAAGTACTGTATTACATTTTTTAAGTTTATGTATATTGAATCCTGATTGCTCATAACAACGTCGTGACATAATGGATGCATCCGCCCCACTATCTAATTTAAACTTTATGACCATTCCATTAACGTTAATCTTCGCGCACCAAGACTCACGCGTAGTTCCCAGAGCATCTATAGACACATTATACATAATTAGCTCACCGCTATCGACGTCACTGTCCCCGCTACCGGCCTCGCTGGCCGGCGACGCACCGTCCTCCTGCACCTGTCGCGCAAACCTTACGCGGCAACACCTAGCGAAGTGGCCAATCCTTTCACAACGATAGCACTTAGCCGAGAACGCTGAACACTTATCGCGATCCCTATGCCCATAGCCACATTTTCCACACACACTATTATAAGACCGTCCGATAGGCTGTGCCGACGCAGGTACTGAGTACGTTGGTTGGCGCACCCCGTGTGCGTGCTGCGCCCGGTGTCGATGCATGACGTGTTGCGGCGCGCGGGCCCCGCCAGCGCCACGGTCGCCGCGCGTGCGCAGCTGCTCCACAGCAGTGGGCTGCGGCCGCACCGCACACGAAACCGCTTGTTGTCCGGCCCGTTCCGCCGCCCGGCACCACTCAATCGCTTCATCAAACGTTACTGACGATTTTGCAAGTAATTTTTCTCTCATTTGCAGATTTTTTATTCCTCGAATGATTTGAGTCAAAATCAGACTTTTCTTTAAGGTACCGAACTCACAATTTTTACTCTGTACCTTCAGCACTCCTAAAAATTTATCAAAACTGTTTTCCTTCTGGTACGTTTCAAAAAATATGTGCCTTTCATAATTTGTATTTCGTTTTGGATCACAATATTCACAAAACTTTTGACAAATTGTATCGTAACTTTGTTTCTGAGTCTCGTCAATGTCTAGTTCTTCATAAATCTCACGACCATATTTACCAATAGTGTGCATAAATAGTGCGCATTTTTCTTTGGATGACGCCGATTCTTTTCCCGAAGCCAACAAATAATATTCAAATGCCACTTTAAATTCTCGCCAATTGGTAGCCATATTGCCTTCTTGTTGCAACGCCTCCGGTTGCCGTATAGACATACGAAACTTACTAATATCCGCATTCTCACTCCCCGTTCCAGACTTATCTTCACTCATTGTGGATATGAACACCCCAAACGTATTTTATAAGGACAATAAGCACCAACTAGCCACACCTGACACCATGTAGTATTATGGAGATGTAAATCAAACACCGTCTAAAGAACAACTGATTTATTGTACCATATTTTCAGATACCTACATAATATATTATAAATATTATAGTTTATTTAGACATACCCACAACACACATACACCCATATAAATAATTTGTTCAGTAATTTTAGTACTAATAACACTAATCTAGCATATAAGCACAATCTGTTACTAACTCATCACTTGGGCTAATTCCTGAAATAAAGACATTTTATTTATTTATTTATTAATACCCCAAGTTCCAAACTGTACTATGAAATCCAAGTAATTGGATTTGAACTAATTCTTAGAATAAACTAGTACAGTCTAACAAAGCAATAAGTATCCAGGGTTGCCAGATATAGATGAAGATTTCTCAGAAGATTATGGATCTGTTCGAGTGAAATATAATTTTATTAACGGACAAAGTTAAACTGTATTTATACAAAACCCTAGTCAAACCATTCTATAATAATTTCCTGAGAAATCTTCATCTATATCTGGCGGCCCCACAGAAATAGATAGAATGGTTGTAATCACAATTTTACTTGTGATTCATGCGTGGCAACTTTCCGAACAAACTACGCCTTACATTTTGACGTCATTATATAAAAAAATGATTTTAATCAAATGCGATTTCGCAAGAGACCTGTCTATTGGGCAGAGCCAGCTTGCAAAACTGAGGACCGACGATGGCAGAGTCGTATCCTCCAAGCCAGAGCTATTGAAGGAGGTCGAGAAGTTCTATGGACAGTTATACACGTCCACCCGGACACCCGCTGTAAATCGGGCTCACGACCCAAGAGCTAGATTGACCCGACACTATACCGAAGATATCCCGGACGTCAGCCTGTACGAGATTAGGATGGCTCTGAAGCAGCTCAAAAACAACAAGGCACCGGGTGATGACGGAATTACGGCCGAACTCCTGAAGGCGGGTGGAAAACCGATCCTTAAGGCCCTTCAGAAGCTGTTTGATTCCGTCATTCTCGAGGGAAGAACGCCACAGGCATGGAGCAGAGGTGTGGTGGTACTCTTCTTCAAAAAGGGCGATAATGCTCTACTGAAGAATTATAGGCCCATCTCACTTCTGAGCCATGTCTACAAGCTGTTTTCGAGAGTCATTACGAACCGTCTTTCGCGCAGGTTTGACGACTTCCAGCCTCCCGAACAAGCCGGTTTCCGAAAAGGCTTTAGCACCGTAGACCACATACATACGCTGCGGCAGGTTATACAGAAGACCGAAGAGTATAACTTGCCTCTTTGTTTAGCGTTTGTGGACTACGAGAAAGCCTTCGATTCGATCGAGACTTGGGCGGTACTACAGTCTCTTCAACGGTGCCAGATTGACTATCGGTACATCGAAGTGTTAAAGTCTTTGTATGAAAACGCCACTATGTCAGTCCGATTACATGACCAAGCCTCGAAACCTATCCTTCTGCAGCGAGGTGTGAGACAGGGAGATGTGATCTCTCCGAAACTGTTCACTGCTGCATTGGAGGATGTCTTCAAGGTTCTGGACTGGAAGGGGCTAGGCATTAACATAAACGGCGAGTACATCACTCACCTTCGGTTTGCCGACGACATAGTAGTCATGGCTGAGACCATGGAGGACCTCGGTACAATGCTCGATGACCTCAGTAGAGCTTCTGATAGAGTGGGTCTTAAAATGAATATGGACAAGACAAAGGTTATGTCGAATTCCCATATAGCACCCATTCCCGTAAACATCGGAGAATCTACACTCGAAGTTGTTGACGATTATGTATACCTAGGACAAACTGTCCAGCTAGGTAAGTCCAACTTCGAGAAAGAGGTCAATCGTCGAATCCGACTCGGTTGGGCAGCGTTCGGGAAGCTACGCAATATCTTCTCGTCCAAAATACCGCAGTGTCTCAAGACGAAAGTCTTTGACCAGTGTGTGTTGCCAGTAATTACTTACGGTACTGAAACGTGGTCGCTCACAATGGGCCTGATAAGAAGGCTCAAAGTCACTCAAAGGGCAATGGAGAGGGCTATGCTCGGAGTGTCCCTGCGTGATCGAATCAGAAATGAGGAGATTCGCAGGAGAACGAAAGTAACCGACATAGCCCGAAGAATTGCCAAACTTAAGTGGCAGTGGGCGGGGCACATTGCTCGCAGAACGGATGGCCGATGGGGCAGTAAAGTTCTGGAGTGGCGACCGCGTACTGGAAGACGCAGCGTGGGTAGGCCCCCCACAAGGTGGACCGACGACCTGGTGAAGGTCGCGGGAATCCGCTGGATGCGGAAGGCACAGGACCGGTCGTTGTGGCGATGTTTGGGGGAGGCCTATGTCCAGCAGTGGACGTCTTTCGGCTGAAATGATGATGATGAATCAAATGTACTTTACAGCTTTTATTTCTGCAGTTAGAAACAGCACAATAAGGCATTTTTTCGGGTTTTTGTTACAGTATTTATAGAAACAAGTCATAACATAAGGCGTGCTGAGAAAGGCTTTGAAATAACCTGCACTAAGGTGCATGGTGCTGCCACGCGCGCCCTGCCCACATGGCCATTCTATCTATTTCTGTGGGCGACCCTGTATACTAATTCTGCCGTCCGATAACTAAAAGGCCGTTATGTGACAATTTTGTCAAATTCGAGTTACATATACTACTAAAGAGAGCAAAATTTGCTCTTTTTCGTAGTATATGTAACAAAATTTGACAAAATTGTCACTTAACGGCCTTTTAGTCATCGGACGGCAGAATTGCTTTGTTAGACTGTACTAGACTAAATGTTAATTTACCTCTGCAAGAAGGCTTTGCTACATTTATAATGCTTTTGCTGGTTCATTATCATCATTTTTTCAGCCGAAAGACGTCTACTTCTGGACATAGGCCTCCCCCAAGGCGGAGATATGCCATAATTGCCATGCATGGCAGGCGGGTTGGCGATCGCAGTTGGTTGGTTAAATACTCAGAGAACGCTGCTGCCCATCCTCTGGTGAATCCGTTACGGCCAAAATTAATATCCAATCTATCCACGATTTACCATACTAGAGACAGCAATTTGACATAAGCTCCATACAAAATATGTCAAATTTCTATATCTAGTAGGGTAAACATGGATATATTGGATATTAATTTTGACCGTAAGTCTCCTTTTACGGCACTCATGAGAAGAGTTAGGGTGATGTTACGTCCAGCACCAAACGGAACCTTTTGCTGGGTACAACTACTATAATAGGAATTATATGTCCACAGACATAATATATGGGCAGTTTAGGGGGTCCCCCCCCCTCTTAGTATACGCAAAACAATAATATTTGGCGAATATCCACCTTTTGTATCCCTTCCACAAAGTAGTATAGTTGCACGCGCCGCTTGGTTGACATAACATTGAACAATAGTTTTGTGATGCCGGGTAAAGACCAACCGAACGAAGGCAAGCCAAGGCACTGAATAAGTAACTACAAGTCAATACTGATAGTTACTTATTCAGTGCCTTGGCATGAGGTGAAGCAGTGTGCCTGACCTTCGCCCTCCCACGCATATTAACCTAACGGATAACCATGTATTTTCCTTCAGGAGACGCATCGGCCCGCGACATCGACACAGCTATGAAGCTCGGCGCCGGCTACCCCATGGGTCCCCTCGAGTTGGCAGACTATGTAGGCCTGGACACCAACAAGTTCATCCTGGACGGTTGGCACAACAAGTACCCTGACCAGCCTCTCTTCAAACCAATCCCGTTGCTCAACAAACTGGTGTCCGAGGGCAAGCTCGGAGTGAAAGCCGGAGAGGGTTTCTACAAGTATGACAAGAAATAAGTAATGTAGTTTTGTTGAGAATTGCGTATGAAAGTGAAGTTTATAATCATGTTATGCAATTAAAATATTGTATAATTTTTAGAGTTGGGTTTTTATTTTACTGTTTTATTAATTAACTTATTTATTTAATAATGAATAAGAATGAATTATGTAATAGTAATAATAAAGTAAAACATGAATTCAATATAGTATTTTCGTTTATTATCTATAAGTACAATCAATCAACTCAGCCTATCGCAGTCCACTGCTGGACATAGGCCTCTCCCAAATTGCGCCACAACGCTCGGTCCTCTGCCTTCCGCATCCAGTCCCCCCCAGTCACGTTCTTTAGGTCGTCGGTCCACCTGGCAGGGGGGCGCCCTACGCTGCGTTTGCCGATACGCGGTCTCCACTCAAGGACTCGTCTGCTCCAACGGCCATCGGTCCTTCGACAGACATGGCCAGCCCACTGCCACTTCAGCTTACTGATCCTACAAGCTATGTCGGTCACTCCGGTTCTTCTCCGGATAATCTCGTTACGGATTTTATCCTTCAAAGAAACTCCAAGCATAGCTCGCTCCATAGCTCGCTGAGCGACTTTAAATTTGTGGACTAGCCCAACTGTCAGTGTCCACGTCTCGGCACCGTAAGTCATGACTGGCAGGACGCACTGGTTGAAGACCTTTGTCTTCAAACTTTGCGGTATAGGCGACGAGAAGACTCGGCGAAGTTTGCCAAATGCTGCCCAGCCCAGACGGATCCTTCTGTTGGCTTCTTTCTCGAAGTTGTGTCTACCAAGCTGAATTGCCTGCCCTAGGTAGACGTATTCCGTTACAACTTCGAGTGCCGACCCTTCGACGAATATTGGCCTCGGCATGACATGCATATTGAACATGACTTTAGTCTTGTCCAGATTCATGCCGAGACCGACACGTCGAGAGGCTCCGTTTAAGCTGTGCAGCATTTCGCCCAGTTGTTCCAGCGACTCAGCCATTACAACGATGTCATCGGCAAAACGGAGATGTGAGATGTTCTCGCCGTTAACGTTGATACCCTGTCCAGTCCAGTCCAGCGTCTTGAAGACGTCCTCCAACGCGTTAGTGAACAATTTCGGGGATATTACATCCCCTTGTCTCACCCCTCTGCGCAGTTGGATTGGCTTCGTCTTTTGGTCCTGAAGCTGAACAGTCATGGTAGCAGCGTTGTATAGGCATCTCAGCATCTCTATATACCGCTCATCAATGTGACATCGCTGAAGAGCATCCAGAACTGCCCAAGTTTCGATAGAGTCGAAGGCCTTCTCGTAGTCCACGAATGCCATACACAGCGGCTGATTGTACTCTTCAGACTTCTGTATGATCTGCCGAACAGTATGGATGTGGTCTACGGTGCTATAGCCTTTTCGAAACCCAGCTTGCTCTGGTGGCTGGAATTCGTCGAGTCTTCCGGCGAGACGATTCGTGATGACCCTCGAGAACAGCTTGTACACATGACTCAGGAGTGAGATGGGTCTGTAGTTCTTCAGAAGGGTTTTATCCCCTTTTTTGAAGAACAGTACCACCGCACTCCCGCTCCATGCCTCCGGTGTAGAGCCTTGTTGGATGACGGAATTAAACAGACTCTGTAGCTCCTTCAGGACCGGAGCCCCGCCTGCTTTTAGGAGTTCAGTAGTAATGCCGTCATCGCCCGGAGCTTTGTTGTTCTTAAGCTGCTCGAGGGCCGCCCTAATCTCGCCCTGGTCAACGTCCGGAAGATCCTCGGTGTAATGGCGCGTGAGCTGGGCTCTTTTGTCGTCATTGCTAGGAACCGCTGGTCTCGCCGTTTTCGTGGAATACAAATGCCCATAGAAGTTTTCGACCTCATCAAGCATCTCGATCTTAGAGGTGGCAATTTTGCAAGTACAATACATAAACATTATTGATGAAAATCTTATTTTCAGTGTGAGAAATACTATACTGTTACTATTATAATAATAAAGAAATAAAAGCTGATTTTTTTTTAAATGAGCATCGTCTGTGGTCATTCAATTGATTACAAATATTACAATTTTAATCAAATCACAATAATATGTAACTATTGATTATGAATATCATGATACACAAACTCAGAAGATTTATTAACATTATACTGATTGATCAAATAATAATAAAACGGTTTAACCGGATTAAATCGCGTCTCTCTTCTCACGGGTGTCGTAAAAGGCGACTAAGGGATTCACCAGAGGATGGGCAGCAGGAGTATTTAACTAACCAACTGCGATCGCCAACCCGCCTGCCAAGCGTGGCGATTATGGCATATCCCCCCTCTTTGGGGGAGGCCTTTGTCCAGCAGTGGACGTTTTTCGGCTGAAATGATGTTGATGATGATGAAATCGCGTATATTACTTAAATTGGTTTTCCTGACGTTTCGAAAGCTTTGCAGCATTTCTTGGTCGCAGGTAGACTGATGACAAACGATATACGCGATTTAATCTGGTTAAACTTTGTTTTATTATAATGTGTAGTGATCGCGAAAACCTAAGAAATTATTATGATCAAATAATGTGAAAACCAGGACTTACTTATTACAATAAAAACAAGTCATTCCCTAACATAAAATGACAAAAACTACTATCTATGACAGGCTATTAAAAAAATTCGAAACATTCCTATACAAAAATCTGGAAGTCAAGACAATATTTGAAACTTTTCTATAATGCAAGTAACTGCTTGCAGGCTTAACAAAACATCTGATTTTCAAGCTAACATTTTCAATACCACGCTAGCACACGAATAAAAATCCATACAGAAGCTAAGCTAGCCGCTGTTACACTCACACATACCGCGGTGCTGTGTGTGCGCATTCACCGACGGGTTCACGTACACTCCACTGTGGTAAGAACCGGCTTGAGCCGGTTCAGCTTGCCTTCTGATGGATGTTTATTCATGTGACGCATACTTGCATAAAATAATGCAGTGTTAAAGTAGAAACAGAAAATACTAGTTTTTATATCTACATGGAATCAATATTGTAAAAATCTAAAGATATGGCCCACCTTCTGCTTGGGTTACCAGATCACTTCCCGCGGTCAGAAGTTATTGTGCCTACAAATTTATTGCGAGTTATGTGTATGCATTTTGTGTGTATATATAATACCCCAGCCCACCCACAACACAAGCTATCGCCTTGGGGTTGAGTGTAAAGAAATGATTATTCCAAATCAATTCCCAAAATTCATAGCAAATTCAATTTCAAAGGCAAGTCTGTTTTAAATGGTTTAGAACAAGCTACATTAGTTATTACAAGACTACATAAACTAGGCAAAAACTGTTGGTCTTAGGGCATTGACAAACAAGCTACTGAAGACAGCCAATAGTGGTTTACGATAACCTTTTAAAGATTGTTGCAGCACATCATATCTACTCAACACTAATAGATTACTAGACTCAAAGGTCTCGAAGTATAGAAATATGAACATTATATTGTGTACATACAGTCAATTTTAGTATGATCATCTGGATTGAGTGATCCAATAAAACTGTCATAGATTCCTGGACTTATCTTTTAGAGCCTTGATTTTTTGGAAAATACTTTTACAAATTGTGTACAATTTTTTGATATGAAAATCTCATCCACAGAGTAAGTACTTGCTGTGACTCAGGTCGTAGCTATTTTGGCAAATGTCTGAATTGAGTGATCCACATATCAGGCTATAGCTTCATTCGCTATCAATCAACTCAGCCTATCGCAGTCCACTGCTGGACATAGGCCTCTCCCAAGTTGCGCCACAACGCTCGGTCCTCTGCCTTCCGCATCCAGTCCCCCCCAGCCACGTTCTTTACGTCGTCGGTCCACCTGGCAGGGGGGCGCCCTACGCTGCGTTTGCCGATACGCGGTCTCCACTCAAGGACTCGTCTGCTCCAACGGCTCATTCGCTAGTGAGTGACAAATTTTTAATGTTGGCTATGAGTTTTGTCAATTTTTGACTAAATGTCCGTTTTGATTATATCACTGAAAAAAAAAGATCACTTGATACAGATGCTCATAATTTTAGCTTGCTGACATCAAATTTTAGTGATGGCTTGGTGCATTGAACCGAAAGTTGATTAGATATTATGGTGTGCAAAGGTCTTAAACAGTGTCAATATTGTGGTAATTCATACCCAAATCCTATGGGAACAGCTGTGGTGGTCGATAGTGTTTAAACATACGGAGTTGTATGGACAGGCAAATGTGTATTCTCAACTCTGTACAAACATTTTTCAGTGACAGACCTTTCTTTTCACAAATTGCAGTTTGATTCTAGGAAAAAATATGATTGTATGTTTTAGCACATACAGCATTTTTGCAGTTCTAGCTATAATATTGATAAGAGATGGTTCACACCAAACATAATGCTTGCTCAGTCAGACATAGAATGTGAGCTTTTTCAGATTTTTCAAAATTTTCAACCTTGCATATAGCCCCTTACATATAATGTATGTTTGAACTGTAACTGTTATTGCAGCTAAAAAGTTTGTCAAATAGATTTCTAGTTTTTTGACTGTAGCAATAACACAAATATTTTTAAAGTAATAATTTAGCCTCAGATTTAATGCTGTCTACAGTAGCTTGTATGCAGTTAATTTTAAATTAACATTATTTGTTTTTATTTGCATTTTGATTTTAACATCACGGGCCCGTTAATTTGTAAATAGTTTGTGGTAGTTTTGCTATGTTAGGCTTGTCAGCCATATCAAGCGCTTGCTTCATATTCTTTTCAAATACTTTCTTGGCATCACAGAAGCCTTGCTTTGTCTTTCCGAAGGAGTTTGGTCCGGCTGATGTTGGTGTTTCTCTGAAAAAAATTGTATATATTTTAGAAATGGACTTGTTGATTTGTTAAGTTATCCACATTTACCAAAACTCATGACTTATTTAAAATGTTTGTGCTCACCTTCCAATATTCCTCATCCTCATGCGTGCTTCAGCAGGCATCTCTTCAGGTTCATCATCATCATCATCAGCATTAAACACCGATGCTAATGTAGGCTTGGCAACAGGTTTCGCTGGACCTCCGATGTTCATTTTGATTGGCGGTTTTGGTTTATTGAACCCGATAGAAATCTTTGTGATGCGAGGAGGTGGAGGTGGTGCCGGCACATCCTCTGGATCCTCCCATTCTGATGCATGTTTACGACTTCTATCTAAAACAAAGAAATTATTCATTATTGTAGATAAAAGAACATATCATGTTTAGAGCCCAAAGACTAGTGAGTATTCATGGAAAAATACATACATTACATAAAAAATTAACTTAGACACGCCACATCTGAACTAGACTTCTAGTGATGTTGCGCAATTTAGGTCAACAAGTTATAGTTCAACAAGTTCACGTAAACAACGTGAAAATTATAGTTGTTACCTTCGTATTCCCTTCTGTCCCGTTCCTTGCTACTTGACGATCTGGCGGGAGAGTAGTTACTGCTTTTCGTTGGTGACCATTTCCTTGGCGACCGTGATCTCGAACGTCGCTGCTCAGCCCTCTCCCGACCCTCGCGCCTCTCTTTGTACGGCCTAGAAACATCGCGCGTGGATCGAGACGACCCTGCCAATGCGAAAACACTGGCAAAGATAAATAAAAATACATATTTGAGTATACTAATACTAAAAGTGAGAGAATCAGTCCAGTGGACCCGTGGTGAACTAGGGATGGAAGAATATATAAAATATCTATTCACTTCATGCCATCCTTATACCTTTGTCGAAATCCCGATAACGCCCGCTCATTGTTGTTCTGTTTTTACTTTTCAGTCATTAAATTCGTAGATAAAATACATAAAATTGTTATTTTTTCACTTAATAAATCTCCATGACAAAAATTCCACCATTTTTATTTTATTACTTTTTTAAATGAGATTGAGCCAAACGTTTTGTTACTTATTTTAAAGACGAACTTAATAAAGTGGTGCTATTTTTATTTTGTAATACTCAGCCTAACGCGACTAATTATTAAAAACGTTAAACTTTATTGTAACAATTTTATGTATTTGCAGCTTTTTATTTCACAGCAATTACATAAAAATATGTTTAATGAGAATACGTTTTGTTATTTCCTCGGTTACTGACCGTTTTGACTAGTTTTGACAGATATAATACAACTAAAATAGAAATACCAACTGTGCATTTATTTTCTAGTAGTTTCTACCTACAATTCACTTAAAAATACGCTATTATATTTAGTAGAGTAATAGCGTTTTAAAGTCAGCTGAAAGGTACAGTTTTTAGGTTATGTGATTTTATAATGTTTATTTTTACAGTTTATAATTTTTTTGTTACATTTACTAATTGAGAAATCAATAAAATGATGTTAATTAGACGTGCACAACGTTTATCAAAGACTATCAATAAGGCTTCCTCCAGTAATCGTCGATGTTACTCGGAAACAGATCGTGTAACTTCAATCAAAGAGAAAATAAAACAAGGGCCAGGTTTAAAGGAATTTATAACTGATAGTTCTGAACCAGTTCTCATAGATCGTCCTCACATACCTTATTTGCGAGAAAACGCTAAAATAAAGACTAAGAGGAAAGTTTTCTTTGATGTGTATGGTTGCCAAATGAACCTAAATGACACCGATATCGTGTGGTCTATTTTGAAAAAGGAGGGTTTTGAGAAGACATTGGTTGAAGAGGAGGCTGATATATTCCTTGTGATGACGTGTGCCATACGGGAAGGTGCAGAAACTAAGATCTGGCATCGTTTAGACTACCTCAGAGGACACAAGCGGCGTGCGAAGGACCGCTTAGTAAAAATTGGCATTCTAGGATGTATGGCAGAGAGACTTAAGGAGAAATTAATTGAGAAAGAGAAAGCTGTTGATGTTGGTACGTAAATTATCATAATTACTATTTCATCTTTCTGACAGCCATAACAGAGATCCTGTATCGGTAAGTGTCATGTTGACATGAAATGTGTAGGTAATTGAAATACTAAATAATTTATTTATTTATGTACACACAACACATTTTATAATAGATAACATACAGAACAAACACTTGAGCACAAAGGTACTGCTTTAATTAATTAATTTATTATTTTATTAATTAAAACACATACATTAAAATTATCACTACACAGAATTAAATAGTATGTACCAAAGTTTTCAAAGTGTTTACACAATTAAATAAAGGCAACGATAGAAGTTATCATCCCACTATTCATCCATATATTTGTCTCCAGTGGCCGGTCCGGACAGCTACAGAGACTTGCCGCGTCTGCTGGCACTCACGGAAAGTGGCCAGACGGCTGTCAATGTACTGCTGTCTCTAGATGAGACATACGCTGATGTGGTGCCCGTCAGGCTGAACCAGGACAGTGTGTCGGCTTTCATGTGAGGTTCTTCATGTTTTATATGGAATAATTCTTCTTTTTCTTTATGCTCAGCTGCATTACAATAAGTTGTTAGCTAGCTGCCAAGTTTTTATTAGCTTAAGACTGCCTCGTTGGTCTAGTGGTTGCAAGCGCGACTGCTGAGCGTGGGGTCCTGGGTTCGATCCCCGGGTCGGGCAAAGTGTTATTGGGTTTTTTCAGTAGGAAATTCTCAGTAGCAACCCGGATTCTGGATTTGTGCCCGGTCAATGGCAATAGGCTCGCCCCCTATTACATGGGACTAGTGATGGGTTTATGCCGCGGCATTTAGGGCAGATTGAATAAACGCCCAATATCTGTCCGTTTCTGCCCAGTAAATGCCCACATGTCAGGGCATTTACTCTATACTTTTAAAATGATAAATTATTAATTATTTTAGGTTAAAATGGTTGTGAATACTTTACGAAAATAACTTTTTGGAGGACTAAAGGTAATTGCAATTTAAAAAACCAAAATATCCCTAAACTTTTAACAATTTTCTTAACGAATTTCTGTTTTAACTTCATAAAGATTTGTTTTAGTGGTAATATTCATAATCTCAACATCATTATTGTGTAGCAAGGGGCGCGGGCGGATTGTGCGCAGCGCAGGCGACAGACGGCACGGTGTTTGTCCGCCCGGCACCCCACTCCAACTCGACTCGTCCGGGACACGGACTCAACTGTACAATACGACCCGCTGAGTTGGAATTTCTAAATTTTTGTGCGTGTAGGACACTTCAAGACAGAAGCTTTTGCAAAAGCACAAAGCTCGAAAACGCAAAGGTTTTGTTCAGGCGAACCTAAACCATGGCCTAGTGCAACCAAAGAGAGCCTCAACGAGGCTATCGCCACGAATACATCGGTGCTGCTCTTACAAGAACCGTATGTTGGCTCCAAAGGGTACCTGACTGCGGAACATAAGGTTGTGCAGTCGGAAACTTTCTCGAGTCCGATCAACGATCTGGTCAAGGCTGCGGTGTTGGTGGTCAATAAGGGGCTCGAAGTAATAGAGAACCCTGATCTTGTCACTAATAATGTAGTGGGCGTGGTGATAAAGTTATGCAACTTTAAGCTTGGGCTAATCAACATGTACTTCAAACCCAATGTTGATATTAGCGCCTACCTGGACAGAGCGAGGAAAACAGCGGAGGATCTCAACGTGGCTTACATCATCCTAGCTGGAGATGTCAACGCCGCAGTCCCTGGTGGGGCTGTGAGATGGACGACAGTAGGGAAACAGCGGTTATTAAGGCTCTGGCAGGGCTGGATGCCTCAATGAGGAAACTGAGCCCACTTTCTACCGGCTCTGGAATGGGAACCCCTACACGAGTATATTGGTCATCGCAGCCTGCACCACAAGGACTCTGCACAGGGTGAAGGAGTGGTGACTTGACTCTGACTTCGTAACGCCCTTGGAACACAGGGCAATAAGGTTCCAGCTGGAGATCCGAGCTGGAACTACCACTGCACCACGTAAAATCAGCAGGATATAAAACACCAGGAAGGCGCGCTGGAGTGAGTTTAGAGACGTGCTTAAGGAACAGTTGGCACGTATGGGCATCGTATCACAGCGGATCACAACATAGAGAATTGCGAGGATGTAGATGCGGTAGTGAATTGCTCTGAGGAGTCTGTCACCCGGGCATGCAAGGAAGCTATTCCAGCCATGAGAGATGCGCAGCTTAAGACAAACTGCTGGTGGACCACGAAGTTGACTGCTAAAAGAGAGGGAGTCATCCTATTATGCCGGAAAATCCATATGGCCAACCCCAGGCGTAGGATTGGAGTCGAGGAATATTTAAAAGCGAAGACGGATTACAAAGAGGCCACCTAGGAGGCAATTACTAATGGCTAGAAGGAGTTCTGCACGAGCTAGAAACTCGAGGAAATCTGGAAAAAGTTCATCGCATAACCAGCAAAATTAGCACCGCCACTGTTGACAGACTCCTTCGAGCTCCAAATAAAAAGGCATCGGGAGCGGACGGTTTCACTTTCGACATTTGCAACGAAGCCTACCGCGACAACATCCTTTGCGGCTTGGTAAACCAGTGCCTACACCAGGGTCATTTTTCGACGCAGTGAAAGATGGCGGTCGTCAAAGGGATCCCGAAGCCGGGGAAGGACAACTATTCCTAGGCCCGGTCATACCAACCCATGGTTGTCATACCAACCCATTGGCCATAGGTAACAAAATAAAGAAAAAACGGTACACTTTTTAACATTTTCATAAAATACAACATTTTCGAAAGATTCTAAAGCTTCACCATTAAACGTTTGACATGAAAATAGCTTAGATTAATATTATTTACAAAAAAAAAAAAAACCTACAAGAAACATATATTTAATGTAGAAGATTTTTTCTGCCCAGCAATTGGGCGTTTATTTGGGCGTAAATTAGTTTTTGCCCTATTCGCCCAGTTTATGCCCATTTATGCCTTTTGGGTTTAAACCCTCGACCCATCACTACATGGGACTATAACATAACTGGCGAAATGTGGGTGTACTATACACCTCTGCCTACCCCTTCGGGGAAATACAGGCGTGATTTTATATTATGTTATAAGTTAAATCAATGCTGCTTGGTTAAAATTAGTTCATGTTCACCAGTGGTGAGGGGGGTGAAAATTTTCAATAGGGAACAACCTTGTGTAACTATATTGCATTGTGAACACAATTATTTGCTTTGATAACCACTTCATAAATGCATCTTAATTTAGTCAATGAGAAAATAGATTTATTCACATGTTCACTGAGCAAATTCACTATTATGTTATTTGTGAACATTTTATATTCTTCCTCTGAGCCTTATTTCAAATATCTTGAGGTTGGCTTATCAATAATTTTTAGTTTTAATAAGAATGTAGTTATTTGGCAACATGTAATTTAGTAATAAGTTATCAGACCAGGTACTGCACTATCAATTTGAGAATTTCTGTAATGGTAGCTGTATGTAAGTTAATAATAAATAAATAAAAAATCTCATCGTATAAAAACAAGTCCGCGCTGCGCCGCATCCCGTCCAGGGTCCTCAATCTTAGAACAAATAATCGGGTACAAAAGCTTTTACAACGCTGCAAAAACCATAGTATTTCGAATGCTTGTAGATAACAGGTAAGATGGTGGTTTTTAATTTAGTAGCATTATATTTGTTACTGTTACGGACTAAAAGAAATAGATGGCAGGTTTTTAAAAATTTTTAGAAACGAGATATTGTAATAGTTTATTCAAAATTCGATAGATGTCGCTACATTACCCCATATTTGATAATTGTTCCAAAGAGATTAAGATTTCATTTCACGAGATAATTGTACTGATTTTTCACCAGACATTACAATAATAAATAAGTATCTATTTCAAAGCCATTTTTGTTGATTTTTGAACATTAAAGTATTTTACTTTTATTGATTTTGACTGGTTGATTATAGTGCTAAAATTCGCATAAATTAAAAATAAGTGTTGGTAGCAGTACGATTCTGCGGTCTGATTTAAAAACGCAGGACGTGGGTTCGATCCTCAAGAAATGTTTCTCTTTTTGCATTTTTATTTTTAGTTCAGTTGATGTACTAACAGCAGTTCCGCACTAAAAGTACCAGATGGCGCTAGTAAGCTGTTACCTGTTTTGAGGTTGAAGATTGGTCTCTAATTCAGTATATTACAATCTACTCTGTGATCCCGTCGCAAACTGATCTACGCGACAACCACAGAGTACCATTGTATATACTGAGACACAACTACGCGAGGGTACTAATCCAGAGGTGCCGGCCGGTTTCGAACGAGGATACAAAAACATAATATGTATTCATTCCTTACAATCCTTAAAGCTAGCGACAACATAGGTCAGGTGTAGGTTAGCATAGCGTTGCCGCATTTTCCGCTCACGACTCACGTAGACAATACAAGTTGATGATGAACCCAGGCGCGGATCCAGGATTTCGCTCAGGGCTCAGGGACAATTTTCATGAAGATTTCTATAAACTAGTCAGTGGCGAACTAACCACTTCAGAAGCTCGAAAAAAAGAGAATGTTTCGGTTTTGGGGTGCATTAAAAGAGCCGCCACGAGTGACGCTATTTAATTGATCGTCCGGCGCACCCTGGGCAGTCAGCCTCGCTACCAACCTGCTGACTGGCTAATCTTTTCTCCACGAAATCAGAAAATTCTGTTTGTTTTTGGCAATTACGGATAATGCAACAGAATAGTTATTTACAATATACACTAAACAAGTAGAACACACGATGGCTGCATACCATACACGAAAGCGAGCGTTTTTTTTACTGGTCATAAACATTATTGAGTGAGATAATCTTTACAAAAGTTGTAACATAAAAAAAAACTATTAGAACAATACATTATCTGAGACACACAGAAGCAGATGTAGAGTAGAATGTTAACGGAAATTGTCGAGGTTTTCTATTGAATAGTTTTACCCCAGATAAAATACTAATTTATGCACGCCCGCGTTCTTTAAACATTATTTTTGGAATTAGGTCCATTGCCCGTCCCTGCCTCATATTCCACTACTAATACTGGTAGCGATGTAATTATGACGAATTCGGAAGTACTTAGGTCGAGGCTCAGGGGGGGCAATTGCCCCCATTGCCTCCCCCCTGGATCCGCGCCTGGATGAACCTTACATAGGAAAACAAGGGATTGTCTAATGTTTGGCAAAAGTTACCTAACAAAATCATGTAGGTATCACCTTTTCTATAATTTAGTATTGTTCACATTCTAATTCCCAGCTCAATAATGCGAGGATGCGACAATATGTGCACCTACTGTATAGTCCCATTCACTCGCGGGCGGGAGCGCTCTCGGCCAGTCGCCTCCATCGCCGATGAAGTGAGGCAGCTAGCCGACCAGGGGGTGAAGGAAGTCACTCTACTAGGACAGAATGTCAACAGCTATCGAGATGTCTCACAGGCTACGGAAAAGTTTGATACTCATATGGCGAAAGGTATTTATAGAACTTCTTTATATGACTAGCAAAGCCACCATACATATTATTACTATTTCTTTTTATTTTATAGTATGCGATGTGCATCCCTGGTCCGTAGGGTTCGGGCCAGCAACAACAGCATCCTAATGACGCTAGCTAGCAGGCTAGACTGTGTGTTTCTGAACCACTGCTGTAAGGTTTCAGCTGGACCTGTGACCTTGCGGTAGTGTTCTCAGGAACGGTAACAAAAATGTACATACTAACATAGTTTCTAAGCAATCTGTTACTAACACTATGAGTCTATGTTACTCGAATAAATAAATTTAAATAAATAAATAAATAAAATAGCATAGGATGGCGAAACGAGCTAAAGGCCCACCTGGTGTTAAGTGGTTACCTTTGCCCATAACAACTGTAATACCACGTAGGCTGTTGCCTAAATGGTACCGCAAGTCGGTTCGCCAAACTGAGACATGAAGATGGAAAGTCTCATGTGATTGTAAGAGGAAGGAAGGCCCAAGTCACTCAGTAACACTATTTTAATTAAAATTGTGTAGCCTGTGATGAACATGCTTAAGTACAAATAGGTATCTACATGTTGTATTGAGTTATTGAGATCTATTTGTCGATCGTACCTTTCGTTGTTTTTACCACATTTGTGGAGTACGGAATATAAATCGTATGTCGGAAAAGAAATCAGTAGTCATAATTCATAGACAAGAGAAACTCCAAGGCCAATATTGTAGGTCTAGCATGTATATAAGCATGGCAGTAGTAGAACGCACATATTGCTGTCGATTCTCTATCGCTCTCTTTTACTAATAGGAGATAAAAGAAAGGGATGGCAACAATTTTGGTGCTGTCAAATTAGTCGGAATTAGAATTTCCATATATGTTTAGTCGTGATCTCGGAACGTGCCCACTAAATCCAAAGAAATGTAACACGTAAACTAATTTGACAGTTCTGAAATTGTTCTTGTATCTATTATTAGTAAAACAGAGCGATAGTTTAAAATAAGTTTAGTTCTTGAACAAGAGAATCGACACCATTATATGTTTTTTTTATGTGGTAGTGATTTATCCAGGAAATAAGGCAATTTCCCACACCACAGGTTTCAAAACAGTATACAAGACTAAGAAGGGTGGCTTGAGGTTTGCTGATCTGCTGGAGAAGGTGTCGGCCGTCGACCCCGAGATGAGAATCAGGTTTACTGCCGCTCATCCCAAAGACTTCCCTGAAGAGGTAAGCAATTAGGAAATAAAGATGATTTGCAATGGATACTTTGAGTTTGTTTCACTTAGGCCCGTATTACAGAAGCTTCCTCAAGTACAGTTTAAACTCCAATCACCTGATCACTACTTAAGGATAGAATCGTTACTTGAGTATCGGTCTTATTCCAGAACGGTAATTATAAACTTTAATTCAACAACATAACACACGAATTTGACCTGAAATATAACGCTTGAGTGATTACAGATCAAATCTCTGCCCAAATACCGAAACAGGTGACAATATAAAACGAAACTAAACTCAGCTGAACTGTGATCAACAAATCTCTGCTTGAGGGACGTTTTAAAATCAAAGCTCAACTCAAAACTAGTTTTAAACAGTGATCAACGCTTGAGTATCGTTCTGGAATACGGGCCTGAGGGTCTACTCGCGTTTTACGAACGACAAACGAAGTACGAACTTTCGTTCCGACCGATACCTACATAGTAAAGATCCGCACACAAAAAAGGCACAATAAATATAAAATAAGGTTTATAGTCGCAAACAATTGATCGGAGATCAGAGAAACAAACGTCAAAAGACGATCATCGCATGCGATATGGGAACGATGGTTGACCGGAGTAGCAAATTGTGCGATGATTCGTACGATTTATCGAATATCGTCAAACGGGAGTAGACCCCCTGAGTCCTTTTAGATCTAACCCATTATTTTTTTCCGTTTGCCTTTCTCTTCTGCTTTTTATTAAGATTAATAGGCAATTATTTTGATAAGAGTGAACTTTAAACCACGGCCAAAATTAAAGGGACAATAAGTATCAAAATGTAGTTAAGAGGTTATAGGTGGTGTGGTGGTGATCAGTTTCCATTTAGGTGTGCCGTCGGCTTGATTGTCAATCCTCAAGCCGCGGGATTCGCTCGCACTTCGCCAGACTAACTTCTCCAAGATCTCTCGCTCTCAGATTTCAGCCTATTAGCTGGAAATGACTAACATAACCTATTTTATTTTATTTCACAGGTGCTCCAAATAATCTCGGAGCGTCCTAACATCTGCAAGTTGTTACACCTGCCGGCACAGTCGGGCTCCACTGCGGTGTTGGAGCGCATGCGCCGCGGGTACTCGCGTGAAGCTTACCTGCAGTTAGTCGATGACGTCAAGAGGACTATACCCGGAGGTATGTATGATTGTCAAGTATAAATGTCCGTTGGTATATAGGGTCTGCTATTGCTTGTCAAGTATCTCGGCGAATGGAGTCCCACATGGGACTCTCCGCCAACTAAGCCCGGTTAAGCAGAAATGGTACTTCGGTCCCACCTGCGAGAATCCAGTCGAAAAAAAAAAAAAAAAAAAAAAAAAATTGTCAAGTATATACGTCAGTCGGCGTTCAGGGCCCGCTATCGTTTGCCAAGTATAGACGTCCGTTGGCGTACGGGGCCTGCTATCGCTTGTCAAGTATAGACGTCCGTTGGTATATAGGGTCTGCTATTGCTTGTCAAGTATAGACGTCAGTTGGCGTACAGGGCCCGCTATCGTTTGTCAAGTATAGACTTCCGTTGGCGTACGGGGCCCGCTATCGCTTGTCAAGTATAGACGTCCGATGGCGTACGGAGCCCGCTATCGCTTGTCAAGTATAAACGTTCGTTAGCGTACAGGGCCAGCTATTGCTTGTCAAGTATAGACGTCCGTTGGCGTACAGGACCCACTATCGCTTGTCAAGTATAGACGTCCGTTGGTGTACAGAGCCCGCTACCGCTTGTCAAGTATAGACGTCCGTTGGCGTACAGGTCCCGCTATCGCTTGTCAAGTAATGACGTCCGTTGGCATACATAGACCGCTATCGCTTGTCAAGTATAGACGTCCGATGGCGTACAGGGTCTGATATCGCTTATCAAGTATAGCCGTCCGTTGGCGTACAGGTCCCGCTATCGCTTGTCAAGTAATGACGTCCGTTGGCATACATAGACCGCTATCGCTTGTCAAGTATAGACGTCCGATGGCGTACAGGGTCTGATATCGCTTATCAAGTATAGCCGTCCGTTGGCGTACAGGGACCGCTATCGCTTGTCATGTATAGACGACGATGACGTTCAGAAGGTTCTCATTTCGACACGATAGAAGAAGAACACAAAGATAATTTGCTAGGGCAAAACATGTTTTCTATTCTGGCAAAGATTAGAAAGTGGTTTCCACAGACTAGCGTAATTTTTATTCTTAAAAAAGGAACTTACATACCTACATCCACCTTTTTTATCCTACCTAGATACTTGATATGCTAATACTGTTTGTTATGTTCCAGTGGGCTTGTCCACGGACATGATCTGCGGTTTCTGCGGCGAGACGGAGGAAGAGTTTCAGGAAACCCTCGCTCTGATGGAGGTCGTTGATTACAACATAGCGTTCTTGTTCCCCTACAGCATGCGAGAGGTAAGACCATCATTCACTTAGGTACTTTTAAGCATCATCATAGCTGACTGCGATTACTAATTCGGATACCCAAGTTTGCCGGCTTTAAATATTACGATATAAGTCCTGTCTAAACTTTATTTATTAATTAAACTTATACCCCTTTATTACCTTCTTTAAACCGGGTCTAACGTCAAACTCCATACATAACAAAAAGGCTTTTAAGTCCGGCTCAGGCTAAACCTATTACTAAACCCGATTTTGTAATAAGGGGGTAAATGTAGGTACAATAAAAAAAACGAGTATGCTTTAGACCACACGACTGAAAAATAATTACAAAATAAATGTGCTCGCACCTCTCTCTTGCCCCTACAGTAATATACGAAACGTAACTCTCTCTCTCTCTCTTTCTTTCTATCTTCACTATCTCCCTCTCAACTTCCGTTCGCCTCGTCCGATCAAACTTTTTGTAACGCATTCACACTTTACGTAACGCATTCACCAGTTTACTCCCCAAGTAAAGCATGCCTAAAGAAGTTTTACTTCAAAAACTGTTCATTAGGCAGACTAAAGACTCTCAAGGCCCGTACAAAACGGAGCATGAGCAGTGCGGCATACGTCCCACTAAAAGGTAGGTAGTTTTAAAGCGTTTTGACGGCGGGCCCGCCGTAGAACAGCTTTCAATATGACATGTTGTATCGGTTGTCAAACAATAAATATCAATAATTTTGACGACGTCTGTGGTCTAGTGGTTCGATTGTCGGACTGCCAATCATGAGGTCGTGGGTTCGATTCCCACAGGACACAAATATTTGTGTGATGAACATAAGTGTTTGTGTTTGTCTGGGTGTTTCTTATGTATTATAAGTATGTATTTACAAAAAAAAAAGTATTTAAGTATTATATCCATTGTCTAGTACCCATAGCACAAGCTCTGCTTAGTTTGGGACTAGATGGTCCTGTGTAAAAATGTCCCAAAGATATTTATTATTATTTATTTATTATTAATACAACTACCTCGTAACCGCTTTGACGTCACACTGACGCGCCGCTCTGTCCTACTCCGGCATAGTGCTCCGGTGTGGCCAGATAGTATTGCACCAATAGTGATTAGACATAGGCTAACTAGCTCCGGTAAAAGATTGGATATGTAATATATCATTCCAAGTAAAGATATATGTCCGATTGGAATATCCATATCCGGGACTGAAGTTACTTTCCGTTGCATGTTATGTCTGAGAATGATAACTCCGGCGTCTAATAAATAAATCCACCGGAGTGAAGCTGGATATAATGTAGCCGATTTGATAGATCCGCGGAACAGTGACACAGTAACATAATAATTGATATCCTTTCATACTTTACTGGCTTAGGACTGTCTATCAAAAAAAAAAATGAAAGAATTATTTAAAAATCAAGCATTATACGAAATAAAAAATGGGGCGCCACTTGGCTGCTACATGCGCCTTAAACTAAAATACTTCTTAAATAACAATACTTACAGAAAAAAATAATCTTGGAAAATGCGATCCAATAGCACTTTCTCTTAAATACAGTCATGGTTCCACCAACTAGCAACTTACCATCCATCTTAACCGTATTACCACAAGCTTCGCTTTTTTCTCAGAAAACCACAGCCTACCGACGCTACAAAGACGACGTACCGGAACACATAAAAAAGGAACGACACAATCGAATGTTAGAAGTATACAGAAGAAAATGCCAAACACTAAACGAGGCAGAAATTGGCAACACTCACCTTGTATTAGTGGAAGGGACTGCGAGAAAGTCTGGCAACATTCTCGGAAGAAACGAATTGTATATGCGGGTAGTTTTCGAACAGACGGAGATTTTGGCGGAAGATGGCGGGAAAAGGCAAGCGAAGCCAGGGGACTATTTAGCTGTTAAAATTGTGGATGCAAAGTCTGCGACCTTGAAAGGTGTGCCGCTGTATCATACGAGTTTAAGTGATTTCTATAGACAGAATCAATGGGGAGTGAGACAAGCAGTTAGTTAAGATGTTATTGTAAATAAGTATTAAAGTTGTTGATAGTTATTTTTATTTATTGTGGTTTTCATTTAAATCTCATAGAATAGAGCTGATGAAATTTCGATTAAGACGCTGACAACAGCCAAATACCTTGGGGTATATTAGTCGGTTAAGAAACATTGTTTCTTAATAAGATATCGCTGACGTCACCCAAAGACGTACCAAGTGGATGAGAATTTCGATACCACGAGCAGTGTTCACGATAGCTTAGTGGTTAAAGCACTGGTGTACTGAGCCAGGAGTCGCAGGTTCGAATCCTGCTCGTGAGCGATTTTTTCTTTCCACAATTTAAATTGTATCTAATTAGTTTGTGTTAGTGAAAAAAATATATGTTAATCTTGATCGTATTTTCTAAAAATCGCATACACGTTTTCTGAAGTTTTCTCGATAGAAAAGAATTGTAAACTATCCTCTTAAAACATGCTTTAAAGCAAACAATCTCTATTATTTACTAAATATTGTAAATGAAATTAAGAAAACATTTAAGAAAGACAATAATCTAAAACATACACAGACCTACAAAACATAGTAGTTTCTGTTTTTCAAGTTGAGCGGCGCACCCGACGTCCTTCCTCTCGTTGCCTCTCTTTCAGTTCTGTACAAAACGACAGTGACCGCAGAGGTCTGATTTTTTAGGTGTTGTCAGCCTCTTAATATTCGTTTGATACAATTTTCATTGGGTCTTGCTCTTGATTATTATATTCTTTAGTACCTATATTTTATATTTTTGAGTATATTTTCCGATGTTGCCAACACAAGAGGAAGTATTGCCAACTTTTGATAAATAACGGGTAATAAAATAATGAATGATTTTAGTTTGTGTACACTTCAAAAGTGAATTTTATTAGTGTCAATCAATCAGTACAAAGTTATCAATCATCAATCAAATACAGGATGCAACACAATAAATATAGATTATATTATATTACATAGACTACAAAACTTTGTGACTTTACTTCTACATAAAATAAGGCTTATTTAAAAATATGCTTAATTTACATTTTATGTATAAAAGTACCTACATATTTGTTCATAATTTTATTCAGCACACCAGATTAGGGTGGAACACACATTTATCGATTACAAACTTCGATCAAATATACTAGATGCACGGTAGTGTACAAAATCAAACCCAAAAAACCGGCCAAGAGCATGTCGGGCCATGCTCAGTATTATAGGGTTCCTTAAGTAGTAGTGTTCCGTAATTACAAACGAATCAAATCGAATATTAATCATTGCTATTTTAGTTTTTGCAAACAGCGCCACCTAGTGCTAAATTTATGGAGCTAAATTTAAGAAGTGTGCCATATCAATGTAACACAAAATTTATTTTTGTGATTTTTTTAAATAGAAAGTTACTAAAGGAGCATTATTTGCTGAGATCATTTTTCTCTAAGGCCAATGACCTTTGAACTAGGACGTTTTAAGTATTTTTCAGTTTTCTCTCTATAACTCAAAAATTTATAATCACATTATACTTGAAATAATTTTAAAAGAGAGTTTTTACAAAGGTCTATCAATGTGGAAGATTATAAGTTTCTACGTTGCATAGATTGGAAATGGCAGGGGGGGGGACACATTGTAAGCCACTTTGGTGGGCTATATTTCGCAGATGGTACACCTGATAAAAAAGTGATGTATGAAACATTACCTTCATTTTAGTAGACCTATTCAATGATACCCCACACGAGGGGGTGCAGCGAAAAAAAAAAATTCACCCCCATTTCACATGTATGGGCGCCACCCCTAAAATACGTTATCAAGATTTTTTTATTCCTTTAAAATTGAGATCTATATCTAAACCATTTTTAAACAAAATTTCATATACTTATGTTTATAACTGTAGAAGTTATTAAGCTGTAAATGATTAGGACAGACGGACAGACGGACGGACATGACGAAACTATATGGGTTCCTTGTAGGACTACGGAACCCTAAAAACGTCTCGGCGATAAAATGTACTAGTAATTATGTTTACGACATCGACAAGTACGATACTCCATCCTTTGTTTGCACATTTGGAGTATAGTTTTTATTTATTATTTCTACACATTTTAGCATCGTGACACGATTCACCGCTAGCGCGGTCGTGAAGAGGCTGAGAGCGACACTGCACGCTTCCGACTGAATATTGCACAGTTTTGATGGCGCCGTTTTTCGAACAGCGATCGTGCATCTATAGTATATTTGATCGAAAGTTACAAAGATACTAGGCTAATAGTAAAAAAAAATAAGTTTCATCTAGTATAACTTGTATACTAAACAGTCTAGGTTCATTTCTCTACAAAAAAAAGTGAGTATTTTAATTAAATTATGCATGCAAATTGCAAATGCATTGTAGTTTGGTTTGACATCTTATAATTTTATGTTATAAATCTTGCTCTAACGCACTAGTTTCTTATTAATATTAGACCAACGAAAAATTCTTAAGAGGAAATGCGGGTGATCTTTTCTGAATACAAAACGCTCTTGACCTTGACTGTTTTCTTTCTGGTTTATAATTCCAGGAGCTATAATTTTTTAGAGTAATAAATATCATCTTTTTCTATGCCCCTATGTTGGTTTTTGTTGATACATTATTTCTAAAAGCCCTCAAGAAATCTTTAAATTGCCCATTTAGACAGCTGTCTACAGAGGCCTAGTGTATAAATTTGACAACTATTAATGAAAAAGGAAAAACATAGCGGCATAAGGCGGCATAGTACACATTCTTCTTATTCAGTTTATGAAATATCTTTCAAATTGGTCCAGTTTCGGAGGAGAAAATAGTCGAGAGCCAAACCTCGAATTATGACTTTTTAGTGAGGACAGTTGGAACTGCAGTTGTCCTTATCACACTTAAGACGCTGACAACAGCCAAATACCCCAAATAGGCTTCTTTTAAAAACATTTTTAGCTGTATCTATTCAGTTTGTGGCAGTGAAAAAAATATATGTTAATCTTGATCGTATTTTCTGAAACTGTATTGTGCCCAAAACACGTTTTCTTGATGTTTTCTCGATAGAAAAGAATTGTAAACTAACCTCTTAAAACATGCTTTAAAGCAAACAATCTCTATTATTGACTAAATATTGTAAATAAAATTAAGAAAACATTTGAGAAAGACAGTAATCTAAACATTTGTTGTTTCTGTTTTTCAAATAAGCTTTTAGTTATTTATTTAAAAAAAAAAAAAAATGTTAATTTTCATTCAAGTTGAGCGGCGTATCCGACGTCCCTCGGCTCGTTGCCTCTCTTTCAGTTCTGTACGAAACGTCAGTGACCGCAGAGGTGTGATTTTTTAGGTGTTGTCAGCCTCTTAAGGCAAAGCAACAGCTATAATTTCTTCAAATACCTAATCTTCAAAAGTCTCTCTGCCCGCATTTCCTCTCTGTTGATATGTTGTTTCTGGTCGTACCTTGTGGGAAGATTTTCTTGGTATGATACAATGATATTTAAAAGTACAGATATGTTACTTGCGCTCGCAATATGAAGACTCTAAAACGTCCTAGTTAGGACGTTTTTTTATTAATACGCGTCAAGTAAGGCGCCAAGCGTGACCGGTGACGAAAAAATAACTGAAATGCCGTCGTGTGTGTACAGAAAGTGTTCCAATTATGACGCGAAAGTAACTTGAAGTACCTAACCAACTTACTTACTTTGTACTAGTTTATGTGTATTATGCTGCCGCTGCGTACGGTACATTTTTTTCGTTTGTTTTGTTTGGACATATCTATACTTTTAAATATCATTGGTATGATCTAACTAATGTATTGTAGGTAGGTCTAGGTAGGTACCACAGGTTGTACCATGTTCCTGATATAAGCTCCTAACTATAGGTAATCTTATCTCTAAAATGATGAGGTTCAGTAGTTCCACCCTATAAAAACAACACCACGCAAAACTACTTTAAAACAGTACTAAAAACAATAGAGAGACGAGTATTTTTACAAATTAATATTAAAAGAAAAACAACAAGACTTAACATAACTTAATATTAAATTAAAATTATTGTGATACATGGCATCGTTAAAACCTACATTAAATTTGTACTTTATGCAATATTTTATTACTCAGTTACATTATACATTTGTCAGTTTGTTTGTGAAAAAAAGTGACTTAGATTAACACTGTTATTCGTGCTCGGTGATTTTATTATTATAAAGTAGTTACTAAATTCATTTCTGATTATATTTTTAGAGATAGGTATAAAATATTGAACACATGTAACGAGAGCGACATTGTTGGCCTGTAATAACAGCTATTATTACAAGTACCCCAGAGTGAAATTTATTTAAATAATTTTCTGGTTGCTGACAATGGACTGCTTCACCCTATTTTTGCAATTTGCGCCAAATATGGCCTTATGTTCTACAACAATTTATGTCAATATATCCTCTTATATATTTTTACTAAGGCAGCTTTAATATATCTTCAGTTTTGACTCCAAAGTGATCAATTATAAATTCTCTGTAAAAGGCAAGTTCTCATTTTTAATTGCTCTGCATCTTCCATTTTTCTCTTCCTTTCAAACTAAGCTCGAAGCTCCAATCTGCGCACCCATAACCTTCCCGTTGGGCAAAACGGTAACTCTTTGTCCAGACAAGTTATCTGAGCCTTCCGCATGGCCTGACAAACTTGGTGATGGACCTTGCGAACTCCCATACACCTTTGTACTATACCCCGAATCATTGTGGGACTCTCTGTCTGTTTGACTCTGAGTTTCAGTCAGGTGGGTGTTTATTGCCAAAGACTGCAAACGGCTGTGAAGCAAACTGTGGTCCGGATTCGGTTTCCTGATCATTCCATGCGGGTTCCCCCTAAAATTCGGGTACGTCGGGTCGTAACACATCCGAAAGTCATTCTGATTCGCGATTTCCACCTCAGTGTTCTGATCTAAGTGGTCACTATAGCAGTGCGGTATGCGCTCCATTTCTCTCATTATGTGGTCTTGCATCATTGCGTCGAAGACTCCAGTCTGAAGGTGGTATAGAGGATTCCTGTTCCTCGGTTGTATTTGGTTTGGTAACCCTGATTGGTTGTAATCATACTGCGGACAAGGAAATTGTGGAACCGGTAGACCACTGTCCAGGTATGGCATCTGTCTGTTGGAGATGTCGTGGAAGTAAGCGTCTTTGGGTACCATGGCTCGTAGGTCGTGAGGGTACGGATTCTGAGTGGTCATCTGAGCTGGCGATGGAGATTTTGATACAGTCTCGAAATTAGGCATCGGTAATGTTTGGAGTAAGTTGGTGTTCCTCATTGGTCCTGGCTGCATGGAACTTCGGATTGGGTTGTCTTCTTCGTCGCTACTTTCCGAGTTGTTCCCGTTTTCCTTCGGTGGGTTCTGAAAGGTTTTTCTGGTTGGGAATGGTATTAGATTGTGTAGGCTGAACCGTTTGCTCTTCGGTGGCTTTTCTTTTAAAACGGGAGCTGGTCTTTGGGGTTGTAGTGGCATTTTTAGAATGCCATGGTTCGGTTGGCTTGTAGACGGTACAGTTTCTATATTTTCGGTGGGTTGTACTTTTCTAGCCAAGGGTTCCGGAGACACGCCTCTTTCCACTTGCGCTACTAATTCTTGCACAGATTTCCTTTGTTCTCTTTCTATCTCATTCGTGTTCTGATAGTTGCCTTGTTTCCTTAGTTTCACGTAGCCATCTTGTGATATGTCTAAGGACTTGTTGGTTCTGGACATAACTTCAGCCATTTCTTTCTCGAAGGCTACCCGCTTTCTGATGTCGTCTGCTGTTCTCTGCAGCACTTGACTTTTCCATAAGGGCACATTCTGGTCCTTAGGGCTTCTAACATCTTCTTCTAAGTCACTTGGTTGTTTTTGACTACTGCTCGGTGACTTTGCATCAGAATGTCGACTAGGAGAGCGATACCTTTGATTGTAACTTTCCACTTCCATAGACATTGGTGATTGTGATACTGACATTTTATTAGCTTTAACGTGAATTTCTGCTGTGACATTTTGCAAATTGCCATCCTGGTTTATCTTGGAAAACGGAGGTATTGACAGCCTGCTGGGTCCAGCATCTAACTGATCGCTGCTCTTAGAATTCTTAAGCAGATACCTCCGTCTAGGACTTACAGGTGATTGTCTACTGTCCAAGATTTCTGTGCTTTTAGACGTGGCTTTGCTATCGTTCAGGTCTTTGGCATTACTTTCATAGTGTTCAGCGTTTTTATTGAAGCTCTTTATTATTCTGTGCACTTTGTTCCATTCTTCAGTATCAGCATCTAGTAATTCTAAGCTTCTAGTTCTTTTTAGCGGTGGTATGTCTAAGGAGCCTTTTGGACTGAAGTCCAATTTTTTCACCCTTTCGGAAGCTCTGAACATCATTCCTCGCGTCAACCAATGTTCTAAGTGTTTGTGTCTCTCTTTACACATAGCTCTTTCAGCCGCAACGAATCTCGTCAATTCTGATATTTGACCCTGAGTTTTCATTTCCAAATCTGTAACTTTTTGATCTAGCCTCTCGTGTGCTCTATCTATATGCTTCTTCAAGTCCTTCTTGTCTTCGTTCAGTTTATCTTCCATGTGTTTGAAGAATGGAGCGCAGTAGCAAGTGTAGCCAGCACCTATTGGACCCTTTTTAATGTTCCCAGCCAAATCTAAATAGTACTGCTCGCCTTTTCTAAGTGGTTCGGTGGGTAACGAGCTTAGTTTTGGTTTTGGGAAGAATTTGGGGTCAGGGTAATAATGACAGCCATACGGCGACCATTGGACTTGTGGAGCTGACATTTCGAAGTGCACGTTTTTCTTCCGTTTATCTTTGCCTTTTTCCTTTTCCTTTTCTTTCTTTTTGCCTGCATCGGGTTCATCTAATGTTCTCTCTTTGCTTTTGTCTCTGTGCTTCTTCTTGGCTTGTTTGGCTACTGGGGTGTTGAGTATGTTGATAATTTCTTCAAGGCCTTTTCTTGTCGCGATGTCTCTTGCGGTCTCTCCCTGGTGGTTGCGAATGGACTTGTCACAGCCTGCTTCGAGGAGTATCCTCGTTAGTTTCCGTCGGCCCATGGCGGCTGCGATGTGTAGGGCGGTGTCTCCGTTCTTGTTCTGTTCGGAGACTCGGCACTGCGCAGAGATGAGGATACGAGTAACGCCGGCGTGCCCGTACCGTGCTGCCGTGTGGAGGGATGTGTCGCCATACTGGAAATGAGAAAATTGACACTTAAAGATTTAACTTCAAAGTTTCGTAGTTTGTAGTATTGATAGAGGTGTTTAGATTGGATATTAATTTTGGCCGTAAAGAGATGGTAAGAATTTTTTATATTTTGATAGATTGAGTAAAAATTATAGAGAGAAAATTAGTATGTGATGTATGTGATAGTATCATACGCTGGAAGGCAAAAGGGTAAATCTTGAGTTGATTCCCCTGGCACATTTTATTTTATTAAATTTTTTGGCATGTTTCTTAATCAGGGTACTTGTACACATTTTATTTTAATTGATTTCTAGGCATGTTTAATTATTATTCATTAACGCGTACCTACAGGCGCAGGTGGGTAGAAATTTAGAAGGTGGGGAATCAGCTCTTCAAGATTTACCCAAAAACGTTTTTAGGCTTTAAGTTAACTATGAAAAACTATACTAGAATGCACAGTTGACAGCTGCAGATATCCAAAACCCATGTATGGTCACGATCCCTTCCGGTGATAAATTTTGTCGATAAAATCCCTTGAACGAATCCTGCTACATTACACGTACCTACGGCAGGCAAAAATTGAGTGCAAGCGATTTTAGCCTTAAGGTAGGACCGCACTAGGCGGAACTGCACCGCAGTGGAACTGAGCGACACGACGCGTCAAAATATTCTTTATATGAAATTATACGAGACAACACGCACTAAGCGGCAACGGAACTGCACTGCAACCGAACTGCGCGGCAAAGTTGAGCAACTGACCAGAAGTGTCGCAATCTGCCGCGACGTGTAGTTCCGCTGCCGCGGAGTGCGGTTCGACAAACTTCATTTTCATAGTCAGTCAAACGAGATATTGGGAAGCGCGATATTTGTCAAAAATGTCGTTAAATGAAGAAAATTGTATTGTACTCGTGAGCCAGTATCCAGAGATATATGACGTCCAGCATGATAATTATATGAACACTTACAGAAAAAAACAACTTTTGCTTTTTTCTTGCCTGTTCTTGCTCGATCCTTTCCTCTTCCTCGCACAACAAGGAAATAATAATCATATTATCCATTTCGTCGTTCATCTTGCTCAGAGGTTGCCGAGCTACTGAATATATTTTTGTAGCGCCGCTGCAGTTCAAGTGCGGCTTACCAAAAAACTACGCGTCGCACAGTGGATCGCCCCTATAGAAGAGGTTGGACACAGGCAGCTTGAGAAATCAAAATCGATATTTGAATATTTTTTTAATGCGATCGTATTTCTTTATCAAAAACCTACAAATATTGTAATGTGACTTTTTTTAATTGGACTCATATTTCAGGAGAAAATCTATAAAAAGTGTTTTATCTATAAAAAGTGTTTTCTTAGTATGGAAATGGACACTTAAACTCCCCCACTGCCTGAGTTTCGCCTTGTTTCTGGTAGTCATTCCTATAATTGGTATCTACCTTTCTACCTTTAGTGGTAGGTTCACCGGAATGATTTCCGAGTGTACTTACATTGTTCTGCAAGTCCGGCGGCGCCCCCGCCAGCAGTAGCTCCCTGCAGGACTGGTTGTGTCCGTTCTGGCA